>CM057452.1:740101071-741341428 GCA_016271365.2 Neoceratodus forsteri | reverse complement strand
CCACCGGGCTGGCTTAAAAATCAGTTTTTAAGTAGTTGGATGAAACTTTCTCCACTGATCTGAGGAAAGGCCTAACACAATAATTGTATAATTTACTTCCCAAAATGGTATCTGTCTCCATGTTTTACTTAATGTCTCCCAGAAAGAGCAAGCAAAGGGGCATTCTAATAGTAGATGGCTTTGGGTCTCCGGAGTATCCCTACATGACTCTCTGGGGCAATCTTTCTCAGCAATGGGTTTACGCTTAAAGGAGTCTGTAATCACCATTCTACCATGTAGGATCAACCATGCTGCGTGCCACTTTTGTCTCGGGATTCTTTTATTACTTAACTGCCACACTGCTTCAGACACCTTCCCTTTCAGACAGAATTTTAAACATGACTTGAACATTATAACTTGTATTTAAAATATAGGCATATAGGTGCTTCCTTGTTCCTGCTGTGACTTTAGAATAAGATCATTTTCAAATCCTGATTTTGTCCAAAGCATTACACATGTATTTGGGAATCACATGCTTGTAATCTGCGATCCTGCTTTTCTACCTATCCAATTTTTTTTTTGCTTGTTTAACCAGGAGTAAGTAGCACACTAAGCTGAAAGCTTGTTTACAGGTGCAACCAGGAAGCACAGGGAAGTTAAGTGACTTACGCAAGGTCACACAGTATGCAGGTGGGGGCTGTGAGATTTAAACCCAGGTCTCCAGATTTGCAGCTCAGAGCCTTAAATCACTGCACTATACTGCCTCCAATCCCTTTGCTACTCTGTCAGAAGAGGAATCAGCTAGTCTACAATCCAAGTACCCCATGCTTTCTGCTACTCTCAGTGCCAGTGAGAAATTATAGTAACAAAAATATTGCATAAATAAATGCAATGGGACTGATTATGTTTACTCCTTCTTCCATATATCCCTTGTATGTAATTTCCCTCTTTATGGGGTTTAGGCAGCTTCCCCCATAGTTCTTATTAACATACTAAAATGCTAGCAGAATAAGCCTAATGGTCTTTCGTGTCTGCTTGTTTAGTCAGCCCCCACCCTGGGAGCTGACCTTGCTGCCCCATCTCCCTCTCTTGCTTCTGCCTTCCCAGTACTGGATATTCTCACTGCACTGGATTTTGCTTCCAGAACCCTTCCCTGTACCTTTCCCACCCCTCTTGAACCCCTCCATCATTTCTGCCTCCACCAGCCCCCACGGTAGTACATTCCATGGCTCCACCACCCTCTCAGTGAAGTAGCACCTCCTTCTTTCTCCCCTGAATCTCCCCCTCTCCAGCTTCCACCCATGCCCCCTAGTTACCTCCCTCCTTCCTTCGGAGCACCCCAACTGCTCCTCCCCTATTTACCCCTTCATGTACCTGAAGACCTCTATCATGTCCCTCTGGTCCCTTCTCTCTCTTCCAGTGTGTACATATTTAGCTCTTTGAGCCTCTCCCCATAGGTCCTATCCCCCAAGCCCCAAATAATTTTGGTTGCCCTCCTCTGGAATCTCTCCAGGAGTTCAATGTCCCTCTTTAAATGTAGCCTTCAAAACTGCATGCAGTACTCGAGGTGTGGCCTCACCAAGCAGTTATACAGTGGGAGTATCACTTCCCTCCTTCTGGAGGTGAGTCCCCTAGCGATGCATCCAAGCATCCTGTTGGCCTTTGCCGCTGCCCTCCTACAAGTCTCTGAGTTGTTCATCTTGACATCCACCACCCCCTCAAGTCCCTCTCAGCCATCAAGACTTGTAGCATTTCCTCCCCCAGGGTGTATACTTGGCCCAGGTTTCTGGCTCCCAGGTGCAGTACCTTGCATTTTCCTGCATTGAACCTCAGCTTCTGCTTTCTAGACCACCTTTCCAGAGCCTCCAGGTCCTCCTTTAGGGCCACCCTTCCCTCCTCCCCATCCACCGTCGCCCCTAGTTTTGAGTCATCCATACTCTTGAAAGAATAAATTAAACAATTTTACCTCTAAACACTTGGGCAACAAAAAGACCAGACTTATGTATACAAACAAGGAAGTAATAATATTTTTATCAAAACACTTTTTTCTTCTTTGACAGAGCTCTGTTTTTCAAAGTTACTAAACTCCTTTCTGATTTGGTAATACAGCTAGCCTAATTCTCCAAATCTATATCCCCTTTTCCAAATGTGAATCCTAAAATTGTCACATGATCCTTACTTATTTGGACTCCAGCAACAGGGTCACTACTGTCTAGATTCTGTGTATTACCTACAGCAGTTCTGACACATTTACATCAATTTATCTTTGCTCCTGCTGCCTGTGAAAATTAATTTATTGGACCCAATTCCAAGATGTCCTGCGCATGGTGCAAGGTGATTTACTCCAAACCATATGGTGCAAATCGCAGCTTGCATCATGTTTTCCACTAGTTACAATTCTAGGTTGCAGGCTACACCATGCTGCATGTGGGTTGTGCCAAAGGTGAGCTACACCACCCACTATGCCCACAACCCACTGTGGCATGGTGCAAGGGTGGGTTAAGGCAGCAACTGTGCCCTATTCCAAAACGCAGCTGCCGTAACCCACTTACGCAACCACAAGACCCGCTATGGCGCTGTGGGTTAGACCAGCATGGAGGTAGTCTAAGGGGCATACGTCCTGGCAAACAGATGGATTCCCCCCTTCAGCACTGCAAAATGCATATGGTCATGCTCCATGGACCCCCCCAGCCCTGTGATGCCCCCCATATCCTGCAATATAGGGTGCCTGCCAGGTCATAGTCTCTAGTTGTACCCACAATAGTACTCCCACACTGCCTACCCCCAATGCCTCTGGGGGCATGCAGGCATGTTTTGGGGTGGGAGGCACAGGTGGCTGTTTCATGTGACCTGCAGCTTGCAGCGAACAGGTCCGTTGTGCCACTCCCATGGCACATCCCTGTGGCTACTGCAAGTTGCAGGACATAAGTGCCAGGGACCATGCCTGTTCTGGAATAGGGTGCAGGGTCCGTGGCATAGTGCTTCATGGTGCAACTCACATTCACCTGCGAGTTGTTCCATGTGCTTGGAATCAAATCCATTGTCTTTTGCACACTATTAGTTGAATCATTCGTATCTAGAATGATACACAAATCATCAGCATATGCTAGAGACTTAGTTGTACTCTAGGGGTGTCCTCGGTATGTTGTATCCCTTTAATAGCACTTCTTTGCTATATCATCCTTAATAAGTAAAATCTTTATTTTTATGAAGGGATCTAAATAAAAAATTTATAATCATGGACTTAACAGACAACCTTGTCTAAACCCTCTCTTTATCAATATCTCAATCCCATAATGTGAGTTAATAAAAGGAATTAAACTTGTTCCGTTATACAGGGCCATAATCCACATTACAAAGTGTGCTAGAATCCCATACTGTAGTTTAACAAAATACACCTCAGATATTCACGAAGAACATAATCAAAGGCCTTTTCTTGATCCATAGCAAGAATGAATCCTTCAGCCTGTTCTCTATTTCCTCTTTCTATAATTTTTCTTAAAATGATTAAATTATCCATTATATTCCTCTGAGATATGGCACATAGAAACATAGACTTTGACAACAGATAAGGATTGCTTGTCCCACCTAGACTGCCCTTTTCCCTACCTATTGGATGAACTGCAGATCCTAGTTATCCAACAGCCTACTTTCTCCTACACCCCACTACAATTGCCTTATATCTGTCCCATGCATTCTTGAATTCCTCCACTGTTTTGACCCCTTGACCTCCTCAGGAAGGCCGTTCCATGCATCCACCACCCTCTTCATGAAAAAATACTTCCTCACATTGCCCCTGAGCCATCCCCCTCTATCTTCAAACTGTCCCCCCCCCTTGTTCTTACACATCTCTTTTTCTGAAAGATGCTACCCTCTTGGACTTTGTTGATTCCCTTGAGGTACTTGAAAGTTTCTATCATGTCCCCTCTCTCCCTCCTTTCCTCGAGGGTATACATATTAAGCTCCCGTATTCTCTCTTCATATGATTTCTGGTGTGAACCCAGCACCATTTTAGTTGCCCTCCTCTAGACTGCCTACATCCTGTCTATGTCCTTGCAGAGATGGGAACTCCAGAACTGTACACAGTACTCCAGAAGGGGTCTCACCAACTGTCTATACAGAGGGATGATAACTTCCTGTTTTCAACTGGTGATGCCTCTCCCTATGCATCACAGAATCCCCCCAGCCCTCCTTACTGCCTTTTCACATTGCTTGCCTACCTTTAGGTAATCTGATATGGCTACCTCCAGGTCTCTTTCCATTTTTGTTGTTGTTAGTATCTCCCCTTCCCCCATTGTGTACTCTTCCCCTGGGTTTTTGTTTCCCAGGTGCATTACTTTGCACTTCTTTGCATTGAATCTAAGCTGCCATACTTTTGACCATTCCTCCAACCTTGTCAAATCCCTTCTCATCCTTTCAACATGTTTGCTCTGGAGATAGATCTACTACTGCCATTTTCTCTGAGCTAAAATTATAGACAGGATTTTTATATTAGAATTTAATAAGCTTAAAGGTCTCCAGTTACTTAAGTCTACTTTACTCCTTTTTTATGAAGAACTAGGATGGCATGTTTCATGGAAGGAGGTATTACCCCGGTATCTAATATTTCATTATACAATGCCTGCATAATTGGAACTAAGTACTATTTGAATGCTTTATAAAATGCTGATGGGAGACCATCTGTCCCTGGTGCAGTATTATTTCCTAAATGTGATATAGCCCACTCTACTCCAGTTAACCTAATAGGACTTGGTGCATGATCTAAAATCTCAGAAGGAATCTGGGGGGATATACAAGCCATCAAATATATTATTGGGGGTTGTAACTGTTCCCTGTTCCCCGAAATGTTTAGTGAAATGAGTCTGTACCTCTTTCAAAATTTCATTTATGTCCGGCACAATCATCCATCAGATGCTTTTTTTAAAATTTCTGCCATTAATCTAGCATCAGTCCTATTTTTACAGCCATTAAAGGTATCAAATATTTGAGCTTTTCCTTGGGTCCCAAATTTTAATTTTTTTTTTCCACAGAGGATGAATAGCCTATCACACTGAAAATCTCTCATCTCCTCTTTTATATTATTACTCTGTTCTGATAAGTCTACTCCAAGTTCCTGGGTTTGAGATAAGATGGTGTAACATTGTTGAGAGTTGCCCCACAGAATCATGCACAGTCATTACTGAACATTATACTTAAAAAAATTCCACCCATCCTAATCTCACATCCTCTTTGTGAAACATGGAGGCATTTAGTCTCCAAGAAGAGCTGTTTCAGGTTTCTGACTTTTTATTATACAGGTACATGAAATAGATAAATGATCTGAACTCTCTATTGCTGTTGTCTTAGCTGCAGTAATTTGAATGGCTGCAGACAAAAAAAGAAATAAATCCTAGTGGTCCAAGTCCAATTAAAAAAAATGTGTCTTTTGGACCCTTCTCTCTTGTGTCATACCATCCTGCAACCCTATTATGGAAATCATCTTTTTTAAATAATTCATGTCATAATACACTTCTTAATCTGTCCACCCATGTCAGACAGAGAGATTCCATAATTAAAATCCTCTCCAAAAATAACTTTCCTTTTCATATGTAAATACGGTTATATAGCTTGAAATAATGCAATTCTCCCTGCTTTTGTCTGTGGGGCATATATATTTAACAATGACAGCAAAAACAGTTCCACTGCATGAGTGTGCCAGATGTAACAAATCAACTAACAAGTTAGACAAACACTGGCATCACTCAAATGAAAGACAATAAAGCTTTATTAAAGTTTAAAAACACATACTGTCCCCTGACCAGTATCCAGTGAACAGGGTGACTGAGATGGAGTGACTGCAATAACAGTGACTCAAACTCAGCACCTGCATATTGGGCTACCAGACAGGGTAGCAAGGGGCTAGGAGGAAGGGTGAGGGAGGGTGACAGGAGCCACACTGCATGAGGGATGGAAGAGGAGGGAAGGTATGTGGGATGCACTGGGGTGGTAGGCTGCCAAGCTGGCCATGTGGGATAGTGTTGAGGGTGGCTGGCTGTTGTTGGGAGGGTGTAGGGTCTGGGCAGTGAGGTAATTTTTGCCGTGCATAGCTTTTTTAATTTTCTAAGTTTTACTCACACACACCAACTTGCACCCCCCTGGAGTTGAGAATCTTTAGTTAGGTGAGTGCAGGGGGTGAAGCCCCAATGGATAATGAGGGGTGCAGGGGGCACAGCACCCCCACATACATTACATTGTCATAGCCGCAGTTGTTGTCACCATGAGTGTGTATCGCCATTCTTTGTTTTTGGCGATGTACACTCTCCCTAATGGTTATCGTTGTTATCACATAGAACCTTACTGACCAGGTATCTGGTATGTGGACTGTATGTGTTTTTAAACTTTAATAAGGTCTAGCAATACAATTGTGCCGGTGCTTTTCTAGCTTGTTGGTATATTTATTTACAAGTCTCAGAACAGTCTCCAAGTATTCAATATCCAATATCTGGGCTGTTCCAGCTTCTAGTTCAACCAATTTCTGAGGAGATACTATGTCTCCCTTAAATAGGGCAGCAGCATAGTGCAGTAGTTTAAGGCTCTGAGCTACAAATCTGGAGACCTGGGTTTGAATTCCATAGCCCCCACTTGCATACTGTGTGACTTTAACTTCTCTGTGCTCCCAGGTTGCACCTGTAAAAAAGCTTTCAGCTTAGTGTGTCTCACCTGGTTAAACAATTGGAAAAAAAAATAATATTCCCACCCAATCACACTTTTCTATGCACTGGGACAAAAAAAGAAGCTCCATGAGGCCATAGCTTCTTTGTAGCTGAGATTTCATGTAATGTTTTTAACCTTGTATCTTATACAAACATTATATTTCCTGGTGAAGTATCTATTCCTGATAAAGTATCTAAGATGGCCATAGTAGTAACCTTTTTCTTATATGCTTTAATGCTGTTTACATTAATTGAAACTGGAGATATTATAGCTCCTGTACACAAGTGAAATTATTGTGGGGGGGGGGTATCTGTTGCTTCATGGGTCTGGGATCTGGTTCTCCATTTGACATTTTTTTGCTGCTGAGGATTCTTGTGCTGACTTGTACCAGCCTGAAGAATGACCAGGAGCAGAATAGGTTATGGAGGAGTTCTCTGAGTTAGCCTCTTCTTCCTCCATGCCCTTCCATTGTTTGGCATTAGGTAAAGCAGCATACTTGTTACAATATGTACTGGGATCCCAACATTTTTCTGCAAAACAAGGTTTTTATTTTTGCCTCCCTCTTTTTGTAGAAGAAACCACACTGATATCAGTTTCTTCTGGAGGTAATGGGGGAGGTATTGCACTCTGTCCTGGTAAATTACCCTCTACATTATTTCCCCTAGGGGGCAATGTAGTACCCTCCTCCAACTCTCCATTTTCTTTCCCCCTCTAATCTCAACTGCAGTATATACATGATCCTAGAGTATCAGCTTGTTTTCTCTATTATTATCTGCTAAGGGATTCCTAGAAGTACCCAAGGCTGTCTCAGAAATGGTCTGGGCTGAGGTACTTGTTTCTTGTCTGTTATTTATATCAATGTCAGAGAATCTCTGAGCCAATGCTGTTTCTGCCCCATTTGCCAGTACCTGATCTATAAGATCATCCTGATTCAGTCCTCCAGTCCAGTTGTGTAAGGCCCAAGGACACTGCAGCTAAGAGTGCTGCTTCTCCTCACACAGGTTACACCTAAAAAAGATTAGGACAACTCACACTAAAGTGTCCATATTCAAAACACAAATTGCATTATTCTGCCACACAAGCAGCACTCAGGTGACCCCTTGACTCACAGTTATGACAGGAATGGGCTTGCCCAAGGTAAAAACACCCCCCCGTCATTGCCTAGATAAAAATTGCTTTGTAAATGACAAATACCTGTACTAGTTTGTCTTAAACACACCTTGAATTTCCAACCCCCAGTACATACCTGTTCAGTGTCAATGATGGGAATGGGAGTGGCCAGCACATCACATCATTGATTAAACTAGGGTGTACAAAGAAGAGTGCACTGGAATGTGGTGCACCAGAAACTTACCCAAATCTGTGAACCAAAAAGTTTTGTGCACTCACAATCTCTATAGAGGGACACAAGCATCACAGCTAGTAGATGTATTTAAAATTCCATTTTATTGAACAACAGACTCAGACAAGCTCACACTTGACATGTTTCGGACCAAGGTGTCCTTCCTCAAAGGCCTTTAAGACACCAAATGTTGCATGTGCAACAGTGGGCACAACAGGTGTTTAACTTGAAAAAGTCATTTGTTTTTCTTTTCTTTATTTTACTAAGCATTGCAAGACACTGTGATCCAAGAATGAAAAAGGGTCTATGTTGTGGGGTAACTCCATATCAGACTTGAGAAAAAAATCACCTTCAGTGTTGCGTGTGTGACAGTGGACACCAAACATTGCACATGCAACAGTGGACACCTGACAAATGTTTTAAGTTAAAAAAAGCATTGCCTGTATCTCTCTCTTACCAATGTCCTGCAGTACTTTTAAGACCCGATCCCAAAAGAAAATCAACACTCAAAAAAAACTGGATGCATTTGCTGAAATTCTGAGGAACATGTGAAAAATGCAATCTGCTTGGACACCACAGTTGCATGTGTCATGCAGTACTTTGAGTGAACCAGAAATGTTATATGCATTGAAAAACTAGGAGGAAAATGTCTTCATTAACAAAACACAACACCAGAGGCAGTTTTCAACATAACTTTACTGAAGTGTAACTAAAATAAAATCTACATAGAAGCAGTGGGATATACTGTGGTTTTGCACATCACATTTTGCTAGGAAAAAATCTGACATTTTGTTGCTGGGCATTGAATAAAAATAAAAATAAAAATAAAATGGATACATCTGGGTTTCTCAAACTATGAAATATGTTTGTACTTGTGCTTACCTTTTAAATTCTCTTATCATGACTACAGTGGCTGCTGCAAACGTTTTTTAAAATCAATGTGCAAAGTATTCAACACATTGTTACCGCAATTTCATGGAATTACCCCGTCCAGTTTTTTGTGTGTTGCAAGTCTGTACCCAGATTTCTAGCCCCCTAGCCCAACCACGATGCACCCAAAGGTAGTTAGGCACCTTTCCCACTCCCTTTGTTACCTGTTGTTTACTGCAGTTGGGCTCCTCTGTGTAGCAGTTCATTTGTTTCCTTACTGGCATTCTGGAAGTTGCTTTCTTTTTTCCTTTTCCCAGCTCACATTCTTCATTTACTAAGAGTTCCTCTGGAAGTGGTCCCAGATCTGCCAAGACCACCTCAGCATCCTCTGAAGCAGAAACTCCATGTGCAGGAGTGATGCTTGACTCCACACTCCTCACTTTGTTTTCTGAAGTTGCCATTCCTTCTGTTGCTACAGCCTAAACCTCACTGGATGAAACTAACATTATGACTAGCTGAGAAACTGCAGGTTCCTGCCATATATGGTATGAAACCAACTTCTAATTTTCACTGAGGAAATGTTCTTTCTCTTCTGCTACCATGTTTAGCTGAACTTTCTTTCCTCTAATGCTAGTTTCAGCTTTTTTTCTTCCATTAGCAAGTCATGTTGCCGTTTTATTGCTTCTTCACCAGAACTGATTTGTACCTCTTGTACGGCACTTTTTTTCCCACAGGTAAAGCCACCTCCATATCATTTTCATAATTGTCCCGTAGCTGCATCATCCACATCTTCTCCAGGCACAGTGGGCATCTTGGCAGACTGCCAGAAAGCCAGAGGTTCCCCTACTGGAGAGTAAGAGAATTTTTATTTTGAAAAAACATCAATACAAATCATAACATTTAGGTACATAAGAAATAATGTAAAAAAACAATGGAAAGGTAACAAAAATCATACAATAAATCTGAAAGAAAAAAACATCAAGTGGAAAAATAAACAATAAACAGAAATACAAATAAACCCACACCACAGCCCATAATTCAACTTAGAAATCATATTTCTGAAAATCCATAAATCCTTAAATATTTTTCAACAGAACCTTATTTAAACTTAATAAAGCATGAAAACCATTTCCAACATTTTATAACTTTCTCTAATGGGTGAAATGATAAATCTTTTTTAAACACAGTGCACATGGCTTGTTCACACAGAATACTACTAGTGTCATAAGACATTCATTTTTGCTTCAAAACCCACTGACATCTAGCCTGCCATAAATAAAATTTCAGGCATCAAAACAAGACTGTTAAAGTTCCATCATAATATTTAGTGCTTAGAGAAACATAATTACCTAGGATTAATATCTCATAGGTTAGTTTATTTAACCATCCTAACTGCCATTGTTTGGCCACAAATTCCCATAAAGGTTTCACATATGAGCAGTTGAATAAAAAGTGTTTTATTGTCTATTCGATGGCCTGGCAAGCATTACAGGGACAGTTTATTTCCTCTTGGGCCTTGTGCTTACAGTTTCCATGAATATTTAATCTTCTGTACACTGATAGCCAGAGTACTTCCCACATATGAGTGTGGATTTGATCACTGTTTAATTGGGCTAGCACCTTTTTATTCAAAATTGGGGGGCAATTTTTGATTTGAGGTTCTTCAGGATCAATCTTAGCCATAGTAATATTATATAGTTAAGTGCCTGAATTCTGTAGGATTTGGGATTTAGTTAACCCCCATTTGCGTAATTTTTGAGATACAGGCCTAAAAAATTCTGGAACTTGAAGATGAGAGGAACTTTGCAGTGGGGAAATCCCCCATTCCTGAAAATGAACTACAAAATTATTTTGCATCCATTTGATATGCAAACCGTGGAAGGATTGAAGACCCAGTTTTATTGATTGTGACAAAAAATAAGGTGTGAAAGAAAATTACTGGGTCTATCATACCTAACCCCCAACCCCGAGATTTTGACAGATATGTGAAACAATGTTTAATGGGATTCAATTTGCTTCCCTGTCACATCTGAAAAAAGTTACTGTATAGTTTGGTTTCTAGGCATGGAGGTGGGGGAAACATCATGGCAGTGTATAAAATGACTGAAATTATAAACTGTTTAATAATATGAACCCTTTTGATTTTGGAAAATGTCCACCCCTTCCATCTCTGTACCTTAAGTTCCACTGAGCTCAAAGCTTTTTCCCAGTTTAGAAGTGGCAGATTTTGGGGCACAAATGTAATGCCCAAAATCTTTATTGGAACTTAAGAGATCTGAAAACCGAAGACAAGCTCAGTGGGGTGTCCTGGATACCCTATAAACAATCTTTACATTTATCAAAGTTAAGTTTGAAATTAGACACAACTGCATAAGAAGACATTTCTTTAGAAAAGGAAGGACTATCGGAATGATTAGAGAAGAACAGGCATCATCATCAGCATAAGATTGGACTTTAATTTCATTTTGACCATTTGTGCCTGACAGGTCTACCCAAGGAGAATCCTGAAGTAGTTTCCTAAGGAAAGGGTCAAGAGAGAAAATATTTAGGAGAGGACTTAATTGGCATGCTTGTCAAACACCTATGGAAACTTTTATCCCAGGGGTGATAACTCCATAAAGGACTGGTTTAACAAAAGTAGAAGAATAGAGTAGTTTAATCCAAGTAATGAATTCTGCTGGAATGTCATACTGTTCCAAGATTAAGAAAAGAAAGGGGTGATAGACCCGATCAAAGGTCTTTCTCTGATCTAGTGATATGATACACCCCTGCTTCCCTTTGTGGTTATAGCGATCTATTATATCTCTAATAATCATTAAAGAATGCTGTATCTTCTTCTTGGGGATCCCACAAATTTGGGCTGGGTGTATAATAGAGTTACTGATTTTTCTTAATCTTTTATTTAAAATTTGGAAAAGAATTTTGAAATCTGAGTTCATGATAGTTATAGGTCTCCAGTTCTAGATTGTTAACTTATCACCTGACTTAACTAAGAAAACTATCAACCCCATGGTGAAATATGCTGGGACTGAATTTCCCTTGAGGAAAAAGGAGTATACTACTTGCAGGCAAGTTGCGAGTTATTTTAAAAAATGTTTATAAAATTCATAAGGTAGGCTATCCAAACCTTGGGATGTACCTAACTTAAGTGATTTTATAGTTTCCTCAGTTTCAGATATAGTTATCGGGTGGGTCAGTAATGACATATCTACTGGCAGTGAATTAAGCTAGATTTTATTCAAATAAGATAGGATTGTATGCAGTGAAAGGAGTTGACTCATATTATGTGACTATAAATATGTATTAATTATGTTATGTAGCCCCTCCTTAGAGTCCACTAGATTCCCAGAATCATCCATTAGTTTTTGAAATACCGTTGCCTCTTTCCTGGCTTTGCATGCTTTAAAAGGGTCCCCAATTGATCTCTTTTGTGTGCCATATTGTAATTCTGCCCTGATGGTTTAAGCTCTATTATATAGGAAAACCTTCATTTCATGTTTTAACTGATCAATCTGACCTGTATAATTGTACCTAGAATTAGATGCTAAGGTGTAAAGATATTGGAGTTGACTATGCAGCTGTAAGTACTTTAAAAATGCGGACCTCTCTTTTATTTTCCCAAAATTTTGAAATCACTGTTTAATATCCTGCTTTATGTCTGCCCAACAATCTCCTAGGTCTTCATAAAGATTGCACACAGAAGTTCTAGCCCATAAAAGGTGTTGCATTCCTTTATGAACTGCAGAGTCATCTAAAATGGAGAAATTTAGTCTCCACCTATTTCTTTTTGTTTAACTGTTGGGGTTTCTAAAGTTTAAGTTTTAACAACAAGTGGTCTGAAAGTTTTATAGGGTGAATTTCCAGGGCTATATAGAGAATGTTTTTGGACACAAGAAAATGGCCAATAGCTGTAGTAAACCTTCCTCTTTTGTATGTATATGTGGTGCCACCCAATTGGGACTTAGCACAATCAATCAGATCAGCTGCCTCAATGCAGTGATTCAAAGCATTTGAACTGTAGTATGTTTTTTTTCCTACCAACCACCTACCTGAATTATGGGTAATTCACAGTTAAAATCTCCCCCAACCACAATTGTAGCGGAAGATACTAAAAATGGCTGTAAAGCTGAGAACAGAGCTTCTCTATCCACTTTGGACTGAGGGCCATAGACAGTGGCAAACTGTAGGGAAATTATTCCTGAACCCATCAATAATTAATAGTCTCCCAGGGATCACTTCTATTAACTTAGTTAAGGAAAAAGAAAAGGAATGGAACAGTATTCCAACTCCATCAGCTCTATCTAAGCCCAAAGAACAAAAAGATGGCCCCCAGCACCATTCAGAGTGGTATAGCCTTAGCTGGTCTATCAAGGACATCCAAGTTTCCTGGAGGAAGCAAATAGCAAACTTAGTTTCATGGAGATATTGAAAAACAGTCTGTCTTTTTAAATAATTGACTAAACTACATGTGTTTAAGGAGATACAATAGCTTTCAACCATACATTATGCTGATGGCAGTTAGAAGCTCTTTTTTACCTTTTTTTCTTCTTTCCCTTGTATCCCACCATAGCTGTGCTAATTGTTATGCTGACAGAATTAAGGGTTGAGTCAGACTCCCCAATTTCCATATTTGACTCACCCCAATTTGATGCTAGGACTGAAAAGGAATGTTTTGTTTGCACCTCAGTGGGTTCGGGGGGGGGGAAGTGGGGTTGTTGTGAATTTCTAGTGCATCATCTTCTAGGTAAAGGGTCTGGTTTACTAGCAGGAAGAAGCAGTGGGGCTATTTCTTCCTGCTTCCCTTGTGGTGGATCCTGGTAACAGACCAGTAGGAAGTCTAAAACACTAGCCATAGATGGAGGCCCATCCTTGCTATTCAGGACAGATTCTGAGGTGTGTCACTGGTTCCCTGCTGGTGAGGAATGTGGAGGTTCCTGTGGGTTGAGAAAATCTGAAGGTTCTTCACTGGAAGCTTGCTATTTTGACATAGAGGCTGCATCTTGGCCTTTCTGGATGATGGTGTCAGGGCTGATGGAAGAAGATTAACTTTTTGTCTCTCAGGGGCATTCTGAAAAATTGTATCCTGTTTCTTCATACAAATCACATTTTGTGTGATTTACAAACTAATGACTAATATGCCCAACTTCACAACAATTGTCACAGCGTGGTTTGTCACACTCACTGGACAAATGTGTGCATGAGCCACATTTATGACAAGCGTGGGGTTGGCCCTCATAGAAACAGATTCCATGGTCTCTTCCTAACAAGAAGGAATTGGGGATGTGACTTATCTGTCCCTCTGTCTGACACAGCTTTACTTTATATTTCCACACCCCCTTCCAGGAGAATTCTGAATCTAGAATAGCTTCAGGTTCACTAAGAACATTGCACTTTCAATTTAACCAGTAAGTAATATATTTGACATGCACCTCTTCATTTCTGAACACAATGGTTACAAATTTGACCGGTGGTTTTGTCAGCAGTATAACCAAAAAAGTTGTCCAGAGTGGGGAACATTTTACTTGGGTATATCACTGCCAAAATAACTCTAGCACATGAGGGGACCAAATCTCATGTTGAAATTATCCTCCCCTGAGATGTTGATAAAGGCAAATACCTTCTTTGGAGAAAAATGCAGAGAATCTTTAAGCAAAGTTTTCCCAACATACTGCCTGTCAGGTCTAACATCCAAACCCCCCTTATACCTAATGCATACAGCTTTCTTTCTGGGAGCTGCCTCATGTTTTGTTTTTGAAAATAATTCTGATAACAAAGGCCTCTGGAATGGTTGAGCATCATCATTTTGTAGAGTATCTGTTGTTTTGAAGCCTTCGTTTTGTGAGCTGGGTGCACCCTTTCTGCTTTCTCTACCCAGGGAGGGGGTTCTGAAGCCTTCTTTGCCTCCACAATATCTTTAGTGGAAAGAATGTATTTTTTTCCATAGTCATAGTAGAGACATTTATAATAATATTCCATTCTGGTAACTCAGTGACATTTATTTTTGAGACATCCAAAGAATTATGTACCTGAGGTTGACTGGATGGGCGCCATGCAGGAGAAGATTTGTCCAATGGGGTTAACTGTGACCAATTTGGATCTGGCAGTAATTTTCCATCTGGGATTTTTTTCCAGCCTGCTTCAGTTAGTGCTTTTTCAGGGGACCATTGGGCAAAAGGGTCCGCTGCAGAAAGTTGAATGGAGAAAGCAGATGAAATTGCAGTAGCTGCAGACTGCTTTATTAAGTGCCTGCACTGTTTTAGAGGGAGCGTCCTGCCCAGACTCTTCACCAGAATAAGGCAGGTTCACAGGAATATTTCTATTTGCTAAAGTCAAGGCAGTCCATTTATTCTTTGTGTCATCCTTTGTTATTATTTTATTAGGAGTAGGCTTTGCAGAAAAGGAGAAGACCATCGCTTCAGCCTGGCTGGTAGCACTAGTTTGGTAAATGACCCAGTCTGCATGTGGAAAGGGCATTTTCCTAGATGCATGAACATAACTGCTGGTGTCTGGGACTGACAGAGAAACTCCAGATAGAGAAGGAGAATGAAAAACAACAGGCACGTGAAAAGAGTTTAAAGGAGGGGAAGAAAACAATTGTGGAGAACTTGTTAAAGTATTATTTTGAGCCACGGGCAGGGCTACAGTATCAGAAAATGGCACCTGCTGTGTGCCAGCCTGAAGATGCGGCACAACATTTGCAACAATCTTTTCCTCCTGCACCCCACTCAACAGCTTTTGGCACACACAAGCATTAATGCTCACACTGCCAGCCACAATTAATAACTAAGAATCAGTAAGGGTGAGGATTACCTGAGGTGCCGGAGTACTTGGAGCCACTCCTCCCGCAGTAGTCTTTGAAGTTTGGGTGTCCTTAGGGTCAGGGTTTGACATGTCATTCTGGCTGTCAGTTCTGACAGGAGTGCTGCCTGTCTAATTTCTACAGTTTTTTCTGAAGTTCGGCTTTAAATTGCAAGTGTCTGCATTTTTCTGTGAATAGTTCCTGTAACATCTGTTGTTTTATGTTGTCTGTAATTTCCACAACCTCCAAAGGTATTTTTGAATTTTTACATAGCTCTCCTTGAGATTGTGGTAGCAAAACTCCTCCTTGAGATTCTGATGGCAAAACTCCTACACTACTTAAATCTTCAGCTGAAATGAAAATATCAGCACCTTGGACATCTTCTTCATCATCCTGCAGATCAAAATCCTTATTTTTCAACTTGCAGACCTCTTGAGAAGAGAGAACAGAGGAGGAGGTCAGCTACTGTGCCTCAAACATAGAAACATAGAAACATAAACTTTGATGTCAGATAATGACCACTTGGCCCACCTAGTCTGCCCATTTCCCTACCAACTGGATAAGCTGAAGATTCTAGCTAACCAACAGCCTATTTCTTCCTACCCCCCACAAGAATTGCCTTATTCCCATGCATTCTTGAATTCTCCCACAGTTTTAGACCCCACAACCTCCTCAGGAAGATGGTTCCATGCACCCACCACCCTCTCTGTGAAAAATACTTCCTTACATTGCCCCTGAGCCATCCCACCTCTATCTTCAAATTGTGTCCCCTTGTTCTTGCACATCTCTTTTTCTGAAAGCTGATACCCTCTTCTTTGTTCATTGCACTGGGGTACTTAAAAGTTTCAGTCATGTCCCCCCTCTCCCTCCTTTCCTCAAGGGTATACATATTAAGCTCCTTTAGTCTCTTTCTTCGTATGGCTTCTCTTACAGACCCTGCACCATTTTAGTTGCCCTCCTCTGGACTGCCTACATCCTGTCTATGTCCTTGCAGAGATGGGGTCTCCATAACTGGATGCAGTACTTCAGATGGGATCTCATCAATTGTCTGTACAGAGGGATAACCACTTCCTGTTTTCTGCTGGTGATGCCTCTCCCTATACATCCCAGTATCCCCCAGCCCTCCTTACTGCCTTCTCACATTTCTTGCTAACCTTAAAGTCATCTGATGTGATTACCCCAGGTCCCTTTCCGTTTTTGGTTTTGCTTCTACTCTCCCTCATTGTGTACTCTTTCCCAGGGTTTTTGTTTCTCAGGTGCATTATTTTGCATTTCTTTGCATTGAATCCAAGCTGCCATACTTCTGGCCATTCCTCCAACCTTGCCAAGTCCCTTCTCATCCTTTCCACCTCCACCCCCACCTCAGAGACATTCATTTCCTCTGGAGTCTCATGCAGAGTGGCAATTGGCAAACAGCCAGCAATTCCCCTACAGGTAAGATGGGGAATTTGTATTAAAAATATACAGAACAAAGCATCAAATCAAAAGAAAATAAATCAATAATAAAGTAACACAGAAAACTATATCTCTTCCTAGTTCATACTGTTAACCAAAAATAATAGACATTTAACCAATCGTATCTTTCAAAACAGGCACTGCCAACCATCTCTTAGTCCACAGATTTCCTTTTGTATGTTCTTTGTCATATAGATATTGATACTACACTTCTCATTCCAGTGATTGAATAACTTGTGCAGGATCAATATTCTGCTATTGAAATATCAGTTTACATCTTGTCTGCCATAATAGGAACTTTACACAGGGGGCTGAAACAATCACGGGATTTAAGAATGCATGGGATAGACATAAAGGAATTCTAGAGGTCAGGGGTAAGGGGAAATAGACTTCTAGGAAAACAAACTGAACTTACAAGCTCAAATGGGCAGACTAGGTGGGCCATAGGCCCTTATCTGCCGACACTGTCTATGTATCTATGTATCTACAGTGGCGTGAAAAAGTATTTGCCCCCTTCCTGATTTTCTCTATTATTGCATATTTGTCACACTGGATGTTTTCAGGTCTTTAGACAAAATATAATACTAGATAAAGGGAACCTGAGTGAACAAATAACACTTTTTTTTTACTTATTTCATTTATTTAATGAAAAAAGTTAACCAACACCAACTGGCACTGTGTGAAAAAGTAATTGCCCCCTAGTTAAATCAACCCAATTAAAAGGATAATTAGAGTCAGCTGATTGAACACAGCCAGGCTTGATTACAGCCAGTCCTGCTCAATATAAACCTCACTTATTTTGGCCCTTACCATCAGAGTCACGTTGCCAGCACAAAGATTCAACCAGCACATTATGCCATGATCAAAGGAAGTTCCTGAAAAGATCAGAAAAAAATTTGCTACCCTCTTTCAGTCTGGAAAGGGTTACAAAGCTATTTCTAAGGCTCTGGGACTCCATCGAACCACAGTGAGAGCCATAATCTCCAAATGGAGAACACTTGGAACAGTAGTGAATCTTCATAGGAGTGGGCGGCCTGCCAAAATTACTCCAGGGCTACAGCGTAAATCATCCAGGAAGTCTCAAAGGATCCTAAAACAACATCCAAGAACTACAGGCTTCTCTTGCCTCAGCTAAGGTCAGTGTTCATGACTCCACAATCAGAAAGAGACTGGGCAAAATGGGCTTCATGTGAGAGTAGCAAGGCAGAAACCACTGCTAACCAAGAAGAACATAAATGTTCATCTCTCATTTGCCAAGAAGCACCTGGATGATCCACAAGCCTTTTGGGAAAATGTTCTATGGACAGATGAGTCCAAAGTGGAACTTTTTGGATGACATGGATCCCATAATGTCTCGCGTAAAGCAAACACAGCATTCCACAGTAAGAACACCATACCAACAGTCAAACATGGTGGTGGTAGTGTGATGGTGTGGGGATGCTTTGCTGCCTAAGGACCTGGATGACTTGCCAAAATTAAAGGAACCATGAATTCTGCTCTGTACCAGAAAATTCTTAAGGAGAATGTCCAGTCGTCCTTCCATCAGCTGAAGCTGAAGCGTAGTTGGGTCATGCAGCAAGACAATGATACAAAACACAAAAGCAAGTCCACATCAGAATGGCTAAAAAGAAGTAAAATTAAAGTTTTGGAGTGGCCTAGTCAAAGTCCAGACTTAAGCCCAATAGAGATGCTGTGGCAGGACCTGAAACGAGCAGTTCATGCTCGAAAACCTACCAAATGTTATTGAATTAAAGCAGTTCTGCAAGGAAGAGTGAGTTAAAATTCCTCCACAGCGATGTGAAAGACTGATATTGAATTATAGGAAGTGTTTGGTTGTAGTCATTGCAGCTAAATGTGGCGTAACCAGTTATTAAGTGTAAGGGGGGCAATTACTTTTTCACACAGTGCCAGTTTGTGTTGGTTAACTTTTTTCATTAAATAGGTGAAATAAAAAAATAAAAAACAAGTGTTATTTGTTCACTCAGGTTCCCTTTATCTAATATTACATTTTCTCTAAAGACCTGAAAACATCCAGTGTGACAAATATGCAATAATAGAGAAAATCAGGAAGGGGGCAAATACTTTTTTCACGCCACTGTATGTATCTATGTAAATATAAGTCTAATTATACCAGCATCTATATTTAATATTTGTAGAGAGAAACCCCCTACCAATTCTTTATAGGTAATTTTCTGCCACTGGATATCTTTCCATTTATGGGCTAATAACTGTAAAAAAGATTGAACAAAGGGGCATTGTATTAAAAAAAATGTTCCACTGTTTCCTTACTAGCTGTGCATGCCTGCATGGTGCATATCCACTCAGCCTGGCTTTTATGCTTTGCATTACCTTTCACACTTAAACTCCCATGACAACAGAGCCATACGATATCTCACATCCTGGTGGGGGTCTAGCATCTTGTAAAGTTAATATAACTGTTCCTGTATGGTTGTCTATACCCCTTTAACATTTGGTGTGATATAAAATGCTTGACTTTGTATGGTATTGTATATCTGGTGCCTTGAGTGCTGCAGCACTTGGCCAGGTTTCATTTCCGGATTTTAGTTATAACAGGTTTAAAATAAACTGGGGTTTGCTGAAATGTTATTTTTAACGTAGTGTGTGCATTCCATAAGGTAAAAAAGGTGTAAGCCATGTTGCTGCAAATATTGTCCAAATAGCAGGTGAGGGTCTCACAGAATCTAAAAGGTTATTTTAAAAAAAACATACTATAGAAATAAGCTATAGGGTTTAATAAGTTCAACCATCCTTGCTGCACAGGTAGATACACTACTTCTCTTTTTACGGGATTTAGTCTGCTCCCCCAAATAATCTGAAATACCAAACTCAATAATGTTACTTTCAAAGATAGTGGGATGGGACAAACAACACTTAAGATAAGTGAAAATGGACAATAAAAATGTTTTAATCAGTATGACTTTATTGCCAGTGTCAGTGGTTCAGCAAGTAGCAAACTCACCTCTGAGGCTGGGAGATCAGAAGGCTGTGAGTAAAAGAATTAAGGAAGGAACTAGTGAAACCACTGGCTACTCTTTTTAATAAATCATGGGAGGATGGTGTGGTACCCGAGGACTGGAGGAAGGCGGATGTGATTCCCCTTCACTAAAGTGAGACCAAGACAGAGGCAGGAAACTACAGACCTGTCAGTCTGACCTCTGTGGTAGGGAAAGTGATGGAGTCACTTCTGAAGGAAAGAATAGTTGAGTACCTAGAGGTCAGTGGAGCACAGGATCCAAGGCAGCATGGGTTCACAGTGGGAAGGTCATGTCAGACAAATCTAATAGATTTCTTTGACTGGGTGACCAAAGTAGTAGACCAGGGAGGGCTGTGGACATGGCCTACCTAGACTTTAGCAAGGCATTTGACACAGTCCCACACAAAAGATTATTAGTCAAATTAACCAGCCTGGAAGTGGGTCCCAGGGTGGTAGCCTGGGTAAAACATTGGCTGGACAACAGGACACAGAAGGTAATTGTAAATGGAGTCCACTCTGAAGAAAGGGCGGTTACTAGTGGGGTACCGCAGGGTTCAGTATTGGGTCCAGTCCTTTTTAATGTCTTCATCAGTGACATTGCAGAGGGACTGGAAGGAAAAGTATGCCTTTTTGCAGATGACACAAAGATCTGCAACAGAGTTGATACACAGAGGCGTGGAAAGGATGAAAAGGGACTTGGCAAGGTTGGAGGAATGGTCAGACGTATGGCAGCTAGGATTCAATGCAAAAAAGTGCAAAATAATGCACCTGGGAAACAAGAACCCAGGGGAAGAATACACAATGGGTGGGGAGGTAGTAACAACAACAAAGCAGGAAAGGGACCTGGGGTAATCATATCAGATGACCTTAAGGTTAGCAAGCAATGTGGAGAAGGCAGTAGGGAGGGCCGGGGTATACTGGGATGTATAGGGAGAGGCATCAGCAGCAGAAAACAGGAAGTTGTTATCCTCTGTACAGACAGTTGGTGAGACCCCATCTGGAATACTGTGTCCAGTTCTGGAGAACCCATCTCCGCAAGGACATAGACAGGATAGAGGTAGTCCAGAGGAGGGCAACTAAGATGGTGCAGGGTCTGCAAAGAGGCGTATGAGGAGAAGACTAAGGAGCTTAATATGTATACCCTTGAGGAAAGAAGGAGAGGGGGACATGATAGAAACTTTCAAGTACCTCAAGGAATCAACAAAGTCCAAGAGGTAGCATCTTTCAGAAAAAGAGACTTGCAAGAACAAGGGGACACAATTTAAAGATAGAAGGAGGCGGTTCAGGGGCAATGTGAGGAAGTATTATTTCACAGAGGGTGGTGGATGCATGGAACAGCCTTCCTGAGGAAGTTGTGGGGTCTAAAACTGTGGGAGAATTCAAGAATGCATGGGACAGACATAAGGCAATTCTTGTGGGGGACAGGAAGATATAGGCTGTTGGTTAACTAGGATCTGCGGCCTATCCTGTAGGTAGGGAAATGGGCAGACTAGATGGGCCTAGCGGTCCTTATCTGCTGTCAAAGTCTATGTTTCTATGTTTCTATGTTAAGTTCTATCCCCACACCAGGCACTTGGGTTAATATCCCAGTCCTGCACTGCTGTGCAGCATTAGGGGGGTGCTGCACTCCTGAGGTACCATCTTTCAGAAGAGATGTTAAACAGAGGTCCCATCTGGTGGTAGTTCTGGTGGAAGTTAAAAGATCCCATGACACTTCTCGAAAAGAGATGGGGACTTTTATTGCAAATCACAAAATACATGCTGGTACAAAAATAATCTAGTACAATCAAAACATTCGGAGAACAAAGACATTATATACAACTAAATTTAACAGTAAGAAAGACAACAAGATCCCCCCTCCACCAAAGAAACCATTCCAACCACTCAGGAACTGCAACCACCACCCATTATCTACCTACCTTCCCACATTTGAATTGCTAATGGAGGACATTTTATTCTAAAATACACATTGGCACTCCCTTCCATCTCTTTTTCCATTGCTCCCAGGACAGCATATCTTTATCACAGTGTGCTTATGTCTGTATCTCCTTTTCAATCATATAGATCAATACTGAGGAACAATTAACTTTTGTTGTTATACAAAGTTACAACATCCTTGCCACATGACAAATTTAATACATGAGAATATCAATGTCAGTGTCCCTGCATCTATGACCTGCATATTATTCATAGTCCCAGTTATAACATTCTCATAAGTTACCCCCACGCAACTCTGATTTTGCCACCTCTGACCCAATTCCTTCCACATTTCTTGTGCGTATGTACAGGATATATAAAAATGTGTAAGAGTCTCTATTTGCTGTATACACTGAGCTCTAGGGCACATCCTCTCTTCCATATGTTTATGTTTGGAGTTCCCTTTAACCCCCAACCTACCACGTGCACTGAGCCATATCACATCCCACATGTGATGGGGGTCCTTTGATCCAAAAAATAGTGTTCCAGAGCCCGGTGATCAGACGCTCCTATATCTTTATATGCAATCGGAGTCTGAAAAGAGCCCAACTGAATAGTGTAATACATCATTTCTATGCATAATAGAGTCTTGCATGAGCGTCAATTTCCATTTTTTTAATTTTTTTTATAGAATATCACATATATGGTGGCCAACAGCTTTAGTTTCAGGTTACTAAGGTATCTGAGACCCACTGTTGCAGCAATGGTTCTATCCACAAGGCAGCCACATTCTTCCAATCCACCTCCCCCCAGTTTCAGGAAGGCAGAAATAGTATTAAACAAAAAAATGCTGTGAAAATAACTGATAGGGTTTATCATATTCAGACCCCCAACCCAATGATCTATATAAAACTTCTAGCTTAATGGGGTTCAACCTGCTGCCCCAAATAAGCTAGAACGTCTGGCTCAGAATCCTACCATCTAGTGTACTAGGAGGTGGAACATCATCTCCAACATAAGTAAATGGAAGAAAAAAAGATTTCACCACAGCCACTTTTTGTTTTTGGACTGTTGCCATTTTTTCCACACCTGAACCTTCAACTCACTAATAGTCAGCTTCCCCCTCCTAATTTTGGTAAGCCATATCAAAATTATCAAATTTAATTCCCCAAATTTTAATTGTCACATTAGTCATTGTAATATTTTGAATATCATTCACTACCTCAGTCCCTTCACTTAACAGATATCCACCACTTTTCTGAAAATTAACTGCCAACCCAGTTAAGTCTGAAAAATGCTGAACTACTGTCAATGCTACCTCTGCAGACTGTTTATCTACCAAAATAAGACACACATCATCTGCGTATGCTAAAGATTTTGTAATAGTGACATTTTCCGGGAGGGTCACCACATGGATATCCAGATTTTGTCGAAGAAGCTTCACGAGAGGATCTAAACAAAAGATGTACAAAATAGGGCTCAAAGGGCACCCTTGGCACACCCCTCGAGAAATATGCACATCTGGACCACAAAACCCATTGATCAGTGGTGCTGATGATGCTATCTTGTTCAGTCGCATAACCCATTCAATAAATTGATACGGTATCCCATATTTCCACAACACTATCCTTAAATAGAAATGTGAAATTTTATTGTAGGCCTTTTCCTGGTCCAAACTAATCAAATAACCATGTAAAGCATTTAATTTACCTTGGAACACCACTTCCCTCAGCAGGAGGAGAGTATCCGTAATAGTCCATCCTTTTATACTACAGGTTTGGCTTGGATCAATTAAAGTAGGTGCTACCTGCCCCAACCTGGAGGCCAGAATTTTCATTAAAATTTTCTAGTCAGTGTTTAACAGACTCAAGGGTCTCCAATTAGACAGGTGCTGCCTGTTCTCCTCTTTATGGATAAACAGCTGTATTGATTGGACCAACTGTGGGGCCAATAGTGTCCCATCCAATAATATATTAAACACAATCACTAATATTTCTGTCAAATCAGTCACCAGGGTTTTGTAAAATTCTGCCATAAGGCCATCAGGGCCCGGAGTAGTAGTAGTATTCAGGGAAAAGATCACAGTCTGAATTTCTAAAGTTGTGATGGGCATAGTCATCTGTACCTTCATCTGCACTGGAATGTCTGGAATAATACAGGCCATTAAGAAATCTGAAATCATATCTTGGGTAATTGGAGACACAGCATACACATACGTCTCATGTGATTGATCACTTCTTCCATTATGGCACTCTGTGTTGTAACACTCTCTCCATTCTGAGTTTGGATGGCTGGCATAGTTCTGTTTTGTACTCTAGCTTTACAACTCTCATAAATATCCCCAGACCCACTCTTACTTGGGGTACCAATCCCATGCTCATACAACTGTGAACCTACTTGTTCATACTGTAATCCCTCCATCTGAGATTTGATGTGCTGTATCTGTCCCAGATATTCCCCATAACCCAAATTCACCATGGACACAATCCTAGTGTATTGACTCTGTAGGGTGAGATATTTAAAATACTTCCAAGTGTGGGTAGAGTAGGAATATGACTGGAGATCCACCTTAATATCTTTTTTTTGTCTGGACCCACCATCTACTAATGTCTTCTTCCATGCAAACCACAGATTTTCTGGCTTGGAGGATATCATGAAGTCTATCTATATAGAGCTGATTGGACAGAAGTGTATTGTTCAATTTCCAGAGTCCCTTAACATGTACAACACTATTGCTCATCGTAAAGTGGACCTTCACCATCATATGGTCAGAGGTCTCAAACAGGACCGTGAAGGCATGTTCACAATACAATGATGTCGAAGAAAAAATATAATCAATCCTGGTGGCCAGGTGCACCTTATAAAATGTATAGCCTCCCACTGGATGTTGTGTCCTATATGTGCCCTGCAAGCCTGTCTGGGACACTAGGCCTATCAAGGCACTGGTATCACAGTACAGTTTTGGCATTGCAGCACCTCTATCCTTGCTGGATGAAATTCAATTAAAATCCCCCACCCAAATCAAAAATCATGCTGTAAAGAGAAAAGGTTTCACCTTAACTAAAATCGCCACCGTTTCTTTCTTCGTCTGTGGGGCATATAAATTAATAAGTCTCCACTGTTGGTTACTATGAGCACAATCTGTCACTAACACTCTCCTTGGACAAATATCCAGGATCTTGGTCACCATATAATCATATCCCTGAAAAAGTATTCCCACCCCTCCAGAGCGTTCCAGAGTTATAGAATAAAAGGAAGGACCCCAGCACCATAATTTTCTAGCAGTCAGAATCTCAGTATTTGTATATAAGTGAACATCTTGTAAACAGACAATATCTATATTATGACCTTTTAAGATGGAAAAGCTGACCAAACACCTTCTAGCATTATTGATACTATTCACATTAATAGAAGCAACATTAAATGCCTGATAAGATGTCATTTAAAGATAAGTATGAAAAAGAAAATAGAAAACCAGGGAAACAAACTGATAAGTCCTTCAAGTCCCAGTCTGTTTCCCTAACCTACAGCTCCATCTGGGTGCCACTCCTAATTGTTTTTGTTTACAGTGGGCTGCTTGCACCTTATCAGCCAGACATTTATCTTCTGAATCCGTACAGAGTCCTTTTTGAGATGAGAACATCGAAGAAGTCTCTGAGTCCTCTTCAAGATCTGAGTCCAGGGGCTGAAGGGCCTCATATGCATTTGAGAGGGGTACTGTTCCTCGTAAACCACTTCTTCTTTGTACTTTAGCCTTAGGGTTGGAGTTTTTGAAAAGCATTTTCTTTAAAGCAATCACCATGGATTCTGGGGGTGGCATATCAGGGATTTCTACCTCTACATCTGACATTATTAATGGTTCCGCAGGTGGCACTATACTCGGACCAGAGATAGTGTCCTCCACGGGGTCAGGCATCTTCGACACTTCCATATCAGCAGACTCCAGACTAGGCTGGGTCTGAGGCTGCAGCTGTGAAGGGGGATATGTTTTCCACTGTCCGTTCAGGTAGTACAAAACACAGTTTTACAGCAGGTGCCACAACCAAAGCCTGTTCAACTACCACATTTTGTCCCAGAACATTTCTCTGTGTATCCATACTCAATTTTTGGGCTTGTTCTTACTATTATTTCTTGATTAGGCCAGTCCTGATGATTGTGGGTGGCCCATTCACTTGCCCTATATACATGTTCCAGCTGTGCACAGAGATTACAAGTCTGTTCATTGTCCCGGATTCCCCCCTTTTCTCTCACAAAAAGACAGAGACCAATGTATGTTGTTGTGCTCAGATTGCCAATTAATTTATTTATATATCATAATTCCATTTTCCACCTCATCAACTTTTATTATTATATCTTTCACAATTGCATTTTATTGCATTCATATATCAATCTCTGATCATCCCTCTTTCTTCCTCTTCTCGCTCCCCCAGGTGAAAACCTGGGTGCCTTTTTCTTCTCTTTTTCTGTTAGGTAACGGTGAGAACTGAGACTGCTTTTCCTCTTTCAGCTTCTTCTTCTTTTCATCCTATTCCTTTTTCTTCCCCCCTTCCCTCCTTTTCCCCCTTTTCCCTCTCTGCCATCCACCTTTTGCAGTCCAATAACCATCCTACTGGACGATTTCTGTCATCCACCTCTGACAGACCTTCCATACAGTCCCTTCTTGACTGTCTTCCCCTCATGCACTATAGTTCAAGGGTGGGTGGGAAGGATCAAAACTCCAGCAAAAGTGGCTGAACCACTCCTGTGCTGCCCATTATGTACCCCTTTAGCCCCTCCCCTTCCTGTTGCCTGCCTATTGTTCTGTTTCTCTGTCCCTCCTCTCCCATTCCCTTCCCCCTCCCCCTCTGAGCACACCATCTTCAGGTAAAGGGAAGGGGTGCACCTGGATAACTTGGTCAGCCCCTTAAAGGGCAAACTTCATTGTTCTGGATTCCCCTCTTTTCCCCTCACAAAAAGACAGAGACCATTGTATGTTGTTGTGTTCAGATTGGCAATAAATGTATTTATATATCATAATTCCATTGTCCATCTCATCATCTTTTATTATTATGTCGTTCACAATTGCATTGTATTACATCCATATATCAATCTCTGATCATCCCTCTTTCTTCCTCTTCTTGCTCCCCCAGGTGAAAACCTGGCTGCCTTCTTCTTCTCTTTTTCTATTAGGTAATGGTGAGAACTGAGACTGCTTTTCCTCCATCAGCTTCTTCATCTTTTCATCCTGTTCCTTTTTCTTCCCCCCTCCTCTCCTCCCACCCCTTTTCCCATTAGCCAGTCTCCAGCTTGCATTGGATGACTGGCTTTCCCCTCAATTTAGGGTAATGTTCCCCCACCAATTAGGGGACCTCCTTCCTTTTCCTTCTGTCTTTTATTTTTTTGTTTTATCTTCCATTTTCTGCATGTCTCCTCCATGCTTCTATAAAACACATTGTTTCTGTATTAAACATATCTCCGGCTAGATCTGACAGATGTACACCATCTGACCTGTAGAAATCCTCTACCCACTCTTCCACACCCTGCAGTATTACGTGTCCTCCCATTTTCCTTATCATTGTTGCTACCCTTCTATTCATCTTTCTCCTGGCCCTATATATCGCTCTATGACTGTGTTTATGTCTCCAAACCCTTCTTGGGATCATATCTGACCAGGCAAGGCATACCCTTGGCCACCACTGCTGTATTTTCTCGAAGTCCCTTTTCACCTGCATGTATGCGTCTACCCAGGGCTTACCCCCTGTGTCGTTACTCCCTAGATGTACAATAATTAGGTCTGGAATGGGTCACCGCTCCTTCAATTTTTGCAGGGTAGGAAGCAGCTGTGCCCATCTCATCCCATGGATGCTGCGCCAAACCAACCTACATTTCCTCACATCTTGGTACAGCTGATTTCCCCCAGCCTTTTTCTCAGCTCTCTTTTATGCCCAATAAATGTAGCAGCGGCTGCAGATCCATACTTCTCTGATCCTCCCTCTTCCTATAGGATTTAAGCAAAATAAGTATCTTATATATGCTCTTAGCTCCCTTTTCCGTATCACACCTCTATGACCCCCCCAATATGGCTCTGTATCTGTTAAACAAAAACACAGGTGATACGTTAGTCTCCATATTGTAGTGCTTGAATGTATCTCTTTTAACTCTCAGACTGCCAGCGCCCCTTCTCCAATATATTAGTCACCATCTCACCTGCTGCTGCCCACTGTTAAGCAGCCCCTATCCGTAGGGAGTGGGATGAGTAATTGCCTGGATCCTCCCCCAGGAATTGCATGCCTTTCTTGAGCATGGCCGTGACTTGATAACTTGTGACCTTCTTTCCATCTTCATGTACAAATAGTCTCCCTGTCCTATTCCCATGTTCCACAGCATAACCCCATAAAGCTTTTACTGGGCACACTGTGTCGTCTACATGAGCCTTTAGGGTTACCGTACAACCCTGCCCCCCTTTGACCTCTTAATCATGATTTATATCTCTTTCATCCCCCAGTTTTTGTCTTCCCATTCCAATCCCCCTTCTTCATCCTTACTGCCATGTCCACCAGCCTCATTCACTCTCATGGCCCCTGCAAACATTACCACATAGATCGTGTGGAATAGCTGGACCTTGGCTTTCAATCTGCAAATTGCCGGTAAAACCCCTTTTAGTTTTGCAAGCCACTGCTCCCCTATTGGTCTTCTACTATCCATAGCTCTCTGTTTTAACCTACCCCACCCTGGCATCATTCTTCTAATGAACATTGACTTTGTCGGGTTTTTCCATCCCTTCAGGCTGCAAACTACACCAATCCCTGCCAAATAGACCTCCATCATGGTGTGGGCTGCTCCTCTCTGCCATTGCACTACTGTGAACTTCCCTAGATGTTCTTCTGTGAGTGGCCTACTTACCTGCATGTGGTGTGTCACCCGCAATGTTTGAAACACCTGCCAGACCCCCTCGTGGGCCCTGAGAGTCCGTGGTGCCCATGAGCTGCAAAACAAAAGTTCTGTTCACTCTTGCCAATGTCCCAGATGTTCATTGGTATGGGCATTTTTTGCTCCTCTGCTGTTGTTGCCAGCCTCTGGAAATGATCCAGCTGCAGATAGGAAAGGATGTCAGCCAGGCTATTGTGTACCCCTTCTACGTGTTTGGCTCTGAATGACATGTTCAATTTCAAGGCCCTTAGCACCAACTGTTGCAAGACCTGCATGACCACTTCTGACCTGTCTCCTCTGTTGTTTAAAACCTCTACCACTGCCTTGTTGTCACACCAGAATGTCACCTTCTGATTCCACAGCTCTTCCTCCCACACCAGGGTGCAGGCCCAAATGGGCATGATCTCCAACAGTGTGATGTCTTTTACTTTCCTGTCCCTCACCCAGTCTGCAGGCCATGGTTCCATGAATCATCTACCCCTCAAATAGCCCCCCATGCCTAATCCTCCCTGCTGCATCTGTGTAGAGATCGAGGTCAGTGTTATAGACCCAATCCTCTTGCCAAAAGGAACAGCCATTATAGGTGCTGAGGAATTCTTTCCAAACCCTGAAGTCTTCCTTAACTCCTTTCGTCAAGTCTACCCAGTGATGTGGTCTAGTGACTCCCGCTGTGGCCCTTCCTAGCCTTTTAGTGAAAGCCCTCCCTGGCCCAATTGCCCTGCACACAAAGTTTAGGTGTCCCGGACCTGTTGTACCTGCTTCAATTGCAGTCTTCTCCTACTTGTGTGTAAGTAGATCAGCTCCGTCAGCTTCACTACTTTGTTGGCTGGCAGCCTAAAGACCTCACTCAGGGTGTCTATTTCAATACTCAGGAATTCTAAAACCTTACTGGGTCCTTCTGTTTTTTCCGGTGCCAATGGAACCCCTAATTCCCTGCATAAATCTTGGAAGGTGGACAACATTCTTTCTGTCTCCTCCTCCCACTTTCTATTAAAAGGAAATCATCCAGATAGTGAATAATCATCTTGTAACCATTTTTTTCTTGAAATATCCACTGTAAGCAGGTGCAGAATGCCTCAAACGTAGCACATGCTATGGAACATCCCATAGGCATTGCTTTGTCAAAATAATACTGCCCCCCACTTTTAAATCCCAACAGGTCCCTGTCTTCCCTCCTAAGTGGGAGCAATCTGAAAGTGGACTCTGTGTCTGTTTTTGCCATCCAAGCATCAGAAGTTGCTCAGATGATCTGGACCACTCCTTCTAATGTGGCATAAGTCACTTTACTATGTTTCTCACTTATAAAATCATTCACCAAGTCCCCTTCCAGAAATGATAGGCGGTGAATCACCCTGTATTCTCCTTGCTGTTTTTTGGGGAACCAACCCCAATGGAGAAATTCTCATATTCTGAAATGCAGGGGTGTCATATGGCCCTTCCACCCTACCGGCTGCCTTTTCCTTCTCTATTTTTTGTCTTAAGATTTCTTTCTTCCCTTTTACTGAGCCCAGGTTTTTCACCTCTCTACCTTGCCTCTGGCCTTCATACTGTAATGAAAAACCTTTCCTAAAACCTGTCCTGAGCATCTCAGCCACCTTTTTATCCAGGTATCTATGTAACCAGTCCTCCCATGCATCTATCTTGATGGGCATTCTTGCATCCAGGAATCAATCCCCTGCCTTCTGGTTTTCCCTTCTGTCATGCTCCCATATCCTTCCTTTTTCTTGGCCCCCCCGGTCAGTAAGTCTACCCCCCTACCTGTATGCCCCCTTCCTCTCCCCTATGTTCCATGCCTGCCCTCTAAACCCTTGCCTTTCTCAAAAAAACTGCTGATTTGTTCCTTGCTCCCTGCCCCTTGGGCCCCGTGTGCCCATGTCATTCTGCATCTGCTCGCATGGTGCGTTCCCCCACATTTTGAGCATGCATGCCAAAATTGGCATTGTGGATAGGAAGAAACAGCCCTATTATAACCCCAACAACACCTCTGAAGCATAACACCCCTCCTCCCCATCTCTTCTTTTGGCGAGGACTGGTTGGTTACATAGTCAGTCCAGAAATCGAATTGTTTTGTGTCCCATCTTACATCCCCGTATGTTGCCATCCTTTGTCCGAAGAATTCATCATAATATAGCCACCCCGCCCCTCCCTTTGCCTTTGCCCACCTTATTATCAGGGAGTATGTGATGAGTGGAATGCCCAATTCTGGGTTCTTCTCCAGTACTATTGCTGGATATGTGGCAAACCCTACAAACCATCCATCCCAAGTCTTCCCCTTAGTAAATTTGTCATCCTCTTTCTTATCCAATAAAACTACCACTGCTGCCATCTCACTCTTGCCTATATTCTCTGTTTCCTCATATTTTGCTGCCACCTCCCGGCTTACTAAAGCAAAAATATCCACATACTCCCCATTCCATATTTTCTCTTTTGTGGCCAGTGGTACGTGTTCCCCATTCTCATCTCTGGTGTTCCCATCTGTCTGGTTCCTCTTCCCATGCTCTCTATCCCTTTCTCTCCTTCTTTCATTGTCTCTTTATCTGCTCTAATCTCTGCCAGTGCTGACTCCATCTGGCCCAACCCCCCTGACCCGAGTGCAGAAATAATTTGGCTGATATAGTCTTTGATGCTTTCCCCTACTGAATCGGGTACATTACCTGTGGCCTTGTCAGTTCCTTTTGGCCTGCTGTCCTCCTGTATGGCTAGATGTAAGGATAATGGCTTCAGAGGAATTATTGTGCTCAGAGGATCCAGTCTGGGTTCTACCAGGGGAACCCCCACCTGGTCTTGAGGAGGTCCTGATGGTACAGGGTCATCAGGCTGCAGAGGTACTGGACTAGTTGCCCTGGGAGGTACCACCAGTGGTGGCTGTCCCCTGGTTGGACTGCCTGGCCTCCCCACCATCTGCTTCCCTACACCCCCTTTCCCTTTTCCCACTTTCTACTTCTCTCTGGATCTCCCTGGTTCCTCACCTTCCACCATCTGCCACATTCTGTTGGCTTTCTCCACCAGCTCCACAATAGCCCTGTAAGCGTCTTCTTTAGATGACTTGCTCATTTTGGTGCCATTTCCTGTATGTGTTCCTATGCAAGTATCCTTCCTTCTTGCAAATGAACTGTAAAGACACTAAAAAATGGTCTCTTATTAAAACTTTGTTGTAAATGTCCATTTGTATGGGTAGGCTTGTTTTTCTTAATTTACTCCTGTCCCTGCAAGCCAGAAACCAGTCCAATTCCCTGCTCCAGGCTCCCCTACTACCTATCCACCTCTTTTTTTTCCCCTACCATATCGAAGCCCCCTGTGCAAGCTTTGCAGCTCTTGATATCCCTCCCCGCCTCGCAACCCTCTGGTCTCACTGGCCCTCATGCTCTGTGGCACTTCGTGCCTTAGCTCCCAACGCCAATCCCCCCTCTTTATTCTGCCCCCTCCAGAGCCGCAATCCCAATCTGATGTTGCACCCTCTTAGGGTTTATATTATTATTATTTACTGTATTTTTCTTTTTATATGGCCTCCTTGATAGTATCCATTGTACCCGCCCCCCCGTTCCTATGTCTCCTCCATTTCTTCGGCGTGTGACATCACGCCTCATGGCTAGGCCCCATTCTGCTGCATATTGCTGGCTGGCTGCCCTCTTAAGTGCAAAACAAGGCTAAAGTTCTGAAAAACTCCCCTTTTTAAAGCTGCCCTTAATGCCTTCACCCTTCCGGCATGCCCCCCAGCTACTGTCCTGCCAGTGGCTCTCCCTTTTATTCTTTAAAACTATTTTGGCCTGCCTTCTTTGGCATGTGATGTCACGCCACATGGCCACTTGCCATCTCCCTGGCCAGGCCTTCATCGTAGGCCTCTCACTGCCAGGTCTTCCCCCATCATTCTGTCATGTGACACACACCAGGCCTAAATCCCCCCTTTTACTCCCCTTCCCCATCTTCTCGAGATTCCCCATCAATGACCTCTTCCCTTTGGCACTAAACTTTAGCCCTAAACAAAATTTGCATCCCTTCTGGTGGCCTCCTCAGTAGGCCCCCTGCTAGCCCTTATGTCTCAGGCCTTCCAAACACCAACCCATTCTGTTCCCACATTCACAGATAAAAGAGCCCAGTGCCAGATCAATGGCTTCTCACTCCTCGAGGCTTCTCCCAACTTTATTTTTTTGAATTCACCCTCCTTGATCCAGGCTTTCCAGGCAGTCCCCCTGTGCATACTCTACCTCATCACGCCCCTAGGCCACTGCCGACCAAAAACCCCTGCCTGTTACTTGCACGTTTTACCACCTTCATCCGATCGCTTGCTCGCCCCCCACCAAACGCTCTGTCTCATCACTCCTCTAGGCTGCCACCAGCCAAAAACACCCCCACATGTTACTCATGCCTTTTTCTCCTGCAATTCTCTGTTCAGCTCCTATACTCTGCCAGGCTAAACCATAACATTCGTGGTGAGCTCCTACTTGAAACCAAAACTCACCTCCCTACTTTGATTTACTCGCAAAGCCATCAAGACCCAGTAAAGTGTACCTCCACATTTTATTTACCTTAAAAATCCCCCACTTCTTGCACCACAATGCCCTGTAACAAACTCTCTTGCTTGGAAACTGCTCATGATATCATGTATTTTATGTCTCCTTGTACCAACCCTGTGCTTCCAAAACAGGTTCACTCAGCATTTCAGTAACCACTAATCCCTGTCTAAAGAGAATATACATCCCAGAAAATTCCTAAAACATTCACATACAGGTTTCAATGACTAAAATGTAGTAAACTTTTTTTTAAGGGTAAACATTGCTGCTAGCTTTCTCCTTTCCCCTAGTTTCCTTACCTGCCGTATGCTAGTGCACAAAACCTCCACTCACTATGCCAATCTGATGTGCTGTAGTTTTCAGTAGATCAAAACTCCAGCAAAAGTGGCTGAACCACTCCTGTGCTGCCCATTATGTACCCCCTTTAGCCCCTCCCTTTCCTGTTGCCTGCCTATTGTACTGTCTCCCTGCCCCTCCCCTTCCCTTCCCCCTTCACCTCTGAGCACACCATCTTCAGGTACAGGGAAGGTGTGCACTAGGACAACTTGGTCTTCCCCTTACAGGGCAAACTCCATTAGTACAGTTATTACAGTACTAGTATGTCCATGTTCCATACATTGTTGTCTAAACACTCTTGGTGTGTAGGGTAAACAATAAAAATAATAATAATACAGATTCTTGTTCTCGGAGTCTGCCAAGAAACATTCAACAACAAGCAAGGACTAATAAAGTTTATTATGCTACTTACGCCAGGCATGTGACAAAGAAAATCACAAGAGAGATGGGTTTCTCACCACTCCTGAAGAATGTACATAATCTCCAGAATTGTAAATCTTAGGTTCTCTAAGATCTTGTTCTATCTCTCCCCACGCTCCAGCTATCTGCCCTTCTAGAGAAGTTACAGTAGTGTCTCAAGAGTGCTACAATGGGTTGCAGACAGCTAAATACTACAGATAACAGCATAGCAACAGAGATTACAACATAGTTACAGATTTGAGGAACAGTATGTTTTGGTCCTAAGTCATTCTCAATTGGAAAATGACTTAGGCGACTGAATTGCTAATGAGTATAATATGAGACAGAATAAGCTTCCATTAGCATTATAGCTTAGACAAAAGAAATGCTGACTGGTTCAAATGACATGTGGTATTTCTAGCTTACACCAGTTGTGAAACATAGACATAACAAAGCCTTCTGTCTCGGTCAGCTTGCTTAGAGATAAAGAACTGCTGACAGACCTATTACATGGCATATCAGAGTGTAAAATGTACTACATATAATTATATGAGAATATGAGTATACAATAATCACTGATGATCCCTCTGAGTCATCTTATCAGTGATTAGATAGATTATATATGGAATATATGTAAAAGACAAACTAATCTAGATAAATGTATTATAGTGAGGTATAATATATTATGCATGACAATATTAGCATATCTTAGCAGCAAAGCACATTCCTAGCACCCATGCTTATATGATTGGTGCTCATAACTATAGGTCAGTGCAAAATAGCAGTATCACAGTACAATAGACCAGGAATACAGTGTGAGGTGTATGTGAGGTGTATGTGGGACAATAGGGGGCATAACCCAATTGTAACAATCCCCTCTTTGTTGCCCTAATTGCAAAAGTGGCAACACAACAAAAAGATGGAGGTTAGGCACCATGCATCTACAGGCCCAAGGCATGAAACTGATAGAAGAATATTAACTGGTCACACAGGTTTTCCTAAAACAACAAAATGTGATTATAAGGGAAAATGTTAGTAAACCTTGTATTACTATAAACATTTGGAATAAAACTTCACAATGGGGTTTTCCAATATCAAAACAATCAGTAAATACTGATATGTATCAGGTGTGTATCTGTCCTGTTGAGAATACATTGAAGAGACAAACTTAGGTTGCCTGTGGTGACATATCCAAGGTTCCTTGCCATTGAAAAGGGAATAGTGCTAGATTCAAATAAACATTTGTTAACAGATGCAATAGAAGTGCAAAATGTGGCAATGCCACTGACCCATACGTCTGTCATGTATGAGATCAAGGATATATGCTAATTCCAGATTCCGGAAGAGATAACCAAAGGGTTGTAAAAACATAATAGCTGTAGGCAGTGCAAAGGACTTTCCTAGCTATCTGATGCTCATCTGCTTCCTTAATGTGAGCAGAAATTAATTCATTAATATGAACATTTGTCAGGTCAAACCCCTTCACAATATCCTTAATATTGTAAATGTCAATCACTCTTACTGAGCAAAATCATGTATACCATGCAATGGTGGGGGGGTATGATATTATATTTCATACTATCATGAACCTTTAACATATGCGCTTGAATAATGGCTATATCAGCCTTATTTCAAATAGATGTGTCAGGGCCAAATAGGTCTGAGTCTAAACCTGTGTTTAAAAAAAAAATAAGAAAAACAAAACAAAACCAAAATGCCTAGTGCATTTGGGTAGGTTTACAGTCATAAGATGTACCACTAGCAGTCAGGATGTGAAACCCCTAAGTGTGTGTAGGTGTGGTGCTATTAGTCCCTGTATAGGGAGACATTAATGAGTACCTGGTATGCTGCCAAGGTATTCAATCACATCATTATGGAAAGAAAATAAAAAGTGGGAAATGTTTATTGTGAAACATAAAACAAATCATTTCAAGTTCTAAAATGTGAAATTTAAAAATCACTGGAATATGCATGAACTGCACATTATTAACTAGGGTACCTGGTTGAGAAGTGGCTATTACGACCACTGGGTGGGCCAGCGTTCTGTTTTGGGCACATAGTATTAAGCGTCACAAATTATGATGCATCATTGGGTTAAAAACCTTAATGTCTAATGGCTTTTATTGCCATATAATTTGGATGCAAAATTCCTGATTATCAATAAAATGTAAACAGGAGTCCAGATCAAGTCTGACTGCAAGAATTTATCCAAAGCAATGACCGTAACATTCAGTAGGGCCTCACTACCCTTCTGGACAATGAGCATGTCTTTTAGGACTTTAGTGTGAATTCCACAGGATGCAATTAAATAGTGTGGTCTTGTAAGGTATTTTGCCTCAACAATGTGTTTAGGATTAAGTCACTGGTCTTTATCTGCAATAAAATGTACAGTTTGGGCTTGTAAGAAGACCCATACTTTTAAAAAGAATAATAAGCATAAAAGCAAGCATCTCTCTCTCTCTCTCTCTCTCTCTCTGGAACCTAAAAGAAAAGAGAAAAAGAAAAACATAGTTAGTATAGTACTCTTCCACCCATTGGGGTATGGAAAAGTAATGTAATCTCCTTTTAACAGGTTCATTTGATTGGCATGTAGCCATTTATCAATGACTGTTGTAGTGTGGCAGTCTAACTTGGTAGACTGCTGGACTGAGTTTGTTTACAATGGGATAGGCCTATTGTTAAGCCTTGCCCATACATCGTGAGCAAACAAGTGTAGCTTTTGGATCTCTTGTTTAAAATATTTAACATATTTATCTACTGATGCTCCATCAGCAGTGAGAGTATACAGACCCAGAAATGAATGTTCTGGAAGTCTCATGGACAGTCCGGTCATGATTTCAAAAATGGTGTATGCTGTGTACCTGCAGAGGATGTCCCTCTTATTGCCATAAGGAGTAAAGGCAATAATGAATGTCAGTCCTTTTCGGGTTTTCTGAACAAGTTTGGATAACATAATTAAGTTCTGCCTGTTATCCCATTCCTCCTGTCCTGATGACTGTGGGTTGTAAGGGGTATAAAACTTTTGCTTTACCCATAACAAATCCAGAATTTCCAGCATTACGTGGCTATAAAGCCATATCCCTGAAATCAGAATTTACTTGTAGGGGTAAAGCCCTACCTGGTCAATAACTAGTTTACCAAGACATTTGCAGTCACTTTGACTGTGTTGTTCTGTTCTGTGATAGCTTTAAACTATTTGGGAAATAAGTAGGTGATCACAAGTGCAAACTTGTTCTTAGTGGTTGGCATAGAGCCAATGTAGTCAAACTGGATATTGTTCCAGGGGCCTTTGCCTGTGAGGTAACAATGCATTTGTCCTAGCTGGTATAGGATTGTTCTGTTTACAGATCAAACAGTTACTGATGCAGTGTTCTACATAATTTCTCATGTGTAGCTATAAGACAGAGGGTTTTAGTCTGTCTAGGTTTTTTACTGACTCACTTGTGTACACCAGTTGGAGTACTATGTGTTTGGTATAGTTGATAAAATCTACTCTCAGGTGTTCAGGAATTACCCGTAACTTTTCATGAGTGTTAAAGCAGTGATATTCCAAATGAGGAGGTCATCACTGGATAGGTGAATGTCATTTTCACATTCTATAAGAGCTATTTCTGGAAGTTATTCCTCAGTTCCTTTATTAAGGAACCTATACACCGCCTTCAAATGAGGGTCCTTCTTATAGAGCATAAGGTTCACATTTTACAATATGCTTGAATCTTATGAATGTACAGTATTTAAACTGGTTAGTGTTGTGACGTACACAAGCAATTCACTGTATTTCACAGCGATACTATAGAGTACTGGAAGAGAAGTTTGTTTTCTGCCAAAGAAATTGAGTTTAGAGAGAAGCAGTCCCAATTAGAAACTGTAATGAAAACATAGTATCTGCAGTGCTTTCTGTAATTATCTCAAGGACATTTCTTGAAGTTGGCAGAACTTAACTCTTTCATAGAGTGCTAGTATCATTTTACGTAAGGAAAAATATTTTTATTCCTTTCTTAACACAAGCTGTGTCTTTCTCAAGGATGTTCCTGCTCTCTAAACCATTCACAAATATTTGTGGTAATTAGGAGATTCCTCGCCTGCCTGCTTTTCATTTTATTTGCCAGGTGTGTTATAACAATGCCTATGAATCGTACATATAAGATGATGCAGTTACTAGCCATGCACACTCTGTTATCACTAGGATGTAAAATAAGAATTCCAAATGCTGCTATCTGACCATTGTTGGTATGTGTGGCTGAGTCATCAGTCAAAACATGACACACAGTGGTGTCTTTTAACACTTTCTGAGATTCTGTCAGAAAGGGCACTGGGATAGGAAGGTCAGTGGGTTGGAGTGAACAATCATGGGTCTTTCCTGTAAATTGTAGGCCATGGGCCAACAAGGATGGAGTTTTAATAGGAAGGACAGTGATGTCATGATCCTGTAGAATAAGAAACCAGTGTGTAAGTCTGGCATTGGATACAGAGTCATCTTTTACTCTGTCTGACAACAGAAATTTAGTTGGCAAATGATTGGAATGCTGCACAATGGATGCATATCCAATGATGTACATAAAGTATCTTACTGCCCAGTATGTAGCCAAAAGATTCATTTCACAAAGGTTGTATTTCAGCTCCACTGGGGCAAGCATCTGGGATGCATAAGCAATAGGTCTGATGTTTCCATTGTACATTTGGGCTAAAACTGCTGAGATTGCTTTATCTGATGTGGCAGTTTCAAAATAATGCCCTAAAACTGTGTTAGGATTAGCCAATACTGGGGCCATGGTCAGTGATCCCAAAAGAAAAGACAAAATGCTATCAGCATTAGGATACCTTGTACATTCTTACCTGTAGTGCCTGCCATTGCAGCCATAGTATGGGATGATCCAGGTGTCACTGATAGAGGTGGTTCTGCATCATGTGCAGGCAGTGCTGGCACTATCAGGGGTGCCTGCACAGTGGTGAAAAGTGGTGTGCAAGCAGCACGTAGTTCTCCAGCTTTGGATTGTGGTTCAGTAGCCATCAGGGGTGGAGAAAGTAGTACTGAGACAGTTGTCAGTGCAGGTTCAGAAATCAAACCTGTAACCCTCCCCCCAACGTAGCCTGTGATGCTGAAAATATCACAGCCACAGGGCTTTCAGAATCAGGGTTGTCCCCTTCCCCATCAAATGTAAAGTAGGTTTCCCCACCAGAATGTTGCTGGATGGTAGCAACATTGTTTTTAATATTGCAGCTTAAGGTATTAATGCACTGCATAGGAAAAGCAGTACGTTCAGTCTTCTCGGCTGATGTTACATTGCACAGAAAATGAAAACAACTTTTCATTTAATTAACTTCAATGTGTTTTTTTATCCAAGGACTCTTGAATACCATAAACATTGCTAATCAAGTAAACATTGTTAACAGCATCAGCAGTTTCTTCAGCATCAGACGCTGACTTCATGACAGATTGTGTATCAACCTTATTCAAAAGTATGTCAACATCATTTTTAATGAGAATCTTCTGTCCCTCAGAAACACTAGTGTTACTGATAACATTATTAATCATGCCAAACAACTCTGGTTTGTTTTGTTTGGTTATGGCAGCAATCACAGGTCCTTGTGACTGCAAGATTAAACCTCCTTGAGATGGTGGTCGGACATTTTGGATTACCTCGTGGGCATCATGGGTTACTGTGTCATGACCATCATCACATGACCATGAGTGGCCATCTTGGGGATGGTATGGGGATGCAACCTGATCACGTGTGTCCACCATTTTGAGACTAACAAGTCTCCATTTTGTGAATCACAGAAAAACAAGTGGCTAGCCTTTGCTCTAGTCCATCCTACAGCATACTGTGAGTGTTTAAAATCAAACTCTTCAACATCTGAAGAGGCAAGGTCTTTGGGCATTAAGTTAGTATGCACTGCCAGTTCCTCTGGTTGACGGCACAAGTTTGCCATATCTGACTTTTTACTCCTACATTCTAACTCAGATACAGGAGTTAGCATGCTATTAAGTGCTTTGTTTTCAGATTTCAAGACAATCATATTTTGTAAAACTTGCTTTTTATCATCAGAAACCGCAACATGATTTAGATTCAAAATCTTCATTTCAAGTCTGCTGTAATTAAAACATACTGAATCATGCTGTACCATCAAGGTTGAGTGTTGAAATACCAGCTCATTAACTTTTTCAGTAATTACTTCAGACTTATCTCTAAGTTCCTTGTTTTCAAAACATAAGGAATCAGTGTTACTAGCCAGAACACCACTAGTTTGAAAAACATTTTTCCTAAGTTTTGCCTTTTGAGTGTTATCTCTTAAGGCATGCAGGTCATGGCTGCATCTCTCATTAAATAGAGACTCATTTTCTAGATGGACAGATTGTAGTTCAGACAGTAGTCCAGCTATTTTTTCTGTATGAGAAGCCCTTTTCAGACTAATCTCCTGCTTATAGGCAGAATTCTCCATTTTGCAAGCATCATACTCACTTTTCCAAAACAGATATCTTATTTAAAACAGCATCAAAACAATTAAACAACATTGCAATTAATACTCCTTCAAGATCAGTGGTACCATTTTTCAGTTCCCCATAATGGGCAATGATATCTCTTAAAGGACTATCACTGGATTCTGCTACTTTAGCAAAATCAAGCCAGCTACTGTTAGCAGTTTGGCTTGTTAAGGCATTCAGCCTCAACTCAGTACCGATATACTTAGGCATGTCTTAAAATAAGAAACCATTAGCTGTCTGTGGATCAAAAAACTTTGTTTGCAACCAAAATTCATGAAAGCACACAAACAGCCTTTGGCGTATGTGGACACCAATATGAGTAAATATCCATCAGGATTTGAATGCACAAGAAAACTGTCTGTTTCAGATCCTTTGTAGCTGTGTTCCCACAGAGAAAGAATAGGAAAAACAGATCAAAAATAAAACAACTCATTACACAGAAATTGAATATCTGCCAAGAGATTGTTTTGTCTGCACTGTAGAACACACAACTGACTGAACATTTTTAAACATTAGACACTTTCAGTTGCTTGTTACTGTGGATTTTGTTGCCCAGTGTTTTAATTTACAGAGGAAATTAAAATGAAACTTGGCAAAAGCATCCAGACTCCATTTCGCGGTTGCCATTATGTTGTCTAAACACTCTTGGTGTGTAAGGTAAACAATAATAATAATAACAATAATAATAATACAGATTCTTGTGTCTCGGAGTCTGCCAAGAAACATTCGATAACAAGCAAGGAGTACTAATAACGTTTATTATGCTACTTACGCCAAGCATGTGACAAAGAAAATCGCAAGGGAGATGAGTTTCTCACCACTCCTGAAGAATGTACATAATCTCCAGAATTGTAGATCTTAGGTTCTCTAAGATCTTGTTCTATCTCTCCCCACGCTCCAGCTCTCTGCCCTTCTAGAGCAGCTACAATAGTGTCTTGAGCGTGCTACAGTGGGTTGCAGACAGCTAAATACTACAGATAACAGCATAGCAACAGAGACTGCAACATAGTTACAGATATCAGAAACACTATGTATTGGTCCTAAGTCATTCTCCATTGGAGAATGACTTAGGAGGCAGAATTACTAATGAGTATCATATGATGCAGAATATGCTTCCATTAGCATTATAGCTTAGACAAAAGAAATGCTGACAGTTCAAACTACATTTCTTGCTTATGTACAATATAACATATTAGACATAACAAAGGCCTTCTGTCTCTGTCAGCTTGCTTAGAGACAAAGAGAACTGCTGAAAGGCCTATTACATGGCATATCTGAGTGTAAAATACACTACATATAATTATATGAGAATATGAGTATACTATAATCACTGATGATCCCCCTGAGTCATCTTATCAGTGATTAGGTAGACAATATATGGAGTATCTATAAAAGACAAACGTAATCTAGATAAATGTATTATAGTGAGGTATAATTAATCATGCATGACAATATTAGCATATCTTAGCAGCAAAGCACATTCCTAGCACCCATGCTTATATGATTGGTGCTCATAACTATAGGTTAGTGCAAAATAGCAGTATCACAGTTCAATAGACCAGGAATACAGTGTGAGGTGTATGTGAGGTGTATGTGTGACAATAGGGGGCATAACCCAAGCTTAACAACATGAGGTGAATTTTACCCTGTCGCAAGCATTACTGAAATGCAGGTGTGATCCACACCAAAAACATGTTTTAGGATGGTCCTGATAGAAGCAGTGGCCTCATTCAGATCCTAAGAAAAATTTTCTTGGAAGATGCTTTTGACCCTGTGGGTCCATTCTCAACCATACTTTTAATTTCTTTCCGCCTTCCAAATATGTTCTTCTTCTAATATAGGAGATGGTTCCCCCAGAATATCACATTTGTGCTGTAGCCAATACTGTCTATCAGACACTGTCTCAGTCTCATTTCAAAATAACACAGTCACAAGTTTAATAGCAGGTTTTTTTATTTCAATAGCCCAGAATGGCATCCATAATGCTTAATGATGCTTTTTCCCATTGGTGCACTATAACCTATCCAGACCTGCAGGGGTTTTAAAGCTGACATCAAAATCTATGTCTCCAGAAGCAAGTACGAGGGCATAAATCTCCTTTGAAAAGAACTGCAAAGATTCTTTAATCATAGTCTTACCCAATAGATCCTAGCAGGGGTGTGTGATAAACCTCCCAAATATTGTAAACGTGCAGTGTTCTTCCTCCGGCCCAGGACATTATAAGTAAAACCTGGGTCCCTTTGTCTAAACTGTCTCCATCGCTGAAAAGCTGGTTGATTCCTTCTATGACTTGTTTCTTGCACCCCCTCATTCTCCATCCTCGCACCCCATGACTCTGTTCTCTGACTCTCTGCTTCAGTCTCTGGTATATCCACCGGCCTTCCCAGTGCCTAAGGGGGAGGTGGGAGGACAGTTTGCATTTCCATAGCTTCTGTATCACTGACTGGATGGTTAGAAGCTATATTAGGCCTGGTATGTATTTGAGAGAGTTGTACATATTCAGAGCTACCTGGGATGAGGAGATCCATAGGGTCAGGAACCCACCCCCTTTGTCAGCCTTTTTCCATCCAGCATCTGTAAGAGCAGACTGTACAGACCACTGGTTAGGCTGTCCTGTCATAACTACTCATTCCTCTTCCTCTCTTCTATCCCATCTTAACCCCAAACCATCTACCACCTCAGCTTAGTCCCATACATTGATCCAACAGTTGTTCAGCTTCAAAAACAGCATCCTGCGCAATTAGGTCAATACTCTCAGTCTTTGACTGAAAGGAGGCATACTCACTGGTAGCACAGAAGGGGTTATAATAGGGTTTAGTATCTGGGGTCTTTCCAGCACAACATCAGAAGGTTCTCCATGGTCAGGTTTAGCATCACTGGGCATTGGCTGCTGAGTCATGCTGGACTGCAATGCAGATGCATCACAACTGCTGTCAGGATGTACAAGCCCTGTACTAACAGCCTCTGTGACCTCTTGTGAGTGTTTCTTAGCAGGCTTACATTTCTGTGCTCCTCATCCCGGAGTGGAAAACACAGTTAACAAACATTGTAGCTGTTCTGTATTCAGTGCTTGCTCAAAATCAGTCTCCAGTTGCAAACCTGCCACCTGCAAATTTTCCAGATTCTCATCATGTAGCACTACCTCGCTACTATCTGAAGCCCTGGCTTCCAGCTCCATTACACTTTCCTCTTGCACTGGACCTGCAGGGAGAGAGGCCTCCTCCACAGCCTTCTCTACATCCATCCTGTCCTCCTCCAGCAGTGGGACTGTTCACACTCTGCTCACAGGAAGTCAGGCCCCCTTTAGGCAGAGCAGGGGAATTTCCCCGGTGCCCTGGCCAAATTTCCCCCCATTCACTAAAATACCACCAACTTAATCTGTTTCAAGATCAGTTGGCATTCATCTTTATCCCCCTCCCCCCGGGTTGTGCCTGAAAATAGGCAATAATGTGTCTAGTGCATTGACCCAGTCAATAAAAACTAAATAAATAAAATAAAATAACTTTTTTCTTCATTTGCTGCCATGTTTTCCAGACTTGCACCTTTTTCTTCCCTGTCTTCAGTCTTTCTTCCCAATTTAATAGACTGCTATCCCCTCTTCCAAAGGTTACCCCTAGAACTTTAAAAGGTTTAGTTAATACCTTGATGCCCTGCAGATTTTCTAGGGAATCTGTGGCATCACTTAAAATATATGCCTTGCTTTTAGATCTATTAATGGTGGCCCCAGCTACTTTTAAATATTGCTGTATCTTGTCATGGCTTGCTTTCATGAAGCATGGTCTGCTATAAGCAAACAAACATCATCAGCATATGCTGCTGTTCTGACTTCAAAGAACCCTCCCAGGGACTTATTCCTCTTATAAGTACATCCTGCTGTATTATCCATAATAAAGGGTCTAAACAGAAGACATATAATAGGGGACTCATTGGACAGCCCTGACACACTCCCCTATTAATTGGTACAGTACATATGATCCCAGATACCCATTTATCAAGGGAATAGCTGTAGCTTCCTTGTATACGGTAGTGACCCATTTACAAAAAACAGGTGGTACACTATATGAAGTCAAAACTTGTTCAATAAAGAAATGGGAGACCCTATTGTACACCTTTTCCTGATCCAGTGAAATAATATAACCACTAATTTCATCTTCCTTCCCTTGTTCTACCAAGTTTCTAATAAGTAGAAGATTATTCATTATGAGCCTGCCTGGAACCGAACATGTTTGTGTTGTATTAATTTAATAGGGTGCCATTTCTGTGAGCCTCAGAGTCATAATTTTCACAAGAGTTTTCAAGTCAGTATTTAATAAACTAAGATTAACTCCAATTATTAAGATCATTATGGTCATTTCTTTTATGCAAAAATATCTGAACAGCTACATCTAAATGAAAGTATATTTTATTCATTAACAAATTCCAGTTAAACACTATAACCAGAATATCTATTAATTCTGTACTAAACATTTTATAAAATTCTGTGGAAAGCCCATCTAATCCTGGAGCTGAATCATTTTTTTTAAGTTTTAATAGCATGTTCAATCTCCTTCTTAGCTACAGGGGCTATTAATGTTTCTGTTACCTCGCTAGGAAACTCAGGCATTTGTATAGCCTGTAGATAATTTTTTATACCATGTTCCTGTAGTTGATGAGCAGTATACATATCCACAAGGTGATGGTTCACCTCTCCTAATATTTCTTGTGTAGTAATAACCAGATTCCTTTCCTTCATCTTTAATGATTTCATTGTTCTGGCTTCAATGCTGGATTTACAACTTGCAAAATTGTCACAAAAACATGTTTTTCCTGGGGTGCATATTCTGTGTTCTATCAGCACTGAAGTTGCCCTGGAATATTGCATGTGCTCCATTTCTTCTTTGTCATCATTTATTTGGGACATCAAATTAACTTGTCCTGTATTAATAGAGGAATATAATTTTTTCAACTGAGAACATAAGGTTAAATACTTCTTATATTGTTCAGTATTTTTATTGGAAGCTGTTTGTAGAAAAAAAGATTGTAACTATTTTTTTGTTTCTGCCCACCATGTACAGACATCATCTGTTAATCCTGCAAGAGACATTCCAGCCTTGATCCACTCTCTTACTTGTGACAATTTGTAGATTATCTAAAACAATTTTGTTCAGTTTCCAGTACCCCTGTCCAAATGGAATCTTTTCCCTTAATCCCATTGCTGTTGCCAGTATAATATGGTCAGGCTGTGTGTGGGTGATGATGTGCAATATGGCCACCACCACACATTCAGTCACTTCACTACCAGTCAAGCATTGCTTGTAAAGCACTTTGGATGTATGAAAGGTGTTATATAAATGTTGATTCTTCTTCTTCTTCTTCCTCTTCTTCTTCTTCTTCCATAGGATGGGTTTTTGCATCATGAATATGTACATGCTTAGAGGTAAAAATAAAGTCTATTCTTATAAAAAGGCTACCTTTAAAAAAGGATGTCCCTCTTGAGCATGTATTATGATTTTTAAACAATTAGTGTTGCAAAAGTCTTTTTCTGTTTTTGCCCCTGTCCTGCTTGGACAAGACACAGTTAAAATCTCCATCCCAAAAAATATGCTTTGTGATAAGTAGAAATGGTTTTACAGAATTAAATAGATTGTCTCTTTATTTTTTTTCTTCTGTGGAGCATAAATATTGATAGCTCTCCATGCTGTGCTATTCACAAAAAAATCTATCATTAAGGCATGACCAGGTTGAATTTCAAGGATTCTTTATATGGTAAAACCATACCCTCGAAATAGAACCCCCAATCCATCACAAACATCTATTCCAAATGGAAAAAGGATGGACCCCAACACCGTAATTTGTTTCCTGTTTGTACTAGAGAAGTGGTGTTCAACCTAGTGTCTTGTAAAAAACAAATATCAAAATTAAACACTTTAAGTAATGAAAAGTTCACCAGTCATTTCTGTGCATTTTTTACACTACTAACATTAATAGTAGCCACTTTCAGTATAAAATTGGATGACATACCAGTCAGAGTAACAAGTTATATTGCCTAGTCTAGCACTTCTTCTAGGTCTTGTTCCTAATTTCTGTCTCCTGGCTTTTATTGTTTCTTACAGGGCGATGTCTTCCTCAGAATCAGTAAATAACATAGATTGTGATGAAGATTCAAATTCCGCCCCCACCTCAGGAATGGAGTTCTGCTACAGATCAGCAGCAGCAGAAAGATAAACTGCAGGAGCAGGAAAACAGCTGCAGCAGCAGCCACAAGTCGTCCCCACAGCAGGAACCTGCTGCCTCCTCTTCTGGTACTCCCTAGTCCCACAGAGCTCTGTGGTATGGGATTTATTTGAGCAGCAGCAAGTCAGCAACAGCATGGCAGGCATGATGTGAACCACGGCAGTATTCCTGGTGCACTTCAGCAGAGTCATTATGACAGTGGCAGTGATGACCCCATGGTGACAGCCACAAATGGCCATCTTGTTGTTTTGTGGGCTGTGGTGAATGATCTGAGCCAAGAATTGAACACCTTCAGGCAGGAGGAGATGGATCAAATTGACAGTGTCATGTCGAGCCACAAGAGGATCCTCAGTCTCCTATCCAAGCTGCATGGTGGTGGTGGTGGTGGGCATGGTTCGTCATCTGGCAGTGCTAGTGGGGTGGTCTGAGTTGTTCTGTTCCAAGTTTTATTTTAGTTTATATGTAGTCATTCTGTCATCTATATCCTTAATCCCTCCACTCTCTAGTCCTCCCCATTAAAAATTAAAAATGCACCAAAAATATAAAAAGTAAAAAAAAGCTCTGTTGTTTTAAGGTCTGTTTTCTCCGTCCTCCTTTTTTGTATTGTTTTGTTCATGTGGATGTCCCTTGCTTCTCCAGTTCTGTTATTTCTTTAATCCTTTTTTACACAGAATGAGCCACATTCCTTCCTTTCATTTTTGTCACAGGTTCATCATGTGTACCTACTCTTTCTATCCACAAATGTCAAGTATTTGCCACATTACATGAATTGTGTCCCCATGGTATGTGATGGTGCGTAACTGGTAGTTGTGTTGTGTGCAACTGCCAACCACCCAGAGAAGTGCAAACCATAACACAAACATGAATTATTCTACTGAGAAGTTAAACATAAATTGTTTTAAGCACATAATATGTTTACTGTGTTTGCCAGAAATGTGAAATCGTGTCCCTAGAGAGAAAACGCATCTTTTCAGTCAAATATTGTTGCCACACACACCAGAGAAGGTGGTGCAAAACATATATGAAGCTTGCAAGAAAACATAAATGTATTTATCATACTAAGCATTTTGGGGCCTGCTACCCCACCAGCACCACCAGCACCACCACCAGCACTTTGCCAGAAATGTGAAGTTGTGTCCCCAGAGAGAAAATGCATCTTTTCAGTCTAATACTGTTGCCAGACACACCAGAGATGGTGGTGCAAAGCATATGTAAAGCTTGCAAGAGAAACACTATTGCCACATGGAGATGGTGCAAGTCGGAGAAACGGCCTTTTGCTCAGTGTGGTCCTGAATTCATGATGGCATATAGACATATTGCACAAGTAAGTACCTTTGTTTTCTTTTCATAGTAATGGAGGGGGGTTATTGCTACTGTTCGAAGTTTAATCTATTCGTAATTCTCTTTCATTGATTTTAAGTTATTTGTGCATATGACATCATACTGCTGGACAGATACAACATAGATGCTGTTGTCTGACTCATACACAACATTGTTTAACCACAAAAGTAAGTATTTTGGGTTTATTTAGGGTGTGGTGAGTCGACTTGTTTCTGTACCATAACTGACAAACTAATTAAATTTCTTAATCACTGACTCTGCTGTTCTTCCGTATCTTTACAGGTATTCCTTGTGCCTGAACTTGTTGCAACAGTGTGCTTGACAATTCACCAAAGAAATGATGTCAGTCCACAGACAGCACCTGGAAAACAAGAAAGGATTTTTGTGAATGAAAGTCATGGAAAGAAAAGTAAAGGAAAGGAAACTAAAAAAAAGGAAAGCAAAAGAAAGGAGAGGAAATTAAAGTAAAGGAAAAATATTAAATCACAATGATACTTACCGTTAGAATACTACTGCTGGCTGTGCAATTTTGTTTTGGTGCCTGCGTTCTGTAATAGAACCAGCAAAATCTGCACAAAGAAGATACTACAGGAAAACATTTTAATGCTGCGATGAGTCTCATAAATCATGGTGTGATTTTCTGCCTCTAGTAGGCTTATAGAAGTGCTGCAGTGTCTGAAAAACAGTGCAGGTGTCTCACCAACAGCAGATGAAGAAAGTCCTTGATGCAGTGTGGTTACACTAGCATGATGATGCCTTGCAGACTTCAGTCAGTGGCTTGATGGAGGAGGAGGACCAAGATTAGTCTGTCAAGAGGAGAGTTTTGAGGAGGTACAGGAGGTGATTCTGTTTCATGTTGGTGGCAATGAATCATCAGTCACTACGGTGGTGGAAGTGGTAGCCAAGCCAGTGCTGTTTCTTACTTGAGGTGACTGTGAGGAGGAGGAGGAGGAGGAGGAGGATATAGCTGATGCAGCCCAGAGAGTACAGAGGAGGTAGAGGAGGTAGTTCTCTTTATCACAGTCGGCTGCCTACTACATACCGATTCCCGATACCACTGGTGGTGGAAATGCAGTGCCATGCTGTTTCAGCCTGTGTTGAAGGAGGATCCAAGGCATCTACAGTGCACACAATGGATAAGAGGAGGAGAAGGGTGAGGTGTTGAGGTCACTGCTGCATGGCTGTGGTGTTTCTTGCTGCCTAGAGTGGGTGTTCTGTTCAGTAATTCATAAGCGGTATAGTGCATTGTTTGCAGCTGTTCAATCTGGCGCAATTAAGAAGCAGTACTAATTGATAGTTGTTGATGTATATATCAGCACAGAATTTGATACATTATTATTGTTATTAACTCCTGACATCCAGGGGTACATGGTTGTGGATGGGTGGGGAGGGGTACATGGAGGGAGAAGGAGAAAATAAATAGTAGAGTTCATTATTCTTCCACATCCTCCATGAAGCATCCCTCAGTCTTCAGTACTGGAAGGGTCACCATATGGGAACTCCATCTCCATCACCACTTCGTCCACTTCACTGTTGTGAGATAATGATGAGGTACATCCTGGTCTGCCCAAAGCACTTTCCTCCTCATCATCATCACTGTCAATCAATGATGTTACCATGGACATTACTATTTTTGAGGGTATGTGAGCCTCATTCATTTTAATAAATCTCATCATGCCAACATTTTTAGGAGATAGATGTGTGCACCTGTCATGCACAATGTCACCCACTGAACTAAACACCTGCTCAACACTGACACTGGAGGATGGGCAGCAAAGTTATTTCAGGGCAACCGATGTTAGTGCTGGCCAATCATTGACCTTAGTGCCCCAGTATAGTGGTGGCTCATCTCCAATAGCAAGGTTCTTTGCATCTGCAAAATATGCATCTACCATGTATTTTGCCAGTCGAAGACATACATCACGATCATCCTCCTCATTTTTTTCTCAGTTTCCTCCATGTCTGCAACTCCCACCTGACTGAGGGCAGCCCAAATGGGATTCAGCATAGGTTCCTTTACCTTGCTATGCTTTCCTGCAGTTTGACACCCTGGCTGAGATGAAGAGAGGTGGGTGGTAGTAACATCAGATCACTGTGCAGTGCCATGATCTTTCTTTGCCCCCGTGCCCATAGTAGCAACTGTGCACCACTTACCCCCTGAGTGAGTAGTACTGTCAGTCTCTGCAACTCATGACACCCACCTTGTAATATGGGTGCCAGCCCATGTTTATAACATGGGTCAAGCACTGTTACAATTCCAAACTCCTCAGACTGCATAATATATTGGGCTGGCAGTATAGCCTAGAGGAATGAGGTGTGAACGAGCTTGATATATCCAGCAGACCAGACCTGAGTTTGATTTTCACAGCCTCCACTTGTATACTCTGTGACTCTGTGCAAGTCACTTAACCGCCAAGTGCTCCCCAGTCACCCCTGAAAACAGGCACTTATGCCTAGTGGGCCTTACCCAGTTACCAAAGACTAAAATAAAAACAAAATAAATAAAATAAAAAAGGGAGTTGGGGGTCTAATGTGGACAGCATGTGTTCCATTAATGAGCAAACTGCTCTGTCACCACCTGCCTCCAGTTTTTGCTGTACATTCAGCAGTGTCTGCCTCAGCACCCAAAGCAGAGGAATGGGCTCACTGATACAGGCAGTGTCCCCACTCACTGTCTGTGTTGCATGCTTGAAGGGTCTCAGAATTGAGATGACCCATCCATTAGGTACCACTACTCCATGGTGAGACACATGGATGCCCCACTGTTGTCATGTCTCACATGAATTAGTAGATACTCAGATATAGCCTTGTACTGCTGGTATAGATGCCCCACCATGTAGAAGGTGGAGTTCCACTGAATGACAATGTCAAATTTGAAATAGTGCTGAGGCAGCTTGTTCTTTACCTGCAGATCACAGAGATGGTCAAGTGCTTTTGCTAAACATGCAAAGTGGGCACAAATGCATCGGGCAAGAGCCAAAACTTCTTTTACATCCTGATGGTTAAGGAAAGTCTGTACCACAAGGTATAAGACAATGTGCCAGGTATTACACCCTGACAAATCCCCCATCGGTGATGCATTTCTGCACAGTTGAGCCATTATCTCTGGCGATGAATCCAGCTTTCAGTGCTTGGGGGTGGAGCCACTGATCAATCTCGGTTAGTATGACTTCCAGTAACTTTTCTCCAGTGTATGACTCAGGGATACTCTTGATGGTCAGTGTTGCATGCTGCCTTACACCAGACATGTTGCAGCCACCACAGTTTGTCCTAGTGTAATTCTCACCTTTCCCCCAATCAGCTGCTACTCTAGGTACCTGTGCCCAGTGTGCTGTAATGCACAGGTAAGAGCTACCAGATGTTTTCCCACTGCTCCACATGTCCATGCTCAGATGGATACACTGTGCTGAGGAATGCTGCAGGGCATGATGTACCATGTCACATACAGTACTGTACAGTTCAGGGATGGCACGCTTTGAAAAGTATGAACATGATGGCACCTGTCATTTCGGCATGGCATGGGCCACAAACCATCTAAATCCCACATTATCTACAAAGGAGTATGGCAACAAATCCAGAGCAATAATTTATATACATGCTGCATTCAGCTCCCACACTGTACCATGATTAGGTGTGAATTTTGTTTGCCTATCCAAACTGGAAGTCAGCGTCGGCTGAACTTTTCTTGATACTGCTGCCATCAGTCATGCACCTGTTGGTATGCCAAACAGCTTGCCTCATCATTGTGCCAGTAATGGGGTGCTCCTTGCCTGGGGACTGCCAATGGTGCTCATGGCCTGTGGTGGTGCACAACACACCTCAGTGGCTTTTTGGTTTTTCATAACTAGTGGGGTAGCAATCACATTTTCGGTTGGGGTAGTACTTTGGATACTAGGACCACTAATTTTCCCACTGCCAGAATCCTCTTCATCCAGTACAACAATGATGTCCTCCTCTTTTCCTGCACCTCTATGTCCATGTAGTGGTACTGTGTGTATTTTCTTACAGTGCCCTCTGCTTGGGATTTACCAGAACTACTGGCGCTGGTTGCCTTCTAGTGTTGACGCCACCTAATTGGCTGCCTATTTTTAAGGTGTGTGTGTTGTCCACCTGTGCCGAGATAACTACCCTTCTTACCCCAAACTTACTCAGGTTTGACACAGTTGGCAAATTGCCACTGTTTCATCAGATGGGTCCAGTACCTAGAAATCCCACACTAGGGATTTATGGGGCCTTGTATTTGCTTGGTGCCAAGATGACTGTGATTGTGATAGCAAAGGAGAAGATTTTCTCTTTATTATGTTATGGGGTGACTGGAGCAATGTGAAAAAAATGGGAGAAACAGTGGTTAGGGTGACCTTCTCCTTGGTGGTTTTAGCAGCTAAGGCAACAGGAAAGAGATGCTCTGTAGCAGCCTGTTTTTCTCTTTTCTTTTCTGGCTCCCGTGAGGAATCCATTTCGTCTGACACATCATCATCATCCACATCATAGTCTGGAAAAAAGCTGGCACTGCTGGTGGTTTCATCAGCCTCAGCAAGTCTGTCTGCCTCAGTAGAAAGTGCTACAGGCTCTGTAACGTGCACCTCCTCTTCATGACTGTTGTCCTCATATTGCTGCACATGCACCACCACCACCTCACCCTCACTAACTGGACATGGACACACATTATCTGGCTCTGCCTTCAACCTACCATCACCAACAGCACCACTTTCAAATTGCACTTCAGCACCAACAGCCTCCAAGCCCACAGTTGTTTGTTTGCTGGTGGTGCTTCTGCTTCCTCTCACTGTGTCACTTGACACTGAGACATCCATCATCATGTCTGCCACAGATTCTGCAGAGAAAAACTTAACTGCAGGAAAGCCAACACCAGGGCCATATACTTTGCTATTACCACTGCTGCCTGCCAGAGTCATCTGAATGCTGTCCCTGTGGTTTTACAGACACATTTCTGGTTCCTGCATCACTATTAGGATTATTATTAGGAACAACAAATTGGGAAATGTTCTTTGTGCTCCATAGCCTCTCCCTTTAGTTGCCCTTTTCTTCCCAGTCATTCTTCAGCACACACAGGGACACCACAATCACTCAGCTAAAATTGCTGTCTAGAGAACAGTGATTTTTTTTTCCTAAATACAGGTATGCATGCATGGACACAACAATCACTCAGCTTAAATCACTGTCTGGAGAACAGTAATTTTTTGTCCTAAATACAGGTGTGCATGCAGTCACACAAAAATCACTTGGGTTAAATCACACTCAGGAGAACAGTGATTTTTTTTATAAAGAAATGACAGGGCATTAGCCAACTGATTTTGTTGAGAAGGAAAGTGTGCCTTCTAAACTACTCCTACCCTCCCCTAGCCCACACAAGCCACCAAACCACAACTTCTAACAGAAAACTAAATACTGCAAATAAACAAAACAGGACAGAGAAAAGCAACGCAAAAAAATGCTGTGTGCACAAAAAGCACTCACAGTAACAGTTCTACGGTAATTTGACAAACAAAATGCTCTTTTATATAATGTTTTTAGATTTGACTCCAAGCTGCAGCACGAGCTCTGCTCTCTAAGTCTCTTTCAAACATACTACTCTTACAGAATGAGAAAACTAGCTTTTCATTGGGTGCTCAGCAACATGTGACCTCATATCCTATGGTTCATTGCAAACTTCAACTATTTTGTTGAACTTCACTGGCAAAGTTTAAGCTGGGACACCTTTACCATAGACTGTAACAGGAATTGAAGTTTTTGACTTTGAAATTTAGCAAATCCACCCCAAGCGCTTTGAAGTGGGACTTCACAGGGCGGAAAACTCTATGGAATACTCAGAATCCATGAAGTTCTACACGTAGCGAATTTTGGCAACTTCACATGCCTCTAGTTATAACCTTCCTGTACACCATCCTGAAACTGTGCCTTTTATCCACTCTCAAAATTTAGTATTGTACCTTGTATTTATTGTGATGTTGCCTCTCTGTACCTTGAACCTTTCTGTTCAATTGGTCACTTGTGAAAAAGGACTATGTAGCCCATCTTGCTCTCCAATAGAAAAAGTAAATATGAAATTAAACTAAATAAAATTTCACTCCTATTTCGACAAGGGGGAGTTTGATCCCACTGCAAAAGCTAACCATGTCTGGCAGGGTAGTAAACTATGTGGCTTCTCTGGAAACACTCTCAAAAAGAACACGCAATACACCAATTTAAATCAAATGAAATCTGTTTTGCTTTTCCAACAGCAGAAAAAGAAACACATCTTGTATTCAGTTTAACAAAAACTCTTGCAGAATCAGTCTCTCTCTCTCTCTCTCTCTCTCTCTCTCTCTCTCTCTCTCTCTCCGTCTCCATCTAACCAAAACACTATCACTTCCTTCTGCTTGTTCACCCTGCCCCTTACTGGATCAGATTTTGTTTGTAAACAGTCCTCTTCCTTGTCCCCCTGAGAGTTAGCCAACAAGTTGAACATCCAGCGCAGTGAGGTCTTAATGGGACAACATTAAAGCAAAAGGGGTTTACCACAAGTCCCACCATATCCACTGTCATAACCTGTTTTTCTTGTGCTGCAGGGTTGTGAAGCAGTTTAAGGGTGAAAGGAGTGTGACAGACCATCACACTGAGCAATAAAAATAGTGATCTTCAAGCAACGGTAATAAAAGCCATGATAGATTTGATAGCTATCACTAACACATGAGTCACAGAGAACAATTTATGGGATTTAGAAGTCCCAGGGTATACCCTGTATAGGAGAGATGGGGGAAGAGTACAGGAGGTGAAGTAGCCTTTTATATTAGAGAGAATATAGTGGCAACAGAAGATGGGACCATCAAAAGAAAAGGAAAGGGAGTGAAGTCAATTTGGGTACAGTTAACTATGGCTACTGGTAAAAAAAGTGAGTCTCAAGATGATGTACTGTACAGACCACTAGGACAAAAGGAAGAGAGCGACATAGAATTATATGATGATTTTAGGTAGCAAGAGGGAAAAGGGGAAGTAGTTATAGGTGGGTACCTAAAGCCACCTGACTTTTATTGGATTAATATCCTGGTAGCTATTAGCACTAAGAGTCAAGTTCTGTTTGATACTAGGGCAGGGAGAATTCGGTGAAGTTCTAATCCTTATTAAGTAAGAACCGGAACATGGTGAAGTTCTGATTTGTTCTGATTAGTTCTGATTAGCTTAGATTTATTGACAAATATTTTGAAAAAAATTTGAGAAAATGCATAGAAGTTGCCAAAGTCGATCACATTTGACACAGAGGCCCAAACGAAATAATTTAATGGATTATTTGTATACAAATGTATGTAAAACTGCTAAATAAAAAAGCATTCACCCACTACTAGCCTCTTCATGGCTGGCCTTTAATGGTGGGGTGGCATATCCTGCTTAGTCCAACCATGACATGAGTGTGCTGGGAGAGACAGAGAGAGATGGACAGACAGATACAAATACCTTTATCATAGCACCACCAATCACTGCAGGCACTGTCAGGCAGCTAAGATTGTTATGTTTATTAATGGTACTGTACAAGTATTATTTTTTTGGATGTTCCAGTCAGAGCTGAACAGGCCAAAGAAATGGATATGAATGATTAAATGAGCAGTACTAAGAGAGCCCACCCACCCACCGTACCCATGCGAATGATGCAATTGCTTTGTACTGTGGTATATGGTACACAACCTGGTCTAAGAGGTGGTAATGTTTTCTAGTACTACAAGTACTTCTATTAAATCTGATCAACACGCTGAATCCATAAAGAAGAAACATAAAAGACATAGTGATCACCACCACCCTGGCCAGCAGCTAGTTACATATCGCACCAGTCAAGTGCAATGCAGTCATAAAAACATTTGGCACTGCCACATAAAGACCTGATGACACACACAGCAGAATTACATCCTTCTTACTGTATTTCCACAATTGCTGCCAGCCACTGCCAAGTAATTTAAGTATCAAAAATAAAATATGGTAATATAATAATCTCAGCCCAGTTACTGTGAGATGTAACTAGGTTAACATATCATGCACACACAAACAATAAAGAAATTATAAGAATTTTCAATTTAGTAGCATGTTTTTTCTGTGAAGTATTTGCAGCTAAGTATGGGGGAACATGATAAATATACAAAGAGTATTCAGTTTCTGGGTTTCAGGCAACTGCTACGCCATGCACTGTACAAAAATTAAAACAGTACAGTCAGGATCAGTTGTTGAGTGCAAAAAAAGTGACAAATAGTAGTAGTAAGGGCTGGAGTAAGGACAAAAAGTGATAAGTAGTAGTTATGACTCATGAGGACAAAAAGTAATAGCAGTAGTAGTAGTAGTAGACAGCAGGACCCTACCTTCCAGATCAGATAGTGGTACCAGGTACCACCAAGTAAGTCTGTGACATGAAATGCAGTTGCTTGCTGTATTTGGACTCTGAACTCACATATTTTTTTTTCTATTCTGTGCTGCTCTTGTGATCATTCAAGTGATAGTGGACTGACCTAGTCCTGACCTGACTTGTTGCAATTAATTGCTACCTCGTGTAGTAGACCCTATTCACAAAAGATTTTCACCCAGGCATGAATTCTTGAAAGTGTTTTGTAGCTAGGACCTGCTCAGAGCAGTCAGTGTATGTTGTATTCAAGTATCGTATTTGAAATTAAAGTGAGGAATGTTGACTTTGAGAAATGTAAGGTGCTCAGCATTTTCTGGTGTCAAACAGGATTGTGTGTCAGTAATGATATCACCAGCTGAACAAAACAGTCATTCTGAACAGACACTAGTTGGAGGGTAATTCATGTACTTCATTGCAATATTTACTAAAGCAGGACACATATTTTGTTTGGATTTCCAGTATTGCAAAGGATCAGCATTCCAGCTAATATTGGGCTCTACTAGGTACATTTCAACAAGTCTGTGCTGAGGCTGTGTTACAAGAGGCAGATGAAGAAGATGTTACAATTGCATCTTCTAAGTGACTCCAGAGACATGAATCTGAACCAAGTAACTGTGGGACAGTGCTATGCTTGGCTGGTAGTGAAGAAGAAGATTTGGCTGCAGAGGCTGAGGAGGAAGAGGAAGAAAATGCCACAACAGTAGAGGATGGGACACCTGATGCTGTGCTGTGTCATGAAGAAGATTCTGAATGTGGTGCAGCTGTTGTACTCTGTTCCATGACAGCACACACCTCGTCAATTATTTCTTGTATGTTTATCTCAAAACAAGTGTCGTCATCATCACTCCATAGTTACTTCGATTTGTATTGTAGGTCCAAGACTGTTGTTTTAATGTAGTACTCAGAATGAAGCATTTTACATAGTTTGTCATCTTCTTCAACTTTTTTGATCATACGTCTCATCAGATCTTGTTGTATTCTGGGTGGCAACCTGCATGTCAGCAACACCACTGGCAGCCTATGTGGTCATGGAACTGTCTTGATTCTTTATTTTTCCCTAATGAGACTCAATCTGAATTTAAACATTTTTATTTGGGGTGTCACCTGGATCAGAGTTGCTGTGTTTGCACTAACCTCTCTGGTGATTTCTTCAAATGGCTGGAGCAGGAAAATTTGAAACTCCAGCATTGTCCACTGGGGTGGAGTAATATAGATGTCTGAATCATCAATTTTATTTTCTAAGGTGTACTGCCTGACAGCTTTCGTTTGTTTCAGCAGCCTTTGAAACATATAAAAGGTTGAATTACAGTATGTCGAGTAGAAATGTCTTGGTTCAGTCTCTGCAAAGGTTAACTCTGCTCCTGCTGTATTTTTTCAAACAAGTGACAGGCTGTGCTTGGGTGACTGAAATGAGTGCATATTCTTTTAGCAGTGCTAACAAGCACCTTAATCTCCCAGTCATCATCGAGAAAACCATAAATTATTAAATTTAAGCAATGCACAAAGCAACAGATGTGAACAAAGCCCCCAAAGGCATTCTTTATGTTGGGCCCATTATCTGCAGCTGTAAAGCCAACTAACAGTCCTTATGAAGTGAACCATTGCTTTATTGGTTTTTGGAGCTCTTCATTGATGTTATATGAAGTATGATCAGATGGAAAACGAAAACATACTTAGGACAGCAAACTGCGATGCTTCACTAGCACTAGTCCCATGCAAATTAACGAAACATGCCCAATGTGCCATGATAGACATGAAGGATTCAGGCTAATAGTTTGTCCAGATATATGTTGTGAGATGAACCACCCTCCCAACAGCATTGCACAAGACATGTCTTAATTTTTTACATACGACATTGTAAAGCTCTGGAATCCCTGTTGTCGAGAAGTACTTCTGTGATGGTGCATTATATCGAGGTTCAAGGTACTCAAGCAGCCACCTGAATACTATATGTTCAACTACGTTACATGGTAGCAAATCAACAGCTATAATTTCTGAAATGTTTGGGGGTTATTGTAACAGCAACAGGGTGAGTCGAGGCATATTTGGCTTTATGCTCATATGTTTCTGAGATGGCAAGCTGTCTCCTTGAAGGAGGAGGGCTTTTGAACACATGATCAGTTTCAGTCACTGTCAGGAGAGTCCTTCAAATGGCAGGAAATAGTGGTGGAGGTGTTTCAGTAATGCTGCAGAGGCTGCCACTGCTTTCATCTATCAGAGTTACCCCTCAGTGTAGTGAGCTACAGTATCACTGACACTTTCTCTTCAAGACTCACAAGTGAATTTCTCACTAATGTTACGACATCTGTCTAGGTGTCTTTTTCAGTGCTAAAGTTCCCAATGTTCCTTTCTTTTTACCCCTGCTGATTGGCCATTTACAAATAGCACTTTTCACAATCAACTCATTGGAAGCACTAATGGAGAAGTACGACCAAACAAAAGATGATATTTGTTTAGCTTTTTTTTCCCAGAAAGGCATGGAATCTCAGTCACCCTTTCAGGTCCCCCCCTGGATTTTTCTTGACCCTGTTCCTCTTGTGGTTTATTCAAACTACCCCCTCCACAACCAAAATATTTCTGCTTGTTTCTTCTCATCTACAATTTTCATCCCCTCCAGTAAACCTTATGCTGCCTGATCATTTTCTTCATCTTTATTATTACCATTGTTGGGTTCAATCTCAGAAGAATTGGATGAGGTACTGGCAGTAGCATAGTATGCAATTGTTCCATACCATTGGGTGCCTCTGCGGGTGGTACCCACCATGCCTTTAGCTTTTTTTGACTACGTAACTTTTTTTTTTACTTGGGATTGATGATGATCCTTGACATTCACCGTTATTTGATTCAAACATTCACTTGGAAGATGAATACTTAGATGAAAAAAAAACACTTTTTGGGTTTGATTTTGTTTTCCCTTTTCAAGCTGATTGCTCTCTTTTGCAGTGCCACTGCCTACCTGTGAAGTAGAATGTGCCTCATCAACACTTTGCTCCATTTTTTATAAGTAGCCTAAAAGATCCCCCTAACTAACGTAATGTCGTTTTGATGCCTCCCACCCACAGCCCAGGGACAAATTTACTATCATGACTCATGACTGTACACAGCACATAAACAGCACATTAGTCCACCACCACTTCCTTCCAAAATAACTGGACTGACTTCTACAATACAGTTAGTTACTGTTGAGTGACCAAATTCAGCAACTGTTAAGTGTGCCTCAGAATTTGAATTGGAGAAGCAGACACACCTGATGCACAGTGGCAAGCAGCACAGTCCCACACTGGGGGTTGGTTAATGATTATATCTAATGTAACATGATATATTATAAAACTAATGATAAGGAGGAATATTGGTGAATGAGTGATGATGATGATAAAACGTGTGTGTGTACAGTACCTGTACTTTACTTGTGTTGTACTGTAAACAGCCTGCTATGAGTCACAAAGTCAGAGTATCCACTGGACCACCCACGGCCAGCAACACAGGCACATCAGCTTGTATGTTGTTTATCTGAACAGTATCCTTTTTAATACATGAAATCGTGAATGAACATTAACAAGTGATCGTGATTCATGATTGGATGGCACAAGTCAAAGATTTATTTTGCCACCCTGCTGCCTTTGCCCTGTACACACAATCACACTGAAACCAGGAAAATAAACTTTATTCTGGATTTTTTGGACTGTTACATTTATCATGCCCCCCATGGTCTCTCTTCCCTCTGAATGTCACAAGTCATAGATTTATTTTGCCACGCTGCTGCCCTTGCCCTGTACACACAGCCACACTAAAGCCAGGAAAATAAATTGTATTTGGGATTTCTGGGACTGTTACATTTATTGTGGGCCACCCAACAGTCTCTTTTTCTCTCCCCTCTGGATGTCACAAGTCAAAGATTTATTTTGCCACCCTGCCACCCTTTCCCTGTACACAAAGCCACACTGAAGCCAGGAACATTTTTTTATTTGGGATTGCTGGGACTGTTACATTTATCGTGAGCCACTCTGCAGTCTCTTTCTCCCTTCCAGATGAGATCATGAATGAATCTTAACAAGTGATTGTGATTCATGATTGGATGGCACAAGTCAAAGATTTTTTTTTGCCACCCTGCTGCCCTTGCCCAGTACACACAGCCACACTAAAGCCAGAAAAAGAATTTAGGATTTTCTGTAACTGTAAAATTTATCTTAGAACCCCAGTAGTCTCTCCCTCTCCTCTGGATCTGAAATGGCACAAGTCAAAGATTTTGTCTGCTTGCCCTTTCTCATGTACACAACTGCACAGACTGAGGCCAAGAAAAGAACAAAAACTTTCATTTGGGATTTTCTGTAACTGTAAAATCTCTCCTGTGCCCCCAATAGTCTCTCCCTCTCTCCTCTGGATCTGGAATGGCACAAGTCAAATATTTTGTCAGCCTGCCCTTGCTCATACTGTACATAGAGTCACACAGAACTGCCACACTGACTTAATTTGCATCCCCCTTGCAGCCACCCAGGCCACCACTATCTCCCCAGTCCTAACTCCCCGACTCTACTCCACCCTTCCCGATGATCATTTTCTCTCCCCCCTCCTTTCTCTCACCCTCCCTAATTTCTTCTCTTCTTTTCTCTTCCCTCCCCTCTGGAGCATACATTTCTGGTGTTTGGGGGGTTGGCACTTTTGTTTGGTGACTCTCTCTGCTGGCTGCCTGGATCTGCTGAATGCAGCCCCTGCTCATCTGATCCTCCTCACTCGTCTAGGACCGTGTTACACACTCAGAATGGTTATATACTGTGAGTGCATCATGTGACCTCCTGTTGCCCGATTGGATGCTGCCAGCCCCTATAGGTGCCAACAGCATCCACATGACAACAGACAACAAAATCATGGAAATGGCATCTCCACAGACTCAGAACCGGACTTCTATGGCAAAATCCATATTTATCCATGTCTATGGAATGCGGGTTCAATATAGGGGTCTGGATCTCCTGTGGAACAGTTCACCCAGCCCTATTTGACACATTGCAAGACTGTATGTTGGGTCAATCAGTCAGGGAACCTACAAGGCAGGACAGCATTCTAGCCTTGATACTTACTAACTCAATTGTAGTTGGTAGAGCATCAGTCCGAGAACCATTAGGATCCAGTGACCACAAAACTGTGTGGTTGTAACTTTTAAGGGGTAATCTAGGTCTGCCCATGAAGGCATTAATCCTAGGTCTAAAACATGTGAATTTTAACAAGATGACGGACATTCAAAGAAAAATTAAAGCAAGTGGACTGGAGTTAACTGGTTGAAGGGAAGAGGGGATTGATTAATGGGGTGATTCTGGTGGCAACTGACTCAAGTGCCAAAAAAAAAATCACCAAACACAGTACACAAATGAGATCAATTTGGTTTACATGGAGGGAAAGGAAGGCTGTGAAGGAAAAAAGAAGGCCTTTTACAACATATAAATTGACTAAACAGGAGAAGGATTCAGAGGTGTATCAATCCAAAATGAAGGCAACAAAGGAGCAGACAAAAACTTCAGTGATTGATAAAGAACTTTCACTTGCAGAGGCAATGGGGTGAGGGGAGAAGGAGTTCTTTAGCTTCATTAAGGAAAATCAAAAACAAGCAGGGGGATTGTTACAGTAGGTTAGGTGAGGATGGGAGAGTGAGGGAGGATAATAAGTAAAAACCCAACATCCTGAACAACTACTTCAGCTCGGTGTTCACTGTTGAGCACAGTGATCCTTTACCAGAAAGCAGGATGAAAGCAATTACCCTGTGGCACAGAAAATAAATAGGGTAGTGATTACAGCTGAAGGAGTGAAAAAAGGTTTAGAGGTCCATAAAGAGGTAGTGGATTGTTTGAGCTAGTTTTATGGTTGTTGTGTACAGTATCTATCTATCTATCTATCTATCTATCTATCTATCTATCTATCTATCTATCTATCTATCTATCTATCTATCTAACCTCTGTGTCTGTGTGTGTGTGTACTGTATATATGTGTGTGTGTGTGTATATATATATATATATATATATATATATATAAAACCTTGTTTGGAGACATTCATGTACATTCATAATGAAGTGATGTTTTAATTTTGTCTCATGGTTATGTTCTGCAACGTTTTGTATTTAAAGGAAGTTCAAAAAGAAGTGCTGCACCATTTGTTGCTCTTAGGACCGGAGAGGATGCAGCAGGTGGAAAGCTGTTGCAGTGCCTTACTGAGAACAGTGTTTTACTTTCTTTGTTGATGCACATTTTCTCACATTTGTTTAAAAATCAAAGACTGGGAAGTCAAATCCTGCTCATTGTAATAATAAGAGTATGTAACTTTCTGCTCTGTAAATAAATGTTGAATTAAAAGCAATTGTTTTCTGCTCTGTCATGCTAGCATGTGTTACTATGAGTTATACGGATGAAGGAGTGCATGACTTAGCTTGATATACGTGAATTTAATTGACATTTTGAAGTAGAAATGATAGTTATAATTTGTATATCCTCAGCATCGCATAGTACCTGAAATCATTTTAATTATATGGACCATCTGTATTACAAACAAGTATCTGTTTAGTCAATTTGTCTAACTAAGACAGCATATCAAAATATTGTGCTGTAGTGCTTAGTGATGTTTCTCCATGAATGTCAGTAACTATCAGCAGCACTGCAGCATTGAAGTGACCCCCCCCCAATGAAAAATACAAAAAATAAATATGTTTATAAATAAGGGCAAGGGAATATTTCTCTGCGTTGTGACCTAATCAAATGTAATGATTTCAATGCAAGATTTCTTTACTGGCTAGTTCAGTGCTACTGCTGTCGTGTACAATCTGGGATTCAAGCCCTTTGCAATTCTTAAACTCCTCCTCACTCCTGGGTTATGCACTTTGAATTGCTTGCCTGCATCTCCCAAATTCATTTGAAATAAAAAATAATGTACTGAAACAATTCTCTTCCACTGAGGCAGACATAACATAGGATACTTGGGAAATAAGTGGCAGTATTTTCTGAGAAAGATGTGACAACACCATTGTAAATCTGTCACTCTCTAAAATGAAGCAGTGTTTATGCAGCTGTTATAAAAAGAGGAAACAAAATTCACAGCGAAATCTGAAGTAGGATTTCATTTGCTTGCAATTAAAGCTAATGAAATATGTGATAATATCAATGTGCAGTATATCTGTAATTATATGTTTTGACTTTTTTTAACTCCCAAGTTGAGGGGTGGGAATGGAGCTCCAGAAACTGCACTGTATCAAAATGCAGGCTCTAAAGTATCTATTCTAATATGAGTGACGTATTAGGGAAGTCACTGGTATGGCTCCAGAGTTTACATGTATTTACATACACACATCAATGGCACCAGTACAAGAGAAGCAGATGTCTGCTGCTTCTGGATCTTGACAATTTTACACCCAGGGAAGACATAATCCAGGTACACGATTAAATGAAGTATAAACTCTTATAAACATCTCTACTCATATTGCACCACTTATCTGAGACTCTACATTTCATTTTAAAGCACTAGAGGTGTTCCCCAAGGCTCAATCTTGGGGCCATTATTGTTTTTTTTATACATTAATGAACTACCCACTAAAATAAATAATACACAAATTAGGCTTTATGTTGATGACATTGTTCTTTTAGCATCAGCAGCATCTCAAAATGGAATGGTGGCAAAACTACAGATGGATTTTAATATTTTGCAGGACTGGTTTTTCAATTCAAAACTTGTGTTAAGTTACAAAAAAACTCAGGTTATGTATTTTAATAAATAAATAACCAAACTTCCCAATAAACAGAATGTAGGTGGGGATATAATAATGAGGGATGGAAAAAAATGGTACTTATAAAACAATATAAATACTTAGGTATAGAGATAAATTATACTTTCTCTTTTTCAGGACATATAAATAATACAATAAAAAAAGTTAATAATAAAGTAGGAGCTTTGCGTAGGTCATCAGGGATTTTAAATCAACAAACTTGAAAGTTAATAGCAAATTAACTAATAATGCCTGTACTGGAATACGGGAGTGTGGTATACAATTTTGCAGGTCAAAAAAACTCAAATAAATTGGTTATATCATATAACCGATTAGCAAGATTTTTTTTTAATTGTAGTTTAAACACCCATCATTGTACACTGTACAAAGACTTAAATTGGGATAGTTTACCAGTACAGTAAAAAAAACAATACTCCATATTCATCTATAAAATAAAAAATGGGATGATAAATGGGAACTTAGATTTGCCCCCAGATTGTAAGGGTTATTCTCCTGATTTAAGAGATGTAAAGTATGGGGGTCACAGATTTCCAAAAATGAATACAACATATGGAATTATGACATTCAAGGCACAGGTGGCAACAATTTGGAATAAAATTCCCCCTCAGTTACGTAAAGTAACAAATTTATCCCAGTTTAAAAAAGGTTTAAATGATGTATTCTTTACTGAATGTATTTGTTTTTAAATGAGGTTTTTAAAAGATTGTGGGATGTTTGTCTATTGAAACTGATGTTTTTGTAAGACGAAAGTACTGTATTTGTGTGATACTTTGAGTGAGCACTCCATGTACAATTAAGTTATTGTCTGATAATTTATTGTAAATTGTTTACTTTCATACAGGACTACTTTGAAAATAGTTTTTTTTAACCTAAAGTTTGTAAATCCTGGATAAAAATAAAAGGGCCGGATATTCAAAACTTTGCCCCTGGGTTAAGTTAACACTGCCTGGTGTGCAAACTTAGCCTGGAGCACAAAGCAAGCTATATTCAAAAGCCCAGGGCAAACAGCTTCTGAATATAGCATGGGAATGAGGCCATGCAACCTGGGCTGGGAGTGCAGGGCAAACGTAGCCCTGAAATAAGACAGCACTGAATACAGCAACCAGGAAGTGCTAGCCACAACAACAACATAGTGCACATCGATGTTAGGGTAGGTAGAGAGGAACTATGTGGCCAATGTGTGTTCTGGCAAATGCATGGACCCAGTACAGCTGCAGGCAGCAGCCCACATTAAAAACAGTGATCAAAACTGTATAATATTCCCTTAACCATTAGCACTGTGCTAACACGTTAGTGCGGCTTTAGCGCAGAGCTAAGGGGTTTGCCTGGAACAAACACATTAGCCGCATGCTAAATGTTGCCATATTCAAAAGTGACATGCAAATGAGCCTACTTAGATAGTATCTGGGCAAACAGCCACATTAGCATCTCATCATGCCCTGATTTGCTTGCAGTTTGCACAGTGTTACTGCAGGGTCCCACAGCGCCACCTGTCGGTCAGTCTGGAGGTACAGGGGCTGGCCAGGTCCGACCGCAGCTCCACCTGTAGGTCAGTCAGGCAGTGCATGATGATAGCTGCAGGCTTCATGTAAACAGTACAGCATAGCATAGCATAGCATACCGTACCCCAAGGGACAACACAGCATAGGCACAGGTGGTGGTAGTGCTGCATGATGCAACCTTCACACTTTAGGTCATGCTAAAGTGCACAGCAGACACTACAGTAGCAAGAGGGCTGGTAATGTGAGGGACACGACACTACTTATGGTATGTAGGGCAGTGATGACCACTGCACTGTACACAGTGACAGGCACAGCTTGCAGGTAATTACTGACAGTGGACAGTACTATCACGCTGTTGTGTGATCCACAGATGCTGCACCTGTGGCATGGGATGCACACAGTGTTATGTACATGGCTGGCAGTGTGTGCTGTGATATCTGTACAGTTGTGTGCTAGGTGGCTGGGGGGGCATGTAGGATCTGACAGGCACACAGATGGTGGCGTAATCCCACTACTGGCCCATGTGCACTGAACGATGTGTCCCTGCCTTGTAGCCACACCTGGACTGTGGTGAGGTCTTGCCACCCATACACCCTCCCCTCACTGGCCACCATGCCCACAGTGCTGCATGTGTGTTCTGGCATCTGTTACACACCACAGACGTACAGTCTGCAGGTGTGTGCTATATGGCCACACTACCATGTTGTCCCCTGTGGGTTAGATCACCCCTCACTGTCTGCGCTTGGCTCAGACTGGTGGCAGCTGATAGCATCATGGTGGTGCCATCAGTGAGCAGCATGTGTCCTCCATGTCTGGCAGTTTCTAAATGCCATACTCATTTGTTAGGGCTGCACAAGCCAAGCTAATGCTGAGATATCACCACGCAAAGCGTTTGCCCAGGGTTAAGACCAGCTTTTCCTGGGTGGTAAATTGTACCGTGCTATGGGTTGCGCTATGTTGCACTAAACACCTTAGCACGGTGCTAGTCGCTGAATATCTCATAGTGAATTCATTCATGTTCACTATGCCCATTGCATATTATTATGCTTAGCCTGGCACTACTGCTGTTTGCCCAAACTAGTTGGCCTTTTGAATATGGCAGACCCGTGCTAATCCCGTGCTATTCCCGTGCAAACTGTATGTGGACCACGCAAAGCTTTGAATATCTGGCCCAAAATGTTTACTACTACTATGTTGTAAGAGATTTGTTTTACAAACTAAATGGTCAGTGTATTTTTCTTCAGTCTATGGAATGATAAAAAAAAGATTATGACATTCACAGACATTGAAAATTAACTCACTGCTGTTGTTAGAAAGGAAATCAGAAAAAGTTGTGAACTGAAATCACCAAGTCCATATAATTCCTATCAGGAAAGAGCAGTGTTAGTGAAGCATATCTTACCCCCTACAGCATCAATCAATCAATCAATCAATCAATCAATCAAAATCTTTATTTAATCAGGCGAACATCATTGAGCATAGCTCATTTACAAGATGGACCTGAGTGGTCAAGAAGTGCAAGTGTTATTACAATGACAAGGGTATCATAAACAGTAATACAATGACAGGGGTAACAAAAAACAGTAATACAATGACATAAGTGCTAGTATAAACAATATACTTATGTACAAGGCATTAACACTTTTAATCTGGGAGACAGTAGGCAGTTGGCACATCAGGGTTAATATGTAGATTATAGGACCTAGCAGGCATTTTGAGGGTGAATCTTGGGACTGGGAACGGAGTTTTCAGCATATAGAAACACGAGCAGAAAGGGGTGGGGTAGGGCCGTGAATTAGGCCTTGTGGAAGAGTTGCAGAGTTCTGGGAATAGGGTGGTGAATAATCTTTTGAAGGATATTAAGGGTGGAGGTTATTTAGCTTCATGGTTTTTGGAGTGAGTTCCAAACAATTGCTAGTGAGTAGCTGATAGCAGCCTCCCAAGCTGGGTGCAGGCATTGGGGACCTTAAGAATGATAATTTTGCTGATCCTTAGGTTGTATGGCCTAGAAGTGATTTGAGTAAAACAGTCCGAGATGTAGGTAGGTAGCTTGCCTGATAAGGCTTTGAATATCCAAATTGCAGCATTCCTATTTCTTCTGTGTTGTAATGATGACCAGTTAACTGCCTTATAAAGGGAACAATGGTGGGTGCTGAAGGGAAGGTCAGTAATGAATCTGATGGACCTGTGGTATAGGGTGTCCAGTTTATTTAAGAGGGGGAGTGAACAGTGTCCATACAGAAAGTCAGCATAGTCAATGAGGGATAGGAATGAAGCCTGAATTAATCTTTTTTTGGAGTCTCTGTTGAGGTAGTGCTTTATTCTAAAAAATAAACCAAGCCTTTGTCTCAGTTTCTTTAGTAGCTCCTCAATATGGACAGAAAAGTCAAGTTTGTTATCAATCCAGACACCAAGATATTTGAAGTTATCAACGTATTCCAGCTTCTCTCCAAGTAAGGTGGTTAGTTGTAGGGTGGTAGATGATGGGGTAGTGGCAGAGCAACTTTGTGAGGAAAAGAGCATAGCTTTTGTTTTTTTGGCATTTAGAAGTAGTTTTTATCCAGTAAGTTGTGTTGTAAGATGGAGAATTCAGATTGTAGCAGTTCACAGGCTTTAGACAATGAAGGATTGCTAACATATAGCACAGTATCATCAGCAAACAGATGGATGTTTGATTGAGTGAGGTTAGCATCAATATTATTAATATAGATGGCAAAGAGGATGGGGCCAAGAATAGAGCCTTGTGGTACACCTCTTAGCAGTGGTTTTAAAGTGGATAGGTAGTTTCCATTTTTTACCAGTTGTGATCTGTCTGATAGATAGCACTTGAACCAATTGAGTGAAGGGGAATCCAACCCTATTGAACCAAGGGAGGTGATCAGTGATTCATGATCCACTGTGTCAAATGCTTTGCTCAAATCCAGGAACACAGCACAGGTACTATTCTTCTTATCCATAGCAGTCTGCCAGTCGTTGGTTACTTTGGCTAGGGCTGAAATGGTGCTGTGCCTTGATCTAAATCCTGATTGTGCTGTGTTTAGGAGGTTATTGTTATCCAGGTAGACCCTTAATTGTGAGTTTACTAACTTTTCTAGCATCTTGGACAGAACTGATAGGATGGAAATGGGCCTGTAATTATTGAGATCCATGGGATCACCAGATTTGAGTAAAGGAACTACTTGAGCTGTTTTCCAAATGGAGGGAATGGATCCAGTGGTGAGGGAAAGATTGAAGAGATGAGTGAGGGGGCAGATAATACTTGAGATGCAATCTTGAGGAAGTAGGGGTCCAGGAGTCTGTACCTGCACTTTTGAAGTATCCAAATTGAGAGGAGATCTTCCACTTCTTTCAATGATATTGGGTTGAAGGAGAAGGTTGATGTAGCCTTTTGGCCCACGGTGGATTGAAGATTCAAGGAAGATCTCAGGAGATTTGCAGGTGAAGAGACAAATGCTAGTCCAGCTGTGGTGAAGTGGTCATTAAAGGTATTTAGAATTTCTTGTTTATCCGTAATTTCTGTGTTATTTAGTAGCAGTTTGCAGGTTAAGGCAGGAGTAGAGTTTTGGCCCAAGATACCTTTTATAGTTCCCCAGAGCCTGGTTGGGTTGTTATAGGAGGCATCCAATTCAGCTCTATAATAGGCGCTTTGGCAGATCTTATTTGTGTTGTACATGAATTTCTTGCTTTTCTGAAATTTAGCCAGTCTATGGAGTCCTTAGTTTTTCTTGCCTTTTTCCACAGTTTGTCTCTGGCTAGCAAGGCTGTTTTAAGATCAGTGGTGAACCAGGGGCAGGACCTTACTTTAGTTCTGATATTGGTGAATGGTGCATGAATATTTAGAGCATTAGTGATAATGTCCTTTAAGATCTGGAGAGCTATTTCCACTGAGGTTGTAAGGTAGAAATCTTGCCAATATATTGTGTTACTCAGGTCATGGAGGTAACCTGGTATGTTGAACTTCTTTTTTGACCTTTTGGGGACAAATTCAGCAGGGTTGGATGGTTTGGGTGAAGATCTTATGCCAGCTATGGGACAATGGTCACTTACATCATTCGGTAGTACTCCTGCATGAGTATATAAGTGAGGCTTATTTACCAACATAATATCCAGGAGTGAGCTGTTGCTAGAATTTTTTGGGTTAACCCTGGTTGGGTCTTTTATTAGCTGTGTAAAGCCATAGGTGTCACAGAAGGTTACCAATGGAGCAGATGCATTAGATAGCCAGTTTAAATTCAAATCACCATCTGCTCAGTGCTTACAAGTGCACACACTCCCGGTTTGAAAGTAGGACTGGTGAGAGAATGCTGGGAGTAAGAAACAAAATCCAATACTGAAATAAAACATCCTTATTTATGTAATACAATATATATTCCACGCAGAACAAATACATTGCTCCACATCTAAAAAGGCAAGAAAAAACACTTGATCCAGTAATTCTTTAAGGTGGATAAGGCAGCAAGCCCAGATGGACTAAACACGAGTTCTAAGGGAACTGGAATCAGAAATAGTTGGGCCACTGACCAAACTTTTTAATAGCTCACTGCAGCCTGGGGTGGTGCCAGTGGATTGGAGAATAGCAGATGTAGTCCTAATATACAAGGGTGGGGACAAGAAGGATCCAGGTAACTACAGATCAGTCTGCCACAACTCCTTTGTGTGTAAACCAATGAAGGGAACAGTGAAGGGAAACCTGAGTCAAAAACAGTGGTTGAATTCAAGCATGCATGGGACAGCCATGAGGCAATTCTAGGGGGTGGGGTTAGAAAGAAGTAGGCTGCTGGTTAACTAGGATCTGCAGCTTACCCATTAGGTAGGGAAATGGGCAGACTGGGTGGGCCAAGCGGTCCTTATCTGCGATCAAATTCTATGTTTCTATGTTTGGTAAATTACTTAAAAGAAAAAAGGGTTTGTGATATGGAGATCATGTCAGACTGATCTAATTGTATTTTTGACTAGGTCACTTAGGCAGTAGAGAAAGGACAGGCAGTATATATTCTTTATTGTGACTTCAGTATAGCATTTGACTCAGTGATGCATGGGAGGCTGTTAAAATGCTAGAAGTGGAGGAACGTTTAGTTAGATGGGTGGGAAACTGGTTAAGATGTAGGCTTCATAGTATTGTAGTGAATAGGGTTAAACTGGGGGCATGAAGGTCCTTAATGGGGGGCTGCAACTGTCAGTTGAAGGACCTGTACTATTTAACATGTTTATAATTTATATAGGGAAGGGTATCAAAGGCAACATGTGTCTTTTTGTGGATGACACAGAACTTTGGGGCAGGGGGGACAGTGAGGAATGTATAAGGGAACTTCAAAAAATCTGGACAAGCTAGAGAGTTTGTCAAAAAAAAGGCAGTTGAGGTTTAAGACCAAGAAATGCAAGGTTATTCACTTAGGAAATAAGAATCCACATAGAAGGTATTGAATAGGAGGCATTATCCCCTGCAACCTTTCTAGCGCTCAGGAATTCATCACATATGGGGTCTCCTCCATCCATGCTTTTGGCCAATGCATGATCATAAATCTTTTCTGGGCTGCCAGAGGCCAATCCCCCAGCTATGTCCAGAAATTCCAGTTTACTTTGTGCATCTGGAAAGACCAGTCATGATCCCTGATAGCTGCTGGACTTCAGTTAATTTTTACAGCAAACCTACTCTATCTTATTTTCCCTGCTACTGTTACTATATAGCACACGTTGCCATTTAAAGCACATGTTAACATTAGTTTATTCTTCTAACTCCTGCATGCCTTAAAAAAAAAAGAATATAGCCTCCCAGTGCATGGATCAGGGGCACAAGTCAGGCTGGACCCTCAAGTAGCATCCCAGTAGGTAGCCCCCTGTGCAGGTTGGGACACTCAAGTAGCAACCCCACCCGCTAGCTCCCTGAGGACTGGACCCTCTGCTAGCATCCACTCCAAGTCAGGCAGCATGTACAATAAGCTCACCTCTGCTATTGGACCTGGCAGTATAGCCTAGAGGCTAGAGCTAAATGAGTTAGCTACTTCCAGCAGAGTTGGATTTGAATCCCACAACGCCCATGTGAATATCAGGAAACAGGTACAGGCATTGAGACAACATATATATGTACCTTAAAACGCTATTCCTAACAGAACCAGGTCCAAGGGAAACAAGGGTGGTCTCAGCATTCTGAGACAGTATGCCCCAGTTTGGAGGATGCCGCCCCTCACCCAGATGCCCTGAGCTCCAGGGCTTATATTAGGGACACACAACTTACAGGAGGAGCGTTCGGGAAAGGGGGCAGATCAGTGGGCTAACCAACAGGTTAATGAAAGCTCAGCTTGGTGCTTACCCTACCATTCTGCTGTTGCTTCAGAAGGGTCATTGTCTTTTGCCTGCATTGTGAGCTCCTGCCATTGCCATGCAGCCTTCACCAGACCATGCGGCAACCCGTGGGGCGCAGTTCCCCCTCACATTACTTCCCATGCTCCCGCAAACCTATGCCATTCTAGGGACATCTTCCACTGGTGCAGTTTACACTCCCCTGAAGACTGCTATTGCAAACTCGCCATATGAGTGCCCCAAATCTCATGGCTGCCATATTAAAATGGCAGCTTCCCAGAGAAGAGCGCTCACCCCTTCCAACTGCCTGGCAGTGCTGTGCAGGACTTGCAGAGGCTCGATGTGGGCAGCATGCCTGCAACAAGGGCAATCTACGCCTCCCCATTTTTTGTTTTTCATCTCGGGAGGCTAGCTTTCAGAAATGTCAGTGCTTGCAGGGGGACTGGGGAGTCTCTTGAGGTCATGGCTTTCTTTCCCCCGGGCATTCCTATGTGATCTTGGGGAATGGAGGTAGGGCATAGTCCCACAAGACAGGACCAGAATTAGGACTTCCTAGACCACAGTAGTAGCTGGTTGGCACCACATCCAAAATGATTAAGGGCTCTGCTTTTTGATCTCCTCTATACAGGTGTTACATTGGGTAGGAACTCACAGGAACGCACCCCCCAGCACCCATCACTAAGAAGAGTTCCACTCCAAGGATTGACAATCCAGTAGAGACTATAGTTCCACCTCCTGAACACTTCCAATTTAATTGGAACTGGGGTTAACTCATCCCCACACTAGGAAGCATGTCACAGCATGGGGCCCTTTTTCACAACTGGTCATGCCCAGATAAAGGTCACATCCAAGGCACAGATGTCAGACAGAAGTATCACCAGGTGAGAGGAATGCCTTGAAAGTAGAAAGCCTCTTGAGTCACCCAAGTTTTGGGACACAAAACATCAGTTTGTCATTTACTCTGGGACCCAGGTGTCAGGACTGTACAGGGGGATATTGGCATAATCCTCCCTCATCACCTGGTGGTTCATCACAGATCCTCATCCCCATGGCCAACTTCCCCAGGAAGCCCAGGTCACTGGTCATTCCCCAAAGCACAGGGAAAGTCATCATGGCATGGTGGCCAGTGCTCGGGGCTGTGCACTAGGTCATCACAGGTCCCTTACATCAATAGAGATTATGGCATAAAATACTGTTGAAAGTATGCACCCCAGGAGTGACAACGCTCCTCTTACTTAGCCCAGCAGGCAGCTTAAGGAAGGGTGTGACTGACTCTGCTACCCTGCAGATGCTCTGCATCAAGCACAGAAGGGTGTACTTGGCTGGGTGTCGGTCCTCAACCCCCCCAATAATGGCATTATGTACAGCAAGGGAGACCAGAAAGACACCCTTGATGGCTGAATTGCTAGGCAGTTTCCATACTGCTAGCGATCTGAAGGACACTTTTAGTGTTATGGGTATGCCAGTCTAAGCTACCCTATGGCCCCCTGACTATTTCTGTACCACAGAAGTGGTTAAACTACAGCTGTTCCTCTCTCAGATCCTCACAATGCATGTTGTCCCATCCTGTATTCAAGGTATATGGGTAGTCTCCCACCGGTCTTTGCCACTTCCTCCACTTCGGGTGGGCAGTTGCACAGGCCTACCACCCTCTTGGGACAGCAGGGTCTTACTCTCAGGGGGATATCTGTCATGCCCCATTTAGCCAGCCCCGGTTCCAGGGAGCACCCTTTGAGTGCCTGTACCCCCTTGCTTCAGGGAGCTACCAGATAACTCTCAAACCATTGTAGGAGGCTGACCAACAAGGGTCAGGTAGCTCCGGGACCTAGCTCCCCACAGACCCACCTATATTTGACACAGAAGGGGGCCAGGGTATTTTAACATGTTTTGCTCACTCTCCCTGACAACAGCACCTACCCCCATCCCACTTCATAGGTATCACAGGTTATACAGAGCTAAGTAGACAAAATTCCTTTTGCTTGCCATTTCATTAATACCCCATAATCCTATGTTTAAAAAGGTAATTGTCCAACTCATTCTTAAAGATGTTCATATTTACACTGGTTACAATCTCCAAAGGTAACCTATTCCAGATTTCAGTAACCCTTAAGGTGAGCCAGAATTTTCTTTTATTAGTTATAGAACATTCTACTATCAATTGGAGAGGATGGGCCCTAGTATTATATGAGGAATTTCTTAATTCCAGACCCAGAATTTCCCACAATCCTGTGTCTGTGAATGATTTATAAATCATACACGTCTCCACTTAATCACCTGAGCTCTAATGGATACAGGTCCAAAATTTTTAACCTTGTTTGGTAATCGTATCCTTTTGCTTCCAATATGCTATGGATTGCCCTCCGCTGGACTCTTTCTAATGCTGCTATCTCTGTCTTACCTCCTGGTGACCAAAACTGTGCACAGTAATCTAAATGCGGTCTAACCAAAGATGTATATAATGGCAGCAGTGCCTCTCTATTTTTACATGTTATATGTTTATTTATACAGTGCAGAATACAACTAGACTTCTTAAAACCAGAATTACAATGTGTTTTAAATGTTAGATCATTTGTGATCATGATACCCAAATCACTCTGCAGCTCCACTGTACTCAGAATTTGCCCACGTAGTGTATAAGTCCAGTATTTATTCAGTCACCCAAAGTACATAACACAGCATTTATCAATATTATAGGTTAATTTTTTTTCCAATGCCCAAATTTCTTAGTTCATTCAAGGCTACCTGAAATCGGATAGCAGCAGCTTGTTTATTCACTACATACCCTACCCTGGTGTCGTCGGCAAATTTAGATAACCAAACATCATTTTTAACACACATTGATGCAATGTATATGTTAAAAAGACATGGCCCCAATACAGAACCCTGGGCACCCCACTGGTCACATCCACCCAAGCGGAATTTGTTCCAATGACACTAACAGATTGTGTCCTGGATTCCAGCCATGCTTCCAACCATCTAGTTATTTTCCCACCGAGGCCATGCATAATTAGTGCATCTATGAGTTCTCCATGAAGCACCTTATCAAATGCCTTCGAGAAGTTCAAGTATACCACGTCCACAGACTGCCCCTCCTCCATGGCCTTACTGACTCATCCATAAAATTCAAGTAAGTTGGTCTGGCAGGATCTTCCACTAGTGAATCCATGTTGTACTGGATCCATCTTATCGGTAGTTTGAAGGTACTCGATAATATAATCCTTAAAGATACCCTCGAAGATTTTACCCAACACAGATGTCAAGCTAATTGGCCTAAAATTTGACACCTCTTGTTTGCTACCCTTTTTATAAATAGGCACCACCATAGCTTGTCTCCAAGCCTTCATAACATACCCCATATTCAATGATCTTTGAAAGATCCAAGCTATCAGACCTGCCAGGAAATTTGCCAGTTCCTTAACTATTCTGGGGTGTATTCCATCCAGGCCTTGAGATTTATTCAGGTAAATTTTCTGTAATCTTTTGAGAGTTACCTCTCTATTACACAGATGGTTAGTGTCTAAGTCAGTTGCTAAATGGAGTAATATTGGGGAAGTTTTATTATTAAAAACTGATAAAAAAAAATGTATCATACATTTGGGCTAGTTGAAATTGATCAGTGACCATAATACCATCTGTTGCAGATAGTGGGCCAATAGCACTGCAGGTACCCATTTTATCATTAACGTAGGCATGGAATGATTTATAATTATCTTGGACCGTGACCGCCAAACTCAACTCATACTTTTTGTTGGCCTCGTAAATACATTTTTTGGACTGTTTTAGGAGATTTTTGTACATATTCCAGCATACACTACTATCGGATCTCTTAGCCCTCTGATAAGCCCTATTTTTCTTTTTAATCAAGTGCCATACTGATTTTGTCATCCATTTAGGCACAACTTTGGAATTTCCTTCTGTACCTTTAACCTGGGGAACAAAGTTCTCAATTAAGAAAAGTATCTTGTTTGTCAGGAGGTCCCACATTGAATCTAAAGATTTATCCAGGAAATCTTTTTCCCAGTTCCATAAACTTAAATATAATTTCATGCCATCAGAATCATCCTTTTTGTAATTATATTTAACTGTCCTACTTCTAGTAACATGTACCATGAGGTCAAGGGAAAAGGAAACCATAGAATCGTCACTTGACCCAAGAGGTGGGAGGACCTTGCAAAAATTTATATTGTCAGATAAGTTACTTAGAACAAGGTCTAAAATGTCATTACCTCAAGTATTGGTGGTAACAAACTGATCCATCCCGGCTAACAAACAGGTTTCCAAATAGCGTAACTCCAGTACAGTATTAGACTGAAGTATTTCCCAGTTTAATCCCGGTAGGTTTAAGTCTCCGAGCACCACATTCTTTTTGGTATCTCCAATAGTTTTTTAAGTAATTGTTATAGATACATTCATAGATACATAGACAGTGTCGGCAGATAAGGGCCTATGGCCCACCCAGTCTGCCCATTTGAGCTTGTAAGTTCAGTTTGTTTTTCTAGAAGTCTGTTGCACCTTACCTCTGACCTCCAGAATTCCTTTATGTCTATCCCATGCATTCTTAAATCCTGTGATTGTTTCAGCCCCCACCACTTCCTCTGGCAGGGTGTTCCACTTGTCCACCACCCGTTCTGTGAAGAAATTCTTTCTCATGTTTCCTCTGAATCGTCCTCCCTCCAACTTCATCCCATGCCCTCTAGTCCTGGAACATCTTTTTCACTTAAAAATAGTGTTTTCCTGCACCCTGTTCCTCCCTGTAAGATACTTGTATGTCTCTATCATATCCCCTCTCTCCCTCCTCTCCTCCAGGGAGTACATGTTCAGTTCCTTCAACCTGTCTTCATAGGACTTGCGATGCAATCCATGCACCATCTTTGTTGCCCTCGTCTGAACCTTCTCTGCCCTGTCTATGTCCTTACGTAGGTATGGTCTCCAGAACTGTACACTGTACTCCAGGTGGGGCCTCACTAGTGTCTTGTATAGCGGAATTATGACCTCCCTTTTCCTGCTGGTAATGCCCCTGCCTATACATCCCAGCATCCTATTTGCTTTACCTGCTGCCTTGTCACACTGTTTCCTACCTTGAGGTCATCAGAGATGATAACCCCAAGATCCCTTTCCTGCTTGGTGCATGCTATATCCTCACCCCCCAACTGATATATTGTGCCAGGGTTTTTGTGCCCCATATGCATTATCTTGCACTTCTTTGCATTGAATTTCAACTGCCAAACCCATGACCATTCTTCAAGTTTCTGCAGGTCACTTCTCATTCTGTCTACACCCTCTGGTGTGTCTACTCTGTTACAGAGCTTTGTGTCATCAGTGAACAGTGACATTCTGCCTTCTAGGTCCTGTGCTATGTCACTGATGAAGATGTTGAATAGGACCGGTCCCAGCACTGATCCCTGTGGTACCCCACTGGTCACTCTTCCCTCTGTGGAGTGACAGCCATTTACCACCACCCTCTGTGTCCTGCCACCCAGCCAGTTACCTACCCACCACACTACTGTTCATCCTGCTCCAGCGGGGCAGATGGTGGTCTGTATATCACAGTAATATTAATACTCTCTAGCTGAGAAGGGAAGATTTTTACCCATACATCCTCAATTTTATCCCATTTAGATGTATCTATAATCTCTGAATTGATTTTATTTGAGATATATAATGCCACACCCCCACCACGTTTATCTCTCCTATCCTTATGAATCAGATCGTAACCATAAATGTGTTTGTCCCATTGGTCATTTTGACTCCACCAGGTTTCTGTTATAGCACAAATACAGATGTTTAGACATTCAAGAGCCAATTTCAGTTCCCCTCATCTTTTTATTCAAGCTTCTGGCATTAAGTAGAAGAACATTCTGTACATTCTCATCCATAATATAACCCTTTTAGGTATGGCTGACAGGCTCCCCCCTTCCCATTGAGTTTAAACCATCATCAATAGCCTGTCGAAGTTGGTGGGCAAAAATACGTTTATCTCTTCTATTTAGATGGAGTCCATCCTGTGCATATAGCATAGGATTTCTGAATTTTATATTTTGTTCCAGAAAGATGTAATCCTCCCTCATACACCATCTTTTAAGCCATCCAATAAGATCTAAAATTTCAGAATTAATTGCTTGAGAGGCCCTAGGAACTGGAAGTATGGCAGATATGATAATGTCGCAGCCAGCTTCCTTAAGTGTCTTCCCAACTTCTTCAAAATCTCTTTGAATTTCTAGGGTCCGTCTTTTACCTACATCGTTTACTCCAGTGTGTATTAAAACTAGTGGCTTGTGGGTATTTTCTCTAAGAGCAGGAAAAAGGTTTTTAATATCTTTAATATTTGCCCCCGGGAATGTAATGACAGTGGTTGCTGAATTTCGATGTTTACAGATAATAAAATCTGTATATTTCAACATAGAGTCGCCCAAAACCAGAACATCTCTAACCACCTCTTGCAATTTGCCATTAGTATTACTATTCATAATATGGTAACTTTCTCCTGGAGATATGGTCTGTATACCTGCAGTCTGGGGGGAGGTTTCCTGTTTTTCATCACTGTCCTGTTCTCTGGTAAAAGAAGAAGGGAAAGAATAAACATTCTGTTCATGTATTGTTGGGAGAGTGTTCTGTTTTGTAACTATTGTGTGCTCACTGGTAAACTGGGGGAAGGGAGAAGAGAGTTCTGATTTTGTGGAGTACTGTTGTTTATTGTGTCATGTCTTAAAATTGAGAATCTGTTAGGTTTTAAAAAAGTTTGAAGCACCCCCTATAATTCTTCTGCCCTTTTTTGTATTTTTATTATTATTAGTGACCAAGCACCAATCATCATTTGTCTCCTGGGTTTCTGTTATTTTGTTGTCCTGTTCATTTAAATTTGCTGTAGCCTCAGTTACGCTATCAATACATGTGCTCCAGATTGCTTATATCAATCTGGACCTAGATCCACTGCTTCAAAACCTGGATTTTGGTTTGTAGAACAACCAGTAAGTTACATTTATCACAGGAAAACCTTTCCAGAACCTTTCCTTCTGCAAACATATAACAGTTAATACACATCCTCATCCTGGTCTGTTTACTTACTCTGCACTGATAGGATTTTTTTATCAGGTCAAAACCCTGCAGTTCCCGCAGTCCCAGCAGACACGCGCAGACACTCCTGTCTCTGCGTGCATCTCTGCGCTCGTTGCTGCTTGCCCTGCTTGCTGCAGGGATGAGCTACATACCCCTATATGACTCGGAAGTGGTCGTCAGGGGTCTCAAGAGTGCTCACTATCTGTTTGTGCCCAAATTAACTTTCTTTTTCACCCTCTGTGTGTGAACCACTCATGCATGGCTCAGGCACATGGAAAAGCCTCAGATGTTTAAAATCAGTAGCGTTTAGCCATTTTGTAGTTCTCTCACACTGGTACTGAACTACATGGCTCTCTTCTTGCTTCCTGTGTCATGAGCAGGGCTCCACTCATACAGATCTCAATACAGCACTTTAAAATCACACAAATAGTTAAAAAATAAGGCCCCAAGTTGCCAAACAGCACAGAGGTGCTCCCACAGAAAAATACAGATGTCTTAGTCACCCTTGTCATCAAAAAAAAGTTCCTCAGTTCCTCAGGAAACAGATAGTCAGCTGTCTTTCATGGGTGCAGGCCCCGGCTGGACCACACTGGGATACGAAGGCATTTCAACAGACCAGAATAGTGTCTGCGATGGCTGTCAGTGAAAAGAGAGAGTTCATCAGACCGTACCAGGTAGATGGGCGCATGGTCCACCAAGAGCACAGGGGGACATGGACGAGGCAGTTTATTCTCTACCCAACATATTTGGATGGGGAAACTATAGGCTGGGGTGACTATAGCTCAGGACTATGAGCCAGAGACCTGGATTGGAGTCCCATGAGCTCCCCCCGCCAATGCTGAGTAGGGTCACTGATTGTCATAAGCAGGGACAGTTTCCAGGTCCTCACAGCCCAGACCTTAGTGATCCCAGAAAGAGAGAGAGAGAGAGCAAGTCCATGACCTGCTCTACCTATTTGTTCAATCCAGAGGCCCATCCGCTTAACTAGACCATCACAGCAGGGGCTGGAGCTCATGGCATCATAGAGCACCATGGGCTTGACTCCACATGTGGGCAGCCACCCTGAACTCTTGAGGTGCTGCCAGCAAAGGAGCCATTTAGGCTCATCATGTCACTCTGGTGACCCCATGGTCTTTCAGTACATTTAAATAGCCACCAACATCCCCTGACTCAAAACTGCTCCTCATTATCAGATCAGCATATGGTTGCAGGGCTGAGATTTGGGACTTGATAGGGCCAGGAGAGCATGAGGTTCTCTACCCAGAGCACTGGTCTTCCTTATCACCCAAATGCCTCAGTTGAATCATCATGTGTGCTGGCTAGCCTTAGGTAAGTGGTATGCCACGGAAGTCCTGTCTTCCTTAATGATGGGCCCACCAAAATCCTGTCCTTTTTTGAAGGGACAGGCAGGGGATCTTGCATACTTCATAGTGAGGGTACAGGCCTTGGCTACCATTGCAAGGTGGGGCTGTCCTCCACGAAAGGATGTGACTATTGAGTGAGGGATATACCTTCAGTGTTGTTAAATGACTGTGGAAATCCAGGAGGCACTCCATTAAAATAGGTCTTAGCACTCTTGCCAGACTCTCTGTAATAGGTATATGACCTATGGTTTGGTTCCCCTCAGTGGCAGGCCACCCCATGATTTGGGGTTTCTTCAGTGAAGAAGGCTATAGCCTATTCCTCTTTGAGGGTGCATGTGGTGGCCATCAGAGGACTCCTTCCAACAGCAGAGTACATAGGCTCCCATTATAAAGTGGTGCCATTATTTATGGCAGTACAGCCCACATCTTTTGTATCAGCCCATGTGTCCAGTGTGGTGGCTTCTCTTGTGTTCAAGAGCCTATATATTATTCTGTTCTACACCAGTCCCCTTAGCAGATGACCTTTACAATGGTCTGCCTCACAGCCATGGGCTCTTCTGGTCGGGTGAGTGAGCTGCAGGATCTTTCCTGCTGGGAGCCATTCCTTTCTTTTCATATGGTTGGGGGGTCTTTTGTAACTGCTCTGTCTTTTTCTCCATGGTGCTTGCTTCTTCTCACTTGGAACAGGACAGTTGTTTCACCAGCCATGAACACAGTCCATGGGAGTGTGAATGGGGAACCACATCCTCTGCAGTCCTTCAAGACTGATTTAGAATTTCTCCTGTAACTCCAATGCAATTGCCTTGGGTGTTCTTGTAGATTACATCATGTCCTGTGGAAGTCAAATTCCTTTATTTTCAGGTATAACCAACGCAAGTCTATGGAAAGATTTTTCTTGTAGATGGCTATAAATCCTGGGAAAATACAGGTATTCCTATAGATCTGGGAGCCCTGTTTCTGATCATGGCTTTTCACCGCTTAGGAATGTCTGTCTCTTTTGGACAGTTTCCATCCACCAGATAGCTTGTTTGTTAGTGTTCTTCTCTGGCTGGTGGCCTGGTCATGTAGCCTCTAAGGGAGTCCTTTCACCCACTGGATCCAGTGGACAGTAGTTACTGCCTTTCAAGGGGCTAGTCAAGGTTCTCCAAAGGGAAATAGGGCACATTCTGCTATGGTGCTACCAGCCATGCAGGCAGAGAGGGGAGATCCCTCTGTGCAGACTATCTATGTGATGGCTACCCGGTCCTCAGTCTACACTTTGGTGCACCATTACAGGCTTGAGGTGTCATCTGTTGATGCATCCACATGTGGCAGAGCTGTGTTTCAGGCAGCAGCAGGTTTGGGATGCTCCTTTGGGTTTGTTGTCCCACCAATAGTTTTTCCCGGACACTGCTATGAAGTCCCATATGTGAAGAATTCCTGAGCACTAGAAAGGCTGCATAGGATAATGGTTTTTACTCATCTGGTAAAGGTGATTATACCTGCAACCTTTATAGTGTTCAGGGTCACTCCCAAAGTGGACGAACTGGACTCTGCTGCAGCCCGAATCATAACCGGGATTGATTTACTTCATGGGTGGCAGATGTTAATATCTGTCTATTGGGGAGGCTCTACCTAATGTCTTCTGGTAGATGGGGTCCAGTTCACCCTTGTGCGGTATACATGCCTGTTTGTTACTGTATGTACTATTTTTGTATGAAATGCTTTTAATAAGCAGATACCATATGACCAGTGTATCATGTGTACCTTTTAGGTGATAGTGATGTTTTAGTTAAATGACCTTTCTTCAGTACAAGACACTGTTGGTCCTGGTCATTTTCCTAGGGCTTTTTGCCTGTCTGTAGGGTTTGTTGTTTCTTTCTTCTCTGCTAAGGAAGTTTCGTACTAGAATTTCTGGATGTAGCCTGGGGGACTGGCCTCTGGCAGCCCAGAAAAGATTTATGATCATGCATCGGCTAATTGGATGGATGGAGGAGACCCCATATGTGATGAATTCCTGAGCACTATAAATGTTGCAGGTATAATCACTCACCTTTACCAGGTGAGTAAATACCATTCTACTTGCAACTTCAGCTGAGAAGAGGTAGTAATCACAAACAGGCAAAATCGCACACATGAAAAAACTATTAGCAAACCATCAAGGATATTGGGGTGTATTGGGAGGGTTTTAATAGTACAAAGGTGGAGGTAATACAACCTGTATACAGACTGTTGGCAAGACTGTACCTGGACTATTGTGCCCAGTTTTAGAACCCTTAACTATAAAGAGTACATAGATGGGTTAGAGAGAGTGCAACTAAGGGCCATAGAAGTAATCCATGTCAACAGGACAAACCATATGAAGAAAGGTAAAAATCATTAAACGTGTACTCACTTCAGACTAGACAGGAGGAGGAGGAATATGACTAAGATGTATTTATTTATTCCACATAAAACCTATTAGGCAGGGCCTATTTACAAAGTCAGAAAAGACTTGCCTGCTTCTGTTTGAGGATGAGAAACTTACTATACTGCCGAGAACAAACTAGAATGCATTTGAGGAACTGGGAACCTGGTAAGACATAATATTGTTGGGGACTTGTTAGGAAGGTAAGCTATGCTTTCTACAGAAAGTTTAATTTTTTTCTTATTGGCAAAAGAAGAGAATTGCAGGATTCCATTAAAGTGTAATAATTTTATAACCAGAGGGGGTGAATTACAACTGAAGTTGCTTGATTCCTGTGCTTGAGACCTAAGATTTGGAAGGATATTTGTGCAGCATTTTAGAAGTATCCTGCTGGCTGAGGAGTGAGTTTTTATCCCTGGTTTCAGAGAAGGGTTTGTGTATTAGAATCAGACATAACAAAGTGTCTACATTGAAAGGCCTCCTTACATCACAGGTGTCACTAGTCAATCAATTGATTTTGGGTGGGGCTTTTGTCACTGAGCTGTCTTAGGCAAACTACACAGTGAGAAGCCAGTCCGAAAAGACTTGCCTGCTTCTGTTTGAGGCTGAGAAACTTGCTATACTGCTGAGAACAAACCAGAACACATTTGAGGAACTGGAAACCTGGCAAGACATAATATTGTTGGGGACTTGTTAGGAAGGTAAGCTACGCTTTCTACAGAAAGTTTCATTTTTTCTTATTGGCATTAAGAAGAAAATTGCAGGATTCCATTAAAGTGTAATAATTTTATAACCAGAGGGGGTGAATTACAACTGAAGTTGCTTGATTCCTGTGCTTGAGACCTAGAATTTGGAAGGATATTTGTGCAACACTTTAGAAGTGTCCTGCTGGCTGAGAAGTTAGTTTATTTTTATCCCTGTACTCAGTAGAGTTGTTTGTGTAGGAGCAGTGGTCTAGTAAATTGTGGTGTTGGTTGAATTACTATAAAGGGCAGTACTCACCAGGGTAGTGGAGCAGTGGTGTATTTGATTGTTTCTAAAAGTGACCAGTGGTTGTGGCATTTCCTTTATAGTCAAGGTTCTGACATCACTTCCTCAATAGGTCTTGGGGCAGAACTGTCATATTCTTAATAACCCAGCACAGTGCATAAAGGGTAAGTACACACCAAAAAAAAAAAAGAGAGATTTTATATATTACTCATTGTATATTATAAGGGAGAGGGACATGTGGGGAGTGGTGCAATGTGCTGGCTGTGGGGCAGCAGTTTTCTGGTAGACATTCTGGAACTTGTGTTGCTGCCCTATTGCAGGCAACTGTCAGCTCTGGGGAAGGAGGTTGCCCACCTCCAGACTGAACTGGCAAGGACAAAGGAGGCCTCCCCCAACCAAAAAGCACCAGTTCCACAACCACTGCCTCAGAGTTTGCCAAGTGTGAGGAGCAGTTGGACCACAGTGGGTTCTGGGAGGGTGAGGGTGGTGGAACAGAGGTGTAGCCCCCTAGTTGTACCTCTACTGAGGTACCCAAACTGAGGAAAAGATAGCCAACTCAGTTAAGAAGGGGGATAAAACCTTTTATAGGTACATCAGGGAGCGAAGGAAGACCAAGGGAGGGTTAGTGAGGCTTAATAAAGGGGAGGGATGGTGGGCAGAGGGTGACTGTGAAAAGGCAGAGATACTAAACAAATATTTTTGCTCAGTATTTACAAAGGAAGAGGGGGAGGTACCTAAAACAAACAGTAGAAACACTCTGGATACAGAAGTTGATACCAGCCCATTTACAGAAGAAAGGGTTCTGAAAGAACTCTTAAAACTGAAGGTGGACAAAGCAATGGGGCCTGATGGGATTCATCCCAGAATTCTAAAAGAACTAAGGGTAGAACTAGTGACACCACTGACTACCCTCTTTAACAACTCATGGGAGGATGGGGTGGTACCCGAGGACTGGAGGAGGGCAGATGTCCCCTTCACAAAAGTGGGAGCAAGGCAGAAGCAGGAAACTACAGACCTGTTAGTTTAACCTCAGTGGTAGGGAAAATGATGGAATCACTTCTGAAGGAAAGAATTGTTGAGTATCTAGAGGCCAGAGGGGCACAGGACCTGAGGCAGCATGGATTCACAGCAGGAAGGTCATGCCAGACAAATCGGATAGATTTCTTTGACTGGGTGACCAAAGTAGTAGATCAGGGAGGGGCTGTGGACATTGCCTACCTAGACTTTAGCAAGGCATTTGACACAGTCCCACACAAAAGATTAATATACAAGTTAGCCAGCCTGGGAGTGGGTCCCAAGATGACAGCCTGGGTAAAGAATTGGCTGGAGAATAGGACACAGAGAGTAATAGTAAATGGAGTCCACTCTGAAGAAGGGGGTTACTAGTGGGGTACGCAAGGGTTCAGTGTGGGACTGGTCTTCTTCAACACCATGTCTTTATAAGCGACATTGCAGAGGGACTGGAAGGAAAGTATGTCTTTTGCAGATGACACAAAGATCTGCAACAGAGTTGATGCACAAGGTGGGGTGGAAAGGATGAGAAGGACTTGGCAAGGTTAGAGGAATGGTCAAATGTATGGCAGCTTAGATTCAGTGCTAAGAAGTGCAAGGTAATGCACCTGGAAACAAAAACCCAGAGGAAGAGTACACAATGGGGGTGAGATACTAACAACAACAAAATGGAAAGGGACCTGGGGTAGTCATATCAGATGACCTAAAAGTGGGCAAGCAATGTGAAAGGGCAGCAAGGAGGGCTGGGGGATACTGGGATGCATAGGGAGAGGCATCACCAGTAGAAAACAGGAAGTTATCCCTCTGTACAGACAGTTGATGAGACCCCATCTGAGTACTGTGTGTAGTTCTGGACCCAGTCTCCGCAAAGACATAGACAGGATGGAAGCTGTCCAGAGGAGGGCAACTAAAATGGTGCAAGGTCTGCACCGGAAGACATATGAAGAGAGACTTAAGGAGCTTAATATGTATAGCCTCGAGGAAAGGAGTGAGAGGGGGGACATGATAGAAACTTTCAAGTACCTCAAGGGAATCAACAAAGTCCAAGAGGGTAGCATCTTTCAAAAAAAGAGGTGTGCAAGAACAAGGGGGCACAATTTGAAGATAGAGGGGCGGCTCAGAGGTAATTTAAGGAAGTATTTTTCATAGAGGGGTTGTGGATGCATGGAACCGCCTTCGGAGGAGGTTGTGGAGTCAAAAACAGTGGTGGAATTCAAGCATGCATGGGACAGTCATAAGGCAATTCTAGGGGACGGGGGTAGGAAGAAGTAGGCTGCTGGTTAACTAGGATCTGCAGCTTATCCATTAGGTAGGGAAATGGGCAGACTGGGTGGGCCAAGTGGTCCTTATCTGCCGTCAAAATCTATGTTTCTATGTTTCTACACAAATCATATGTCAGTCTGGCAAATCAAGGTTCTTCTATGATGACACCCTCAGTGGAGGCCAAGAAGAATGCTGGGGACATCGACAAGGGAGACCCACAAAAGGGTGGCAAGGGACACCACAGGGGAAGGAAACAGCTTCTGACAGGGGACTCAGTTCTTAGGGGTGTAGACCTGGGGAAGGGAGAGGAGAAGGAAGTAAGGTGCCTGCCTGGTGCCTTGGCTTGGAGGGGCAGGAAGCAAATCCTCAGGATTGCAGAAGCAGCATCACAGGAGAGGGAACTAGATATCATTGTCTTGGGACAAATGACCTAGCTAGGCATGAGATCAGTGCAGTGCAGGATGAATTTGTGATGTTGGGGAGGGCCTCAGACAGGTAGCAAGCATGGTTACCTTCTTAGAGGTGCTGCCAGTCCATGGCAGGGGTGAGGCTAGGGTACTGCACACCATGCAGTTTAGTGAATGGTTGCAAAACTAGTGCAGAGCACAGGGCTTTGACTTCATTGGGGACTGGGGGTCCACCTGGAGAGATGAAGGTCTATACTGGCATGATGGTCTGCATTTGTCCAGGAAGGGAAACAAGCTCCTAGGTGACAGGTTTAAATGCTTCCTTGGCAAGCTTTTAAACTAGCCAAGGGGGGAGGTGCTGATAGGAAGCAGGAAAGTTCAAGCCTCCCCCCACAAAACATGGCAGGTAGTAGGGTAAACACTGAGGTACAGAGCTTGACAGAGGACAGGACAGGGGTAAATGGAAAAATAGACGAGGCCAATAAGAGCAGGGATGGGGTTAAAAAGGATAAAGCCAACATTAAATGGAGGGCAATGAGTACCAATGCCCATAGTCTTGGAAACAAGCTTCCAGAGCTAGTAGCCCTGATGGAAGAGGAACACTTGGATATTGTGGCAGTCACAGAAACATGGTACACAGAGAACCATGACTGGGATGTCAACATACCAGGCTACACAATCTACAGAAGGACAGGGAGGGTAAAAGAGGAGGTGGAGTAGCTGTCTACATAAGGGAAGAGATCAAAGCTACAGAACTAAAAAGTAAAGGGGGAGGACAAGAGGCACTCTGGGTCACCTTGGAGACAGGAAATGTCATCACAATCTGTACAGGGGTTGTATACAGACCCCCTTCTCAAGGGGAGGAAATAGACAAGAAAATGATAGATGACATTCTCAAAATGGCTGAAAAAGGGGAGATACTGTTGATGGGGGACCTGAATGTGCCAGATGTTAACTGGACGACATGGACTGCAGTCACATCCAAGAGCAGGGTCATTCTTGATGCTCTACAGGGGGCATGCCTTAGACATCTAGTGGTGGAACCGACTCGGGAGGGATCAATATTAGACCTGGTACTTTCAAATGGAGAGAGGATCACAAATTTAGATGTCAGTAGACATCTGGGAACAAGAGACCACTGCACAGTGTGCTTCACAATAAACACAGCCATGGAGACAAGCTATACAAAAACAAGGATACTGGACTTTAGAAGGGCTGACTTTGGCATAATGGGTGAATACCTGAGGAATGCATTAGCAAATGGCCAGAAACGAGGGGTGGAAGAACAATGGAGTAAAATCAAAACTGCCATCATGGAGGCAACAAGCCTTTGTGTGAAACAAATAAAGAAAACAAAGCGGAATAAAAAAACACTATGGTTCTCAAAAGAGGTGTCAGGGAAGGTTAAGGAGAAAAAGGCTGCATTCAGAAAGTATAAGGAACCACAGAAGTAGCATGGCAGGGAATTGTATCAATTAAAGCAGAAAGAAGTGGGGAAGGCAGTCAGAAAAGCAAAGGCCCAAACCGAGGAAAAGATAGCCAACTCAGTTAAGACGGGGGATAAAACCTTTTATATGTACATCAGGGAGCATAGAAAGATTAAGGGAGGGAGGGATAGTGAAGATTAATAAAGGAGAGGGGAGGTGGGCAGAGGGAGACAGTGAAAAGGCAGAGATACTGAATGAATACTTTTTCTCAGTATTCACAAAAGAAGAAGAGGAGGAGTTACCTAAACTAAGCAATAGAAGCACTCTGGGTAGTGGTTTTGACGCCAGTCCATTTACAGAAGAAAGAGTCCTGAAAGAACTCCTAAAACTCAAGGTGGACAAAGCAATGGGGCCTGATGGGATTCACCCTAGAATCCTAAAAGAACTAAGGGAGGACCTAGTGACACAACTGACTACACTTTTTAACAAATCATGGGAGGATGGGGTGGTACCTGAGGACTGGAGGAGGGCAGGTGTGATTCCCCTTCACAAAAGTGGGAGCAAGGCAGAAGCAGGAAACTACAGACCTGTTAGTTTGACCTCAGTGGTGGGGAAAATGATGGAATCACTTCTGAAAGAAAGAATTGTTGAGTACCTAGAGGCCAGCAGATCACAGGACCCAAAGCAGCATGGATTCACAGCAGGAAGGTCATGTCAGATGAATCTAATCAATTTCTTTGATTGGGTGACCAAAGTAATAGACCAGGGAGGGGCTGTGGATATGGCCTACCTAGACTTTAGCAAGGCATTTGACACAGTCCCACACAAAAGATTAATAATCAAGTTAGCCAGCCTGGGAGTGGGTCCCAGGGTGGTAGGCTGGGTAGCAAACTGGCTGCACAACAGGACACAGAAGGTAATAGTGAATGGAACACATTCTGAAGAAAGGGAGGTTACTAGTGGCGTACCTCAGGTCTCAGTACTGGGTCCAGTCCCCTTTAACGTCTTTATAGGTGACATTGCAGAGGGTCTGGAAGGAAAGGTATGCCTCTTTGCAGATGACACAAAGATTTGTAACAGAGTTGATACACAAGGGGCAGTAGAAAGGATGAGAAGGGACTTGGCAAGGTTGGAGGAATGGTCAGACATATGGCAACTTAGATTCAATGCAAAGAAGTGCAAAGTAATGCACTTGGGAAATAAAAATCCAGGAGAAGAGTACACAATAGCAGGGGAGGTACTATCAACAACAACAATAATGGAAAGGGACCTGGGGGTAGCCATATCAGATGACCTAAAGGTGGGTAAGCAATGTGAGAAGTCAGTAAGGAGAGCCAGGGGGATACTGGGATGCAGAGGGAGGGGCATCACAAGTAGAAAAAGGGAAGTGGTTATCCCTCTGTACAGACAGTTGGTGAGACCCCATCTGGAGTACTGCATGCAGTTTTGGAGACCTCATCCACACAAGAACATAGGCAGATGGAAGCAATCCAGAGGAGGGCAACTAAAATGGTTCAGGGTATACATCAGAAACCATATGGCAAGAGACTGAGAGAGCTTAATATGTATACCTTTGATGAAAGGAGGGACGGGGGACATGATAGAAACTTTTAAGTACCTCAAGGGAATCAACAAAATCCAGGAGGGTAGCATCTTTCAGAAAAAGAGATGTGTAAGAACAAGGGAGCACAATTTAAAAATAGAGGGGGGACAGCTCAGGGGTAATGTGAGGAAATTTTTTTTCACAGAGAAAGTGGTGGACGCATGGAACTGCCTTCCTAGGGAGGTTGTGGGGTCTAAAACAGTAGGGGAATTCTAACATCCATGGGACAGACATAAGGCAATTATAGTGGGGGGTTGCAAGAAGTAGGCTGTTGGTTAACTAGAATCTGCAGCTTATCCAATAGGTAGGGAAATGGGCAGACTGGGTGGGCCAAGTGGTCTTTATCTGCTGTCAAAGTCTATGTTTCTATGTTTCTATGTTTAGAGTAAGTATCAACAGGAAAAGTATCAGGTGAATACAGTACAATTCAATGGAACACTGAGACAGGCAATACTTACAGCACTTCAGACAATGACATGCTATACATTATGATTCACTAACTTGTTTTCTACTACATTTAAAGAGCCGCTGACAGCATTAGCAAAACTTTGAAAAAAGTAAGATTTATATTCAGCTTCATCCCTTTTTTCTTCAGTACGTCATATATTTTTAGTAATTAATTCCCCATTTTCTTTATTACTGAAAACAGTAGCATGAAAACAAGATCCTTCTTCCCTAGACTCTGTCTATTCTGGCTGCTTCTCTACATATGACATCACAGTCTCCTGTTTATGACATTATAATTATCTCCACAGCAACATATATTTTGATGTCATAAACAGAATTATGACATCAGGAGTAGGCAGGCAGCCAGAGCTCAAATAGCATAGAAACTGTATTGATGAAAATACCCCTAGAATAATGAAATAAGGGTGAGAATTACAGAATAAAATAAAAAAATGTAAGCTACAGTTATGTCTGAATATTACATTTTTTCAAAGGTGTCTCAACTGTGTCAGGAGCTCTTCAAGTGTTGCCACACTCAAGCTCTGGGCATCATTAAAAACAATAATATCAGTTCACAATTAATAATAATGGTTTACAATAGCTCATTTAGAGTCCACAGATCCAGATAAAGAGAAGGCGTAGAAGAGAGTAGATTTAAACTGGAAAAAGGTGTGGCCTGCTTTTAAGAAGAGAGGCAACCCATTCCAGAGCTTGGCAAATTTGTAGGAAAAGTCAGCTTGGCCAAGTGTGGTTTTCCTTCGGGGAAAGAGCAGAAAGTGTTGTACTACTCCTCTGGTGGTGTAAGCTTGATCCACAAAGCCGAACATGGCTTGAAGGCCTGGGGACAGAGAGCCATAAAGGGCTTTTTGTCCAGTGATTAGGATATTGAGGCACAGCCAGTATTCAAGATTAAGCCAGTTTAGGCTACTTTACAGTACGCATGTATGCATGTCACATTTTAGGCCGAGGTTAAAACAGCAGGCACTGTTGAGGACACCCCAAACTGTAGATAGCTCACCATCATTTGCAAAGTTGTAGACAGTTATCCCATAGTCTATCAGACTAGTGATGTAAGAGCTAATAAGTAGCTTTTTGATTTCAGGGAGGAAGTTGTTTCTATGGCAGAAAAGAAGGCAGAGCCTCGAGTTAACGGTTTTGACTCAGGTGACAATGCAGGCAGAGAAGGACAGGGTTGGGACTGGGGGTTACCCCTAGATAACTAAATGTGGTCACTTGCTCCAGGGGAGTGCCAGATGAGGTGGTAATCAACAGTTTATGGAAGGAAGGGGATTTATTGTGGGTGGCAAAGTCCATACATTTAGTTTTCTTTGTATTCAACACAAGGAGGTTGGAGGAAAGCCAGTCCTATATGGGGTTGAAGTCAGTTTGGAGTTTTTGCTTCAAAATTCCTAGGTTTTTACTGCTGGTAAAATGACCTCATCATTTGCATAAAGCAGAACATTAGTGGAATTGCAGACCATGGGCATTTCATTAATGAAAAAGCAGAATAAAAGAGGACCCAAGGTCGACCCTTGGGGGTCTCCAATGGTTACTGGTTGAGTGTCTGAAAGTGAGATTTATAAGCTCCTAAGGGAAATAAATAGTGTCGGTATACAGGTTATGTTTTTTAGAAAGAAGGATGCTGTCACAAGAGGAAGCACTTGGAAATTGATAGGGGGGGTTAAATGCAAAAAGAATGTAAGACAGATCTTCTTCAAGGAATGGTTGGTGGAGTTGAGGAACAAACTACCTACTAAAAGAGTAGGTGCAAAAACTCTAAAATAGTTCAAACATAGCTGAAATAGAATGAATGGACTTCTGTACCCAAAATGGGGTACAGGATGGGAACTGATGCAGAAGGAGTAGGAGAAATGGGGGGATTAATCTACCATGACATTAGGTCAGTGGGTTAAGTAGTCATAAATATGGGCAGACTTCATGGACTATTTTTTCTGCCATCAGTTTCTATGGTTCTATGTTTCCACTAAAATATATTTTAAAATACTGCTGGATTAACCCCTCCCCAAAAAAAAAAAAAAAAGAAAACAACCAAGGAACAGATCATTCCACTACACTGAACTTTCACAACTGCAATCTGAAAGTCAATCCACACACTGGCTATACCATGTGACCTACAGCATAGTTGTTTACCATGAGCCACTTTCTGAGATTCTCTTTCCAAACTTTGACTAACTTCACTTTGTGGTAAAATTCACCCTCTAAGTCATGGGCAAAGTGGATGTGAAGTGGTTGTGAAGATAATCAAAAAATTTGGAAACTTCGAGAAGTGATTCGCAAAGGCAAATTTGCCCACCTCACCTGAACTTCACAGGCAAATTAAAACTTTGCAATATTTCTAATTGTGCCTGAGCCCCACTGTAAGTTCATCGTGCTTGAAAACTTTCTGTAATGCATCTGCTCTACTCCCTGGTTTATTGTGTTGATAGCTCTAATTATCATAGGCTCTTTTTCCTGCTAGAGAACTCAGAGAGCTACAGTAGTATGCTGCATAAAACTAATACCAATTCTTAACAGTTGAGTCAGAACAATGGGTCAGAATACCAATTTTTATTATGGGCACTCAGCCATGCTTCTAGCCTCATGTCACAAAATTTGCATAACTAAAAATAATTTATAAGATTGATTCAAATTGTATTTTATACCTGTTGTAGATAAGTTCTAGGATAATGGCAAAACATACTGGGATGCATAGGGAAAGGCATTACCAGTAGAAAACAAGAAGTTGTTATCCATGTGTACAGACAGTTAGTGACACCTCATCTGGAGTACTGCATGCAGTTCTGGAGACCCCATCTCTACAAGACATAGACAGGATGGAGGCAGTCCAGAGGGTGACAGCAAAATAGTGCAGGGTCTGTACTAGAAGTCATATAAAGGGAGACTAAAATAACTTAATATGTATACCCTCAAGGAAAGGAGGGAGAGGGGGGACATGATAGAAACTTTCAAGTACCTCAAGGGAATCAACAAAGTCCAAGAAGGTAGCATCTTTCAGAAAATGAGATATGCAAGAGCAAGGGGCACAATTTGAAGATAGAGGGAGGACGGCTCAAGGGCAACGTGAGGAAGTAATTTTTCATGGAGAGGGTGGTGGACACATGGAATGGCCTTCCTGAGGAGGTCATGGGGTCAAAAACAGTGGGGTAATTTAAGAATGCATGGGACAGACATAAGGCAATTATAGTGGGGAGTAGGAGGAAGTTGTCTGTTGGTTAACTAGGATGTGCAGTCTATCCAATAGGCAAGGAAATGGGCAGATTGGGTGGGCCAAGTGGTCCTTATCTGCTGTCAAAGTCTATGTTTCTGTGTTTCTAAAATATGTTTCTGTCAGACCCACATATATGTAGAAAAATAGATTGTATTTATCCCTGTACAACAATTCTAGTTACTGCTAATTTTCATAAATATAAACATAATAAAAAACAATGCAAACCATAAAACAACAAAGGTTTCAGAAAATCAAATAGAACAAAACAAATATTTCAGAAAATTAACAACACAACAAAGGAATAGCAATATTCAACACAATGAATGATGTTGGCTGGATAATATGGGCCAGATTCTTGAAAAGTTACGTCTAGTGTAACAGCATTTGCGCCAAGTAGAATGGTGCAAGTAGCAACTTACACCAGCAGTTGTGACTTGCGCTGTTCCACAAAGTGGCCTGCGACATGTCACAGGCCACTTGCGCCGAACAGCTGTTACACCAGCAGTTGCGCCATAAACCCCTTGCGACATGGTGCTAGGGGGTTTACGGCAGCAGTTGTGCCCCATTCCAGAAGGGCAGCAACAAAGTCCCCAATGTCAGGATTCAACAAGAACCCCCGGAGGAGAACCGGCAACGTACGTTGCACCTGCATTTAGCTGGTGTAACTTACATCTGTCTTCCGAGGGTCCTGCAGAACCCGATCCATGTGCTCCCCCTTGCCCAGACTACCCCTGTTGCTCCTCCACTGGGCAACACAGCACAATCCCACCCGATCCCCGCACTGTACGTGCCTCCCCATACAGTAATGGCCCTACAGGGCTGCACACACACACTGACCCCTCATGCCTACGTTACATGCCCCACAGGGATGCTCACTCCCCCAGCCCCCCCCAAATCCCACATTGTAAAACACACTGCAGGTGGTGCTGTCATTTCCGACCTACGCCCCAACCCCTGTCATCGGGTTAATGCGGCAATAACCGATAGCCCTGGTAGTCTAGTGGCCTTCACTTCCTCACTCAGCCATGCCAGCTCAACCATAACCTCCCACCCGTCCTCAATTGAGATTGGCACAGCTCATTTCACCGACTAGTTATCGACTGAGTTATGTACCACTTCTACTGGAAAGATGCGCTTAATATCTGAGTGCTGTCCAGTAGCACCCTACATAACCCAGTCGGGCGGCTGGCTGTGGAGGTGAGAGGTGGGCTGTGCCAGTTGCTGGCTGGGGACAGGTGGGGGGTGCTGGGTGGGCTGGCATGGCTGGGTGGGGGCCACTAGACTACCAGGGCTCATTGTGTTATTTGCTGCATTTGCGGCTGGTGACTTGGCGGTCAGGGTAAGGGTAGGGGGATGACAGTGTCCCCTGTGGGGCATTTTTCAATGGGGGTTTAGGGGCTGGGGTGTGAGCAACCCTGCAGGCATATCTATGGGGGTTTCAGGTGCCAATTGGTGTGGCCAGCCCTGCGAAGTACATATGTGAGGTTTCAGGGACAGTTGGGTGTGGCCAGCCCTGCAGGGCACATACTGGAGGCTTTGGGGGGCAGGGGGTGTGGGCCACCCTGCAGGGTGTCTTTTGTGGCTTGCTGGGCACGGGGGTGCACTTGCGACCTGCGGCAGCGGGTTGCGACATGCTGGCCAGGTAAGCCCTCTGTGCAGCGTACCTAGCAGCATGTTGCAAGTCTCAGGACTTTGCTGCGGAGACCCTGCCACTTCTAGAATAAGGCGCAGGGTCAATGTCACAGTTGCAGGTGATGCAAGGTGTGTTTGGTGGCAACTTGCGCAACCCTTCTAGAAACGGGCCCTATGCCTTTAGCATGCTTGTATATGGCATAACCTTTTTGCATAAGAACTTGCAAACTCATTACATTTGTGTCTTGAATTATATTTCTGTATCAGATTTGTTGTTTCAATACCTTATGGCATGCAAAAATGTTTATCTTTTTTTGTTTGAACTCAAGCTTAACCTATGTGCCCAAGATTTTGTATTTAAAAGTTAAGTTTACCATGTTACCTCCCCAGCTAAGCCCTCTTGCTTTTTGGCTGATGGACATCAATAGGCTGTCTCTCTCCTTGTCTTGGGGTTACTAACAGAAATGTCACTGACATCTACCACAGTGACACCAAGATAATGCTGCACAGAACCCCAATACAAACTAGACAAATGGACAGAACACCAATGCAGCACCCAGTACGGACACCATAACAGACACCATCATGACTGGCCACTGAACACTGCACCACTGAAAGACATCTCTGGGAGTGACACGATGTCAGGTACACACACCCCCATGGCACTGGAGATACTAAGGGCAACAGGTCAACACACCGAGCAGCAGGCGGGTGGCATTTGGAGACATGGCAGCAAGTAGGGTAGAGTCTGCAGCAAATGAGACAGGCACAATGGAACAGCTGCCAGCAGACCGCAGCCCAGCACTGGGCACACACAAGGGTGCACAGCATGGCAGCAGGGCAGGCAAAACACACAGAGGCCATCAGTACACTTCAGGGACCCCTGGCAAAACACAGGGTCACACTGCATGGCAGGCAAGCACACACCAGCCAGCAGAACAATGCTGGGACCCCTGGTTCCATGACGAACAGGGTACCAAGTGATGGTACAGCACAGAGAACCATTGGCAGCTATGGGGGGATACACAGGAGGCCGGTAACAGTGCCCCACCAACATACACCCTGGAGCTCAGATCTGGAGGCTGATATTCAATCCCAGTCCCATCAAGTAGTCCCTGTGGCTACACATAGTGTACTGGGCAACCAGTTTGGTGATCTGCCAGGTACTCTCCTTCCACCACCTATGGGAGCACCCAACAGCCTGGCCAAACATGGCCTGTTGCACCTTGACCTCCAACAGTCACTGTTCCCCCATGGAATATCTAGGAACCACCACACGGTGAGGTGTGCTGTGCACAACAAGACATTGAAGGCTCTGTGCCAGCCCTCAATGGCATTGTTTGTGCACAGCATCCCCTCCCTGACAGACGTATGGCAGTTTCACACAGGGATGAGGAACAGCAGCTCGTGGCTTGTGCCCACTGCTGACTGTCCAGCCCAGCCAGGTGTCCTCGAAGTAATCGAGGACTGGGGTGACTGTCTCCTCATGCTCCATGAAGTATGGACAGCTATGGAACTCCTAGTAGGTGGCACACATGTCCTCAGGGGCATGAAAGCAAGGGCTGGCAGCATGTGGAGATGCATAGCACACACATCATTGCTGATGTCCAGGTGCATCACCTCTGCATGCTGCTGGATCTGCCCCCACACACACTGGCACAGGTTGAAGAAACCCCTGTGCACATTCAGCTGTGGAAAGACATTCCACAGTGCCCTGTAAGCAGCCATCTTGAAGTCTATCAACATGTGGTAGGGGCCACTTACAGGGCACAGTTCTGCCACTTTGGTAAAGACCTCCATGTAGGCTGCCACTATCCTCTTCATCATTAGGATGTACACAGCAGGCAGCACCGTGGTACCATCCACACTATGCAGGGTGTATAGCTGTTGAAATAGGTAGGAACAGCACTTGAAGGTGTTTCCCATAGCCAGGAGGAGCTGTGGGAAAGGAATTCTAGGTTCCTGCTGGTGCTGAACAACAGGAACCTGTGGTCACTGGTACTCTCAGAGTCATCAATAAGAAAGGGCTCACTGTCCAATGTTCTGTGGTATTCCTCTGTGATGGATAGCTCGACAATATTTTGTGGGTCCACCGGCACCTGAGGGACACTGCACTGTGCACATTGAACTACTTTCTTCAGGAGGGGTACAGGTGGTAGGCTATCCCCCCCATGGCCTCCCTCACACCCGAGCAGCAGGCTACTATGATTTGCTGGCTTGATTCATTAGAGTTCCTGGCCCGCTGCTTCACAGTGGCCTGCACCCTCTGGACACCCACCGCCACAGTGTCGGGCACATGGTTATGGGTGCCCGACATAGTAGGTGGTTCCCCTGCAACAGTCAACCCATGGTCCTTACACCTAGTGGCCAAGTATTCACAGCATTTCCAATATGTCTATTCACCGTGACTCCTTTCCTGCTGGTAGATGCATCCATCCACCACTAGCAGTTTGTTGCACTTGAGGCTGTTGACAAAGGCTGCTGACATTTTCCGTGAGGTTGCTATCAACAGGTATGCGGGTGCAGCTGGTGCCTTTGTAATCATCACTGGCGCACCTGCTGATGCTTTGGGGAGGTGTGTCACTTTCGTACCATTGTCAATGCTGTGGCTGTCGGGGTGCACTGAATGTGATAGTGGTGCCGCGGTGGTGGTATTGCTCTGACACCACGCTTCCATTTAGCAGGAACTTCAAAGCATTACTTTAGTCAAAATGTCCAGTACACAGACAATAGGCTTTGCTTCACCAAAATTGGAAACATTCTGCTGCAGAAAACTATCTGCTTGTGGCTGGCACTGTTGTAGATTGTGTTTTCTTCCAGGTTTAAACCTCAGGCTCTTGCTCTTAGAACGTCTGGTATGAGTACAGCAATGACTTGGTTCCTCACTGGTCCAAACATCAACAGACAGGTGTGGCTTTTGGTTTCAGGCCTTGTAGAAGCTCAAAATAACAACATTACCAATTCTACAAGCATAGATGTTGACAGCATGACAGTTTAGAAGATTCTGGGTGGATCTTACAGAGCTTGGCTTTATTACCTCTGCTCAGAGCTACGTTTTGACATAATTTCCAATTAACCTTACAACTCTGATTGGATCAGTCAAATGAGGTAGGTGTGGGTCAAAGTCTTTCAACTCAAGACAAGTATTTTTGTTTAAAACTATTTTTCCTCTTGCATCCAGATGCAATTAAATACAGGCTTGAAACATATTTTCAGATTCAGCTTAAAATCTGCAGTATTTAGATATCAAACATGACAGGTTTATTTCCAGTACAAAGTCCATAATTTATAAAGTCTTTCATAGAATTTGTTTTCTTGTAGATTTTCTAAAAATATTTGCATGTGCAAAATTTACATTCTTGCAGTTCAAAAGGATATAATTTTCCTTCAGATAGCATTTTAAGAAGTTATTAAAAAGGCAGAAGATATTTTTTCCAAAGACTGTTCCTTTGTCTCCTGAGCCGACCACATAGGTTTATAGCAGAATTCTTGGAAGTGGCATACCTTTTATTATTTACTAGACAAATTTATAAAAATTACATTTCTGAATGTCTCATGCTGTTCCCTTTTAGGAGAGCACCAATATTGCTAGGTTATCTCTTGCAGTATTGGCATAAAACATTTTAGTGAATAGTTCCACTTCTAGAACTCTTGCATTAATAAACTTTAGGTTTTTAAGAGATAACCATACACATTTTCAATTGCTGTCTTCTTTCTCTGTGTGAGAACTTTACTTTTGATGCAAAAATAGATAATCAAATAACTCACCATCCCTTCAAGTCACATGTGCCATAGTTGGCCAAGCAACAAACCCAGACAGTCTGATTTTTACTGTATAAATTTCATATTGATAGCATTTTGCATTGTTTACAGCAAGAAGTTTTCTCCCCATAGTAAAAACATAATGCAGTTTTAACTTAAGGTACCTGTTCATGTCAAGTTCCAGCTAGCACAGTGACAGTATCTGTAATTCATCACCTTTCAAGTTTCCGTAGTAACTATCTTTTTAGCAGCAGCTCAGCAAATGAAACTTAACTTTGTAGAGGCTCTATCAAGGGCTAGTTTCAGGACAGTCCACTGCTTTAAATGTGTATATATATATATATATATATATATTTATATATTTATAAAATGGGTAAAAGTAAATGCTCCAAATCCAATGTTCTGATTGTATAAAACACATCACGTAACCATGCGTATATCAGAGTGTGACCGCACTCCTACACTTTTACCCCCCTCCAAACAATTTTGACATTTTATAAGATAGATAAACCACTCTAAGGTGTGTGGTTGCACTCTGATATACGCGTGCCTTGGGTGGTTGATGGACTCGGCCTGCGGCCTTATGTGTTGTGGTGTGCGTATATATCAGAGCACGACCGCACACCTCAGAGTGGTTTATCTATTACATATATATATATATATATATATATATATATATATATATACATATACACATACATATATAATACGTCCCTTTTTATTTAGGCAAGATGAAACCAGACCATTTTTTCCAAAGTCTCATCTAGGCAGTTTTTTTTTTTTCTGCTTGCAGCTTCTATAGACATCAGCTTTGACCAGATGTCATAGTATGGCCTCCCAATTACCTTAATTAATCATTAATCACTGATCAAGAATATAAAATAAAATAAAAATGATAAAATAATGCAGAATAAAACATATAATAAAAATGTTTTTATAACTAAGTTTTGTTCCCCCATTTTGGCCCTTTTGAATTAAAAATGCATCCAATAATGCATTTTCTAATTCAAAACTGTAATCCAACTATATGAGTATATAGTTTAAGCATTATAGGGAAAACGAAACACAGAACACAAAGTTGCATCATTATGTGGTAACTTATGAAATCATCAGCATATAACATCATTAGATGTGACATCACTGGATGACATCAATGGAGATGTACCTTTTGGTGTAGAAATATGTACAGTACTGCATGAATAAACATGATTACAACTATTCACACTTTTCCTTTGACAACATTTTTCTTTCACATTATTTTAAACATTTTACAATTACAACATATTAACTATTAACTCTTTGTTTATCATTTCCATATATCATTATATCCATTAAACTTTTTAGAGTTACTATTGTTCATTATTTTCACGTTTACATAATCTTGTACTTTTTTAATCTTTAATATTGCAGTACATGTAAGGCTAATAGGCTACTTTTTGTTATATTTCATAAGTTTTGTCCCCTCACGTGCTGAAGTTACTACTCATCTGGGCCCTCGTGACCTTTACCAGTTTTTACCAGGATATCATTCCTTGACCGAAATATTTCAGAAAATAAACACCACAACAAAGGAATAGCAATATTCAACACAATGAAAGATGCTGGCTGGATACTGTGCCTTTAGCATGCTTGTATATAGGATAACCTTTTTTCCATAAGAACTTGCAAAGTCATTACATTAGTGTCTTGGATTATATTTCTGTATCATACTTGTTTCAATAACTTATGGTATGCCAAAATGTTTATCTTTTTTGTTTAAACTCAAGCTTGACCTATGTACCCAAGATTTTGTTTACCATGTTACCTCCCCAGTTATGCCAAATTAAAATATTATAAGAGTTAAAATAATACTTAAACATCTGGTTATTTGTAAAGGCTTGGTCTTTCTTCCTTTTAACTTTAAAATCTCGGTGAGAATCTTCTTCTATTCCCTGGATAGCAAAGTTCTTTAGTAACTGGATTTTATAGCTGTTTCTGTTTCTTGCCTCATTGCCACTCGAACCCTGGACTTTGAACCCATTTGGCATCAACACTGTAGACTTTCCTTTTTGGCTGATGGACATCAATAGGCTGTCTCTGTCCTTGTCTTGGCTTTGGCAGGAACTTTAAAGCATTACTTTAGTCAAAATGTACACAGACAAAAGGCTTTGCTTCACCAAAATTGGAAATGTTCAGCTATAGAAAGCTATCTTCTTGTGGCTGGATTTGTTGTAGATTGTGTTTTCTTACAGGCTTAAACCTCAGGCTCTTGCGCTTAACATCTCTGGTATGAGCACAGCAATGATTTGGCTCCTTGCTGGTCCAAACATCAACAGGCAGGCATGGCTTTTGGCTTCAGGCCTTGTAGAACACTAAAAACAACAACATTACCAATTCTACATGCATAGATGTTGACACCACATGAAGGTTTAGAAGATTTGGAGCAGATCTTGCAGAGCTTGGCTTAATAACCTCTGTTTAGAGCAAAGTTTTGACATCCATTCCAATTAAGGTTGCCAACGCTGATTGGATGATGAAATTGAGGTAGGTGTGGATCTCCACCCTTTTCAAGGACTGCCCCTTACTCAAAGTCTTTCAACTCAAGACAAGTGTTTTGTTTAAAACCATTATTTTCTCTTGCATCCAGATGTAAGTAACTATAGACTTGAAACTTATATTTTCAGATTCAGCTTCAGATTTGAAGTATTTAGATATCAAACATGACAGGTTTATTTCCAGTATAAAGTCTTTCATAGAATATGTTTTCTTGTAGATTGTTTAAAAATATTTAAAAGTGCATAATCTACATTTTATGCAGTTCAAAAGATGTAATTTTCTTTCAGATAACACTTCAAGACATTATTAAAAAGACAGAATATATTTTTTCCAAAGACAGTTCCTTTGTCTCTTGAGCTGACCACATGGTACATAACTCATGTTTTGACAGTCCTTCCTCTGAAAGGGATTAAAGTAGAATTCTTGGAAGTGGCATTACTTTTGTTCTTTACTAGGCAAGTTTATAAAAGTTACATTTCTAAATATCTCCTGCTGTGCCCTTTCAGGACAGTACAAATCGTATTAGGTTGTATCTTGCAGTATTTGTATTAAACATTTTAGTGAATAGTGCCACTTCCAAAACTCTTGCATTAATAAACTTTAGGTCTTTGGGAGATAACCATATACCTTTTCAAATGTTGTTTCCATTATTTCTGTGAAAACTTTACTTTTGATGCAAAATAGATAATCAAATAACTCATCATCCCTTCAAGTCACATGTCCCACATTTATCCAAGCAACAAATCCAGTCTGATTTTACTGTATAAATTTAATATTGATAGCATTTTGCATTCCTTATTTACAGACAGAAGTTTTCTTCCCAAAGTAAAAACATAATGCAGCTTTAACTTAAGGTATATGTCCATGTCTGGTTCCAGCTACCACAGTGAGACAATCTGTAATTCATCACCTGTCAAGTTTCTATAGTAACTATTTTTTTTAGCAGCAGCTCAGAAAATGAAACTTAACTTTGTAGAGGCTCTGTCAAGAGCTAGTTTTAGGACAGTCCCTTGCATTAAATGGAGATATAGATAGATATTGGAGAGCTGTCAGATAATGATTTATCTATACAAGTACTGTTTGATTCCTCGGTAACCTCAATGAGGCTTTATGCCATATGAGGTGTCCGAGGTAAAACAGAACAAGTGTAGATAAATCAATAATCTGACAGCTCACCATTGTATATGTAATGTAAGCAATAGGGATGCTTTCTGTCAGTGCAGGGGCATTTCCTTTTGATTGTTTCTTTTTTTTTTTTGCATATGTTTGTCAAAAAGGTGAACAAAAAATTGCATTTTCTGCTCTTTTTTGCTAATTATAAAAAAAACTATAAGGTATCTAAAAATGAAACACCACTTATTTTCTGGATAATTTTGTGCTGAACAACTTCCATGCTCATAGTACCATGCTATCTTTTTTTCATTTTAAAGTTATTCATATTTGAATATGGGTAATACTGCTACTGAGGCTGAACATTCTAAATGAGTTCCGGAGTGATTGTAACATAGCTACTATATGAATTCATGTTATTTATTCAACCGCTGTGAAGATAAATGGATTTATTCAATGAGTTTTGTGCCCACTCCTATTGCATAAATACAGTAGATGCTGTGTCCCTTTTTATTTAGGCAAGATGAAACCAGACAATTTTTTTCCAAAGTCTCATCTAGGCAGATTTTTTTTCTTGTGTGCAGCTTATATAAACAGCAGCTTTGACCAAATGGCATAGTACAGCCTCCTACTTACCTTAATTAATCATTAAGCATTTATAAAATAACAATTATAAATTAATGCAGAATATAAAATATAATAAAATATTTTATAACTAAGTTTTGTTCCCACAGCAGTGAACATATTTTTTTTTTATTTCTGAAATACTTTTCTTTTCCCTATTTCTAATAAACACAGAGACACAAAATGTGTCAGTAGATAAGGAATGCATGGCCCACCCAGTCAGCCAATTTTGTATCCCTGCCTGTACTGTAACTGCAGACCCTATCTGATATCTGGCTATTTTGCCCCTGGACTTGTGTGTACCTCCCTCCCCCTCATGTTTCTACTGCTTTTATGTGGTCCACCCCCTTCCCTTCCACCATGAAGACAGAACAGAAGTATATTTTGAGGGTATCTGCTTTTTCTTGATCCTCCTGTGCACAGTACCCCCTCTGCCCTTCTGAACCTCACAGTCCCTCCTCTTGTCTTCCTCTTACCCCTTACATACCAAAAAAAAGGTATTGTCCCCATTTGTTACCCCTTTGGCTATCCTTCCTCAGTTTGAGCCTTTGCACCACTCATCACTTTCCCTGCATCCCTCTGATTTTCCTGGTACACCTTTCTATCCTGTTTCCTATTCGTCTCTTAGTGTCTCCTGAATGCTACCCTTTTAACCTTAACCTTTGTAGCCACTTCCCTTGAGAACCATAGCAGTCTCTTTTTCTCCTGCTTTTCTCACTTATTTTGCACACTGGTTTGTTGCCTGCACCATAGTGTTCCTTAATTTTGCCCACTGTTCCTCCACTCCCTCCACCCCCATTGTCTCTGAGACCTTCAACCATTTTTTTAATCTTCCCCCCCAAACTCCAGGACCCTTATCCTTGTGTAGTTTGCTTCTGCTGCCATATATTAAGCCACACAGTAGAGTGATTGCTGGTCCCCAAGTAACCTCTCACTGGGATGTCTGCAATATTGTCTTTGTTTGTGAACACCAAGTCCAGTATTGTTCTATCACCAGTGGGCTCTCTGACTTATTGCCTGAGAAACACCCCCTGCAGGGATCCTAGGATGTCCCTGCTTCTAGCTGAGGCTGTGACTGAGAGGATCCAATCTTCAACTGACAGATCAAAGTCTCCCAACAGCAGCACCTGCCCCTTTTCTGCCATTGTGCTGATAACTTACCCCAGTGCCTTATTCAGTTCCTCCCCCTGCGTTTTTGATCTTTATAAAATAGGTAGGGAGTTTTCTGTATCCTGATTGGCTTAGAGGTACTTTTGGCTGTGTCCTTATCATGGCATACTGTGCCAACCAGCACCTCTTCAGCCAGTCAGGACAGTGTCAGTGGCTCAGCAGGTAGCACACTCACCTCTGAGGCCAGGAGATCAGAAGGCTGTGGCTTCTAGCTCCACACCAGGCACTTGGGTTAATATGGACTGACACTGCAGTGCAGCATTGAGGGGGTATTGCACTCCTGAGGTGCCGTCTTTTGGATGAGACGTTAAACAGAGGTTCCATCTGGTGGTAGTTCCAGTGGATGTTAAAGTTCCCATGGCACTTCTCAAAAAGAGTAGGAGAATTTCCCTGATGCACTGGCCAAATTTTCCCCCATTCACTAAAAATACCACCAACAGCTTAATCTGGTTCAAAGTCACTTGGCATTCATCTGTATCCCCTTCCCCTGAGTCATGCCTGAAAATAGATAGAATTTGTCTAGTGCACTTACCCGGTCAACAAAAACTAAATAAAACAAAATTATAAAATTAATACAATTTCACAAGTCAAATCAATGTGCCAACATCTCTATTTTAGAAAAAAAGAGGAACGGCTGGCCCATTGACTCTGAGGGTTGAGGTGCTGGATGCCACACCTCATGCCATGCTGGCAGAGTGAGCTGTGGAGCTGGGGGTCGGCAGGGATGGGGAGAGGATTGAGCACCCACAGGGCTGCTCTCCTCCCCCGGGGGAGGATGGGGGATGGCCTTGTGCACCAGCGGCTCCCAGTGGAGATCGGGGTTGCTGCAGTGTGAGGGCTGCACATTGAACAGCGTGGCTGATGCAGGCAGGGTTGCCATGCACCATTGCATTAGAGGTGCCCACGCAAGGGGGAGGGCAACCAGAACAAGGAAAAACCTGACTCCATGGGGTAGGCGATGGCACCTGACCCCATGCCCTCAATTGGGTCTTCCTCACCTGGCCTTCCAGTTCCTTCACCTGGGTCCTCACCCACAGCCAGAGACTGACTAGTAAGTGTGCCCAAAGAGGAGGGGTAGCCCCACCCTGGAGGGGTTAAGCCAGGGGTGCTGGCTGTGGGGCAGGGGAGAGAGGATGCACAGGTTGAGGGGGCCTCAGGCGGTCAGAAACAGGCAGGATGCCTGAGAGAGGCTCCGCAGGGCCGTGACCAGAGTGAAATAGAGTTAAGAAAAAAAAAGAAAGAGGACCTGCCTAACCAAGTGGGAGAACCTCCCCCACTAAACAAACACAGCATAATACCATTTACATCAGTTGCAGGAAAAAAATGTAAACGCAAATGTAACCTGCAGTCCTGCAGTGCTACAGAAAAAAAAACTGACCACAATAAAGAAAACCATGTGCATGCTGCCAGGATACGACTTTGAAACAGCAGTCGCTCATCCAGTAGTATGACAATAATTGGACAAAACCTTTTTTTCTACACCTTTCCCCAATTTAAAAATAAAAAATCTGACCTTTACTGTTTCTGTGCAGAAAGATCCCCCAATCCAGTCAGTGTCGAGCATGCCGCTACAATCCAGCTTTCAAATGAGACTGGAAACCCGCTGAAGTCTTATCACTGTACTGTTATTACTGAAGCTGACAGTGTAAAATATCACACCATTTTAATGTTGTTTAATGCTGCACTAGCTAGCAGACTGTTGCTCATTGCAGGCTGATGTAGGTAAAGTGCTCAGAGAAAAGCAATAACTACGGCAGCTGATAAAGGACATGCTCACTCCCACAGACAGCAGCTAACATTAAAAACATGAAAATATTCAAAACAAATACAGTTTAAAAGCTGTTTTTATAGGGATGTGGAGCATAAACAAAGAAACATTTTCTCCAGGATGTTTTTGTGTGTCGGGGGGTTCACACAGATATTAACACCCTTTAGTGGCAAGGACTACTTTATTCTATTAAGAAGTACTTTACAGTGTTTGACATTTTTTATTTGCATTTCTAAATTTTCTAATTTTTTTTTTTTTTGTACTGGAGACCCATTTTGTAAGTGGAAAAGGACACTCAGCAGTGTGGTTTATGATATGATAAGAGTGCTTCACAGGTGCTAAAGGCTCTTGGCACAAGCGCCTGCCTCATGCCTCATTAAGCACCTGGGGATGTGCTCTTATGAAGCCATAAACCACACCTTGTCGTGTCTTATTTCTTACATATATCACCCCAGTACAAGTAGTGGCTCCTGCTCTGGTCTCCAGGATGACCCACAATATCTCTGACTCCTCCTTCCCCTGGTTTCCTTACATTTCCATTGGTTTGATACCCTTCCTTACATATAGCACCACCCCTCCTCCCTTCCTGCCCACCCTATCCTTCTTGAACTGAATGCAATCTCGCATGGCCATGTCCTAGTCATGGTTGTAAGTGCACCATGACTCAGTAATGGCCAGGTCTGCTTTCACCATAATGGCCTCTAGGTCTGGAACTTTATTTTCAAGACTCCTTGCATTTGCACACCTGGTCCTCCACACCTTGCTCTCATTCTGCCTGTAACCCCCTTTCTCCCCTTGTACCCCGCCACTTTTTCCACTCTCCTTTTGCAATTTTTGATTCCATTCCCTTTGACCTCTGCTTCACTGCTGTTCCCATTTTCCTGCTCCCTGAGGGACTCTCCTTCTCTAGGGTCTACCCTCCCTTCCTACTTTTTTAGTATCTGGGAGCAGTTAATGCCTCCACTTTTCTTTCCACCACCCCCTCAGCTAGTTTAAATGCTCATCAAAGAAACATTTAAACCATTCCCAGCAGAATGCAGCTCCTCTCCCAGACAGAAGTTGGCCATCACCTTTGTATAGGTCCATATCCCTCCAAGTTGACCCCCAGTCCCCAGTGTAACCAAACTCCTCTTCTTTGCATCATTCCTTCAACTACCACTTGAAGCTTCTGGTGTGGAGTTTCCTATCCCCCCACCCCGGTTGTAGACAGGCAGCACTTTATCAAAAGCCACCATGTGTGCGACTTGCCTTAGACCCCTCACAAGTTCCCTGAACTCTCCCTGCACAATCTCCATCATATCCTTTGCTATGCAGTTTTATTTTTTTTTTGTATGTTCCATTGTAATGATCATGTTATGTTTTGTACCTTATTGTCCTTATTGCCTTGACGTGGAACCTTTGTAAAAGAGCCCTCGGCTCAAAGGTGTCATCCAAAATACAAATAAATAAATAAATACAATAAATAAATGTCATTTGTCCTTGGTGGACAATGATATCCAGCTTTCTCCTTGCCCTGCTACCCTAGTGATCCTTAGAATCTGTTGTCCATCCATCCCTCCAAGCTGTGGCACCTGGTAGGTAACTTACAGTCCTTTCTCCCCCTTCCAGTTCCCAAATCTACCCTCCCAACAATTAAGTCCCCCACCAGAATCTTCTTCCTCCTCTGATGGGATCCTCCACCTTCTACCTGTTGCCTCCCCTATGGATGACCCCTACATCCTCCCTTATTAGTACTACTGGTGCCTCCTCCCTGTAGCTCCATCCTGTCAGAATGGTGAAATAATTTTGTGCTGGTACAGGCTGAGGAATGTGCCCCGTCCTGCCACCCCTACTCTTCCGGAGACCACTACAGTCCAGTCAGTCATCCTTCTCCTTGGTGATCTCTGGGGCAACAGCAGTAGACTAAGTGGCCCCTGGGTGGTTGAAAGATTTTCTGCCTTGCAGTACTAGTTGCAATGTATTGAACAAAACAGTAGATGAAGGCTGCCATATCTAGTTCCATTTCCCTTCATATATCAACAGCATTGTGACTGCACTCCTCATGACATCACATCTGATCAAGAAGAGCTTATTGTCTTCTGCCAGATTGGTCACTTGTGATGTCAGAATGTGTGAGGCAACAATTCTGAGGTACAGTATGACGGTGAATAGAACTAGCTATATCACCCTTCAGGTAAAGTACTCCTCTTCACGGCTCAGATAATATTTACTGGTAAAAAAAAATTCTAATTAGCAAAATATAAAAAGAAAACATCAGAAATGCAGTAAATAATAGCATCTGAATACCGTTTATAATTTAACAACATTTCTGTTGCTCTTTTTGGCACTACTAGCTCTTAAATTCAAGTTGTGTCAGTATAGTATAACACATAAGATGTTTGACATGTGTTCCATAAAGATTAATTTAATTTTAGATAGTTTGAGTCTAGTGCTAGAAAGATGTCAGATAAACAGCCCCAAAAATGTAATCTTGTTTTTCAAATGTAATAAAGAGCACAGTCAACTGGAGAGCTTTCAGTACAGAATTTAATATTCCATCAAAATTCCACTTTTGCATGCAGCATTTGAGTATTGTAAATTGGGCATAGAACATCAAATAACCAAGAGGAACAACCAACTGACATCTGTTTTCCACTATTTGCAAATCAGCATCTACAAGTTCATCTTCCTTTTATTATGTCACTAGTCATAGCCAAGATTTTCACCGAAATGTTATCACTGCAGCCGTGTCTAGATCTGGGTTCCTGCAAAAGTTCTTTTTTTCCTTTTGTTTCAGAGCTATTTCTGACTTTTCATGACCCACAGCACTTCTCACAGATAATTGCTCGTAATGTACAGTACCCTTTTTCATGCACCCTCACCTTTGCAAAAGATATATTGGGCCCAATATTCAAAGGATTGCCTATGCACAAAGATTGCACTGTGCCTCAGACTGAGCCTGTGCTAGGCCTGCAGCCTGTCATATTTAGAGGTATATTGCCCACACTACATCCTCTATTCCTCTATAGGGTGCAATGCATTGTGTGTCTATAGGGGGCAATGCATGGCATGCAAGTGACTGGTGGGGGGAAAGGGGAACTTGTTTAACCAGGAAAAGTACACTAAGCCAGGGCTTGTTTCCAGGTGTAACCTGGGAGCACAAGGCAGTTAAATGACTTGCTCAGGGTCACATAGTATGTAAGTGGGGCCTGATGGGATTCAAACTCAGGTCTCCAGGTTTGCAGCTCAGTGCCCTTAACCACTGCACTATACTGTCTCCGGGAGGGAGCACAGCACAGTACAATCGAGCAGTACTGAATATAGCACTGAGGACATTGCAGGCCACAAAGCTAGAGGTGGGCAAGCCAGAACTTGTATACTTAGAGTCAAGCCAGACACAAGCCAGGGGTCTGGCTTGCCTCTACAAGCCAAAACATGAGCCAAGCCTGTCATTGAGGCACAGGTCAGGAAGCATAGTGAAAACCAGGAGCAGTTGCAGAATTCACCAAAAATATTTATTTACAGTAGCAATAATATAAAAAAATAAACTTGTTCAGTATAACTATGTACAAATGAGAAAAAAAAACAGTATTTTTCCTTGAGTCTCTGTGTCCCTTTTTCTTCTTTTTCTAGCAATAGCAGCTCAGCTCACTTATAAGTCCTTCCACCCATATTCTAAACAAACATCCTGTTCTTGTAAATATCAGGCAGGAGCTGCTAGAACACAGTGTGCTTGAGCTGAATTTAGGTCCCCTTTTTCAGCTTTTGCATAAGGCTGAAAGATTTGCACTCAAGTAACCTCTAGAGTATACAATAGCTTTCTGCAATCATCTCAAAATATAATTATATACATTTCAACAGTAACACTATATATTTTCCAAACACAAGGGATCCCAATATCAGTTACATTTCCACATATTGATTTGCACAATTTTTTCTAATAACAGATATGCAAGGGAAGAAAACAGACAGCAAGAAAAAACTGAGAGACAGTGAGAGGCAAAGAACTGCAAGCCTGTCAGGCTGATCAAGTCCGAAGTCTCACAGGAAAATTTAGTTGTGCAACCAGACAGACAGGAGATAGAAAAGGAAAGATCCTTGCATTTAAACACTTTCTCCATAACAAATGGGACAGGGTCCTATTTTACACTGTCATACACACTCCCCTCAAGAGGGAACCTGTTTTATTAAACAGGTTTCCAAAACTTTTTATTAATTATCTACTAACAGTTGTTGCTTTCAGCACTTAAGCACATGTGCATTATCAGTTTTTATATAACAGTACAGCAAACAGTAAAGTTCAAACCCATACATTTATTTTCAGCCTTCAGAACCCTCAATTCCTGATTCATATCTTGACAGATAATCAGCATTGCTATTCTCTTTACCAGATTTGTGTATCATTGTAAATTTAAATGGCTGTAGTGCCAGGTACCACCTTGTGATTCTGGAATTGTTATCTTTCATCTGGTTAAGCCAACAGAGAGGACTGTGGTCTGTTACAAGAACAAAGTCAGTTCCTAGCAAATAAAACTTAAGTGACTCCATGGTCCACTTTACTGCTAAACATTCCTTTTCAATAGTGGAGTACCTTTTCTCTTGGCTTGGAAAGCTTCATCACACACTGGGGTCCATTTCACATTATTTGGGTACCACTATTTCATTAGTTCAGTCAGGGGAGTAGCTAAGTCAGCAAAGTTGGGAACAAATCTCTGATAATAACCAGCCAGCCCTAAAAATGACCTGACATGTTTCTTTGCTTTAGGGACAGGGCTGTTAACAACAGCTTCTGTTTTAGAAACCTCTGGCTTAACTTCTTCATTTCCCAACACATAGCCCAAATATCTGGTTCCCTGCATGCCCAATGCACATTTTGTGAGATTAATAGTCAGATCTGCATTTTGGATAGCTTGGATAACTGCTGGTAGATGTTCCAGGTGGCTTTTTCAGTCTGGATTGTACACCACAACATCATCCAGGTATGCAGCACAATAACCAGTGTGAGGGGATAAAATGACATCCATGTACTGTTGGGATGTAACTGGTGCACCATATAAAAAAAGGGCAGGGTGGTGGACTGATAGAATCCTATAGGGGTGGCAAATGCAGTTTTATCTCTGGATTCTTTAGCTAAAGGTATTTTCCAGTAACCCTTGGTGAGATTGAGGGTACTGATATACTTTGCACTCCCAAGACTGTCCACCAAATAATCTATTCTGGGCATAGGATAACTGTCAAATTCTGACACATGATTAAGTTTCCTAAAATCAAGGCAGATTCTAACACCCCCTTCTTTTTTGTTTACAATTACCATAGGAGATGACCAAGCACTCCTTGACTTCTCTATGATACTAAATTATTTCATTTTTTGTAGTTCCTTACCCTCATCAGCTCTTAACTACTCTGGTAACCTGTATGTCTTTTGCCTAATAGGATGAGCATTCCTTGTCACTATTACATGCTCGACCCCTTTTTCTTGGCCTGGTATCAGGGTAAAAGTACTATTAAATGTCTTTAGCACATTATGAATGTCTGCAGTTTGTTCTGAGGTTAAGGAAACATTCACCTTTACAGTATCAGTATTTACAATTTGTTCCAGTCTATCATAAGCTACATCAATATCTTCCTTATCAGTTTCTGGTAAAACAAGCAATGCTTCTTTTGGCATTTTTTTCATCCCATTTCTTGAGGAGGTTAGCATGGTATGGCTTAGTAGGATTTTTCCTGTTACGGGTCTCAATCTCAGTTAACAGTGCCAGTATGTCTAAGAACCTTATAAGGCCCCTACCACTTCATTAACAGTTTATTTTCTATTGTGGGTAACAGTAGCAAAACCTTTTCACCTGGCTCAGAAACCTTTTCTTTTACCCAATGGTCATAATATACTGTCTGCTGGTTTTGGGCCTCTTCCTGATTACTATGGGCAATTTCAACATATTTTGCCAGCTTCTTTCTTAGGGCACACATATAAGATGTTATAGATTGTTTCTGAGTGGAGTTATCTTCCCATGTTTCTTTTATCACATCCAGTGGCCCTCTTAGCTGCCTACCAAACAGCATTTCAAATGGTGAAAACCCTGTTGATGCCTGTGGCACTTCTCTGTAGGCAAAAAGTAGGTAAGGCAAGTATTGGTCCCAATCTTTCCCTTCCCCTTTTATAAACCTTTTTAACATGCATTTTAGGGTATGGTTAAAATGCTCAACAAGACCGTCTGTCTGAGGGTGATCGGGGAGGTTCTTATGGCATTGATACCTAGTAGTCTGGATACAGAAGTTGATACCAACCCATTTACAGAAGAAAGGGTTCTGAAAGAAGTCTTAAAACTGAAGGTGGACAAAGCAATGGGGCCTGATGGGATTCATCCCAGAATTCTAAAAGAACTAAGGGTAGAACTAGTGACACCACTGACTACCCTCTTTAACAAATCATGGGAGGATGGGGTGGTACCTGAGGACTGGAGGAGGGCAGACGTGATTCCCCTTCACTAAAGTGGGAGCAGGGCAGAAGCAAGAAACTATAGACCTGTTAGTTTAACCTCAGTGATAGGGAAAATGATGGAATCACTTCTGAAGGAAAGAATTGTCGAGTGCCTAGAGGCCAGAAGGGCACAGGACCCAAGGCAGCATGGATTCACAGTGGGAAGTTCACGCCAGATGAATCTAATAGATTTCTTTGACTGGGTGACCAAAATAGTAGATCAGGGAGGGGCTGTGGACATGGTCTACCTAGACTTTAGCAAGGCATTTGACTCAGTCCCACACAAAAGATTAATATACAAGTTAGTCAGCCTGGGAGTGGGTCCCAAAAATATGATAGCCTGAGTAAAGAATTGGCTGGAGAATAGGACACAGAGGGTAATAGTAAATGGAGTCCACTCTGAAGAAAGGGGGGTTACTAGTGGAGTTCCGCAAGGTTCAGTATTAGGACCAGTCCTCTTCAATGTCTTTATAAGCGACATTGCAGAGGGACTGGAAGGAAAAGTATGTCTCTTTGCAGATGACACAAAGATCTGCAACAGAGTTGATGCACAAGGTGGGGTGGAAAGAATGAGAAGGGACTTGTCAAGGTTAGAGGAATGGTCAAATGTATGGCAGCTTAGATTTAATGCTAAGAAGTGTAAGATAATGCACCTGGGAAACAAAAACCCAGGGGAAGAGTACACAATGGGGGGTGAGATACTAACAACAACAAAAATGGAAAGGGACCTGGAGATAGTCATATCAGATGACTTAAAGATGGGCAAGCAATGTGAGAGGGCAGTAAGGAGGGCTGGGGGAATACTGGGATGCATAGGCAGAGGCATTACCATTAGAAAACAGCAAGTTGTTATCCATCTGTACAGACAGCTGGTGAGACCCCATCTGCAGTACTGTGTGCAGTTCTGGAGACTCAGTCTCTGCAAGGACATAGACAAGATGGAAGCTGTCCAGAGGAGGGCAAATAAAATGGTGCAGGGTCTGCACCGGAAGACATATGAAGAGAGACTAAAGGAGCTTAATATGTATAGCCTCGAGGAAAGGAGGGAGAGGGAGGACATGATAGAAACTTTCAAGTACCTCAAGGGAATCAACAAAGTCCAAGAGGGTAGCATCTTTCAAAAAAAGAGGTGTGCAAGAACAAGGAGGCACAATTTGAAGATGGGGGGTGGCTCAGAGGTAATCTAAGGAAGTATTTTTTCACAGACAGGGTTGTGGATGCATGGAACGGCCTTCCGGAGGAGGTTGTGGAGTCAAAAACAGTGGTTGAATTCAAGCATGCATGGGACAGCCATAAGGCAATTCTAGGGGTGGGGGTAGAAAGAAGTAGGCTGCTGGTTAACTAGGCTCTGCAGCTTATCCATTAGGTAGAGAAATGGGCAGACTGGGTGGGCCAAGCGGTCCTTATCTGCCATCAAATTCTATGTTTCTATGTTTCTATGTTTAAGTCTGCACAGCTCCTTAAGTAATGCAGCACCAAAATTACTACCCTGATCAATAATAATTTCTTTAAAAAGCAAAGAACCTCTGTGTGCAAGCACTGAGGCAATGGTTACCCCAAAGGGCATTTGGCCGGGAAGCCAAGTTTCAAAGAAATACAAAATCACACATGCCCCCACAATGCAAAGCATCATGGGCTGCATTTGCAAATCACCACAGAATATTATGCTGGTTCAACTTTAAGCAGAAATGCATGGTGCCAAAAGGCCTCTCACACAGTTTGCAAAGGATGGCAACAGAAGACATAGACACGTGTTTTGTTCTACTAGAACTCATCAGTATGCCTCATCTGTTTGACACCCCAATGGAACGAACCAGCTACCGTAAGATTGTCTATCTGGGTTATGTTGTGGTGAACCCAATTAAAATAAAAAACAACTTAAAAAACAAAGAACCTCTGTGCGTAAGCACTGAGGCAATGGTTACCCCAAAGGGCATTTGGCCCGGGAGCCAAGTTTCAAAGAAATACAAAATCACACATGCCCCCACAGTGCAAAGCATCATGGGCTACATATGCAGATCACCACAGAATATTATGCTGGTTCAACTTTAAGCAGAAATGCATGTTGCCGAAAGGCCTCTCACACAGTTTGCAAAGGGTGACAACAGAAGACATAGACACGTGTTTCATCCTACCAGCACTCATCAGTATGCCTCATCTGTTTGACACCACAGTGGAATGAACCAGCTACCGTAAGATTGCCTATCTGGGTTATGTTGTGGAGAACTCAATTAAAATAAAAAAAAACTTAAAAAACAAAGAACCTCTGTGCGCAAGCACTGAGGCAATGGTTACCCCAAAGGGCATTTGGCCGGAAAGCCAACTTTCAAAGAAATACAAAATCACACATGCTCCCACAGTGCAAAGCATCATGGGCTACATATGCAGATCACCACAGAATATTATGCTTGTTCAACTTTAAGCAGAAATGCATGGTGCCGAAAGGCCTCTCACACAGTTTGCAAAGGGTGACAACAGAAGACATAGACACGTGTTTCGTCCTACCAGGACTCATCAGTATGCCTCATCTGTTTGACATCCCAGTGGAATGAACCAGCTACCGTAAGATTGTCTATCTGGGTTATGTTGTGGTGAACCCAATTAAAATAAAAAACAACTTAAAAAACAAATAATTTCTTTAGGTATGCCCACTCTGCTGAAAATTTTGGCAAGCTCTGCTGCAACTTTTGGGGCTGTAACAGTATACATTGGAACTGCTTCTGGGTATCGAGTAGCATAGTCGCATAGCAACTCCCCCCTCCCCATCCTGTTGCTGTCCCCAGTATTTCCTCTTCCCGGGTGCATTATTTTGCATGTCTTGGAACTGAACCTTAGTTGCCACACTTCAGACTATTTTTCAAGCTTCTCCAGATCCCTCCTCACTCTTTCCACCTCATCTGGAGTATCCACCCTGTTGCAGATCTTGGTGTCATCTGCAAACAGTCAGACTTTTCCTTCCAGTCCTACTGCAATGTCACAAATAAAGACATTAAACAGGACTGACCCAAGGACTGATCCTTGAGGTACCCCGCTGATCACCCTCCTCTCCCTGATTGGATCTCATTTACCACCACCCTCTGCTTCCTGTCCATTTGCTAGTTCCTAACCGCCTTCAGCCCCATACCCAAACTACTCATTTTGTTGACCAGCCCTTTATGTAGGACCGTGTCGAAGGCTTTGCTGAAATCAAGGTAGGCGACATGTACTACCTCCACCTGATTTACTTCCCTTGTCACCCAGTCAAATAAATCTATCAGATTCATCTGACACAACCTTCCGAATGCGAACCTATATTGCTTTGGATTCTGAGCACCACTGGATTCCAAGTGTGCCACTATTCTTTCTTTAAGCAGTGCCTCCATGATCTTACCAAATACTGAGGTGAGGCTGACCAGCCTATAGTTCCCTGCCTCCACCCTTCTACCACTTTTGTGTAGACGGACTACATGTGCTCTCTTCCCATCCTCTGAAACCACTCTTGTGTTGAGTGACTCTATAAACAGTACTGCCAGAGGCACCACTAGCTCTCTTCACAGCTCTCTTAATATCCTCAGATGTATGCCATCTGGCTCCATTGCTTCGTCCACCTTCAGCTTTGTGAGCACCTCTAGGACTCCCTTCACTGTGAATGGATATGTGTTTATGCCCTCTTCATGTCTGTTATCCAGCTGTGGTCCCTGATCCTCCCCATCTTTAATGAATACTGAACAGTATTTGTTCAATATTTCTGTGTTTTCCATGTCTCCTCCTTACACTCGCCTGTATCCCCTTTGAGCCTTATAATCCCCCTGTCTTCCTTTTTTGCTAATGTACCTATAGAATGCCTTGTCCCCTTTCTTCACTGTCTGTGCTAATCTTTCTTCAGTCTGCACCTTTGCTCTCCTAACAGCCTTCCCCGCTTCCCTTAGATTTCTTAGGTACACCTCTCTGTCCCCCTCTCTTTGAGTCTCCTTGGCTCTTAAGTGCTTATGGAGGTCAAACTGAGCCAAGCCAGGGACTAGGCTCTAGCCAGGCTCAAGCCTGCTCTGGCTTGCCCACCTCTACACAAAGGGGGCACAGTGGTGCAGCCCTGGGTAGGGCACTGGGAAGGGACCATTACAGTAGGATTGTACTGCCTGAGAAGACTAGCTCTGGTAACCTTCAAGGTACCCAGAATAAAGATGCGACACAGTTCAGCCACCATCTACTGCTCTCTCCCCTCTTTATGGAAAACAGCCCAAAACAGCCCAAAATTATCCTCCTTGCCTGGGCCCCATACTTTCAAAATGCTGCACATTCACTATCTAAGGGATACCTGTGCTTGCCTCAGGTAAGCTTATAAGTATCTCAGCTTACTCCACCTTAGCAGTTGACAACACTAGCACTACCACAGCCAACACCAGCTCTTCTCTTCCCTCTGCCGTCTTATATTATTGGCACTGTATTGTACTATTAGTCTCTGTCTCTATCTGTATGTTTCTTACCCAGGACCATCTTGCAAATGAGCTTGCTCAAGGATGAACTGCCTGGTTAAATAACATTTTTGATTTATTGGCTGGGTGGGTGGGTGGTGAGGACACCAAGAACAGACACAGAACACAGTTGCAACAGTATCAAAAACAAACTTTAATACAAACAATAGACAACTGTCCAGAACAACAATATGGGAAAAGGTAGTGGAAACAAGGAGTGGGGTGCAAAAACAGGTAAGTCATCCATGCGTTACTACTTCTCATGATGCCACTAGTGAAGGGGGTGGTGCGGAGGTGGAGTGTGTGATTGTTTCTGACCTCCTACCAGCTTTCAGACGGCCTCCTCAATTCCCTCCAGGTGCCAAAGGATCAGACACTGTTGCCTAACAATATTGCAGAGCACATCATTCCTTCCTTTATGTGCTTTTTCTGCTGGGCCACAGCTGCAGTTTGCCAGACTCCTATGGACAGAAAGAATATGTACTCAGCCAGTTGTGTACACAGGATGGAGCACGCAGTTCTTGCCTACCATATGTAGCCATTTGGAAGCCTCCCAGTACAGGTGCCAACATGCCACAAAGAAAAGATGGGTGGTGAACAGGTGCAGTGGAGTTATAATGGCCTATACCATCTGGATAACTGGACATATGCAGCTGGAACCCATGTGGGGTATGTCAAGATCATGTTATAATGGGGTTGATCTGCAGATGCTACTAATGTCTGCAGAACAAGAGGCCTATGGGCACCACAAGATTGGGAAGATGTACATATTGAGACTGTGACAAAAGTATGAGGCATATGGTGAAGATTATGCCACCCTGAGACTGTAAAGGCTGATGTGCCTGACAGGCCTGGGTATCAGCAGTCCAGGTGAGTCTCCCCACTCATGTCCAACTCTGTACAGAGTTGGATGTAACAGACCAGGGAAAGCACAAGGGACTCAAACACTGACAAGGTGTACATGCAGGTATGGCCCCATACAGTGCCAGGGCAGACCCAGATATGGTATAGACTCAAACTGGCAATAGGCATGGTGGTGATATGCCTGCAGCACATGCAGCCACAGCAGTACCATGCCACAGGCTGACATGCAGTGGCATGGGCTGAGTGGCAGAGTGGGGTGCATGAAGAAGCTCTGATTGTGCTATGAGAAACCAGCGTACAGGTCAACCATGGCATGACTAACAGTACAGGCAGGTGCCTGCCCTGTATCACCAGTGTGACAGAACACAGACACAAACATGACACACACAGCAGCAATGCACAGGGCAGAGACCAGAAGGTGGTACAGTGTGGGCTGGCCACAGTGCATGCTACTGCAGCAGTGTCATATGTGACAGGGCACTGCACACACACTGCACTGTGAACACACCACTGGTGGACATTGTGCCTTGGCTGGGATGCACCAACATTCCTGTAGCCTCCTCAGTACCCAATGTAGACCCTGGCTGGGGGCATGTGAGGTTGCCAGGATATGTAGTAATATCCCAGGGGTCACCACAGGTGGTGAGTCAACCAGCTGGACCATACTGCCACATACAGCATGCTGCAGCTATCCCCATCCATCTGAGATGGGCAGGCCACCATGTGTACCAGAATGGTGCCACAAGAGCACAACGGCCACATAGTGATATTGCCCATGCAGACACAGGCGGCACCTTGGGTCCACCCTCATGCACACCCTGACAGCCCCCAGTAGCCAGCAGGCTGGTGTGGCCATGCCCACTGTGTAAATAAGGGAAATATGCCCCACGACAGGGCTCTGCAGGTCACAGGGTGCACGGGCCTCATGATGGCTGCCTGTACAGCTGGCCTGCCTGGATACACTGGAGTCTCCATCCCCATGAAGGCACTGTGTCAGGTATCCAACACTGTGGCTGCAGCCAAAAGCACACTCTCACAGGGTCCCATTTGTATCGTGCATCTGTGGCTCAACTGGCTGCCCCCACTGTGCCTGCACTGCAGGTCCCTCATGGTCCACTGAGACACACCACACTGAGCTGGTAACCAAGCAATGGTGGCAGCCACCAGAGCACCCATGGTAGGCATCCAGGCCACACTGGTGGGCACAGTTGCATAAGGACACCACACTGACAGATGCCTGACACCCACTGGCACCCACCAGACGCAGGCCTGGCCATGGAGTAGGACAGCCCTGGCCAATGATACTGTATCCACACCTGGGGCAGTGTGGACTGCCACCATCCCCCATGGCTGACAGCTTGAGGAGGCCATGCTGCAAGCCAACATGGTGAGGACCACAGTGCAGCATGGAAGGAACACACCAGGCCACATCCCGGTGGCAAATATGTGCACTGTGTGAATGGCATGCACCCTGACACAGCCCTGCATGTGCAGAGTCAATGCCCGCTACAAGATTTCCTGGGATGGCATCCCCTTGTGGGGCCTGCAACATGGGGGCCACACCCAGATGATGCTGGACCACAACAGTGGTGGTGGAATGGACCCATGTGGTGGACAAGTCTGCTCATACCCTAGCCATGCCTGGCAGGGGCATATGCCCCCCACTCCCTATGCACATGGTTGCAAGCACACAGCATCCCAGCCCCATTGGGTGCACCTGATGGTGTGTGGCCCCACACTGCTACTAGTAGCCCCCTGTACTGTGCACATTTCCAAGGCCTGGCACTCCCAGCCACCCTCCCTGGCTGGTCAAGGCCATTTCCTGGGGGCACAGCACACCGTCCAACCCCAGCTGAACCCCTGTGGCCCTGGAGACCTCAGGAGCCTCATTGCTGCTGTCACCTATCAGGCCACAGAGACAGGGATATGTCTGTTGCCCCGCAGACAGCAAGTGAGATTTTGGCAGGCAACTGCCCACCCTTGCCACTGGTACAGTCCTGTACATCGGGGACTGCCAGTTAGAGATCCATACGGGTTGGTGGCCCATGTGTATTGGTGTGCAATGGTATCTGACAATATCTACACACACATGTAAGCCTGGGGGACACACAATGAAGGGTGCTCACCTGTCTGCCATCCCCTTGCATGATGGGTGTGGGCCCCATCACGGTCCAGTGATTGGTCCTCTGTTGCCCTCCATTGCTCTGGTCCTGGCTGCTGGTGCTGTTGCTGTTGCCCTGATTGATCCTTAAGATCTGTAGGAGAGACAAGAAAAGGTATAGTGAGAACCTTAGCCAAAAGATTCTAGTACTACGCACCACAGACTTAGACCACAAGCAAAATTGCTCAGAATATAAGCAGTTTATTAAGACAGAAAAAAAGTGTGATCCTCAAAGTGCAAATACACAGACCTGGGAACAAACAGGCAGGACCCCAACAAAAACTTCAGCTGGTTTTGTGGAAGCTTCATCAGGTCACACACCCTAGGCATCTGTGTGTCCAAACCTAATGAAAACCATCTGCCATCTGTGGCGATCATAGAAGGGCATGTGGGGTAGCCCTGCAGTGCACCCATGGCATCAGCTGTAGGACCACAAATGGCATGGAGTGGCATGCTTCCCATGGGTTTGGTCCATCCCCTCTGAGGTGATGACACTGAGGGAGTGTGGAGACCACTGTACTAGGCTCCAACCCTGCCACCCTTGTGGTGGTGCCCATGCATGGGAGGTGCGGTCGCAGTCCTCACACTATGTGCATGAGTATGGCACAGCCATCACTGCATGACAACGGAGGCATGGTACATAGGTGCCACAGCCCAAGGTGCAACATACAAGGAGTGTGGGCCAGCACAGGGTGTCATAGAGGGTGGACCTTGGGCAGACATTGCACATCCCTGGCAGATCCCAGCATTGCGAGGTCACAGCTAAGTGGTAATGGGTGGACCTACATGCCATGTAGTTTCGGGATGGCACTGGGCCCACAGTGTGGAGCCCCCAGGGGGAAAGACATGTGGTGAGGTTGGCAGGCACCCTGCCAGGGCATGGTCACAACATGGACATGTAGGATGGGTGTACCCTGCCAGCCTGGGTATGGCATCCACAAGACACCACTTGATAGGGGCTGTTTGTCCCACACCACTGGTGCAGGTGTCCCAGAGCATCCCCCCACTGTGTGAATGGGGCTGTTGTGACTCCAAGCAGCTGAGGTGTTAACAGCCATGCATAGGCACAATGTTATCCCAGTCATGAATGTGGCCAGCCTGACGGACCTGTGCCCATGCAGGTTGGTGTTCTGTCATGCATATACCCTGGTACCCATCTGCCCACATGCCCTTACATGCACCATCCACACACCTCACTGCACTCATCTGGTCTGGGAATTGTCCCCCCAGCCACCACAGCCCATAGCTCCCACAGACAGCACTGCTCCTGGTGCTGCAGATCATTGTAGCAGTGGCAGTATTGGTCTGCAGTGCATGCCAGCCCTGTGCACTGTGTAAGGCATTGCCCTGCTGTGGCCCACACCTTGCAGTGGGGTCTGTCTGGCCCTACCATCTCCCCCAGCTGCTGGTCCTCCCTGTCAATTGCAAGGTCAACTAGTTTAGCCAGCTCGACCTGGGTCCAGTGCTGGTCATGCTGCACTGCCACTCTGTGTCATCTGATGGACATGTCTGAGCTCTGTGGCATTCTGTGCAGGTTCTAGGCATGCTGCTTCCTGGTATAGATGAGCAGGATGCTTGTGCTCTGTGCTGCATATGACCTGCACTCTGTAGCACTACAGAATTGCACAGCTCTGATGTGTGTAGGGTTGCACAGCCAAATGACGTCACAGGTGGGCACTGTCATCATGCCTATGTGGTGCGATCATGCAGTGCATCACACAACACCATGCTGCAGCACTGCCATGGCTAGCGTAATACACAACCCTGCTATATTTAGCCAGGGTATGCAAATCAGGTCTTTGGTCAGACCATGGGAAAGTGGGCCAATTAGCATCTCATTCCAGGCAGGCCTGCATACATTAGCATGCCTGATTGCATCTGGGCTATTTAAGGGGCTCAATGCACCAACTATACAGCACAGAGGAACTGCAGAACAGCAGAGGCAGCATGGAGGATCATCTGGCCAGCAAAGATAGTGATAAAAAAGGAGTCTAGGAAACCCTACACTTTTCTGGGCGCACATAAATGGGTTACTAAAGGGGAACGGCAAGACCAAACATGGCCCCATCGAGGTAAATGGTCAACTAACAAATGATGACCCAAGCATTACCATGGCACTCAACTGCCACTTCACAAACCTCGACCATTACAAGGCTGGACTGCCTCCCCTCCACCCGGTCCCTAATGGGCAGTCACTTACTAACCTGGACCGCCCAACCTTCCACATCAGACTGGTAAAACCCAAAGAAGTTCTCCCATTGCTAATGACCCTCAAAACCTCTGGATCCGGAAGACCAGATGGGATTCACCCCAGAATACTGAAGGAAGGGGCCCAGTCCCTAGTCAAACCCTTGACCTGGCTCCTTAGCCAATCCCTAATAGAGGGCACTATCCCTGAACAATGGAAACAGGCCTACGTGGTCCCTATCCACAAGGGAGGCCAGAAGGAGTCTACTAGCAATTACAGGCCAATCTCCCTACTCTGAAGCCTGGCAAAGATTCAAAAGAGGTTGATCTACGGGCAACTCCGTGAATACCTAGAGCTTCATCAACTCCTGGCACCCTCCCAGCATTGCTTCAGAACTAGGCATGGGATGGACACCGCCCTTACCAAATTCTCCACTGATGTGCTCAGAGAATTGGATAAGGGGACCCCCACTGGAGCGGTCTTTATCGACCTATCCAAGGCATTCAACCTGGTCAACCATAGTCTGCTACTGACCAAGCTGAGCAATGTAGGCCTCAACAGCCACTCCCTTATGTGGTTCGATAGCTACCTAACTGGGCGCTCACAGAGGGTAAAATGGAAAGACTCCATATCTGAGCCACTTCCTTTAAGAGAGGGGGTGCCCCAAGGGTCTATCCTTGGCCCCCAACTCTTCTCCCTCTTCATCAACGAACTCAGCGAACACTGCGGCAGGAGCTCTGTGGTCTAGTATGCAGATGAAGCCATCCTCTATCGTTCCTCCACTAATCTAGGAGACCTCAGCTCCTGGCTACAAGATGACCTGAGATCCCTTGAGCAATGGCTTGTCCTTAACAGAATGGTCATCAACACAAACAAGACCAAGGCCATGCTGTTTGGCCCAAGATCCCTCGGTCATGATAGAAGCCAACACCTGCAACTGACCTCTGTGTCAGGCAGTAGGTTAGAGGTTGTGGTATCACTAAAATACCTTGGCCTCACCCTGGACCAGGGCTTCACCCTCAAGGACCATGTGGATCAGGTAACTAAAAACGTGCATGCGAAACCAGGCATCCTATACCGGTTGAAAGACCAGTTGATACCGGAAGCTAGGGTTTCCATAGCCACCAGCATCCTCCTCCAGACAATTACCTATGCGGCCCCAGTGGTCCAGGGAGTAGCTAGACAAGAGATGAATAAACTCCAAGTTCTATACAATAAGGTGGCTTGGTTTGCCACCCAATCTAACCCTAGGAACCATCACTGTGACACTCTATCCCAACTAAACTGGCCCTCCTGGGAAGCCCACGTTCAGTACCCTTTGCTCTGCCATGCCTTTAAATTAATTAGCCCAACCCCTCATCCCAGCCAATTGGGACTTATTGCACTAAAGAATAACCCTCGGCTTCTCCGCACAACGGATCGCACGCTCCTAACTGTCCCAATGGTCAGAATCAAGGTTGGGGGTAAGTCATTCACCTATACCGCACCCACCCTATGGAACTCCCTTCCTCCAGGAGTCCAGGAAGCTCCCTCTATCAAAAGTTTCTGCACAAGGCTCAAGGCACATATAATGGCTACCTCCAAGTGCAATTGCTAAAGGGACGGGTCCACCTAGTCGGATGCCTAAAACCTCACAGCCCAAAACCTGCCTCCGCATTTTGCGGCTTATACCCCCCACCCAAGCTATGGTAGTATCAATAATGAATGCACTAACCTAATGCTGAATTCAGCATATGTAGCCAGCTGACTGTGCATCTATGTATAACCTGTATCACGAATGTATTCTCTACACATACTGTATTGTGATGTATTTTATGTTGTATAAGTCCCGGGTCACCCTGAAAAAGGGACCTCCGGGGCCCAGCGGGCTCACCTGGTTACCAAACTTTAATAAATAAATAAATAAATATAACAAATGTCATTTCCTCTGCAAAGCAGGAAAACTTTGTAAACAGGGTTGAAAAGCACTAACAGTTTTATCCTGCCAAAAAAAAGATTTTATCATCATCATTATTAATCGTAAAGGCATTTCAGATTACAGAATACATAAGTTCATACTAACTAGTATTCCAGTTGGAGCAACAAACTGAATTCCTATGTGCCCGACTAATCAACCATTTACCAATTCTGCTTCTAATAATTTTACCCTCCGATGGTTTTAAATAGGAAGGCAGGGTATTCTATATGTTAGGGTCCATTGTAAAGTAGGATCTTCCCACTTAAAGATCTCATTTTCTTTGGAGAAATTCAAGTTCAGAGGCTGATCTTAGACTTGCCTTAATTCTTCTGTGTGTAAGGTTCATTATTAGAAAAATGGCAATAAAAATCCTAGCTTCCTGATTGACTGGCAACATTCCATTGCCATGCTTCTATTCTTCAATAGAGCCCTGTAAAAAACAAGTACCGGCTGCCTGCCCCAAAGGAAAACTGGTATCCTTGTGCCACCTGAAAAATCAAAATCAAATAGCTGCCATTTTTGTCCTTCACGCTTAGTGAGAGAGCAAGTGAGAAGCCACCCCCTCAGTCTTCAAACCAGTCCCTACACCAAGTAATGTAAAGACTTGAACAGTTACAGCACCATAAAAATTAACCAACATAAAGTACCTTTTTTCTTTTTACAAAACTGGACCCAACTCCAGCCCTGCCACTACTCCTAACCTCCGATCCCCCAACCCCTCTCACAAGCGTCACTAGCTGGCAGCATGACTCCATCTCTGAGACACCTTTCACACAAGTCCCGCTCCTGTCTTCCCTGACCACATTCCTCACCCATACTTTGGGCAGAAATTTAAATAATGTGCGGTTTGATTTCTTAAGTCTGAGTGAAGTCTCCATTTTGAGCATGCTAACAATGATTGGAACACAACAACTGACTAGCGCTATTTGTGGGATGCTGGCATCTTGGTAGAGGGGTGTGTCAGAGCAGAACTATACTCTCCCCAGCACCTGAGATGAACGGCTTGCCAACACAGTCTGCAACCACAATGTCAGCCTTCTAACCAGCACACTTACTGTATATGCTCTCAGTGTTTCAGTATAAGACTGCCTCCCTCCATTCATTCTAGGACTGCAAGTCACCCCACAGCACCGCCATATGAGTGGTCCAGTTCACTTCTAAACCTGAATTATAAGACTACAACTCCCATGAAACCATGGGGCAGCTACGTATCTGACTGAAACAGGCTCTTATAAACAGCAGGCACAGGGATAACAGGGAAGCAAAAAGCTTTCTGGAAAAAAAAAAAGTTACTTATGGGCTATTTCCTACATGCAATAATACCCTCCAGGGTAGATAGTATTGGGCAATACCAGACCTTCCAGGAGCTATAAGGCCCTTCCACCTGCTATGCTGGGCCTCATTATGCCCGTGGCCTGTCCAGTATCGCCCAATACCACCCACTCTGTTGGGTATTAGTGCTTACACAGATAACCTGGCACTAGGTTTTTGTAACATTCATGCATAAACAAAGTTATGTTATAGTTTCCCCACTCCTTTAATTTCATTTGTGGGGGCCACCATTCATTGTCTGTCCCTGCAAGTACAACACATGATGGGTCAATGGACCCCCCAGAACCCCTGGCTCTGCCTTATATGCATGGGTTGCTGTGGTCCATGGCATGTGACCTGCACTGACTGATGCCACAGGTGCACCTGCATGACCTTTTAGCCTTGCAGGTGTGGCTGGGGCAGTGCATGGGGGACTTCTTTGCCTGTGTGTCTGTGGTGGATAACTACTGTTCATGTGTCAATGTGCACCTGTATGCATGTAATAGCGACAATGGTGTGGTGCTGCAGTATTCTGGGCTTCGGGCTGCCATGCTCTGGAACCTTTCATGTTGTACACAGCTGGCCTGTGTGGCCAGTGTCCCTGTGTCTGCATCAGTCCACCATGGCACCTGTGTCCAGGTGCCTCTGGCCCAAGCCCTGTGCAGTATGGACTATGCTGCAGCCCACACTAGCCACACTGAGTACTGTTGTCTGTCCATCGGTGTGTCTGGCATCCTGATGTGGTAGATGTCATACATGTGGGTCAGCATCTGTCAGCAGTGGCCTGGATACTATCCATTTACCATGACACTGGCACCCCGAGTCCACCCCACAGTGGGCACCACCCACCCATGGGCTGCAGCTGGGTAACCCATGACTGTGCGGCACCACAGTGGGCTGCCCCACAACCCCTATGGTGTGCTGCAGCCAGAGCAGTGGTCCTCCACCTCAGCACCATCACCCAACTGCAGCTGGGTTGCCCCCTCCCATGCAGGCACACATGTGGGTCATGTGGGCACCTGGCACTGCCCACCTCTGGCTGCTCAACATTAGCAATGGCAACTGCTGCTGGCATGGCTGGGTCAGGTTTGGTTGCCCCCCCCACTGTAGGGGGATGGATGTATGGGGATGCCTTCAGGGTGTATGCCATTTGGGACTGGGGTTGCCCTCACCCACCTGTGTGGAGCTGTCACTACCCCCTAATCACCCATGTCGTACCACTTACCCTTGCAGTTGCCATGGATGACAGTGACAGACATTGAGCCCACTACATTAGTGCAGAAGAGTTACATGCACTGGCACATGCCTACAAGGCCAGGAAGGAGATACTCTCCCGCAGAAGGAGCACTGATGCCCATGTCCAGAGGACCAGGGAGGAGACTGTAGATGAGGTGAATGCCATTTGTGGGGGTGGGGGGGGCAGCCTGTGGAGGTAGTGCAGAAAACGTTCAGAGACATATGGAGGTGCATGAAGGAGATCATGGTGACAGTACACCAGAAGCTACATGCCAAAGGTGGGGGCACAGGGCATTTGAGGCCACCCAGCTCCTGGATCCTATGGAGTAGGCCATGGCATCCACACTATGGCCAGTGGAGGTGACAAGGGTGCTGGGTTGTGGTTATGAAACCTAAGTCGGCCCACCCAGCCACATAAGTATGTGCATGTGTCTCCCCCCCCCGTGCATATGATTTGGTGGTGTGGTTGTCTACCAGTTTTGGGGCATGCTGAAGCCATGGCCATGGCAGATGTGGTGTGGGGCATTATCACTCTGTCCCCACAGGCATGTGACACCCAGCTGTGGGCCTGCCCTTGATTGGTCGCAACAGTGTACCACCTGGCCACCCCTAGGGGTGGGGGCCATGCATCCAGGACTGGTGGGGTGTGCTCACTCACATGGGGTGTGGGTGCAGTGTTGTACCATGTATTGCCACAAGTGATAGGTGTGACACCACAAATGAGACTTGTGTGGCTATGTTTGGCGCATGTTGTGTGTCACATGTGTGGTATGTGTGCACACTGGTGATGAGCCATTGCAGTGATGGGATTGCCCCCCCATCCCCCTGGTTGAGGTTGTTGTTTGCCCTGTGTGAGCATGTGTTCTTCCATACAATATTCTGCAACTGCCTTCACACACTGTGTTGGCACATGACTCTATTTGCTGTGGCATGCATGCCATCTCATACTGTATAGTGTTGTGTCCACTGCATTCCACACTTATTCTCCTGTTTTATCCCTACAGCACAAGTCATGGCATCAGACATGGAGGAGGATAATGCAGAACCATCCTAATATTTGCAGTGCCTGCCACCCAGCTGGCCATACCATCAGAAGGACTACTGCAAGGAAGGTCTGGAGGAAGATGATGATGAGACATACATCAAAAGCCTGGAGCTGGCAGGAATGGCCCCACAACGGGACAGGTGGCCTGCCGCAGGAAGAACCTCCTTCACCATGGACCAGCCACAGTTGGCATGTAGCCCACCAGGCATACAGTTACTGCTCACCCTGTGCCCTGGCACTGCCATGTCTGAGACACACCTGGGCCCCATAGTCACCAAAACCACAACCATACCTGGCACCATCAACACTGCTACCCACACTATCAGTGTGCCCCTCCATGTGGAGTCTACCAACATGTCTGCAGCCCCTTTACCCCACACCCATCACTTTGGGCCAAATATGGCTGCCACAATGCACCCACCTTCCCCTGCCAAGCCAGTCATGGTGCAACCCCAGTCCTCACGCCATCCACAGGTGCAGCCAAATTCTGACCCACTGGCCAGTCCTTGGCAGCAGTCAGATGAACTGGAGGTCAGGCAGTTGCTGAGGGCTGCTGTGGAGGCACAGAGTGTAGTGTAGTGGGAGCTGACACATCTCCACCACATCCTGCATGAGGACATGACCCACCTCCACGACATGCTGCATGAGGACATGCAGTGGGCTGAACAGCGGGCAGAGTCCCATACAGCCTGGTTCCTAGCTGCCCTAGAGAACCTGTGTGGGGCAGTATGGAAGGTCACAGCCACAGTGACTGATACTGTGAGGGTGAGCCTTAGCCTTGGCCTCTCCAATGTGCATAGCCCCAGTGCACAATGGACACCACGGTGTACATCAATGCCACATGATGCCAGAATGGACACAGCCAGCCAACCTGGGATACTGAATTCCATGGGGAAACCATGCACTCCAGGTTGCAACCAGATCGAAGTCAGGAGCAGTTCCCCATGGTCCCACAGCCAGACCAGAGTGGGACTGTCACCACGGGTATCCCCCTAAATGTCACTATGGCCACCCCCCGCCCCAGACAGGGGGTTGCACCAACACACAGTGAAATTATGGGGATGTAACAGATGGTGGTCACAGACATAAGTATCTGGCATGTATCCCCACAACTTCAGGCTGTCCCCCTTATCCCCCTTACCTCTTGGAGACCCACAGTAGCTGAGTCTGGCACATGTCAAATACAGCCATTGCATAGCAGCCTGCCTGGCATGGTAGGCAGATCCTACCCCATCTGGCTGGCAGGTCTTCCTGTTGAATCCACATCTCCACTACCCATCATTGACTCTGTCTGTGTGACCCCATCTGCTATACCCATGACAGCAGATCACTACTGCCTAGCACCCTAGCCCGCCCTCCCAACTGCCATGACATTCTTAGTGTTGGCAGCCCTGGATAACCACCCAACATGGACATCACCATCTGTGTACCATATCACTCCCCCCTTTTCCTGTAGCATGGACATATGTGGTACACACACACCATGTTGTCCACTTTCTCCCCTATACAGTACTATTTGCATTGTTTCTGACATTAATGCTTCCTTTGTTGTTGTTGCTACTGTTGTTGTTATTACTGTTAACTTACTTGCCTCGTAAGACATCAATGAAGCATGCAACAGTGCCCTGTGTGGTTTGTACTCATCTGCCTGATCCATAGATACCATGTATAATGCAGGTTCTGTACTCCTGGGCCCTCCTGGCCTTTCAGGTGTCTCACCTTTTGAGCTGTTCCAGTATACCTTGCTTCTCTGGCTCCATTTCAGATGCAGTCTGTACTTCTGTGACTGACAGGCATATTCCGTGAGTAAGCTCCATGTTGTGTAATATACAACTGGTTAGGAATTTGGCACATGCTTTGTGAGGTGTTTATTGTAGGGCACCACCAGAATGATCCAAGCAACAAAACCACAATTTCGGCATACTGTACCAAAGATGCACTCTATGATGTTGCATGTGGTGATGTGTGCTGCATGTTGCCTGTCCTCTACTTCAGATGCAGGGCAGAGGACAAGTGTGAGGAGCCAGGGAGGGGCACAGTGGATAGGCACTGTCCTCTAAAAGGGAAGGGCATATGTTAGTATGTTATCACAACAGTAGCACCTGCACAATGGTGACAGCCCACACCCATTGGGCCATCCCGAGTACCTCTCCATCTTACCATTCCCACAATGAGGCATGTCTCTGTAGGTCTACACATTTACACCCATATGGGTAATTTGGGGGGGGCTGTTGTATGTATTTACTGAAAATGTTTCCACTGTCCCCACTTTCAAATCTCTGGCACAGGATAGAATTGTGCCATATAAAGGTACTGTGGGTGCTGCCAGACTAGCAAGACAGACATTGGTGATGTGTCCTGTTGCATCTCACACCACTTGGCAACTTATGGAGGGATACCCTTTCCTATTCAGGTAGGTGTCCACCCTGGTGCCTGGATGGCAACATGGATGCAGTCAATGGCACGAGTACTGCATCATATTCCCCAGCACCTTGGCAGAGCGTACAGCAACCATGCACAATCCGATGGAACTGCTGCATGGTTGCTCTGCACTCTGCTGAGCTGCTGGGGAATACAATGAATTTGCCAGCATTAGGAACTGTCCCAACAGGTGCGAGGTGGCCGACTGTAAGACACCAGTGGTGTCCCCTACCAGTGTGTGCGATTTCCCTGTGACCAGGAAACTTTGCAGCTGTTACCTTCAGCTCCATGGTTATAGCACTGAAGGTTTTTATGTTTATGGAATATATTATCTGGTTGCGTATATAGCTGATAAATTGCCTCCAGACAGGTTTAATTCTGTATGAATGTGTGAAACAGTTTGTTCACTCAAGCAAAATGTTTCTTTATACCCCCATTGCCATAGATAGAACATTTCTATTTTATAATTTTTAACACAGAATACTATCACATTTTTAACATGTACTTAACTCATTGCCTCTACCGAAGCTTTCTGAAGTTGCAGCACTTGTCTCCTGTATACTGTTAACAGTTAATCCTGGGCCTTTCTAAGCAAAATCAAGCCATTATTGGCATGCCGAAAACACATGCTAATAGCACAAAAACCATAAGTGCTAGACATAAAGTATGAGTGGCAAAATTGTTCAGCATAAAATTACCTTTCTAATGGTGGTATGCAAGGAATAGCAGGCAATTTAGTTTTATTTCTGTGCTGGTCAAAACAGCAAAACAAAATATTTTGTCCACTAAAAAATGCACCATAAATCTTTTTTTGGTGGGAAATATGTAACATATCAGCATCAAATTAAGCATCCAGACATTAGATGTAATTTTAATAATTTGTTTATAAAACAACCCGCTATTTCTGTAGTATTAAACATAATTTTTCTCCATATGAGTCAAGGTGTGTTGGTGAGGTTTGAGGGACAAATCTGAACCATACACACCATACCATAAACAAATGCAAATAACTCCTAAAGTATACATGATACACACAACGTATCAGTGGCAAAGTTGTTCCACACAAAATTGCATTTCTAACAGTTCTATGCAATCAACTGTACTCAATTCGGTTTTTGTTTTATACTGGCTGAGATACCCAGAAGGTGTGTTTTCTTCAAAGTGCTTAGGTGGTTCTAGATGGACAAAATGTCTTAAATAAATATGAATAACTTCTAAAGTGAACATGATACACACAAAGTGTCAGTGACAAAGTTGTTCAGCACAACATTACCTTTCTAATGGTACGATGCAGTCAATTCTAATCAATTCTGGCTGGCAAGTAATATTAAATCATGTGAGTGACTTCTCCAGACGTTTCTAGGGCACACAGGAAGTCTGTAGGTGACTTCTGTAGGCATTCTGGGACACACTGCAGTTAGATTTGCTGACGCCTATGGGCGTTTCTAGGAGGCAATGAGTTAAGTGAGTGTTAAATCTAAATGATTTTTTTTTATTTAGTTGTTTAACCAGGTATAGCACACTAAGCTGAAAGCTTTTTTACAGGAGCGACCTGGGAGCACAATGTATAAATGTCTTGTGTTTAAGTGAAAGTGTATTCTTATAACACTATTTTCATTCATTATGTCAGTAAGTGAAACTGTCTGGTGGATTCTTCTTATCTGCCTTTGTTGACATTTGACCTTGACGTGCTTCAGCAGCCGGCTAGCTGACTAAAACTGGTTTCTTGTATTTAAACCTCTGTTATGGTTTTAAAAAAGGTATTTTAGAACAATGAAAATTCTTTCAGGTTTTTTTATGTATGAGCTGGGTGTTAATAGAAAGTGATTTTCTACACAACTGTCATAAGCTTCCGAGAAAGGATTTGGTTGGGCCAAAAGCTTAAGCACTGCTTTCTTTTGTAACAGCTATGTTGGTCCAATAAAAGGTATCAAACTGTCTGTTTCTGGATCTCTTCAGCTCGCTTGACATGACATGGCTGTGCCGGTGGTCATTCCAGGGCTAGTCATGCAGGAGCTCACAGAGCTGCCTCAGCATGGGCCTGTTGAGTCTGTACCAGCCAAAGAGATGGTCATCACTGAGGATCTCAAATGGGACCACTCATGGCTGGTAATGTTTGTGTGCAGAATAGCACCAACAAGGCCTATGTATGGGTCAAGGGTGGGCATCTGCCCTCTTCTCCTGCTGTACAGTCTCCTGCAGTATGTACAGTGGTTGTGCTTCCCTGAACGCCATCTTGGGTTTGTGGCTGCAGTGTCTCACCTAACTCTAGGGATTCCGTGACTTTAAGTCAACCTTTTTATAGGTGGTATTTGTGTGCTGCTATTTGTCCCGTACTAACTCTGTTGTGCAGCACTGTCATGCTGAATATGGCACTGTGTTGGTATGCATGACCCCAACCCTCCCTTTGTACGCCACATATAGTTTCTTAGCATTCATGCACTAACACCATTAGTGCATGCTGTGGACCCCATTGAATATTGCAGTTCAGGGCAAACCCCTTGCAATATGGGTGTAATCATTTTGTGTGGGGCACAATCCTTTGAATAACAGTTCTATAATGTTATTAATAGACAAGTATGTTCTTACATTGGTTCATTATTATATAACCTCATTAGTCAGATGAATCACAGAGATCACCTCTGGTGTTGTGCAAAGGCTACTGGCAAGCATGCAGATGTACAAGAATATAAAACTGCCAGGAATAAGTGCATTTAGGCTATTCCCATTGAAAAAAGCAAGTACCAAAGGGAACAGCTTGCTAACACTTGAGGTGACAGTAAGAACTTATGGAAGAATATAAAAGATGTAACAGGTAAAGATGCTAAGGTTGCACCCACCCTGTTAAATATTAATGGAGCCCCTACCCTTGACCCATTGACCATAGCCAGTGCTTATAATAATGCATTCACTGATCCGGGCAGTGCCCTCCCACCGAATTTCTTCAAGGACATCACTGAAGACACTGAACAGCAGGCATATTATTCACTTCCTGCTCCACCTGCATTCTACTTCAAAGAGGTTCCACTGTATATGGTCAGGAAATACCTAATAAAAGTACTCGTGAAGTCAAGGCATAGTGGTGATTCCTTAAATGTCAAATTAGTTGCCATTACCATTGAAGACACACTGGTGCCCATTGCAAAGATTCTAAACCTCTCACTGAGACTGGAACAATTCCCCCAAATCTGGAAGCCAGCCCTTGTTAACCCTGTTCACAAAAGTAGAGACCGCACTATACCCACAAACTATAGACCTATCTCTATTCTTCCACCCCTATCTGAGGTACTTGAGTGCAAAGGTGCGGATCAGCTGGTGGAGTATATGGAAAAATATCCAATCTAGTGCCCCCAGCAGCATGGATTCAGAAAGCAACATAGCACTACCACAGCATTGCTAGAATTCACTGGTTTCATTCACCAATCTCTGGATCAAAGTAGATTGGTGGCTGCAGCCATCATAGAACTCACAAAGGTCTTTGATACAGTGAACCATGCTCTACTTCTCAAGCAACTGTCCTCAATTGGCCTCTCGGCAGATACTGTGTCCTGGTTCAAAAGCTATCTTGTAGGCAGCTTCCAACCGGTGAGGATAGCTAATGTCACCTCTGACCAACCACATGTTCACTCTGGAGTACCACAGGGCTCTATACTGGGTCCACTTCTCTTTTGCATCTTTCTTAACAATCTCCCTCACTCCTGTCACCAACAGATCCTCCTCTATGCAGATGATGCGGTCATATACACTAGCAACACTGACCCTGATCCACCGGGATCCCGACTTCAACTCAACTTTGTGGAAGTGGAGGACTGGTTCAGGAAACACAAGCTGATTCTGAACTACAAAAAAACAAAAGTCATGTTGCTCAGTGGTGCTCACAGCAAAGATAGATCCAGTGCCCTAACCATCAGGAACTCCTCAGGTGTCCTGCTTGAACAAATTCAGCATTTCAAGTATCTAGGGGTAACCATGGATAGCTCACTATGATATGCCCAGCTTGTTGAGAATGTTGCCAGGTCTGCCAGTATCAAGATAGGGTTACTTCACAGACATAAACACAATCTAACACCTGAAGCACTTATACTAACTATCTATAGCTCCATAGTATCCATTGTTGAGTATGGTCTGGTTATCTACAGTTCAGCTTCCACCACTACCCTCTGCAGAATATCAGTGACACTCAATAAAGCATACCGAATTTTTACTGGAGTAGCACGCCTTACCCACACATGTGAACTGTATGCGCAAACAGGTTGGCTTCAGCTAAATGGGAGGATTCACTATCAAACCTGCTTGCTAACTAAAAAGACACTTCTCAGGCTCCTGCCTTCCGGTGTTACAAATTTATTAAACCAATCTTGCAGCTCCCAGCACATGCATAGCTCAGTCAACCAACTTTTCTCTGTCCCAAGATGCCAGACTACACAAGGGCAATGATTGTTTTCGTATAGAACACCACTATCGTTAAATGCGCTGCCCAGAGATATCTCTTTCTTACCAAAATTGGGATCATTTAAAGGCACTCTTCATCAGCATCTTACAGCTAACTTCCTGTAACTGTTTCAACTGAGATGACACTACCTCAGCAGTATTGACACATCTTTGTGTACCTACTTCTCCCCTTTTCTCTGTGAATGGCCACTTTCACCCTAACGGCTCTGCCCTATTTTCTGCCTCCTTCCCCAGTACTTCTTTCACCTCACCCCTCTCACCCTCCAGCTTCTTTCCACTGTTTATCTTCATTTACCTGAACTTTTGTTCACCCAAATTTAACTATACCTACTTGACAAAGCACCTTGGTCTGCCTCCTTTTATTAGGTTATTTTTGATTTCCTACCAATTCATAGTTTTAATTTTAGTTGCAATATTAATGTCATATTGCCATTTCAAATACTTTTTTGTCAATATTTTATTTAATACCATCCGTTGTATGTCTGTCACCCTTCCCACTGATGTGGAATCTTTATAAAAGAGCTGTTATGTGTGCAAAGGTATTGGAATCCAAGAATGAATAAATAAATAAATTATTTGAAGATGTGGTACATTGGGGTCAGGACAGCGGCACTTTCTTATTGTAGGTAAATTTAGTGGTTGTGTGCTTCTGATTATTGATGGTGCAGTATCTTGCTTCAGACTAAATCAGGGAGAAGACCAGAACAAGTAGTATTTTGAGCTTATAGGCAAGGCAATATTGTTAATATACCACCCTTTCTCAGTGTCTCAGGTGCATTATAGGAAAAAAAGAAAAACGTAACAAGAGATATAACCAATACAACAACATTTAAAACAATAAATAATAAAATAAAACTGTAAGCAGTCTGCATAAAACAACATTTGGGTCTCCAAAAGTGTTATAGGATGGAGAAAACTGGGTGAATGTTTTGAACACCACACACAGAATATTTAGCAGGGCTACACTGAAGGGGTGGGATTTTCAATGGGGTGGATAGAGCATATGCATTTATATTTTGGATGTGTGCTGCATCCATAAAGATGCCCCTAGATGTCTACTTCCTGTTCATAGACATCTGGATGCATTTGGAACAATTCCTGCAGTTTATGGCAATTTCTGCCGCAACTGTGGGACTCATGTAAATCTTTCAGACACAATTGTGGAATTCCATCCTGGGAATTGCACCAACTTTTTGTGGTCTAACTTCTCAGGTGGAATCCAGCATTTGTTTCTGAAAAATGGATGCAAGGGTCAAGAATGTCTGAAAATACTGTCCAATGTCTCTAATTCTATGTCTATGGAATAATCCTAATGAGGAACATTTAGCACAAAGGGTACTCAAGCTCAAGTGTGGGGCTGGTCTCGACGTGCATATTGTGTGCAAAAACATTTTGGTTTACTTTACACTTATTGTAGTATAGTAGATTGTATCAGATTCGTGTTGCTTAGTTCTAGGCTAATATCTGTTGTTACTGCAAATCCCAAACACTCTAACAGCTGATATCAGAGCAGTAGGCAGCAGTGGGAGATTCACTAGTCTGCAGTGCATGTTAGAATTCTTTATAATCTCCAAGCAGATGTTTTCTAGGTCTGCTTTTCTCCAGGGGCTATGTACAGTCCTCTGTGACTGTACTTAATCCAGGGAGGACAACGGAACCAGAATACAAAAGATCAGAGCTTATATAAAGTGTAACATGCATTGTAGGCTATTGAATCTCCCACTGATGCCTACTGCTTGGATGTCAGCTGCAAGGGATTCTGGGATTTGTAGTAACAGAAGATGTCAGCCTAGAACTCAACAAAATGAGTCTGATACAATCTAATAGACTACAGTAAACAGTAAACAGTAAGTAAACCAAAATGATTTTGCACATAAAGTGCACATTGGAACTATTCCCCACATTTCAGTTTGGGACCCTTGTTGTTTGCAGTTTTCCTTTAAAAACAAGGTCTAGCAAGCTGCAGTTTTAGCATATTGATACACATCCTCAGAAAGGGCTCACCAACTCTCTTGTTTTAGAGCCCACACTCTGTATAGACGCATGGGTTTAATCCAAATTTGAACATAATAAATGTAATGAAATTTCAAGATGCACCATCCAGCAAAGCTGCCTAGTAAAATATAAAGCAATGCTTCATGCACACGTGAATGTAACTGTTATCATGAAGAATGTATTCAACATTAATTATTATGCAAAACTGAGCTCTGAAAGGTGATTTAGAGACACAGCGACTTTGCAGACAAGAGCTGGGTAGCCCATTAACAGAAGGAACATTACTATGTGTAAGATGCAGTTTATGGCCTATAATGTATGTCTTATCTGTTCTGGTAAATGTGCAGAACTACAGAAATTCTGTAAAGCTACAAATTGTTTCATGGTGAGAAAATCAGAGAATATTCCACTTCTTACAGAAGTGAAGGATAGCACTACTACTAGCTAGTACTTCCTCACATGTGGGGCTCGTAGCAGCTTAGTGTGTATAAAGAAGGATAAAGTACAATCAAGGGCAGGTGAGTGGACATTAGAGACAGGGAATGTAAAGTGTGTAAACCCCAATAAAAACAAGAGGCTAAGAGAAAATGGGAAACACAAGGGTCATAGACAGGGAAATATCAAAGTGGGTTCAGGGGTTAGATGAAAGGAAGTATGTCCTAATGCCAGAAGCCTAGGTAATAAAATCAGTGAGCTACAGATACTGATGGCAGACATGGAGGAAGACCTTGTGGCCGTCATGGAAACATGGGCTACAGGAAAATAATGATTGGGACCTAATGGTTCCTGGGTACTGACTGGTCAGGAAGTACAGAGGAAAAGGCAGAGGGGGAGGAGTAACCTTCTATGCCATGGATGGCACTGAGGTGAAGGAGGATGAGTGCATCAGGGGCAATAATAGGTGGTCAGAGTCACTGAGGGTGCAACTCATGGCAGCCGTGGGCAAGAAACTACACTTTGGGGTGCTCTACAGACCTCCAGGGCAAGGGGAAGAGATAGACAGAGAGCTCAGGGAAGAACTTCAAAGGGGGACAGCAAAGGGGACAGTAATGGTAGTGGGAGATCTGAACCTGCCAGACATCGATGGGGATGCTGCAGTGGCCAGGATCACCAGACATCAGGCCTTGTTGGATGTACTCCAGGACTTTCTCCTGGTACAGCTAGTCAGGGAACCCACCAGGCAGGCTGTCATTCTGGATTTGGTGTTCACCAACTCAGAGATGGCAGGAGTGGTGAGAGTATGGGAGCCACTAGGCAACAGTGAGCATAACTCCATTTGGTTTAAACTGCCCTTGAGGCTGGAAAGCAACAATCGAGAGTTGAAGTCCTTGATTTTAGGAGGGTGGACTTCAACAGGCTGAGGGAACTGGTCAGGGAAAATGTGGTTGGGGCATACAATTTATATGGGATGGAAGAGAATTGGGGGTTAATAAAGATGTCCATTCTCAAGGCATCTAAGTTGTGCATGAGAATGGTAACCAAAAGGAATAAGTTCAAGAGATCATTATGGTTCTCAGCAAAAGTCAGGGAATGGGTAGGGGCTAAGAAAAAGACCATCTACAAGCACAAAGGAAAGCATTGGGAATAATAATGGGGTGAATATGTACTGAGAAATAAGGAGGCAAAGAGAGTGGTTAGGGAAGCAAAAGCAGACACAGAGCTGTGTATTGCAGAAGGAGTCAAGGGTGGAGAGAAACATTTTTTCCAGTATATTAAGGAAAAAAGAAAGAAAGGAGGGGGGACTCGATAGGCTATCAGACGGGGATATGGTGACAGACATGGATGAGCAAAAGGCTGCCATCCTTAATGATTATTTTTGCTCAGTTTTCACCAGAGAAGAAGGTGGGCCTTTGCCTGTGAGTGGCATTAAAGCAGCCAATAAGGGAGTCCTGGAGATGAGGCAGCCAAAATTTACAAGCAACAAGGTCAAGAAAAGGCTAGAGGCCCTAAAGATAGGTAAGGCCCTTTGACCAGATGGGTTGCATCTGAAGATACTGAGGGAACTAGCAGCAATAGTGGCTGAACCCCAGTAGGACTATTCAGCTGCTCAATATAAGGACAGGGTAGTTCTGAAGGACTGGAGGGTGGCTGACATAGTTCTACTCCATGGAGGGGGAGGACAAGGAACAAGCAGGAAACTACAGACCTGTGAGTCTGACCTCTATTGTAAGGAAGCTGATGGGGTCACTGATCAAAGAGGACCTCATGGACTACCTGGAGAGCAATGGTCTCCAGGATAGTAAACAGCATGGGTTTGTGGCACAGACGTCCTGTCAGAAAACCTTACAGTTTTCTTTGATTGGGTGATGAGGGACATGGATAGGGGTCATGCCATGGATTTGCTCTATTATGACTTAAGCAAGGCTTTTGACTCAATGTCCCACAGATGCTTGCTAAAGAAGATAGAGGATCTGAATGCGACTAAGGATATAGTGAACTGGGTAGGAAACTGACTAAAGGGTAGGCAGCAGAGGATTGTAGTCAATGGGGTCAAATCAGAAGACAGGAAGATCACGAGTGGGGTGCCACAGGGATCTGTTCTGGTCCTGGTTAATGTCAATATATTCATCAGGGACATTGGAGAAGTTATCCAGGACAGGTTGTATCCCTTTGACACTAAGCTCTGTGGGAGGGTGGATAGTGATGGAGGAATCAGATAAATGCAGAGTGACTTACAAAATATAGAGTAGCGGTCTAAGGTTTGGCAGTTGAAATTCAGTGCCAAAAAATGCAAAGTGATGTACCTAGGAAATAAGAACCCTAGGAGAGAGTACTGGATGAGTGGGATTAGACCTAGCACTATGGCTGAGGAACATGACCTAGGGGTTATCATCAATGACATCCTCAAGCAATTGAGCCAGTGTAACAAGGCCTATAGTAAGGCAAGTAGGATGCTGAGATGTATAGGGAGGGGTAGAGCCCGGGTTCGGCAACTTTCGGGGTTCTGGTTCGGTTCTGTTTTTTCCAATTAGAATTCAAGTTCAGTTCAGTTTGCTTGGATGTTATATTTTTAAAGTTCGGGTTCAGATTGGTTCACCTAGGCTTGCTGGCAGCTGCCCATAAAATTAATCCGTTGTGGCTGGAGAGGAGCAGAGTTATGGCAAAGAGAGGAGAGCAGGCAATGGCACAAGAAAGTGAGAGCAGTGATGGCTGGCTGTAGACAGCAAAAGTGTTGGCGTGTCGAGACAAACTTTTTTTTTTGTAAGAAAAGGTATTGTTATTGACATAGTTGGGATAATAAAGAACTGGAGCAAGCGCTAAAGTGAAAGGTGGAGGGGGTGATGAAACATGCAGCGTGCAGTGCGGTATGAGTGGTTTGTTATGCTGTGAATTCATTTCACTATTTTTGATAAGTATCAGATGCTGTACAGGAGCTATACTTCCTGCTTGTTATTACTTAAATAGCAGTTAATTTCATGGGTGAATGCCACTAGCCAAAAAGTGATTTGCTAAATGAGATAAAGATATTCAGACCACAACGCTTGCAGTAACAAGTTGTTACTAACAACACTTCATCATTCATAAACATTTCAAGTGCAATGAGGGTGGATTTTGTGGTTCCACAAGTTGTAACCCTCACCTCTCCAATCACATCCCATACATTCACCCAATCTCACACTGGGTTGCAACTTCTCCAGATAAAAAAGTCCACAGCAGCCTCCTACCAGTGGTAGTTCCAGCACGTGCACTCCTCTCTCCATAGATAAATCTGGGATCGAGTTGTTAGGTGTCAGTTAGCCCCACCACAGCAGCTCAAGCCTCACATCATACTCACACACACACCTGTCCGTCAGCCCACTTGCAATGTTCCTTCTCATTCTCACACTGCCACAGTCAGACAGACAGGCTCTCACACTACCAGCATAACTTAGTAAGTTAAGTTTGCGTTCAGTTTGGGTTCACCAGGGCTTTTTGTTTTAGGGTTCTAGTTTGGTTTGGTACATCCAAAAATCACTAAATTCGCATTCGATTTGGGTTCAGTTTGCAGATAAACCCATGCTCTAGGGAGGGGTATTGATAGCTAGAGTATATAGTAAACATAGGAGTAATTTGTGCAATATGAAGTTGGAAAGCTTGGGTAATGTAAATTTACAATATAACAAATGTTGGGGTCAGTTTGGGAATGGGAAAAAATACAGTTGTAATAAGGATGATGCAGAAATTTTACAACATAAGTTATTAAAATGTGATGAAATGAAAAAAGAAAGACATAAATGGATAACCCCTCTGATTATAGTAGATAAGCTGGAAAATAAGGATATGTATATGAAGCATCTGCTCAGTCTGGAAAACATTAGGATAATGTATGGTATGGTATGGCAAATTTTGCCAGTAAGATGAAAAAGTGAACCCTGAGTATAATTCATTTTATAACCCTCTTATTTATGCTGTTTTACAATATTGTATTACAATGTTTTACTTATTTTGTCTTATGATTAATATTTTATGTATGTTCTGTGATGGATGTGATAAAATGTACTGTTTGTATACATCTTTTGTACTAATAAACTTTGAACTTTGAACATTGAACTTTGATAGCTGGAGTATGGAGATAATACTATTCTATTATAGATCTTTAGTGAGGCCACACCTGGGGTACTGTGCCCAATTCTGGTGCTTCACCTCAGGAAGAATAGGGGCAGACTGGAGATAATGCAACACAGGGTAACAAAAATTATTCAGGGCCAACAGGGCAGGTTTCACGAGGAGTTCTTCAAGGCACTAAACATGTACTTGCTGGAGACCAGAAGAGAAAGGAGAGATATGATAGAGACCTTCAAGTTCCTAAAAGGATTAAACAAGGTGAACTGTGAGGAACTATTTAGCTTGAATGCTAGTTTGAGGTCATGAAAACATGAGTGGGATCTGACAGAAGGAGGTTCAGGAGGGCATGACGAAGTATTATTTTACAGAAAGGGTGGTGGAGACCTGGAACATTCTACCAGCCAAAGTGGTGGGTGCTAAAACAGTTGATGGTATCAAGCACGAGTGGAACAGAGTGAAGAGTATAGTGGTCAATAGAGGTGATAGAATTATAGAATTGGGAAGGAGAATGGGGGGAGTAGGGGAAGTAGTAGTAATAGAAGTAGTAATAAAATGTATTTATACAGTATATCACCATTAGGACAATTTACACCCTATTTGCAAGGTGTGCCTGTGCAGTAGACATATAAATACAAGTTTCCACACATAACAATGGAACTAACATTACATATTTGTTATTCAATCAATAATTTAAACACAGAAACATTTAACAAAATGTTAATAAATTGTTACAACAAATAATCAACAGGGACTACACTTAGACTACAACAAACCACAGATAGCATTTAAGTAATATTGCACTATCAATTACATATACATGTAAAGCTAAAATACTGTCTAGCCTTTATTTTGAAACTAAGTTTGGAAAGATCCAAGTTTCTTAAATCTGGGGGCAATGCCTTCCAAGTGCTGGCTACACTAAATTCAAAGGTCATTTTACCAAAATGATTAATGATCCTAGGCTGTATCAAGTCCCTAGCCCTATTTTTCCTTAAATTTAAACAGTGTTTATGTCTTTGCATTTTCACTACTAAGTATTGAGGTGATTTGTTTCTAAGCATGCTCCAGACAAGATTTGTCCAAATATGTCTACATTTTAACTCAAGAGATTGCCAACCCAGCTTTTTATACATCATACAATGGTGAGTACTATAACTGCACCTCAAGACAAATCTTGCCAGTCTATTATAGAGGTGATCCAGTTTTGACAACTGCTGCTGACTTGTGTGTCTATAGGTGTGATTTCCATAATCAATAATCGGCAAGATTAATTGATTAGCTATCATAAGACATACAGTTTTGGTTGTACTTGCTGAAAACCTTCTTGCCGCCCCTATATGGCTATTTACTCTTTTTACTAGATCTGAAATATGACAATCAAAGCTTAAATACTGATCAAAGTAAATTCCCAAGCATTTGTAAGGGGCAGTTTGAGTCAAACATTTCCTTCCAAAGGCATTATATGCAAGCACAAATCCTTTAATCTAGATTGCCTAGATCCAAATAACATTGTTTGCATTTTTTATTGTTAATGATCAAACCCAGAGACGTGAAGCACTTCTGCACTGCTAGGAAGTCCTGCTGCAATTTAGTTTCCACTTTGCTGGGGCTGCCCCCCTCAGCCACCAGCTCCATGTCATCCACATAAAGGTGGATACAGGAAAGCCTTACAAAATCCGGGAGATTATTAATATAAACAATAAACAACAGTGGCCCAGGATAGAGCCCTGGGGCACCCCACAAGTTACTGGCAAAGTGTCAGACTGAAATCCATTTACTGTTACTACCTGTGTTCTTTCCTTTAGGTATGAACTAAACCACTGGCAAGATTCATTTGTTAAACCAATGTTTCTTAATTTCCACATCAAAATATTATGTTCCACCAAATCAAATGCTTTTGATAGGTCCATGTACACCACACCAGTGGACCTCGCTATCCCCAGTGGGGCAGCCACTAAATCCAAGAATTCTGCTAGTGTGGTGCCTGCAGACCTGCCTCTTTGAAAGCCAGACTGATAGCTTGTCATCTTATCATACTTTTCCAAGTATTCAATCAGCTGGCTGTGAACTATTCTCTCAAGGACTTTTGAAACTGCTGATAGCAAAGCTATGGGGCTAGGATCCTGGATGAACAGTAGGTCCCAGAAATAGATAGGACAGACTGAATGGATCACTGGTCTTTTTCTGCTGTCATTGTCTATGCTTCTATGTTTCTTTATTACATGTTGTGGTTGTGTTAATTATTTAGATAACAAAATAAAGCCTGTCAAATTATCAGAAACACAAAGCCATTCAACATACCAATAACAATTAACTGAAACTGCAATCTCTAATAAAATCATTATAGCAGAACTTAGTGACTTTTGCCACCACTTGTAAATGTCTACATTTCATATGTACCCTTTACCCATAAATTATTTGGAACTGAGCTGGTTAACAGCTCAGTATGCTGTTCCCAGTCAAGCATTTCAAATAAACAAACTTGAACCAATGTTCATGTGTTCTTCATTCTACTTTATTACTAAAATGAATAGATTCAGGCCTAATGCAGTAAAGTATGCTGCCATGCCGACAGCATATATTTGAGAGGAAGCCTGGGTCACCATTACATGAACTGCCCAGGCTGGGTAAATGCTGCTGCTAATGTTAATGTGTCACAGCCCAGGGAGCACTGTGTTCCACCACTGCAATGAATCCCACTGGTGGACCAGAGAACTTGCTTCCTCATAAGAGTTCTGCTGTACTCATGCAAGGAGATGGTTGTGCATGACACTGGCAAGAGCATGGAGGGATGGGTAGTGGGAGACAAGCACATTGGTAAAATTAGCAGACATCAGCACAACAGCATTGGTACTTTTAGGTCCCTGGCCTAGTGCCTGCTCTTCACCATTTTTTGCTCTGAAGGGGGAGAATGCCTTCCTAAAGGCCCCACCATGGGGATAAGCAATGGAAGACAACACAGCTACATAAGGGGGTTATTGGGGCTGGAAGGTTACTGGCTGAGGTCTGTGGCAGGACCACCTGGCTGGAAGAATTTCTCAAAAAATCCTGCAGCACAGATTCTATAACTGTATACTGGAACACCCTGGACTATAGAGCAACAACATTTTGAAATGGGTGAACTGAGAATCTGATTACCCCAAACAAGGAATTGCTAGAGAATGGAATCCCTAGTGCAGTGTACCACACCCAGCTTGAGAAAGTTTTTTAAGCAGATGAAATATTAGGAGTTCCCCATTATGGGTTGTATGTTTGACTGAGTGGCTCGAACATCAAATGATTTACTTGAGTGCCAAAATGCCCTTGATATTTATTTTATTTTAGTCTTTGGTAACCGGGTAAGGCACACTAGGCACAAGTGCCTGTTTTTGGGGGCGACCTGGGAGCACTGGGTTGTTAAGTGGCTTGCTCAGAATCACACAGTATGCAAGTGGAGGTAGTAAGAATCAAACTCAGGTCTGGTCTGCTGGATGTATCAAGCTCATTCACACCTCATTCCTCTAACCTCTAGGCTATACTGATGAAAGTTTATTTTAATATATCTGGTTAGAAGGAATGAGAGGTGTGGACCTTTATTTGATTGATTGACTGATTTTACAATTCTTGGCATGAAAAGACACACTAAGCTGAAGCTTGTGTCCAGGTGTGCCTGGGAGCACAGGGATTATACTAAGGATTATACTAAGGAATGTAGGATAGCAGAAGGAAAAGAGCCCATAAATGCCATCCCCACTTCTCAGTAGATCAATTTGTAAGGATCACTATTGTAATAATCATCTAATTTAGATTTAAAGCCCAAAAAGGTTCAGTAAAAGTCACATTAAACTGTTCCATCAACTCACTGGTGTAGCATTTTTTTTGTGATTCTACTGCAGTGGCAGCTTGAATTGTTGGAGCTTTTAATTCTTTTCCAACCATTCTTCTCTGCTTATTCAACTCACTTGTACCTGTTTAGTCATATGGCAGTAGCTGTTTTGCAGTGTTTATGCAATGCATTTTCATGGCATTGTTTATAAATATCACAGCATTCCTTAAGAGCATTGTTTATAAATATCACAGCATTCCTTAAGAGTTGTTTAGGCTGCCTTCTGAAATGAAACTCATAAGCACTCAGCTGAAAATAAAGCTTATAGTCCTAACAGCTAGTTGAAAACAAATACTAAACTTTTAATAATTCATTGAATTAAACACTGCACAGATTAGGAAACACACTGAACAATGCTACACCAGTGAGTTGAGGGAACAGTTAAATGTGACTTGTACTGTAGATTGATTAACTTGTTAAGTGACTTGCTCATGGTCACACAGTATGCAAGTGGTGGCTGTGGGGGATTCAAACCCAGCTCTACAGGTTTGTAGCTCAGTGCTCTTAACCACTACACTACGCTGCTTACCCTTATAAGCAAAAGATGTGCCCCATTACTGGATCCACTTCTGCCCAAGCTACTGGTTTCTTAGGTGAAGTGGAAGAGTCTTTGGCCAAGGAGGGAAAGACTACCCAAGACTTGCAAGGTTCACTATCTCCTGCTGGGACCCAAATTGCACCTTATAGAAAAAGAATTCTGATCATGAGACTGGACAAAATGCCATATCTTGACACCAACCCTTACAAGAGACTATATATGCTCTCTGGCATCACCCCACTCCTGCTGGTGAGGAAGGCTGTGATAACTGGATGGGTGAAACTGCTCGGGGTAGTGCTGTAGTGGAAGAGTTCATATGACAAAAGACACAAATGAATGGCAGAGAGCCTCTGAGGTATGGCTTTTGTCATTATTAGGCAATACACTCTAGCCACCTCTATTCTACAGTGCATATTTATTTGCCAAGATTGAGTACTTATGCAGCAGTTAAGCATGAAGGTGACATACCTTTCAACCTCAAGATGACCACCTACAGAAAGGGATAGATACTGTCACACTATCTAACAAATCTGGAGATGGTGTCATGGCATTTCATTGAGACTGGTGGAATTATCCAGGAGAATACTGGTAAAACCAAATTGGGTTAAGAGTTGAGGGGATCCTGTTATTGAGCACTACTGCTGACTAAGCTTCACCTTCAGCAGAGCAGGGATATCCCAATGCCTTCCAGATAGCTACTAGAGGATGTCCATGAGGAACAGTCATGAGAGGCAGTGATAAACTCTCTACATGTGCCAAATAGGAATGCAAATCTACAAGCCACTTTGTAAGAAATGCAATGATGCCCTGTATGTCTGTGCACAGATCATGGAATTGACTAAGTAAGAGCCTTACAATAGGCTAATATACAATGCAAGAGAACAACAATGGCTCAATGTCACCTAGATGAGGTCATGTCCCAACATCCTCCTTCTTCTGCACTTTGGGTAAGACCCTAATCCTTGTCTTTTCCCAGAGAAAAGATATGCTGCTACAGATCTGGGAAGGATGGACACATTGCCTAAAGAGATGCATCAACCCAGAGAATCAGCAACTGGTTCACCAAAAATGGAATAAGCAGCAGAACCAGCTAGGAAATGACAATCTTGCACAGTAAGAAAGCAAACTGTTACTCCTCCAGTGAAAAGCTCCAACCTTAACCTACTTTTCCTTCAGGAAATATGTTGCTTAGGGACATGTGGGTCTGCAGTCAGACATTTCCATCTCCACTGAGGGCTACCCATGTAAGGCCTTCTTGTATAATGGTTCTCAGATCACAAGCATTTACCATTCTTTTTACATGAACTAAATGACGCATCTGCCTTTGGTACCTTTAGAAGAAAAAGTCTTCAGAAGTTTAAGCAGCTTCAGTTACCCATATAACAAATGCACCAGAGTGCAAATCAAGTTCCCAGAAACCCATCTGTGAGATTCTAAATTAACTTTAGACTATGGCATAGATTTGCCTGATGCTCAAATCTTGGATAAGACAATGGTTTTGATAGGAGTGAATGCAAAAGCATGTTCTGAAGGCTGGCTCAGATGTGCTGTGAAATTGCAGGGGACTTGTATTAAATAACATTTCATATCCATGCTATTGCTTGCACTATCTACCTGAAGAAGGAGACTAAAGCCCACTGCATCCCTGACAGAATGATTTAAATCATCAAAAAGGATGTGAAGGATCCATTGAAGGTAGATAGAACTGCTGAGTACTTCTACCAGGTATTCATGATCAAGTCACCAGTGAAGTGAGAATTGTCAGGCAAAATGGGGCAGCAAAGCATTCTACTGATTATGAATGTGTTAATCAAGAGGATAGCCATATGAGTGAAGAACAAAACTACCAAGGACATGCTTGTATATCCTAGGATGACAATGACTCAGCTGTATGTTGCAAACATTGTGGTGACTACTTTTCCAAGGAAGAATACTCTTGAGTGTATAAGGAGTTGTGCAAGAGAATTCCAATAATAATGTTTGCAAGCCCAATATGGATCAGCATGGGCCAGTACCAGGACAAAAAAACAAACAATACTCATAAGGGACTCAATCATTCATTTTTCCAGACAGCATTGCCTGTAGAAAGGATAAGTAAAATATAATAGTGACCTGCATACCAGGCACAATAATGTGCAATATAAAATCAGAAAAGAAATTATGCTTAAAAGAGCAGGAAGGGACTCATTAATATTATCACATGATAGAACAAATGATAAAGAGAGATGATTAGATGAGGATATAGATAAGGATTTTGAAAAACTTGGAACACAGCTAAACAAAAAAAAAGGATGTAAGGTTGTAGTATCCAAAATTACTTCTAGTTCTGAGGGCAAGAATGGGAAGAATTATTGTAATCAGCCTAAGAAACAAATGCATGGCTGAGAAAGTGGGCATGAGTGGAAAACTTTAGCTTACAGAGAAACTGGGATTGTTGATTTTACAGACATGATTTGTTTGGACAGGACAGACTCCAACAGAATGGAAAAAGGTCAAACTCCTGAGGGAACATTTCATTAGACTGCTAACAAATATGTTAAACTAATGATGGAGGGGAGCAAAGAAGGGAAATCCAAACACTCTGAAGCAAATAAAGCAGGAATTAAAAACTGCGACTAGGGGAAAAAAAACTTCAGGCAAGGGCAGCGCTTATAGTAACTCAAAATGCACTAAAAGTCTTGCTAGTAAATGCTGGAGGATTTTCAAAATGGTTGTATGCAGATGTATATATATGCTGCACCTGCATCTGCATCTGTCCACTTGCATCCCGGCATCCATGCTGCTATTTTTTAGAAGTTACTGTACATCCTTTTACAACAAAAAGTCACAGTTTGCAGAGAAATACAGGTACAATTTCATCCAAACTGGACATAACTCACAATTACTACCATTGTGGAAATAGTTACATCCATTCTTGAACACAAACCTTGGACACTCTTAGGCAATCTAAGGTTTAGAAAAATTTCTGCCTTGAAAATAGAGTAAGATGCATCTTGGGCAGATCCTTCTGAAAATCCTGCCCTTGAAGTTTTAATAATAAAAGTGAGAAATTAGAGTCAGGAATCAAAACCAACAGAATAAATATAGTTTGGGGTAACTGAGACCTAGTGGGAGGAAAGGGATTAGAAAGGATATTTATTTATTCATTTCTTTATTTATTTACGAGTTTTGCCAGGTTGACATACTGAGCAACATGCTTGATTCCAGATGCAACCTGGGGGCTGAGACCCAAATTACAAACATTTTCAATTACAAGAAAAAGTATTTACATAGTCAAGTTAGGACAACAAGCCTCATATTTCACAGTTAGTGAAGACGGTTGTCAGACAGAGGTAATACATGTAAATTGTAGAGAAAAATTGGAGGGTGTTCAGCTTGGGGGCAGTTAATTTCACAAATAGATGTAGGGTTGCATTAATAGAAACAGGTGCAGCTGGAAGAGAAATGCCCTCGGAGTAGGCGATTTCGTTGGTATGGGTTGGGAGCATGTCTTATGGGGGCAGGGAGGGTGTTCCAGAGTTGAGGGATTCAGTAGCTAAAAGCAGCCTGGCCATTTTTTGTGTGCATGAACAGAATGTGCAGCAGCCTAGGGTCAGTGCTCCTGAGGGAGTACACAGATGGAGGTTGTTGGGAGAGGGTAGAGAACAGGTAGGGTGGGAGGGAGAGTGACCAGTATTTGGCTGCAAACCTGGCACTGTTTATTAGTCAACAGTCATGAAGGGATGGCAGGGTTAGGGAAGTGTAAAGGTTGCAGTAGTGTGTAGAGTGTGGGCAATCAAGGATAAATCGACAGAAAGAGTGGAACAGGGTGTCGAGGCTAGCCAGGGTGGACGCAAGGGTAGTGGTGTATACTATATCACCATAGTCTAGAATAGGCAGAATAATTTTTTGGACAATAGCTTGCCTAGTCTGTGTGGGGAGGCAGCTTTTGTTTCGGTGTAGAGTCCCGAGCTTTGGGAGGAGCTTCTTGTGCAAGGATTCGATGTGGAAAGAGAAATCTAGGTGTTGGTCAAGCCAAACACCTAAATACCTGTAGCAAGTGCAATTCTCCAGGGGGGTCTTGCCCAGTGTTTTAAAAGGGTGGGGATTGACGGAGAGTTTTTGTTGGGAGCCAAAAGTTTGGGATACAGTTTTTTTAGAGTTTAGGAACAGCTGATTTGACCTAAACCAGTGTTGGATGGCATTGAAATCTTCTTGGAGGAAGGTTGCTACGCTAGATGTTGTAGGGCCAGAAGCATAGAGGGCAGTGTCATCCACATACATCTGGAAAGCTGAATGTTTGCATATAAGTGGGAGGTCATTTAGAAAAACAGAGAAAAGTAGGGGACCTAGGACAGATCCTTGGGGGACGCTGGATGAGACTGGTAGTGGGTTCGAGGTGTAGGAGGCGAGTTTGACGGTTTGGGTTCTGTCCATTAGGTAGTCTTGGAACCAATTAGTGGCAGATTTAGAAAGCCCTGCAACAGTGAGTTTGGAGAGGAGTAGGGAGTGGGAAACGGTATCAAAAGCCTTTGCTAGGTCAATAAAGATGGCCATGGTGATGTGTCCTTTGTCCATACTCATGAGAATGTCACCGGTGACACATAACAGGGATGTGATGGTGGAGTGAGTTTTATGGAAGCCCGACTGGAAAGGAGTGAAGAAAGATGATCCTTCCAGGTAAGGGGTAAGTTGGGACAGGACCAATCTTCCCTGTAGTTTGGCCAGTGTGGGGAGTAGGGAGATGGGTCTGTAGTTTCCTGGGGAGGATGGATCGCCCCCTTTTGGCAGCAGGATAACTGTGGCCTGCTTACAGGCAGTAGGGAGCTTGCCCAGAGAGAAAGATTGGTTAAAGAGGGCAGCTATAGGAGCAGCTATGACTAGGTCGGATAGGAAGAGCATCTTGGCGTCCAAGGACAACGGGTATTTCCCTTTGTTGGGGTTTAAAGCCCATAAGGATTGGAGGACTTCTGATTCAGTTACTGGATGGAAAGAGAACAGCAGTCCAGGGTGGGCAGGTTTAGTGGGGCATGAGTGAAGAAGGGGGGGGTTGAGGAGGGAGTATTGTGGAGGGAAGACAGGAGTTTTTCTGCGCAGCTAGAGAAGTGGGAGTTTAAAGTTTCAGCTACATCGATGGGATCAGAGATGAGGGAGCCTTGGACAGATAGTGTGGGGGGTGGAGGTTTAGTGGGGGGATATAAGAGATTTTAGTGATTTCCAGAAGTCAGTTGGATGATTTAAATGTTTGCTAAAAACCGAGAGAAAGTAGTTTTTTTTGGCTAGGCAAATGGAGTTTGTGCAGGTATTTCATAGGGATCTGTATGTGGTGAGGTGCTGCTGGGTGCCCAGCTTCTTGAAAGCTTTCCAGGCGTGGTCCCTAGCATGGCATAATTTGATTGTATCTGCCAAGATCCATGGGAGGTGAGTGCCTCTAACTCATTTCTTGCGTAGGGTGGCGTGATTGTCCCAGACTTTTAGGAAGTGGGATTTGAAAATCTCAAAGGCGGTGTCAATGGAGGATGCTTTTGGGATAAAAGACCAGTTTGTGCGTCCTAGGTCCAGCAAGAGAGATGCTAGGTTGAGGGAGTTGTAGGACCTGGTGTATAGTGTTTTGAGGGGCAGGCAGTGGGGCCCTGCACTTTTCTGATCAAGTAAATCATGTGATGATAATTTATAGAATCGGGTAATAGGTCTGCGCTTAGGATCCTGTGGGAGTGGGAGGTAAGAGCCCAATTTAGTAAAGGGTGATTTTGAGACTTGTGGTTAAGTCTGGTGGGATTGACAATGAGTTGGGTAAGATTTAGGGCCTTGATTTTGGTCTTTAGGTGGGCTTTGTCCGGCCCTAGCCAGTTTGTATTAAAATCGCCGGAGACATGGAGCTCACCCCTCACTGCTAGGGTCTGCAAGGAGATGAGGTGGGAGAGGATGTCCTCGGGGAGTGTACAGGGGGGGCAGTACGAGCCTGCCATGTAAATAGTGGTGGAACTTGGGAGTGTGAGTTTTATGAGTAATGAATCTATGTGTCCCGGAAATGAGGGGATGTCTACTTTAGTGAACAGGCGACTGTTCACGATATACAAAGTCATGCCTCCACCTCTCTTTTCTGCCAGGCCAGTCATGCCTAATTATTGTGTACCCTGGTATGGATACTTCGGCATCCGTGTGGTGAGGTTTTAGCCAAGTTTCGGATAAGACAAATATGTCAGGGCACATAGTTAGAGCAGTTTGTTGCAGCAGTGAGAATTTAGATAGCAAGCTGCAAGTGTTTAGCTGGAGGATACGGAGGCCTTTTGGAAAAGAGAAAGGGGGTGGGAATTTGTGTTTGGGGTGGTTGGGCCAGGTTTGCCTCTATGTCCCCAGCCAGGAGCAAAAGTAGGCATATAATGTGTTTGTGCTTTGTCCTCAGGAGTTTTGGGCTGGTTGGGGTGGGACGAACGGAGAGGGAAGTGGGGGAGTAGCAGCTGGTGGGGGTGTGTAAGGCCAGAAGTCCCAGTTGGAAAGAGGGAGGAAGGATAGTGGCAGTAATGTGCCTGTAATAGCTGGAACCCAAGTCCTGAGCGGGTGAGTGTGAGTTTGAGGAGAAGTATGGGTGGGGGGGTATGCCTTGGGGGCAGAGACGGTGGTGGTTCATGGCTTGGGAGGGCAGCAGGGGGCAACAAGAATAGAGAGGCCAGGGAGAGGAGAAATAGAGTGGTGGGCAGCAGCATTTGGGGCTGAAACGAAGAGCACAGGGGCTGGGAATTTTTTTTTTTTATTTTACTTTGTTATGTTTGAGCCCTCTGGTGGCAGCAGCTGATAAGCTGCAAATGGGAAAATAGGCTGATAGGTTTTTGCAGTCATGTGACTACAGCCTATAAAAGGAGGAGCTCACCAAGGGCGGTGGTGGGGGTTTTAGGGAGCAGGCACATAGTGCCAGCGAGGTAGAAGCACACAGGAAGTGTGGGATGCAGACTGGCTTTAGCAGCGGTCTAGGAGTTCAAAAATGGTGCCAGAACCACACCCTGATGCCGACAAGACTTTCTTCAAATTACTGCATACCTGGAGTTCCTTGTGGGGGGGGGGCTGCAGGGGAGGGCAGGATTCGATAGTGGGCCCTCATGACCCTAGAATTCCCAGAGTCTGCAGAAAGAGAGAGAGGTTTATAAAGTAAAAATTCAGTGGGAGGAGTACAACTTAAGGTAGGTGAAAAGCTACAATTGGTCAGGGAAATTTAGGCAACAGTTTACTCGAGTTACACTTGTACCATTTACGTGGACTTTTAGTTATTTTTTTTTTGGAAGCTGTTTGCTGTGGGAGCTGGGGGCAGTGGAGCGAGAGACCTTTTCAAAACTTGGCTCCGGTGGCTACCCTTTGTGGAGTAACTGCAGAGGCAGGGTTTTGAGCAAGCGGCAGCTGTTTGGAAGTGAAGTTGGGGGTCTACGAGTAGGTCTGGGGCTTGGAGCAGGCTCAGAAATCTGCAACACTGTGCAACTTAACATGTGGAGCACAGTAAGAGATTATAAGCAGTTCCTGTGCGGTTTTGGCCAGAGAGAGAAAAGTGCTAGAGGTGTAAAAAACACTCCAGACTCTGTTACTGCCCTCCTCCAATTTTTTTCAGCTTGCAACAGTTTCTTTCAGAAATCAGACACGCAATGCTATTTACTGTAACAGTGCTGGAGTACTTTAAAATATAACAAAAATCTACATATGGCAGTACCGTAGCTACAGCTAGTAAAACAGCTTTAAAGGTAAAGTTCAGACAGACCCCTAGGCAATCGGAGCATTGAATAAATTTAAGTACAGTGGGTGGCTTGAAACTTAAAGGAAACAGCCGGGAAACATCACAGGAGAAAAATAAATAAGCACCACTTAAAGTTACTAGTAAAAACAGCCCCAGAGGAGGTCAAAATAATTAAACGACAGTGAAATAAATACTATCAGCACTTGTGTGCCGACCACAATGAAGCACACAGGTAGTGTGGGACACAGGCTGGCTTTAGCAGTGGTCTAGGAGTTAAAAAATGGTGCCAGAACCGCTCCCTGCTGCTGACAAGACTTTTTTCAAATTACTGCGTACCTGGAGTTCCTCGTGGGGGGGGGGTCTGCAAGGGAGGGCAGGGGTCGATACTGGGCCCTCGCGACTCTAGGGTTTCCCGGAGTCTGGAGTTCCTCATGTGGGGGTCCGCAGGGGAGGGCAGGATTCGATACTGGGCCCTCGCAAGCCTAGGTACAGCTTATTTAGGAAAGACACCATGGGCAGAAGAGGTGGTAGGGTAGCCATATATGTACAAAATAATTTAAGGGTAATGGAATATATAGTTCAAAGTTTATTAGCTGAAAGTATGCATTGATAAAACTAGTTTGACATACATGAATACTTAGACATACATAAATAAGAATATTAAACAGTATTAAATCATATTTACAAGCTTCACTTCAGCAAATTTATAGAGTTTGGAATGCAAATGTTGCAATACCATTCATCACTCTCTTTGAGTCTGAAGAGCAGATACTCCATGACTTTGTTTCTTTCATTTGTTGTCCCAGTAGAGAGATCCAATGGATACGAACATTTTTTCCTTCCTCTTGCAAAAATGGGCACTCAATAATTAAGTGCTGAATTGTCTTTCTGGTTTCCTAGTTCATTTGCACAGAAAACTGTCCTTATTAATTTTCCCCTTACCATATAGCATGTTTCCATTTTCTAAAATGCCTAGTTTGAATCTGCTATAGATGGCTCTATGTTTTTCATTTTTGCAACATGGCAAGTAAAGTTCACTTTTTCTGAAGGTCTTAAATTCCCTATAGAGATGCAGGCTTTTAATTTCTGCTAATCTGGAAAAAACAGTGTGAAAGAACACAATTGATTATTTGCTCAATTTCTTTAGCATAGGTCTATATGTGATAGCTGGTAAACAGATCACAAAGGTTTGGTAGGCCATGTCCAATCATAGTCTTATTTAGCTTAAAGCAGCATTATTTGTTAGTGGGCAAAAAAATTCATCATATAATTTTTTAGCAAAAATATATTTCTGACATCTTAAGATTCCCGCTGGGTATATATAATATCTCAAATATTGTTAAAACAGCTTTTATAGTTATTTTTGCAATTAATGACTCACCTCATTAAAGATGGCTGCCACTCACAGTTTTTAAAAATCTCTTCCCCCATGGTTACCTGTTGAATGTACACACCGGATTCATGCCATAGATGTATTAAGATGATGTTACCATATGTTTCTAATGGTAAATTGCACAACACTGTGCTAAGATTTTTTTTTTCTTTTCATGGTGGGCATGGCACAGAAATAGAAACTTTTAAAAGCATCAAAATACTGTATCTTGGTTCAGGAATGGAAGAAAACATAAAGAAAATTTGTATCCTGATATTTTTGCCTGGCAAACATTATTGTTGAAAAAAAATGTGCTTACTAACAAATTATGCTGCTATAAAAAATGACAGCTATTCATATTTTTTAAAGCAATCGATTCCATCCAAATGAATCCCAGTAATGAATATGGTGGGGAAAGAGCAATTTTTCTTCCACCAGCAAACTATACTTATAACCCTTATATATTATGGCCCAGATATTCAAAAGGGTTGCACCATGCGTAACAGGGTTGCACATGCGCAAGTCCTACATTGCGCCATTCTGCGATATTCAGCAGGAGGCAGTTGCGCCACTGAAAACAGGTTGAGCAACAGTGCAATGCAAATTAATGCATGCTCAACAGGAGGGGGAGGAACCATGCATAAACTGCACAACCGATATTCAGTTTACAGTAAAGTTGTGCAGGCGCAACTCCAACCCGCGCCCTGCACAACTTTGAGCCAAAAAAAGGATCAAGTTGAGGCCAACCGGCAGGTGAGCTGCTGTATTGCAGGGCGCAACACAGCAGCTGCCACCCGTGGCTGGCCCCCAACTCAGTCCCTGTGCCCCCCCCACCAGCGCGATTGCGGGCAGAACGTGAAAAGAACCCTAATGCCCGATCGCGGGCAGAATGTATACTGACAACCCCCAGTGCCTGATCACGGGTAGAATGTATACTGACAACACCCCCCACCAAACATCTCCCAATGCCCGATTGCGGCAGTAGGTATCATGACAACCCCCAACATCTCCCAATGCCCGATCGCTGGCAGTATGTATAATGACAACCCCCGCCCAAACATCTCCCCAATGCCCGATCGCGGGCAGAACTGACATGACAACCCCGCACAAACATCTCCCAATGCCCGCACGCGGCAGTATGTATAATGACAACCCCCAACATCTCCCAATGCCTGATCGCGGGCAGGTAGGTATCATGACAACCCCCAACATCTCCCAATGCCCGATCGCTGGCAGTATGTATACGACAACCCCCGCCCAAACATCTCCCCTAATGCCCGATGCACAGAACGAGTATGACAACCCCCGCACAAACATCTCCCAATGCCCGATCACGGGCAGTATGTATAATGAGACAACCCCCAACATCTCCCAATGCCTGATCGCGGGCAGTATGTATAATGACAACCCCTCAACATCTCCCAATGCCCGATCACGGGCAGAACGTGAAACCCCCCAGTGCCCGATCGTGGGCAGAATGTAAAAGACCCCCAACCAATATCTCCTGGTGGTCCAGTGGACCGTAATGCCCGATCGTGGGCAGAATGTCCATTGACAACCCCCAAACATCTCCCTGGTGTCTAGTGTCCCCCACCCCACCCACCCACGAATCCCCACCACCCCGCCCCTCGGCAGCTGGCGGGCGGCAGCATCCTCACCTGCCTGCCGCCTCGCTAGCACGACTGACTGTTCGAGGACTGCACCCATTGGTGCAGAGCTAGAGCCAATGGGCGTGCAGCCCATATCGTACATGACAGTCCAGATTTGTGAATGACGTTGCACAAACACAGTACATCTATCTAACAGCTAGCTCTTGCACAGAGTGTGCTATAGAGTGCTACTGTATCCTGAAATGTGCTCACTGCAAGGCTTGATTTTATAGAAGCACTGACCCAGGAAGTGACTCAGGGGTCAAGGAGTGCTTAGTGCACTGTTTACAATAAATAACAGTTTAAAATGTTAAGATAACTACTTAAAAGTGGCTTAACACACTAGTACATACAGCCAAATGGTATAAAAAATAAAACGTTCCCTTTCTTGCTGAGATGTAGTTCCTGAGTAAACCCAGGGAACTACAGCTCCTCTTCCTAGTTCCTGTGTGGAGTCTAGGGCTCACAGTACCACACGATAGTGAGTAGGCACTGATTCAGCACTTTTCACACAAAAGTTTCATAAACACAGTGCATCTATCTAACAGCTAGCACTTGCACAGAGTGTACTATAAACAGTGTTGGATGAGTTACTTTTTCTATTACTTTCTATTTCTTTTAGAAACTTGATCCAGGAAGCTCTGTGCAGTCACTAGCAAGAATGGAGAAGTACTAGAAAAAGTAATACACCTGACAGTTACAGTTACTTATTTCTTTTTATACAAAAATAATTAAAAACTACAGCTCCAAAGAAAGGGACTTTTTATTTTCTATACCTTGTGGCTGTATGTACTAGTGTGTTAACCCTTTGAGAACTGAATATGTGTGAACGTATATAGATTCTGGACGTATATATATACGTTCACAGTCTCCTAACATCAAGTGGACACAGTATTCTTCCTTATCAAAGGAGACAGTATAGCATAGTGATTAAGGCACTAAGCTGCAAACCAGAAGATCTGGGTTTGAATCCCATGAGCCCCCACTTGCATACTCTGTGACCCTGAGCGAGACACTTAACTTCATTGTGCTCCCAAGTCATACCTAGAAACAAGATCTGGCTTAGTGTGTCTTTCCTGGTTAAACAATTTCCCCTTCCCTTCCTTATCAATGATGCTAGTACATGGCATATATATGGGGGAACACCCATGAATATGCTTTAAATGCATCAAATGAGAAATTAGTTTGTGAAAATGCAAACAGACACAGTATGCTTCTTAATCAATTGTGCTAGTACATGGCATATATGCAGGAGAACACCCTGAATATGCTTCAAATGCATCAAATGAGTCTTCAACCTGTAAAAATGGAGACAAAATTGATAAGAAAGATGGTTAAGTACATAGCATTACAATAATAGTAAATAGCATAACATTGTTAAAGTCAGATTCCTAATTCATAAAAATGGGGCTAACTCAGTTTTATTATTCAGACCACTCCTGTAGTTGCCCTGAATTAAAATATCCAATAGCCCTCCCTTTTGTACAGAACTTTAACCAAATTACCTCCTCTTGGACCTATAGAGGCCTTTTCAATTCCTACAAAGGACCATTTGTGGATCATAGGGTCAGTTACATGAGTACATGTGATTCTTTACAAATCACCCAATAGAAATGCTCTGTCCAATCTGGCAATTTTTTTTTTCTAGCCAGATAGGGACTTGCTCCATAGCGGACCTCAATTATAGTTAACTGCCCTGTACGGTTTCACCTTAATCCCTATCCCTGCCAACTCCATAAATCTTATGGGACTGAAATAAAATACAACTAAGCATAGATATAAATAGAGAGAGAGAGATACATAGATAATCAATCAATCAAAATCTTTATTTATCTAGGTGGGCACCATTGAGCAAGGCTCATTTGCAAGGTGGACCTGGTCATGAATACATCAAGGTACAGTACAGAAGGAGGTATACAAAAAACAATAATATACAATGAAGAAAAAGTATATACAGTGTACATAGTACAAGGCTGAAATAAATTGAAAAAAACAGCATTATTTTACAATTGAAGAAGTCAGCAGATGTACAATCAACCATAGGCATACAGGGGTTATAAGCAGAGATCTTTTGAGTGAGGCAGCCGGCAACTACATATAAAGGTGAAAGAGGCTGTGTATGGGGTGGCAGGTTAGAGAGGTAAAGAAGAAGAGGGATATATTACCAACAACTGGGGGAAAAATTTAGCTAAAACCACAAAAAGTGATGATGGCTGTCGTGTACTTGTTTATTATGATAATGACAGAGGAGGGGTACAGTAGATAATAGGGACACTAAATAATAATAATAATAAACTTTATTTATATTGCGCCTTTCCAAAACTAAGGCACATTCCAAAAAGATTAAACACAAACATAACAAACAGACAATAATATAAAAACTGTTAAGAACAAGTACCAAATATTAATCAAGGCCATTTGTCTTATTCTATAAGAAGGATTTAAATGCCTGTTTAAAGCTCCCCACAGTCAAACACTCCCTTAACTGAAGTGGTAGAGAATTCCAAAGGGTTGGTGCCACAAACATAAAAGCCTGGGCACCAGCTGATTTCAGTGTGACCCTAGGGATCTCTAGCAACCCCTCATTGGCTGAGCAGAGTGACCTCACTGGGAGATAAGGAGTCAGGAGATCTTTCAGGTTGTCAGAGCCCAGATCATGTAGTGCTTTAAAAGTCAGTAATCCAACTTTGAAGGTGATCCACCACTGGACTGGTAGCCAGTGCAGATCCTGCAGCACCAGAGTAATATGTGATGTTCTAGGAGTACCTGTAAGTACTCGAGCTGCAGAATTCTGCACCAGCTACTATGGATGGGGTGGGACTTTAGCCAGGCTGGAGTGGACCGGGAAGGGTGGGTGCAGCAGGAAGAGTTAATAGGGAAAGAGTGAGAGCCAGGGGTAGAAACATGGCGAGCGTCAGGATGGAAAGGAAGAGTTGCAGAATTAGTGGGCTAGTGGTGAGGAAAACATTTGCAAGGTGCTTATTTGTAGCGATCGTAGAGCGCCTTGAAGATATTCAGACTAACAGGGCAGCTCAGCTTCAAGTTCCTTTGTAAACAGTTCCACAATGTGGGTAAAGAGAAGCTTAGAGCAGCTTTGCCAAAATGAGTTTTGACCCTTAGAACTTGGAGGGCAATTAGGGAACAGCTCCTTAAAGCGTAGGTGCCGAACACATTCTGGGGAATACAATCTGAGATATATGAGGGGAGCTTGTTGGTCACTGCTCTGAAGGCCCATAGGGTGGCATTTCTATTCCTTCTATAGTGAAGGGAAGTCCAGCCTAATGATGAGTAGAGGGAGCAGTGGTGTGTGGAAAGTGGAAGGCCAGTAATGAAACTGATAGCACTGTGGTAGAGGGTGTCCAACTTAACTAGTGCAGAGGCAGTGCAGTGGCTGTAGATCAAGTCTGCGTAATCCATTAAAGATAGGAAGGTTGCTTGAACCAGTTGAATCTTGGCCTCCTTTGTGAGCAGGTGGTTAATTCTGTAGAATAGTCCTAATCTTTGCCTTAGTTTCTTCTGTAGTTCTTCGAGATGGTCGGCAAAGGAAAGTTTATGATCGAGCCAAACTCCTAGATATTTGAATTTAGCTACATACTGTAGTGTTTCTCCAAGAACAGTGGTAATTTGAGGGATAGCTCCCCCCTAGCAGGAATTGCCGCATGCAAGGAGGGAGAGAAGAGCATGGCTTTTGTCTTTTTCGCATTGAGCAAAAGCTTTTTGTTTATCAGCTGGTATTGTAGAAGGTTAAATTCAGTTTGGAGGTCTTCACAGACTGCAGATACTATGCATACAGATGCAAGGCTTAGCCCAGTACAGTTATTCAATACAAAAGCATGTAGGTTTGAAAGCAAATAAGCTCCCTTTCTATGTTAACTGTTGGAACTGGGGGTCATACTACCCATATAATTGTTACCTCCATCTTTTCTTTTTTCCCTCTTTTTATTTGTTTGGCACAGCCCCAGTATATTCAAACCAATGCTTGAAATGTGTCTGAGACCTCTCCCTCTACAGAGAAATAAAGACAAAAAAGAGCCAACTCCTTTGAAAAGTGGCTGTTGCTCATAACCACTCTGGCTGTTACCACAGATCACTCTAAAAAGGCTTACTGAAGCTAATCTACAGATGGGTGTCTTAAGTGGTGTAATTCTTGGCTGAGATTACCTGAGAACATCTTTTTTTACCTGGCCAACCGAGGCTGGATCTGGGCACCCAGAGTGACATTGAAAAACTTTAAAAACTGTTTGGCCACTGCTTATACCAAAGAGGATAGACATTCTTTTTACCTCTGGCTGCTGAAATTGACTACTGATAAGGTTCACACAAAAAAGGAAACCTGTTATTGTGACTTATTATCTTTGAGCTTATACTGCTAGGAAGAACTATTTTGAATCATTTCTGCTTTAAAGTGTCTACTGATGGCTGTTCTAAAAACTACTCTAAACTGAATTCTCCCTAAAGAAAGTTTTTCTACAGAACCCACATTCAAGCCTCCACATGGAAAAAACAGCACTACAATTCAATTATTTTTTTCTTTGTTTAGTTTCTTTGCTGTTGTTGTTGTTTATTCCTATTTTACATCTGAACTAGACCATGATTAGAATTCCTAAGTCTAGAATTTGTATTGCTCCTTTGCTAATCAGCTATGTCTGTTTGGTAGATGAGAACAACGAGTAACAAAAATGGGGAGGGGGAATCCCCACTCTCAGCATCACCTCATTTAAATGAAACAGAAAAGGGAGTCAGTAGTTCATAAAGTCCCTTCTAAACCTCAATCCAAGTAAAAAGGAAAAACATTTTAAGATTAATAAAAACAAAGGTACAGAACAACACAACAATACCAAGACTAAATAAAATTAAAGCCAACAATAAAAATAAAAACAGACAGAAAAAAGGGGGATGGGCAAACATTAACTACTGAACATTTAACAAAAAATATCAAATACCTGTATTCAAATAGAACAACCTCAACTCCTATAACAGAGCAAGTTGAGGGGCGGGTAAACATTAAAAAAAAAAACTAAATGAAGTCCTTAACATATAACCTCATTAGAAAGGTCACCAAATATATTCCTTGATCTTCATGAAGATTCCCCTCCAGTAGAAATAATATCTATCTACTCTCAAAAAGAGGTAATAATGATAATGGAAGTACGAGAACTGAGCACAAAGACAGAAAGAGATCAGCAAATTGACAGCTATCTACAATTACCTCTAACAATCAGTACCTAGATTAACACACATAGCAGAGATAAGATAAACCTATTAGAAGACCTGTCACTTCTGAATAATAAAGAAACAAGGGAAAACAAAAATGAAGTAACAGAAATCATATTACAACTCCAAGAAACTACATTAGAACTCAGGGACCTGGTTGACAGGGAGAAGAACTTGTAAACAAAAATTAGAAAGGCAAATTACATTTTCACCTTTTTTTGATGAAAACTTAGTTAAAGCACTGAAAAACACACATATAGATAATCTTGCCATAATGGAAGAACTTGATATTTTGAAAAATGTCATTAACTCACTAAGGGGTGGTGTAGCAATCAATGTTGCCTGTTTAGAGGTCCTACTAGCCTACCAAAACTGCCAAGAAAAAAAGACCTCAATATCCTTAGTTTATGACCTAATAGAATTAGATACACAAAAGGAAGAAGTAACCCCCTACAATCAAGGCAATTAAAATGTACCCAGCCTAAACATTATAGGAAATGACTGCAAACAAAAGAAACACAAAAATAGAAAAAACAGGAAAGGCAAAGACAACAAGTTCTGGCCAGAGCCAATACGACTGCAGCTGAGACATTTGGGGTAAAAATGTAAGAAGGGGCTTTTGGAGAGATAATTTATGAGACTGACCCTCATATTGTGAGATGGTTAACTGGTAAGTGTAACATTAACATGTCCCTTGCCACCAGTCACAAATCACACACTGTAGTAACAAAACTGCCTGTTAAATGTTTTAGTCATGTATCCTTATTCTAAAAAGTCTCTCTCAAACACATTTCAGTTTCTGATTTCTTAGGTATGCCATGACCACACAGTATAAAGCACATACCCTGTGCTATATGCATAGGAAAGAGTCCACGGCTAAACATTGGAAGACCAAAGAAGTAAAGTAAACTAACAGGCAGGCACCTCTCTAGGGAATGACAGAAGCAGGGACCAAATGTTACTTAAAGCCTGCTTTGTGTGTCCTTTTTTTATTTTATGTTACTATTTGGAGAAGTCTTGGACCAAATGTCCCTCTGCAATGTCCACTTGTCCTGAGACTCTTGTTGCTCCATAGGTTACTCAGCAGTGATCAGATTGAGTGGGGGTTGTAAAGAAACATAGTGTGAGGTGCTGCTGGTGTGGAGTGGAAAATACTTGCCCCTACAATAGGTAACCCATTTACGATAACAAAGAAAAAAAAACATACCAGGTGTGATATAACTTGATCAGAAAGAAACAGAAAAAAGAAAGAAAGAAAGAAAGTACTCCAGCCACCAAGAAAGAGGTCAGGACACACTACATCAAGCTCCCCAGCTCCCAAGAGAATACATTTACTACCTGAAAAAAAATAGGCCAGGGCAAAGAGGGATATATAAAAAAAATAATCAGACACAGACATAGTTTGGTGACACTGAAGAGTGCCAGATGCATCAGCAATGTGCTCATAGCTTAAAACATGGAGCACAGTTCTGTTTGTGTAATGAGGGTGGGCACTCTGGTCCATTTAATAAAAAAACAGATAGATAGATAGATAGCTAGATAGACAGACAGACAGACAGACAGACAGATAGACAAACAGACAAAGAGACACAGGCAGACAGACCAGGGGATTGGCAGCTCACTGCTTTCACTGGATAGATAGCTAGATAGATAGATAGATAGATAGATAGATAGATAGACAGACAGACAGACAGACAGACAAAGAGACACAGGCAGACAGATCAGGGGATTGGCAGCTCACTGCTCTCACTGCAGGTCACTGTAGAATTCCAGCTGTGGCTGTAGAACTCAAGAAAAGTCCTACTGTTCTTATACAGAGAACATCAGTGAACAACTCCTCTCACTAAGCTAGGTACATTGGATTTTGGGGTGCCCAGAAAATGTATAAGGTATTTCTGGTCATCATTTAAAAAACAAACAAACATCAGAATCTAGCGTAACAAGTTCTGTTAAGCTAGGTTGAACTGTTTATTTTTAGAAATTACAACATTTAATGTATTTTACATATTTTTTATTTCAAGGAGAAAAAAACAAGATGGTGGGTCTCATGGCAAAAAAAAAAAAAAAAACGTTTTGGTGCTGTAAGAAACAAGTGGTGAGAAACAAAAAATTGTTCTTGCAACACAGAATTTTTGGTGTCCCATCAAAACCTTATGCCAAAAACCCTACTGAGCATGCTCGAAACAGAAAGCTCTTAAAACTTTAAATCCTTATAACTCTGGAACTGTTTAATATTTGTTCACAAAATCTTCCAAAGGCACTACCCTGGTATAGCATGCTTCTACTCTGAAAGTTTTGTTAAAAAAATTCCATTCCATGTAGGCTGTTCATGAACTCAAACCTAAATCCCAAATATAGGAAAAAAAGTAAATGTTTACAGGAAAATGACATACTGTATGCTGATCTCCGAAAATGCACAAACTGTTATCATAAAACTTTCCACATATTTAGACATTGCCTAATAGACAATGCACGTAAACTTTCAGCTAATTTTGCTACACACTGCCAAAGCTATGAAGGTGCAAAATTAGGGGTGTAATATTGAATAATCACAGAATGGGGTGCCAAGCTTCAGCCAAGGAATAGTAATGCCTTAGTCAGAAAGTAAAATTCAGTAGAGTCAAAAGAGACTGGCACCTGCTGCAGGGACATTACAAATAAAGTAGTTCTCAGAAGAAAAGGAACCTTGCACCAAATGGAATTCTCAATAAAATATCTTTTATTCACAAGCAGGTTAAAATGTCTTCATGAATACATATAAATAGAGCAAGCACGTACATTCAATGATAGCAGTGCAAGTAGGTCCAAATTGTTCCACATAAAACTGTAGCTGAAAAAAGTTCACAACCCTGCACTGGGCTGCTGCTTTCTAATGTGTTTTACACCCAAATGGTACTTTTTCAAAGGAAAGCAACCACTGCACCTGTTTCCTTATTTAAACAGGCCCTTTAAAGTGACAGTGCTGAATTTATATCACTTGTGCAATGAGTTTGGTACTGAACAATAGAATAAATACAATACAACATAAAAACATGTATAAACACAACTAAAACAGTCGCTCTGCAACAGACCAGAACAAAAGTTTTATTTCTTAAATTATTTCTGTCTACCAGGCTTATTACTTAATGCTGTTTGAAGTAACCGGTACACCACACTTATGAATAGTACGTTCCTTCTAGCTTCCATGCATAATGTTTGCAACCAGGAGTCAGCATATCCAAAAAGTGTTCTTTATGAGTGTGGACTCCCAGAAAGATCTGGGTAAGTCATCAGTGTACCCTGTAACAGAAAACAGAATTCTATGACCTTAGGCATAGATTCTCGATACCCATTCATAACATCAGCATTCAGATGAGTGTCTCCTTGCCAAATGACAGCAAGTAACCAAAAAGCTAGAATATTTTAATTTATTATGGAGAACCTATGTGTATGGGGTCCCCTATTTCTCCAAAAATGGGCTAATTTTCAGTCTATCATTGTGACCACAGTGTTCTATTGCTCATAGGGAATATATCAAATATTGTTCACATTTTAATAGAACATTTTCCTAATTACCCTCTGTTTTTATATTTTATGTTTTTTTCAATCCCCATAATGGTAAATGCATGGTTAGTTGTATCCCTGGACTTCCAAACATGAACAGTAAGGGTATGTCACCCTTAGGAGAGCCCCTAGGTGTTCCCCAATCCATGTCTTAAAATTCCTCTTGGTTTTCCCTATATAGTACCAACCACACATTCACTGTGCTAAGTAAATGACCCCACAGGTAATACAAGTTATGACCTTTGACCTCCCCATAACTGGGTTAGTGAAGCAGTTGCCCGTCTTAATATTATTGCAAAATTTACAATTCCTGCACCACTAGCACCCATCATTTTAATCCGGTAGCACCAAAGGGAAAATTCAAAAAAGAAGCAACATCTAAAGCAAACTGGAAAGTGCTTTGATTTGTAGGCTAAAAACTCTCAAAACTAATGGTCTGAATGACATTTTGGATCTTAAGCAGTATCTGTAATTTTTTAAGAGGTAAATGAAGGTGTCCACATTGAATTTGGAATATATGATTTTTATTTATATGAACTTCAATATTGGCATTAGCTAATGAATCTTTTTGGAAAGTTCATATAATTATATATTGTAACTCCCTAATTTTGGAGACTAACAAATCATAAATTAATATGCACATCAGATGCTAGGTAACCTTTTCTAAGTATTCAAGCAAATGCAGCAAAAAAGTTACAAATAAATACACAGCGTGAACTGGGATAGCATTCCTGTTTCTCTACGCTTGGAGGTGTGTCCCTAGTCAAATTCACTACTGCCACTGTCTAGCGGGGGGGGGGGCATTATGGACCCAAAGTTCCTTCCGCTGGCTGTTTCTTCCACGTCAATTAATGAATTTCTCCATCCCTTCTCAGTACTGTCATTGTTGAATTGTTTTAATTCTACTATTAAATTACCCCAACAGTTCAGATGTATTATACTTTTTATCACATGGTTCTAATTTACAAGTGGTCTCGTATGAGAAAACAGCCTGCTGTCTGGCACTGAGCTGCTCCCATGGTAACAGTCTCCAAGCTTGCAGGGTGACACCCACGTCAGCATAGAAAACAACCTTATAGAACTGCTGTTGGTTCTCCCAAACAGATGGTTCATTCTGGGGGATTTCAGTGCCTGGGTTGATGATGAACTCTTGCAGTTTTGTCAAGACTTCCTCCAGCTGATGACTTTGTTGGGCCTTACACAGATTGTTACCTCATTGACCCACATCTGTGGTCACTCATTGGACCTGGTGTTCCTCCTAGGGATGGAGATATCAAACGTGGTGGTGGAGCCAGTTGGGTGGTCTGACCATCACACCATAAGGTTCAGTTTCATGGCTCCCCCGAATAGGCCTACCCCTATGGAGATGGTCCAGTACTCCCCTTTGAGGGGCATGACACCAGATGGCCTAATGGCAGTGTTGGACCTATCAGGTATACCAAGTGAATGCATGGATCAAGGGAATCTGGTACTTGCCTATAATAAGGCAGTGACAGAAGTCCTGGATTCCAAAGCTCCTACTTATGGTTGCCCTCTCACTCTTCACCATAGGTCCCCATGGTTTGACAGGACCTTGAAGGAGATGAGGAGAGTGGGACGAAGGCTAGAGAGGTACTGGTGGAAATCAGGCCTGGAGTGTGACAGACTTAGATATATGAACTATTATACAGCCTATCAGTTGGCAATCGCCCATAATACAGCAGAGTTCCAGTCTAAGGAGTTTGCCACTGCACAAAACTGACAAACTCAGCTCTTCTGGACTGTCGACAGATTGTGCAATCCAATCTGTCTTCAGCCTGGTGGAGCTTTTTCACAAGAGATGTGTGATGAGTTTGCTTGGTTCTTCGCAGATAAGGTTGCCAGCATCAGGTCCAGGATCTGTTCAGCCCCCTCTATGGGGTATTGCAGAGGTTGGCAGGAGGTCGCATCTGCCCAGTTTGCTTGGTCTGACTTTGGCCAGCTGTAAATCACTGACATCGTGAGGATCATCCAGACTGTGACCAACCAGCTGTAGTTTGAACCTTCTTGTAGGGTGTGTTGATAAAATCGGCCCGGTCCTGACTGAGATAGTCTGGAGGTCATTGGAGAGGGAAGTCCTTCAGGACCCCTTAAGGGAGGCGGTTGTTTGACCTCTTCTTAAAAAGTTCTCCCTTGACCTGGACTCTCTGGCCAACTACAGACCTGTCTCTAACCTGCCCTTTGAGGGCAAGGTTATTGAGAAGGTAGTTGCGCTGCAGCTGGATGATGATTTATCCACCCACAATGTCTATAATTCTCTCCAGTCAGAATTTAGGAAGAGACATAGTACTCAGACAGCCCTTGTTTGAGTGCTAAATGACCTCCTAAGAGCGAGAGATTGGAGGACTCATTCCATCATGGTCCTCCTCAATCTCTCAGCAGCATTTGACACTGTGGACCATGCTGTGCTATTGGAGTGCCTGCAGTTAATCTGTCTGGTACGGTCCTCAGATGGTATCGATCATTCCTTAAGGGGAAGGACCCAGAGAGTGGTGTCTGGAATTTATTCCTCAGCCCCCCTCTTTCCCTACCCTTTCCCTACCCTTTGGGGTACCGTAGGGCTCCATTCTGTCACCCTTGTTGTTCACAGTGTACATGTTGCCATTGGGAGATATCATTAGGTGGTACAGCTTGAGTTTTCACTGCTATGCAGATGATAATTAGCTGTACATGTCCTTTGTGCCCAAGCAGGATGGGATCCTCTCAGTCTTTAATAACTGCCTTTCTGAGATCCAGGACTGGATGAGTGCCAGATGGCTGCGGTTGAACCCGGTTAAAACTGAGGTGCTGGTTGTGGACTCGTATCGTCGGGAGACGGGTTTGTCGGCTGAACAACCATCTGGGCTTTGGCTCAGGGGTGTTCAACTAACTGCTTCAGATCAGGTGCGGAAACTGAGTGTTATTTTTGACAATGGTCTGACCCTTAAATCTCAGGTGTTGGCCATTGTCAGGACCTCATTTTGCCATCTGAGGAATATCACCCAGGTAAAACACCTGGCTCCTCCCGATGACCTTCCAACATTGGTCCATGCCTTCGTGACCTCCCACCTTGACTATTACAAAGCCCTTTACCTAGGACCACCGAGGGTTGATATCGCTGCTCACAGCTGGTGCAGAATGCAGCAGCCAGGCTGTTGGCTGGTACCTCTAGGGCCAGTCAGATTACACCTGTGCTCTGCTGACTGCAATGACTGCACTGGCTGCCAGTACAGTGGTGGATCACCTTCAAGGTTGGGTTACTGACCTACAAAGCCCTGCACAAACAGTGGACCCATTACTTGCAAGATCTCCTTCACCCTTACTGCCCCCTCCACCCACTCTGCTCAGCCAATGAGGGATTGCTAGAGATTCCCAGGGTTCAATTAAAAACATCTGGGGCTCATTCTTTTGCTTTTGCATCCCCTTCCCTGTGGAATTCTTTACCTCAGTGGGTACGAGAGTGCTTGACCATCCAGAGCTTTAAAACAGCACTGAAAATGTATGTGTTTAGTCTGGCATATCCAGATTCTTTTTAGTTTGGATCTGATATTTATCATGCTACAGTTTTTATGAATTTATTGATGTATTGATTTGCTGTGATCTGAGTTTAATTATTGTTACGTTAGTGTGATAAACTATGTACAAGCGCCTTGATATTTAGAAAGGTGCTTTTTTTTAAATAAAGTATGATGATGATGATGATGATGATGAACCCCACCTGTAGTTGGCATACAGCGTACAACCACAGTGGCACGATACTGGGCTGTACCTTCCCCCCCACATATCACTAGGGTCCACACAGTACAGCAACGGGTGACAGTACACAACATACAAGGGTGCACCATGGTTGCTATGTGACACCATAGAGCAGGCCCCCATCTGTATGCCGTGTGTGCCCGGTACATGGCATGCATTCCGTGGACCATGGTCCAAGGGTACAGGTGCCATGGCAGGCATCTGGCAAAGGTTGCACCACCAGTGTACATCAAAAGCACCCAACATGAGAGACGAGCACTGTACCCAGTGTTTGGCCACATGTGGCCTGCAATGGACACCCATGCCTGCACATTGGTGCCATCATGCATGGCACACACTGGACTGTGTGGCACTGCTGTTGGTGGCCATGTACCAACACTGTCAGCAGGTGTTGCCCACAGTGGTACAGTCATGGGCCTGTACTGCTGTGCACATGCACCCTATTGGGGCTGGGTCCAGAGAGTGGCAGACACAGCACACTGTAATACATCATACTGTACTGATTCCAGTGTCTACTATGGATGACATATCATGGTCCACACAGGACAGTGTCTGCCACAGCTTCACACCTGTCAGATTACAATAAACTTAATGACACATAGTCACATGGGTAACAAACATAGGTGTGGAACTCTCCCCTGGTGCACCATGACATGTAGTCAATCCAGATGTGCCCTATCCCTCCAACCCAGGTCCCCATACCTGTGGCATCACTACTGCCCCATCCAGGGGATGTCAGTCCACCTTGTGAGGTGGCTGGCTATGTCTGCCCAGACCTGAAACCTAGCCACCTCAAGCTCCTCTTGTCCAAAGAGCAGACCCTCCCTGGGGACCGCCAGGTTGGCCAGCTCCATTTCATCCCACCTGTGGGAGTGCAGGTTGATGGCTTGGCTACAGCAGGCATGTGCCATTGCTATCAGTTTTGTAACAGCAGGTGTCAGTTCTGCACATTATAGCAGGCCTCTGACCCATGCCCGTTGTGTGACTGGGAACATACAGTTGGCCTCTCGTGGCTGGCATGTGCGCCATTGCAATGTGCACTAGAGCTACCATGGTCATTACTGCACATGTGTGGTAATGGCGTGCCATGTGGGAAACAGGTTGTGCCCCCTGCAGCCACGCATGCATGGCAGCGCTATGATGCCATCTTGTGAAGGGCTTCCACAGCCATCTGTACAGCACACGTCATGTCCCATGCACTGTTGCCACCTGTCACACTTGTGCATGATACAACAGTGCTGACATCTATTGTCAATGCCCATTTGATGCAGTGATATGTTGCAGCTATCGCATATCCGCCTGTTGAAATGCACCATGGGATTCTGCAGAGCACACGGAAATGCATAGTACACATCAGGATGCACTCAGCGCATTTTTGCAATATTCAGCCAGGATATGCAAATAGCCTCATTGCATAGGTTGAGCCCATTCCACACATTTGCATCTCATTACTGGAATACATTCAGTACATTTGCATGTGCTGTGCTAAATGAGCAGTCCTGCACCACCCCACTTCACAGGAGAATGAGAGGTACTGCAGCCTTGAAGGTAGGTGTTTGTTTTGGTTCTCTGTGAATGTCCTAGCACTGTGCATGCTTTTGTACCACATGTCACTGTTGTAATAACTGGGTCTATCCCTGTATATGTGTTTCACAAGCACCACTATGGAATCTGGAAACACAAAACTGAGACATTGTCCAAATTCCACTCCGGATGAGCTGAAGGCCCTCACTGAGGCCTATGTTCAGAGAGAGGAGATCCTGAGTAAGAGGACTCGACAGGTATGGGAAAAGGGCTGGAGGGGGGTGGCAAAGGCTCTCAATGCACAAGTGGTGCACATCCATATCCCACAGGAGTGCATGAAGCATATCAATGGCATCCAATGCTGCAATGAGGAGCTACTGGTCCTTGCCTGTGCCTCCCTGCGAGCAACCTGTGATGGACCCTCCACTGTTCCCACCATGACAGCATGGGGGGCACAGAATGCCACCACCCACAGCCATGTGGCTGTGGAGGCCATTTATAGAAACATAGAAATGGGGGTTGACATGGGAGCCTGGCTGTTGATACAATGTGAGTATGTCTCAGGTCATGTGTGGTCCTGCATGTGGGGTCCACATGCTGTATGGGTGTATGGGTGGGCATGCCTGGGGTGTGACTGGCATACTCATTGTACACCACTGTATATGGTTCTGTCTAGTAGCTGTTGCAACCATATGTTCATCTATGTACGTACCATTCCCATGTGTGTCTGTGATGTACCGCAGGTACGTGGGTGGTGTGTCTGTTTCTAACTCTGTGGTGTATGGGGTGGATATGTGTGCAGCCTATGTATAGGCTGGAGGTGTTGTTTGTCACAGTCCATTGTGTTATTCTGTAGCTGCTTGGGGGGGTGGTACAGGTGTACAAGGGGGTGGTCCACGGTGTGTGTGTGTGTGTGTGTGTGTGTGTGTGTGTATGTGTGTGTATGTGTGTGTATTCACACTGTCATATTCTGGCAACACCCCTGGTTCATGACACACCCTCTAATTGGGCATCCTAACATGTCTGCCATGTGACCTGCCCACACTGTTGTGCCCGTGTATATCACCACCTGAAGAACTGTCACATGCATGTGCACCTACCTGTGTATGTTACGGCTATGTTGCCATGGCCATGAAGACCTAACCATGCTCTCCCCTTTTGTTTCCACAGCTCTATCACATCTTGAGGCAGGTTTGGCTCCACAGGAGCAGCTGCATGGACAGCAGGACAACAGACCTGTGCCCAAGGCAATGGCCAGTGTTGTGGCCACCGATGTGGACCCACACCCACTGCAGGGGGCTGGCAGTAATGATGATGATGATAACTCTGTCACCTCCCTGTCAGCTGAGGCACTCCTAGCAGCCATGGATGTGCTTGCCTCTGACACTGGTAATGATGACACTGACCAGATCGACAGTGTCATTCCCATCACCCCCCCATGTTGCCCAGATGGATACCCCAAATGCTGCATATACCTCCAGCAGCCATACAAGGCCAACACTCACAGCTGGCCACAGCGCAGGATCAGGGCATCGTGTCACGATCTGCTAAGGTGCAGCCAGGGGCACTGCTGCCCTGCAATGGGGTATTGGTGACCAGCCACAGCCTGACCATCCACACGTTCAGGCAGTCCCAGCACGCATTCTGTGTTTACATGACATCTCCCCAGATCTCCAATAACCAGCCATGGGGCAGCATCACATTTGGCAGTCACACGCCAGGCAGTCCCCCCTCTACATCAGCAGCCACCACCCCAACAATGCCACATGGCCCCAGACAATGAGCTGCTGGAGCACACGAGGCTACTGAGTCCCTCCATGGAGTGCCAGGAGTTACCCCACATATCTGTGCTGGGGTTGCAGGTGCAGTTATGGATCCATGAAGAACGGGCAACAGTCCAACATGGGGAGCTCATTGGGTCGATACACCACCTGCTTGCAGATATCACTGCAGGCTTTGCCATTGGCGACCCATTTAGCTGCATATTTTTCTGCCCCCTGAAGATCCACAAGGGTGAGGGGGGCCGAGCACCATATTTAGTGCATTCCCATGCTTTTAGCATAATCGCACTATTTGGGGGACATCTCCCCCTGCTCCCATCTATACTCCCCCACATCTGCTGCCATAACTTGTGCCACTTTTTACTCCCAAAATCTCATGGCCTCCATTTTGAAAATGGTGGCTGTCATGATAACTGAGCTCAGATATCTCTGAGGCTCCCAGGATGCTGCTTGGCAGTCGGGGGGGGGGGGCATGATTATAATAGGGTGCCAGGGCTTTGTGTTTGGAGCAGTGCCCACTGCTTTTGAGGAGCTCTAGAGGATGTTTGGGGCCATTTCCACAGTGAGAGCAAGGACTTCTCATGGGAAGCTCCAGTCAAGTGAGATTGTGGCCATTTTGATACTCATGGTTCCCATGCAATCTCAAAGGATTGGCTACCATCTTGGTACAGTTAGCCTCCAGGTTCCAGAAATAATCACTTATCCCTGGCTAAAAGAAGAAATGAAAATCAGATAAACCTTTGCCCCAATTCCTGCTGTGACCATCCCATTTTCTTCAGAACCTTAATGTACAAAGCAGTTGAAAATGAGTGAGTGTTAGTATATATAAAGAAATAGAAAACCATAAATAAAAAGTTTCCTGCTGTGATCCCCTTGTTCTTTTACTCCCTTGTGAAGCTAGGCTGTAATTGAGAACAAGTTTCACTGCTGCTCCTCTCCCCAGCTGCTAGGTCTGCTTCATCCTGTAGATCTCAGTGGCTGCAGCCACTGAATGCCCTACTACTAAATGAAATAAAAGAAATCTAAGGGGAGAAATAACAAAAAAACAAAATCAAGGCTACAGCAATCTTGATGGTCGATCGTGTCCACTGACCTGCTCCCCTTCCCCTGCGTCTGTTGGTAAAGCCCGCTCCAGAGATATGTGCTGGATGTATGGGGCCAGTCGACTCAGAATTTTGAGTTCCAAATTCACCCAGGTGCCAAGATTCTGTGCAGTCTCAGGTGGTGGTTGAACAGACAAAACCTGATGAGGGGCATGCCACTGTCCACAGAGACAATGGCAACAATCACAACAAAGGCAAGTCTTCTAGGATGGGGGCCCATGTTAGGCTGGCATGTCACACAGAGCAGATGGTCCCCATTGGAGGCTTATTTGCATATCAATGTGCAAGAGATGAGAGCGGTTCACAGAGCACTGTTATTCTTCACCCTGAAGATTGTGGGGCAAGCAGTACTGATCGGAACCGACAACCAGGTCACCGTGGCATACATAAACAAGCAAGGGGGGACTCAAAGCTGGGCAATGCTAAAAGAAGCACTGAAAACATTGAAATGGGCAGAAGAGAATCTGCTGACACTTTTGGCTAACTACCTGGTGTCAAGCTGAACTCACAGGCGGACTGACTGAATCAAGTGACCCGGGACGAGGCAGAATGGCACCTACACCACCAGGTGTTCCAATTCCTCAACAACAGATGGGGACTCTTTCAAGTGGACTTGATGGAGTCCCACCACAACACACAACTACCTTGCTTTCACTTTTGCTTCCTAGACAATCAGGCAGAGGAAGTCGACACAATGGCAGTGCAGTGGAATTTTGACAAGGCCTACATTTTTCCACCCATTCCAATGATTGTAAAGGTACTTCAAAAAATCAAATCTATCAAGGTCACAGTATTGATGATAGCTCCCAATTGGCCCCAGAGGTCATTGTACTCCCTGGTCCAAGCAATGCTGATCGACAGCCCATGGAATCTTTCTCATCACCCAGATCTCCTCAGTCAGGGACCAATCAGGAACCACAATCCCAAAGCCCTCAGACTGAAGGCATGGTGCTGAAAGGCAAAGACTGTTGAGCAAGGGTTACCACCCCAGAGTGTTAAAATTGCTTTTGTAATCCAGAAGACAATCGATAAATAAGACCTATCAGAGACATTGGCAGATCTTCTGTAAGTGGTGCACAGCTATAGCTAAGGTCCTCTCCCTTTCAGTAGTAGGCCTTCCCCAAATCCTAGACTTCCTCAGTAATGAGGCAGATAAAGGCCTCACTTCATCCTCTTTGAAAGTACAGACCTCAGCTATCTCTGCAACACAGGGCCCTCTTCCTTTGGTTGGGCAGATAGGTGCACATCCTGATGTAGTCAGACTGCTGCAGGTGGTACAGATTACATCTCCCCACAGTAGACTGACATGCCTTCCATGGCAACTTAATCTGGTTCTGGATGGCTTTTATGAACCTCCATTCCTACCAGATTCTCCCTACTGCATTACCCTTAAAATAGTTTTTTTATGGTACAGCTATGTGCTCAGACAGGTGAGCGAGCAAGTTGCAGGCCCTGTCGTGCCGTGATCCATTCCTTCTTTTCCATAATGACAGGGTGTCTCTAAGACCAGTCCCATCTTTCACTCTAAGGTGTTGTCACCATTCCACATGCACCAGAAAATTCATCTGTAGGCCATGTTTGCGGATCCAGGAGGCTCTGATGCAGTTGCCCATCCGCTCGACATGGTTTCCCCAATAAAGGACTACCTGGCTATGTTGGAAGGCTTCTGTAAGTCAGACAGGCTGTTTGTCTTCTTTTTGGGCCAGAAGATGGGTCAGGCTGCTTCCAAAGAAGCAACTGCTAGGTGGATATGAGCAGTGATAATGGCCACCTACTGCGGGCCAGGCATGGAATCCCAGCGGGCCTTAAAGCACATTCTACTAGGGCAATGTCTATGTCTTGGGCAGAGAGAGGTGGAGCCTCAGTTCAGGATATCTGTCCTGTGGCAATCTGGTCTTCTGTGCATACATTTGTCTGTCATTACAGATTGGACATAGCTTTGGCAAGTAGAGCTAGGATTGGCGGAGCTATACTCCAGGCTGCTTCAGGTTCAATATAATCTTGTGCTCGGCCTTCCACCCAGAGATGTTTTCTTGTAACTGCTATGAAAGTCCAACTTGTGAGGAATGTCTGAGCACTGGAAAGGTTGCAAGTGATAATGATATTCACTCACCTAGTAAAGGTGATTATACCTGCAACCTTTATAGTGCTCAGAGTCCCTCCTGCTTGTGGACAAACCTGGGTCTAGAGCAGCCAGAACTATATGGGTCACTTTGTTGGCTTGTTTCAACAGAGCCACAGCTTCAGCTTGTATTATGTTATTGTATTACATATTCTTCACCGACATTAGCTAGGATATCATAGAAACACGTTTACTGCAGATAAGAACTGATAGGCCCATCTAGTCTACCCATTGTTATCAGTGATGTCAGTATTATTTTGATAACAATTTTATTTTATTATTATATTATTCAACGACATTTGCTAGGATGTCACTGTTATCGGTATGATTTCTTGATAACAGTCTGTATTCTACTCTGCACTTTGGACTGCAAGTCTTGCTATCCTCCAGTATATGGCTTTTTCCCGAGAGTGCTGTTATGTGGTCAGTATTTTTTTTGTTGCCTTTCTGGTGTTTTGATCTCATTTTTTCATCTGCTAGGGAAGTCTCTCACTGCAGACTGATTATCCTGGTGGAAGGCTTGGCCTCTGGCAGCAAAATATTTACAATTGCGCATTAGCCAATAGGATGGATGGAGGACAACCCACTTATGAGGAATGTCTGAGCACTATAAAAGTTGCAGGTATAATCACCTTTACCAGGTGAGGAAATAACACCGCAGTTCCTGTAACAGGAACCAATTAATTAAAGGGACACTGTCAACCCCCTTGGGCCTCAAAGTGCCCCTAGTATAAAAAACATATTTTATAGCTGTTCACATTCTATAGGGACTTGTGATAAAGCTGGTAGTTTGATTTGGATTTCTTTTGTCTCTTAAAAAGTGAAAAACTGAGAGCCCACAATACTGGTGTTACCACACCAAAACATGTTTGTTTACATTTCTTGACCAAATCCCACTGCATCTTTCTTGGACTTAGGAACATCCCCAACACAATCTAGCCACTCATTATGCAGTGGGAGTAGAGGAGACTTTGTATCATGAGTGACTGCACTGTTTGAAGGTGTTTATAGTGTTCAGGAAGTATGCAACAAGAGTAGTCCAGTGATTTGAAGCAAAACAAGGCTGGGTATAACTATACAGTATCATGCATTTCAGTTCTAATAGGCAAGGAGACAGATAAAACAACCAGCAGTGTCAATGAATTTTAAATAAGGTAAGCAATCATAAAATGTGCATTTTTACCTAGGAATAATATGATGCACAAAAGGATGACAGTGTCCCTTTAAGGAGAAAGGGCACAGGCAGAAACATAAAGTGAAAATGTTTCTTTCTCTGTAAATTAGATTGCTAAAAATTGTAAACCAGTACTAACAGCAAAAAGAAATGTGGCTTACTGGCCAAATAGTCAAAAAATAGAATTTGTAGCCAAATAGGATATTTTCTGGTTCGTGGGAAACAGAAACCAGAGCAGGCACAATTTACAGAAAAACCTAGCTAAACACAAAGCAATTGTGAAGAGCTGACTAAAATACACTTCTGGTATAACTATAAAATAAAAGCCTGACTGGAGAGCCAGGCATTACGGGAGTTCACTTCAGGGTGACTGCTCTAGGTGGAGAAACAGATCTGAGTAGAGGCCAGAGTGGAGCACGGGTGCAGAGTTATAACCAACATTCCAAATCCTAAAAATCTGCACAGGTTCTAATCTTCAGGGCATCACTCAACCAAAATGACTTCATAAAGTTTAAACATTTAAGTGAGGGATTCCTGAGGTTAGAAGCACTTTGCAGAATGGATTCACCTTTGCACTTTTGAGAAATGAGCATGTTTAGCTTTTAGTATTTCTTACTGGTGGAAAACAAAAGAGTTCAGCTTGTTCAGGATCCTGCCATCCTGTTTGTTTCAGGTCACGGAGACTGTAGCAGTGTTAAGTGCTAAAATATTAAACAGAAAAGGAAGCATGTGATCAGATCTGTGCCACAGAAAATATCACACACATAAAGGGCATGCTGAGAGGGCATCTGCTATGTAGCCTAAGCTATTATAGATTAGTAGTCTTTTTCTCCTGTTTCATCCTCCAGATCACTGTAGGTTTAAATCCAAAGAAAAAAGGCAAGGAAACCTCCTGGGCAGTATACTGCCTCTGAATACCCACCTTGGCATACTGAGTGCCTGCTGGGTTTACATGTGGCTCTGCTGCAGCTGAAAGCATTTATATTGCTTCACTGCAGTCAGAGAGCTCAGAGCAAAACTCATAGCAAAACCTGACAGATCTGTGACTCTTAAGTGTAACTCTCATGGAGACATTTACTTCACTGTGAACCTGGAGTAACCTGGGCTTATTTATCTCACTTTCCTGCTTTACAAACTGGTAGTGTGGCTGATTTTTCTATCTACATACACTAGTTAAAGAATTTTGCTGTCATAATTGACTGGTGCAACCATGACTCTTTTTTACTTGGTGTGTCTCTTGTAATCTGCATTGGACATTTGTGTGTTTTTAAATGTCCCCATACTGTGCATGCATCCAAATGCAGGATATACTAAATTTGAGTAGAACTTGTACAATATGGTTGGAAGGCTTAGCCTCTGAGTAATAATGTAGCAGTCTAGCCTGCTGCAGATCTCTGGGCTTTACCTTCCAGCAACAATTCTGTGTGATGTACTATATCTGTCCTTTGGAAGCTGACAATCTAGGTATTTTTGTCCTCACGGAATCCACAAGGGCACAATCTGCAGATATGGAATGCAACCTGACTGAAGTGAGAAAAAAGTACTCTAGCTAGGACTGAGTGCAAGGTAAAAAAACGAGGCTATTTGATTTAAATGTGCTTCATAAATCATTTTTTAAACTAGTACGGTTTAGTTTCTTGCTGAAGGTTTGGATCTTATATTCACATCCATTTCTTCACCCAGAACAGCCCAGCTGAGAGGAAACATCTCATTTCCAGTGGGGTTCAGCTTCTATCCAGTTCCACAGCCGGGTGGACTGGAGCATTGAAAGGTTAAATGACTTGCTCAAAGTAAACAGTGAGTATCTGACTCTAGCAGGCTTTGAAACTGTGATCTCCAGGGTGCCCAAGCTAGTACTCTAACCACTAGACAGCATTGCCTTTGAGTGCAAGCCTCCTTCAGCTGCTATAAATCTTTTCCTAATCTCAGCTCCAGCATATTCTTAACTGATGTGTGCATAAGGCTGGCAAAGTGTATTTCCCTCTTATAGCATATTTCATTTCGGGGTACATAAAAACAACTTGATCTATTCTGCCCTTGGGAACGAAGTCATAGCACTGCAAATTATTCCAACATTCCATTAGGATCATCTCCCTCATTTGTTCTCTCTTATGACCTTCCAAAACACAGGTTGTTTAGTATATCTCTTATCTGCATGAAGGTTTTACATTTTTAATAAGAATATTTTAATTATTGTATTAGTGTACTGATTTATGATTTATTACTTCGGTAGAAAAGCTCAACAAACTGTTGAACTGCTATGAAATTCTTTGAAGTCGCATGAAAAAAGTGGATTCATAAGTAATGTGGAATGTGTATTTCTAAGGCTTTATGTGAAACAGTTAGAATTTTATGCATCATATGGGTAGTCAAATTATCGGTGTCATTTCAACTCTGCACCACATTATGGTTGTCCTATATATGCATTGTTTATTATCTGTACTGTAGCCATTTTCAAACAGGACAACTTTGTAAAATAAGGCCTCAGAGTCCTAACAGTCACATTCTGTTAAAAAAGTGTTTTTTAAGGTATCTAGCTGTTTATATTAAACTAGCGATAGAATCCCTTAACTGCAGAGGGTCTTTCTTTAGTTTGCTTTTTAACCAAAGCCACCTGAGTCTTTTCCTTTCAGTGGCTCCATGGTTTGTACTTTTAATGCAAATGCACTCAGTTTCTGAACTGTTGATGTCAGAGGCAGTGTGCCATTAATGCTTATTTGGAAGACAGTAGTTAAAAGTGAGAAGACAGCGATGAACACCTGTCAGAGTTAAGCATCGGGCAAAATGAATGTGTCGAGAGTTCAAGCAGCAAATCATAAATTGTGCATAACCATTCAAGCTCCATCTGAACACATCGTGGCCTATATTCATGAAGAACATTCAGAGGCATAAGAGAATTTTTACATTGCAATTCAAGAAGCAAATTTCAGTGACATTTTTTCCATTTATTTTTAAGTTTCTTTTCCTTTAACTCCTGATTCAACACTGCCCTTTAATGAGTTGAGTAAAAAGAAGAAGAAAGGTAAAATGAAGCCAAATAAAACCAAAATAACCCTGGGAAAAATGTTACATGAATAGTGGGGTCATATAAAGTCAAAATACCATGTACTTCATCAATTTGAATGGTTCTAAAATATAGGCCACTGACTTCTATTATGAAAAGGTCCCCCGCAAACCATGTCAGCTGATTATTTTAAATCTTGAAATTAGTTCTCTAGAACAGTGGTTAACACAGCTCTCCCATAGTGAGTTTCATAAGGATTTTTTGGCTTGTGCAGTAGTTGATATATTTTTTTCTAAATGGAAAAATTATAAAGTTGCCTACCTTAAACTGATTTAATTTTGGATGTGTTCACCTATTTAACATATTTTGGAAGGTAATGCATGTGAATCTTTTAATCTTTATCAACAGCAAACAAGGCTGGCAGGACTAAGTGGCAGGTTATCTTGTTCACCGGACTCAGAACATTGCAAGTTAACTACGGTATATGTACTCTCTCTCTCTCTCTCTCTGTCTGCATCTTTTTCCAGCTAATGAAAGTATCTCTGTTACCACTGAAACCAACTTGGAAGGTAAGAGTGTTTAATAATAATAATTTATATAGCGTACATTAATATTTTTTCACTAAGATAAAAATTATATCAAAGGACAGAACCCTAGCTAGACTTTTTTTTTATCTTGCTAGTAGGGTGTGTTATCTTGTTTATCTTACTAGTGGGGTATGTCACTGTAGTCTGTACTCACACTGAGCATTGTATCTCATACTCTGTTGAACCGTGCAGCAGCCATGGTGTCTACAAAAGTGTTAAAGTAGATTGTATAAACTGGACATCTGATGGGTGGCTCTCAGATATGTTTTTATCTTCATTCATGGTGATATCCCATGATAAGAGTATAGGAACATGAACAAGGTAATTATAGCGAAGTCAAAAGAGTGACTGCATTTTTGGTCACATGGATTTAAGAGCACCTGGTGTATTTAGCAAAGTTCTGAGGTAGTGTATAATAACATGGCTGAAATTATAGTTGACTGTTTCATGGCAGAAACTTGTGGTGCTTTGTAGTGTAGTGGTTAGAAGAAGTAGCTGTGTGTCTGCTGTCTAGCTGCAGCAGACCTGGGTTCAATGCCTGTGGTAGTGTTGTTTTGTTTTTTTTTTTAAGTTGTCTACTTCTATTTTTTTTTCATGTTGCACAAAGGCCCCCCCCCAGTTCTGTTCTGCACCCTCTCCCAACTTTTCCCCCTCCCCGAGTTGCATCCCCCCCAGATTAGAAAAATATCATATGCCCCCACTGAGTTTCTCCCCCTCCCTGAAATGAGTCCGCCCTGGAGTTTGTTATATTTATTTGTGAGGGGCATGGGTGGAAAAGCTCCCCCCCACTTAAAATGTCAGTTTACATTGCCCCCTGCAGAGAAAGTCATCACCCATCTCTGTTTGTGGAGTACACTGTAGTACTCATTGCCATTTTCCTCTTCGCTGTTTTCTCAGTTTTTGCTGTTTTCATCTGCACTATTTTGTATTCACCAGTATCACATAGACCCATTCATGGTCAGTGACCTTGCGAACCCTCATTGGTGGATTTGCCATTTATGAGGGTGTTAAGGGTCACTGACCACTCATGAAGACAAAAAAAAAAGGTATCTGACAGTCACCCATCAGATAACCATTATATCTGTAATAAAACATTAGGATTCATAGTTAAGCATGGTGTGCCTGAATGAGAAAAGTTGATACAGTAGACAGACAGAACAATTGTTGGGAAACTGAAGTACAATAATGAGCTCTACTCTTGCTTCTTTCAAAAAATACTTTTTAAGTGAAGAAATGTTTAATATGGCCAAATGATGCTAATAAGACATAGGAAAAGAAATTACAACTCGCCTGAAGTTCTCCAACAAAAAAAGTATTCACTTAACCTGGCTAAATATTAAGCATGTATCTCAGTAATGGACAGTAAGCAGTGGTAAATGTTGAAGAAGATGGTCCGTGATCTTTGTCTAGAATACAAATTATTTGTAAGCCTATTTGGACTGCAAGACCCACAGGGTGCTGTTTTCTTCAGTTTAAGGCTCTACAATTGTCAGCCTTTTGGTCTATTGCAATAGACTGCCATTTCAAGTTTTGCGGCTCTGGATAACAGATAAACCCAAACAGTACTTACTTGCTAATCTTGTGTGCATCACATTAATTTGTCTGTGCCTTCCAGAAATAATACTGCTGTCTCAATGATGAAATGTTAGATCGTGCCCAATGTTTTCCTTAGATTTGAAATTGTAAATTTAGTATTCAAGCAAGCTGTGGGACTCCTTACACTTGAAACGGAAGCTCTCTATCTACTGCACAAATCAGGCATAAGTGAGACATACGCAGGCAAGATTTCAAACTGCCCTGCCACTGATGCACAGCACTGATTCCTTACACCTATGTCTCAGAACTTTCACTTATTAAAAATGTTCAAATGGCAGCCATTTTCCCCTCATTAAAAAAATTCACTAAGGCTTCAACAAACAAAAACTCCCTTCAAGTTAAAAAAAATGAATTAAATATTGTTTTCTTTTTTAGCCCTACTCATTACACTCATTCACAAATGTAAAAAAAATGAAATACAACTGAGTTTTATTTTCCGGGGCCCGATATTCAAATTCACACAAAGCAGAGCGCCAAAATTTGCACTATCCTTACAATTGCCGCGGTACCCAAATATGCTATATTCAGTCAAATAGCACGCTGGCACTACTCAACTGAATGTAGGGCCATGTTGGCCCAGTGCTAAGCCACTTAGTGCTGCTTTGACATGGCTCCCAAAGTACGTCATCAGCAAGGACAGCGCTGGAGCACTGTTTGCAATATTCAAAGAGATCCATGCAAATGAGTCCATTGAGCATGCAAGGCACTAAGGAGCCATTTGCATCCCCATTATGGGCTCATTTGCATGGGTAGCAAGGCAGGTTAGTGTAGAGCTGCCCTCTCTAGTTGTCCGGTCCCAGACCTGTAGATATCCCTGGTGCTAGTGGTTCCCTCCCCACTGATCACTGGCCCATACAGTGCAGAAGTCATATCTCTCATGCTAGTGGTCCCCTTCCCCAATCACCAACCCATTCTGTAAATTAATATATCCCTGCTGCTAGTGGTTCCCCCTTCCACTGATTGTCAGCCTGTACAGTGATAACAGGAAATCCATGGTGTCTAGTAGCCCCTCACACTGTGGTATTTCAGAACTACACCTCCATGCTTAACTCAGTGTCATACATACAATGATTGGCACAGCCTTCCTAACACCTCCTCAGCCAGCCACTGTATGTTCAGGCATGGACAGCACTCCTTATTTATAGGACAGGGCATGTAATCCTTTCCTACAAATAAAAGTCATGCTCCCTGTCTGAACATACAGCAGTTGGCCAAGGAGGTGTGAGGAGAACTACGCCAGTCACCGTATGCACTGGCAGCTCTGAGGGGACTGGGATGGTGACTAGGGAGGTGGGTTTTCAGTACCATGTTGAGGGAAGCTGCTAGACATCAGAGATATCCTGTTATCATGGTATAGGCTGGCAATCACTGGGAGGGGGCACTAGCTGAATGGGCCAGTAATCAGAGGAAGGGAGACCACTACCACCAGGGATATATTAATTTATAGTAGGGCTGGTGATTGGAGGGAAGGAGAACCGATACCACCATTAATATTTTGTGTTGCAATATGGATGGTGATAAGAGGGGGCCACTAGCACCAGGGATATTACTTGTGTACAGTACTGGCCAGTGATTGGAGAGGGGACCACTAGCACCAGGGAAATTATTTTTGTACAGTATGGGTTGGCAATCGGGGGGGCCATGTGCACCAGGGATATATTCATTTATAGAATGGGCTGGTGATCGGAGGGGGGCACCACTAGCATCATGGATATTTTGTGTTACAATAGGGCCAGTGATTAGAGGGAGAGGGCTGACCACTAGCACCAAGGATATTACTTTTGTACAGTACGGGCTGGCGATTGGAGGGGCGAGGCAACTAGCACCAGGGACGTATTAATTGACAGCAGGGCTGGCGATTAGAGGGGAGGACCACTAGCACCAGGGATATTTTGTGTTTTACAATGGGGCCAGTGATTGGTAGGGGGGCTGGGGGCAGGGACCACAGGGGGCAGTTGTGCACTCCCAAGGGCCAACTGTCTAGGTTACTACATTACCTCCTGCAGCCACTAGGTTACCCAGAGTTAAGTCAGGGTTTTGTTTGGTGGTATTTGCGCTGTGCAAAAGGCCTACTCTAAACCCTTTTGCGCAGCACAAAGCTGCTGAATATGGGGTAGCATGGTTATTCATTGCCACACCCCTTCCCTTGACTGCATGCAGACATTATGTTTTGCATGGGTTATAACCCTCTTTGCTTGTGCAATAGCCCCTTTTGAATATGGGGATCCAGCATAAACCCCGGTTTGTACAGACAAAACCTCGTTAGCGCCCATGCAAACTTTTGAATATTAAGCCCCTGGTGTTTTATTGCTTTCCATGAAAAATCAACATTCTATCCTTAGCTGCTTATCTGATAAATCTCTGATGCTTACTTTCCAAAAAGGCCTTACTCCATGTTAGGCCTTCTGTTGTGAGAGTGTGTGTGTGTGTGTGTGTGTGTGTGTGTATGGGTGGATTGAACAGTCTGCCAGCAAAATTATACAGAATTTTGAAATCTGGTATTCCATGGTAAACAGTCCAGGTGTCTGTATGGGGGAGTGAACATTCTGTAAGCAGAATTATGCAGAATTGTGACATTTTCTAGTCCATGATAAACAATCATTCCATGTACTGAAAGTGGGAAAGACACAGAAAAGAACAAACAGGGTGGGGAAGGTAGGCAGATCCTAAGTGCTTCAAAAATCCATTGTGCTTGTACTTCTTAAAAGCACATGTAATGGAACCAAGGATGAGTGAACCTGTTCAGGAAAAGTCCCCTTCTGTGACACAAACTCTCTACTTCCAAGCAGTATAAAGTTATTAAATTTGAGGACTACTATAACATGGCACTTATGGCCACCCTGGACTCTATTGCACCTTATCATGTTTGTCCCTTGACCTCTCCTTGTAATTCACTGTGGTATTGTGCTGTGCTACATCAGTTAAAGACTAAGGGACAGAGGTTAGAAGGTTAGAGCATTTCTGGAGAAGATCCAGGTCTATGGAGGACAAATTAGTGCTGAAAATCCACTATGCTGAATATCAGCAGGCAATCAACCTGAAAAAGACAGAGTTTCTGTCACTGTCCATTGCTGCATGGAAAAAATCATCCAGCTCGGCTCTTCTGTACTGTAGACAGATCACTGAATCCCCCCTGTCTACAGTCCATCACAGCATTTTCCACAGAAGAAGTGCAAGAGTTTTAACAGTTTTTTACTGACAAGGTGTCTGCCATTAGATCAGGTGTCTCCTCAGATGGCCCCTCTGTGGCAGTAGTAGTCATACCTTTGGTGATGTAGATCTGCCTTCCTGGGATGAGTTTTGACCTGTTTTTGAGGCTGAGGTACTCTGGGTGATCTCCAGTTTGCACCCTACCAACTGTATGCTGGACCTGAGATCATCACGGCTGATTCTCAGTTGTGGTGAGTTCCTGGATCCAGTGTTCATGCAGTCTGTGAATGCATCCTTAAGGGAGGGTGTTCCCCCATCGGCCCTAAAAAGGTCGTGGTTATACCATTTCTGAAAAAGCCATCCTTGGACCTGCCATTCTAGTGGACTACAGGCCTGCCTCTAACTTTCCCTTTTTGGGGAAGATTATTGAGAAGGTAGTAGTAGAGAAACTGACAGACCGCCTTGAGTATTTCTTCATCTATGAACCTCTCCAGTCAGGTTTTTGGCCTCGGCATAGCACCAAGACTGCTATCATTAGGGTAACACATGACGTCCATTTCCAAGACACTGAGGGCAGTGTTCCATCTTGGTGCTATTGGCCATCTCATCAGCATTTGACACAGTTGGCCATGGGGTCCTTCTGCATTGCCTGAGGGACTATGTGGGCCTCACTGGTGCAGTTTTGTGTTAGTTTCAGTCTTACATAACTGGGAGAACACAGCATGTCGCCCTGGGGAATTTTACCTCAGAGTCCTCTGTGTTGTTCAGTGGAGTTCCACAGGGCTCAATCATTGCTCCATTTTGGTTTCTGTGTATATGCTGCCCTGGGGGGAATCATTAGATGGTACATAGATGATTTTCACTGCAATGCAGATTACACTCAGCTGCACCTGTCTTGTTTTCATGATGATGGTCTTGTGGGCTTGATGCCAAGTCTGTGTTTGGCATAGATAAATGACTGGATGGCCTTGAATTTGCTATGTCTCAACCTGAGTAACACAGAGGTTCTGGTGATCAAATTGAGTCACTGGGGCTTGGATGATGTAGGTGTGGCTCTCCCATCTGTGGGTGGCTGACTTCGCATGGCAACTGATGCAGTAAAAAATCAGGGAGTCATTTTGGACTGCAAGTTAATGCTAAAACAGCAGGTGTCATCTGTGGTCTGATCTAGCTTTTACCACCTCCATAACATCACTATGATCAATCTGTATCTTGCTCAGGATGACCTAGTAACAATCATCCTTGCTTTTGTCACCTCTAGGTTAAACTACTGTAATGATCTTTACCTAGGGTTATCTGAAGGTTTCATGAAATGTCTGCAATGTGACAGGGTTGAATAAGGCCCTGCCCCATTTGTTATGCAGAAAAAGTTTGGACACAAGTGTCTGTTCTATCCTCTCCTTTTCTGTCTCGTCTCTATCTGGTTGCACAACCAAATTTTCTTGTGAGACCTAGAAACTGATCACTCCAACAGGTTTGCAATTCTCCGCCTCTCGCTATCTCTCTATCTTCACTTGCTATTTCTGTCTTTTCTTCCCCCTTCCATATCTGCAGTTATAAAAAAAAATATGTGTGAATTGTTATGTGGAAATATCACTGATACTTGGATCCCTTTGTTTAAAACTGTATGTGGTTATGCTGTTGAAATGATTGCAAAACTATTTGGAACTCAAGGGGTTAACCCAAGATACAGTTTTTAAGCTCTTTGCAGAGCTGTAAGCAAGAGGTCAGTTCTGCGTCACTATGCACTGTCTTGCTGCACCTGCAAGGAATGAAACTGACAGGAACATTCTGTAAACTTACAAGAACATTCTGTGAGAAGCAGGCTCTCTTAACAAGTTCCTAGACAAAGACTCATAAAAAGATCAGCAATGTTTTTGCTAGAGAGACAAGCAGAGTGAGAGACTGAGAGACTGAAACTTGGAATTAAGAGATACTCTCAAAAGAAGGACTTCGTTTCTGTTTGTACTGCCTTTGTAAGTAGTTATACTGAATAATTTTGTTTTTATTTTGCTGTTATTGAGAAAAATAAAATGTTATTTGTGAATTTTGAAACTGCTCCTGGTTTTCCTATGCTTCCTGACCTGTGTCTCATGACAGATAGTGTAAGAAGTGGGATTTACACTATGCATAATCTAAGCCAGGAGTTTTTTGTATAGGTACTAGACCTGGTACAAGGGAAGCACAGAAGAAAGATATGGATCCTGCAGCAGCAAGTACAGGAGTGATTACCAGAAGAATGGCAGCAAAACTAGAAGTGGAAACAAAAGTCCAAGCTGAGACTGTACAGCCAGTACCAGTCACAGAAAAAAAAGAGCAGGCAGTGACAGAACCTGAAAGCCTGACTGCCTTCTTCAAATGGTGGGCTATACAACAAAAAGAGATGGAGAAACAGAGGAAAGAAAAGAGATGCAGCAACAGGAGCAGCAGAGAAAAGAAGAGATGCAGCAAGAGGAGTAGCAGAGAAAAGAAGAGATGCAGCAACTGGAGCAGCGATGGCTGGATACCTTGCAAATTATCAAAGCAGGAGGATCTGGCAGTGGTCCAGCAGAGCAACAAAACACCAACAACTTAAAAGACCTTAAACTTACAAAGTTATGCTCCTTGGATGATACTGAAGCATGCCTGACAACTTTTGAAATGGTTGCCGCAGCCTGCCAGTGGCCAAAGCAACAATGTGCAGTCAGACTGGTACCTCACTTGATAGGGAAAGCCCAACTTGCCTACAGCAATATGGACACCACACAGTCAGAAAACTATGACCTGGTGAAAAGAGAGCTCCTGAAAAGGTATAACATCTCAGGAGAGACTTACAAGCAAAGATTCCGTTACCTGAAGTACAACTCAGTCGACAATCCTCGAGAAGCCTTTCCCCCGACTCAAAGAACTCCTTATAAAATGGATCCAACTAGAGAGCAAAACACTCTCATAGATCACTGAAACATTTGTAATGGAGCATTTCATCAAAATCCTAACCACGGCTGTACAGTTTGGGGTAAAGAACACTGACCAAAAAGTGGGAAAAAGGCTGTTTCTTTGGCTAAAGACTATCAAATGGCCAGAATGATGCCACAGTATTGAGGTAACAGCCAAGCACCGGTAAGACACTCTTTTTCCCATTTAAACTACAAGTCTGATCATAACTCTGATGAGGGTAACAAATCTGCACCCAAATACTTTATTTGCTAAAACTGTAATAAGCCAAGTAATATTGCCAGAAATTGCCATAGTAAGAAGAGTGACACTGGAGCAGATTTGTCTTTAACAAATTGTGGCAAGTACTTAACAGATGTGAAGGTGGGAGATTAGACTGTGAAGGGACTTACAGATTTGGGAAGCAGACAGACCTTAGTGCATATTGAAGTGCTGGGAAAACGATGTTTAAAAAGACCAGATACTGGTGTCATCTGCATCCATGGGGACACTCAATACTATCCCACCAGCCAAATTAGTCTCAGGCTATTAATGGTGTGTTAAACCAAATAAAAGTGAGGGTAGTACCTAAGTTACCTCTACCTGTGACTATTGGACATTGTTTTCCAGGATTTACTGAGCTAATCAAAGAGGGAGTAAATCCTGATATTTCAGCAGCTGTGGTGACAAGAGCTCAGGCAAAGAAAATCTCAGATGGTGGGGATTTTTTTTCCCCCTTTTGCCAATTTTGATTCGGACTTGTTTGAGCACAGCTCCAAGATATGGAATCCAAGAAAGAAAGAGAACACCTGAAGAAACAGTGGCAACAAAAGACTGATGGACATATGTGGTTAACATATGAAAATGCTGAAACTAAACTGATCACTGATTGTGACTTTCTTTCAGAATAAGCTAACTATGTTTCTCTACAGGGTTATTTTAAGCAGCTGGGGGTGAAACCAAAACAGGGTGATCCTATGTTTAAAAAATGTAATGGGCTACTGCACAGAGTTTGGGTTAAACCTCAGACACAGTACCAGATAGAACAATTGGTTTACCACAAAAGTATGGATCTGAGTTGTTACAGCTAGCACATGATAGTCCTATGGCTGGTCACTCAGGGAGGGGTCACACCCTTGCCAGATTTCTGCATAGATTTTACTTGCCTGGATTTCATGAAGATGTCACTACATATTGCAGTTTTTGTGCTGATTGTCAGAAAGTAGCCCCCACTGACTAAAAAAGACAAAGTGACCCTGGTGCCCCTACCCTTGATAGATGTGCCTTTTGAGAAAATTGCAATGGATGTGGTTGGTCCCTTAGACAAAAGTAAAAAAGGTAATCAATTCATTTTGGTAGTATTTGACTATGCTACTCAATACCCAGAGGCAGTTACAATGCATACTGTCACAGCCCCAAAAGTGGGAGCAGAGCTTGCCAAAATTTTCAGTAGGGTGAGCATACCTAAAGAGATTATTACTGATCAGGGTAGTAATTTTGGTGCTGCATTACTGAAGGAGCTGTACTGACTGCTAGGTATCACTTCCATATGAAACTCCCCTTATCACCCTCAGACAGACAGTCTTGTTGAGCGTTTTACTCAAACCCTAAAATGCATGTTAAAAAGGTTTGTAAAAGGAGAAGGGAAAGACTGGGACCAATACTTACTGTACCTGCTTTTTGCTTACAGAGAAGTGCTGAAGTGCCACAGGCATCAACAGGTTTTTCACCATTTGAAATGCTGTATAGTAGACAACCTAGAGGGCCACTAGATGTAATAAAAGAAACATAGAAAGATAACCACCACCAGAAAAAAATCTATGACATCTTATATGTGTGCCCTGAGAAAGAAGCTGGTAAAATCAGTTGAATCACCCATAGTAATCAGGAAGAGGCCCCAAACCAGCAGAAGGTGTATTATGACCATGGGGTAAAAGAAAAGGCTTTTGAGCCGGGTGAAAATGTCTTGCTACTGTTACCCACTACAGAAAATAGACTGTTAATGAAATGGCAATGGCCTTATAAAGTGCTTAGAAGTACTGGCACAGTTAACTGTGAGATTGAGACCCCTGATAGGAACAATCCTATTAAGATATACCATGCTAACCTCTTCAAGAAATTGGTTGAAAAAACACCAGAAGCTGTTTTGCTGGTTTTACCAGAAACTGGTAAAGAAGATATTGATGTAGCTTACAACAGACTGGAACAAACTATAACTGTTGATACTGTAAAGGTGAATGTTTCCTTAACCTCTGAACAAACCACAGAAATTTGTAACTTGCTAAAGACATTTAACAGTGCTTTTACCATAGTACCAGGCCAAGCAATAGGGGTCAAGCACAGAATAGTGACAAGGAATGCTCGCCCTGTTAGACAAAAGACATACAGATTACCAGAGTGGTTAAGAGTGGATGTGGTTAAGAAAATACAAAAAATGAAAGAATTGGGTATCATAGAAGACTAAAAAAGTGCTTGGTCATCACCAGTGGTGATTGTAAACAAAAAAGAAGGGGGTGTAAAAACCTGCCTTGTTTTTAGGAAACTTAATCAAGTGTCAGAATGTTATAGTTATCCTATGCCCATAACAGATGAGTTGGTGGACAGACTGGAGAGTGCCAAGTATATCAGTACCTCCGATATCATCAAGAGATACTGGCAGATCCCCCTAACTAAGGAATCCAGAAACAAAACTGCATTTGCCACTCCCATAAGATTCTATCAGTTCACCACCATGCTGTTTGGTTTACATGGTGCATCCACTACATTTCAGCAGAACATGAATGTCATTTTATCCCCTCACACTGGTTATCATGCTACGTACCTGGATGATGTTGTGGTGCACACTCCATACTGGAAAAGCCACCTGGAACACCTACAAGCAGTTATCCAATTGATCAAAATGGCAGGTCTGACAATTAATCCTACAAAATGTGCACTAGGCATGCAGGAAACCAGATATTTGGGCTATGTTTTGGGAAATGGAGAAGTCAAGCCAGAGGTTTACAATATAGAAACTTTAGCTAACAGCTCTGTTCCCAAAATCAAGAAACATGTCAGGTCATTTTTAAGGCTGGCTGATTATTATCGGAGATTTGTTCCCAGCTTTGCCAAGTTCACTACTCCCCTCACTGAACTAATAAAGAAACAGTAACCAAATAATGTGAAACGGACCCCAGAGTGTGACGAGGCTTTTCGGGCCATTAAGGCTATCTTATGTTCAGCTCCTGTTTTAAGAAGCCCAGACTTTGAGAAACAATTTCTGTTACAGACTGATGCATCAGAGGTAGGCCTAGGTGCAGTCTTGAGCCAGCATACAGGTGGGAAAGAACATCCTATTCTATACCTAAGTAGAAAATTACACAACAGAGAGACAAGGTACTCCACCATTGAAAAGGAATGCCTTGCAGCAAAGTGAGCCATTGAGTTCCTTATGTTTTACTTACTAGGATATGTCTTTATACTTGTAACAGATCACAGTCCCTCTCTGTTGGCTTAACCAAATGAAGAATAACAATTCTACAATCCCACGGTGGTACCTGGCACTACAGCCGTTTAAATATAAAGTGATGCACAAATCTGGGAAAGAGAATGTCAGTGCAGATTTTCTGTCAAGATATAGATCAGGAATTGAAATTCAGATGGTTAAAAAAGTGTGAGTTTAAACTTCACTGTTTGTTATTCTGGTTGTGAACTGTAAAAGTTATAAGCTAATGCTAGAAGATAATTTAAAGAATGTTTTGGAAACCTGTTTTTTTTTTTTTTTAAATCATGTTTTGTCTTAAAGAGGGAGGTATGTGACAGGGTTGAATAAGGCTCTGCTCCATTTGTTATGCAGAAAGAGTTTAGAAGCATGGATCTGTTCTATTCTTTCCTTTTCTGTCTCTTCTCTGTCTGGTTGCACAACCAAATTTTCTTGTGAGACATAGGAACTGATCACTCCAACAGTTTTGCAATTCTCTGACTCTCACTATCTCTTTACCTTCACTTGCTATTTCTGTCTTCTCTTCCCCTTGCATATCTGTGGTTATAAAAAAATGTGTGAATTTTTATGTGAAAATGTCACTGATATTGGGATCCCTTTGTTTAAAACTGTATGTAGTTATACCATTGAAATGATTGCAGAGCTATTTGGAATGCAAGGGATTAACCTGAGGTGCAGTTTTTAATCCCTTTGCAGAGTTGTAAACAAGAGGTCAGTTCTGGGTCACTATGCACTGTCTTGCTGCACCCGCAGGAATGAAACTGACAAGAACATTCTGTAAACTTACAAGAGAACATTCTGTGAGAAGCAGGATCTCTTAATGAGTTCCTAGACAAAGACTTATAAAAACAGCAAGGAGAGTGAGAGACTGAGAGACTGAAACTTGGAATTAAGAGATACTCTCAGAAGAAGGACTTACTTTTCTGTTTGTACTGCCTTTGTAAATTTTAATACTGAATAATTTAGATTTTTTATTTTGCTGTTATTGAGAAAAATAAAGCACTATTCACTAATTTTGAAACTGCTCCTGGTTTTCCTATGCTTCTTGATAGGTTCCTCAACAACATACAGCTGGTCCAGAATGCTGCCATCCAGATGATTTTTAATTCCTTAGATCATGCTACATCTGCATGCACTGCACTGATTGCCTTTGCAGTGGTGCATAATCTTCAAGATCTGCTTGTTAACTTACAAGGCCCTATGCAGTATGTGTCCAGACTATTTAAAAGAGCCAAGAAGTACCAAAAGAACCAGCACTTCAGCAGTAATAAAAATGCCAGCACAAGTATTAGAGTGCAAATGCTGTGAGAAATTATTCAAGGCAAGACAGAGCTGCACCAAGAAACCCCAGCGCTTCCACAGTCAAGCATTCCTCAATCCAGGATCTTGTTACTTAAAAGAGCCCCTGGTTCCTTACCACCTAATTTGCTCTCTCCACTCCACCAATTCAGGCTTTATTATTGTCCTTCCATCTAGGCTGAAATTATCTGGTGACAGAGCTTTTGGGGTGGCTACTCCTTTGTTATGGAACTCATTCCCTTTAAATATTTGTATGGCCAACACAGTGGAGGATTAATGCCTCTTTAAAGACCTTTTTATTTCAACAGGCATTTCCTGATTAATGAATGACTGTCTGCATGCCTCTGCTTATTTTAGTTAAAGTGTATTTTAATACTTTTGTCCTGATTTTACGTTTGAACTCTGTACAGCCCTCAGAGCCGCTTTTGGATTTGGCACTTTATACATGAACATTACCCTGCCTTACCTTGCCTTGCCTTTGGTCTTGCAGCACATTTGATTCAATATATTCTTCTAACCTTTCCTTTAACTGTGTTTCCTTTAACTTCCCTGCCACTGGGGTCAGGGTCACTGGCCTATAGTTGCTAGCTTCTTCCCTTCTGCCACTCTTATGCAGAAGAACCACATTTGCTCTCCTCCAGTCCTCTAGGACCATGCCAAATTTCAGTGAGCTGCTGAATAAGGTCATCAGCAGAGCCAGAATCTTCTTGAGTTCTTTTAGTACCCTTAGATGTATCCTGTTCAGTCAAATAGCCTTGTCCACTTTCAGAAAGGTATGTCCCTTCAGGACTCCTTTCTCTGAAAATGAACTCAAGTCCAGCTCCTCCTTGTTCCTGCTGCTCAATGGTGGCCTGTTTCCCTTCCCTCTACTGTAGAGACTATGCAGAAGTGCCTTTTTAGAATGTGTACCTCTTCTTTGTCCCCTTCTGCACAGTCTACCTCTGCCAGCCTTCTCATCCTCATTATTTCACTCCTTGCTTTCCTCTTCTCACTTTTGTACCTAGTCATATCGCCATGTGCTTTCCCTTTGGTTAGCCTTTCCTCTGTCTCTGCTTTTCCCCTGCTCACTACCTTACCTGCGTCCCTCTGTTTTACCTAGTACAATTCATGTCTTCTTCCCTCTGTGTTTTCTTATACCTCCTGAATTTTGATTACTCATATCATGCTACATCTGCATGCACTGCACTGATCGCTTTTGCAGTGGTGCATAATCTTCAAGATCTGCTTGATAACTTACAAGGCCATATGCAGTATGTGTCCAGACTATTTAAAAGAGCCAAGAAGTACCAAAAGAACCAGCACTTCAGCAGTAATAAAAATGTCAGCACAAGTATTAGAGTGCAAATGCTGTGAGGAATTATTCAAGGCAAGCCAGAGCTGCACCAAGAAACCCCAGTGCTTTTGCAGTCAAGCATTCCTCAATCCAGGATCTTGTTACTTAAAAGAGCCCCTGGTTCCTTGCCATCTAATTTGCTCTCTCCACTCCACCAGTCCCTCTTTTCTTTCCTCACTGTGGCCACCTCCCTAGACTACCATACCAGTCTCTTTTTTCCTTTAGCTTTTAAGTCAGATCCAGAGAAGTGGTGATGTCAAAAAAGGAATTTTCGGAGAGCAGTAAACAAGAGGGTCAAGTGGACAAACTGGCAGACAAATGTGCATTTGAAGGCAGTGAGAAAGATGAAAAGTTCATGCTGGAGTTAAATAAAACATTTTGTGATGTGAGTAAAGGTCTTAAACCTTTAGAAAATGGAGAAGGGGAAGTATGGGAGGTGCCTGAAAACCGCTATGTAAAAGTAGAAGATGTGACAAAGGAATTGAAGCATAGGTGGCAGCCACAGGGGGCTAGGGGACTCAGTTAACCCTTCACTTTCAAAAGCAGAGGTCAGGATGTATATTTTGGCCTCCACTTCTGAATGCAGACTTTGCTGTCTTAAGTCCATGGTACACACATTCACAGAGTGAGAGGTAGCTTTCCACTGGCAGACAGAGCTCAGCTGAGCTGATTGTACAGTAATTGCCACCCACCAGCACACAAAAACGATTCTTTTTTTTTGGTCCATATACATTTGCTTTCTCTCCCCTCCCTCCCATCTGGACTGTCGCCTCTGTGTTAATTAACTTCAAAGGAACCATCTTGGTTTCTTGTCCCCTCTGCATTGTGCTATTGATTTTTGGTGTCTGTCACCTGCCATTTCCTTTCCGGCTATCCACATTGATCAAGCCCTAACAGCCTTCCCCCTCAGAAAATAAACAACATGCCCTTTCAAGGCACATCTCTGTTCCTTCCCCCAGCGCCCATCACTCATGTTCAGTGATGTGGTGACTGGTGACTTTACTGCACTACACCAATCAGTGGTTGTATCCAGTTTAAAAATAATATCCACATGGCTAGGGGATGCTGGGCCAGGTGTGCACCAAGTATAAGAAGGCCACCTCTCACATTTCTTATTCTTTTGGCACAGAACTTCTTCATGGGTGGATTCGATTCAGTTCCTATTACCAGTTCCAGCCTTCACACAAGCAGTGGGAGCACAAGGCAACACGGTCCATGACCACAAAAAGAATACATGCTGTTTTGAGCAGCAGGCAGCAGACTTGACTGGAGGACTGCAGACCATCCTTGACTTGACTAGGCTAGTGGGCTTAAGCTGTGGAGCTGACCCTATCTCTATCTTCGTCTCCAGTCCAGGTGAGGCAGCCAGCAACTTAATTTGCATCAAAAATAACCACCACTGCATTGAGCAGCTACAGTCAATCAGCAGAGTTTGTAAAGAGTTAGCCAGCAAAGTAAACAACACTGCAACTAAGCCCAAGCTTGTTGGCTGGTCTGGTCATAAGTTCCCTTTGCATTTGTGTTTCTGGAAGGGGGCTATGGAATTCGATACTGAAACTCTGTCTGGGATTGGGGGGTATGGAATTAGCAAACTGAAACTCTGTCTGCCTAGGGTCAGGAAGCAGCAAGCTGAAGCTCTTTCTGGGATCAGGAAGTAAATAAGGAGTACATTTTAGAATATAGTGGGTTGGGGTTGAGGAATTGGCAAGTTGGGCCTGGCAAAAGGAGTAGAAATTATATTAGAGGTGTGTTTAAAATGTCAGGTTTGTTAAATTGAGAACTGGGCCTGGGTTAAGGAGAGAAAACAGATTATAAACCTAAAATGTATGGTGTTGTTGAATTGCAAGCTGGGTCTGGGATAAAGAGGAGGAGAAATTAGACCAAAAGTATATTTGAGGTTGCTGAATTGGTAAGGCAGGCTTGGATTAAGGAGGTCCAAGTATATGTCAAATGCAGGGCCGTGTGCAGTTGGCAAGCTGGACCTGGGATAAGGAGGCAAACAATAGATTTGAAGCCTACAATGTAGAGGGTTATGGAAGGGGCAAGCTGTGCTTCTCATTAAGAGGAAAATGAATGGGTTTTCCCCTGTAAAGAGCATATTTATGTATATGTGTGTGTGTGTGTGTGTGTGCGTGCGTGCGTGCGTGTGTTTGTTTTGGGGGGTTGTGGCTGGTAAGCTGGTACTGGTCACCTGTGACTTCTGGGGAAGGGGACTTAATGGAGTATCAGTTTGTTATTCCTTATGTCTACATGATAGTAAAATATTTAAGAGGCTGCAACTGGCAACCATGGGTTGACCGCATGGGAATTTTTTTCTTTCTCTTTTTTTTTTAATTTGGTAACTGGGTAAGGCCCACGAGGCACAACTGCCTGTTTTCGGGAGCTACCAGGGAGCACTTGGGACAGTTAAGTGACTTGCTCAGAGACACACAGTATGCACATGGAGGTTGTGAGGATCAGACTCAGCCTGCCAGATGTACCAAGTTCATTCACAGCTTGTTACTGTAATCTCTAGACTAAACTGCCTGCCCCAAACACATTGAAGGAGTGGAAGAATGTGGAGAAATCATTAAAAAATGTGTCCAAGGGTGTGTAATTGGCAAGCTGGTACTGGGCTGGGATTTTGAAATTATAGAGAAAAATATTCAAACAAGTAGGGGAGGGATGGATGGAACAATTAAGTTGGAGCTTGGGCTGGACTTTTATTGTAGCCTACAGTATGCAGAGCTAATATTCAACACTTTTAAAGGTGCAGTGCATGTTACAGTGAAAATGTTGACCTATACTTTTTGATTACATTTTAGATCTTGTCTTGTCTGCTCTGATGCCATTCTTTTCCCATTTTGAGTCAGCTTTAACACTTTTTTTGTACTTTGGAAATAATAAAATGAGTGCTCCTTTCAATATGGCTCAGACCAGGTTTTCATCTGTATTCTCAGCTGTTTTAGTACCATCATTGTCCTATAAGGTCAGGGCGCACCGTCTGCTGCATGCCAGTTCATTTTAGTCACAACAGAAATTATGTTAAACAGTAAGTGTTCAAAAACAACAGACTGAGAATACTGATGAAAGCCTAGGGAATGCTCTTTTTATTTAGTTATTTATTTTTATTCTTTGGTAAAAAGGTAAGGCCCATGACCCATTTTCAGTGTCAAGCTGGGAGCAAAGGGGGGGTTAAGTGACTTGTTCAGAGTCACACAGTATGCAAGTGGAGGTTGTGAGAATCAAACCCGAGTCTGCTAGATGTAGTAAACTTGTTCACAGCTCCTTACTCTAACCTCTAGGGTGTACTGCTAACTCTGTGCTGGCAGTATAACTTAATGCAGCCGAAGTGTTACAGCAGGCTCAAAATGAAGAAGAAAGGCCACAGTGTTCATTTCAGAGTGGGGGACTGGGACAAGTGCTACACAATATTCAGTTTTGACCTACCTTTTCTTCTCACCTGGGAACAACCTGCTTTTATAACCAACATAACAGTTTTAAGCTGATGTTTTACAAATCTGGGCTTGGTTGAACAATATGGAATGACCAAGGTTTTTCCTTTGACTCTTACTTTTCACTCCCTGTGGATGTGCCCTTTAAGGGTATGGTACAAGATGGAAGATAAGGGTTGATCTAAAATAGAATAAAAAAAAATATGGGTCAACATTTTTAACATGTACATACACTGCTGCTTTATATTAGAAGTGGTCCACAAAAGCTTTTCAAAGTATAGCCCTGCTCGGTGAAGTTCAGAAAATTCAGTTGCATAGAATGTCTGCAGCAGAATGAGAGTAGTAATTTTATAACCTAAATGTTGCAGAAACAGTAACATGGGACTATATTACATCATCCTTTTATAAGTTTACATCCTATCCTTTTGCTGATGGTAGCTAGTGGTGGCTGGTGGGAGGGACTGTAACAAATTTATAATAGTGTAGCAGGGGAGAACTTAGTTTAGGCAAGGTGAAAGAGAAAATGTAGTTTGTGGATTTCAAGAGGGTGGGAGGCTCACCAGTACAACATAAATGGCGAACTGTTGTGGGCCCAGAAGTAATGGCATCTGGAGTAAGGGTTCCTGATTCCCCAAATAACAGGAAAGAACCACAGGTCCAGAAGTAACCTCCTCTATGGCTTGTACAACCCTGCACACACTAATGCAGTAGTGGCCTTTGGGCTAATGAAGAAAAGAAAACTGAAAACTTAAACTCATGAGAAGTAGCGGTTATGTTTACAGAGCAAGCATAAGCATCACTCTCTAATCTATTTCTTGGCCCGTTGTTCTCCAGTTATGCCAGGCGGTTGGCTAGGTAAGACATTTTTGTTTGGGGGGTGGAGATAATGCCCACTAATTCTGTTTATAATCCATCTTTATTAGGAAGACAAGGGGCATAGTGTGTAGAACAAATAACATCACTAGACACTTTTTTATAGACTGTTTTTTATTGCTTGTAATCCTCTGCTGTATATTAACTGGTTTCACCATTGATTTCACTGAAACCTCAGTTTGGTTTTGATCTGGTCAATGAGCACTCAGCTGAGTCTAGTAATGCAAGGAGACATAGTCTGCAGATCTTCTGGAATTCTGTCTGAGGAGAGGGGTCATGGGTGTACAGTATCTCAAATAGTAGCTGACATGCTCTGGGCAGGCAACTCATACCAAGACGTTGACTGCCTGAAGAGCTATCTTTGGTATGTTTAGAATTTTTTTAATTAGTAGTAAAAGAAATACAGTATGTACATTAATCTGCCCAGCTTGTAACTTCGGTGTATGAGTCAAGTGGCTGTTAAGCGCTGCAGCAGCCCTGCTCTTACTGTAAAGTAAGCTTAATGATGACACAAAGTAAGGAACAGGCTGTAGGTGCTCTATGTACTGTATATATTAATAAGATATGGGGAGGGGGCTCTTGGGTCTATAATTAACTGCATACACATAGAATTGCCTTCAAAAATAATGCAATTAGGTTTAGCGAGCCTTCTCCACCTATCCTATCAATACTGTATCTACAAAGAGTGTCTATAGCCCCCTTTCCTAGTCCACATCATCATTAAACTTATTTTAGGGGTGAGACTGAAGCACTCGGTGGCTGCTCCTCTCATGCACAGAAGTTATGAGCCCAGAAAATTAAGAATATGTATTTCTTAGTACTGAAGTTTAAAAAAATTGCAGCATAGCAAATGAAGCTCTTAAGACAGGTGACATCTTTGTATGAGTTGCCTTGCCAAAAATGTGACAGTGTCAATTTCTCTTTAAACTGGAAAGGGTTAAAAGGTTGAACTCTATATTACTGGAGAATAGTGCCAAAGGTACAAGAACCCACATACATTTTTGTAAGATGGAACTTTTCCTGTGGGTCTCCCTTCTCTCCAATATGAGAATTATTACTTAGTGGGTTTCATGCAAGCTGAGTATGGGGTTGGGGTTAGTTAAAAGAAAAAAGTTGTTTCAGCTTTTGAAATCCTTATTACTATGGCATTAGTATTCTCAGCAGTATTTGAACACATATTGTTTTATCTTCACTCCTCGTGACTAATGTGCACTACCATACAACAGACACTGCTCCTTAAGCTCATGGAACAATGGGTGAATCCAGATGCTGTTGCACCAGTGACATGAACAACAGCCTACCTAGGCATCACAGCATCCTGTTTCCTTTACCTGCAGCTCTATTACAGTGTACTGTTCTCATGCTCTCCAATATGATGACCCCTAGATCCTTTTCTTCCATGGTGCTTTCCAGTCCCCCCATCAAGTGCAAGATAGAACATCATTTTCTGTATCTGTGTGTTCTCAAAAGGAATAATCGTGAAATAATATTAGAAGTTGGAGTGTTCTGCTTATTTTGTCTTTGTACATTAAGATAGTAGTGATGGCAGTGGAGGTTCAACTGTTATATCTATATATGTTAAAAGGAATGTTTAGAGATAGTCCAGTGATGCTGAGGGTTGACCATTGGACACAACACCTCATTCCACACCAGTGACTCCTGTTCAGTAATGAACATGGGTTGCAGAGGTTCAGCCAGAAGTGAGAGGATTGATAATCTGAGAGACTACTGGTGCCACCAAGTGGAGGCCTAGTGGCAGTGTGTGATAGAAGCAGCAGAAGAAGGATGGGTACTGCAGGACTCCATGACATGTATGTGCCTCCACAACCATACGCTGATGTGTGTGCCCCAGCAAGGTACTCGAGAAAAATTGTGACAGGGCAGATGTTCATGACACTGTGCACACTGATCCCTCACCCGCTTTACCACCAGGGACCTGGGCAGCCAAGACTGAATTGTGCTTTGGGGGCACTGCCCTCCACCTTCTGACCATGCCATGGGGGGGTAATCTGTGTGGATATTAAGAATGCACATGTACACCCTGGGAAGATGCTGGATGATGGGTGTTGGCAGGGATAGAGTTGCAAGGAAGCCCATGCCTGCCTCGGCCAAGAAAAATAAATTATTTATAGCAAAAAAAAAAGAAATGCTTGTGAATTAATATGCTGAGTAGTTGAGCTACATATGAATTCAATTGTGGTGTTCCTGCTTGTTGTGTTGTCTTTGTACATTAACGTGGTGGCAGGGGTTCAACCATTCTACCTATATATGTTCTCAGTAGGAATGATTGTTAATTAATATTCTAAGCAAATGGGAGACCTGCTGTAACAGCATCTGTCATTCTGCTCTATCTATGCCAAGACGCACCCACCTCTGTGTGCTCTATGCTGACCTTGGCTGGCTCTCCCCTCCCTCATACTGGACATATACCGCTGGTTGCGCCATAGAAAAAATAATCAGAGAAGGCCTTCCTGAGTCTATTGTTTGTTGGTTCAAACCTTCCTTACCAACCTACTCCTTGCACTTGATGAACAACTCTCTACTGGATATCCCCAAATGAAACATTAGGATGGGCAAGTATGCCTTTGCAGTGTCTGAATCAAAACTCTGGAACTCTCTCCCTAAGAAACTGAAACATGAGCAGTCCCACCATATCTTTAAAAATGGCCTCAAAAGCCTCCTACAAATGAAGGACAACTGCTCTTGTCCCTAAAGTATATGGAGTACTTATCTGGTTCTTGTCTCTCTCTAAGGCCCCACTAGCACTTCTGGGACTCCCCTATCCCTGCTCACTTCTCTTAGAACCAAGCTGCTGGCCACTTACCCTTGACTTCCCTATTAGTCCTCTGGTAATTCTTCCCACCCTCTGTCTCATGGTGCCCTCTGTACTTTTATGTGTTATTTATTTATTTTTTTTCCTTACAGTGGTGATTGCCTGTTGAGTTCCTTGTACTCTTTGTGTATATTCATTGTATATTTATTTAATACCAGGTGTTTATCATGTACACCACTGTGTTCTGTATTGTATGCTGTCTGGAACTCCCCTGTTATAATATGCTGGTTTTGCCTGTAACGCTTCTGGGTCATGCCTGAAAATAGACAATGTTGTTGTTTTAAAGCACTTACCCTATCAACAAAACTAAGTAAATAAATATTCTCAGCCTTTGTGCTGTTTACCTGTTGTGTTTTCTTTCTTAGAAGTAATAATTGCATATGTGTGTGTGTGTGTGTGTGTGTGTATTGTATTTATATTGTAGTAGTGTTTACGTTTTTTGAAATAATTGTAAATTAGGTCATGTAACTACCACCCAAGTGTATTGTTTTCTGTTTGTTTTGAAATAGTCCTAGTTGTTCCTTATTTAGGGCCTCATATTAATATATATTTTTTTATTTTTTATATATATTTTTAAAGCTGTGGGTGGAGCCTACAGGAGTATTGCATGTACAAAAGGAGTGATGTCATGTTTTCTGTCTGTGGAACTGACTGAAGGTGTAAATAGTCTCCTCCGCCTTACCCTCCACCAAGCAATGTTTTCTGCCCTCAAATAAATACGCTTTCATGTTAGTCAATGGTTGCAGGGTACTATTTTTGTTCTTAAATGGGTGGTACAAGAACTGAAACCTGAGTAGTGGGAGGCAGAATTAGTTTTTTTTTTTAGTAAGATCCACCTCCGCCTCCACCCCAAACTTTTTTCTGATTCATGTGGGGAAGAGCATGAGATAGCTCTAGCATGCTGTAACCAGATACACTAGTTTAAGACCTTATCAACCATCAGACATGCTTGTGCAGTGGAGAACAGAACAGAAATTATTTAATGACTTCAAATTGACTTAAAAATCCTTTGGAACAAATGATTATCAGAGCCACCTGGTGCCTCAGAAGCACACCTAGAGACACATTCAGCTCTGTAAGAAAATTTTCATTTTTTTGTGGGGGCTGTGGGATTCAAAACCAGATCTAACTGTCCAGATCATCAACACTATAAACTTCTAAAATTAACTGGCTCTAGCTGTTTTCTTACAGAAACCTCACTCAGTTAGATTTTAAGTATTTGCTAAATTGTAAATGTAGGTTATCAGCATTCTGTTAGTAGTTAGTGCTGACTGTGGTCTGTGACAAGATAACTTTTTTTTACAAATGAAGTGTATGGTAGGAAGCTGAAAACATACTTTGATGATAAAGTGTGTTTTTTCTTTTAAGTTTGAGATGTATTAGAAAATACTGAATGAGAAAACAATTGGTGATTTTAAAAGCTATTCTGATCAGAGCTGACATAAAAAAATCTAAACTATGTTTTCTTTTCTCATGGACAATAGTAATAGGATCTCAGCATTCACTTAATTAAACCTGTTTTTCAGGTTTTTTTTATAGCATATTGCCAAGGTAATCTTCCCAGAATGCAATCTGTCACAGGGGGATTGAGGCTTGGTCCTGCACTTTATATAATGTAAAAAGTACCTTGCTGATCTGAGTTAGAATCCTGCTGTTTCATTCTCTGTTTGCAAAGCCAATACTCTAGCTTCCTTGTCACATTTATAAAGTGCAGTCTGCTAGGTGTGGATGGGAGCAAATCACTAGGAAAGTAGTCACAGCTTCCCCCTAATCATAAACCAATTCAATGTGTGATCTGCTCAACCCTGGCTTTATAAATTGATTTAATTGTTTTTAGAGGGGCTCCTGGTTGTGACAATATCAACAAACAAATGAAGTCCAGTGTGCCCCCCCATCTGCCCAAACAGACCTGTAACGGAGGAGTTTTTTTAATCTATCATGTCCCAAATAGGGGCTCTTAGTTATCAAACGTTGGCCAAAATGTGAACAAACTCCATCAAAGCAGGATGAGACCTACTGGTTTATGGTGTTTTGGTCAGGTAGATGATAGATGAGTTTCCTCTACCTTTTGATAGAAGAAGGTGGTGAGTTTAAAATACATCATGTGTCATAAAAATGGTCTAGAGAACATGTCATTTTGAGGTGAGACACAGAGGGACTGCAAAAATGCTTCAGAGACAGTTGTGTAGTGATGTCTTGAGTGAGCACTTCAGGTGCTACTATGCTTGTAATGGGGAACTGTGGCACATTAGTTAGTATTTTAGCATTCTTTAAATTTAGCCTCCTTTAAATTTCAAAAATGTGATAAATTATCTTGTTCAGGCCATTTTTTATTAAATTAATCGGACCAAGCCATGCATTCACATTGGTATGTATTACTTTTGTCACACACAGTACATAGTAGCAGCTCCTTAATTAATATGTGATTGTGCCTTTAACAGAGAAAAAGCAACTGAATATTAGTAAAAGAAATGACTATTAAAGTTCACTATTTCCCAAATAGTTATTTTAATCAAACCTCCTTGTATGTTCACCCAGTGTAGAACATTGCTGTGTATCATTTTTGGCCCTTTATGTATGCCTTGGTTACCTCTGGGATAAAGTAGGCATGTGCCTTTGGGGGGGCAGGCTGCTTTAGCTGAAACTTGCTTTGGCTGTGGTAAACTGAGTGAGGGATCATCTGCATTGCTGGCTGCTATTGTAATAGGCATACCTCTCAACTTCCAAAGCAGCAAATGTGTAGCAGGGACCTTCAAAAATCATAGCAAGGGGCCCAAAATCATAGCACCTAATTTTTGGCAATGCTTTGCAACATGGCATCATGCCACCCATATGCTAACTCCAGAAATATAATTATTTGTGCAGTTTGTTGAAGGTAATTGCTCCTAAAATGCATCCCACAATACTGGATAAACTTTACTGCCACCTAAATAGTAAATAAAGACAACAAATACAATGATGCTTGTATTTAGTGATTAATTCTTTATTTACACCATCCACAGAAAAGAAACTTCCCCATGACATTAAATTCAAAAAAGTATGACACTGACAGCTAGACATCTACATCTACATCATATATACACTAATATAAACAGTAACTGAGGCTGCAAGTTACAGGACCCACTCAGTGTTTTGAATGTTCTTTGTTGTATGCGACAACAGCTTTTTTGGCTGCCTCCAAAACCTCTTTTGGCTATGAAGTCATTAAACAGTCATGCTCCTCATTGATTTTTATTGCAAGGAGGCCATTCAGTGTAGCTAAACTCATTGAATGGTGTAATTCTGACCTGACCTTTATAACCATGCTAAAGACCCACTCTGATTCTGCATTAGAATGTGGCCAGCACAATAACATAAGCATTCATTTTCTGAACAAAGATTGCTCTTGCTCTTCACATTTAGACACAGCCAATACTTTGCCCCAGTACTTTAACAATCTGCATTTGTTTCACAGTTTGTCACATCAACATCAGATAACTGATATGCTGAAAACTCATCTCTCAGCTTGCTACTGTCAGCATTGCTTGCACACACGCTAAGCTGGCAAGCTCGATGCACCACAAATTTTCCAGACAGTTTTAATTTACAGCTGGGGTTAAGTAGTGTGGAAGCATTTTTTAGCAGATTGTTTTGCAAGAGGAACTTCTGTATCATTTTTGTCAGAACAGCTTTATAGAATTTTACTGCTTTACCATGTATATTATGCTCAATGACTGTGCCCAAGAGCATATCCTCATGCTTTCTAAAATAGTCTTCCACTTCCGGCCCCATTTATATTTCATCTGCTGGGAGAATATTTTCAGTGTTCTCCAACAGATGGACATCATTTGTTTTAATAAGGGCTACTGCAGCCTCAGCTTACAACAGTCTACCAGCATATAATTGAACCACCTTAGTGGTATCTTCATGCAAGGTCATAAGCTGGCTCCGCCTGCTTTGCAACTTTATGTTGAACTGGCATAGAGGCTCTAAGCCATACTTTATAAAGAGAAAAGCAAGTCTGACTTCATGGCTTTGAAGTCTGTCACAAATTAGTTGTACCTTGATGGTACGATTCTTATAGGATAAAAAGCAGGACAGTAAAGCAGGCCACATGTCTAGCAGGTGCTTTACAACTTTGCAGAGACTTAACCAATGAGTGGGGACATGTTTTATAATTTTCAGTGGTTCAACATCAGTAAATAATGCAAACTCTTTTAATGTTTGCTGTCTTTGAGCACTTGTGGAAAAGTGGCAGTAGATATCAGATACAAGTTCCTCTATGGGTGACGCTAGAACTTTACACCAGACTTGCTGGCCAAGTCTGCCAAGTGGCACAGGCAACCAATGTTAACACTATTTGGGTTATCTTTCTTTAACCCAGATGCCACAGAATTGTTCTTCCTGATCATTGAGGCTGTATTGTCCGAAGAAAATGCAACCAGATTGTCTGGTGGAATGTCAAATCATTTTAAAGCGTCCATCAGAGAATTATGCATTGCTTCTCCAGTGCCTGAAGTGCATTCAGGCATATCAAGGAATTTTACAAGATTCATTCCCATGGACTCATTAAAGTAGCCCAGTAAAATAACTGAAACTTTTTCTGAGCCCATATCTGTGCTTTGGTCCATATAAACACAAAATGGGACTGTCTGACACATGAAAGCAACATCTTGCTGGTATTTTTTTTCCTCAAGTACATCCCTTGAAATGCAGGATGTCTTGGTTGTCCCACATGGCATTTTCCTGACCACTTCAGGCTCTAAGCAGTACTTTTTAATATATTCCAGAATGCGGTCTGCTGCAACAAATGACAAGTTATGTTCTGCCATCATCTGAACAAAGGCAACTTCAGCTTCAGTGACTTTATTGCTGGTCTGTGCTATGAAGAATTCTGTCACCTTCTTCCCACTGGCATGTTTTGCATTCTGAATATGTTTTGTTGTGTTGTGGTATTTCAGGATATCAGAATGCCCTCCATGATGAATGGTGATGTCACATACAGTATATAAGTTTTGCAGAATGCATAGGTTGATCCTAGTTTGCTCTCTCAAACCCAATCAAAGGACAATTTCTAACTGCTCTGGAATGAGCCACATCATCTTTTCTTTTTCTCTGGTGTTTGAGCCCTGGTACTCTCAATGTCAGTGTCATCAAAATGATCAGGTTACATTTTCGGACTAAGTAGGTAAATGACAAAAAGGATAAGGTCATGGCAATAATCACAGGCTGTGCTAGGCCAGCCAAGATAAATAAATAAACTAAAACTGGACAAATAAAACACAAAACAAAACAAAAATGGAAAAAATTATCTCCTCGCTGACTCCAAGACAAAAACAAAGTGGCAAAATAAGTCACGTTTACTTTAAAGTTCAAGGGTTAGGTTTTAACATTGTTTTACTTGCCAAAAACCTTGCAAATTGTCCAGGGCTAGTGCAGTCTTGAGTAGTGCAGGTTTTCCAAGGCTATTAATGAAGTTAAAAATTGCCCCATTTTAGCAGGCTCTAGTCCTTGTGCTAATCTTTGTGCTCCAGAGGGCCTGGTGTGATTAATACCTGCTTAAGAGTTGCAGTTATCTGGAACTTCAAGAGCGGTATCCCACAAAAGGCTAAATGTGAGGTGTTATTTCATTTGTATTCATTCAGTTAGTGTTAATCACTTCACTGTTAGAAATTTCAGCCAGTGTGTTCAGTGTGTGATCAAGGGTAGACAGAAACTAGCTTCCAGTTTGCTAAAAGTGACAAATTGTCTCATGCTGTTAAGACCCGTCCCCCTTACTCTCATACACTGACAAACTGTTGTGTACATGGTCTGCTTTGCAGCTAATGTGTGTTATCCCAGTCTCAAGTCACCATAGCTGCTCCCTCTTCCCTCTCTCAACTCTGCATTTTCTCGGGGCACCACTGCAGACTACACTCTAGAATGACTATCTGTAGACCCATTGCTGCCATTACTTACTGGCAAGTGTAGGGGTCCCCCAGCTCTTTGAAATGGACCATGCCAGCAGCCAATGCCATCTGTAGTCTGTTCTGCAGTTCTAAATGAACCATGCCAGCCAATGTCAATGCCATCCATACAGTCCCACAGTTTCACCCTTATCCTACCCAGCAGGTCCTTTCATAAAGTTTTGGGTTTCCCAAGCCAGTTATTTTAGCATGTACAAGGGACCATAGTTTAATGTTGGTGGGAGGTAGGTTTAAAAGCAACCTCAGGAAGTACTTCTTCATGAAGAGAGTGATGGAACCATGGAACTGCCTGCCCCAGGAGCTAGTAATATCAATGACTATTAGAGATTTCAAACTTTCATGGAATAGGCATTGTAGACAGGTTAGGTAGCATGCAATGGGGGGTAGTCTTTTAGGGCATTACTCATGGGGGAATGTTCTTTCACCAAAACTGAAAATGGAAAAAAACAGCAGTTCTCATATATACAGTTACTCATCTGCATAACTACAGAAAGCCTTAAAACTTCCACACCTCAATTGGAACATGTGATAATGTGCATTTTAAACATTTTGCACAAATGTTCAATTTCCTACACAGTTAAAATTAGCACTGTGAGGTGTGGCAATTGTCTCCAGGCATTCAGATATGACTGTTCAAATATGAAAACTGCTCTTTCAACTTCCAGCTACTGCGCAGCACAATTTGATAAAAAGTGACCTGCACATTATCACTAGAAATGCGTGCAACTGTAGTCAGACACACATATACACAGACAATATTATTGTCTCAACCCTGCTGTTAGAGCAATCTACAGACATGGTAGCATAACAGCAACAGTTATAATACCATAAACTACACATTATAAGTAGATAATATATTAAATATACATGCATAACAATATGTGGACAGATGAACAGGGAGATGCAGTCAGAGGGACACTCGCAGTATCCAAGTAATTCGTAAGCAGCTTTTAGCTTGAGAGTTCAGCTTGTTTTTCCTTTGAACCATATATCTCTAGCCTTGAAGTTACAGCATTCATATGTCTACATAACTCTTAATATCAATGTTTTGCTCAATATATACTTGCAAAGAAATAAACAGTATATCTGTCCCTTTTGCCAATGCCCCTTACTTTTTAGGGCCCCCATGATTACGTCGTGCCTTCTATTTACATACCCCTATCTGCCTGTAATAGGGGTGTGTAAATAAAAATACACAAATCAATCACTGGGCTAAAAAAAGCAAATGCCTTGGCTACAGGGAACACAAGAATTATTGTATAATAATCATGGGGCTGTAAAAAGAAAAAGTCTTGGCTACTGGGGACACAATAATTATTGCATAACACTAATAATAATTATAGATTATGAGTGATACTACAGCTGCAAGCACCACGGAAACCCAGGACATGAATAACAAACACATGGCCCCAGGTCTGTCATTCATGCCTTGGGGCTGCACAGTGCAGCTATAGTACCAGTAGTGAATATTTTTATTATGATTGTCTTGTGTCCCCCTTTGGTAGCATCACCCTATATACTGTATCAGCCTTGCTGTATTAGAATGTCACTGCCAGTAAGCCCCCCTCCTGATTTAGCTTGTTGTGCAGATTTTGATCTGCAGTAGACAGACTAGAAACTGTCTGCTCTGAGTCTGAAAACCCCGAGCTGTTATTAAAGCCCCAAACACAAGCAGCTGCATCCTGCCTGTTTGTCTTTTTTTAACCACCCAACCCTCCTAAAATAGAATTGGCAGCCTCAGTCAGCTAAACAGTGCATTGTAGTTATTTTTTTGTGGACTTACCGAACTTGCTTGCAGGTTCAGAACTTCAGGTCAGGGGGATAGACTGTAGAATGATGACTGGTCACAATCAGGTCTGTCCTCAGTACAGGCGGTCTGTTCGTGGATTGCTGCTGACTGTGGTTACTGCTGTTTAGCTTTCTTTTAGCTTTTTGTTCACTAAAAAATGAATTAAAGTTTAGGTAGCAGCAGTACCGTACCAGCAGCCAGTAATAGTGGTAGGGAAGCAGCAGACTATCGGCGGTGACAGATGGGTCTTCTGGCTCACTGCAGGCTGGCAGGAATGATCACTTGCCTCACTCTCCTCTCTAAGCAGGATATGGCTGCCATGGCTGCAATTTCTCACCAGGGCTGTGGAACTTGTCCTTGGGTCTCTCTCTGGAGGCAGGCTAGTTCTCCGACCAAGAAGCAATTTGGTGTTGCAGTGAATCTCAAGTTCTCCAGTGCTCTGGAATTGGTCCTAGGCTGGGCTAAGTGATTTTTAGAGGGCCCAGAGGGCTGTTTTTATGTCCCAGCTACAGACCTGAGGGGGGACAAAACAATTCAGGTACTGGGGTGGGGGGGCAAAAATAACAAGGGACTGAGTGGAGCCTTGCGATTGGCTCCAACAGCACATCCTGTGATGTCAGGGCATATTACAGTGCACAGCAAGGGGGATGATGTGGAAACAAAGGAATGGCATCTTGGCATAGACAGTGGACTGTGTGGTTTGGGGTAATCTCAGGCATCGGATGGTGGGGGACAAAAAATCAGAGCAAAGCAGACCATAGCAGAGCAGTGGAGCAGAGCTCAAAATGAAGCTGGAATGTGGAACACTTTGCCAAATGTGGAGCAATTGAGAGGTATGGTAATAGAATACAGTTTGGGATAAAAGCATTTTTTGTTCTGTAAAACATGTTTCTTCAGTTCTCTGTCATGGTCAGTAAGTTAGGGGACTTTGCCTAGAGAAGCTGTAGCAATTGCTAGCTCCATTCTCCACTGCAAGATATGTTGGATTTAGTCAAACCTAGTTTGTTTATCCTCATCTAAGATGGTGGCCGAAATCTCTCGAGAGCTGAGAGCCAGTCAGCTTGCAGCTCTCATGCACCAGGAGATTTGTAAACTGGATAGAAGTGTGTGGGGGGGTGGTCATGCTGCTAGCAGTTGTTTGAGAAACTGGGGCCATAAAGAAACATTTGGATGGCTCCATTTTGGTACATAGAACTTTCTTTTCTCAGTGGGACTGTTTTTTGTGTAGAATATAGCACAAGGTGGTTGCGGGTGCTTTAATTTAGTGCCACTGAACTCCAGTAATGTTTGAATCCAGCTCAGGCATTTTAAACATTTTCCAGTGCAAGGAAGCTTTTCTGGGTGAGTTTAAGAGTACCCTTTTTACAAGTTAGTGGGGCTAGCAGGGTCACCAGATTCTTGTTGATGATTAATACAACTCAGGAACCAGGTGGATTATTTATTATATTACCTCATGTAAATCACTGCATAGATTCTGTGTTCAGTTATGTGGGACAGATATTTTAGTTTCTGGCAATACTAGCAGGGGTGTTCAGGTAGCTAATAATCTCTATAGTTGCACAATGCGATAATGTTCATAATTTGAATACTGTGTTGGCAATTTCTCAGCTAACATTTTTCTAGACAACCAACACTAGTAGAAGCCACAGTGCTAACATTTATAAGACTGCCAGTTTTGCAATTTTAAAAAAGTTGCATGTCTGCAGAAACATACTCTTCTAGTCTTGTTTGATCTCAAATTACATGTTCTCTAGACCTTTTTTATGACACATTATGTATTTTAAACTCACCACCTTCTTCTATCGAAAGGTAGAGGAAACTCCTCTATCATCTACCTGACCAAAGCACCATAAACAAGTAGGTCTCATCCTGCTTTGATGGAGTGGTTTGGCTTGCTCACATTTTGGTTAAAGTTTGATAACTAAGAGCCCCTATTTGGGACATGAGAGATTAACAAAATCCTCCATTACAGGCCTGTTTGGGCAGATGGGGGGGGGGGCACACTGGACTTCATTTGTTTGTTGATATTGGTCACAACCAGGAGCCCCTCTAAAAAACAATTAAATAAATTTATAAAGCCAGGGTTGAGCAGATCACACATTGAACTGGTATGGGTAAAACCCAGGTCACCAGACCAGGACCAGTGCTGTAAAATCTGCACAGGGCACAGCTTGTGCAAACATTGCTTATCTAGTGGATCAAATAAATATGTGCAAATAAATAAATACTTAGCTTCACCTTGTGCTTCAACCCACCCAAGGAGTGATGTTATTACATGATAATGCACACCATGTCATGCCTTATTGCTTAAATACAAACATATGAAATTTTCCAGCAGATAAAGGCCTAGAGGTCTATCAAGTCTGCTCGAATGTGCAGCTAGCATGCCTTATTCTGCAGCTGCCCCTCACCAATCAATGCACTACACTTTGATTCAGTTAGTGTATGCAACAGCCTTCATATGAACACTCTGAGCTTCTCTTTGACACCTGATGTCTATTTGCTTTAACTATTGCATATTGTTTGAACTGCTTTGGTCTTCCTGATGTGGTGCCTGTGTGCCTAAACTATGTAATCTGTTTATCTACTGCTACCCATGTATCTCCAGTGAATGATTCTTATAACTGTCTACTCTCCAAGCCATTGTTTTTGGACTTGTTAACTGTGCTGTTTTTGTATTAGTTTTGATGAGGTGCCTTTGTAAATGAGTCTCTGACTCAAAGGTTTGTAAATCCGATATTTTTTAAATAAATAAATAAATGTTTATGTTGAAGACCATGAAACACCCTTATCTAGTTAATGCATTCGCAGTCGTAGTGGCTCTGCCAGAGTTTGTTTAATTAGCAGTTCCAAAATCCATTGACTTTAGTTAAGCTGAAGACAACGGTGAAGCAGAACATGGTGACATAACTGGAGTCAATGTCAGTGTGTCCTACTTCATTGTAGTCTTCAGCTTAACTGATGTCACTGAGTTTTGGAACTGCTGAGTAAAAAAGAAAACAAATATTGGACAGGAAAAAGCCTGCATTAATATGGGGTCCTAAATAAAGAAACCATAGGACTATTTTAAAACAAACCCAAAACAATATGCCTGGGTGATAAAGCAGACTTTATGCATGCCCAGATTTGTTTGTTTGTTTGTTTTGTTGAATTTCGTTGACCTGGTAAGCCCACTGGGCCTAGAAGTCTCTTTTTCAGGCATGACTGGGGGGAGGGGGGATACAGATAGTAAGCAACTGAAATTGAACCAGATTAAGCTGTTGGTGGCATTTTTAGTGAATGAGGGAAATTTTGCCAGCACACCAGGGAAATTCTTCTACTCTTTTCAATAACTGCCATGGGATCTTTAACATCCACCTGAACTACCACCAATCCAGGCAGATGGGACCTTGGTTTAATGTCTCTTCTGAAAGACGGCACCTCAGAAGTGCAGCACCCCTCTCATGCTGCACTACAGTGTCAGTACTGGGATATTAACCCAAGTGTTAGATGTGGGAACTGAACCCACAGCCCTCTGATCTCTCAGCCTCAGAGGTGAGTGTGCTACCTACTGAGCCACTGACACTGCAATTATTATATAATTATTTACAATTATTCAATTTGCTTATAAACTTAGTGTGGTGTTGTGCTTATGCAACTTGCTGAATAAACTTTGTTGTGGCCGTTCACCTTTCTATGCCTCATAAATACCACCCTGTAGGGATGCTAAAAGCAGGAACCCTGGAGGAGGGTTCCACCCCTAGAGGTGCTGTGAGAAGGATTCCCATAGGCTAAAGGTAGCTTAGAAAAAGCCCAAAAAGAAAATAGATTAGAAAGCATTGCAGAGGTAATGATTTGGTATTGACATTGGAATATACATATGGCCTTCGGAGAAGAGAGTAATGGTTAGAGATAACTGAAGTGAGTGACAGTTTTAACATACGTTGAATGAATTATAATGAGAGGGCATGTCTTCCCAAGGAGAGAGGGAACAGCAAAAAAGGGGCACCATCCATCTCCATCCAACATCAGAAACCTACCTAAATAACTATGGAAACTACCTAAGTAATTTAGGAGGTAACTAAAAATGATAACCTTTGGCACTGAGGAGAGGAAAAAGACCCTTTGAGGAGGAAACCTCTGGGGAGTCAGGGCCTAGGTTACCTTCCCTCTGGGATATGGGTGTTTTATTTAGTAACAGCTCTGTTGGTGCAGTTTAGAAACCTAATCCAAGTAGAGGAAAATATTCCAGTTTGGTGGAAAGCTATCATGATCCCTCTAACTGGAATGCCATGACAGGTTGTGAGAGTCCTCTGCAACAACAGAAACTCTGAAGCTAGAGCAGGACCCCCAAAGTGGGAGGAAAAGAGCAATGACTGCTGAGACACTCAGCCAGCCTACCAACTAAAAACAGACCAGGTGAACCAGAGGCGGTCATGCGGAGAATAGCATAGAGGACACAGCCAAACCCAATTGGGCTACCTAAAGGAGCACTCTTGGGCATGAGGGCCCAATCCCTTGTAGCTGAATTCTTAAATTCTACATCAAGAAGTGCCATCAATGGTGGAAATGGCTAAAACTCCACCCAGAGCAAGGCCATTCCCACTATGGGCCAGATGAGAAGGACCCCACCCCGAGTTTCACATGCTCAAGATACATATTTTGCTGGAGAGCGAGACCGTTGACTGCAGGGAAGCATTGAGCCAGAGAAGGTAATGGTCATGGTTGGCAAGCCTCCAATTTATAAAGGAGAGCAGACAGATAACTATGAAGTGCTACATATGAGGGGACCGGGCTAAGCCAGCGGCCGTCAATTAGGTATTGGTATATGGTATGATTGTATGAGATGATTGATACAATGGACTGATATGATTGACTGATGAGATTGATGGATAGGAATGCTTAATATGATTGAGTGATATGATCAAAGCCAGCAAAAGCAAGCCAACCAGTTCCACTATGGAAGCCAAATTAATGGTGTCATAGAAGGTAGGTGATCGAATAGTGAGAGGCTGTGAAGCCATTAAGCAGTGAGAGGCTGTGATGCCAGAAATTGATTCAATGAGGTTTGGTAAATCAAATTGATAAGGTTTAGCAGTGATTGCTATGGCTGCAGCATAATCAAAGAATTGATATGAGTGGCATAAATACCTTAAATGCCTTTGAGGTGGAGTTACATTATTCAAGTAAGGAGCATTTGCAACACAATAATGAAACAGAATGAAAATCTTGAAATTCATCCAATGAATATTGTGAAAATCATGCAAGCTATGAAGTTAATATATTTATGCATAGATAACTGAGAAGCCATGTAGAAAAGGAGCAGGATTCATTTGACTTACATAAAAGCATGTTCCTGCTATCTGGAGCCACTATGCCCCACCGTGCCATCACAGTCCCCCCCCCCCATGGGAATAACAGGGAAGCCACAAGCTGAGCACCATGAGACCAAACAACTAATTTAATGAGTGAAAGTTGCAGTATAGGTAGAAGCAACTGTGATGTTGGTAGGGTAGAACACCCCCCAACAATAAAAATAGAGTTAATTGAATGGTTAAAGTTTTAATATGCAGAAGTCATAAACAGACGGCAAGGGTTTTGGTAAAAGTATGGTTTGGTAAAATTCTGATGCTGTAGATTAGATAGCAGGTTAGTGATGAGAAGGCTGGGTGAATCCAGCAGCTGGGAGAGGTAGAAGGCTATTCTGAACTAGCAACACCTGAGCCTGAATAACATAAACACAGCGAGTGGCAGCTATGCTGAGTAGTATGATCCTGGACCAGGTGCAAACAATTAAGGTGGAAGCACAGAAGACAGTAGAGAAACAACAGTGAGAGCTTGAACCATATGAGAACAATTGTAGGAAAACTGAGGATTGCTAGAAAGGGAAGCTGGAGGTTGAGTTGAAGCATATAGATAACAGTGCAGTGAACTGAGGGTTTGCATTATCTGGTGAGTAATTACATTATCTGGAGAGTAAATTAGAGCCTGAGAGCTCAGGCATAGGATTAGGACAATACAAACAGAGGGCAACAGAATTGTAGGATATGACCGAAGGGCAACAGTATGGTAGGAAATCTAGAAAGACCCCCCAAAGAAATCACAAAATAAAAAGACAAACACAGGAGAACAGAAAAACAAGCAACACAAGAAGCATGCAGCAGCAAGAGGCAACAAATACTGACCAAAAGCAGGGCACAAGCAATGCTGGAGGGGAGGAGGCAAGCCCTCGCAGGCCCCAAGAGAGAAGACAAACTGAAAGAGCCTCCAGCCAGCAAAGAAAAATGCTTCTGAATGAAGCAGGAAGGATGAGTTTAAATAGGTTAGATGGGCGTGGCTGTTGATTCAGCCATTGAACTGCAGGCTACAACCTTTCAATAGTAAACAATGTTGAGGAAGAACCCACAGGGTACAAAGCACTAGGGCTTTGTTGTTCTCTGTTTTAATAAAGCAACATTCTGCAGCACTGTTTCAGTGCTGCCCTCTCATTTTTTCAGTGAGGTTTCTTTCTTTTGCTGTTCTACTCTGCTTGATACCACTGCTCCTACTTCCTGTTAGCGCTGACACAGCATTGCTTTGGATCAAAAGAAAATAGGACTGGCTCTCTCATCATATACAAAATGAAATGCTGCAGCTAATAGCTCATAGAATTCTGAAAGACATTGCTTGAGAAATCAAGCATAAGAAATGGTTTGCCATAATGGTGTACAAAACCAGACTCCTTTGCTGAAAAACTAGTATCTTTATGTTTGTGGTACTGTAAAAGAGAACCCTCACAACACATGAAGAGTTTATTGCATTCTATAATACATCATCGTCAAATGCCAAAACACTTAAACCCATAATTCTTGATGTTCTGTTAAGACTGGATATAGACATCAAAAATTGTAGGGGTCAGTGCTATGATGGAGCAAATAACATGTCTGGAAAAATTAATGGAGTGCAAGCAAAGATTCATCAGCTGTGCCCTAATGCACTGTATGTCCACTGCTGTGCTCACAGTTTAAACCTGGCCTTACGAGATTTTTCATAGTGTGTGCCATTGGTAAGGGATTCTTAGGAATATGTCAGAGAGGTTAACAACATACATTCAGCAAAAGGAATTGGTATCAAATTAAAGATCACTTTGGTGGAAACAACAAAGGCTTACATGCACTGTGTCCAACCAGATGGACAGTCAGAACATCTGCTTTTGAAATGGTCCTTGCTAATTACAATTCTATCATTGAGGCACTGAAAGAAATTGTTGCAGGGGATAACAGTGAAGATGGCAGTAAGGCAAATGACTAGCTTGTCTTCTTCAGCAGTTTCCAACATTTTTTGGCTTCAAGATGGCTGTATTGGTGTTTCCACCATTTGAAGAGACCAGCAACGTTTTGCAGTGAGAAGATCTAACTTCAGTCGGTGCAAAAATTGCAGTTGGACATCTAATTTCATACCAAAATGAGAAAAGATAAAGTGGCTAACAGGCTCCAGTGTGCATCAAAGAAGTAAATGAACCCATAGTTTGGTTCAAAATACAACATTTTTTTTATTAACATGAAAACAAACTTCCAGCTCACTCCACCAGTACAAACCACCAACATTTCACCCACCTGACCATGACAAAGCCCAAACTATGGGTTCATTTACTCTTTGGTGCACACTAGAGCCTGTTAGTCACTTTGTCTTTTCTCATTTTGATATGCAATATTTTTAGGTGTGCTCCAGGCGTGGACTCCCTTAGCTGCTGTTTGCTTCTTTGTTTGGTTTTCCACATCTAATTTCATGCTTGCAGGGACTATAAACTCAAAAGTCCTTTGCTAACATGTGGCAAAAAAGTACAGCAGAATCAATGAAATTGGATATTTCAGAGCCAGTAGTACCACGCTCCAAAAGGCCACCTAGATGTGGAGACAATAAGTCAATTCTTGTTTCTTTTAAAGGCCCATGTAACTACTTTAGGCCAATATACATTGAGTTTCTTGATGGTATACCATCACTGCAGTGACTTCGACACTGCAAAGACCATCACAGTGACAGGAATCGGGTTAAAGCCACAGGTCACTGTGATGATCTGTGCAGTGACCGAGATTGCCTCGCTGGGTGATTCACCCCTCCCTCCCGGTCCAACTCTTACTTGGAGCTGGAATCCTAGAGACCAGGAGGTGTGGGGGAGTTTGGGGGGCACAACCCCCTGATAGATACATGGAGGCATCACTGACACCGCAATACCGACAGTCGGCACTGCGGTTGTCACTGTCGGGGATGCCTCCATTATTGCTATCACTGCAGCATGGTAAAACCTTTCTTGATACCTTATTAATATCTGTCCAATCCAGATTTGATCAGCAATGTTTTGAAAATTTTGTGAGAACTGAAAACATCCTTCTGAAACAGACAAATTGTGAAACGGTAGAGCTGGATAGTGCCAAAGACTTAATCCAGCATCATTCATTGAATATTGACCCACAGCGATTCAAAGTACAGCTGCCAATGATAGCAGAAGTAAACAGGGGAAAAATGTTTTCTATGTTGAAGAACTCTCTCCAAGTATGCTACTGCTTGGTTATGCTAGATTTCTGTACTCTGAGGTCCTGAAGCTTCTTCAGATTCAGAGAACAATTCCATCCTCAACAGCAACAGTGGAGATATCCTTTTCAACTCTTCAGTTACTGAAAACTTACTTGAGATGCACTATGACTACAAGCAGGTTAAATAGTATTGCTGCCCTTCACATCAATAAGACAACAGCTGTGAATCTGGATTTGACTGCCATTGCAAGGGAATTTGTGATGCCTGTCAATTTTAGGCCAGGTACTTTTGTAAAGTTTTAAATTGAACATTTGTATTGGTGGTTCACCCATGCCACAGTGACAGGCATGTTGCTGATGCCAGCTACAGCTCAGGCAACATGCTGCCAGGCATTACGCCTCCTGGAAGTTACAGCACCAAAGTGCAATCCAGGAAACAGTGAGCTTCACCTGCCACATCACAAAAAAATATACAGTATATAACCTCCTCCAGGGCAGGCATGCCATGAAGGGCACAGAAAGTGAGTTGGTGCCTAACACGGCATGAGTGTCAGGCGATCTAAAATCAAGATTGCACCTGTCACCCCTGCCCTTTTTGCAGTGACAACATTACCGCGCTGTAATGCTGTTGCCGTGCTAACAGGATACATGTATTGGTTGAGTAATGGCAACATTGCAGAAGAAACATTTACCGAAATCACATTTGTATAATGCACACAGTCATTTTATTTTGAAATGAACATTGCACACACAGTCACTGTACAGTACAAGTCACATTAACCTTTTCCATCAACTCACTGGTGTAGCATTTTCTTTCTGTGATTCTACTGCAGTGACAGCTTGAATTGTTGAAGCTTTTAATTCTTTTCCAACCATTGTTCACTGCCTATTCAACTCACTTGTACCTGTTTAGTCATATGGCAGTAGCTGTTTTGCAGTGTTTATGCAATGCATTTTTATGGCATTGTTTATAAATATCACAGCATTCCATAAGAGCATTGTTTATAAATAGCACAGCATTCCTTAAGAGCATTGTTTATAAATATCACATCATTCCTTAAGAGTTGTTTAGTCTGCCTTCTGAAATGAAACTCATAAGCACTCAGCTGAAAATGAAGCTTATAGTCCTAACTGCTAGCTGCAAACCAATACTAACCTTTTACTAATTCATTGAATTAAATACTGCACAGATTAGGCAACTCATTGAACAAAGCTGCACCAGTGAGTTGAGGGAACAGTTTAATGTGACTTGTACTGTATTTTACTTTTAAACAAACTTTGCATACATAGTTACTTTAGTTTGAGCTTTGCCCACATAAGGCCCTATGCATATATGGGCGACATGTACATGCCAGAGGAGTGTATCCTGCCCGTGAGCCAGGGGTATGCACCACTAGTGTGCACCTCTCCATGGCCCTGCCCCCCAGCACGAGGGAGTGTGGAGGATAGCTATGCAGGCCAGCTGCACAGCCAATGTGATCCCGCCTCAGTCTGTGAATGGATCCCTTGATCCCATGGATGTGGATGAATAGCTGCCAGCACACTGTGCATGGCAGCCCAGAGGCAGGTGTGTGCCAAATTGGCTGGGCCCAAGACCGATGTTTGGCCACCATGGCCTGGGCAGCATGATTGTGGGGGCATACATGCCCTGCCTTACTCACAGCAGCTTGGAGAGGACTCACGAGGGGGAGATTGCACCCCTTATGGCAGGGCTGACCCTTGCATACTGTGTGCCCCCCCTGTGCCTAGCACTCTGCACCTCTGTCAATTCAATGGCTGTGAGAAAGATAGTCATGCAAAACTGGAATATTTTACTTTTAGATTCAGTATTGGGTAATAGTTGTATGGAAGCACCAAGATTTAGTTACAGAAGAGGGAAACATTTAGCTGATATATTAACACACAGCCTTCAACCAGCAGAGAGTAGTAGAAAACATTTATGGCTACTAGAATTGTCACTGGGCAATTTCAAATGCAGTAGATGTAAATTCTTGAAACATAGAATTTTATGGCAGATAAAGACCACTTGGCCAACCTAGTCTGCCCATTTTCCTACCTGATGGATAAGCTGCAGATCCTAGTTAACCAACAGCCTGCTTCCTCCAACCCTCCACTATGACTGCCTTATGTCTGCCCCATGCATTCTTGAATTCCTCCACTGTTCTTGATTCCACTACCTCCTCGGGAAGGCTGTTCCATGCATCCACAACCCTCTCTGTGAAAAAATACTTCTTCACATTACCTCTGAGCCATCCCCCCCCCTCTATTTTCAAATTGTGCCCCCCTGTTCTTGCACATCTCTTTTTCTGAAAGATACCACCCTCTTGGATTTTGTTGATTCCCTTGAGATACTTGAAAGTTTCTGTCATGTCCCCCTCTCCCTTCTTTCCTCAAGGGTATACTTTAGTCTCTCTTCGTATGTCTTCTGGTGCAGACCCTGCACCATTTTGGTTGCCCTCCTCTGGACAGCCTTCACTCTGTCTATGTCTTTGCGGAGATGGGGTCTCCAAAACTTCACACAGTACTCCCAGATGGGGTCTCACCAACTGTCTGTACAGAGGGATAACAACTTCCTGTTTTCTACTGTTGATGCCTGTCCCTATGCATCCCACTATCCTCTCCCCAGCCTTCCTTACTGCTTTCTAACATTGCTTGCCCACCTTTAGGTCATCTGATGTAATTACTCACAGGTCCCTTTCCATTTTTGTTGTTGTCAGTATCTCACCCCCCCAGTGTGTACTCTTCCCCTGGGTTTTTGTTTCCCAGGTACATTACCTTGCACTTCTTTGCATTGAATCTAAGCTGCCATACATCTGACCATTCCTCCAACTTTTCCAAGTCTCTTCTCATCCTTTCCACTCCATTTTGTGTATCAACCCTGTTACAGATCTTTGTGTCATCTGCAAAGAGACATACTTTTCCTTCCAGTTCCTCTGCAATGTCACTTATAAAGACATTAAAAAGGACCGGTCCCAGTACTGAACCCTGCGGTACCCCACTAGTAAACCTCCTTTCTTCACTGTGGACTCCATTTACTACTACCCTTTGCGTTCTGTTGTTCAGCTAATTTTTTATCCAGGCTACCACCTTGGGACCCACTCCAAGGTTGGCTAACTTGTATATTAATCTTTTATATGAGACTGTATCAAATGCCTTGCTAAAATATAGGTAGGCCATGTCCACAGCCCCTCCCTGGTCTACTACTTTGGTAACCCAGTCAAAGAAATCTATTAGATTCATCTGACATGACCTTTCCACTGTGAATTCATGCTGCCTTGGGTCCTGTGCCCCACTACCTCTAGTACTCAATAATTCTTTCCTTCAGAAGTGATTCCATCACTAAATGACATCACTCTGCACCATAGTACATAGGGCCCACTGTCACTTTATCTGAACCTTGCTCACACAATAGTCACTTTAGTTTGAACGTCACACACTGTAATCACTCTCGTTTGAACTTTTCACACACTTTAGTCACTCTAGTTTGAATTTTGCACACATGTTGTAATTGCTGTAATAAGATGCACATTAGAGATATATTTGAAGTCTACATGGAAATGTAATGACTGAAAAGTGACACATTAATTGCAGCCTCTTGCTCCAATGAGTTATTTGCCAAAATAAAGACAAGGCTTGCTGGCAACACAATTGCGTTTTTTCTTCTTGTTTACTAAGTCATGCAGTCTTTTGCAGGTCTATAATGAAATAGTACCCTACTTATATTACATAGTCACAATTGAGATGTATGTTTGCTACCTGAATAAGGATTGTTAGAGTGTTATTATGGCAAAGATATTGTTATCATACTACAGTAAAATATCAATAGCCATTTTTGTACAGTTTACTTACTCTCTTCACTCAGGGAGAGTTGGCACAGATAAAAAAATATTCCTCTGAACTGGTTAAATGGCCTGAAAACAGTGGTATACCATGAACCACTGTTAGTGTCAGACTTCCCATGGTATTGATAATGTGTCTTCCAAAACCGTGGAACTGTCATATCACAACATCATTTATTCTGACTCCCCAGTTCCTAAACCGCTCCTTCACCTATGAACTGAAGAAGCTAAAAGTGAACAAGGCAGTTGGACCTTACATAATACAAAACTAGGTGTGGACAGAAGGAGCAGACTAAATTGCCTCTTGGATATGTATAATATTTAATAAATCCATTACCTAGGAAAATTACTATATCAATGGAAATGGGCCTGTATAATCCCATTGCCTAAAACATCTGCGCCACAGGATATAAAGAGAGATTTCAGGCCCATTTTGCTTACCTGTGTGGTATCTAATGTATGCAAAGAATTTATCACAAGACAGATGTTAGAATTGATCTCTAATGAAACAGACAAAAATCAATGTGGTTCTTTAAAAGGAAGTTCAACAACTTCAGCAGCCTTAAAGTTCCTGGACCTGTGCATGAAATCATGAGGTGAGGGGGAGGTGGTGAGGGCAATATTGGATGATTACAGAAAAGCCTTTGACCTGATAGACCGCATCACATTGATAGGAAAATTACAGACATTAAGTATCCTGCCCTGTATTGTGAGATAGGTCAATGATTTCTTAGAGGTCAGGACCCAATGGATTGAAGAGTGGGGTTTGATTGGTAGCAGAATGTATAAACCGTGGAGTGCTGCAGGGAACAAAATTGTGACCTTTGTTATTCCGAATAATAACTAACCTTAAAACCATTGAATGCTGTATTATGTGATGATAACACAGTAATTGATAAATTTACTGAAATAAGCCACAGTGATCATCCAGGAAGATTTAAAAAAATGTAAGAGGGGTCAAAACATATTTTTATGGAGATAAACCCAGACAAAGCAAAAGAAATCAGATTTGGGGGGGGGAAACAAATGGAAGTAACTTCCTTTGGTGTTTTGTTTGTTTTTTTTTGGATGGAAAGAACAAGTTGAGAGGATGTTAACAAAGGCAATTCAAGAACATATTTTCTGACCATGTTAAAAAAAGTTGGGGTCTGTCAATATGACTTGTTATATTTCTAGTGTACTGTAGTCAGACCAATACTTGAATATAGATTCTCCGTTTGGGGGGGAAGATTCACAAACACGGAGAGAAAAGAGTTAGAAAGAATACAAAAAAGTGCCCTATACCTAATTTTAGGGGCTGAGGTCTCATTTGATGAGGCATTAAAAAATTGCAGTCTGGTGAGACTGAATGTAAGGAGAGAGGAAATGGTGAAGGCACTATTTGTAGAAAGCTGTGACCCCAAACATAAGTTGCACTCCCAACTGCCACCAAAAGAGGAACCAGTATGTGGTTTGAGGGAGTAGGTTAGATGGTGAAAACCTATTTTTAGAATAAAAAAATATATAAAATACTTTTTATGTGATTTTTAGATGAATGAATATGAGCATGTAATGAGTTTTTTTATATTAGTATTTGTGTGACAATATAGTAGTTGTTGCTGAAAAAGGAAAACATAGAGGAATTGTGTCAGAACATAGTTGATGTATCTATATGTTTAGCTAGATTCATTTTATTTGTGTTTGCATGGTGCTTTTTGTAAGTGAGATGTGTAATGTTACACACTGATGTAGCATAATGAAGTCAAATACATACAATGTGTTTTTTATGAAGTGCTGAACTTCAAAATCCCCTTTTTGGGGGGTCTGGTTGCAATTGTACTTTTAATAAGGTCAGAATCAAACTACTTCTTTCACACACAGGCTGTTTGCCTTAATTATGTCCTCCCTTATTGTTCCCATACTGTACAGTGATCACTGGTACAATGAGGACTCTCCACCATGTCATCTGAAATGCTGACCCTGTTTGTAAAAACCAGGTCCAGAGCTGCACTGTACACAGTGAGTTTATTGACTAGCTACTTGAGTAAAGCCCCTTGTAGAGAGCCAAGGATGGGCCTGTTCCTTGCCAAAGCTGCAGCTGGAGGGTTCCAAACCATATTTCGCAGACAGAAGTCCCCAACTAGCAGCAACTCTCCCTTATTTGTCATCCTAATGATGTCTTCCCAAGTGCCTTACCCAGCTCCTATCTGCACTGGAGGTCTGTATACAACCCCTGTATGGATAGTAACCCCAGCTCCTGACTCCTGGGTGCAGTTGAGAATTTTGTTCCCTCATCATTGCTTTACAGCATTGTGTAGAGGTCTTCACAGTGCTAGTAATTGCAATTCCCAGGTCTTTCACCTTTTCAGGCATTGTGATGGTTACTCCCCACTGCTTGTATTCGACCCTGTCACAAGTTGTAAGAGGGAGTTAATAAACCCTCTTTACAAGACACTGGTTAGGCCCCATCTGGAGTACTGCATGCAGTACTGGAGGCCGCATCTGCACCAGGACATTAACAAAATGGAGGCAGTCCACAGAAGGGCAACCAAAATGGTGCAGGAACTGCATCAGAAAACATATGAGGACAGATTAATGGAGCTCAAAATGTATTCCCTAGAGCAAAGGAGGGAGACAGGTGAAATGATTGAAACATTCAAACATCTTAAGGGCATTAACAAGGTAAAAGAGTCTAACATGTTTCATTATAAGAAAAATAGCAGAACAAGAGGACACAGCATAAGATTAGAGGAAGGCCAATTAAGGGTAATGTGAGAAAGTTCTTTTTCACAGACAGGGTGGTGGATGCATGGAATGGCCTACCTCAGGAAGTAGTGGATATGAATACAGTGCAGGGCTTCAAACAGGCATGGGATAGGCATAAGGGAGCAATACAGATGAGTATGAATAGATAGGCCATTGACTGAGTAAAGGACTATGGCATATTCATAAGGTAGAAAAAATGGGGAGACTGGATGAACCTTGTGGTCCTTATCTGCTGTCAACTTCTATGTTTATGTTTCTATGACCCTCAGGTTATTTCTTCCTGGGTGCATGACATTGCATTTTGGGGGTCTGAACCCCAGTTGCTAGATTCTGCATCATCTCTCCAGCTTTTCTAGTGCCTCCCTCATGTCTCTGACCCCTTAGTCTGTATCCACCTTCCCACAGAGCTTGGTGTAGCTCATAAAAAGTAAAATTGTGCCCTTGAAGCCATCACAAAAGTCATTAATGAATACATTGAACATCAAATGTTTGCATCACCACAGCTGTGACATTGCCAAATGCTGCACCTGCATCCAATGTTATAATCTCTAGCACATTTGTGACAGTAAACCTACTTTATGGTAAAAGACAAAGAACCTCTGTGCGCAAACACTGAGGCAAGGGTTACCCCAAAGGGCATTTGGCTGGGATAGTAGGAAATGCTAAGTTTAGTTAAAACTGCGTAGAATTCTGCTTGTGTGCTTTCTTTCACACACTGTCTTGGTTGTGCAGAGGCCACGGGTTTTTGCAGCACTTCAGTGCTAGGTGTACATGTGTTTTCCTATTAAAACATATCTCTGGGTCATAGTTACATGCCAAATGTTGCCTAACACACCGCAGTGCTGAACTTTTAGCGAACCGTATCTTTACATCTGGTGGCAGCTTTTTAAAATGCATGCATTAGGTGTAAATCTGATAAAACCAGACTTCACATCCTCACTTCAGACACGTTACCTCATAATTTGCTCGGATAAAGCCATGTTCTTTTCACTGACCACAACATTTCCCTAGGCTGATTGTGGTGAACCCATTAAAATACAAAACTATTTAAAAGACAAAAAACCGAAAGGCCTCTCACACAGCATAACATTCTGTGGTGATTTACATATGCAGCCCATGATGCTTTGCATTGTGTGGGCATGTTTGTGCACAGAGGTTCTTTGTCTTTTAAATAGGTTTTTATTTTAATGGGTTCACCACAACATAACCAAGACACACTGTCTTAGGGTAGCTGGTTCATTCCACTGGGTGTCAAACAGATGAGGCATATTGATGAGTCCTGGTAGGACGAAACATGTGTCTATGTCATCTGTTAGCACCCTTTGCAAACTGTGTGAGAGGCCTTTCGGCACCATGAAATTCTGCTTAAAGTTGAACCAGCATAACATTCTGTGGTGATTTGCATATGCAGCCCATGATGCTTTGCATTGTGTGGGCATGTGTGATTTTGTATTTTCTTGAAACTTGGCTTCCCAGCCAAATGCTCTTTGGGGTAACCCTTGCCTCAGTGTTTGCACACAGAGGTTCTTTGTCTTTTATATAGTTTTTTATTTTAATGGGTTCACCACAACATAATCAAGACACACTGTCTTAGGGTAGCTGGTTCATTCCACTGGGGTGTCAAACAGACGAGGCATACTAATGAGTCCTGGTAGGACGAAACACGTGTCTATGTCATCTGTTAGCACTCTTTGCAAACTGTGTGAGAGGCCTTTCAGCACCATGCAATTCTGCTTAAAGTTGAACCAGCATAACATTCTGTGGTGATTTGCATATGCAGCCCATGATGCTTTGCATTGTGTGGGCATGTGTGATTTTGTATCTACTTTACGGTAGCTTGCAGCAAAGTTCTACTGCAAGCTGAAAGAAAGGGGTTACCAGGAATGATGCAAGCTAGATCACAGAAAGCTGGTCTGGTGAGCATCAATTTAATACAAGGGATTGAAAATCCTGCTAGAATGCCAGAAGCCCAGTGTGCCATATATACAACTCACCGTGAGCCTGTGGCAGTCTTATGCCTTTGGAAATCCAGTCCCGTATGTGTGCTCTACTGCGTGGCCTTTATCCATTACTTTTGTGACCCAGCCAAAAGAATTTATCAAGTTTGTGTGACATAACCTCCCTGCAACACACTCGTATTGTCTGTTGTCGTGGAGCTCATTTGCATCAAGAGACTCCACCTACCTTTCCTTAAGAATGATTTCCATCAGTTTGCTAATGATAGTTGTCAAGCTTATTGATCTGTAGTTCCCAGACTCAGCCCTAGCTCTGCTCTTAGGAAGGGCACAACATCTGTGGTTTCACACTCTCATGGTAACATGCCTGAATCTAGGTAGCTGCAGAACAGGTTGGCCAGTGGACTGTCAGTACTGTTGTGAGATCCTTCAGTACGCTGGGGTGGATACTATCTGGCCTGGGAGATTTATCTTCCCCTGAGGTCTATTAGCCCCTTTAAAAAAACTGTCAGCCAGGATCAGCTACTCACACAACTTTACCTCCCCTCCCTTCCTTTTCAAATCCTATCCTGTGGTATTAGACCATACTTCTGTTTAATGAATATTGAGCAGACATAGTTGTTCATTACTTCTGCATTTCCTTTTACTGTTCTCCAACCCTCTCCACCCCTTCTTTCAGTTGGGCAATTCCTTCCTTTAGCAACCTCTTTTCCTAGATGTACTGAAAAAAGATCTTGTCACCTGTGACTCCTTTCATAATTGCTTCTGCTCCAGCTTTGGCCCTTCTCACTTCCCTGCTAGCTGACTTCAGTTTGTCCAAGTAGTCCACTCTGTCTTTCTCCCTCTTAGTCTTCCTGTACTTTCTGAAGACACAGAAAAATATTTTTGTTGCCATACTGGTCCTTGTAATAAAAAAATCAAGAAAAAATTATTTGATACCTTTTATTGGACCAACACTAATGTTTCAAAAGAAAACTGGTGCTTAAGCTTTCAGATTACACACAATCCTTTGTCAGAAACTAATGACAGTTGCTTTGGAAGAATGTATGCTATTAAAGACCAGATCATACATAAAAAAAACAGACAAAATGGTTGTAAAGGATCCCACTGGCCAAAAAATTACATTTAAAAGTAAACTTAAAATCATATAGATAACAGGCTGTGAGTATCAGAGAAAAACATTCCAAGGTCAAATGTCACAGAGCAGAGAACTCCTTTCTAAGAAGAGCTCATAAAATATCCTAGAGGTTCATTAAGGACAGGTAGAGTCACATTCAAAGGAAAATATTAAGGTCAAAGTTGCAGAATGAATAACTCTTTATCAGATGGAAAACACAGGACCCACTAAATTATATTAAAACTGCCTGTGTGTTAGTGCACACATTTGAAAATACAGTAGCTGTGGTTATAAAACCAAGTTAGAATAGGATAAGACATCACAGTATATAATGTTAAAAAGTCTTTAAAATAAGTAGCTACCTTTATGTATGGCAATTAGTTAGTTTATGGACAAGCTGTCCTAGTGTGAGCAACAACAACAACAAAATTCCTAGCTATTCATACTTTCAAACAGTGTTAGCCCTACTAGGAGATGCATGTCTTAGCCCTCTGCTCAACTAGTCAATATTTTTCATAAATATTAAAACCTATACTGCCTAACCATGATCCCTCTGCAACTTTGTACCCAATGTCAAGTGTTTGTGTACAGGTAAAAATCAAACCTAACATGGACTCAGTTGTAAGTGAGATACTGTATTCTAATATGTCCATATATCAAAATGTGTCAGTGTATATTAAATCTTTTGTTTATACAATAACAGCTCTTGAAATCTGAGAGAAAAACTGAGGGAATCTACCACCTGCCACCATGTCTTACAACTCTTCCCCCCTTTATTCTGTTTAAAGTCAATGTACTGATATCTAGTCAAAAGGAATTGTATATCCATTATGTATGAGAGCATGTAACAATACCACAGTGTACCCCTATTATATGGCCATCTACTAAATGTCAAGAGTTTGTGCATATATAAGAAGCAAGTATAACAAGGACTCCCTATTAATTGAGATGCTGTTATCCTAAAGTGTCCATGTATCAACATGTGTCCATATAAATGCCTTACCCCGTAACTCCCACATTACCACCTCCACCCAAAGTTTAGGCAGTGTAATGTGACATAAAACCCAAATCAATGTTCATCTCATCTCCCGCCACATTGAGACAAAAAATGAGTTTGACCTCAAAAGCCCACCTCTGTTGTGTATTTTTGAAATGTCTATTCAAAACCAGTACTGACATATCTGAGGTGGAGTGATCGGACTGAGAGAAGTGTTGTCCCACTGGTTTTTCTATCATCTTCATTTTAATAGCCTGTCTGTGTGAGTTCATTCGGGTGTGGAGAGGTTGTCCTGTCTCTCCCACAGACCCTGTGTGTGGACATCTCTTCCATTGAATAAAATAAACAATATTTTGAGATACACATGAGTAGTTCCCCTGTATCCTGAATTGTCTGTTTTGTGGAGTATTGATCCTATTAGGCTAACACTATTTGAAAGTGTGAACAGCTAATGGATATATATATATATATATATATAAATTATATATTTTGTTCATGCTAGGGCAGCCTGTCTTTAAACCCACTAATTGCCATACATAAAGGTAGTTACTTATTTTAAAGACTTTTTAGCACTATATACTATGATGTCTTATCCTATTCTAACTTGGTTTTAAAACCACAGAAATTTTCAAATGTGTGCACTATCACACAGGCCGAGTTTTAATAGAATTTAGTGGGTCCTGTGTTTTCTCTCAGATAAAGAGTTATTCATTCTACAACTTTGACCTTAATGTTTTTCTTTGAATGTGATTCTGCTTGTCCTTAATGAACATCTAGTATATTTTATGAACTCTTCTTATAAGGGAGTTTTCTGCCCAGTGACAATTGACCTTGGAATGTTTTTCTCTGATACTCACAACCCATGTTATCTATATGGTTTTAAGTTGACTTTTAAATGTAATTTTTTGGACAACGGGATCCTTTACAACCATTTTGTCTTTTTTTTTTTTACTGTATGATCTGGTCTTTAACAGGATGTATTCTTCCAAAATAACTGTCATTAGCTTCTGACAAAGGATTGTGCATAATCTGAAAGCTTAAGCACCAGTTTTCTTTTGTAACATCTATGTTGGTCCAATAAAAGGTATCAAAGCATATTGTTTTCTTGTACTTTTTGAAGGAAGCACTTTTCTCCCTCTCTGCTTGTACTACCTCCACTACATAGCAGAAGGGTTTTGTATGCTTGTTCTTACAGTTCTACTTGAAACACATATTGGTGACTTACAGGATTTCCTTTCTAATGACTGACCATTTTTCTTCTATTCACCTTGCTCTTGTGAGCTCGGATAGGTGCTCACCCAGTTGTACTGATTTTGGTGAAGTCTGTTAGTGTTCAGGATATCCTCCACATGTTAAGTTGGAGCCACACTGACAGATGATCATTACTTCCCAGGGACTCAGCTACACAGATGTCTCTGACATAGTTGCAGTTTGTCAGTACTAGATCCAGTATTGCCAGGGCCCCTGGTGTTGTGCGGCAGAATTTTCTGATTTCTGCAACATGATTTATTCATTTCTCTGGCAGAATGCAGTCCTGTCATTGGCTAAATATGATGTGATGTCATTGATGACATCATATGCTGAGCATAATGGAGGGGCTTCAGGATAAGCGAGGTGGGAAAGAAAGCCTGACACTATGGAAAAACAGTATATTTATATGAAAATTCACCAAAAACAATGAATTCTGCAGCACTATATATATTCTGCGGCATGATGCAAATTCTGCGGCAAATTCCACAACCACAGAATTCCAGGGGCTTTGAGTATTGCCCACTCTCTAGTCAGCTCACTCACTCCTTTGGGGTATCCTGTGATATGGGTGACTGAAATTGAGAAACTCAGATATGAGTGACTCAGATTCAGCACCCGATATGTGAGCTACCCTGGAAGGGTAGCGAGGGAGGAAGAGTGAGGATACAGGTTAGCAAAAGAAGAAGAGTGACAATATAGGATGTCACCCGAAAGGGGAGGGATAAGTATGTGGGTGGTGGTGCAGGGAGGTGTTGCTGAGCTGGCCGTGTGGTGTGGTGGTCAGGGTAGCTGGCTACAATGCAGTAGACTGAGGGTTCAGGGCAGGGGAAGGGTGTACTTTTCTGTGTTTTCCATACGCGGGATTTTTTTAACAAGTTTTTCCCCCTCCCTGCCATGCACCCCTCTGGAGTTGATAATCAGAAGTAAGGGGAGTCCGGGGGGATACAATCCCCATAAATATAATTTATGCTTTTTGCCTGTGTTGTTGTGTTCCTCCCTAGGAGTGTACATTGCCGTTTTTCCTTTTGGTGATGTACACTCGCTGTAACGGTGATCGCAGTTTGGCGATCGTCGTTATGACATGGAACCCTCCTTGGGTTAAGAATCCACCCTAGACTGTATCTGAGAGCAATTAGCTTCAAGTACTACTCATTTTAGGGGTAATCCAATCTACATCTAGTAGGTTAAAGTCAACCCTTAACAGGGCCACTGGAACATTGCAGAAAAAGTTACCCAAATTGAGGAGCTTTTTGCAAAAATTGCAGGGAAATTGTGGGAATTCTACTATAGACCCTGAGTGCTTCACAATAAATCTTTTACTATTTTCTGCAGCATGTATTAGTCAGTACAAACTGCTAAATGAATACACTGTCACTTGAATATGTTTTAAACATAAAGAAAAGCTTATGTTCCTAAAATGAATACTAATCTGATAAGCTATCATAACCGATGCCTATCTTCCAAAATTTAAAAACATCTGCCTCATACAGTGCTAAGTAGATGCTATAAAGTGAGCCACAGCAATTCAATATTAAATAAATCCAGAATAAACAAATGTTTATTTTTCTTGATGTAGAATAATGAAGCTTGATCAACTGCTGTTTACAGTGCTCTGTTAACTATTCACCCACTTTGGTACAAGACAAAATAAGCAGAGTGGCGAATAACTGAATTTTAGTAAAATGTTGTTAAAGTGTTTAATGTTCATAATCTGCACTGTAGGCACTGTACACTATTTTTGAAATCAAATCATATATTTAATCATTAAATCTGGGGGTTATTGGGTCTGGCAGTATAGCCTAGCGGTTAGAGTAACAAACTGAATGAGCTGAGAACATTTAACAGACCTGGGTTTAATTCCCACAACCTCCACTTGCGTACTGTGTGACTCTGAACATGTCACTTAATTTCCTCAGTGCTCCTGAAAACAGGCACTTGTGCCTTGTGGGCCTTACCCAGTTGCTAAAAAGTACCAATATATTTTTACTGCATCATACAGTAGTTAGGGTACCCTGTAATTTACCTTTGTTTTACTCTGGCTGCAGTGATTTTGTTTAGTTGAAGATAAATGTTCAGATACATTTTATGTGTTTTATAAGCTTGTTTTCAGACTTTAGTCAGTTTTTAGAAGTGCATGGGCAGATCCTGCAGTCCTTTTATGAACACAGAGTGAGAACTCTGCATTGTTTCCTTACTTAAAAAAATCCCAGATTCTCTCTGCCCATCACAACCCCGCCCCTCTCTGGTGCTCCTGTTCCTGGGCCCTGTTCTTTTAATGCAGCTCCTCCTCACCAAGCTCCTGAAACCCTCTAACTACCACCCATTTTGCACTGTACCACCCCACCCCTCTTTTCTGTGTGCCAGCTCTCCTCATTCACTTATCACAATCACAGAGCTCCTCATTGGTTTTGACATGCTCTGCCACAGTTTGGCCACTGTGCAGGGCTTGATAAGATGCTGGTGAATTTTCTCACTTTAGACATGTTGCTCAAGAACAAGTGACCACCTTGGCATGCCGTTTGTTGGTGCCAGCAGCCCACCTTGGTCTCAGTGTTACACAGTCGGCTCATGCTTTCTGGCTCCGCTTTCAATCAGTGCTGGCGTAGGGGAGGGTCACAGCAACAGTGCAATCAGTACAACATGGAAAAAAAATAGTTGGTGGAAAACAATACCATAAAGTGCCTATTGTATGCTGACATTGGTTTTAGAAGTTGTACATTTTAATTCAAAATCAAACAAATTCCTTATTTTACTGGAGAAAACATAAACGTTACTGTTATGGAACCATGGATCCACTCTGATGAGAGAAAGAGACTGAAGGCCCATCCAGCCTGCTCATTGCATAACTACTTATGGAGCTATAAAAATTATACTATTTTATCCCCCCCTCCAAAAAAATGAGGTATCGCAACTTGGGCCATATTTCACCAGCAGGATGAGACTTTCAAATAAACTAAAAAGAAAAATGCACAAATAAGTAAAAAAAACTTCATTGAAATAACAGAAATATGTTTTGAAAGCATGGCTTTCTGTATTATCCCCATGCACTCCACTGCAAATATTACACACCCACACCCCAAGAACTGCAGTAAACACTTTACATTTTTGGTTTTTTATTGTTATTATTACACGGCTTACCCGCCACAGCCGATGCGATGGCGAAAATCAGAAGAAGTGGCCAGTCTTTGAGTTTCATTTTGTTTTGTGAGTTAGGATGGTGTGATGGTGGGAAGAGTAATGCATATACAGGACAGCTCTTGATATGCATGGTGTATTCTGTTTCACAGCACTCCACCCCTGCAAACAGCAACCTATCCATCTATCTTGCCACTCCCTCCACCCCAACAGTACACTCACCAACAAGAGGGCTACCTAGGGAAATGTTGTGGTCAGTGAAAAGAACATGGCTTTATCCGAGCAAATTATGAGGTAGCTTGTCTGAAGTGAGGATGTGAAGTCTGCTTGTATCAGATTTACACCTAATGCATGCATTTTAAAAAGCTGCCACCAGATGTAAAGATACGGTTCGCTAAAAGTTCAGCACTGCAGTGTGTTAGGCAACATTTGGCATGTAACTACGACCTAGAGATATGTTTTAATAGGAAGGCACATGTGCACCTAGCACTGAAGTGCTGCAAAAACCCGTGGCCTCTGCACAGCCAAGACAGTGTGTGAAAGAAAACACACAAGCAGAATTCTATGCAGTTTTAACTAAACTTAGCATTTCCTACTATCCCAGGCATTTTAGCTTTCGAGTGACACTGAATTAGTGACATTTAAAAGGCAGGCTAATAAGCACATTTTTATTTTAGAAGTCTTGGTTCCCTGCTTTACTGCATCACGGCTCCTAGCTCAGTGTCACCCCTTTTCTTGTCACTTTAGGGTGATTTTACTGAAGCTTCCATTAGTAATCTTTAAATGATAATACTCATATTTGACCATTTCCATTGATTGGCAACATGATGGAGACGGTATCGGTCAATTTGCCAGAAAAGCATAACATTTAACAATGTACCTGTATATTGCGCAGTGTTCAAATAAAAAACATGAAGCCATGTAGATCTTGGAGCCCAGATATCCTCCATAGGACTACCATTGTCCTCAGATATCGATTCTATGGATAAGAATGACATTCTGTACTGAAGGAAATGCATAGGTACCGCTGCCTTTCCGTGCATTTTTTTTCTTTATAGAACAATGCCAATGTAATTTTCATGAAACAGGCATTTTGTTGCAATGAAAAACAAGGTTACACTTTCTCTAAATCCCCTTGTTGGCCACACTACATTCTTATAAACTTTGCCACTCTTTTACAAGGACACATCATATTGTTGGTTGATCGGTTAGTGACACTAACGATAGAAACATAGAAACATAGAATTTGACGGCAGATAAGGACCGCTTGGCCCACCTAGTCTGCCCATTTTCCTACCTAACAGATAAGCTGCAGATCCTAGTTAACCAACAGCTTACTTCCTCCTACCCGCCACTAGGACTGCCTTATGCCTGTCCCATGCATTCTTGAAGTCCCCCACTGTTCTTGATGATAGCTTGATTGGAGCGTTCTTGTGATATGAGTTCAAATGAATAAGCTTGCAAATATTATTTTGTAAAAATCTAACATCATTAACTAATGTAGTAAATAGCTTAACTAATTTATTTTCTTTTCATTCAAATGCCCCCTTACCAAATATTAAGTATGTGAGGTTGCATTTGGGGTTTTGGTCTATTCCCTAGCAATCCACAGAAGCTCACTTGCTATACCTTCATAAGAAATCAAGTAGTGAAATCTACAGCATTAATATCAGTTTAATTTGGTGAATTCCATTTTGAATACATTAAGGTCAAAGGACCTGGTGCCTGAACACATCAAAGAAGGCCTCAGACAAACACAAGGGGTTGTCAATGAGAGGAGGGGGTGGGGGGTAAGTGTGTGTGTGTGTGTGTGTGTGTGTGTTTGTGTGTTGGGGGGGCAGACTTGATGGGCCAGGAAGATCCTTTTCTGCTGACACATGACTATGACGCTATGAGTCTATGGAACATACTTCAATGTAAGCATTAAACAAGTGTACGTTACATACAGGTCTTCGATGCTTACTTTCTCGTTTCCCCCTTCCTCTTCTCCTTTTCACTCCCCCTCTCTGTGTTCAGCTTGCTTTTAGTCTATGGTTAGAATGTTTTTGTTTTATAAGTTGTGCAATAATCTGCATCTACTTGTGTGTTTAATTCAAGATAATTTATGAGGTAAGTGAAAGGGGAATTGTGTAACCAGAAAAGGCATACTAAGCCAAAGATTGTTTCCAGGTGTGACCTGAGAGCATAATGAAGTTAAGTAACTTGCTCAGGGTCACACGGTATGCAACTGGGGGCCTGTGGGATTCAAGCCCAGGTCTCCATGTTTGCAGTTCAGAGCTCTAAACCTCTGGGCTATATTGCCTTCCTAGTTAGTGACTCCTAGGTAGTTGAGTACTTTCTTATTTGGCCATATTTTAAAGCAAACATAGTTCATTTCCTAATATTTGTGCAGTAAAATGTCACCGCCTTCACAATTTTTAATTTTTCATATGCTGTATTGTACAAATCAACTTGATATGCCCAATGCTCATATGGACCCAAAAAAAGTCATTCATTTAAGCTACAAACCATGTCCTGGTAGTGGTGGTGGTATAAGGAATAACCACGTGACCTTCCTACACATAATGTGCAACAGCTAAAAGAGCTGCAACATATTGAAAATTAAAGCCAAATTCAAGCATGGGGGGGATGCTTTCTTCTGATGGATTTTATAGGATTAACTTCATAGCTTCTTAAGCACGGCAGAATGACAGGAAGGGGACAGGCACTGCAGAAGGAAATACTTAAAGAAATGTGAAATAGGCCACCATATTTACTTTGTACATTTACATTCATCCTAAATGTTCAATATAGCAAAACTGAAAGAGCTATATCATAACAAGACAAAACAAAATAAAAATAAAAATGTTTCCTTATGTAATCTAAACAGCCATGGACGCCTGGAGAAGAATTTCCAGAAACATAACTTTCAGACACAAATCAGCTTATTTCTCATTAGCTCAGTATTTCTTATCCCCGTTACCGAAGTCACATGCACGAGCCTTGGAGAGTTGTTCCTTGAAGGTTCATCAGCTCCTATTACTTCTTCCAAAGCCGAAGTCATAATACCTTGCTTGTGATCACAGTTATTTCTATATGAATAGACTGTCAAGTCACAGTCTAGCAGTATGAGTTCAAGTCGGGAAGAAGCTACAGAGGCAGATGAACTCTAGGGTAACTCTCTTGTTGGTGAGAATTTGTTTTGTAATAAATACTGGAGAAGAGAAATGTATAGAATATATTTTAAATACTGTACAAGTTGAATTGTGTCTATTATGTTTCCCAAAGGGGTCAGCAGCTCCTTCAGGCAAAATCTCTCAACAGTGTATCCCAGAGAGTTCTGAAATTTAAGGCAAGGTGTCATTTGGGTTGGATTGCCGTAAGCCCCCCCGAACCCCGATGGAGTACAGCTCCCACGCCCAGTAACAAGAACCATGAGCCCGGGCACTCATCCTTCCTTTTGGCCACCAAAGCCGTAAGGCTGCCATATAACATCTCTGAACCCCGCCTTTTTGACACTCTCAAGCCGGAGAGCGGAACCATGAGCCTGGCTACAAATTCCCGCTTGCAGCCGCTAAAGCCGTAAGTTCTTGCCTATTAAACCTCTAACCCTGATAACATGCCGCTTCCATACCCATCTCTTGGACCTGGTGGTTGGTTGCTTATCTCTGCTTTCTAGCCGCAAAGCTGTGAGTTTTTGTAATGCCGTAAGTCCCTGCCCAGACAGCCCTGACCGAACGCCACTCATATGCCCGCAACGGAACCATGACGGGCAGCTTGTCCTTTACTCAATCATGAAGCCGTGAATTTGTCACAGCCCTGACATGGATAAACCAAGATAGTCTCAGAGGTCCCCGATAGGTTCGCTGTCTGAGGCAGTCTGCTGTGTTTCGCGCCCAGGTAGGAGGACCATGAGCCCGGCTGCATGGTAGTACCCTGTGCCCGGGCTTATACTGCTTCTGTGCTCTGAGCTTCAGACAGATCTCAGCGTAGTCCTAGTTTGCTCTCTTGGATCCTCAGGCCCCTCCTCCACCCGCTCCCCTTGCTTCCTTATACCACGCCTGCCTGGGACAATCAATTAGCGCTGTCCATGCACCAGTACCCGTTTTAGCCTTTTTTCCTGCTATCCACTACTTCAGAGCAAAGTTTTATTTGTTGTACTTTGACTAGTGTCCACCTTGTTATCCTAGCCTCATAACTTTTCTCCATTTGTCTTTGCAATTGTACTGTTTATGTTATCACCCTCACTATGTTTTGTCTTGTATCTCCCGGGTTGTGCCTGAAAATAGTCACCTTTTGGCTAGTGCACTTACCCGGTTAACAAAAACTAAATAAAAATAAAAATTAAATTTTTTGGAGAATCATTAATGTGTTTATTAATCTGCATTCTTCTGCAGCATTTGTCACCCTGCAGAAATGGGAGGGGCCGGTTTACATCACGGAGCAAATTTTTAGGAAACTGCAGTCTGGTAGGAAGACAGAATAGCAGTAGTCTTTGAAAGGTGACAACAGAGGTTTCCGCTGGGGTTTCATATGCAACCTGCACCCACACCTCCGATTTTCTCCTGCTCACTGTAGTTACACTCTCTGGATAGTAACACTCACCAGCTTTCCGTCAAACGTATTAAGACAAACATGAAACAGCCTCTGCGAATGACCACCTCAGCTATTCTGTTCTGTTTTTTATCTGTTGGTTGGACAGGTAAGTCAGTAATGTTTTAAGCTACTGTTCACGGGGCGTGGCTTAGCTCCAGGGAAGATGGCAGCATAATCTGTGAGCTCTGTGAGTTTTTTGGGTTTACATCCGACTAAACAATTTAAAAATGAACAGATCAGATTGGAATTAGAGCAGGAGAGACCGGAGAAGTTAGAAAGATATTGGTTCAGGAAGATTTTAATTCGGCAATGGGACGACGGCAAGAGACAGTGAGAACCAAGCCACTCTCCTTAAGTGCGTAGTATAACGTGTCAAGTATCCGTATTATGGCAGACCAGGCGACAAGCACGTCGAGCTTTACAGACAATGCAAAACTGCATGAAATGTTTCAAACGCTGGTTCAACAGATGGCGGAGGTGACTATAGCCTCCAACGCAACTACGCTGGCAATTCACCAATTTGAAATGAGACTTTATAATATCGAACGGCAGACGGTCACTAATAAGGCAGCCATCAGTGACCTCCATGTAAAATTAAGGGAACAACACCAGACCATAATGGACCTGTCAAGTAAAGTAGATGATTTGGAGAATCGAAGTAGACGGAATAACCTGCATATCTGGGGGATACCGGAGAAAGCGGAGGCAAGAAATGTGGCAGAATGGTTGGGGGAAAGTTTACCACAGATCATGCAGAGTGAACTACCACCTGGCTTCACAGTGGAAAGGGCGCATCGTACAACGGGTCCAATCCCCAGAAATAGTAATAGACCACGTCCTATTATAGCGAGGATTCTGAATTATGCTGATAAGGAATGGGTCCTGTCCAGAGCCAGAGAACTAAAAAGATTGAGTTTCCAGGGTCATAGTGTGTTGATTTTTCAGGATTACTCGAGAGAGTTGGCCATGCGAAGAAAGGAATATGGGCCTCTAAGAGCTAAGTTGCGTGAAATGGGAATCCCTTTCTCTTTACGATATCCGGCAATTATGAGACTGAATATCAATGGTAATTACAGGTCCTTTAATACGCCGGAGGTGTTAGATGCCTATGTGAGAAATATTCACTCAACGAGTAGCGCTCAGGAAGGGGGAAGATGTCCGACTGGTAAAGGAAATGTAAAAGACACAGGGACTAAGCAGGGCTGGAGCTGGAATGGGGCTGAAGGAGACATGGATATTGCAGAGTCTAGCACTTACTTTACTGTGGTACCTCCACAAAAAAGTCGAAAGAGGCATAATAACGAGAGGCACCAGCGAAGAGAACACCCTGAGGAGCGGAGCCAGTCGGATCCTAAAGCTAAGCTATCAACGGAGGTCGAAAGACAGATTATTACAAGCCCATACTTCTCAAAGAATAAGTATGCTCCTTTGGAGGAATGTGCGGATGAGTGGAAAATGGATTCGGATGTTTGAGGATAGCAGAAGAATGGGGCAGGTGTATGGGAGTTGTCAGAAATGGAAGGAGAGAAAGGAAGAGTACACTCAGACCTACTAACGGACAATCAAAGTAAGGACCCCGGTCTTCAAGTCGGACTTGGCCCTTCCGAAGTGGGCGAAACATGAAGACCGCAATACGGACTAAACCATAGAGAACAGGCAAATTAGAGGCCTGGAACTGATGCTAAGTTGAAATTTTAGATAAGTACAAATAAGTGCACGATAAAGGCCGCTTTTGTTGTTTACTTCTTGATCACTAAATAAGTATTGGGGCAAGGGGGTAAGTGGGACAAAAGTAGTGGCTTGGAGGGGAAGAAGGAACCCTTTAGAGCAGAGGCTAGGGGTGAAGGGAAGACACGGAATGACGCAGGCTTTGGGAGGTAAGGAAGGAGGGGGGGTTCAATAAAACTGTATATAATGGTGAGGGTGTAAGGCCCCCCAGGGCTTTTGTTCTTTTTTTTTTTTTTCTTGTTTTTCTCTTCTCTAGTTGCTGTTTTAGCACTACTGATGTCATGGATACCTACCTCTACCTCTATCTGCTGTTTTACCTGCCGGTCCTGGTTTGTCCTATACATGAGAAAGACAGACGTGAAGGAAAGAGGAGCGGGAATAGGAGGGATTATCAGGTAATAGGGGCTGTGGGAATGGCTTAAAGAAGATGGTAGAGGCATTAGGAAGTCTGGTAGTAAGAGTACTGTCTCTCAGCTCGGAGTTTTGACTAGAAGGAAGAACATATAGGGGGAAAAGGACCCAACTCGCCGACAAACAGATTATGGGTCTAAGTTTATTGGTTTCTTTCCTCTGTCCTAGGGTAGTTGGTATCAAACTTGATAAAGGGAACATATGGACAGAGTAGATACTCTGGTGAATTAGAGCCAGTAACATACCAAAGAGTCGCAGGGGAGTAGGTGAAGTTTATTTTTTTTTTTACATATTGCATAAGGTGTCTGTTTTCGGTACTTGTTCTTTTATCCTGGTTAAGCTAAGCACACCCTCTCTTGATGGGATAGTGGCGGAGAATTTGGGGGAGGGGGGATAGAACTCCCCTGTCTTGGACGCCAACTCTCACAGACACCGTTAGGTGTACGTGTACATAGGTTAGTTTTAGAGTAGTAAGGTTTGTTTTTTCCTGTAGTTAGGTTAGTATAGTAGATAAGGGGTAATATCAGATTAGCATAAAGGGGGGCATTAAAGATCCGTGGAAGAGAGTTGTTAGAACATATTGTAGGGGGATAGAAAAAGGGGTCACTAATACAGAAGGGTAGAAGAGAGGGATTTATTTTAGATACCTATTTAGTTGTTCTTAGGTGTTCTGTTAAGTGGATAGTAGTAAAGATACATAGAGACTAACGTAAATCGAAAATGGAGTTACTTCTATACACCTGGAATGTTAGGGGGTTGAATACTCCGATAAAACAAAAGAAAGTTTTATCGTACCTCAAGAAAAACAGGACTCAAGTGGTATTTTTGCAAGAAACTAAAATGACAGGAGAAGATCATTCCCGATTAGTCAAAGACTGGGTAGGGGGGGAGGTGCACGCTGGGGCGAGCACCAAAAAAAGAGGGGTTGCCATCTTATTTCATAAACAATTACATTGGGTAATAGACAAATGTAAAAAAGACAAACATGGGAGATGGGTCATGGCAAGTTGCAAGGGTGCTAACGCCGGAAGGGATGATTATGTTGGTCAATGTATATGCTCTAAATGAAGACGACCCGGCCTTTTTTCAAGAATTATCAGATAAGATGGGGGCAATGGCAACCGATGGGGTTCCAATGATAGTAGGAGGGGATTTCAACCTGGCCACGTTCCCAGAATTGGATAAGAGCGATGCCAGTACAGTAACACACATAAGAGGGAGAAGTGCACTAAAAAGCCTTATGAAAGAGCATCAGCTCTCATATGTTTGGAGGTTGGGACGCCCTCATGACCGAGATTATACATATCAATCAAGGGTACATAATACTTTTAGCAGATTAGATTATTGGCTTCTTTCCCCGGGGGCGTTGCATTCAGTGGTCGAAATTAATATTTTACCTATAATTCTTTCTGATCACTCACCTGTGCAGCTTAAACTGGACTGGGGCCCGGCAGAGAAACCGATCCCCGCATGGAGATTAGATGTTACACTCTTAAACGATCCTGAGTTCATGGCCTGGTTTAAGAAAGAGACAGAACTTTTTTTTCAGGAGAATAAAATATCTGAAACTTCGGCAGGTAATACATGGGAAGCTTATAAGGTCACAGTCAGAGGGGCAATTATGGGTTTTACTGCCAGAAGGAAGAAGCAGAGGGCGGCACAACTAGAAATATTAGAAAGCCAGCTGGCTCAGGCAGAACGACAAATGAAAAACACAAAGGGTAGGAAGGCCGCTGAAGAACTGTTTCATAATACACTGAAACTGAGGTTAGAAATAAATGAATTGCTGTCCAGGCAGGCACAGAAGGCTATGTTTCGTCTGAATCATCTCTTTTGGGAACAAGGGGATAAGAACGGAAAAATTATGGCATACCAGATAAGGAAACAGAGAGCACAAAGATATATTGCAGGTTTGAGGGATCCAGTAACTAAGGAGGTACATACCTCTCCCAAAGCAATAAATAACATCATGGGACAGTTCTATAATCAGCTATACCAGACATCCCATCAGATTACCCCTACAGAGATAGGAGATTTCTTGAATAAGATTAAGTTACCCACCCTATCTCAGGGACAGAGAGAATCACTTGAAGTACCCCTGACAGAGTGGGAAATTAAACAAGCAATAAAGGCAATGCAACAAAGAAAGGCTCCGGGGAGGGACAGTTTCCCAGCAGAATTCTATCAGGCACTTAGCTCTGAACTAGTCCCTATACTGAGGCAGGTATACCAGGAGGCAATACAGATGGGGCAATTTCCTGCAACTATGAGAGAGGCAGTCATAACAGTTATACCTAAAAAAGATAATGACCCTGCAGAAGCAGGGAATTACAGGCCCATTTCATTGATATCAGTAGATAGTAAAATATTTACAAAAGGGATGGCAGCAAGACTTAAACCAATACTACCAGAACTTATTCATCCTGCACAGGCTGGATTTGTCCAAGGAAGATACAGTGCTGACCATATACGTGCTGTGCTTAATCTGATGCATGTAGCAAAAAACCTTACTACACCAGGGGCAGGCATAGCGGTGGATTTCGAAAAGGCCTTCGATTCCCTGGAGTGGGATTATTTTATACAAGTACTGTTGAGGTTTGGACTTGGCCAGGGGTTTTGCGCAGGGATTAAAGCAATATATAACTCCCCAGTGGCTAGGGTCCTAACAAACTCTACGGTGTCAGAACCCTTTATGTTGGGTAGGGGAACAAGACAAGGTTGCCCCCTATCACCCATGCTTTTTGTACTAGCATTGGAACCTTTAGTGGAGAGTATACGACAGAACCCAGAAATTGTAGGTATACTCATTAAAGACATTAGATATACTACTTTGTTATATGTAGACGATCTATTCATCACACTGGCGGATATAGTCAGATCTTTACCACCCCTTATAGATCTTCCGCAGGACTTCTATATAGTGTCTGGTCTAAAGGTCAATAAAAATAAAACGGAAATCCGGCCATTCAATGAGCCATGTAATTTGGACAGTATAATTAGGGCCAGCATGAAATGGGCTAGGGAAGAGCTGACCTATCTAGGAATTAAGCTAACAGTCTGCTCAGATAGGATGTGGGAAAGGAATTTAGGACCTGTATTGATGAAATGTCAAGAGGAGCTGGGCAGATGGAAGAAACTAAGACTGACAATGGCCAGCAAGATCACAGCTATTAAAATGACACTGGCACCTAAGGTGACATATATACTGTCACGAATCCCACTACATCTCCCTGCTGGATGGTATGCCAAATGGGATAGAATGATTGGACATTTTATCTGGGAGGGGAAAGTACCCAGGTGTAGTAAGGCCAAACTAAGAAGCCACTGGAAAAGAGGGGGATGGGGACTTCCATGGATGGAGGGCTATAAGATGGCATTTCAGACAGCCCACACCCTACAATGGTTCCGCTCGGTTTCCCCCTAGGCTCCACAATGGCAGCAGATGGAACAGGACCAGATGAAAGTAATATCTCTCTCCTCCTTGCTTTGGGGTATGCCACATGTCCCACATCCTATAATAGATGCCAGTATCAGATACTGGAAGCAGTTACACACCCACCTAAGGTCAGATAGGAGGCTGACTTCTCCTACCCCTTTATGGCAGAACTCATGCATATGTATAGTGCAGAAACCCATACATTGGGGCACGTGGGCCCAAAGAGGCATTCGGGTAGTGTCAGACATTCTAACGAATGATGGGATGAGGGTGGAGACATTTCAGAATCTTCAGGATAGGTGGGATCTTCTGGAAGGGGAAAGATGGCATTATATGCAGCTGAGGGCTGTGGTGGGGAAAGTGTTAGCATAAGGGTCTAAGGATAACAAGACGGAGCTGAAGGTGGAGAGGTGGTTAAGAATGACAAAAGGGGTGGTCAGTGTTATATATCTCAATATTTTGGGGGCCCAGCCCGATACAACAAATAAAGCAAGAGGTTATTGGGAAAGGGCACTGTCAATTAAAATATCATACCTACAGTGGGCAAAGTGCTGGTCCTTAGCACATACACAATACACAGATGCAAGAAGCAGGATGGTCCAAAACAAGATATTGCATTGGTGGTACAGGACCCCAGGGGTTCTGCATAAGATAGGAGTAGTGGGAAATGATAATTGTTGGAGATGTCAGCAGCCAGGGGGAAATCTTTTCCATTCCCTCTCCTGGTAATATCACATGCACTGCCATGAACCTGCCACTGAAAGACAGTGAGCCACAGCAGCCACCTCCCCAGGGCAGTAGAGTAGTCCTAGGGATGCTTAATCCTCCCTCACCCAGCTATCCCCCAAATGATCTGTATCTGATTCCAAGCCTGGGTCACTGGCATAGCAGGAAGTGAGGCACATGGTGCATGGTGCATGGTGCCTCAGCCTTCCATGCCACTGGGCCAGCCTCAGACCTGAAAATTCTTGACATCCATTGCTGCACTTCCATAGGCAGACAGACTCTTCCCTTGATGCAGGGTCCAGAGGGCCCTGCTCATCTGCATATGTTCATGGACATCCAAAAGGGACATGCATGAATGAAGATATGATTCCACTATTGCATAAAGAAAGGAAATTCTTTGTAAAAACAGTGTTAATGCACCCATAAGGGTCCAACTTAGGGAAATGTGGCTTTAGGTTCCAATCCTAATGCCCCCAGCAGCTAAAGGACAAGACCCAGCATGTAATCACAGACAGCCATCATCCAGCTAAGACACACGACATACAACTGTTTCCAGATGACACAAATGCAGTAGCACTGATGTGCTACCTTCATGGATTTGGAAACATAGAAACATAGACAATGATGGCAGAAAAAGACTAATGGTCCATCCAGTCTGCCTGAGCAAATTTGTATCTGTGGCTGCAGAAGCACAGCCCCTACTGGGACCTATGCTTCTGCAGACAGAAGTACTGTGCAATGTGGATATCATACATAGTTTAAGCAACAGATCTACAAAATTTTCAAGGAGGTATTAGTTTTGCCTTTGGGGTGGCACTGTCTCTGAAAAAGTAAAATATTACCTTTTAAAGCTCAGATTGGGTTAAAATAGTTACTTTTTGCTGGCCTAATGGGGTAGCAGATGGTTCCTCACTACATAGTAGGATCCACTAGTACATGATTTTCTGTGTGCAGCTGCATAAGTGCAGGTACCATGGGGCCTGCGCTTCTGCAGCCAGAAGTCAGTGTGTACACCTTACACCTGTGGCTGAGCTCTTCTGCAAATAGAAGTACTGTTGCAATTTTGGTATCATGGATTTCGTGTTGCCTACACTTTTACAACCCAATGTCAGTGAGTATGTTTTACACCCACAGCTGCAGAATTAGCAGACAGAATTGTCTATGTGCCTTACAGTGTGGATAAGTACTCGTAGCTACAGAAATGCTGGCCTCATAGTGACCTGCATTTCTGTAGACAAAAGAACTCTTGTAATGTGGGTATTGTGGAATTGTATGGCTGCAGGGAGTAGTGTTGTGGATTGAGTATCATTGATTTCTATCTGCAGTCAGAAATGAGTGTGTATGTCTTGTGGAGTGCATACCACAGATACAAATCCACAAAAGAGAACACATCAGTGCTACTATATTTTTTCCATCTGGAAACAGTTGTATGTTGTTTCTCTTACTTGATTATGGTTGTCTGGTTGATTATCTGGTCTTGTTCTTTTGCTGCTTGTGGGGTAGGGAGTTAGGGTTGATAACGCTAATGTCATATTTCCCAACTTTTGTGACATTAAGTTGAACCCTAACTGGTGCATTAATTGAGTTTTTTGCAAAGAAACCCATTGAGGGGGCTAACTTTAGCTTACAGCCATGAGCCTGATTAGGTATTTGCTTTATGATCTGGTTAGCTCTGATCTGGTTAGCCCACTCAATGGGTTTATCTCCAAGCATAGCAGACTTACCCATGTTTTATTTTATATAATACATTTGGGTGAGCTGTCCCAGTAGCATTGAGAGTTGAGGCACTGGATGCCACACCTAGCACTACAGTGGCAACCATGATTCAGGAGCAGAGATTCAGGTCAACGGGGGTTGGCCAGGGAGGAAGAGGATTGAGCATGTGGAGTACTGCTCTCCTCTCCTGAGGAGGGAGTGTTCCGGTACCCAATTCTTGTCTGGTCCCAAGCATGGCCTGATGGCATGGGGGAGAGAACAACAGATGTCGAAGCACTGAAGCACATGTGGGACATCTAAGAAGCAGTGCATGCTACCTCTCTGGGGGAGAAAAGGTGGAAATGATGGAGGCCCAAGCAGTTGTTGACCACAGCCACCCAGTAGCCTTGCACCCTGCTGAATGCCCAGGACATGCTGCATCTGCATGAAGTTAAGTCCCAGAGGAAAACAGGGGAGTGAAGCTGGGGTGGTTCACATCTGGAGGGTGGCTTAAGCTCCAGAAGAAAAAGCATTAACTGCAAAAACAAAATACATTTGGGTAGTTACTGTTAGTTTTGAGCACACCTTTTTATACAGGGAATGTGTATACAGGTAAGTAACAGCTAACCACTTATCTGGGGAAAATGTCACATTACAGTGGCAGATAGATTGGGATCTTCCTGGATAGGGTTTGGAGCATTGGGTACTAAGCCTGCCTGGCCCAGTCTGGGATTATTAAATCATTGTTTCTGGCACTCTCCACAGCTTTATGAGCACTCCCTGTATGAGTGGGAATGAGGGGAAGGCATACTGGAAACCTCTCTGTCCAATCCAGAGATATGGCATCCTCTGGGACTGTGCTCCTTGCTGATGGACTGCAATAGAACTTCGGATGCTGACTGTTCTCCCAGGAGGTGAACAGGTCTATTTCTGGGATACTCCACTTTCTCAAGACTGATGCCAGTACTTACTGATAAAAGGTCCACTCATGGTTTCCATGGCTGATTCTGCTCCGGGAATCTGCTACCATATTATCCATGCTTGGCAGATGTTGTGCAAAGAGCTTTGTGTCCAGGGAATAAGACAGATCCTAGATCCTCCTAGCTTCTGTGCACAGCTTTGAGGATCTTGTTCCTCCCTGCTTGTTTATGCTGTGCACTGTTGTGGTATTGTCTGTGTGAATTTGAACAGACTGACCCTGCAGTTGTGAGTAAAATGATTACATGGTATGACCAGCAATACCACCCTGAGCTCAAGAAGTACCCTGTGGGCTCAAGATATCACTTACTGTGAGATTCTTCAGGTGGGCATCCCACCCTAGAAGTGAGATACATAGAAACATAGAAACATAGAAGTTCCCTGCTTCCCTTAGGGCAGTTTGGTATGCCTCCCTATCTTCATCCCGCTGTGTTCCCTTATATTTCCTGAAGGCCAGCCTTTTGGCTCTGACCTTTTCTGCTACTGTATTTGAGAACCAAAGTGGTTTTCTTCTTCTTTTGCACTTCCTTTTCTGTCTAACACAATGGGATGTTGCTTCAAGTATTGCATCCTTAATGCTTGCCCACTTTGCCTGTACCCCCTCACCTGTGTTTTTTTTTTTGCCAGGGCTAGCTTAACTCTGTTGGCCATCTTATCAAAGTCAGCTCCTCTGAAGTCCCATATTTTTGCCTTGGATTGGGATGATTTAGATCTAGTAGCCAAATTGAACCATACCATGTGATGGTCACTGGCCACCAGGTGACCTTCTACCTGGAGATCTGTGATCCCTTCCTTGTTAATCAGTACTAGATCTAGGATAGCCCTGTCTCTTGTGGGTTGCTGTACCAGTTGTTTGAGGCCCTCTCCTGCAGGGAATCCACTATGTGTCTAGTTCTGGCAGATGTTCCTGCTGGTATTGACCAATCTGTATCCGGCATGTTGAAGTCTCCCATTATCAGAACCTCCCCTTTAGCTGTCATGTTTTGTATATCTTCTAACAGTAATGTGTCTATGTCCTCCCCCTGGTCTGGGGGCCTGTAGACAACCCCAGTTCTTATGGCTGTCCCATTTCCTGTTTCCAGGGTGACCCACAGTTCTTCTGGCTCCTTACTTGTATTCTGAATTTCTGTAGCTTTGATATTTTCATTGACATACAGGGCCACTCCTCCCCCACCTTTTGCACCTCGGTCTCTTCTGAACAATACATAGCCAGGTACTGAAGTCTCCCAAGTGTGGTTACTGGTAAACCACATCTCACTAATTGCTACTATGTCCAGTTTAGCCTCTGACATTATTGTCTGCAGGTCTGGGATCTGAGATATTTGCTGTGATAATCCTTGTGGGTGATTGCTGGAGAAAGAGAATGCCCTCTCTGAGGATGCATTCCTCCTTCCACCACTCTAGTGCTTGCACAAAAGCTTTTTGTAACTGGAACCATTGGAACCAGTGATCCAGTAGGTGGTACTGAATGTTCCTCATATGAAATCTGATCCATGGTAGCACTGCTGTGGATGAGGCCATGTGACCCAGTAACTTCAGAAAATAACTTGCTGGCCTCTGGTGGCCCGGTGTGAAGGATTTTGCTATGACAATTTGGTTTGATACCCTTTCCTGTTGGGGGACAGTCTTTCTCTGAAGGTTATGCAGTTCTGCAGCTACAAAATCTAGCACTTGAACAGGTTCTGTTTTAGACTTCGGAAAACACTGTTATTTTCCAATAAAGTCTTCCAGATGACTTCTTTTTTTTGTCAGATATTTTATTCCCCAATGTTTTGCTCATTTGTTGAGCTTGATCAAGGGGTAAAATCGGTATAATAAATATAAACATTTATAAGCAACTTTTAGTACATCAACCGTAATCAATATATTAATTCCAAGATATATGTATAAACACACAACCTGCTGCTTGTACCTTAAAATATCTATTTTCCTTTTTTCCAGATTCACAGTGAATACATGAACTGTCTTGTTTTCCACATCAGTAAGTTCCTAAATGTAAAATATTCCTTTAAATGTTTCATTCTATTTCACATGAAACTATTTTGTTCACCTTCATACAAGTGCCACCACATTCCAACTCTGTGTGCTTCCATTTAAATACTGTCCCAAAAGAACCTGTGATCCAATAACTAGAGCAAAAGTACCTCTTCTGTGGGTTTTTTTTTTCAATCTTAGGTGAAAACTGTTACATTTTAAACTTGTACGCTGTAATTGTAAATGTAAAGTTTTACAGCTCTTCAGCCTTTCAAGCCAGCCAGGTGGTGCTGAGGGCTGAGACACTGGGACCTTACTTTGTGGTAAGACAGTGACCCATGTTCAGGAATGAGCATGGGCTGCGGGGGGTTGACAGGGTAGGAGATGGATCGAGCATCCAATGGACTGCTCTCTATCTCCAGGGAGGGGGGTATTCCTGTGGCTGATGCATGCCTGGCCCCAGGTGGAGGCTGGGGCTTGGTGCCATGGAGCAGCTACAGCATGGGGAGTGGTGCACGGCAGACATTTGATGGGGATGTGCGCGGGAGTGTGCATGACCGCATCACAGGCATCCTTGCACACCATGTGACAACAAGGGGCACCAGAAAAACCAGGAAACAGCTCTCTGTGGATAAAGAGGGAGCTCACAGGCCCAACACCTGGCTAGCCACCGTGTGAAACACTGATTCAGACTTGGTAGGGGAGGGTCCCCTCCACCGACCCTACCAGGGGGGTATACCCTGGGAGCTAGCACCGGATGGCGGTTGCCACAGTGATGGGACTGGGGCTCTCCGAGACTGAGAGGGTCATTCGAGCAGAGGAGTATAAATAACATAAAAAAAAAATCTCCAGCCTTCCTTTTAACATTTTTTTTTTATGTTATATTTAAAATGTTATTTAGATGAAGTCAAATTAGGACATAATTACCTCAGGCTTTCATGCTCACCAAAACACAGTTCCCCTAAAGCTTACCAAGTTATCTAAGTGGTATTCAAAAACAGCACATACTTGTCTCAGAACGCCAGGGCATTTAAACTCCCTTCCCCTCTGGCCCGCTTTGTAAAATCCTTCTGAGGCAACTTGACATCAACTCAGAATTCTCGTGCGACTGCTAGTATGGCTGCTAAGCAACCACAATGCCCCAAAGGATGTCAGGATTCTGCCAAAGTGAATCATTTAGCATACAGAGACAGAGCTGGTTTCTACCAACACCTAACAGCAATTCAGAACATAACTTGTACTTTCTTTTACATATATATATACAATGGTTTTACAGCATTACCTTTACAGGATCTTTTTATACAGATAAATCTTATTGTATTGTTACAGTCAACACAAGTATTTCCTATTTTATGAAAGGAGAAAGGGATATGCACTAAAGAATGCATAGACTGAAAAACAGCTAAGGATAAATGGGGGGGGGGGGGAGAAAAGTTACAGAGCCCACATGTCTCAAATACATTCTCTCCCTTATATAATTTCAAACATACACAACCACTTTGAAATTAATTTCCAAAATGAAATTTATACTACATATATTCTCCATCCCTTATAATGGTTCATATTACATTCCCTTAGAAAAGTATCTGATCTCAATATCCAAACTACCCCCTCAAAATAGCAATTGGTCCTAATCACAGGCATACCAGTTTGTTTCTATAGCCTTACCTATTTCTCGGTCTAATGTTTTTAAATCAAAAAATCCATTTCATTTTAGCTGCTAATCTCTTCGTTTTATAGTTACCTCCCCTTAGGGGTGGTTTTACAATTTCCAACCCCCAAAAATGCAGTGGTGTGCCATTATGTCCTACACTATTAAAGTGTACAGCCTTAAGTGAAGTGTTGTCTTGCCTACGAATATCACCTTTGTGTTCCTGTATTCTTGTTTTCAAAGATCTTTTTGTTTGTCCGATGTATAAACAGTCACACGGCATTGTAGCACATACAGAACCCTTCAGTATTGCAGTCTATATATTCTTTGATGAAGTGTTTAAAAACAGTATATGGATGCTGAAAGTATGCTTTTTTTTACTTGTATGATTACACACTGAACATCTCCATAACGTGTCATCCTCAGCTGCAATGGCCCCAGTAAAAGCTGTCCTTCTGTTTCAGTTGTGTCTCTTAATTGGGATTTTACTAATTTGTTTTTCAAGTTATCTACCTTTTTCACCACTACTATGGGTTTTTCTTGGAAGCTGTTAATTCCGGGATTGGCTGTAGCCACTAAATGCCAGTGTTTATGATTTGCCTAATCTGTGAAATCCTGTACTGACAAAACCATTCTATCCTGTGAATCAGTTCCATTCTTTCCTTTATATGGTCCCTTCTATGTTTCTGTTAAATTATATATTCTGCCTTTATAGTCTTTCTTGGGTATCCTATGTTCCTGAATCTGTCCATCACATCTTTATGGTATTCCTTGTATTCCATTTCTATACTACAGTTATTTTTAATTCTTACCATCTGTGAAAATGGAATGTTATCCTTTAGTTTTGTTTCAGGAAAATTATTGTAATGTAGCAACATGTTCCTATCAGTGGGTTTTTGATTCAATTAAGTTTCTGTTTTACCTCCCATAAGTTTGATGTTTAAATCTAAATATGGAATTTCATTTCTATCACAATTAAGTGTAAACGTCAGATTACAGTCCCATGTATTCAGTTGTTCATCAAATTCCCATAGTTCTCCTTCTGAACCAGTCAAAACACAAATATATCATCAATGTACCTTAGCCAAATATTGATATTGCCATATTTTTCATTTTTTTCTTGATTTAGTACAAAATTAGCTTCAAAATTATACATGTACACATTTACATATGCTGAAGTCATGGTACTTCCCATGGCAGTACCACGGATTTGTTTGTAAAAGTTACTTTCAAATTCAAAATAGTTATTTTGTAATATACAGTATATTCAGCTAATTCCTGCAATAATCTTGTTCTTTGTTTTGCTGTTGGGCACCTCATATCTAACATTTTTCCCATGGCTGTAACCCTTTTTATTTGAGGAATTGAGGTGTATAGATCTGACACATCCCAAGTTGCCAAAATTGCTTCTTTTGGTATACCCCTGTCTGAAATGCACTCCACTTTCTGAATCGTATCTTTGGAATCTTTAACAAATGTGTCCATTTTTCCAACTAAAGGTTGCAAGTGAAAATTAATATGTCTGGAAACTGGTTCAAGTACAGATTTAATCCCAGAGACTATAGGTCTCCCCCAAGGCACGCTACTGTCCTTACAGATTTTTGGGAGACAGTAAAATGTTGGTATTCCTGGATGCTTATTTTCCATTATTCAGCATCCCATTCATGTAGCCAACCCATGTCAACATAGTCAAGTAATATTTCTTTTAATTCCTCTTTCAAATCATCAGTTGGATCATTTGGTAACCTCTGATAATTCTTCTGATCATATATCAATTTTAAAAACATTTGTGTGTAGTCTTCTCTGTCTTGAATAATTATCCCTCCCCCCTAACTTTACCGCCACCCTTATCTGCTTAGAAACATAGAAACATAGAATTTGACAGCAGATAAGGACCGCTTTGCCCACCTAGTCTGCCCATTTTTCTACCTAACAGATAAGCTGCAGATCCTAATTAACCAACAGCTTACTTCCTCCTACTCCCCACTAGGACTGCCTTATGTCTGTCCCATGCATTCTTGAATTCCCCCACTGTTCTTGACTCCACAGCCTCCTCAGGGAGGCTGTTCCATGTATCTACAACCCTCTGTGAAAAATACTTCCTCACATTACCTCTGAGCCATCCCCTCTGTCTTCAAATTGTGCCCCTTGTTCTTAGCATCTCTTTTTCTGAAAGATGCTACCCTCTTGGACTTTGTTGATTCCCTTGAGGTACTTGAAAGTTTCTATCATGTCCCCTCTCTCCCTCCTTTCCTCAAGGGTATACATATTAAGCTCCTTTAGTCTTTCTTCATATGTCTTCTGGTGCAGATCCTGCACCATTCTGGTTGCCCTCCTCTGGACAGCCTCCACTCTGTCTATGTCCTTGCGGAGATGGGGTCTCCAGAACTGCACACAGTACTCCAGATGGGGTCTCACCAACTGTCTGTACAGAGGGATAACAACTTCCTGTTTTCTACTATTGATGCCTCTCCCTATGCATCCCAGTATCCCCCAGCCCTCCTTACTGCCTTCTCACATTGCTTGCCCACCTTTAGGTCATCTGATATAATTACCCCAGATCCCTTTCCATGTTTACTGTTGTCAGTATCTCACCCCCCATTGTGTACTCTTGCCCTGGGTTTTTGTTTCCCAGGTGCATTACCTTGCACTTCATTGCATTGAATCTGAGCTGCCATACATTTGACCATTCCTCCAGCCTTGCCAAGTCCCTTCTCATCCTTTTTCCTCCATCTGGTGTATCAACCCTGTTGCAGATCTTTGTGTCATCTGCAAAGAGACATACTTTTCCTTCCAGTTCCTCTGCAATGTCACTTATAAAGACATTAAAAAGGACCAGTCCCAGTACTGAACCCTGTGGTACCCCACTAGTAACCCTCCTTTCTTCACTGTGGACTCCTTTACTACTACCCTTTGCATCCTGTTGTCTAGCCAATTTTTTATCCAGGCTACCACCTTGGGACCCACTCCAAGGCTGGCTCACTTGTGTATTAATCTTTTGTGTGGGACTATATCAAATGCCTTGCTAAAATCTAGGTAAGCCATGTCCACAGCCCCTCCCTGGTCTACTACTTTCGTCACCTAGTCAAAGAAATCTATTAGATTCATCTGACATGACCTTCCCATCGTGAATCCATGCTGCCTTGGGTCCTGTGCCCAACTGGTCTCTAGGTACTCAACAATTCTTTCCTTCAGAAGTGATTCCATCATTTTACCTACCACTGAGGTCAAACTAACTGGGCTGTAGTTTCCTGCCTTTGTCCTGCTCCCACTTTTGTGAAGAGGAATCACATCCGCCCTCCTCCAGTCCTCAGGTACCACCCCATCCTCCCATGATTTGTTAAAGAGAGTAGTCAGCGGTGTCGTTAGTTCTACCCTTAGTTCTTTTAGAATTCTTGGGTGAATCCTATCAGGCCCCATTGCTTTGTCCACCTTCAATTTTATTAGTTCTTTCAGAACCCTTTCTTCTGTAAATGGACTGGTATCGACCCCCATCTTCAGAGTGTTTCTCTTGTTTTATTACTATCATGCTATCATTTTGTAATGATTCTAATGCTAATCTTACCAGTCAATTTAGATTTTTTGAGTTAGTTGTGTAACCCCACCCACCGCCCCCCCTTGTTTAACCAGAGGGGCTTCTCCTCTCACCACAAATGTCTAGGGGCAACAGAGAGGGGTGGGGGTTTACATGAATTAGTATAAGACATAAAAAAGAGAGAAATGGCCACCATTAGACTTGGTAGACCAGACTGTTATACAAAAACAGTCAACCAAATGTGACAACTATCTGGCATACACCTAGTGGGATCATTTACCATGGCCAGCAACCCAGGTCCCTGGGAGAAAACATTTTCTCACAGTTATGCTAGGCTTGCACTTCTGGATGGGGCAACCAAGTAACTCCAGACACAGGGAAGCAATAACAATACTGTCTAAACCAGGTTGGGATTCTAGAGTGTGGCTTTTATTCACATAACAAAGTAGGGATAATCTAAAAGCAAAGATGGACCCCCATGGGGTTACACATGTTGGTACTGCAGATTCTCCAGGGTACAGACATTCCTGAATTCCCATTTAGCATAAGCAGAAGAAACACAAAATAGTGAACACTCTGGTTCTGAAATGGAGATTGGCATATACGGCCAGACGTAGTACATTTCCCATCGACTAGGCACACACCGCCAGTACTAGGACACTTTCCCATATTTCATGAGGAATGAAGGTGGTACACACAACAACAAAGGAGCACATCCAGGGTCAGGACTTTCAGAACCCATTATACTGGGGTAAACTGAGAGAAAACAACCCACATGCAGGGGTAAACACTTTTCTCAGGCATTGGCCAATTGTACTGAAGAAAAAGTAATAGGTGCCCTTCAGAACCCATAGAAGTAAGCTGGTTACTCCAGGTGGGGAGTCTCTCACCTTTTGTTTCCAAGCTTATACTTGGCCATTCATCTGGTTAAAAACACCACACAACTGTAGAAACACTGTAGATGCTGTCTTGAAAAGTATATCACACTTAACATCCTATACACACACACCTCTAAGGTGTCCAGAAATTAAAAGGTCTGTACTTAGACGGTCCCATGCTGGACTCCAATGTAGGCAGACTCTTTTAAACAGAAAGTCTAGGTGACAGGGTCCCTTTTATCAGAGAAATTCACCCCTAGGTATTGCAGATGCACCTGGGCTTACACAGAGAAATTGTACTCACAACAAATAAAGATGTCCAAGGTAGCTTCACCAAACAAGTGGATCAAGAGGATTGCCCCATAATCCTGGAGTTTACCCCCATCCCTCCTGGGATGGGGAAAAGAAACCTTACTGGCACAGGTCTCCACCACTTCAGAAAAAATGTCTTCTTTGTTCTTCTTCTAGGGTGAGAACAAACTACCACAAAAACAAAAGGGGTAGCTCTTTGTCAGAGCTAAACTGAGGAGCTGCACAGCAGCTGCAGCCTTGTCTTAGAACTCCACTCTAAGACTAACTTAACATTCCAATTCACTCTAAAGCCAGCTTAACACTGTGGCTTATGCTGCTGCGAGAGTTTTATGATTACATCATCACTCCAGCTCAGCTGAGACCGAAAACAGAGTGTGACAGTGTGAAACCCATTTACCTGGCATTTCACAAGCTGCCTTCCCTGCCTGCCACTGATTCTAACTGGGATTCTATTAACCCCTGGGAACAAGGGGGTTATAGGTATAAATTTACCTTTGTTATTAAACAAATGCATAATCTCCTTTTTTACAGTTTTAGTGAAGATCTCAGTTCCTTGATTTCTGCCAATATGGGGGTTATATTCAAATTTTACATCTAAAGATCTATTAAGTTGTTGTCTATACATGTTGTCAATGTGTTTGTTCCCCTAGATTCCTGAGGTCATATCTGTTTATGAAACAGATAGGCATTTGGCACAGAAAGTAGAGGGGTTACACTTTAGAAATTGTAGACTTGAATGGCATGACCTCACATTCACACAATATTTGGAACACAACAGAATTCAATAGTTATCTTAGAGATGCCCAGAAAGGGACATCAGAAGAAGGACCTGTATCAGAACATTAGGGACAGGAAGAACAACCAGACACCTCTGGACAAACAGAACAAGGAAACATATATGATCTCAGGAATCTAGGGGGATAAAATCATGACTACAGAGAAGGGGGTTTCTGGGGCAGAAGGGGACACTGAGGAGGAGGTGGGGAGCAAGACAGGGGAGGCATTACACCGAGACAGATCCAAGGATGGGGGGTTCCATGTTAAAATCGTTACTGCAAAACAGCGCCAGAAACAATGGCAAATTCAAAACAGTGACTGGCAAGTTAACAATCAAGCATAATAGTGCTGCAAATTGAGCTAAATCATCAAAATAGCACCAGGCTATGCATAGGAGTGACTAACCTTAAAATGTGTCCAAAAAGCAGAAACAGTGTTGAAATGAATCCTCTTGGTCCACATCTTGTTTTCCCTTAATCCACTTCCTGGTACCCATAATGCAGTGCTCCCTCTCCCTACCTTAGCCCATTGGTCATTTAAACCCACACTTTGGATCACATCCAACATAGCATAACCATGGAATTTGATCTGGTGACCAGCCAGAAAGGTAAGCCCTTGGCAGTGTACTGTGGATACAGTTACAGAAAACATAAAGAAAAGGGGGAGAAGGTATACTGGCATTGTGCAGACTCTCATAAGTTTAGCTGCCTTGCCAGAATGCACACTGCTGGGAACAAGGTGCTTGCTCAAGTCAAGGAATACACACATGTTCCTGATGCTGGTGATGTGGGAGCATGTGAGGTGATGGCTGATGAAAGAGCAAGGTCAAGTGTAGAGTCCACCATGCAGGTACTTGTGCAGTGTACTATGTCTGCACCTGAGGCTGTCACTAGACATCTCCCTGCTGTGCCACTTATGAAAAAGACCATACAATGAAAAGGCTGATAGAGCATGGTTGTCCAGCTACCCTTTCATTTCAGCACTACCCCATTTCTTCCCTGATCGCAGCACGTCTGGTTTCTACCTTCTAAAGGAGAAGGATGGAACTAATTCACAGGATAGAATGGTTTTGTCAGTACAGGATTATCATAGAATTTCACATATTAGGAAAATCATAAATAAACACTGGCATTTAGTGGCTGCAGCCAATCCCGGAATTAATTGTTTCCAAGAAAAAACCCATAATGGTGGAAAAAAGGTGGATAACTTGAAAAGCAATTTAGTAAAATCCCAATTCAGAGACACATCTGAAACAGAAGGACAGCTTTTACTGGGACCATTGCAGCTAGGGATGACAAATTATGGAAGATGTACAGTGTGTAATCATACAGTGAAAAAGCATACTTTCAGCATCCATATACTGGTTTTAAACACTTCATCAAAGAACATATAGACTACAATACTGAAGGGGTTGTGTATGTCCTACAATGCCTGTGTGACAGTTTATATGCGGAGCGAACAAAAAGATCTTTAAAAACAAGAATACAGAAACACAAAGGTTATATTTGTAGACAGGACAAAACTTCACCTGTAGCTGTACACTTTAATAGTGCATGACATAATGGTGCATCACTGCATTTTTGGGGGTTGGAAATTGTAAAACCACCCCTGAGGGGAGCTGACTATAAAAGGCAGAGATTAGCAGCTGAAATTAAACTTTTTTGTTTTAATTTCAAATCATTAGACCCAGAAATAGGCATGAATATAGAAACAAACTAGCATCTTGTTTGTGATTCCATCTGCACTGAGACGTTCTGTTGCCTGCAGAATATCAGAGGGCTGCATGAACAAAGGGATTTTCCAGCAGCACAAACAATAACTCATTTTGACTTTCTTTTCCCTGCCTAGAGAACAGCTGATCAGGTTGGTGCAAGGGGGCGAGGGGGAGCCGACGACCAATCCTGTGGTACGAGGGTGGAGCCAAGCACTATTTAAATCTGAGCTGCACTCTCCAGCCACAAACATCAGTTATCCAGCTTGTTTGTGATTCCATCTGCACCGAGACATTCTGTTGCCTGCAGAATATCAGAGGGCTGCATGAACAAAGGGATTTTCCAGCAGCACAAACAAGGACTCATTGTGACTTTCTTTTCCCTGCCTGGAGAACAGCTGATCAGGTTGGTGCAAGGGGGCTCAGGGGAGATGATGACCAATCCTGTGGTAGGAGGGCAGAGCCAAGCACTATTTAAATCTGATCCACATGCTCAAGCGCGAGTGGAACATGAGCGGTGAGTGGCACAAGCACCACTTGGTGGGGAAAAAGTTTGCCAAATTGGAACGGAAACCCTTGATCTGTTTGCTCCTACTGGTTTTCTCTGGTGAGTAAGAGTTCAAATTTATTTGTGAGGCTACTGTAATTGGCTTTCCTTCTCACCAGGGATATTTAGTCAGGTGGCTGAACAGACTAGTGTTTTCTTTACTGCTGGAGGCTCTCAGTAAATTCTTAGAATGGGGGCCCTAAATGTTTGGCTTTACTTCTTTGTAATGTGTTTAGTGTTATGCCCAATATTTAGAAACAAGATAACAGTGCAGGATGAGGATGATTTCATCCCTGCAGTTTATTTAAGACATCAGTGGAAGGGATCTCAGGAGAACAAAACACAGCATATGGGTTTTAAGAGAAGGAATTCTTTTTCTTCTATTAGAGAATCTACACTGGGGGAACAAATGTAAAATATACATGCATTTTAAGAAATCAGATTTACAAACGAATATCTGCTTTGTTTTACTGATGGGAGGGGACATTGAAACAAACCCTGGACCCTTCCCCTGTCTATTTAAAATAGTTTATGATAACACTAGGAGCCTAAAAAACAAATTAGACATGAAGAGAGCTTGGGAGGCTTTGGAAAATCCTGATATCATAGCTTTGACTGAGACCTGGATGACTCCTAAATTAAGTGAAGGGGAAATTGAGTTACAGGAATATACCACGTACAGGAGAGATAGGGTAGGGAAGAGAGAGGGTGGCTTATTCATATATATAAAATGGGAATTGGGTGAAACTATAACAACTAAAAATTCAAAAAGTATGTCTCACTCAACCCAGAAAAAAGTATTCCAAAATATTTTATTCCACTTGTTTCATTATTATTTCTCCAGTTCAAATTCTTGTAAAATGATCAACAAACTCAATTCTCAATAATTTTCATGCTCCTTAAGAGGTGTATTTCCATACAAAATTCACATATTTCTGAAATATATCCTCTTGATCAGTAACGTTTCAGAACCAATCATTGTGTTCCTTCATCAGACTTGGAGCTTTAGTTTTATTCACTATTGACAAAACAAATAAAAATATATTTAATAAATAATATATGTATAGTTGGGATGCTAGAATGCTTGTTGGTACACATTAAAAACTTAAACATGGTATTGGGCTTAATTTATTCTCCTCCAAAAGTTAAAATAGCAGATTTTGATAAATTGGTTCATTTATTACAACAACACACACTGGGACTGGACCTGCTTTTGTTAGGTGATCTCAATGCAGTATGAAATAAACTAAGAGATAATGCCCTTAGGACAAGTTTTACCCCTTTAAACCTGAATCAAAATATTGAAGTTTCCACTAGGAAAACATATATCTCAAATGAAGGGAACATTCTGGATCTTGTTTTCACTTCAGATGGAATTAAAGTCATTACTACGGAAGTGAAGCAACCCATATTTGGGGTTCATTCCTCTATCATTTGTGTGGGTGAAGTGACCACTAAAGGGGGAACATCTACTAACTTAGGTCCAAGAATAATTAGGCATCAAAACCTTAAAAGATATAACAAAGATACCTTCTTGCATGAATTAAGAAACATCAGGTGGACAGGTTGTTCCTAATCCCTGACCTGGATTGGGCCATTGAGGATTTTACTAAATTGTTTGTTCAGGCTTGTGATAAGGTTGCCCCTTTTGAAACCAGTGTATGTAAAAAAAAACAAATGTTCCTTGGATTACTGATAAAATAAAACATAATATTAGATATAAAGATAAATTATGGAAAAAAGGCAAATAAAACATTGAATCTTAAGGACTGAGTTAAATACAAAAATGAACAAAATAAGCTTAAAGCTAAAATTAGAACTTCAAAAAAACATTACTATAAAAACAAGGTTGAACATAGTACTGACCCCAGACAATATTGGAATTTGATTAAATCTTTTGAAACCATAGTGGAGAACAGACGGCCCATCCAGATCAGGGAGGGAGATACCTTATTGCCACCATTTGAATCTGCAGAAAGGCTGAACCAATATTTTGTTTCATTACCTGACATAGAAATTCCAAAGCAGTCTCATATTAATACTGGTAAAGGGGAAAATTGGCCATTAAATAAAATAAGGTTTAGGTTTAAAGCTATTACCTGCAGAGAGGTTAAGAATGAATTGAGGAAGCTCCAATTAAAAAAAGCTTCAGGACTGGACCAGCTAGAGAATAGGTTTCTAAAAGACTCCCTTGAGGTAATTGCCCAACTTTAGTTAGACTTTTTAATTGGAGCCTGATGGAAAATAAGTTTCCAACTTTGTAGAAACAAGCAAAGATTGTTTTGATACATAAAGGATCTTCCCTTGTGGAATCAACAAATTACAGGCTTATTTCACTATTGTCGTGCTTGTCAAAGGTCTTGGAGAGATTGGTCCAGAGACAGTTGAGCAGATACTTAAAAGTAAATTCTCTCCTATCTCCTCGTCAGTCAGGATATCATAAAAGACATTCCACGGACACCGCAATCACCGACTTAATAGATAACATCGCCTCCCAGTTAAAAGGGGGGAGGATCAGTGCGTGCATTGTTTGTGGATCTCTCCAAGGCATTTGACACCATAGATCATAGAAATTTGTTTGGGAGAATGATGGATTTCAGAATAGATGGTGAAACCCTTCCCTGGTTTGAATCATACTTGATAGGTAGAGTTCAGCAAGTATATATAGGTGAAATTTCATCAAAACCAGCCTCTGTAAGAAGAGGAGTTCCCCAAGGCTTGATCTTGGGCCCTTTACTATTTTTAATGTAGGTGAATGAACTCCCAACAGCAGTACAGAACTCAGTTTTGAGTATGTATGCAGATGACGCTGTACTGCTGGCTAGTGGTGACTCAACTCAGGTAATGGAGAAAAGTCTTCAGAAAGACTTTAGCAGGATGGAAACAAGGCTATACCAGTCAGGGCTGGTTTTAAACAGTAAAAAAACAACTTCATGGTTTTTCAGAGTAAAGGAAGGAATTTTAGTAATTCTCCCAAAATTTCAATTAAAGGGACACTGTCAACTTGTTTTTCATCATATTATTTCTAGATAAAACTCCACATTTTATTATTGTTTACCCTGTCTAAAATTCACTGATGTTGCTGTTTGTTTTGTCTGTCTCCTTGTTTAGTAGAACTGAAATGTATGGCAATGTATATTTATAAACAACCTTGTTTTGTTTACAATCCTGGTTCTGTTCTTACTGCATACTTCCTGAGCATTAGAAACACACCGAAACAGTGCAATCACTCAAAAGAAAGAAGCCTCCTAAACTCCCACTGTATCATGAAGGGCTAGACTGTTTTGTGGGTGTTTCCAAGTCCAGGAAAGATGTGTTTGGGGTGGCTCAAGGGATGTAAACAAACCTGTTTTGGCGCGATAACACTAGTATGTTGGTCAGTCTGTTTTTCACTGTTTTAAAGAAAATAAGAGTCAGAATCAAACTACCAGCTACATCAGCAATCTTTACTGAATGTTGGCAGTCATAAAATATGTTTTTTAAACTAGGGACGCTTTGAGACCTAAGGGGGTTGACAGTGTCCCTTTAAAACAGCAAAAATGAACTTTTAAATCAAGTTGAGTCATATAGGTATTTGGGGGTTATTGTGGATTGTAATTTGAAATTTAACTCCCACATAAAAAATCTTGTTTGTAAAATAAATAACAAACTATGGGCCTTTTGCAGATCTAAACATTGTTTAAATAAAAAAATGAGAAAAGATATAATTAATCAACTGATTATCCCATGCATAGAAGATAGAGGTGGGACAACTCAGAGGTAATGTGAGGAGGTATTTTTTCACAGAGAGGGTTGTGGATGCATGGAACAGCCTCCCTGAGGAGGTCGTGGAGTCAAGAACAGTGGAGGAATTCAAGAATGCATGGGACAGACATAAGGCAGTCCTAGTGGGGGGGTAGGAGGAAGTAAGCTGTTGGTTAACTAGGATCTGCAGCATATCTGTTAGGTAGGAAGATGGGCAGACTAGGTGGGCCAAGCAGTCCTTATCTGCTATCAGATTCTATGTTTCTATGTTTCTATGGAATCCACTTTTATGGTATGGCTAGTAAGTCAAACCTGAGAGCTATTCAAGTCCTTTACAATAATCTAGCTAGATTTATACTAAATTGTAACTACCATACTTACCATTGTGAAATGCTTAGGACTTTAAAATGGGACCAAATAGAGCAAAAAATGGACCAAAATTCATGGTGTAGTACATAACCAAAGCCCAAAGTGTCTTGTGAACAAAATTCCATATTCGATGCATGCTCATAATTATAATCTAAGAGGTAAAGCAGGAAGGAAATATGATATGCCTAAAATAAACAATAAATATGGTGAAACGACCTTTGGTATAAAAGTTATAAATCTTTGGACCCCAACTGACTAAGAAAGGAAGCAGATTTAAAAATCCAAACATTTTATGAGATTGATTGATAATGGACTGAAAATAAAATGCATGTGTAATGGGTGATATATTTCCCCGGATGGATGTATAAACTTGTACGAGTCATTTATCGAGGGTTTTTTTCAAGTTTTCGAAATATTGTTATAATGTAACTTGAATGTATGTTGTGCTGTCTTATATGTGGGTCTAATTTAAAAATATTTGTTGTTGGATGTTTTTTATAACGTATGCTGCAATATAGAATTGTTTGTGTAAATCTACATTACCTTTTTAAACCTAAGAATAACAGGTCCATCTTGAAAACGGGTCTATGACCCAATGATGTAAACTATTTCTACCTGTATAAAAGTAAACCTTTTACTTACTATGCCTGTGATTAGGACCTATTGTTATTCTGAGGGGGTAGTTTGGATATAGAGACCAGATACTTTTCTAAGGAATGTAATATGAACCCTTATAGGGGATGGATAAAATATGTAGCATCAATTTTATTTTGGAAATTAATTTCAAAGTGGTTGCTTATGTTTGAAATTATATAAGGGAGAGTATGTATTTTGAGATATGTGGTTTCTTTAACTGTTGCTTCCCCCCCACCCCATTTCCCCTTAGTGTTTCTTTAGTCTATGCATTCTTTAGTGCAAATCACTTTTTCCTTTCATAAAATAGGAAATACTTGCATTTATTGTAAAAATACAATAAGATTTAACTGTATAAAAAGATCCTGTAAAGGTAATGCTATAAAACCATTGTACATATGTTTGTAAAAAGAAGTATAAGTTACGTGCTGAATTGATGTTAAGCATTGGTAGAATCCAATTCCATCTCCATGTGCTAAGCAGACCGCTTTGGTGGAATCTTGACATCCTTTGGGACGTTGTGGTTGCTTAGCAGCCATACCCGTGGTCATGCAATAATTTTGAGGTGAAGTCACATTGCCTCAGCAGAATTTTACAAAGCGGGACGGAGAGGAAGGGAGTTTAAATGCCCTGGTGTTCTGAGACAAGTAAGCACCATTTTTGAGTAGCAGTTTAGATGACTTGGCAAACTTTAGGGGAACTGTTTTTTGGAAGGCATGAAAGCCTGAAGGTAACTATATCCTAATTTGACTTCATCTAAATAATATTTTAAATATAACAGAAAAAAGTGTTAAAAGAAAGGGTAGAGATTTGAAAAACGCTACATTTACAATTACAGCATATAAGTTTAAAATGTAACAGCTTTCACCTAAGATTGAAAAAACACAGAATCTCCAGAGGTACTTTTGCTCTAGTTAATGGGCCACAGGTACATTTGGGACAGTGTTTAAATGTAAGCACACAGAGTTGGAATGTGGTGGCACTTGTGTGAGGGTGAAAAAATAGTTTTATGTAAAACAGAATGAAGCATTTAAAGGAATATTTTACTTTTAGGAACTTACTAATGTTTAAAACAAGACAGTCAATGTATTTATTGTGAATTTTGAAAAAAGAGAAAATAGATATTTTAAGGTACAAGCAAGGTTGTGTATATATATATATATATATATATATATATATATATATATATATATATATGTGTGTGTGTGTGTACAGTATCTTGAATTAATATATTGATTATGGTCGATGTACTTAAATTTCCTTAGAAATGAATATATTTATTATACAGATTTTACCCTGTGATTAAGCTCAACGCATGAGCGAAAAGTAAGGGAATAAAATATCTGACAAAAAAAGAAGTCATCTGGAAGACTTTATTGGAAAATAACAGTGTTTCCCAAATTCTGGGGATTATTGGAATTGTTTCAGCACCCCAGGGAACATGAAGATTCACCCACTAACAGTATAACCATAGAATGTATTTCTCTATGTCTGTCTTAGACTTCTTCAAATTCACAAGAAAATCAAGGTTCTCTAATGCGCTCCTTACCTGTTACATGGAGCACTTTGCCTCTTGCTCTGTTTTCTCTGAGACTAGCCAGTTGGCTAGGTAGGGAAATACAGTACCATCACACCTTGTCTTCTCTGGTACACTGCCACCACAGCTAGGTACTCAGTGCCCTTGGTGCTGAGGTGAGGCTGAAGGTAAGGGCTATAAACTGGTACTGGCAATTTTCCAGCCTGAACCTGAAAAATTGTCAATGGTTGGGTCTGACTGGAATGTGGAAGTAGATGGCTCCAACCAATCTTCTGACTGTATAGATGGTGTCACTGTGCCCAGTGTGACCATCTTGAACTTTTTCTTTTTGATATGTTTGTTCAGATATCTTAGATATAAAATGGGTAGCCACTACCCATTGTTCTTATGGCTCAGGAAGTATCTTGAAAAGAGGCCCTTTCCCTACAGTGATGTAGGGACCTTTTGTACTGCCTTTGCCTACAGCAGTTTCTTTACTTCCAGTTCCAGCAGAATTATTTCTGTTGGTGAATGGGAGTGATTTGGTCTCTGCAGCATCCGAAACTTTTTGAATTGCAGAGACAGTTCCCAACCCACTACTTCCAGGATTCACTTGTCTGTGGCAATATTTACCCATTCCTAAAAGTAGTTGGTCAGTCTTCCCATCACTGACAATGGTGGACTGGTGGTCTGTGCAGAATTGTCACTGATTGTTTGCTGTGGCTAAGAGGCTGATGCTACAGTATGTCTACAGCTCTTCCTGCCTCTTTTTGTGTAGTAACATCTTTGAGGTTGGTACTCATAGGGGTCATACAGTCTTGATTAATAGCCGCTGTCCCACTTCCCATTACATAGTGCCTGAAGGAAGTGGAGGCCTTTTCCATTTCAGTGTTACAGTCAGACCTGGTTAATCCATACGCATTTGTGCTTGCCAGTTTTGTTACGTAATACAAATCTATGTAGTAACCAGACAGTGATAATAAAGAGGTCAATAGCCCAACAAAAAATCTGTATGCAGTGTTTTTCATTCAGATAATCAGACATATGGATTAACAAGGCACAGATTAACCAGGTCTGACTGTATCTTTATAAGTGGATTTGTATTGATCCACTTTTCTCATGTATGCCTCTGTTTCATCACCAAATAGAGACTTTCTCTCAAAGGGGAAATCAATAGCATAGACTGGGTGTCCTGGGTAAGGATGATAGCCCTTAGCCAGGTAAACCTCCTCACAGCCACTTCATGAGCCACAATTTGTGAAGTTGAGTCACTGGTATCAACAGACATATGGAACTGGTACTTAGTGGCACCAAGACTAACTTTGATGTGGCAGCCAGGTCTTATACCACTTCACCATCTACCTTACCAGTCCATGCCAACACTGCATTGCACAGTGCTTTCTAGTACTGAGCTGTGTATGCCAAATAAGCTGCCTGCTTAAGAAACGGGGACACCGCTGTGTGCACTTTTTTGGCAATATGATCCAGTTTCCTAGAATCCTTCTCAGGAAGCAGTACAGGTAAGGACACTTTAGCCTTCTCAGAAGCAACTGCCTGGAACACTCCTTCATGATAAAGGTAGGAATACAGGCATTTCACCCTGCCTGTTCACTTGATACTTCTTTTCAACTTTTTTGTATCACTGCCAGCAGCTGAATTAGGTGCTGAAGTGGTTTTTGAAGTAACTTCTTGGAGTTATGTGTGGATTGGGATCAGCAGTTTTCTTGTGGGTACTAACTGCATCACATCCATGAACTCCACTTCCTCCTGTTCCTCTTCATTCTCTTTTGTTTCATAAGAAGGGATGTAGAGGGTGTTCACCATCTGTTTGATGAATGTGGAACAAGAGGTATAATCCTTTGTGGGCCTAGGAGGGGAACCCAAGTCATGGCCAGATGAACCATCAGCTTCTATAAATTCGTCTTTCTCTTTCTCCTCGTAGTAGATACGGAGGGGTTAGACATATTAAGGAAGTTTTCCATAGCCTGGAGGGCTTGGAAAACTGCCATACTTTGGCCATGTCTTCTGTTGAGGGCATTTGTTTCTGATCCACTGTCTACTCCTTCTCCTTTGTGGGAGGATTGGCATGGATATGCTTTTCTTTCTACCTTTTTTTGGCAAGCACTGGTTCTAGTACCTGCTCTGAGGCTCTTTTATTTGTATTTTGCCATAAGTGGAATCAGGGTTCCCCTTTCAGACACCCTGGTGTCTTTACTGTCTTTACCATGCTTATCTGATGGCTGAGTTGGTTTACCTTTTTATATCTGTCCTCTTTGACAGGGACTGCTGCATCTTATAAGGACAAGAATGCACTTATTTGTGCTTTCTATCGTTATTAGGTACTCCCGCTGTGCCTTTACTGTGCTTTGGTGTCACAGAGGCAGACTAGGAAACAATAAATTCTTCTCTTTTTAGAGCCCCTTTCTTTTGGGTTTAAGAGTAAAACTTTTTACAGGGCTCACAATGGATAAAATAGTCATCTGGAGCCAGGCACTTTTAACACAATTCATGGCTTTCTGCCCTTGCCAGGAGCCGAAAACAATTTACACAATTTTTAAAGTCTGTTGGTCCTGTTTGCTTTGTACATCTATCAGTCATGACAATCACTAAAAGACCTTTTAATACTATTATTCAGTTCTCAGGTCACAAACGTAGTTCAGATCATTTTTTTTCTCTCAGAAAAGGGAAAACTGCTAACATGTTAGAAGTAAAGCAGTTCTAATTTTAGACCCAAAAAGCAGTTTAATTCCTTTCCATCAGGAACTGTATACATAAATGAGCAAAAAAGCACCAAGTAATGAATAATTGAAATGTTTAACAGTTTTTTTAAAATAACCACAATTTGTTTCTTTCTGGTGAGAACCGCTTCTTAGCGCAGCCTTCTCCAGTTCCTAGAACCAATCAGAACTTAGAGAAAACCGTATGTTTTTTAAAAGTAAATTAAAATGATTCTCTAATTAATGTAGAACATTGAAAACTACCTGACTTTGTAAAAATAAGAAACAATAAGTAGTAAGAAAATGTGTTATTAACCAGAAGACTGGAGCTGTCTTCAGGTTGACTTTTCTCTTAAGTGGAGAAATGAATCTGACATTAGAACACCAGGGGGAGCATGGCCACAGTGCAGAATTTGGATTTAAATTCACGCTCTGGAATTATCATCAAGTTCTATCTCCAGGGCATCTCACTCTGGTGGGATGATACTTTTTGTGAAGTATAACTGATGAATTCCTGTTGTTTGAAATGAACATTCTATGGATACATGGATTCTTTCGTTAGTGAAAACTGTAGAACAAAAATCACTTTGGTCTCTTGAAAATTTCTGTTGAATGGAAGTTTTTGGGTTTCTATCATTTTTACTAACAAACATTTTCACTAAGAATACAATCACTATTGTGACATGACTCATGAAAGCAAAAATATGTTTTCACTTTTGAACAACCACTTTCATCAGCAGGAAGTCTTTTTTTAGGTGGAGTATACGAAGTAAGGAAAAAAATGACAGTTGGACTTTATTTAAATGGAGTACTATTTTTTAAGTTTTGATATGCAGAGGTAGTTTATGTGTAATTTTGAGAAATTATATACTGTTTATTATATTGTACATAGTTGTTTGCAGTCTTTTCTTGCTTCACGTATTGTTGTCAAATGAGTTCTAGTTAGTTGGCATCACTGTTCTTTTAACTTTGCTGTTGGCACACTGGAAATGGTATTTAACTACTGTTTTACAATGCTCCACTATGGTTCCATTGTGCCTGCTGGAGTTTGGCTGCTTCTATTGCCATAAAATAGAACATATCCATATGAGTGTATACTACTGTGAAATTTCAGAAAGCGAGTGTGAGGATTTAGCCAGAATGAACCACAGAGCACAGCATAGTGATTCAGTCTGCCTAAGCATCTCACAAGATGTTAAGTGCACACGTCACCAAAGAGCAGCGCAAACATCATGTGACTTGTGTCCACCTTGTCCATTACCTTCCTACCATGATCTTAGAGACCATGTGTAACAACAATAATTAAAGCTCACGTGAGAAGCATTGCAGCTTTGTCTGCACACATTTTGCATGTATTGTGTTGTCTTATATGACTCAGATGTAAGACAGCATATTAATCAGATATTATAGAAGAAGAAGAATCAGCATTTATATAGTGCTTTTCATACATCCAAAACGCTTTACAAGCAATGCTAGACTGGTAGTGAAGTGACTGAATGTGTGGTGGCAGCCATATCGCACATCATCACCCACACACAGCCTGGATAATTGCATGAACCGGTTTATGGGAAGGGGAATGTTGGCCAGGACACTGGGAATGTTCCCTACTCTTTGCAAAGAGTGATCTGGGTTCTTTTACTTCCACCTGGACACCCACCAGGACAACACCAGGATGGGCAGAAGGAACCTCGGTTTAATGTCTCATCCGAAGGACGGCACACCCCAGCAGTACAGCACCCCGCAATACTGCACTCAGATGCCAGCAATTTTTAGGTGCAAGTCCAATTCCGGTGTGGGATGAGAATCCACGACCTTCTGGTCCAGAGGCGGATGTGCTACCAACTGAGCTACGCTGACACCTTACACATTATAGACTACAAGTGTGATGTTTAGGCAGACTGAACCATGAAGCATAGCAGTTCAGTCTGCCTAAACCTTATGCAGGAAGTTACCTGCACATGTAAAGACATTTCTTTAAAGCAGTATGAATCATTACATGAGGCTGGGCTCTGGATGTTTGCATGAGTGTACTGCCACGTGACATCTGAGTAAACTGCAGGGTCCAGAAAAGTATTGTAATTATGTCTGGGCACATGTCCTGCATGTAATGTGTTGCCTCATATGACTCAGATATATGAGACCATTTTAATAATATATTACAATGACCATGAGGTTCAGGCAGAATGAACCGCAAAGCGTAGCAGTTCATTTTGCCTAAACCTTACATGAGTAGTTACCTGCACACCTGAAGACATGTCTTTAAAGCTATATGAATCATCATATAGAGTGGTTTCCTGGTGTTTGCATAAGAGTACTGTAGCATGATGTTTGAGCAAACTGCAGGGTTCAGCAAAGAATTGCAGTTATGTGTGGGCAGACATCTTACCTGTATCATGTTGTCTCATTAGGTATAGGTGGCCATTTTAATCAGACATTGCAGGCTTCAAGCATGAAGTGTAGGCATACTGAACCATGAAGGGAAGTGTAGTGATTCAGTCTGCCCAAACATTGCATGAGATATTAGCTGCACACCTCACCTTAGCATAGTGCAAACATCATGTGAGTAGCGTCCACCTTGTCAGACAAGCATTCACCTTAGTACCGTGATATTAGGAATCATATGTAACAACAACAACTGAGGCAAAAGAGAACCTGAAATTAAATACAGTCACTGAAAGTTTGAAATTTGAAAATACAATGTATTAAGACAACTGACCAAAGCAGAGTCATTGTTTAAAAAGCAAAAATGCATAAGTGATACTTTGGAAAATTCCTTCTCAACCACTAAATGTAGGCAATATTTCAAAATAATAGGGACACTGCATGGCTTGCACTCTAAGTAAATGCAGTTATTATCTATATTAGATATTTATATTAGTAAACTGTTATACTGTACATTGAAATGAGTTACAGATGTAACGGTACCAGTCAATGATGCTGTGACACAGACAAAAAAGTGATATTTTCGTATAGTTGAAAAATGTAGTAAAATAGAAATAAGTAGTTTTATTTAACAAATGTACAAAGCCAACGAAATTAAACACAGTTCTGTTCACATCTGTGTGTTACTTGTCATAACATGTTTACAGTACACATGTGCATATCACTGTAGTCCAACATACATCAAGAATATAATTTTGCAATGTTAATGTTACAGATGATGGGCCAGATATTCAAAGCATTGCACTGGGCACAAACTGTTTACGCTGACACTGCACTGCAGTTACGCCCAGCTGCAATATACAAAACAGCACATAGTGCTGGCACAACGTGATAGTGCTGGCGCAAGAAAATAATGTATGCAGGGGACCGAGGGAGGGGCAGGGCCATGAATACCAATGCACCAGGATATTGAATAGAACAGTGCGGTGCTACAACCCTTAGCATGACCTTTAGCGTTGCACAAAATTACTGCCTCCAAAAAGGATACGGTAACCCAGTGCAAACAATGTCAAGAGCTCTCACGTGCTCCTCCCCATCTCCATTAAGTAAAGTAACATTTGAGCATTCCAGTGGTGCACTGCACAGTATCAGCCTCGATCTCAATAAACAAATGCGTATCCCTGTTGCTCCTCTGCACAGCTCAAGCCCTGATCCCCTACACAAGCCACATCCCAAAAACCTGGTGATCTAGTAAACCCTGACCCTGAAGTGCCTACCACCCTGCTCCCACCCCAATTCCATAGGTACAGTATAGCTTGTTATGTGGAGAGAGAGAGAGAGAGAGAGAGAGAGAAGAGAGAGAGACTGGGCAAGACATTTTGCCATGCGGCAAAAGTGAAAAGGAAAGTTGCTGTTGCTATGTCCTATCTCCTGTCATCCCATATCTTCCTGAACTGTGCCCGAGGGACAGAGAAATGTGTGATGTGATGCAGCTATTGCTCCTGTGCAGGCTAGCCAGTTCAGTGATCAAGCAACAGCACAGCTAAATATTATCATCGCCTTCCTGGTTTCCCTCTCTGCTTCACACAGACTTTCTATTGTGCACTCCAGTAGTTCAGGCTGCATGAGTGAGGCACTTCAGTGAGAGATACAGAGAGCATGAGGTGCCCCGGGGCAAAACTGGACCTGCTGTGTGTGGCCTGTCCTCTCCCTCTGTGTCTCTATTGTGCTGTTACTTTGAGAAGCATTCCATGAGAGAGGGTCCCCCACACACACACACAGCTGGTTCTCACTCCTGGTCCTCCATGCAGTGAGACCGTGAGCCATCAAGCACATCCAGTGCACCAAATGTTGTCTGTCTGTGTCTCCGCTCCTGGCAACAGTAGTTGCCAACCAAGACACTGGAACACTGAATCCCTCCACTGTCAGTGATGGGGACCGAGAGGCAGTGGTGGATGACAGAGTGACAGCAGAGGTATGTAGTCCGAGGACCATTGTTTCTTTTCTTGGGAGGGGGTGCACAATTGCAACAGCATCTGTGTGCCAGTGTTCTGAAAGAGAACATGTCATGGAAAGACAGAGAGAGAGAGAGAGACACAGTGTTTAACTGAAACATGCAGCACTGTGTGTCTCTCTCTCTCTCTCTGTGGAGGTAACATTGGTGACATTGGGATCAGTTGGTCAGTCAGTGCTGTTGTGCAGTATCATGGGAGGGGAGAGTGACACACATGACTGGGTGCCAAGGGGAAAGGTTATTGTATGTCTGTGTGGTGGTGGTGGTTGAGGGAGAGCACAAGCAGCAGGGAGTGATAGTTGTCTGAGCTTGTAAACCTCTGTCCCCCTCTGTTTGTGACCTTGTATATGTAAGAGAGGCACAGCATGGCCCAGTGCAGTCGGGGCACAGTTGCTGTCTCTGTCTCTGTGGGGGGGGATCTTTTTGCATGTAGCAGGACACGTAGCAGTGAATGTACTGCCCAAGAGATGTCAAAGATCCTTTCAGTAGTGTACCTGTGACATTTCTATGTGCATAACAGCAATGCAGGCTGCATTATTTGTTAGGGATTATTTCGCAAGGTGGCAGGATACAGTACCTTTTTTGCTGTGTAAACAGCAAAACGACATGCTTACTGATATTTTTTGTTATGTTTAAACATGACCAATGATATAAATGCATTGATACACTCCAGGGTGTTTTGATAATGTGCCTCACAACTCCCCCGAGGTGTGCGTTAATCCACATTATCAGCATACTCTGTCGTACATTAATGCTTACTTACTGAGATTGGGCTGGAGCTGTGAAGGGGAGCAATGGGTATATTTACAAATAATTTTCTTGCATTCAGGCTTGATACTGTGCAGGTGACCACCAGGGATGATAACATAGTTCCTACTGGAGATCTGTGGGGGCAGACCACTGGACCACCAGGGAAACTGCATATGTACAGATATGGATATGTACATATGTACTCACATATATGTGTGTATATATGTGTGTATGTATATATATTTATGCAACAGGTGTGAACAATAAATGCATGCCATAAATAATGCGTGTTGTAGCTACTGTGTAAATAAAACCATTTATATGAATAGTATGTCATCACTCATATATGTACATAGTTACTATGTCATCACTCATTTATATACACAGTTGCTATGTCATCAGCCAATTTAGAATGTTCAGCCTCAGTAGCAGTACTAATCATATTCAAACGCAAATAACTTTAAAACGAAAAACGATAGACTGGCACTGTAAGCACAAAAGTTGTCCAGCACAAAACTATCTACAAAATGAGTGGTGTTTTATTTATAGACACCTTTCTATTTTTTGTAGAATTAGCAAAAAACAGCAGAAACTTAAGGTTTTTTTGCACTTTTTTGACAAATAAATACAAATAACTTTAAAACAAAAACTGACAGCAGTGTACGTTGAGCCCTAAAGTTGTTCAGCACAAAATTATCTACAAAATGAGAGATGTTTCATATATAGATGCCTTTTAGATTTTTTATAATCAGCAAAACATGGCAGAATATTCCATTTTTATTCACTTTTTCTAACAATCCCCCCAAAATGTAAAAACAAAAGAATTGTGCATCAAACTTTTCATTATGTACTGTCCATAATGTAAAGTTGGAGCATCCATAGCAACTGCTTAGCAATCATTATGCTAAGTTGAGCTACTCTGGGAAAACAACGAAAAGTCCATGCATGTTAACATGAAAAATTAAATAAACAATTTAAAACAAAACTCCTTACACTATCCTAAAGAATCCCTATTGAATAAATGAAATATGTAACAGGGATCTTGTGGAATACATGATTTATTTTCACTCGAGCTGTTTGTCCTTGGGCACAGCACTCATGGCTTACGCCACTCGTGAGGTTACCCAAGGTCAAACAGCTCTTGTGAAAATAAATCATGTATTGCACAGGTCCCTGTTATGTACCCCTTATATATATTAATTATAGGGGCACGGTTGCACCCCTATATTTAGGGTTATGAAGCCACTTCTATGTTAAACTTGAAATTTTGCTTGTTAATAACTTTGGATCCGTTCAATGGATTTGCATGAAATTTGGTATGCATGGTGGGGGCATGGTAGATCTCTTGATTTGCCAAATTTCATTTTGGTCAAATTTACAGTTTTTGCATACCAAAACACTGAAACATGCACTTTTCGCCCATTATGTGGGCAGTTTTTCAGATTTTGTCTGTGGCACTGTGCAGCCGTTGTGTGGCATGCTGCTCTACAACCTAGTTCATCTGAAAGAGCTTGGGTCAAGGAACATGACACTTTTCGTTTGGTGAAAAAATATTAATCCATTCAAAAGTTATTAAAGTTTTAAGTTCCCATTATACTGTAAGTCTATGGGAAATTTTATATGGTTATTTTGCGAAAGAAGAATGGGGTTTTGGCCATCTGATCCCTCCTCATGATTAAATAATTTGTAGACTCGCGATCAAAGATTCTTTCATCACGACAGCCGCCATCTTGTTTTCAGTTTGTGGTCAGAAAAATTCAAATATCTTGGCTCAGGGGTGACTCTTGAAGTAAAACTTGGATGTGTTTTGCTCAGGGGGCTTTGCTCTATCGAGCCATGGCTGTGGTTTCTTATAATTTGGTCAAAAAATAGAGTTTTCAAGTTTTACATTTTTTGATCATGGCTCGCTAACAATCTTTGATCGCAAGCCTGCAAATTCTTTGATCACGAGATTCTTTGACCGCGATCTTTGATCGCGAGTGTGCGACTCGATGGCCAGATTAAAAAATCTAATTTCTCAGCCCAGGAGTGACTTATTAAGCCAAATGAGAATGGGTTTTGCTCAGGGGACTTCGTTCTATCAAGTCATGGCTGTGGTTTCATGTATTTTTGTGTAAAACTTGACTTTTAAAATGTTTTACTCTTTGATCACAAGCCTACAAATCTTTGATTGTGAGCCTGCAAATTCTTTGATTGTGAGATTCTTTGACCATGATATTTGATTGTGAGGGCGAGACTAGATGGCCAGATGAAAAAATTTATTTTCTCTGCACAGGGATGACTTATAAAGCCAAACGAGGATGGGTTTTGCTCAGGGGGCTTCGATATATTGAGTCATGGCTGTGGTTTCATTTATTTTTGTGTAAAAATGTACTTTTGCCATTTTTTATTCTTTGATTGTGAGCCTGCAAATTCTTTGATTGTGAGATTCTTTGATCGTGAGGGAGGGACTAGATGGCCAGATTTGGAGGGACCAGATAGCCCAATTTTAACAATTTTTAAAATTAAATATCTCGGAAATGGTTTGGTCTTTTAAATTGAAATTTGGAGGGTGTTGATGGGATGCCTGTAGACGTGAATAATGGTGTTTAGGTGTCAGACAATACATTTTGTGCAGAGATATTGCGAGGCACAGTTTACGCCTTGTGTACAGCGTTTTCCATTGTGATAGTGGCTTGAAATTTATAGTGTAGCTAGCCTTACTGCCATAGATGTACTCTTCAGTCGTTAGGTGTGTAAAAGGTTAACAGGTGCAGAATTCTGCCACTCCGATGAATGAAAATCTCAAACTTTCAAATGTTATATCTCGGAAATGATTTTGTCTTTTAAATTGAAATTTGGAGGGTGTTGAGGGGATGTCCTGCACATGTGAATTGTGTTATTTAGATGTTGAAATTAATTTGCTGCAACGATATTGCATTACACACTTTATGTTTTGCATATAGCATTTTGCATTATGGTAGTGGCTTCACATTTATTGGGTACCTAGCCTTACTTCCATAGATAATTTTCAGTGGTTAGGTCTCTGACATGTAAACAGGTGTGGAATTATGCCACTCTGATGAATTAAACTTTGTTTTGTTTCAAGGTGGTAGGTCCGTGGGGCCCAAAGGGCCCCATGCTCTCACCCATACGCGCTCCCACCAATACATATTATATTCAGTACTTGCACTGTTATGTTAGGCAGAGATTTTCAAGTTGGTGAGAGTGCAGGGCCCTTCCACCAACCTGCGTGACTTTCTACTTTTCTATGCTTTCTCAAAAAGTAAGGAAATTCTATGCAAAAAACTTCATTAATGCAACATTTAGGGTTAAAACACAAAAGTAAGGAAATGAGACCTTTAGGGTTGCCCACTCTCCCCCATGTACTCCCCTCCTCCCGAGATTGACAGACGGTGGGGTGTGTCATTGGGGTTGTGAGACCTAAATGTCACCCTATTCTTCTTTACTATGGCTTGTGAATATGATTACACATGGAATGGGGTGGTATTTAGGCCTCACAACCCCAATGAAACCTCTTGACTGTGCCAGATTATGCTGATCACCCCTCATTGCACCCCTCACAATTGCTCTGTCCCTCAGTCATCCCTTGGGGACACAGTACTGTTCACACAGAGACTGTGCTCTTCACTCAAACTGTCATGCATACATGTACAATATACTGTGACTCTGACATACACAGGCCCTGTCTACAGGTACACATAATGCTTTCCACTGTATTCTGAGCCTGTATCCCCATGTTTGCATATGTCTCCCTCAGTATGGGGATCAGTGTCCCTCAATCTGAGCATCTGTGTCCCTCATATCAGTGATAATGGGTTATAATGGGTTATGTGGTATGCACTGCATAAGCCTGCAGACAACCATTGCCTGCAGCAACCAAACTTGCTCAGGTCTGACATACAGGTGGAACTGTTTGCTCACCCCTAGCCTGTGGCTTCTGACCTGTAGTTCCAGTCTGACCTACAGGTGGAGCTGTGTGCACTTCCCAGCCTGTGGTTCCTGACCTGTACTTCCAGTCTGACCTACTGGTGGAGCTGTGTGCACTGACCAAACTAATTGGTAATGTATGCAAAGCAGACCATAATGAGATGCAAATGTGACTGCCCATATATTACCTAAGTAGGCTCATTTGCATAGGAGCTTTGAATATAGTAAACTTTTGCACCAGGCTAGTGTGTGTGGCCTGCATTGTTATTTGCAGTTGTTGTGAAATACTTCATTGCTATTACACACATTGTCCATTAATATCAACTCTGCCATACTCGACCTCTGTGTCCACTGAGCTGCTGTTGCTTTTTCACTTCCATGTTGCTATATTCAGAGCTGTCTTATTTCCCGGGCTATTTTAGCACTGCACTCCCAGCCCTGTTTGCACTGCTTGCTTTGCACACTATTTTCAGCAGGTTTAGCACCAGGGCTATTCTTTTGAATATACCTTGCTAATGGTTCAGGGATATTTTAGCACGCCGGACAGTGCTAATTTAGCCCCGGGGCTAACTTTTGAATATCTGGCCCAATGTGTTTACTGTGTATAATGTTGTGTTGTCATAGTGTTGCTATGAGATTTCGTGTAATAGTAGTTGACATGAATGAGTAACATTTCTATGTTGTTGCCCAATTCTTATTTGCTGTCAGGTAAAGAAACAAATATGTGCTGCTTTGATAAGTCTATGTGTAATGTACTGTTCAATGTGTCCACTGGTCCTATGTATATGTGTGTGTCACATACAGTACATCTCATTTATTACTCCTAAGATTGGTTCTGCATTTTTTCCAAAGGAAGCAAAATATGCATCTCTTAAACTTTTGGGCAACCTCTGTTTCACTTAACAAGAAGAATCATTCCTATCAGTCCAAGTACTGTGGTACCTTAGCCCTGTAACACAGTAGCCTGAGTGTACTGATGCTCCACTGTGGTAGATAATGGCCTGAACATTGTAGTGCTATGCAACAACAACATGTTGGCCAGCAGAATCTGTTAAGTCTGCTAGGGCTTTTGAACCAAACCTGTCAAATCTGTTTCACAGGAAAAATACTGTAGGTACTGTGATGTAGTCTAGTCTAACAATACTGTATTTCTACATGTTCCCTTGCACATGTGATATTCCCATCCAGTAGACCTACTGCAATACAAATTCTTCTGTCTGGGTACATTTAATGATAGTCATACTGTAGCTCATTTTCTGCTCTCCTGCTCATCTGGGAGACCACTAGTGCTGCATTTAAATGTATTTACATAGTCAGCCTCGAGTAATCATCCCACATGTGCTTCTTCATTCTCCAGAATACTAATACATGTCACTATGAATTCCATGGCATCTTTCTGTTCATAGAGAGCAAAGTGCTGTGTTAAATTGTAAGATGAAAGTGCCAAGCATACAGGTGTGTGCATAAGTACTGTATGTACTCTCTTGGTGTCTTTCTTAACATCCGTAATTCATTTTTTAATTGACTATACATTTGATTTTGCTGCATTGACTTATGCCACAAAGTGTTTCAATTGCAGGGGTGCTTGCATTGATGAACTTACACAGCAGTTGATGCCAGCGACATTGTCAAACCCTGGCATGGTTAATGTCACTGTGAGTTTACTCTTCTTAGCTGTACATGTGATTAATTTTACTGCTGATTTTTTTTTTGTTTTGGAAGTAGAAGTTGAGCAATGATTATTCATTAAAAGTAGAGGTTGAGCAATGGTGACTCATTGTGCCAGCTCTCTTCCTCTGTTTTGCTATGTTCTCATGAACAGTTACACAGGTCACATCTTTGAATAATGTAAATGGCGGTAGCTGTGGAAAGAGCTACTCATTCTGGCCATTTGCTCTGAATTTTGAAGGCCAGTACTATGCATTTTAATGCTGAAAGATTGAGAGGTATGATCAGGTGTCACTTTGCTCATTCCAAAAATGTTTTTAAGGCATCTCCCCACCATTGAGACTCTGACCCCTAGCAAAGACTTTAGTCAAAGCACAAGAACATTTTAAGGCTTCACCTGATCATGTGAACCTTTTGCCTATCACATCTGTGAGCACCACAAACAAAATCATGTGGTTTGCATCTTATCTTCTTGTACTTTTCACCTACACAGTATATTTATCTAATCTTGAGTAACCAGCTTCTTTTGGTATCATTTGTAGCAGTTCTGGGAGTTAGCAGGTCCTGTCCAGCAATGGACTCCTGAAACCACCAGAGTGCACTACTTCCTGGTTTGTGTCAAGAGACTCTTGCCAGTGCCAGCTGCAGCATTACCAAACACAATGGTTCGTAGTCTCTTCAAGCACACTGCTTTCTTTTGTTCTTTATACTGAGAAGCACTGTTGATGTAACAGTATTGTAAATCTTTTTCTGATCTACATTTAATTGTTTCTCAGTATCACCCAGATCCACACTGAAGGTAGCTTCAACTTCCATGGCAGCTTTTACTTCTGCCATAACAACTATTCATTGGGACTGGGTTACAAAGTACTGCATGACACTATTTGTTCAATTGTTTTTTGCGAATTTGTAGGTGTATCTGCCTTGATTTGTGCCTTGCTCTGTTCTTCTATTTATTTTTGTGTGTTTAGCAGTGATATGTACTGTTTGCACTTTTCTGTTTTGAAAAATTCAGAAGATGCCTCAAACGTTTCTTCGAATATTTCAAACCTTCCTTTTATATTGGCTTCTGATCACCATGGCTTGCAATAAAACAGTAGTGCATGATAGTATTACTCTTTCTTTTCTGGTGCTTTCAATGAAAATCTAATGTAATCAATTAACCATGCCTTTCTTCTTATTAATAAGAAACCACACACATCTGAGATTGCATATACTCCTTTGCTGTGGTTCTCTTTTACATCTTGTTTAAAATTATACCACTGTGCTATTTCAAACAAGCAGCCATCCTCAAGTTTCTTGTGATGTTTTCGGATAATATGTGTCAGTAAGATAACTGTGTAGTATATCAGTAGACCTTGGCTTGATACTTGCCAATTTTTCAATTTCATCATATCTTTTCAAAACATGCTTCCTGTTTTGTTGTTTTTTTTTTGGTTTTTAAAGTTGGCATTTATGTAATGTACGGTAGCATATTTGTCATATAGGTTTTTGACAACGAGCCAATCACTTGTTCATATTCACAGTCGTGAGCTTAGTGATTTGGTAAAGGATATGTCCTCAAATAATTTCTGTAGGCTTGTGCTTCAACACCCAAAGTTTGGGTAATAAAATCAGCAACCTACAGGAAATAATGGCGGACACCCAGGTAGACTTGGTGGCCATTATTGAAATGTGGGCTACTGATAAGAATGACTGGGACCTCATGATCCTGGGTTATTGTTTCTATAGCCAGGACAGGAAGGGTGCAAGGGGAGGAGGGGTGGCATTATATGTTCGTGATACTCTGACTATCACGCCAATTAACATGTACAAAAAAGAGTGGATCAAATCACTGTGGGTTCAACTCATCACAGCTTCAGGAAAAAAGATCCACATCAGTGTAGTCTACAGATGACTGGGACAGACAAAAGAGAAGAAAGCAATATGCATCAAGGAAATCAGAGGTGTAACACATGAAGGAGAAACCATGCTAATTTGTGATCTGAACATACCAGACATGGATTGGGATAATCTAGTTGTGAGATCAAGAAAAAGTTTTTGGATTTTAATTTCATTCTGTGAAGTTCTTCATATGTTTCCCAAACCTTCCTTTAAGATTGGTTTCTGACCACCATGGCTTGCAATGAAACAGTAGTGCACAGTAACCTCTCTCCTGCATCTGTAAACTGGTTTAACTCCTATCTCTCTGGTCGAACCCAAAAAGTCCTTGTTGGTGGAGCTCTGTCGCCTACTCTCCAGATCCATGCTGGTGTTCCCCGAGGTTCCATTTTGGGCCCTATACTATTTTCTATTTTCTTAAATGATCTCCCGTCTACATGCTGTATGGCTAACATACAGATGTACGCCAATGACACTGTTCCATTCACCTCTGGCCCCTCTGCCTTAGCCATCCAATCCCAGCCCAATCTGACTTCCATTTGGTCTGTCACTAGCTCCGAAATAACCTCCTCAAGATAAATGTCAACAAAACAGTGGCTGTGACATTTGGTACCCCTCAGAAACTTGCCACCCTCACCTCTTGCATTCACCACCCTTGATGGCTCTGTACTCTATATAGTCCCCGACTACAAATAACTGAGTGTATGGTTCGACTGCTGGCTCAACTACTCTAAACACATTTAGCATGTTCTTCCAAAACTACACCGTAAACTGGGTGCTTTGTATAGAAACAAGGATGCCCTCTCCCTAAACACTCATCATCAGCTCCTTACCAAGTTGATTATCCCCTCCTTTGACTATGCTGATGTAGTGTATGGCACTGCCTCAGCCTCCCCCTTAACCTGGCTTAACTCCCTCTACAGTGCTTTTTGCTGCTTTGCTCTAAATGTCCCTCCCCGCACATATCATTGCTCCCTCTTCTCATCCATTTCCCTTACCTCTCTTCACCACCAATGCCTACTCCACTCTTCTCTTTTCATCTCAAAATTCTGGCTTGTGTCCATGCACTCCTACCTCTCCTCATTATTGTCTCCCTCCCCTGTGGCCTTCTATCCTCCCTGATCTAGGGACACCCACACTTTCCCCACCCTCCCCATGGCCCTCCTCCTGTTCTGGTTCAGTTGCCTTCTCTTACAGACTGCCCTCACTCAGGAACACCCTCCCCTTTCACATCAGATACTCCTCTTCCATCTCACTCATAAATTGTGTCTTATCCCATGCATATGTGTTCCCAGACTCCTGCCCCTGCCAAGGCTAACCTTCCCCCCTTTGCCCCCCAGAACTTTCACCCCTTGCTCAGCTAAACAGACACTTCTCTTGTATGTTATCTCAGCTTGTCCCTCTCTCTCTATATTTGCTCTTAGAATTTTCTCTCCTTCTTCCTCCTTCTCCTTCTCCTTCTCTCACCCCCCCCAACGGCAACTTTTTTGTCAATGCTGTTATCACTCCTTTATTAATCTTCACTATCTGTCTCTCTGTATCACCACATTTTATTGTTACCTGTATCTTTGTATACCCTGTATAACCCACTCCTATTATTTTACTCTGTATACCAGTTCAAGTAATGTATTGTAAACTCCCCATTTATTGTACTCTGTATACCAGTTTCAACTTATGCATATAAACTTCTCAACGCCCCTTTTTTCACTGGGTTGCACCTGTAAACATGCCTCAGCTCAGTGTGCCTCTCCCAGTCAACAACTTTAAATAAATGAAACAAATAAATTTTAACAGTGTGTGCAATACTAGCAGAAAGAATGCTTAGTTAACTTTCCCACATTCAATGGAACAGATATCGTATTACTTCAAAATTTCCCATATTTGTTCAAAATTGTGGAAGCTATGTACAGTGCTCAGCTCCCAGTATGCAAACTTCATGGGAGTTAAGTGTACCTCCTGTTCCCAGGGGGTCCTCCAGGACCCGGACTGCCTCAGCAATTACAGACCAGTCTAAAACCTCCCATTTTTAGGGAAGGTTATTGAAAAAGTGGTAGCCATACAGCTAGAGAGGCATCTTGTCTCTTACTCTACTTATGAGCCTTTCCAGTCTGTGGGCCCAGTTCCGGAATGCATGGCGCAACTTGCAGGTGTATGTGAGTTTCGCCATGCGCTGCTACACCAGGGACCCTGCACCCTATTCCAGGATGGGCAGGGTCCCCAGCACCTATGTCCTGTGAGTTGTGGCAGCCACAGAGTTGCACCACAGGAATGGCACAACGGACCTGGTGCCACAAGTGAAAGACCATGGGGGACAGCTCCCCTGAGCTTCCCAGCCTGAAACATGCCCACAATCCCCTGTGGGCCATGGGGTGGGTAGGCTGGGTGGCACAGGTGCAAGGAGGTCATGGCAGAACACTGATCCGGGTGGCACCCTGAAATGTGGGGGGTGGAGGGCATTACTGTGCTGGATAGGTGTCTGTGGGGCATGGCAAAGTGTGATTCCCAGCACTGTGGGAGGAGCATCTGTCGTTTTGCCAGGATGGATGCTCCTTTGACCACTCCCATGCTGGTCAAACACGCAGCACCATAGCAGGACCTGGAATAGCATACCTGGGTTACGACAGCTGCCGTTTCAGAATAGGGTGCAGGTGCTGCCATAACCCATGCTTTTGCCATGCCACAGTGGGTTGAGGGCATAGTGGGTGGCATAGCTCACCATTGGCACAGGGTGCAAGGTGTGATTTGTGCCAGAGGGTATGGCATAAATTCCCCTGCCCCCTAACAACCAGCATCCCCCCTTCCATCTAAGGGTGCTCTCTACAAATGAGGCAAGGCTTTATCTCATTAAAGCACTCAGTGGCTCTTGCTATTGCAAAGATTCTTTTGATATGAGAATCCTACATCTAGTACTAGATACAGTCCACTCCTCACTGACTGACCTCATTAACTGCTCCCTAAGTCTGGGGCAGTTCCCGGCAGCCTGGAAGACTGCCACAGTCACCCCAATACCGAAGAGTGGTGACAGCACCTCCCCAAATAACTACCATCCCATGTCCATTCTCCCACCACTCTCTAAAGCCCTAAAAAGAATGATAGCCACCCAACTCACTGAATATATGCTTGCTCATAATCTACCTTGCAGGGAGCAGCATGGCTTCAGATCTGGGCATAGTACTACTATGGCTCTCACTGAGTTCTCTAATTTTATTCACTCTGTTCTGGACAGAAAATACCTAATTTGAGCTGTCTTCATCGACCTGTCAAAGGCCTTTGATAAAGTCTCCCACGCCTTACTCTTTAACACACTCCTTCACATAGGCCTGTCCCAAGGACCCGTCTCCTGGTTTACCAGTTACCTCACAGCTAGATCACAATGTGTCAAAATAAACAACACCCTCTTAACCACCCTTTCAGTCCTCCCTGGGGTTCCCCAGAACTTCATCCTTAGCCCTCTATTATTCAGCATCTACCTAAACACCTTGCCCAATTCCTACTCTGACAACCTACTACTATATGCGGATGATGAGGTTCTTTTTGCCTCGCCCCCTGATCCCACAGTATTGCAGTCCTCCCTCCAACACACATTTAACCAGACTGAAAGCTGGTTCATAGAACAAAGACTTGCGGTCAATGCAAAAAAGACAAAGACCATGCTCTTTGCCCACCGACAGAATAAGGCCAAGAATGCACAGCTAACAATCCTCTCCCACTCTCTCCTTCCTCTAGAACAGGTCCATACATATAAATACCTGGGTGTTACATTTGATTCCAGCCTCTCCTTCCATTCACACATTAACACTCTATCATCAGCCATGAATGTCCAAATATGCCTATTGTATTGGCACAAGGATTGCCTACCTCCAGAAGCCCATAAACTGGCTGTCACCTCCTCAGTCCTCTCCCTAGTAGATTATGGCCTCATTATCTACTAGGCTGCTGACCACACTGCTCTTAACAAAATCCAGCTGCCATAAACAAAGCATGCAGACTCCTCTCCAGGGCAGACAAGCATAACCATACTTGTACCCTATATGCCCTGACAAATTTCCTCACCCTGGATGAAAGGCTATTTTATCAAACATGTCTCCTCACAAAGAAAATACGCCTCTCTGCTATCCTTCCTCACCTTGGTGAACACCTGCACTGCCAACCGACAGATGTGGTCCATCCCGAGGGTTAGAACCTCCTTAGCCCAAAGGTCATTCCCACACAGGGCCCCAGTCTGGTACAATGGACTCCCCTCCGATGTCTCCTCCATCTCCAAATTAGGACCTTTCAAGTCAGCCCTCAAAGAGCTCATTCTCGCTTCATGATTCTGCCAATGTGCCAGCTAGTGCCGGGTCATCTATCTATCGTCTTGTGGGACCCCCTGCCACTGATCTCCTACCAACAGGGCTACCAAACATTACCTATTAACAATGCCTCCTTTGGCTTCACTCACAAGATATCTGTCTAATTCTCTACTTCACCGTAAATATCAAACCTGTTGCTCCCTCCCTCTATCAGCAAACTTATTGTTCTCTTGAAAACTGTAAAATACAGCTCTCTGTAACACATTCAATGCAATGCATAGCTGATCTTGATTCTACAATATTGTATAACTGAAAAAACTGTAACCTTTAGCTACCATTCTATATCTATATGTATTAAGTGTTTGTATTTGTTTTTTCTGATGCAGAGCCTTTGTAAATGAGTCCCTGACTCAAAGGTTGTAATCCTAAAGTCTGTTAAATAAATAAATAAATATCACCTCTTTGAAGGATGCTATCAAACTTTGCCATGCTATCATGCACTGCTCCAGTATTGCATGTTCTGTGGAAAAAATGTTTGATTCCACTGTGATGCACTACAATGAGACCCACATGATGGAAAAAGCTATCCACATGTGCCTGCATGCAGACTTGCCAGTGAATGTCCCATTAGTGTAGTCATTGATCTAATTTCGCATCCATCTATGCTTTGAAGCAGGTCTATACATTTCTTCCTAGTTATTAGAATGTACAGTATGTGTTTATAAAGTCCTTAAAATTGGTAAAGAAGAGTGTTCATAGGTCACATGTTTATGGATCATGACCATTTTTTCACTGGTGTCTTCCTAGTTTCACCAGTGTCACCACAGCTGGTATGCTGATGTACTGTTCAGTTAGGATAATACAGATAACAGTTTAATCTAGACCGTCACCGTCAGTACTCCACTATTTTTGTAGACAGGTAGCATAAGTACTCTCAAAAAAAAAAGCTTCAGCATGCTGTATGTGAAACCATTCACCCCTGAAGCCAGACCTATAGTTTCGTGGTTTAGAAGTCCATATTTTTTGCACTTCCCTTTTCAAATGAAACATTTTCTGAAAATGTGTGTTCTTTCCTATGTAAGTTTTGGCACTTTCTAACAACAAACATCATATTAACAAAGAGCTATATTTGTATTTTGATTTTTTTTGGAACAGCTCTGTTCTTGTTTTTCACACTTCTTCCTCATGGTCACTGAGATGCATCTATTTACCCTTGCTTTCTCAGCTAATATGCAGAAATACAATCTATGCCTAGCCTATACAGTTTGTGCTCCTTTAATTGTGTTTTTATTTCCATGATAATTCTTATTGTGATTTTTGGATGTGTGGTGTACACGTGTACAGTGGTTTCTTCTGTGTGTGCAATATTATTTACTTTTCATGTGTGGGTTTCTATGTTTGAGCTGTGTTTCCTTGTCTTGCTTTATCTATGTTTTTTAAGTAGTGCCTAGCATTACATATTTTCTTCTCTACCTTATCCTGTTCAGTATTAACTGCCATTTGTGGTTTTGTGATTTTACACTTAGTGTAGAGTTAATGTCAATCAAAATAAGCCTTCTCAGCTTTTGAGGGCATCTTCAGTAATTGATCAATATACTGTTAGTCAGCAATTGATCTGTGGAGAGGACAAATTGGTGGGATGGATGGATGAGGGAGGGTGGAAGGTACGATGAGGTTTTGGTTTTGGAGAAGTTTAGTTAGTAATGAGTTTTGGTGAGTGACTGGGAAGTGAGGGAGAGACAAAATAAAGCAATTAATAACAGACTGAACTGTCAGTTCAATTCAATTTATTTGTTCAACTTTTTAAGTCCTTACGAGGTTATCAGTAAAAATACAAATATACAGTGCAATGTAATACAAAAACGATAAAAACATAAGTATAATATAGTGCAAATGACCTACCTTCAGTAATATAGCAGAGAGGAAAAAATGGCAATTTGTAGACAGTTAACATGAATCCATTGTGTTAATTAGATCTATTAATCATCATGTTTCATCTTCCTTCTAATGTAAATATAACTTATGTGAGTCATTCTAGTCCAATCTATAAGTAATTATATGTTCTTGAAAATCTTCCTTCTGAGGCCACCTTAAATTTCTGGCTACTAAAAACCCATACATGTACTACAGCCCAGCCTATAGGAGCACCTATCCAGCTCCAAGGGAATTACAGTGAAAAATGCCCAGTATTCAGGTAAGAGTTTCATTAGATGTATGTATGTTACTATAACACAATTAGCTCTCCTGTTACTCTTCCAGGGCACATTATGTTTTATAGGTACTGAGTACAATGTCAGGTCTCCTGCTAAATTGGAGATCCATAGCTAAGTCAATAGGTCAAACTCACTATCGTCCCCCGTCCCATGAGCAGTAATAAACCTAGTTCAGCCAGAGTACTGGTTTCTTTTGGGTGATAACACCCTGAGTAAGTTTCTGAATAGGCCACCTAAGGTAGTAAGCTGACAAATTTTAGGGGGAGAAGATTCTGAGTAGCCCAATAGGTAACTGAGCATAGGTCAACCAATGGACCTGTAACAGAATGCACATTTCATTCCCATAAACATTACTTACCCCCCAATTTCCATGCCTTGCAATCATGTTTGCAACTTGCAATATCAACAGAAAAACACTTTCCTTTGCTCTGAACTGAGTCACAACATAACTCTGGCCAAAGGGGGATGCTCATGATAGAGGCAGCCAAGCAACAGGTCAGAGCTATAACAAGCTTGCCCCTTGGTGGTCCCAACTAAGATCAAATAAACCCTTTCCTGTAGTCCAAATAATTAGCTGGAAAGTTATTAATTAGACATTAATAATGCTTGATTTGTACTATATTTGTTCTTTAGACTATCTCTACTTAGGATTAAGAACTCTAAATCCTCTTACTAAAACATATTATTATTTTTAACTGTCGTGTTGGCTATGATGATACCTTACCTAAAGCATCACAGCTCCTGAAACCACAACCACTCGTTCCTTCTCCATCACTTGAGCTGCTATACACCATGGATGATTTATTGATTTCATGTCACTTAAAACATTTAAAAAGGGGAACGAAAATAAACACAGAAGGCAAAAACTTAAGTCCAACAACACATTTTAAATGCAGGTAGGCAGTTAATCATTTCTAATCATAGTTTATTTCCACATGTTACTATGACCGACAAGATGAAGTAAAGTCAGTTTTATCACAACAGCACCAGGTAAGCATGTACAAGCCCAAACAGCTCATTCACACATGCAGGCATAAATTCAATAAAATGGCAGGTACCCATGTTTGCAAGTATATATCTTGCCCACTTAGTATTGCTGTGTGTGGACAGTTTTTTTTTGTGTGTGTAAGAATAAATTTAAAATGAAGAAAATGTATTTTTCTCATTTGTTTCTTACAAAAAATGAAGGGGGGCATTGTATAATCACAATAAACCACTCCAGGGTGTAGGTTATGCTGGGATTTACCCTCTTCTGCTGAAGTTTGGTCACTCAGCCTGAAGCCTCATGACTGTACCACACCAGGCATGGGTAAATTCCAGCATGACCCACACCCTGTCATAGTTTATTGCTTAAATCCCAACCAAGCCAAAGCTAAGAGGGTCCATCTCAACAAAGGAGTCTGTCATATTGTATAGCACTAATGTATATGTTTCTGTGAGTCTAGGCTCTGTGAATACTGTTGCAGTGTCTTACTTCTTCATTCAGTTTCAAGGTCACTTAGACTAAACTAAGAACTAAGTAACTGGGCAAAACTAATAGCTGTTTCACAGTTGTTAAGTGCAAGCAGGAGGTCCATAAAAAATATCTGGACATTTTTTTTGTATTTGCGCTCGGAGCATCCGTTTCAGTATCTTGAAAGTGACTCACTTGGCTTGAATTTCTTTTTCCTTTGATAAATAAAGTGAAAATATAAAATAAGTAAAAAGCAGTACCTCTATATAAGGAGACTCTCATAATACAGTCACCTCAAATCACTTAGCATTAGTCAGAACTCCAAATCAATGGTCAGAACAAGATAGTAAAATCAAAAGGCATTCCTAACACCTTTTTCTCCCTCACAAGGAGTTGTTTAAGGATCAAGGACATGGAAGCCAAAACATATTTCTCTTAAGTGTTTTTAAGGCAACTGCCCCCAAGCGTTTCATCAATCTCCTGGATTCAGCGCTCTGTAGATCTTAGTTCTCTGATTCACTGGGATATATAGTTCATAGCCATCTTTTTAAAATGTAACATAAGCATATCAGCACATGTAGTGCAGCTGTATCTTCTGCCATCATCTATTCCTCTTGGAAATCTTCCCAAGGGAAAAAAAGGCAACCACCTTCAAACATTAACATTCCTCATATTACTTCTGACAAACCAGCTATCAAACTGGTAAACACTCAGATGATAGAAACTTGCCTTTGGGCAGGGAGCAAACCATGATCACATTGATTGAAATGCTACAACACCAAGAATGCTCTCTTCAAAAACTATCAGATGTAATTGCTCATGGCAGTCAGTTCAGACCAAACTTTCCATTCTGCCCACCTCAAAAGCAGTAAAAATAGATGGTATCAGTAACAAAACATAAAATCTCTTGGTCAACTCAAACTACAATAAAGAGGAACAGCACTGAGGTGGGAGGAAGGGAGTGGAGCAGCATCGCAGCCATCTTGCTACTCCAAACTTTCAGATATAGATGACAAAACCCATATCTTTTTAAGTAGTAACAACACTAGATGTACCTAATGTGCAGAGTTGCATGGAGCAGTAATGGGAATATATATAGCACTGCTAAAAATATAATACCTGATGCAGACACATATGTTTCACTGATGTCCAGTCAAAACCGCGACTGAAAATACACACGTTCAAAAACCGTACAGTCAGAACAGCACCACATGGTTTCAGAATTAGTATATCTAATCGAGCGCAGTTTTGGAATGTGTGGTTCTGTACTAATCATGCGGCATGGTCTTGACATAGCTCCTGTTTCACTTTATGCTTCGACTGAAAAAGAGGACAAAACTCACAAACACAGCCACATTCTGTGGTGCAGGTCCTGAGCAAATGAAAAACAAGTAAGGAAAAGTAAAGTAAAATTTATTTTTTAAGTGCTTTTCAAAGCCAAAGTGCTGTACAGATAAAACAATTAAAATATATACATATAACATAAAAACAACAGTATCAATATAATCACAATAAAATCACTCTCCATATGCCTGTTTAAATAAACAAGTCTTTAGCTCTAACTTAAAACTTTCAACGGTCAGGCAGCTTCGTATCCGACGAGGTAGAGAATTCCACAGGGTAGGGGCAGCATAAGAAAATGCCCGAGCTCCAGAAGTTTTTAAACGAACCCTGGGAACCTCTAGCAATCCCTCGTCGGCGGAGCGGAGCGAGCGAGAGGGACAGTAGGGAACAAGGAGATCTTGAAGATACCGCGGTCCCTGTTCGTGTAGGGCTTTATAGGTCAGTAACCCGACCTTAAAGGTGATCTGCCACTGAACTGGCAGCCAGTGCAGTTCGTGCAGCACAGGCGTAATATGACTTCTCATAGATGTCCCAGTCAAAAGCCTGGCTGCAGCGTTCTGCACCAGCTGCAAGCGGCGGATATCAACCCCTGGTAGCCCTAGGTACAGGGCATTGCAGTAATCAAGGCGAGAAGTAACAAAGGCATGGACCAATACCAGAAGGTCAGCCGGAGGAACTAGGTGTTTCACCCGAGTGATATTCCTAAGATGATAAAAGGAAGATTTGACAACAGATGACACCTGAAATTTCAGGGTCAGACCATAATCAATAATAATGCCCAGGTTACGCACAGTCTGAGGTTGAGCTGGGCACCATCGATCCATATGCCCGAGAAGAAGTCTGGCCTATAACCTGCCTCAAGGCGACCTGGGTCCATCACCAACACCTCAGTCTTATCCGGGTTTAACCTTAGCCAGCTGGCACTCATCCAATCCTTGATCTCGGATAGACAGCTGTTAAGTACAGAGACTGCATCTTCCTGTCCGGGACTAAAAGACAAATACAGCTGGGTATCATCTGCATAACAGTGAAAACCCAAGCTGTATTGTCTAATAATGTCTCCCAATGGCAGCGTATAAACAGCGAACAACATGGGTGCTAAAATGGAGCCCTGCGGAACCCCACAGGGCAGGAGGAAGGTATCAGAGGAATAAATTCCGGTGACAACCTTCTGTCTCCTTCCCGTGAGAAAAGATTGAAACCACTGCAGAACTGTACCAGACAGTCCGCAGTAGAACCGCAGTCATTCCAAAAGCACACCATGGTCCACAGTATCGAATGCGCAGAGAGGTCAAGAAGGACTAGAATAGTACAAGCCTTCGATCTCTCACTATCAGGAGATCATTTAGAACCCGGACAAGGACAGTCTCAGTACTATGTCTTTTCCTAAATCCCGATTGGAGAGTATCATAGACATTGTGATTTGTAATATGGTCGTTCAGTTGCAGTGCAACCACCTTTTCAATAACTTTACCCAAGAAGGGCAGGTTAGAGACAGGTCTGTAGTTAGCTGGACAGTTCGGGTTCAATGAAGATTTTTTTAGAAGTGGTCGAACGACCAACTCCTTTAGGGGATCAGGAAAGATCCCTTGCTCCAGAGATTTCCAAACAATTTCAGCAATGGTCAGACAGATAGTATCTACGCAACTTAATAATAGAGGCGTACGGCCCGGATCCAAACTACAACTGGTTGGACGTACAGTCTGGACAATCCTCACAATATCCATGAATTCCAGCCTACCAAAGTCAAACCAGGCAACACAGGTGTTTGTTTCCCCCTGCCGATCACTGCAAACCCTTAAAGAGTGAGCCTGGCTGATATCTGACCTAATGCTGGCAATCTTATCAGCGAAAAACCGAGCAAGCTCATCACACTTTACTTGTGAAAAATCTCTTCCAGACTGTAGACAGAGTGGATTTCACAGTCTGTCAACAGTCTGAAAGAGTTGAGCTGGTCGGTTCCGCGCAGCAGCAATCTCCCTGGACAGGAATTCTGCCTTCTTACGGGTTATTGCCGATTGATAGATAACGTAATGATCCATCAATCTAAGTTTGTCAGCCTCCAAGCAAGATTTCCGCCAGGCCCTCTCTAGCCTTTGCCCTACTCTCCTCAGTTCCTTCAAAGACTCATCGAACCATAGAGTCTTTGGGCGCTGGGTGAGTGGGCGAACACAAACAGGAGCAATTTGGTCCAAGGCCCTGCTCACTGCCTTATTATAGGGAAGAACAAGGTCTCCTGGACTCATGCTCTCACCCAAAACACCCGATACGTCCAGTACCGCTAATAGACCCTCTGGATTTACTCCCCTTAAAGGGCGATACTGGACCATCTCCATAGAGGCAGACCTATTAGGGGGTGCCCCAAAACTGAATCTTATGGTGTGATGGTCTGTTCACACATTTGGTTCCACCTCCAGATGTGTAACATCCAAATCCTGTAGGAACACCAGGTCTAAAGCGTGTCCCCCTATATGGGTAGCAGAGGTAACTACCTGTGACAGGCCCAACATAGACATGAGTTGGAGGAAATTCTTTCCAAAGTGCGAGAGTTCATCGTCGACTCAGGCATTGAAGTCACCCTGTATTAACCATCTGGGCAACTCCAATGCCATGTCCATGATGAAGTCTGCAAATTCCTTCAGGAATTCTCCACCATCACCTGGTGGACGGTAGATGAGGAGAATCCTAAACTCTGCACCTGCTGCCAGGATACACTCAAAAGACCTGGTGTTACCCACTGGCACCTCCACAAGACTCAGATCTGATCTAAAAAAGATGGCCACTCCCCCACCCCTACGATCCAATCTAGGATGGTGCATCACCGAGTACCCAGCCGGAGCAGCAGAGTCTAAAATAGGACCTGCATTTTCATCCAGCCAGGTCTCAGTGATACATACCAGGTCAGATGTTGCAACAAGATCTGCAATAATAGCAGTCTTGTTCCTAATAGACCTGGCATTACATAGCACCGCCCGAGTTGGATGGGTTTTTGGAGAGGAACGCCGTACCTGCCCACAATCTGTGGAGCCCTTGGGTATGGGAATCAGGCAAGGAGGACCCCTCTTCTGATCCCATTTCGCCCCAGGGCGTCTCCTTGACCCAACTACCCCTATCTACCCACCCCCCTCCAATCTCCCATTCTGTCGACCACTCATCCCTTAAGTGCCTTTCACTATACCGCCATGCGCAGTTATTAAGGACGCCATTAGACAACTGAATAATGAAAGGGACGGAGGTCCCGAGCAGAGTGGGAGAATAGCGCCTGACCGTTGTAAACCCCATTAAACACATCTTTAATAACAATTATCTAATAAACTAACTCAATTAGACACACCTATCAAATAAGCTTCCTTTTCTCACACAAAAAGGAAGCAAATATACATAAAACTAAAATAAATCCCAACTCAAAACTAACCCTAAACAATAAAATAACATTAAATATTAAACCTAAAACAATTTGTATTTTTAAACACTGAAGCACCTCTCATGTGCAATAGTGCAAAAGATGTTATAAAATCTCTCAAACTACCTCTCATGTAGCAGGGGACCAAATTTCTAAATCGAATTAACAATTATACACACAAAAATTAAGATATTACAAAATATATATCCCTCTCACCACCCTCAAAATTCATAAAAAGCAAAAGAAAAAACAATTTGCAGAGTGTCTGGAGCAAAATAAAAATCAAATAAGTCCAAATAAATAATATTACACACAAAAGTCCAGTGGTAGGGATCCGAATCCAAACCCAGCAAAGGAACCTGAAGGAGTCCACAAATCCAGTAGCGACTGTACTTCAAGGACCAAACTCCATACAGTCAGTTTTCCAGGAAACAGGTAGATCAGGGCAAAATATGTTACCTGAGACAGCAGTAACAGCAGCCTTACCCGGTCAACGACCCGAGGCTATAACCATCCCACGAGTCAACCTAGACAGTCAAATCCTGGGAAGGTCTAGAAGAAGCCCTAGTCCCCCAGCTTCCTAGGGGTAAAAGGGCAACTCCTGCCCGGTCGGAAACCGAGAGGCAGCCGCTGCCTCCCAGACAACAAAAAATAATACCAAAACAGTGACTACAGCAACCTTACCCGGCTAACGACCCGCAGCTACAAACGTCCCATGAGTCAGCCCAAACATCCGAATCCCGGGGCAGTCTAGGAGAGGCCCTGGGTCCCCCCAGCTCCCCAGGGAGCAAGCTGGGCAACTCCTGCCTGGTCGGAAACTGAGAGGCAGCTAACACTTCTCAAACAGAAAAAATTTGCCCACTTCACACATAGATCCACCAGAGTCCTTGAAATCACTAATAGAGCATCAAAATCCTTGTATACTAAATGGAATAAACAGTACACTGTTGAAAAACCTCCTTACGAATCCTCCACCTTACAAATCCCTTTGGAGCAAAGCAGGCAAAACAGAGCAGGCAAATGCCTCAGCAACAAGCCGTATGCAGTTGGATAATGCCTCCTTACAAGTCCTTCTTACAGATCCTCTTACAGCAGACAAATACTTCAATGGTTTTAATCAAATGACTCCACGGCTCCACAAATTTGCTGAATCCACAAGCCAGTCTTTATTCGACAACGTGGGTTTGGACCCCTACCATATGGCCATAAAGCAGCCATAATTAACTCAAAACAAACACAGTGACTTTGGATGAGTTCAAATAAAGCAGGCAGAGCTAAAAACGAATCCGGAGAGAGAAAAAACTTCCACAGAAAACGTTACTCGTACACTCGTTTCTCGTACACTCGAAAATCATAAAATTCTAACTTCCTCACTTCTTCAGCCCTATCTAACTAAAACTACTTTCAGGAGAAGTAAGTTTAAATGGATCATAAAGCGACGAACAACGTTAAATGTTTGAACACTAAAACGCTAAACACTAGAAACACAGCGGCAGCGGCAGCGGCAAGCTCAACACAGCTGCCATCTTCCAGAAAGGAAAGACATGCACTCGGGAGTACAGTCTCCACCACTTATACTGTGCTGATTTGTGATAATCTATTTTGCCCAGTATAGTGGGTGGATGATATAACCACATAAAAAAGTGAAAGTCCTATAGTGTTCCTCGCTATGCTGAACCACATTACAGTATAATGAAACCCAAGCTATATGGTGCACATGGCTCCCAGTTTATTGGCACAATGATCATTGTGGTGTACTTTACAATAGACATAATAATCTGAAACTCTCAGTTGCAACACAGCCACTGCATCACTCCTTGCCTGTACTGTGCTGTTGGCAGCTAAACCTCATCCCTTTACAAATTTAATTACAGTACCAAATGGTGTGCATGGGTCCCTCAGTAGTCAGTTGTTCTTTTTTTTTTTATCACATCTCTCTTTTTCTGCCTTAATGTGGTGACTACAGGTGGGGACATTCAGCTGCCAGCCCTGCCTGCTGGGAGAGCACCAGGCCCACTCACATGATTGGGGATCTGGTACGGCCATCACCAGTCCACTGGAGGGCCTCCCTGTACCCTGCCTAGATGGATGGCCCCGGACCCCCCAATGCAATTCCATGAGAGTCCTCCTGGTGAGGCAGGGCAAGGCCATCAAGCTGCATGGTTGCGCCCAGCCATTTTCCACCTGATTGTGCCCACTGGAGCAAGGACATGCAATGATGTCCAGGCACAGTGTGCCGACATCTGCCGTGCTCCTCCCAGATGTACACAGGCATGTAGTGCCCCTGGGCATCCCAGGGGCTGCTACAGTGCAGTGGATTTTCCCAACCCTCCCTAGGATCAGGAGACCAGTCTACAGACGCTCGATCCTGATCCTCCCCTGCTGACCCACTGATGATTGGAGTCCATTCCCGAACCCAGGTCACCGACATGGCATGAAGTGTAGTGTCCAGCGCCTCAACCCTCAGCGCCACCAGGCCAGCTCTGTAGTTAGTTGTTCTTGATCACAAAATAGCCCGACCTATATGGCCATTGAACCTGCAGACAAGTGGGAGCAATGAGTACAATGTAAAACAGAAAAAACCTCTTTGTCAGCACAACATGGTGTATTTAATTGATCTTGTAGCACTTTTGAATGATTTTTTTGAATTTTTGTTGTTGTTGCTTTGTTTCATTCAGGCCTTGTCCCAATTCAACCATAACATTCTTCCTCCCTTTCTCCTCTGTCCTGTCCTCCCCTCCCTCTCCACCCCTAGCTAGCCCCTCCCCTCAGCCCCATTCCTCCCCTCCCTCTCCCCCACTCCCCTACTGCCTACTTTTCATACGACCCTTAGTCCCACTCCCCTCTGATAATCCCCTGACAATGCTAACTCTGACAGCATTTATTTTCACCCTGCTTGCACAGTAGCCTGGGATTGTTCTGTCCCTTGATTGTACTCTACACTTAACTAAGCGTAGAACCGCACTTTCCTAGTGCTGTTGTAGTTGCACTTCCTTACTGTACAGTAACTATGTAGCCCACTTGTTATTCCTGTATTCACTGTATATTCTGTTTATGTAATGTAATGTTATATAGTATATCTTATTGACTTGGAGCCTTTGTAAACGAGCCCTCGGGCTCAATTGTAGTAATCTGAATATGAAATAACTAAATAAAGAAATAAAGCACAGTACCTGCCATGAAAAAATTTAAATAACTTTCCTCACTTTCCAAACCTTGCTCACCTGTCCTCCTTTGATTACACATTTTTGACAGTGCTAATGACCTAAAACTGCTCCAAATATGTGGCTGCTATAGAACATTATATATAGTAGTTTTTTAACCATATTTATAATACAAATGGCAAATGGAAAACACTTTTTGCCTGCTAAAGCCGACCACCTGTTCAAACCGAGGATGATATAACTAGAGTTGACTGTACTGCATACATTATTTATTTGTGCATATTAGACAGATAAAGTGTGTCATTCATACCAGAAACTATCCCATGCACATTAAGAGCCTCATGCTCCTTCTTCAGGGTTCTTTATGATTGTGTGCTATAGTTTCTTCTATTGAAAACAAATGTTCAAAGTGAAAATTAATGTAAATTTGTATATTTTGTATATTATGTGTAACATGTTTGTCATTTTATGCCCATGGGACCCCATTGTAAATGAGTCTAGGCTCAACGGGGTTCCTTCTTTCTGAATATCAGAATAAAAATGTTACTACTGCTAATACGTTTTCACTTTCAATCATTTGATAGTGATAATTTCTTTTGAAAGTAAAAAGTGAATGATAAAAGTGATTTTGATTTTCACTATTGTGAAATTTTTATTTTTAAATGTTTGGTAGTGAAAAATTCCTCCGGACGGCGAAAACGAGGGACACAGTGATTTTGACAGTTTCACTATTGTCACACTTAGTCAAATTCTTTTTATGCAAAAATTACTTTTGTCAGCATATTTAATAAGTCACGTTTGAAAACTGCTTTCATGCCATGGAATGCATTATCAAACCAGCTCCCCCACATACCACAAATAATGGACCCTATGCACAAATGTACAGGTTGCCTACACAAAGATGAAGAGGCAAACCTAAGTCAGAGTGCCACACAGCTAGGATCCAGTGGACCCCCACTGGCATTCACAACAGGTGAGCAAGCCCCTTGCGCACTCAATCCCCTGGCCGCCTGCACAATCACACACCGTGGGTGATCTGGGGGGTGTCGAGGCATGTCTGAACTCTATGCCATTCACTAAGGTGCAGAGTACTGGGCATGGGGGCACAAAACACAGCAGAGAGAACCCTGCCATAAAGGCTACGCAGCTCCCCACAACAGGCAGACACCAGATGTGGTGGGAAGGGAACACCCTCAATTCTGCTGAACCAGCCCACTGGGCCAATAGGCAGAGTTGGGGGCAGCCAGTCAGGCACTTACCTGTAATTTAAAAAAGCACAGGTCCTACATCTTTCCAGGATCCCCTGCTCACGTGCAGCAGGTGACCAACTTGAGATCAATGACTGTGTCCCACAATCTGCCATATGCAGCTGCACATTGGGGGGAGGTGGCATATGGACAGGCAGCAGGAAATAGTGAATGTGAGCAGCAGTGAATGCCAGCCGATGCACACCTGTCTGTGGGTGTGGAGCTTCGCATCTCACACATACCCAGCATATGTTACTGCATAGGGCCCGATATCCTTTTCATACAAAACAAAAACATTTTTTTCTGTTGTTTTTGTAATATTGTTTCTGTTGATTTTATAACTCATTGTCAGAAAAAATACATTTGAGACACAGAATTAACTATTGAACCGCTGCTGCCCCAACACCCAACACTGCACAACGTCAGCATCCTGTCCCCCCAGCACAAACATCTACATAAATATCCATAAACATATCCGGGACACACTGTCTTAGGGTAGCTGGTCCAGTCCACTGGGGTGTCAAGCAGACAAGGCATACTGATGAGTCCTGGTAGGACGAAACGTCTCTATGTCTTCTGTTAGCACCCTTTGCAAACTGTGTGAGAGGCCTTTCGGCACCATGCAATTTTGCTTAAAGTTGGACCAGCATATCATTCTGTGGTGATTTGCATAAGCAGTCCACGATGCTTTGCATTGTGAGGGCATGTGTGATTTTGTATTTTATTGAAACTTGGCTTCCCAGCCAAATGCCCTTTGGGGTAACCCTTGCCTCAGTGTTTGCACACAGAGGTTCTTTGTCTTTTAAATAGTTTTTTATTTTAATGGGTTCACCACAACATATCCAAGACACACTGTCTTAGGGTAGCTGGTCCAGTCCACTGGGGTGTCAAGCAGATGAGGCATACTGATGAGTCCTGGTAGGATGAAACACGTGTCTATGTCTTCTGTTAGCACCCTTTGCAAACTGTGTGAGAGGCCTTTCGGCACCATGCAATTTTGCTTAAAGTTGGACCAGCATAACATTCTGTGGTGATTTGCATATGCAGCCCATGATGCTTTGCATTGTGAGGGCATGTATGATTTTGTATTTTATTGAAACTTGGCTTCCCAACCAAATGCCCTTTGGGGTAACCCTTGCCTCAGTGTTTGCACACAGAGGTTCTTTGTCTTTTAAATAGTTTTTTTATTTTAATGGGTTCACCACAACATATCCAAGACACACTGTCTTAGGATAGCTGGTCCAGTCCACTGGGGTGTCAAGCAGACGAGGCATACTGATGAGTCCTGGTAGGATGAAACACGTGTCTATGTCTTTTGTTAGCACCCTTTGCAAACTGTGTGAGAGGCCTTTCGGCACCATGCAATTTTGCTAAAAGTTGGACAAGCATAACATTCTATGGTGATTTGCATATGTAGCCCATGATGCTTTGCATTGTGAGGGCATGTGTGATTTTGTATTTTCTTGAAACTTGGCTTCCCAACCAAATGCCCTTTGGGGTAACCCTTGCCTCAGTGTTTGCACACAGAGGTTCTTTGTCTTTTAAATAGTTTTTAATTTTAATGGGTTCACCACAACATATCCAAGACACACTGTCTTAGGGTAGCTGGTCCAGTCCACTGGGGTGTCAAGCAGACGAGGCATACTGATGAGTCCTGGTAGGATGAAACACATGTTTATGTCTTCTGTTAGCACCCTTTGCAAACTGTGTGAGAGGCCTTTCGGCACCATGCAATTTTGCTTAAAGTTGGACAAGCATAACATTCTGTGGTGATTTGTATATGCAGCCCATGATGCTTTGCATTGTGAGGGCATGTGTGATTTTGTATTTTCTTGAAACTTGACTTCCAAGCCAAATGCTCTTTGGGGTAACCCTTGCCTCAGTGTTTGCACACAGAGGTTCTTTGTCTTCTACATAAATATAGGACTTTCTGAGAAAACTTTCACAGTTAGTTTTCATCACTAATATTACAATTAGTAAGCCACTCTTCAAAACAATAATGTCAGATGGGAAACAAAAATGGAATTGCAGTACATCCTTTTTTATAGATATATCAAATAGTTTTGCTGTTTAATAATTTTTGAAAATGTGCAATTCACGCATTTATTTAAACATTGTCCCTCACACCCACACCCACACAGTTTTCGTATTTTTCCTCGGGTATCTCTGTTTTATAAATATAATATTCTGCAGTATCTTCACTAAAGCTCTGACAAGAGTTTTTTTAAACTTACTTATTTGCAAATTCTCCTTTACGTACAGTATTGTCCACTTTTGTAATACTTAAAGTAAACCAAAGCTACAGTCTGTATAGTGTGTGGACAGATGCTGTTACAGATAGATTTCACTGAAAGCTCAAATGTTGTTCTGCTGCAGTAGTGACGTCCGTAGTGCAGCAGAATGACTTTCCATTCTGCTGCACTATGGATGTCACACAGTCATGACCATGAGAGTAACAAAATAAACAGGCAGCTCAACTACATATCTCGTGGCAGTCTGTGCCACATAATGAACACCCAAGTGTTTGTTTGAAAAACAAAATGTTTGTCTAAGCACACATATACATTAAAACTCTTTCCAGTGGCCGACATACCTCATTTTAGTGATGTCTGCTGCGGTTCTTTAAAAGCTCCTTTCCAATCACTAACATCAATGTTCCTGAACAGGGGTGGAGGTACTAAAGAAAGTATCAGGGGTCACAAGGCAGCTGAGCTTGGACAACTATTGTTTATTTTGTTTCTGTTTTGGTAGTGTGGTGGATGGGTGTGGTGGACGGGTGGGGGGGCAGAAATGTATCCTCTTGCCATTGTCACTATTTGCAAGACTTAGCCACTGGGAGTGATCAGTACTGCTGTAAAAGAAGTAAGTACTTGCAGCAGAAACTGTTATGTCTTGTAGTGCACACATATTTTTTTTAAAGTTCACGTTTTTGTTCATACTCTACAAAGAAAAGTGTATGATGCCCTATACACAAACAAGGCTATTCTCCAACCTCATGGTTACTACTGTATGTCAACTATGAGATCTCTCGAGCTTCACTCTCAAAGTCATCAGTCAGCACAGTAACCACTCAGTTGAAGAATAGCCTTGTTGTGTATAGGGTATCATACACTATCCTATATATTATGACTACCAAGGCATAGAAAGTCACATAATAATAGTATCTTACATAAAAAGATTACATGATCACATATTATTTTGATTTATTTCTTTGTCACTATATTTAAAACCATGTTGTATGTTAAAAATGGTAAACCTTTGTCCTCCCTTGTCTGTAATCTTTATATAGTGACATGATGAAAAGTGCAATACTTGTCACCTAGGATGCCAGTGTGAACCTGAGACTCACTGACAGCTTTAGTTCACTGCACAGTATTAGCCAATAAATAGCTATATTTTCTGTTGCTGCCCTTTCAATCAGTGAATCGTGACATAGAGTTACCAAATGACATCATTGTACTATGATATCATACCATGAATTATCTCCGGCACTACACACATAGCAACAGGAACTGTCATAGTGACATTCTATTCATATGTGTATCTCACACTTAGCCAGTAGACAACAATATAGAGAATACTTGATAGGCAACTACACTCAACCAGTGTATTCCACCACAGAGGGCTTCTGATTCCCTCTGACCCCGAGAGCGAAGCTCAAGAGGTTTGTGGGAATCAGAACCCCAAGGTTACAAAACACACTGGTTCTGCATAAAGTTGCTTATCCTGTATTTTTTATAGTGTATAGTATTTTGTGAAATGTGCATGCAGCAGTTCTTTTACTTTCAAAACAAAATTGATTTATGCAGTCTCTTGAGGTTTCAGAATGCTGTTGTACCACAAAAGGGTACTACCACATTCCATGACCTTTGAACTATGGTAGAACAGCATTTTGAAAGGGATGAAATTCTGTGCAGAACAATGCACTACTATACACTATATATAGAATAGTGGATGGGAGACCATCCACAACAAGGCTGTATTTCCATCGAGGAGCTGATGACATCATAGAGACCTCGAGAGCGAAGCTCAAGAGGTCTTTGATGTCATCAACTTCCGAGATGGAAATACAGCTTTTGTTGTGGATGGTCTCCCATCCACTGTTTTGTATAGTATATGGTTCTTTGTGTATTTTTAAGTCTTCGAGATCCTTTACCTTGCTGTTTGCTACTGCTGTCACTCCCGCTCGATTACGTGCTGCTTGCACTCTCTGTGGTGCCGCTCACTCACTCACTCTCTAACTGCCCTCAACTGTGACTGCAACATTTTTTTGTTTTAAATTTTAGGGAAAAAACAAATTGCCACACGGAGTTGTGTGTGGCTACTCAAGTCCCGACTTCCGAAAAAAAATGGTAGTGCCGCTGCTGCTCGCTCGATCGCTCCGGAGGGTCCGTTGCTGGCTCTCGCTAAATCCTATCGCCATGTTTACGCTGCTTTTCTGGGACGTCCCACTGTGTCAGCCAATCTGGTGGCAGGTAAAGGCTAAAAAGCTGTTGTACTATCGATGTGATGTCAGAACGATAGTACAACAGTTTTTTTGACCTTTGAACTGCCCTACAACAACTTTGTGAGAGCCTCTGATTTCAGTGCACAATAAGAGGCAACCATATACTATATGTTAATTGTTGTCTCTGTGGTCCCAGTAAATTAGAGGGAAACCATATGCAAGCAATTACTCCTTCATTTAAGAGATGGCTTCAAGTAGAAAAACGGTCAGGATAGTTGGCAGTTCACATGTGAGGGGAGGTGGTAGCTATGCTAGACATTCTCATTTCAATACTTATTTGGGGGTTGTCTGGGTGTGATATAAAGTGTTTTGGCACAGGAGGCATGCAATGGTGTCAATTGCTGCAGCCTTTACAAAGACTGCAATGCTCACGACCACCTCCTGATGTGCTGACAATACTGCTGGAGGCAATGATTTGGGTCAGAAAAAAGGGACTCACCCCATTTTGACAGCTAAATCTGACCTATTGGAGATAACAAGGATGTTACCTTGGTGCTAGATTCTGTATTCAGATATAATACAAAACAGGGTTTGGGAAGGAGTCTATTCTGGATTAGAACAAACCCGTAGAAAAGTAAACATCCACACTTTGACTTTTCTTAAGGGGAAGGTCCAGGGGGTCATAACACATCAATTGATTAAGAATAACAATGATTGGCTGTTTTTAAAAGATGGGGTTCACTTGTCTCATGAAGGCAATAGCATTTTCATTTCTGATGTCCACCATGCAGTAAAGTAGTTACTACTGTTATAGACTAACTCTATTCCAGTTCCTAACATAGATGTACCATTCAAGCAAAGAAAAAAGGCTATTTTAAGAGTCACCATGTTTGTCAACAACAACAACAAAAAAAAGACATGATTTATTTCGGACTTGTTTCCTTTTACACATGAGATGCACATATTTTCAAAACTACTATGTTGTATTACTTGTTTTGTACCTTCTTTTTTTCAAAACTTACACTATCTTATATTAATTTCACATCACTAATCTGTTATATGGCAACTGCCATACATAGCATTCAAATACTAATAACGCCTATAAGATCTATTCCTACTACAAAACAGTACACATCAACTCCCAAGTAAAGACACACCAATGCAGTTGTTCAAGTAACAAATGTATTATTTTATCATTTACATATTTATTTTTTTGCTTTTTAAAAATGTTTTACTTTATATACAAAATGCAAAATGAAATATAATATGAACTGCTTCATACATAAATAAAAAATATATAACTCTGATATGCAACATACTTGTTTTCCTTTACAGGAAATAGAAAGAAATGCAATAAGAAAAGATAATGTCAGATGATATTAAATGAAAGGCATGATAATAAATGAAACTATGCCAACCCCTTACCACATGAGGGGGACGAATTGCCCCCTATAAAAACAGCACAACAAAGATGTGGAATTGGGGGGGGGGAGTTTGGGTTGGAGTGCATGTACTCCTAATCTATCATCACACTCAGCTGTCATCCTGAAGAGAATAAGGCGGTGATGATGGCTCACCAGGATGGTGCTGGTGTCCAGGCTCTTGGTGGTGCCTCATGTTCTGCCCCAAGGTGTCCATTCTGTATGCAGTCTGGCCAGGGCAGCATCAAACCTCATCCTTATGGAGTTTGCCAGAGACTGTACCTCATCCACATTGGTCTTCTCCATATGCTAGATTTGATATTCCAACCATCTGGCAAAATGTTTCACCTCAAGGTGCAGCCCTGGGTCCTCCTGTTTTCCTGGACCAACAGACACAACTGGGTCTTCCTGCTTTGTTGTTTCTTCCTCGTCTCTTGCCTCAACTTCTGCAGCTGGTTGATCTTAATCTATGTAATAAACTACCCAAAGAATAAATACTGTAAATAAGAGCAAGCAGAAAAATAGAAAGAACCACAACAGCCATCTCAATTAAACACTAGTATTACTGCACATGTACTAACACCCCCCCCCCCCAACATGTACCATTGCCTGTAATGTGCACAGGTAAGACATAAAGACTAACACTGGCCCCAATAGCATTATAATGTTATCTATAGCACTGCAACACATTCTCTAATTTGCACCATTAAAGCACAATTTTGTTGGCAAGGCTGCAACAGGCACTCAGTTGCAGACTTGCTATGATAAAGTTGTATTGTGGTCTATGTGAGTTACATATCTAACAAAGTCATGTTTATCAGAATTACATTTATGGTTCCTTTGTGTCCTGGTGCACACAGCTCTTTGCCATAAGCTGCCTGCCCAGTGAACATATCAGGTCAGTAGCTCTTTAAGTGTCTTCTCCTGCATATTATGCTGATAATCTATTTTCTACAAAATCACAACATTACAGTGGCATACCATTGCTACACATTTCACTAGATTTACACAACTATTGGCATCCTAAACATTAAACATCATAGCTGTTAACATGAATGTAAGCTACAAAAGAGTAAAAAAAAAAGACACTTGAGACAATACATTTAAAGTGAAACAAACTTGTTTCGCTTGCTGTGGAAATGTCGTGGAATGGTCCCACGCCTCCACGTTTTTCAAAATAACATTTATTAATTGGTTTTGTAAATGTTTTGGTTGAATAGAATCTTAATGTGACATTATCATATAAGTACATCCAATTACTATAATGTTTATATGCACTTTTGTGGAACAAATCACGATTTAGCTTCTCACAACACATGAAGAATTGAACAATCATACTGTGCCATGTGAACAGTATGTTTGAAAAACAGTAACAAAACGGGTCACGTGATGGCAGCCTAGTGGAAAGCAGCAAGCTTGTGTAGCTTTGCTCCTTACCCGGTCAAATATCTCTCCTTACATCACTGTCGACACAGATTTCATCTGAATTTGTTTCCCAGTTGATATACAAACTAATCAGCAACCTGCAAGAACGGATCATGGACGTTTACATGAGAAAACAGCCTCCAAAACACACTCCCACACCACTGCCAGAAAAAGACCAGGCCCCGAAGTGGCCTAGGCAAACTACAGCTAAACCTGCCTTGGTATCTACAGCCTTAATGGAAGAACGCTTCCTTGAAATAATAATGCCCCTTCAAAGTGCGATCTCCGAAATTTCTACAGAAGTGCACAGTATTAAATCAGATTTGGATTTCTTGAATACTCGGGTTGGTGATTTGGAAACCCACATTGCATCTTTAGATAAGAAGGCAGACAAATTGGAGTTAGAACGTGTTTCCACGAACAAGAGAGTCAAAAAAAATCGAGGACAAGCGGGAAGATTTAGAAGGGAGGAGCAGAAGAAGCAACATCATTCTTATTGGTATTCCAGAGAAAGAAGAGGGCACATCTCAGATTCTATTTGTTCAGAAGGCTTTTGAAAAAATTGTTGACCCATCTCCAAATGGTGCAAGCTATATTATTGAGACAGCCCATAGGGCTCTTCATCCACCTGGCTCGCAGCCCAGACTGATTATCTGTAAGCTCCTTAATTACATTGACAAGCAGCACATCCTTACTCAGGTAAAATCCCTTCAAGATGTGCTTTGGGATGGGTGATGGATCAGGATCACACAGGACTTACCACAGTCAGTGAAGATCAAACGTCAAGAGCTGCATCCCTTGGTTTCCAAGTTGATCATAGCAGGGAAGCAGTTTAGAGTGAAGTATCCAGCTCTACTGCAAGTTAAAATTAATGAACAATGGCTCTCATTCAAGTCCTATGAGTTGGCTCAAACAAAGCTCAATAAACTATTCCCAGATCTGTTTAAATGATCTGTTTAAAATTTCTGAAGTGGCATCTAAATAATCTGGGTCATACCCGAAGTCAGTTTCTTTGTTGAATTGATACAGAGCAACTCTTGTGGTCATAGAGTGAGTTTTGGTTTGAATTATGGTGACAGCTTCATCCTCAGTGTGTTCGGGGGCTGTCTAGTACAGTGAAGATTCATTGCTGCCAAGGCTGTGAGCTGAATGCTTCAAAAGGGACTCATTGTTGATCTTTGTCCCCACTGGAGGACATGGGAATCGCAGCACTTCAGTTTCTGCCAAAGGCTCTGTTTTCTCCCACTTTGGAATCTCCTGCTGTATAATGGTGGCTTCAGGGGAACAGGAGCTGGACCCGACAGCAACTCGCTATTCACTTTAAATTTTTGAACAAGCAGGCAGCGGTCAAGATTTACATTGCTGCTCCATAAAGCATGATAAATATCTGACTAAAGACAAATTTACCGGTGCACTACTAGAACTCAGAGAACAGCTCTTAAGATATGTTTTGCTCCGTGGAATATATAGATAGGTTCAGTGTTTGCTATAGGTTTAAATTAGTATTTGTTACAAATTAGCGAGTAATCATTAGTCATGGAGCATGAATAACATGCAGGAGTTAAACAGGTTGCTGAATTCCTTTACTTTAGCCACTAGATGGTAGAAGAGCATTACAAATTAGGTGATTGTCTTTCACACTTGTGTAATTCTAGCTATTATTAATCAGTTACTTATCTTAAAAAATAATACATCCCTTAATGATCAAGATGTAGTTATGTTTAGGTTGATAATTTGGTGCATATTTGTGAAAGCTGAGAAGTGTCGAATCTATAATATCATATTTAATTCAGATAGGCTGATTCTAGATGCAATTTGTGTTGAACAGTTTTAGGTAACTGGGCATGGGGGCGGGTGGGCTTTTGGCTTGGTTGGGTATATACATCACTTGGCAATCAAAAATATTAGTGCAGTTAATTGAACCAGGGGTAGTATTTAGGGAGTTTGTTTATTATGCTAAAATTTTTAGGGGCAGTTTTGAGGGGAGTTGGGAGTGGGTGGTAGTAGTGCATTTTAGTAATTCCTCATTAGGGACGGTACCAAAACTTGTTGGAAGAGAGGAGCCATATTATTCTTTGCTGGTAAAGGGATTACTCATGTTATTATTTTCTATTAATGTTAGGGGCATTTAATATTATAAGTTGGAATGAATATCAAAGGGGCCCCAGATCGGTGTAAAAGGCAAGTGGTTCTGAAACATTTGTTGGCCTTAAAAATTTAAATCACCTGTTTGCAAGAAACTCATCTTAAAAGAGAGGATACTTCTTTATTTTGTAGATATTGGGTGGGACAATCATTTGGGACTGAGATATCCACCAACAAAGGGGTTGTGGTAATATTATTTAATAAAAAAACACCCTTTCAATTGGAACAAGAAATCTGGGATATTAATGGCCACTATATAATTTTGAAAGGCACCCTGGCCGCATAACAAATACTGCTGGCCTCAATATATGGTCCGAATAATGACTCTCCACAGTTTTTTATATACACCTTTTGAATTCACTAAATACTAACTTATCCAGAGTGATTTTTCTTGGTGGAGACTGGAATATTACACCTCAGTTGCAGCTTGATAGGTCAGATAATAAGCACTCCGGTTTGTCACCTTCTCAAAGGGTGCTTAAGGAGCTTATGAAAGGGACAGGACTTGTTGATGTGTGGACAGTCGTCAATGTTGATACCAGGCAATTCACCTTTTTTTCAGCCCCACATTGGACTTGTTCAAGGATTGATTATTTTTTAATTAGTTCCTATACCCTTCCTTTCATTATTGATGCATGTATCCATACTAGGGTTATTTCAGAGCACTCTCCAGTCTCTCTCTCTTTGCTATTTGATAGGCTCTGGTATACAGAGAGATTTTCTCTGGCGATTCAACAATCAATTTCTACATGACTCTTATATCTGTGATCATCTTAAACAATTCATCTCCCACTTTTTAATCTCTAATATTGGTTCAGTTTCTAAAATTGATATTGTCTGGGCAGCCCTGAAGTGCTCTTTGAGTGGGGAGTGTATCCGGATAGCTACCTCTAGAGTTAAAAAGCAAAAAACCCTAATCCAGAATCTTCTAAACTCCATCAAGGTAATTGAACAAAATAATAGTCAGCGCTCGACTGAAGCTCATTGGATCCAGTTGCATAAGTTACAGGCTCAATTTTCTTCCCTATCATCGCAAAAAGCTGAGCTTGTTCTTAAGAGAACCAGACTTAAATATCTGGAATCTGGTGGCAGAGTAGGTAAGTTACTTGCTCTTAGGCTTAAGCAACTGGATTCCAATAGCTTTATTGCTGCTTTAAGTACCTTTAGTAGGGCTCATTAGTTAAGGATCCTATGGAAATTGTTGCAGTGTTTCAGCATTATTTTCAAAAGTTACATTCAACTCCAGTAACAGGTCAACACCAAAAGAGATCCAAAACTTTCTAGACACAGTTACCCTTCCTCGGATCTTGAGTAAGGACACTGCTCCCCTCAAACTTCCTATTCAGTAGTGGGAAATCAAGCAAGCAATTGCTCAACTTTCTCCTGATAAATCCCTAGGATCAGATGGTCTTTCCACTAATATGTATAAAGTCTTCGATATGGAGCTTGTACCCATTTTAGCAAAGGTTTTCAACTTTTGGTACATGGAAGGTTTCTCCGAAAACAGTTTTCTGGAAGTACTTGTTATCCTCATTCCTAAGCCAGATCGAGACCCTTTCTATCCAGAAAATTACCCCCCCCATTTCACTATTAAATGTTGATATCAAAATCTTATCCAAAGTATTATCGATCCAGCTTAGTCCGCTAATGAATAAGGTTATTAACAATGAACAAGTGACCTTCATGGCTGTCCGACCCCCCAACGATCACATACATAGACTTCTACACTTAATAGCTCATGCCAAAAACATAGATATTCCAGCAGCCCTGTTAGTGTTAGATACAGAGAAAGCATTTGACCGGGTCTCCTGGGATTTTTTTTTTGCTACTTTGTCACGCTTGGGTTTTTCAAGAGGGTTTTTAAAATGGGTGAAACTGCTATATGACTCTCTAGCTGCCCGAGTCTGATGTAATGGGGTTTTCTCAGAGTCATTCCATCTTTCCCGGGGTACTAGACAGGGTTGCCCTCTCTCCCCTCTTCTATTTAATCTCTATTTGGAGCCTTTGATTTAAAGATTGTTAATTTCCCAGGATATCCATGGAATATTGATTGGTGACAAATGACATCTAATTTCCGCTTATGCAGATGATTTAGTGTTGCATATTGAAGACCCTGCTATTAGTATTCCTGCTGTATTACAAGAAATTGAACAATTTTCTAAAGTATCATATTACAAGCTTAAAATTTCTAAAATTAAACTCTTTCCTTTAAATGGGAGATGTCTGCCAAGTGTAGCCAGGGAGCATGGTCTAAACTGGGAATTTAGATCCCTAACATACCTGGGAATTAAATTATCGAGAGGCATGGCAACAATGGTAAAAGAAAACCTCACCAAATTGCTTATCACAATAAAATCAGATCTGGACAGATGGAAATTGTTACCCATATCCTTGTGGGCTAGAATTCGCACAGTGAAAATGAACGTGTTACCGAGAATTCTTTATCCTTTTTGTATGTTAGGGTTCTATTTACCCAAATCATGGTTATCTCGACTACAAAAGCTACTAAATCAATTTATATGGAAGGGAAAAGGAGTCAGAAGAGCTTACTCTAAACTTACAGTATCAGAAATATGAGGGGTCCTTGCTCTCCCATCCTTCTTCAAGTATTATGTAGCTGCACATATTAGTAAACTGGCATACTGGGTTCGCTCACCAAATTCAGCAGACTCCAATACATACTTGCCCCTTTGGATAGCAATTGATAAAGTCTTAGTAGCTAAGCCATCTTGTACTCTTCTCTCTCTTGCTCATGTCACCCCAAGGTTTATTCCCAAGCCATTAAGAAATACACCTATTGGCTGGTCTTTAAAAGTTGTACATCAACTTCAGATTTCACTCAATATAGACTGGCATGAATCTCCAAAACAATCTTTAGTACATAATCCACATTATCAAATTCAGAATGTTCCTATCCCTTCAACGTTCTGGGCTCCATTGTTGGGGTTGTGTTTGGAAGACATAGCCCCACAGGGTAAAATCTTATCTTATAAGATTCCAGTGGCTAGTGGGAATGCCTTTAAGTACTGGCAAATTCAGCAAGCTGTGATTGCCTTCTTGCAAAATTTGAAAACCAAGGAACCTAGTAAGATGGATTTATCCTTTCTTTTACAATTAGTGGATCAGTCATACACAGTGTCTAAAGTATAACAGGAATTGCAAGTGATGGACCCAGAACTGCCACAGGGAGTTTGTTTTTATTGGGTTCAGAAGTTATCTATTAGTAACGATCTGAGTTTATGGCATCAAATCTGAAGTAATACATACAGATTCATAAAACAGGATAGGCTTAGGCTGCAACAATTTAATATTTTGCATAACTTGTACTTTACTCCAGTTAAACTTCACAGAATTAGCAAACTCCCAACTTCTCAGTGCCATCGATGTTGGAAAGTTATACAGAAGTCTTTAAATCCCCTTTTGGGATTGGAGTCTTTTTTCTCTCCTGAAATTTGCTTAAGTAACCACTTCCCCAGTGACATGATCAAACAGAGGAAGGCTTACATGGCCGTTATATCGGTGACAGCCAAATTGATAATTATGAGAGACTGGCTTAATGACTCAATGCCATCGGTGCTTGAGTGGCATAAAGAAATGTTGCTTGCCTTGCAACTGGAACGACATATAGCTAAGATGAATAATAGGTTACAATCTAATAATGCTTAATGGGGTTCCTTGGATGCTATGCTTGCAATATGGAAACCTTAAGGTAATAATCAGGTATGGCTGGTGAATAGTTTGGATCCCCACTGTCTTGTTTAAGTAGCTTCTCTTTTTGTTTGCTTCCTCTCAGTCCAGTTTTATAAGGTTTGGTTGTGGGATAAGGGTTTGATATTTTGTTGTATTATCTTAAGCATGTAAAGTTAAGCAATACTTTATACTATATACTGTTAGGCCTCCAGGTATGAAAATGTCTTGTGCTAATGTAACATCAGGAGGCTTTACTGTTATTATTAATACCTATGTACTGTGACATTATGAATAAAACACAATAAATAAAAAAAAAGGAAAACAGTAACAAATGATTTTCTAGCCACCATTTGTGAGAGGCATAACCTTCACTAACACAGCATCACCATCAATACATACATCAGTTATGCACATAGTAGACAGTGTTGTTTGTTTTTATTCAAGCTGACACATTATGCATTTATCTTGCATACTGCTACACTTGTGACTTACTTAATTCTTGAAGTCATCATTCTTCCAGGTACTGTAGTTCATCTCATGTGTGTTGTGTTGATGTGCTGGGGGAAGGGGACAGTGAAGGTTTGATTAGAGTAAAAATGACAATTTATTTGAGTGTACATTATGTTTTAATGGTGTCAATTGGTGTAATTGGTTTGAAACTTTAGATCACTCTAAGGCAGACTGGTAGTCGGCCAGGACAAACGTCAGTGTTATTTCTGGCCAGTCAAGATGCTGCTTACAGTGTGTGTGTGTATTTTGCACTACCATGATCAAATAACTCACAAGTCTTACTGCTGAGTTTTGTCTGCTCACTGTTGCTACGGGTGCTTTTGGACTTTGTTGCTATGAGTTTGTGTTTTACACATATAGCACCGTAGCACTCTGGTCCTGGTGATCATTCTCTTCCTGACATTGTAAGTATATACCACCAGACTGCATACTGTAAAGACATAAGAACAAAAAAGAAATATGCAGCTGTACCTGTCCTGGACAATATACAAGTGTCAACCTTGCATAAGCATTGACTCTTTGCAGATATTTAAACAGTTATATAGTACAACGCTTATTTCAAAATATATTTGCTTAGGATATAGTTCCGCAGTATGATTATTTAAACAATTAATTGTTCATTGAAATATTGCCATGATAGCAACACCTTTGTTAATGCAAAGTATGTAATGTTGTATTCCACTTACATTATAATGAGGCACCCCCATTCCCTGATCAGACAGGACAAGCCTGCATATCAGCAATCTGATCCCTATCATCTTTCCATGCAGCTAGAGTATCAATAGAACTGATAGTTGTTCATGTATTTATTTATTTATGTAGCTTTTATTGACCAGGTAAGCACACTAGTCACATATATGCCTATTTTCAGGTACGACCTGGGAGGTTATAGAGAAATATACAGAGAGTGAAAACTTAACAATAAGAAGGTAGCAGCATAATAGAAAAGGTAACAATGGATACGAACATAGCAAAGTTAACCAGCATATATATATAAGCTATAACTTTACTCAAGTATGGATCTGGACAGGACCAGACTGAGTCATAAAGTATACCATTCATTAGAAGGAGGATATCAGAAATTAAGTGCAGTTGCAGGCAGAGTTAGATTTCATGTAATCCTATAGGGACCTTCTAAAACTGTGGTGAGAGGTGGCTCAATGAGTATGTACTGGGAGAGAGTTCCATAGCCTAAATACACAGAAAGCAAAGACCCGATCTCCCATTGACATACGAGTTTTAGGAACAAGGAACACAGATGAGCCACTGGACCTCAGTGGGTAAGCTGGGTTGACAGGCCTTAGTAGTTCCACCCAAACTGGTGGTATGGCCATTCTGACTACTTTTTCAATGAAACAGCTCAAAGCAAAAGTATGATAATTACCTGGAGATAGTCTGTCTAGTTTGTTATATGGTTCCCAATGATGAGTAAGTTGAGGGGTGGAGAGGGTAAATTGACATATGTTGTTGTAAGCAACATTACATTTAGACAGACTTGGCTATTGTTACTTCTTGGTTTGTCTTTTGGACACTGCTTATTGTACTATACACTACATTCAAAGTATTCCAGTAACAGAAATAACATCAAAAAGCTATATATAAAAAATATATTAATCACCAGTTACCAGAATCAAAACATACATATGCAACTGTTTCTATACAGAATTAGAGTACTCTGAAACAATTGTCAGTATCATGGCATATTTGCCTACTAACTAAACCAATTTGTTTGTACTACACAAACTAAATGTATACATCACATTACTGTCTGTGTACATTTATCAGCATAGACTACTATAATACCTGGCCTGCTGATCACAGTGCATGAATATCATACATTACTTGTAAACTGTGATACAGCTACACTGCATTGTGATATATTTATACCTACATGCTTGTATTTTTCATCTGCAACACATTACCTCCCTCTCCTCCACAGATATACGGTATCTGCATACATTTTCAACTCATACCTACATGACAAACAATCAAGTATGTATACTACATGTCTCTTCCCAGTAGTACAGTAACACAACCACTGATGTAGAACTAATAAATGTGCAGTTAATGGTGTTTGCATACACAGTAGATATTGTTGTATGAATAAATACAAGGTTATTAAACACATTGGGCCCAATTTTCAAAGCGTAAGGAATGGCGCAAGGTGCTTGTGTCAAAGAGAAATGATGCAAGGGGCTCACTGTGCTGCACCTTGCATCATTCCCAATTTTCCATTGCAGCCTGTGCCAGTTGGGGAGCGACCTGCACCAGCATGGGGTTGTGCCATCCTTGTGGTGTTCACATGGCTGTGCCATGGTAGATGGAGAGTTGCGCCATGTCACAGCTGCAGCATCCCTGGCACTGGAATTTTCAGTGCCCTCCAAATGCCACAGAGCATGCTAGGGGTTGGACCAGCCAGAGCTGCTCTAAGGGGCAACAGGATAATGCAAACCTGCACAGCAGACAGGGTTATCTGCACACCACAATCTTGTTAGCATATGGACACATCATATTTGACATGTAGGGAGATAACATTTGCAGCACTTCAGTATAATGAGATATTCTGCCCCTGTAAGCAAAGACTCACCTGTTAGAGGAGTCAATTTCCACATGCTGTACAGGTTTCCACTCTGCAGAACAGTTTCACACAAATGTCATACTAGACTAGGCAGTGGTACGAATTAGTGCCTAAGCCTTGTTTGCATAACTTCACTCTCTTTTGTACTTGCAAACACTTCATTCACCATACACTTTAGTTGTGAGTGAAATGTATTTCTCCAATGAAACCGGTATGTGTGTGCAAATTATAAGCAATACTGCTGTAATTCAGTAACTCAGAATACAATGCCACATTTGCTGGGGATGTAACTACAAAGATCAGAGAGTCTGTTCTGTTAAGTTATGCTTTGTCTCAAATAAAGTAGATTGTATAACAGTGGGTAAAAAAGGGATAGCCAAGCATTTTGCAACAAAATCTTTCTTTGGATACTGTATAGTTATGGTTACCATCTGACCATAGTCCAAGGGCTGCCAGCAGCCTCTGTCAATCCCCTCTCATGTGCAATTTTTTTGACACAGGGGAACAGTTGTGGCTGCATTGGGAACTTTGGTGCTGGGACCCCTGCTGTATGAAAATCAGGTGCAGGGTCCTGGCCCCACTGGGCTTTGGTGCAAGCTGTGGCTAACAGCAGCTTGCATCTATCACCTGGGCTGTTTGAAAGAGTAATGTGCTCCAGGATGGCCCAGTTTCCAGTTCCCTTGGTTGCGTAGCTGGTAGCACAACCAGAATGGTATTCCAAGCAGCCTAGGTTCAAGACCCAGCTGAGGCACTTACTTCTTTCTCTACTCAGTTTGTATGTGTTCCATAAATATGCACACCACACTCGTGTGACTAAAAATGTAATTATCTGTGCAGCCCCAGGTTGTGCATTGGAGAAAGTAGTGTGGCCCAGTTTTCAGTTGTCGTGGTGGCGCAGCTGGTAGCAGAACCATAATGATATTCCGGGTGGCCTGAGTTCAAGTCCCAGCTGGGGCACTTACTTCTTTCTCTCCTCTGTTTGTGTGTTTGAAAATTGAGCTTAATGTCTTTATCATACTCGATATTGATTGTTTACATTAAGACTTTGTATACTTTATTACACTTTGGGGCCGGGATGCTTCTGAGATTCCTGTGTAACAAAAAAAATGATATTGAAAAAGTTCAAACAAAAAACATCTTGCACATGTGCTTACATCTCAGAGTTCTGATGTTAGCCTTACACTTGAGTTTCCTGAACTATTATCTGGAACCTGCAACAGAAACAAATCTTAGTGCATAGTTGCACATACATAGTTGCCTGTATACTGTACTGTCATTAAACAGTCTTACCTAGCAAAGGTTCCTCCATGTCAATTGCTACTGGAGATGAGGCTCACCAATGTCTTCAGGCTCACTCTGGTCAGTATCTTCTGTTGTTGCATGTAAAAATGGAAAACGAAATACTGCAATTAATTGAAAATACATTTTGCGAGAGACCACATGATGCAGAGTGCTGAGTAGAAGCTCCTCCGCGTAGCTCCAGCCTCCCGATTTTATAATAATTTTTTTTCTTACATTGAGACTGCTAAAAACCCTCTGTTCTCTACTGATCCTGCCTACTAAACACCCAGAGCTTCGGACGAGCAAGATTTGGGCACCGATGGAGGCTTACATGAAGAAAGCCCCGCAAAAACACACTCCTCCAGTCACCCCCAAACAGGCCCCAAAGAAATCCCGGGCTTCAAGTGGGCCTGATAAACCCGATCACCTCAGCCAAGTATCGGAGCAGAAATCTTTAACTTTAAATAGGTTCCTGGAAGAATTTAACCCTTCCGAGAGGAGGTGAAAGAGATGGCAACTGACCTTAAAGCTCTATTTAAAAAATTGGATGAGGTCTCGATTACTGCCTTGGATAATACTGCTCGTATTGTTTCCCTGGAGCATCGCTTAGACAAAAGGTAGACCCAGGGCTAGCAGCGATAAGCTCTCTCGAGTGGGTCAAGCTAGAAGACCTCGAGGGCCATAGCCGTAGAAACAATGTGGTCATTTTAGGGCTACTAGAAGGGGAAGAGGGCCAGAACACTGTTGTTTTTGTACAGAAGTTGGTGGAACGGATTGCTGGTCCCTCTCCCTTTGGCCCTGCATACACCATCGAGCGAGCGCACAGATCGTTGCGGCCGAAACCTCCACCAGGGGCTGCCCCCATCCAACTATATGCCAATTCCTAAATTTCTTAGAGAGGCAACATTTTCTGGTGAAAGAGAGAGCTCTACAGGAGGTCCGCTGGGAGAACTCCAAGCTGAGAATTGCACAAGATTTGCCAGGATCGGTCCAGCTGAAATGTACAGCATTCCACCCCATTGTGTCTAAGATTATTGCTGCGGGGCTCAAGTTTAGGATGGTGTACCCGGCCAGGCTGCAGGTGCTCGTGAACGGATCCTAGCTATCCTATGAAGATCCAGAATCTGCTCTCTCTGGTCTTAAGCTCGCCTTGCCTGATTTGTTTCGGGATCCATGAGAAGCTCTACCCCTTAGATGAAGGGAGTCTCATGCTGTCAAGTGGAGACCGTTACCTAGTCAAATGTTCAAGTAGTTTGCAACAATGGTTTGCTTCTGGAAATTCTGGCTACTTGAATGGACCTAGTTATTATTTAACTGAGTCAATTGTCATGGGACACTTATGCTCTAGTGTTAAAAATGAGCCTGTTACCTAGATTAATGTCTTGTTGGAACATTTGGTTTGTTAATTAGGGGGAAGGCGTTTTCTCTTATTCCAGTTTAGCTAAATGGGCAGGCCCTTATTAATGAAGGGAGGAACGTCTTAAGTTGTTAAGGAGCAACATTTCTTCTCTAGAGTAGCTTACTTTAGGTGCTGTGTTGGCCCAATCCCTAATTTTCATGCGAATATACAGGTATGGTTGTTCAGTATCCACAAGGGGGAGCTCAGCGCACAGGAACGCCAGCTTAACGATGTTGGTAATACGGGGATGACTCCCTTTCTGTTATGCTCTCCTTTTCTTGTTTGGGACCTTAAAAGCCCCTATCTTGTGCTCCTGGGTGTTTGGGCTGGCAAGGAGCCGACGTAAAGATGCCCTATTTAAAATTTATAGACTGGGGTTCAAGGCGTTTGAGTCCCCTATTGTTAAGCAGGCCACAGAATTCAGGTTAGAAGGGGCAATCTCCCTTCTGTATGACTCCCCACCTGTTTTTTGATTGGTGTGGATCTCTCCTATAGGGTTACCGGAGACCTATCTCCTAGTTCATGTCCCGGGGTCTCTGAGTGCCTGTTCGCATTTTTCAAGGCGCATTATCCTAATTTTTTATTCCTTCGCATTTAAGATGCACTTATGTCTGCAGTCCAGCACCTCTTTTAAGCTACTAGGGGTTGTTAGAGCAGTATAATGTCTTTTTATTTCTCTTCCTTTTCTGGATCTAAGGGCATTTATTTACACGAGTGGACTGTTACACTCGTTTGAGGCGAGGTTTTTTTGGAGGCTGGCGGATGAGGAAGGGTCGCAGTACTGTGCTAAATGTTGCTTGTGACAGCTGGGAGGGTTGGGGGTAGGCTCAGGTATAGGACTGATCTGTTCTATGTTAAATGAAAGAGGGATTTTGTGGGGGAATGGTTCAAGGTAATTTCGGGTGGGACAGGGGAGGGAGGGTGGTGCATACAGCAGTAATATTTGGAACCTGGCTGATTTTTTTCTCTATGTTTTTGTACAGGGCTGTCAGAACTAAACTCTTTAACCTTATTTTAGATGGCTAATAATGTGGTTCTTGCAACCTGGAATGTAAAGAGGATCAGGAAAAAATCCAAACAATATCAGGTGCTTAAGCATTTAAGTCTACTGCGTTCCCAGATAATACTTTTGCAGGAATCCCATTTACTAGAATCTGAAGCTTTACAACTAAGGAGGCAACAAGTGGGTCAGGTCTTTAATGCCTCGGGATCCACCAGTAGTTGTGGGGTCATGTTAATTATTAACAGAAGCATTCCCTTCATCTCCATGCAGGTCATTAAAGATCCAGGGAGCAGGTTTGTTCTAATCCAGGGCACTCTCTGGTCAGTACCACTTTTACTTTGCAGTATCTATGGGCCTAATATTGATGACCCGAGTTTCTTCATGAGGCTGATACTATTATTCTCCCAATGCTTCCCATTATGATTATTATGGGTGGTGATTTTAATCAGGTTATAGACTCCAATTTGGATAGGTCAGGTCGTGGACTGAGGGAGCTGTCCCCAGGGCAAAGGGCACTTAAGGACTTGGTAGCTCAATGTGGGTTTTGTGATATTTGGTGCATGTTGCATCCTAATTCCAAGGAGTTTACCTTTAACTCAATGGTGCATGGTTCACAGTCTCACATTGACTACGTATTTATCTCTCAGGGGCTTTTGCCCGGGGTTATGTCCACCTCGATCCAGCCTGACCCTATTTCAGACCACTCCCTCGTGGTATGTAATTTGGCTTTTCTCAACACAGCCAGAAGGGAGACCCGGTGGAAGCTCAATGAACAGCTGCTAAAGGATGCCAAGTATTGCAAGCTTATAAGAGAACAAATTGAGTTCTTCTTCTCATCTAATCCTATTGATAGTGCAAAGCTGGACATCTCATGGGGTGCCTTTAAAGCCTACATGAGGGGTGTCCTTATCAGTTTAGCATCGAATAGGAAAAGGGCACAGGAGGAAGAGTTACTATCATTATTGTCCCAAATTCGGTCCCTTGAGGCTAACCTTTCTGTCAGCACTTCCAGTGAGGACAGAAAGAAGCTTCTGGTGGCCAAAGACAGATACCTAGAACTGTTAAGAGAAAAGGCAGAGTTAGCTATTATCCGAACCAGAGCCAGTTATATGGACCAGGGAGAGAAAGCGGGGCATTTGCTCGCATTGCGTTTAAAACAACAGGAATCTGCAAGATTCATCCCCCCAATTCGGGCACTGGCAGACGGGTCCCTGAGAGTATCCCCTTCTGAGATAGCGCAAGAGTTTGCACTATATTACGAACAATTATATAGGAACATGGAGAGCCCTCCTTGTCCAGAGATTCTGGAGGAGTATTTAAAGGACTCCCATCTGCCCTCCCTAACAGAACAACACAAGAGTTTTCTGGCTTCTCCTAGATCTCAGGAGGAGATCTCAGAGGTTATAGGAGCCTTGCCATTGGACAAGGTCCTGGGCCCAGATGGGTTCTCCTCATTATTTTACAAAGTTTTTCGAGAACTTTTACTGCCAGTGCTTTATCGGCTATTTCAGCATATTTTATCCGGGGTGGAGGTGGATCCCTACCTGTTTGAAGCCCTGATTGTTCTTCTCCCTAAACCGGACAAAGACCCCGAGCTAGTTCAAAGCTACAGGCCCATATCTCTTTTAAATCAAGATATCAAAATCTTTTCGAAGATATTGGCCGATAGGTTAACTGTGGTCCTTCCTGACCTAATAGGTATGGCCCAGGTTGGATTCATGAAGGGACATTCGTCCTCAGATCATCTGCGCGCCCTTTCACATGTCTTCTCGGTCTCCAGGGATGCTGCTTTTCCTGCTGGGCTGGTCTCCCTGGATGCTGAGAAGGCATTTGATCGTGTGAACTGGAACTTTTTGTTCCAGGTCCTAAAGGCCTTCCAGTTTCCTACTGTTTTTATAACCTGGATTTGTGCTTTATACAGAACCCCCTCAGCAAAGATTTCAGGAAATGGTGCATTCTCTAAGTCTTTCTCATTACATTCAGACACTAGACAGGGTTGTCCCCTTTTTCCCTTCTATTTAACCTGTATCTGGAACCTCTCATTCAAAATACTCTCAACAATGCGGGGATACAGGGCATCTGGGTGGGGTGTCATGAGGTTAAGATTACTGCGTATGTGGATGATCTCCTTCTGTACTTATCCCACCCAGTGTCCTCCGTTCAGACTCTGCTGGGTGAAATTGCTAAATTCAGTGCCCTCTCAAACTATAAACTAAATACTAATAAATTCTCCTTTTTCCCCTGAATCACAAGATCCCCAAAACCGATATTACCCCCTTCTGTTTATGTTGGGCTCCTAGGACACTGAAATACCTGGGCATCAAACTAACTCGCAATCCCTCAGCATGGTTCAAGGAAAATCTAGAGCCCCTCTACCAGCTTATAATTCAGGATCTTGATAGATGGTCTAAACTCCTGATTTCATTATGGGGCCGGATTAACATAATCAAGATGAATATCTTCCCAAGAATTTTCTACCCTTTATCTCTCCTTAATTCATTTATTCCTTTATCCTGGTTTAAGGAAATGCATGGTATCTTTACCAAGTTTATCTGGTCTGATAAATACCCCTGACTGGCTTATTATAAGTTGGCCGCCTCAAAATTTGAGGGGGGATTGAGGATTCCTTATTTGGCTATATATTATTGGGCTAGCCACCTGGCGAAATGCCTGAAATGGGTATGTCTGGGTCCTGAAAATCTAAGACTGACATGGCTCAAAATAGAGTTGGATTTAATCCGGTCTATGAATATGGATCCCCTAACTTTGTTTTATATAAAAGTGTCCCAGGTGCAGGGTGCCGAGAAGTGTCCCACTTTTATGATTTCCTCAAAAGTATATGCACAGCTTTGCTCCTTTTTGTGCTATACCCCCCCCAGTTAGACCTGGCCCAATCCATCTGGAACTCTCCATCCGTCACTATGAATAAGCAGCGGATTCCCCACACTTGGTTGCCCTAACTGGGTGATGGGATAGTATCTTCCTTCCTGGATGATGAGGGAAAATGGCTGTCAGCAGGTGATTTTATTTGGAAATTTAGTATTCTGGCATACTCACACTTCAAAACAGTGCAGTTAAAGCACTTACTTATAACAGTGTTGGGCAATACCCCCCCTCTGCCAAACGGTGGGGGCCCTGATCCTGGAATTCTCCTCTCTACTTGGGTCCTCAGATGTCGTCTCTAAATTATATCAAGACTTGTTTCACAGAAGATACGGGGACTCCTTCAGACTGACTAGGTTCTGGAGTTCCATATTTCCCCAATATTCCCCCAACTGGCAGGCCTTTTGGAGGTCCTGTCATGAATATGTATCCCAGGATAGATTGCGCCTTATGCAATACCACATCCTGCACAACATGTATTATACCCCGGTTAAGTTAAAGAAATGGGGTCTCCTTGACTCAAACATATGTGTTAGATGTTCTCAGGGAGAGGGAACACTCCTTCATATATTTTGGGCTTGTCCTAAAATATTATTTTTGTGGGACTCTGTTAAAGCTTTTCTAGATCCATTACTGGGTCTGCAGGAGTGTTTCACACCTGACATTTGTCTCCTAGGGGACCTGTCCTCCATCAGGGTCAAAGCAAGAAGGTTTCATATTTCTATGATTGCACTATCTGCCAAGAAGATTATTTTACACCATTGGAAAGAAAAGACCACTCCGACATTACAGGAATGGGTGAACGAAATCCCTGCTAACCTGCATACGGAGAAAACTATTGCCAGCCTCCACAATAGATTACCCACCTACAATCAAATATGGGATCCCCTTCACTCCTTAATAATAGTTACCCAGATATAAGTATTGTTTCATAGTAGGTAGCCCTGTATACTTATGTATAATGTCTTTGAACCCATGTTGTAAAGTTGCACAATACTGCTGTATGGGGGAGGGAGGAGGGGCAGTTGTAGCAGAATATGTTGTTGTATTCTTGTCTCATTTCTCAAGTTAACTGCCTCTTTTGTTGTGGAAAATTTTGTTAATAAAATTTGAATTGGAAAAAAAGAAAATACATTTTGCAAATATAAACATGTGTATAACAGTTGACTAGAATATTTACTGTTTTTATGTTTCTATATTTGCATCTCAAAATAATTTCATATACAATTTTGCTTTCTTTTAATAGTTTTAAAGAAATAGATTACGTATACTCATAAATCAGAGATATCCATACGTACTCATGAGTGCTGTCATGGAAAGCATAAACAAGATTCTCAGAAGTGAGTACTTCTGAGTGTCTGTGACACTAACATGCCAGTGTTTTACACTGCACTATATGTAAGGATTAAGACACAACGATGTGTGGTTTATGGGCTGGTAAGAGCACGATCCAGATGCATAATAAGGCACAAGGCGCTTGCACTGAATACCTTTAGCACCTGGGAAGTGCTCTAATCAGTCCATAAACCACACCTCAAAGTATCTTATTCTGCTTATAAAATGGGTAGAATTTTTTCAAATAGGCTCTAAACAAGTTACTGCAGTATGAAAAAGGAAAATGTAATCTATATATCTTTGTATTCACTTTTTTGAGAGTGAAGAAAATAGTTCCCTTTAGTGCAGAACTGCAGAACATTTTTAAACTTACTTTTCTCCAGGAGGTGATGTTTGTCTCTCCCACTCTCCCTCCCCCACTCTCTTCACACATGCACACACAGATTATTTAGTTTTTTTTTCTATTTTATTTATGTAGGGTGTCTTTGGCAGACAGCTACAGAGTGGCTGGTTTCAAACTGAGTGAGCGATGTTCTTCTAGCCCTTCTCTTGTCCAACCAGAGACATACAGACACATAAATTGGTTTAGTTTTAGTTTTTTACATTTGATGCATGTGTGCACATGAACCATTTTGTCAGGAGTTACTGAGATTCAAGAGGGTGTCACAGCTGAGCCCATTGCAGTTCACAAAAACAGTGGCTTGGCAGTCTACACCAATAACCATGTGCTGTGGTCCTGACTTCAGTCTCTGCTTAACTTCATGTACTTCAAAGGACCAATCCACTCCAATCAGAAATGGCTTAGTCTTTTGATTTACATGAAGCTGGCCAGAAAACAGCTGTCCCTCCCCAGCCCAACACACATTATTATAATGGCACCAGGGTGCCCAATCCCCTATGCCAGCTGCTACTCTCACCCTGCCCATTTTAGTTAGGCAGCACCAGGGAGCTCTCTCTCGATGCTGCCAAATATAACAGTGACACTGGGGGGAGTGCCCAATGACCCAGTGTCTGTCCCTCATCATTTATTTCTTTTTTATTGTTTTAAACCTGTAACAAAGAAAACTGTCCATCAATATCTGTCCCAACCCCCTCCATCACCGTAACTCCCCCCCCAGCCAAACCTATGTTATTATTAGGACACAGGTGTGCCAAATCCACTATACCAGCTGCTACTCCTCACCCTGCCCCTTTTAGTAATGCAGCACCAGGGAGCCCACCCCTGGTGCTGCCAAATGTGACAGTGACACTGGTGGGTGCCCAATTCCACATGCCACTACCTGCAACAGAGAAAACCATCCCTTGTTGTTTTTATTTTATCTTTTCAGTTTGTAAAGCTGTAAAAAAGAACACCATACATCAATGTCTGTAGCGCCATTGCTATCCCCACCCTTCCCTTCCACTCACACCCACCACCCTACACCCCCTCAAGCTCTTACATACCGACTGGGGATTTGATGCCCCAATCTTCTCTGGACTGCAGACACATCTTTACTTTTCAATGCCCGACCATAAACTGAGGAAATCAGGTATGCTGTTCAATGTATTTCAATGGGGTTTTGAACTTAGTAGCATAACGTGACCATTTTTCAATTGCCAAAATGTTTAACATACTGTATCTTTTTTGTGACACCACCTCATGAACAATGTAAGTGACATTAGGTAAATCTGTCCCAATGAGTGACTTCGCAGTTGCTGCGCGAAATCATCTTTCAGGCAGAAGTTGAAACTTTTCTCCACCATTGTTCATGAGGTGGGGTCATAAGAAGGCTATGTTAAAAATCTGATGTAAAAATATTAAAAAAACAACAATGTTGAGCCAACATTGAAATTTGTGAACGCAGGCTTGTAACTTTGATCATTTTCAATATTTTGAACCCAAATTTTCAAAATAGCCATTTCTTCACAGTTCCTCATGAATGGGGCAGCTGTCATTTTTCAAATCCTGGCCAAAATGTGTTTTCACATCCTGAAAGGTGATTTCGCAGTAGCTGCACAAAATCACCTTTCAGGCAGGAGTTGAAAATGTTCTCCACTATTGTTATGATGGACTACCCACCCTACTATATTAACCTCTGGCCACAGATGAGACCATGCCACACAGAAATAAGTGACATCAAGGATTCTTTTTCCTTCATCTGTGACAACCATTTCCCATTTGGGTACTACCTGAGTACAGTGGCTTACCTCCCCAACTGGAGCAGCTGAGCACTGCCAAGAGTACAGAATGCTGCATTGGCCTGACATGAAGACCTGCAGGAATGTGAAACACTGGTACTGCAAGCAATGAGTCTGACACTTGAGTTGTTGAGCAAAAAGGTAAGTTTACTAAAATTGTAAAATAAATCTTTGTAATCACAGCCACAAATGGCACAGTTTAAATTCAGGCAAAAATAACAATTCAAACACATAAACTGGAATTACTGTATACCCTATGTCCCAGCAGGACACCTCCGCCCTAATAATTGCTTTGAAATCACCCCTGGACTTTGCAGGCACTCTCCACCCACCAGCTCTCTAGATATCACACTTTCCCAGGATAAGCACCCACCTAGGCCTTAATCCCTGAGTACTATTCACTTCAGAACTAAGGAAATCAGTGACTACTGGGCTCACCTCCAAGCAGTCAGTCCACTGACCCCTTCTGCCGCATACCATCTCTGGTATACAATTTCACTTGCCTTAAGGATGTACAGTGACTACCAGGCCTTATCTACCTCAGTTAGCCCACTGACCCCTTTCTGTCAGATACCCACCCAGGTATCCAATTACTTATTTACTATACTGTACTTCTTATACCCTAAAATCATTCAAAATCAGTTGACACTTCATAAAATCATTACTGTAAAATATTTAAACTGAGCAGTGGCATTAAACAATGTTGCATACTGGTACATTAACAGTTGTGACAGAATCCTTCCTCAGTCCCTTCAGGTTCAGTCCTTCACTTTGAAAAAAATCTCTTAAATTAAAAAGGACTGAGAAAAATTCTCTGTAAAACAGTGTCACTGTGGCTTTTAAAATAGTCCCCAAACTGTATCAACAAGGTTGTTACTATACCACACTCCTCTGGAATTACTGAAGAAATTCTTTATAACATGATGCAACTTGATGTAGTTGGAGGGCACCCTTTGTGTCAGCAGGATGATGATATTGTGAGGAGAAGTGGTGATTTCTTCAGATTTGCAGCTTTTCTTCTGTGAGGAAAACTGGTTACATGGGATCATCAGGCATTTAAAGCAACAGGCTTTCTGTTCTTTATCCTGTTCTCATGTACTGCCCTATCTGACCCTTCTCTGGGATACACTTGTATTTAAATTAAACTGGTTTTGTCAGGCTTTTTCTCCTTCACTAGGTCTCTTCAGACAGACACCCCTTTGGCATGGGCACTTTCCTTTATGGTCGCTCTTCCCACTCAGACTGACCTCACACTGGCTGTGCAGCTCCTTTTATAGCCCAAATCTCATTAGCATATTTAAATCTGTGGTCACTGAGTGGACACTGGCCTGTCCAGCAGCTCAGCACCAATCAAATTCCTCTCTGCAGCAGCATAAGCCACAGTGGAATTCCTAGTTTTGAAGCTCAACTGCCCCTCTGAACATTCTAAGGCTTCACCTGTTTTTTATAACTTTCGGTCATTTTAAAATACATTTTCTTAGTCACAAAAAATAAACATATTCCCAAGAGTTAAGCACTATTTCAATATTATAGCTGAACAACTGACTTCTCAAGCTTTATGCTGAATTTTCCTGTACACAGTAGCCCCTAAGAAAGCTTAGTTGCTAAGACTACTGTTCTTTTGTCATTAAAATACTAAAATAATCAGTTCTGAGCACTTTCTTGTCTTCTTTCCAGTTAAAACAGTCATTTCCCCTTTAATTGTGCTTAGTTCAACAGTTTTTGTTTTCTCTCAGACTTTTAATATTCATTTCACATGCTAAGCCCCACCTCTGGAGTAACTACCTGCATGCATTAGCTTCATTCAGGACCCACTCTTTCTATTAAGGTTAATAACTCCTCTATTTTGTACTTTAGGCATCTAAAACTATTTTGTTTTCATATGTAGGACACTCTAAGGAATATGTGTACCAAGTTTGGTTTAATTCTGGCAAAAAATGGCTCAGTGACATGATTCTGGATATAACAATACTGTTGCAACATGACTGATTTCAATTCTGTTAGTGTCTGCTTCCAAGTGCTCTGTTGTTTTGCTTCTGTGCACTTTGGTACATTTAAAATACCATTGTGTTGTGCCCAGGACTCCTCCAGCCCCCACACACCTTTTAATATATTTATTTATTTTATTTCTGCTTTCAATGTGTGTGAAGCCTTGCGCCCCTGTGCCACAGTTGCACCCTTGAATGCACAAAATGGCTCCTCCTGTGAGCTCTATGTACAGTATGTGCACTACTTTACTGTGACTGGGCTTCTGGAGCCCTGATACCAGACTATGCTCTCTTTTATTTTATTTAATCAGAGTCAGTCCCTTAACATCATTCCCTGGTGCTTTTCACCTGCCAACCTAAGAAAAAGGGAATAACTTTATCTGGTTAATCCTACCTTGAGAGCACATTGTGTGACTGCCTCTCAGTACTGCATGTAGCAGGAAAGTCATCTAGGCCAAAGCCTAGCTTCCATATGGCTGTCGAGTGAGGCAACTGCCCTAGACAGACCCAAGGATTCCATTACTGAGCACCGAGCGCGTTTGCTGTGGGGCCAACTCTCGGTTACTCACTCTCCCTTTCACTCATGTTTTTGTTGCCTGTAGCACTCGCAGCTGTCACTCTGCATCCTTAAACTTAACCACAGAGCAGACATCACTTTAGAGCAACTGCATATATATATATATATATAATAATTACTTTAACTATAAAAATCTCCACAGGCAACTCAGGTAGTCCAAATTCTACACTGGGCTACCAGCGCTTGTAAAAATAACCAGGGCACTCAGTTAATAGCCCACTGGCCACCAAACTTATAATTAACTACTTTATTATTAAATATATTTTATTACAAAAATGATGCCAATCACAACAATATATTATGGGCTGGATATTCAAAAGGGTTGCGCCATGCGCAATAGGGTTGCGCCAGCGCAAGTCCGAAATTGCGCCAAACTGTGATATTCAGCGGGAGGCAGTTGCACCACCGAAAACATGCTGAGCAACAGCGCTATGATAATGAAGGCATGCACAACTGAAGGGGGGGAACCATGCATAAAGGGTGCAGTGCGATGTTCAAAGACTTGCACAATGCGCAACAGTGGAGCAAGCGGAAGTTGCGCCATAGCGGAAATGAGCCAAAATAAAAAGGAGCAAGGAAGAGGCGCAAGAATGCTACAGGAAGCCACATGAAGCAGGGGAGAGACAGGCACAGGGAAACTGTGAGAAACAGGTAGGCCAGGAAACCCACACTGCAGAAGAGAGGCACAGGAAGGTGTGTGGTGACACCATACCAGAGGTCAGCACAGACAGGTGTACCCGTGCAGGGGGAGTAGCAGTCAGGACAGCGGGGGGAACAAAGCAACAGCTGCAAGCGGGGGGGGGGACGCAAGCCAGGGACATGGCCAGTGCCACCTTCCACATGGAGGCCGTAATGAGGGGGGTGAGAAGGCATGTCGCAGTGGGACGTGGCCATGGAAGGGCCCATCGGTGGTATGCCCCAAACAGGCAGTACCGAGCCCGCACCAGCTTTGAGCTGTTTACAGATATCGAGATTGTGTGCCGGTACCACCTGAACAGGGCAATACTGAGGCAGCTCTGTGAGCTGTGCAGTGATGAGATGCAGGCACCCACACAACGGAGTCATGCCCTGTCAGTGGAGACAAAGGTAACAGCCTGCATGTGCTTGCTTGCCACGGGTACCTTCCAGAGACCAACCGGGGACACCACAGGCATAACACAGTCGGCCACGTCACGCATCCTCACCCAATTCCTCAGTGCACTGCTGCCACATGCTGTGGAGTACATCCATTTCCACTGCACTGCAGCGGAGCGCACAGCAAACATGCAGGAGTTCCACGGGGTAGCACGTATGCCTGGCATGCTAGGGGCAATAGACTGCACCCATGTGGCCATACGCACACCACCTGGTGAGGAGGGGGCTGCATACATGAACCACAAGGGCTATTCCAGTGTCAACTGCCAGGTGGTGTGCGATGCCAGTGGGGCGATCATCAATGTCTGTGCCACGCACCCTGGGGAGCACATGATTCATACATCTGGCACCAGTCGGCACTGTGCCACCGCTTGAGAGTGGGGACATCCCCACAGGACATCTAGTGGGTGAGTATGCAAATGAAATGGACATATTGCGGGCCTGGGGGGGCATGGCCAGAGGTGCCATGGGTGTGGCCCACAGGCCTTGGGGCAGTCCAAAGCTGAACACAACACTAACCTCCACTCTCTGCACACAGGTGACAGTGGATACCCACTCCATCCCTGGCTGCTCACACCCTACCGGCGGCCCATGATCCCATCGCAGCAACGCTACAATGAGGCACATGCCACCACATGCAATGTCATTGAGCGGGTGTTCGGGATGCTGAAGACACGTTTCCGTTGCCTGGACACCTCTGGCAGTGCCCTACAGTACAGCCCTTCAAAGGCCTGTGGGATATTCCTGGCCTATTGCATCCTGCACAACATGGCCAAAGAATGTGGGATAGCCGTACAGGTCAAAGAGGGGGACAGCGATGGGGACGATGGGGACGCCGGTGATGATGGTGATGGGCTGCCCCCCCTTGGCCGACAGGACCCCCGGCTGATCCGGCAGGCACAGCTGCACTGGGACACCATCACAGAGGAGCACTACAGCCAACCAAGGTAAGTCATGGTGCTATGCACAACCACCAGTGGCTAAGGAACAGCCCACAAACATGCATGGAAACACACCAGGGGTGCATGCTGGCAAAGGATGTGGCAGGGCACAGAAGCACACACACACACAACCAGGGATGGGTGAACAGCAACATGCCACATGGACGGACACACACACACACGCACACACACAATGCACCAAACGTGCACATAGGGCAGGACGACAACTAAGCCAGAATGCCAGCACTAACAACACACATGTCCACAGGCCACCACGTCCACTGTCTGTCCATGTGTGTGTATCAGATGCTGGGCACCATCGCACTTTGGTGTACAGTGCAATGCAGGCATCATCATGCACACGTACCTGTGGACAGCAGCCTGGAGGGTGTGCAGGTGGACCGTGTTTCCACGTGCATGGTCAGGCACCCACCCGTGCACTGCCCACCGAAACACACAATGCACACAGGGCAGCACCAGACAGTGCCCGTACTGGGAGACAGGTCATTCTCGTGGCACAGTGCCACAGCCACCTTGGATGAGTGGGCGGCCCCGCTGAGACCCGCCAGCACTGGCAAGCTGACCATGGGCCTCAAGGGGTGGCACTGATGGTCCCCCAAGGGTTCCACTGCGCGAACGTGACCGTGCCCGCACAGGGGTCTGCAGCACACCGAACATGCCTGTACCAGGAGTGCTCGGGATGCCCAGAGCTGAACCTGGCATCGACAGGGTGGGTGTCACACGATGCCAGGAATGGGGAGTGAATAGTGCACTGCATGGTGTGAGCGATGCATGGGCACCTGACTGTGTGCCCATTGTGGCCATGACAGCAATGGATGCCTCTGCATGCCTGTCAATGGCAGTGGTCACATCCTCCCGCAAATGGTCAATCCGTGACAGGATCCTATCGGTGTGCCTGCTGCGATGCTCCTGTGCCCACTCCAGAGCCACACACAGTGCCTCCACGGACATTGCAAGCTGCATCTGCTGCTGGACCGATGCCTGCAGTAGGCGGGTGTGCTCGTCAAAGAGGTCGTCTGCCTCCTCGGCATCCTGTCCCTCAGGGTGTGCCCGGGCCTGATGTTCAGCACCCCTTGAGGGTGGGCGCTGCGCACCAGGACCAGGTATGGGCAAGTCTACAGGCATTGCACAGACGTTGCTGCCGAACCCTGAACCCCCAGTCCTGGTGGGCAACTGCTGCTGCCGCCCCTCCAGCCACTGCACCCAAGGGCTCAGTATTGCTGCCGCTCTGGCCGCAACAGTCCCACTGTCCTGACCAGCCACCAGTGCTGCTCCACTGGTGCTGACAGGCACAGCCTTGGACTGTGCTGACACGCTGGCCCTCAAGGTGGCACCATCCAGAGCCATGGGCATGAGCTGACCTGCTGTGTGTCCATTCCATGGCACACACGTATCACTGCCCATGATGGTCGTGTCTTCATCACTGGTGCGGGTCTCTGCCCCAGCAACAACCACAGTGTGCTGGCATCCATGGATGCCAGAACGCTGAGACACAGGAAGGGCTTCCCCCACACCTGTCTCAACGACATCAGTGTAGACAGCCAGGCGGCACCGTTGTCGCGCCGATCCACATAAACCTGTGGAGGTGGATGGTCCACATTCTGACTCTGTCCGACTGTCCTCAGTGGACAGGCCCACCAACGTTGACCCATGCAGATGCTCAGGATCTGTAAGGGAAAGTAAATTCACATTACTGTGTGTAACCTAACCAGCCCCCCCCAAGGCACACCATGGCTTACCATGCAGAGATGGGCCACCACCCGTCTGGAAGCCACCGCCCGGAACTCCCTCTATGGCACTGCAGTGCATGCTTGTAGCAAGCCTGTCCTCTGCTGGTGTGAGCTGCACCACCTCCAGCTGTCCACCACCTGTTGCAGCACGTGCCGCCCTGATGGCAGCCACCTTCTCCTTCACCCTCCTCCTGTCAGTACCCATCTTCTTCTTACATTCCTGCATGGAGCGCTGGTGGCTGCCGTGCAGGTTCACGGCACGTGCCACCTCCTCCCATGCAGCAGCACAGGCCAGAGGGGTGCCCTGCCGTCCACTGAGCAGTGGCTCCTGATCCAGGTAGGCCTCAAAAAGTGCCTCTGTCTCCTCTTCCGCCCACCATCATTGTCCTCCTCACCCAGACCTTGATTGGTCATTATTCAGCCTGTAAAGATGGCAGTGGTTACCTGTGACTGTGCAGTCCAAAGCATGTCCCTGAATCCACAGTCCACACTCCCACACTGCATGCAACTCACCTATAAACTGCAGTAACCGAATGTGGCCACTGCAGAACTCTGTCGCACTTTTATAGCGCAATACATGTAAATTAGGTGAGGAGCAACTTTAATTAGATGCAAATCGCAGTGCTGCACCGTTGAATAGCTGATCGGATGATTAGCATATGACGGCTGAATATCGCGCTTTTGTGCTTTGCGCAATTGTGTTGAATGGGCTGAGCCAATGGCGCAGTTCCGTAGCATGCATAGTACACCTCACTGCACATGCCCAGGCTGCTGATGCTGGCGTCTGCAGCGCTAATGACGTACTGTGCGTGATGGTCACTGCAGGGCACGGCTACCATTGTGCCAGTGGTGCTATAGCGAGGGTCACTACATGGCGCTGTGACAATTGGCCTCCATCGGCGCAATGGCAAAAACTGCTCGATAGTCCGCTGTGGCGCTGGCAAACAGGCAACCAATCGCGCTATACACATAGTCGTCCGATGGCGCTGTGTGTGGCCTTGCGCCAGAGACCCTTGACCCTGTGCCCGACCTTTGCCCCCTTGGCGCCATGCGTCCAGCATGGCTGCAACTCTATCGCACTGTTTGGTAACAGCGCGATGGGGAATGGCAGTGCTGTACCGCACAGCATTTGCACGTGGGGTACCGCGCTGCAGAGCGCCATATATTGCCTACTATAGTTGTTGAGATGGCACGCAGGAGAGCCCCACAATGGAGTGCCATTGAGTTGGCCAACCTTGTGGCCATTGTAGAGCCACACTATGGCCCACTGTTTGGAGATGAGGAACTGGACAGGTCCAGGACCCAGGTCTGGCAGGGGGTGGCCACTGACCTGGAGGCGGCCACTGGACACAGGAGGACCTCAGAGCAATGCAGGCACTGCTATGGGGACCTCAGGAGGAGGGAGCCGGCCCTACTAGCCCATCTGCAGTCGCGTGCCAGGAGAGGCATGGTGCCTCGTCCAGGTGGGTGATACGTCTACGCACTTGTATTGTCCATATGGGTAACAATGTTTTATGTGTCCAGCACATAGGGGAGGGCTAGTCTAGGGTTGGCTGTGGTGGTGGTGTTTACAGGGTGTGGGTTGGGTGGGTCTGGCTGGGTGGTGGGCACATACATTGGGGCAGGGGGACTTTGCTTCGGGATTGTACTGATGTTCTTCTCTCCTTGTTTCCCCCACAGGTGTGGACGAGTGGAGATGGCTGAGGGAGGAGCGGTGGAGGGAGGAGGACAGAGCGCCCAGGAGGGACGGGAACCATCACTGCCAACCTGACCGGCCCGATAAGGGTGAGTGCCATGACTCCATGATTACTATTGCATGCTGTGTAACAGGGTGGGCAGCGGGGCATGACCACTCATCAATGGACACCACTACCATGCATGCGACTTCCAGACAGTCAGCACTGTCCAGTGGCACTGCATGTCTGAGCAGGCCAGTGGTGGTCCATGCGCACCGGCACATGGCTGTGGCACTGCCTTCTCACCGCATAGCCAATGCTACTGTATGGCCTTGGTGGTGCTGTGCAGGACATGGGTGGTGGGTGTGTGCAGTAGTCCACATGGCTGTGGCTGCCTGGGTGGGCAGGTCTTGTGGACACGGTCACTGTGGGTGGTCGCACACCATCGCAGGGGCATGGCACATGGCTGTATGCCATGCACAATGGGTGGGCTGCAGGGGGATGGACAGTCACACCTATTGACTCTGCTCCCTCATCCTAGGTGACTGGAGGCTCCTGCAAATACAGCGGTCCATTAATGAGCTGCTACAGGTGGCCAGGGAGACTCTGCAGCTCCTACAGGAGATGAACTGGCATGGGGTCAGGAGAAGAAGGAGGGCCAGACAACAGCGCCAGGAGGAGGGGGACAGGGGCAGACGTTAATGTCCCCATGCCCCAACTATCACCTTCCCCCCTTGACCCACCCTCACACCCCTTCTTCCCTCTCCCACATGTTCACCCCTGCCCCTTACCCACCCCCACCTTGTTTATGTCCCTCACCCCCACGTTTATATATAATTCTGTATATAGTTATTTTTGAATATTTTCAATACATCTATTTTGATATGAATACTGTGGTGGTCTCTGATTTGCAGCGGGTTATAGGTGCTCAGCTGCAGTGGTGTGCATGGCGTCTGGGGTGGTGCAGTCATGGGTATGTGTGTATGTCCATGGGGGTGTGACTATGCTGTGGAAGTAGCTATCAGTCGGTGTCTGTGGTGTGTGTGTTGTTCCCTGTGCATTGCATTACTGTATGCAGTGGTCCATGGTGCATGCTCTGTGTCCATTGTGCCCCTGTCAACCCGTCCTTGGCCTGTGCAGCTGACACCCTTGCATGTCTGTGACCTGCACGGTCTGCTGCCATGTCACTGGTGGCTGTCCATGCAGGTCAGCCACTGTACCCATCACAGTGCTGAGTTTCCTCCTGTCACTGGTGTGGTGCATGTTTGCCTCAGTGACACTGTGGCCTCCGAGGTTGTTGTCCCACCGCCATGCTGTGGCTTGTGTGTGTTGCAGGGGATGTGCACCACTGTCTTTGACTTGTGCTCCAGGCATATGATGGTGGCGTACTGGTCCACGGTGCTTGCGCAGTGTGGCTGGCACTCCTGTGCCATGAAGGACTGCAGGCTGTGTGTACATGGTTTCCATGGGCCCACATTGGGGGCTGTGTTGCCATGCTACTGCATCCCTGTGTTATTGTCCCCTTGGGTATGGGTGGGTGTTTGTCCCTGCACTGTGTTGCATCCGGTGTGGTGCATGCTTCCACGCACCACTGTGGGTGTTGCAGCCGCTGTTGTGGCCAGTGGTAGGTTGGGTGTGTCACTGACTACTGTGCAGGGTGCTGTATCACTGGTGGTGGTGTCGGGGCACGCCTGTCCCGTGGGTACCTCTGTGCCGAACCATGGTCGGTCTCTCAGCTGTGCCTCGGGGATTGTGTGTTGGTACTTGATCTGCCATTGTTGCATTGCCATGTGCTGCCACCCACTGCTGGGTGCTCATGATGGGCTGGCTTGTATGGTTCTGTGCTACCGAGGGTGAAGTGTCACAGTGGGGGTGGTGGTATCATGGGGTTTCCTGCAGTGGTGGTCACTGCTCATGGGGGTGTCTGGGGTCACAGTACAGAGTGTGCTGTGCACTGGGGATGGTGTGCACGGGTGGTCCGCCTCCTTGTGTGGCAGTCTCAGCTTGCCGGTGGTGTGATGGGGCACCATGGCCCAGCTGTGGGTTGTTTGCTTCTCCCATGGGCTGGTGGTTATTCCAGCCCTCCCAGTTGTGCTGTGCTTGGGGTGTGGGGGCACATTGCCAGTTCTGCTGTTTGTTCCTGTGCCCATCTGTGGCATGGGTGGTGGGCCCCTACCTCCCTGATTGTACAGTTACATTGCTCTGCAGCTGGGGGGGCTCCCTGCTTGCGCTATGGCGCCTCTGGACTGCTCAGCTGGACATCCCTTGTTGCGCCATAGCGCATCATATCTGCTCAGCTTCCCCTCCCTAGTTGCGCTATGGCGCAGGTTGTGCGATATTCAGACATTAGCTGTAGGCGCAATTTGGCTTGCTCCTTTTTTGAATATAGCGTCTATTGCACATGGGCGCAATGGACTTGTGCTTGCTCATGCTATTGTGCACTTTTTGGGTGCAGTTTGAATATCCAGCCCTGTATGTAAAACTGCATGTGTGTGAACAAATGGCAGGGTCAGGAGTCCTTTCCACTCCCTCCCCCACTGTGCTGTATCCCACTGTCTTTAATTCATGATATGCTTACCATGTATTTTACAACCAAACCTATTTTAAAATGTTAATCTGTACTGTGGTATAATTATGAACACTGAATCTAATCATTTTATCACTGCAGGGGATACCCTATTTTTCTCTGGCAGCTAGTACCTACTCTGGGTCTCAAACCTGCGTCCTTGACTTTTTATTTTTTAAATACAGTAAAACAATTGGACTGTCCCTATTCTCTTGGTGGAACAGGCTATCTAGGCTGTTACATTGCTTGGCATGAAAAATGAGGCTTGAAATATCTCCACTGTTCAGATTGTTCCATTTCAGGACTGGTGTGAATGATGACTCAATTCCACTATCACAAAAAGAAGGGAACTTTATTGCAAACAACTACATTAGTGTTATCATTAGGGTTGAAGAATGCAAAGTGCACAAAGTAAGTAAATGAAAACCATTAGGGTTTGGAGTCTGAGGAGTCATATCCCTGAGGATTGGAAAACAGCAGAAGCAATACTACTGTATTACACAGCAACAGACAAGATCCAAACAACTATTGTCCAATACACCTCACTCCAGATGTCATGTTTATAAGGAGACTCATAAAATGACTAAAGTATTTTTAAAACTTGTAAGCAATGTAAAAGAGCAGTTAAATACATCATTAACAAACCAAGATACTGATCAACATGACTTTGTAAAGGGGAGATCTTGTACGACCAATTGTTTGTGTTTTTATAAGAAAATGAGCCAACTGCAAGATAAAAAGTTACCTTGTGATATCTTTAATCTTATTTTAGTAAAGCATTTGATCTGGTACCTCATGGGACCACATTAAGCAAAATGTTAGAACACAAAATCAACACTAGATTTATTTACCGGACCTTAAACTGGCTTTCTGAGAGAATGCAAATGGTTGTTATAAATAGAAACCAAGCAGGGATTGGCATAGTGTCTAAGTGGATTCACCAGGGTTCAATTTTGGGACCAGTGATCTTTCAGATTTTTACTTCTAATTTAAAAAAAAAATCACAACTAGCATAACGTTCAAGTATGCAGATTACTGCAAAATGGGGAACCATGTGAAACAGTAGAACAAAGGTCAGACCTACAGAGTGATCTGGATCTCATATCCACATGAGCGCATGAGAGGGAAATGAAATTCAACAAGGAAAAATGCAGAGTCATGCATTTGGGAGCCAAGAATCCTAAGTATACATACTATTTATGTGGTCAAGTTTTATTAGAGACAAACTCTGAGAGGGATCTTGGGGTAACCGTAACAAATGACAGTGACAATAAAGCACAATCCAACAATGCAGCAGCAAGACCATGTGGATCATAAGATGAAAAATAAGATCCAGAGTTGAAAGAGTCTTAGCCCCTTGTATAGGGAATATATCTGTCCCCAACCAGAAAGGTAGCTTGAAAAAGATATATTTGGAGCACAAGGGCAAACATAGGACTAGTCATAAATCAAAAGCCCTGGCTCACAATCTGGGAAAAAGCTCTTACTAGCTGTAAGATGCAAATTAACATGTTATTAAAAAGTCTGAAATAAGTAGCACAATGGCAACATGACTCAACATGTTCACTGTTCACGTGCTTTATCAAGCATAACAGACAACAAATTACATCACATTTAAATAGACTCATTAATTAACATAGAGACATAAAGGCGCATGCCATTTAATTATGAAAAAACATATTATTTTAAGTGATTCTCATCAACACCCTCCTAAAATTAAAACACTAATACAGTAAAATTAAACTTTAGAATATAATCTTTACAAGACAATCATTGACATAAAACTTAAATGAGGGACAAAACACAAAATATTACATTTTAAATTATATATTTTTTATGGGGGGGCCAAAAGGGAGGAAAAGGGAGATATTGGTGAACAAAGATGGAAAATTACATTGGTGTGCCACATACTGTAATAGACTATGATAATGTCAATAATTTATAAATAGTAACTTATAAAATAAACCATCATGATTAAAATGACACAAAGAGGTATTAAAAAACTACCAACAGCAATAATAACAAATATTCACTATAAAAGGGGGCACAAATTGCAGCCAGCCCAGTGGCTCTGAGGGTTGAGGCATTGGACGCCACACTTCGCGTCACATCGGTGATCTGAGTTCAGGAGGGAGCTCAGGTGCCAAGGGTCAGCAGGGATGGGGTGAGGATTGAGTGCCTGTGGGTGGCTCTCCTCCCCTGGGGGGAAGGGGAGGAATAGCTTGGCAGGCCATCAGCTCCCAGTGGAGATCGGGGGCACTGCATAATGTTGGCTGCAAGTCATGCAGTGTGGATGATGCTGGCAGGGTTGCCTTGCACCAGAATATTATGGGTGCACCACACAGGGGAAGGGCACCAAGAAAATGGAAAAACCTGGCTCCGCAGGGGATGCAGCAGCACCTGACCCCCATGCCAACCGCTAGATCCACCCTGCCTGGCCTTCTAGGTCCTCCGCCCAGGGCCCACTCCCACAGCTGGAGTCTATGTGTGCAAGTGCACCCAACAAAGAGGGGCAGCCCCACCCTGAAGGGATTAAGCCGGGGTGCTGGCTGTGGGAGGGGTGGAGAGAGCAGGCACAGGTTCAAGGGGACCTCAGGCAGGCAGGATGAAGCAGGATGCCAGAGAGATGCCCCTGTGGGCCACAACCGGAGGGAAACAGAGTAAAAAAAAGGGGGGGACACAAATCAAAATTTTCATTCAACCCAAATCCCTTTACAGCATCCAAAGTATAGATCCAGTAACATTCTTTTTGCAATAAAAAAATTATCATAGTCACCCCCTTGTGGATTTGCTGTTGTTTTTTCAATTCCAATAAACTTAAATTTGTGTGTACCCCCCTCCTTCCCATAATATGGCAGGCCAATGCATTCTCCTTATCTTGATGAACAATAGCATTAAGGTGTTAACCTGTTCTTATTTTAAATTTTCTTTCAATTTTGCCAATATAAAAACATTTACAAGTACAAATAACCATATAAATAACTCTCTCTGAACTGCACTTACTAAATTCCCATATATAAAATTCTGACTCAATGTTCTCATTAACAAATGTATTAGTCCTAAACATAAAAGGGCAGTAAATACAAGAACCAAACATAAAATTACCCTTTGGTGGTGGTGGAAGCCACGTGATTCTCTGTTGTTTGATATTTTTCTTCTGATAACAGTGAATCACTTTATCTCCAATAGTTTTGACATGTTTATATGCCATCCTTGGTGGTTTATGTACCGCATCCTGTAATTTGGGCTCTGCACTCAAAATATGCCAAAGGGATTTAATGATCCTCCTTATCTCATTTGCATGCACAGAATATTCTGTTACAAAATTCAAAATGTTGTCATTATTCACACTTACATCTTGATTGCTCCTGTTACCTGCTAAGGTACCAATAATGTATCTCTATTGGTCTTTGCAGCTGTCTGCCATCCCGAATAAATTGTAACTTCCCTGTAGCCTCTTTGTCTAAAATGTTCTGCCATCTCCTGAGCCTGCTCAAAAAAATTCCATCATCACTACAATTATGCCTTAGAGTTAAGAATTGACTAACATGGATAGACTCAACAGTATGTCTTGGATGGCAGCTAGAGAATTGTAACAAGGAGTTACAGTCCATTGTCTTCCAGAATATAGAAGTCCAAAGACCACCCTGACCATCTTTACCAATTTAACATCTAAGAAAGTCAAAACTAATCATGAATATTAAATTAGAATGAGACATTTCCAAATATTCAACAAACTTATATAGTTCCCCACAGACCCTTTCTATAATAAAATAATATCATCTACATAGCACCTATATAAATATATAAAATCAAAAAATGGATTTTTCTCAGGCTCTCTTACAATAGTGTTCTCCCACTCCCCTAAATAAATAGTTGCATAATAAGGGGCAAAAGCTGCCACAATCACAGTTCCTTTACACTGTCAATATTATTTTCCCAAGAAAACAAATAAATTGTATGTCAAAACTTTCCCAGCTAGTTGGCACAGAAATACATTTTGTTCTTGTTGTATAAATGTCAGCCCTGGTCAATGCTCTATATAGGGATTCAAATCCTTCTGTATTTGGGATATTTGTATATAAAGAAGCAATGTCTGGTGTACAGTTGAAAACATAGACATGGTCAGATATTTCCTGAAATTTATGTGTTATCTCTGAAGAAATTCCCAGCCTAACTGCAATATTACTATGGACCACCAGAGAGAACACCTTTATACATATACAAAATATCTGGAAATATCTGAACACATCTATGTCTGAAAACTATAACTAACGAGATGTCTGCTGTAATTATTAAATCCTTCATAATATTTAGACAGTACATGTTATCGCGCAAATAAGCTGGGTAACTGGTAGCAATTTCTTTAATATAAGCATCCACATATTTAGCTAGTAGTTCAGTCAACAAACCAGTGCTCAAAAAATTTGGTTGGCCAGGTGTTCTCTATTTGTATGTAATTTTGGTAGAATATAAATAGTAGCCTTAATTGGATAGTATGCAATGAAAAATCCCTAACTTTCTTAGACATAATATGATTCTCACATGCCTGATGCATAAATTCAGCAATCTCTCTTCTAAAGGTAGGAGTAGGGATCTGTTTCTAACAATGTATAAAACTCCTCATTTTGAAGTTGTGAAAGGACTTCATATTCATAAAAATCTGAGTCCAACACAACAATGGAGCCCCCCTTCCCCAATCAGCTGGTTTAATAATATTAGCACAATTTTCTTTTCATTGCTTCATTGCCTCAAATTCTGCTTTCATGCAATTGACATACTGTGGGGTTGGCAAATTAGAAAATAGTTTCTCCAGACCCCTCTCACATAAATTACTAAATGTCCGAACAACAGGATTCACCGGTGGCATAAATTGTGAGACTTCCTACTCATTTGTTCTAAACACCTATTATCACTATTAAGAGATGGTTCCCCTTCCTTACTGTCATTATTAGCTCCCCTCCCATCCTTATCAGTAAAAAAAAAATTCAGATTCAACATTCGAATAAATCTATTAAGGTCTATCAAAGTCTCAAAGGCATTTGCAGATTGGGTGGGAACAAATTTTAACTCTTTATTTAACACTTTAATCTAGGTGTCACTCAGGACATATTTAGATAAAATAACAGCATTCAGATGCTCATCATACTCATTATTCACAGTCCCAGATACAAAAGGCTCATTAATCACATTATAACCTGTTCAGAGAAGTTAATGCTTGTTCTTGTATTCCCTGTTGTGCTTTGGTTTGGAAACATATTAACTATTCTGTCTCATTATTTGTGCTCCTTGTCCTTAATTCTGCATATTGTTCTTGTCTCAAGTTTCTTTTCTGTAATAATAAAACTGTCCTTTGTGATTTTACCTATTTATGCGTGCCCCTGGCCCTCCTTCTTCTAGGTTTTGATGCATAAAATGTATTCTGGGGCTGCAAGGGGGAGACACTGAGGTTATGGTTACCACTTGCTGTGGAGAATTTGAAGGTATGGCTGCCACAGTCCCTTGATTGGGTTGTGCACATGGGATCTCCTCATCATCCTCTTCTAAAAAAGAGGATACAGATGCACCACTTCACCCATCCAACCCACTAGTCACTGATGTATCACTAACATGTCCAGATTTCTTCAGAATAGATTTAATTTTAACAATCCCACTCATATTTTGAGATTTTTACTCCAATCAAAATTAGTCTCTCTTTCATAATCTCTAGCATCTCTCTCAAATTTTCTTCTGTTATGAGTGCTGATAATTTGATCAGTCTTTTTAAACATATTCTGTAAAATCTGTCTGTATTCAGCATAGGATGAATGGTCAGAAAATATACTCATAATCTTCTCTCTGGCTTCCAAATCAGTGCAAACCTCAGCTTCAATTTCTGCAGCATCCTCCAATATTTGCTTAACAAACACAGCTGAAGCCTCTAATACCACCTTTCTCCACTTCTGCATGAATCCCTCCCGATCTGTACCGTACAGTGGTTGCTTGGTCACCCGAAGCCCACTAGGGATCCTACCTATGCTCAGGTATGTTTCTAGAGACATGTGTTGCCAATAGAGATGTCATGCACAGAGAACAATTCATTCCAGGCTGATAAAAGCTTCATCAATTGTTGTAATAGCTGCATTTTAATCTACAATCTCTGCTATCATATTCTATGCTGTTTCCTGGCATTTTTGATGCAATGGGTCCACTTCACCTACCCGATAGAAAAGCAAGTCAACAAAACTGTGAATGTCAGTTAATTCCTATCTATTCAGCACACTGTTTCTGCTGCTAAATAATGGAGAATCTCCTCCTGGCAATCTGTCAACTACAATCAAAAATTGAAAATGTTCAAAACCAGAAAGGTAGTTCAAAAAAGATATATTTGGAGCATAAGGGTGAACATAGGAATAGTCATAAATCCAACTTTGAGAGGGATCTTGGGGTAACTAACAAATGACATAGACAATAAAGCACAATCCGACAATGCAGCAGCAAAGTCAAGATCATGTGGCCCATAAGATGAAAAATAAGACCCAGAGTTGAAAGAATCTTAGCCTCCTTGTATGGGGCATATACCTACCCCCCCCCTCCCTGATTATGCATCACAATATTGGGTTCAATACCAGAAAGCAGAAATAAACATCCTGGAAAAAGTTCAACGTAAACAAACAAAATTAATAAAAGAAATCTCAGCTTGGTCTTATGAGGATTGTATAAATAAGCTGAATTTAATGCCATCGGCTATTAGACAGGTGAGAGATTACCTTTTTCCATACAGCATTGTTATTGACCCAGAATTTTTCTGTGATATGGGCTTTGAATTGAAACAAACATTTTTGTACACTGGAAGACACCCTTACCAATTTGTAGGCTGCAGATTCATATCACAAAAAGAAACTATTTCTTTACACAAAGAGTAATAAATCCCTGATATAACTTACCATTTAATATCATAAATATTAATTCTAAAATAGAGTTCAATATACCAGACATGGACTGGAGCATCCCAGCAGCAGCATCAACTAGGAGCAGATTTATCCTGGACTCCCTTCAGGGTGCCTTCCTCAAGCAACTGGTCATGGAACCAACTCGGCAGAAGGCAATACTGGACCTTGTGCTCACAAACAGGGACAGTGTGATGGGGGTCACAGTGGGGGAGCACCTGGGTAACAGTGACCACCAGTCATTGTGGTTTGAAATCACAGAAAGAGCAGAACCAAACCACACAAAAACACGTATCCTGGATTTTAGGGGGGCAGACTTTGGGAAAATGGGGAGATACTTGAAAAGAGGCATTAAGGGAATGGGACAGGAATCAGGGGTTGAGGAACAGTGGGCAGTATTTAAAATGGGATTATAAGAACAACAGAGTTATGCATTAAGCAGGTTAGCAGAGGAAAAGGAAGGAGACCATTATGGTTTTCCAAAGAGGTAGCAAAGAAAGTGAAAGCCAAAAAGATTGCATTCAGGCAATACAAAAAGACACAGGCAGAAGGGGATAGGGAGAAGTACCAGGAGAAACAAAGGGAGGCAGGGAAGTCAGTAAGGGAAGCCAAAGCTCAGACAGAAGAACACATTGCAAAATCAGTGGGTAAAGGGGACAAAACCTTTTACAGGTACATAAGTGAAAAAAGAAAGACAAAGGGAGGGATAGTGAGACTGAAGGGGGAGGATGGGAGCTGCGTGGAGGATGACAACAATAAAGCTGACATATTGAACAGGCATTTCTGCTCAGTCTTTACTAAGCAAGAGGGGGGTAATGGGTCTGAAGGGAGTACAAGGGGTGAGAATGGTGCAGAAATGGACACAAGTCCCTTTACAGAGAAAGGGTCCTGAAGGAACTGGAAGTAATAAGAGCTGATAAAGCAATGGGGTCAGATGGGGTGCACCAGGGTCCTTAAAGAACTAAGAGAGTGGTGGTTGAACCTCTGGCTATCCTGTTCAGCCAATCACTGGAAACAGGGAGGTACCCAAAGACTGGAGGACAGCAGATGTAGTCCCCTTATACAAAAGTGGGAACAAAGAGGAAGCAGGGAACTACAGACCAGTCAGCCTCACCTCGGTAGTGGGAAAGATCATGGAAGCACTACTGAAGGAGAGATTGGTGGAACATCTGGTTGTCAATGGACTACAGGACCCAAGGCAGCATGGTTTCACCAGGGGGAAGTCATGTCAGACCAACCTCATTGAATTTTTTGACTGGGTGACTGGGGAGGTGGATCAGGGGAGGGCAGTGGACATGGCCTATCTGGACTTCAGCAAGGCCTTTGACACTGTGCCACATAGAAGACTATTACACAAACTGGGGAATATGGGTGTGGGCAGGACAGTAGTGTGGTGGGTAGGTAACTGGCTGGGTGGCAGGACACAGAGGGTGGTGGTAAATGGCTGTCACTCCACAGAGGGAAGAGTAACCAGTGGGGTACCACAGGGATCAGTGCTGGGACCGGTCCTATTCAACATCTTCATCAGTGACATTGCACAGGATCTAGAAGGCAGAATTTCACTGTTCGCTGATGACACAAAGCTCTGTAACACAGTAGACACACAGAGGTGTAGACAGAATGAGAAGGACCTGCAGAAACTTGAAGAATGGTCAAGGGTTTTGCTAGTTGAAATTCAATGCAAAGAAGTGCAAGATAATGCATATGGGGCACAAAAACCCTGGCACAATATATCAGTTGGGGTGAGGATATAGCATGCACCAAGCAGGAAAGGGATCTTGGGGTTGTCATCTCTGATGACCTCAAGGTGGGAAACAGTGTGACAAGGCGTCGGGTAAAGCAAATAGGATGCTGGGATGTATAGACAGGGGCATCACCAGCAGGAAAAGGGAGGTCATAATTCCGCTATACAAGACACTAGTGAGGCCCCACCTGGAGTACAGTGTACAGTTCTGGAGACCATACCTACGTAAGGACATAGACAGGGTAGAGAAGGTTCAGAGGAGGGCAACAAAGATGGTGCATGGGTTGCATCACAAGTCCTATGAAGACAGGTTGAAGGAACTGAACATGTACTCCCTGGAGGAGAGGAGGGAGAGAGGAATATGATAGAGACATGCAAGTATCTTACAGGGAGGAACAGGGTGCAGGAAAACACTATTTTAAGCGAAAAGATGTTTCAGGACTAGAGGCATGGGATGAAGTTGGAGGAGGGACGATTCAGAGGAAACATGAGAAAGAATTTCTTCACAGAACAGGTGGTGGACAAGTGGAACACCCTGCCAGAGGAAGTGGTGGGGGCTGAAACAATCACGGGATTTAAGAATGCATGGGATAGACATAAAGGAATTCTAGAGGGCAGGGGTAAGGGGAAACAGACTTCTAGGAAAACAAACTGAACTTACAAGCTCAAATGGGCAGACTAGGTGGGCCATAGGCCCTTATCTGCCGACACTGTCTATGTATCTATGTATCTATGTATCTATGAGTTCAAGAACAAACTCGACAATTACATTTTAAATGGGGGATATCTAAACTACTGTTAAAAGAAGTATGCTGGGCTAACACCTTTTTGCTCCTATAACGTCTTAGTATCAGCTCCAGTATGAGTCTTGGCGAATTGGTGGTGTGATGTTCCTTGGAGCTGGCCTCATGTGTTGAGTCATAATTTTCTATCTCCATGGAGTATATGGCTATGAGGCACTGACTTGCCGCTGTACCTTGTGCTTCAGACAGGAGGCTACAAGCTGGGGGAAGGAGGTGGTTATTATGGATGGTTTTCATTTCCTTACTTTGTGCACTTTGAATTCTTCAATGCTAACATCAACAAAAATGGCATAGCACAATGTTGCATATGCCATATTATAAGCACCTGCTATTTCAGGCACTTCAGGCTGTGATCAGATCTGTAAATCAGCTATTGGTCACTGTCAGTCTGTTAATCTGTCAATGCCAATTAGCACCTCAATCAGGTGTGATTACAGTCAGCTATTTTAAGTACACTGGTAATCCTTTGATGTCCGTTCATTTCCATTCTGACACAGACAGTAGAGAACAGAAAGTTTGTGATAGAGTTATGATGGTTGGGAAATGAAAAGCAATGTCTCTGAGCACAAAGATTGAAGTGCTCAAAAAATGGACAAGCTGCCAAAAATGTGCCAGAGGGATCTGACATTGCATCTTGACCTGCCCAAATCAATGTTAGCAGACTTACAGAAGCAGCAGGATTGGTTGTTCAATAAATGACATTGGAACAGCAACTCCAACTGCAGGCACAAAAGAGATGGAAAGGATAGGGAGGTAGAGGAGGTGTTTTTTGAGGTGGTTTCAAAATACCCATGGTAGAGATGCCCTTATTAGAAAAATAGAATTTGATGGCAGATAAGGACCGCTTGGCCCACCTATTCTGCCCATTTCCCTACCTAACGGATAAGCTGCAGATCCTAGTTAACCAACAGCCTATTTAGTGGACCACTGCTTGCCCAGAAGGCCAAACAGCTTGCTGAGGCTCTGGGTCAGCCAGACTTCAACCCCTCTGAAGGCTAGCTCCAGAGGTGGAAAACCAGGAACAACATTGGCTTTTGTCATGCCCATGGTGAAAAATTTAATGCAGACTCTATAAGGTCTATTCAATGGGTGGCTAACATTCTGCCGGGCTTGCTTGCTGGATTTGAACTCTGTAACATTTTCAGCTTTGACAAGATGGGAGTGTTTTTTTTTTCAATGTGTAGGCTATGGGACACTTGCATTTAAAGGTGAGAACTTGCTTGGCCCAAAAAAAACAAAACAAAGCAAATGAACATGTCTCAGTTTTTGCTTGTTGTAACATAGATGGGAGTGAGAAAAAAGAACCTCTCATAGTTTTAAAGTAATCTGTCTTCAGATACTTTAGAGGCATGCACCACCTGTGCATAGCTTATTGGTCTAGCAGGTCAGCCTGGATGTCTGCTGACATCTTCACAGACAGGGTCCATGTGTGGGAATGCAAACTGACAGGGAGGAAGATTGCTCTCATTTTGGACAATATTTCTGGTCACCCCTCTATCCCTGGTTTATGGAAAAGCACATTCATTTTCCTCCCACCAAACACAAAATGTATCCTTCAACCCTTTGATTGGGGGATCATCTATTCAATGAAGTGACACTATGTGTGGGCTTGGAGGAAAGGTGTCATAGGAGGGCTAAATACAAATTCTGACCTTAATGCCATGTAGTGCAGCAAACACATCTCGTAGTTGGATGCCATTCAGTTACTGAAACATGCTTGGGACTCACTGACTGCCCTAACAATCCAGCAATGCTTTAAACCAGCTAGCTTCTTTATCCAGGATGAAAGTTCCACTGATGCTGATGCTGCTGACATGCTAGAAATCCTTGAAGAGTGGAGTGGTACCCGAAAATTGGAAAAAGGCAATAGTGGTTACACTTCACAAATCAGGCAGTTGCAAAGAAGCTAGTAATTAAAGACTGGTCAGCCTCGTGTCTATAGTAGGGAAACTAATGAAGACACTACTCACACAGAGGATCATAGCATTCTGCAAAACTAGCAGCCAACAAGACCCTAAACAGCACGGTTTCTCAGCAGGTAGGTCATGCCAGACAAATCTGCTGAAGTTTTTTGACTATGCTACAAATATAGTGGATGACAGTGGGGCAGTAGATGTGGTCTACCTAGACTTTAGTAAGGTCTTCAACTCAGTTCCAAACAGAAGGCTGGTAAAGGAGCTTGACCACACAGGGGTTGGTCCAGAAGTAGTCCGATGGGTACAAAACTGGTTATAAGGCAGAACCCAGAGGGTACAGGAAAATGGAACGCAATCAACAGAAGGCAGAGTGACCAGTGGGGTGCCCCAGGGCTCAGTGCTGTGGCCTCTGCTCTTCAATGTTTTTATAGCAGACATCGCTGACAGACTAGAAGGGAAGGTGTGTCTGTTCACAGATGACACCAAGATATGTAACAGGGTGGACACATCAGAAGGAGTGAGCAAGATGGAAGCTGACCTCCAGAAACTAGAAGAATGGTCTGGAGTGTGGCAGCTGACATTTAACACCAAAAAGTGCAAAGTCATGCACATAGGAAAGAAAAATCCAAGAAAGGAGTATTACCTAGGAGGCAAAAGGCTGGTGGCCTCAATCCAGGAACTAGATCTGGTCATCATAATCTCAGATGACTTGAAGGTTAGTAAGCAGTATGAGAAGACAACATTGAAAGCTAGCAGAATGCTGGGCTGCATTGGGAGAGGAATCACATGCAGGAAGAGGGAGGTGATACTACCACTGTATAGATCACTGGTCAGGCCTCACCTGGAATACAGAGTACAATTCTGGAGACCTCACCTCAGGAAGGACATTGACCAGGTGGAAACAGTACAAAGAAAGGTGACAAAAATGATTCAGGGTCTGCAGTACATGTCCTATGAGGAGACAGAGGGAACTGAATATGTACTTCCTGGAGCAGAAAAGAGAGAGGGGGACATGATTGAAACATTCAATTACATAGAAGGCATCAACAAGGTACAGGTGAAAGAACTTTTTCACATCAAGAAGGGCTCCAGGACCAGGGGACATGACCTCAGACTGCAAGGAAGAAGGTTCTGTACCAAAACCAGGAAGTTTTTCCTTCACAGAAAGAGTTGTGGATGCCTGGAACAGCCTTCCCCAAAAGGTTGTGGGGGTCAACACTGTGGGGGGATTCAAGAATGCATGGGACAGACACAAGGAAGCCCTGACTACAAAGGGAAACTAGAGTGTCAAAATAGGTCTAAAACAAATGGGCAGACTAGATGGAGCTAGGATTTCTTTCTGCCATCAACTTCTATGTTTCTATGAAATGGAGGAAGAAACTCTGACAGCTCCAGAAGCCCAAATGCAGACAAAGTTCAACAAGTGTGTTCCCTTGGAAACAATGAAACAGAGTCATCAGAGGATCACATTAGTGAGGTTGTGAACAACATGTATAACGACATTACACACAAGGAGGAGGAGGAGGAGCAGGAGAAAGCTCAGGAAGAAGTGACAGACACACCAGTAGATGTCTGAACAGCACTTCTAACATTTCAGTGTGCTGTGGAACAGAATCTGACCAAGAGCCAAACTGGTATGCCCTTACTACAGCTAAGAAGGTCTGGCGACAGTACAGAAAAAGAAAAAAGGCAGTCCAAACCAAGATAACTGAATTCTTCAACAAGTAAGACTTTTCTGATTTACTGTAATGCATAACGGACTCAGTTTAGTAGACTACGTTGGCATCTGAAATGAAATGAGATGAAATGCTATAGCCCAGTTTTTCTTTCTTTTTAAATGTTTACTGATGTTAATAAAGGTTATCTAATACACCAAACTGAGTAACAAAAGTGTTTTTGCTATCGGTAGTTTGCTTGCCTGGTGGTAGGTTTAAAACTGTATTAGCAGTGCTATGCTAAACAGTACTTGCGTTTAAACCATCCATCTTATATAATGGACAGAAGGCCGATATACAGATCTGCCCATTATAAGTGGTGGGGTTAATAGATAGATAGATAGATAGATAGATAGATAGATAGATAGATAGATAGATAGATTGATTGACAGACAGACAGACAGACAGATAGACAGACAGGAAGAAAGATAGACTGGTAGCTAGAAAGATAGACAGACAGAAAGATAAGATAAGATAAGATCATGCCATCTCACCTGACCGCTGGCTCACTGCTGCCACTAAAGCTGGCAGCAGCACTCCATCTGCGGCTGCAAATGTCAAGAAAGTCCCACTGTCCTCATACAGAGAATGTGGGTGAAGGCTCCTCTTGCTAAGTTGGGCAGCCTGGATCTTGTGGTACCTAGAAAAGGTATGTTACATTTTTTTTTAAACAAACAGACTCTAACTATTAATAGATCCCATTTACCAAGATTCAGGTGTTTATTTTCTAAAAATACATCATTCTTATGTATTTTCAATGTTTTGTAGTATATAAAAAACAAGATGACAGTCTCACAATCAGTATTTTAAACACCAGAATCTAGCAAAATGGGTCTCGTTTTCTGAAAATTCATCATTCTTAATGTATGTTCAATGTTTTGTTTTATTAAAAAAAAAGATGGCAGCATGAGGTCTCAAGATCATTATTTTTCTCATGATCAAAAAATCATGAATGATAAACTCTCACAATTGATGTTTTGTATTGCTGTATCATATGGTTACCTCCCCCAAACCCTAATGAAAATGCTCAGAACAGCTCAGAAAAAAAACTTTAAATCCTTATTACTCTGGAACCATTTAATATTTTTTTCACAAAACCTTTGAAAGGCACTATCTCAGCAAAGGCTGCCTCTGCCTGTAATGTTTCATGAAAAAATGCCATACTATCTAGGCTGCATGTGAGAGCAAAAAACCTATGTTAAATACAGGAAAAAAATCTTCACTGTTCCAAAAAAGCAGTGCTCCAGATCTCAGAAACTGTGCAAAATACCAGCATGAAACTTTTCATGTCTAGAGATTCTACTAGCCAGACTGTGCATGGGCTGTTCTGTCAAATTCTATCAAAGACATTAAAGTGCTAATATTTGGTTTACCACTGAGCGCTCAACATAACCCTAACTATACTGGTGCTACCACACCTGCATAATATACAGTCTCACTGCTGACATTGTTTATCTTCACATATAAGAAGATCTATAATTCCACACTTAGAAAAGACATAGATGAGTCGTGAGGTCATATTTGCCAGTGGACAATGTGAGATATGCCTCGGTGGGAGTTTTTTTATTTATTTTTATTTAGGAGAGAAATCGGAATTACAATCCTTTGAGTCAAAGACTCCTTTGCAAAGGATTCTCATCAGATAGCTACATATACATAACATAAACAGGATGCTAACATAGGTAATACAGTACAGAGAGTATATACAATTAGTAGGTTACAGCTTTAGTGGTCATTAAAAGTAGACCCCATGTCATAGATATTTACATATGGCAGGTTTCAGTTTCAGGGGGTCTTAAATGGACCCTGAGTCATAATATATACACAGTGAGAGAGGAGTAATTAGGGAATTAATCAAGATACAGATATGGTTCCCTTTTCCAGTGTGTATCCTAAGTGAGTAAACTTAACAAGTTATGAAAATATTCCTCCTAGAGATTAAGCTATGCAGCTTATAGAGATGTTAAGTAGGAAGATGGAATATTATGTGCAGTCACAGGCTGTGGAGGCAATAAGGAGGGTCTTAAGGCCGGTTTAAAATCCGCCCAGACTAGCTTCCATGGAGATGGAGGGCGGTAGGATGTTTAACCACAGGGGAGCCCGATACCAGAAGGATCTTTGACCAAGGGAGGTCCTACAGTGGGGGACCAGGAGGGTGGTATTGGGGGAAAGCCTGGGGGCTCTTCTGTAGGGAACTATTTGGATGAGGTGGTGTAGGCCTTGAGGTGCTTGCTTCTAGAGTATCTTTTTTGCAAGAAGGCAAGTGTGATACTTAAGCCTGCCTTCGAAGTTTAGCCAGTCCATTAGCTTGTACAGCTCACATGTGTGGGTAAAACATTCACATCCAGAGATGTGGCAGGCTTTATTGAGAGCTAAGTTAATGCGTTGTAAAGCTGTTTGATCTGCAGTCCCATAAATCATGATGCCGTAACCAACCAAGTAAAGGACTGAGGAGGACACTGCTAGTCGGAGGGCCCATGGAGTGTTGGCAGTGCTTATGTTGGAATAGGATCCCCAGCCTGGTGTTAATGGAGGATGAGATGTGTTGGGTATGCGTGTGGTAGGTGAGTGAAGTGTCAAGGTTGATACCAAGGTACTTAACAGAGGAGACCTGATCAAGTGTGGAGTCTAGTGAGTTCATGATAATTAGCGGGGTGGTACAGAGAGGGCTCTGATGGTGTGCAAATATCATAGACTTGTTGTAGTTGAGCAATAGGTGATGCCCAGAGAACCAGGCTTCAAATTCCCCAAAGAGGCTCTGTAGGGTGGTTTGGAGGGAGTTAGGAAGAGGGTGTTTCCAGAAAACTACAGTGTCATCCTCATAGAGCAGTAGCTTACCATTGCAGGATTGGGGAAGTGAGTTTAGGAAGAGGGTGAAAAGTAGAGGGCCAAGAATGGATGCTTGTGGGACCCCAGCAAGGACTGGTCTACTGGAGGAGAGTGTGGTATCTATTTTGACCTGTTGAGTACAGCCTGATAGATAGTCTTCGAGCCAGAACGTGGCCTCCAGGGAGATGTTCAGGGCAGTAATGGAGTGGAGAAGCAGTGTGTGTTGACAGTGTTGAATGCTTTTGTCAAATCAACATAGACTGCGCCAGCAAGGGAGCCCTGTTCTAGTTCCTCATATATGTATGATGTCTATTCGATGAGGGCAGTAGTAGTACAGTGACCCCTCCGGAAGCAGTGTTGTTCACGATTGAGTAGGTTATGTTTTTCCAAGTACTCTGTAAGTTGGTCCGATACAATTTTTTTGAGTGCCTTGGAGAGCGGGGGTAGGATCAAAATGGGCCAATAATTGTTAGTGGAGGTGCGATCACCACTCTTCAGAATAGGGGTTATGACTGCTTTTTTCCAGGGCATGGGGAATTGGTTGAGACATAAGGACAGGTTAATTATTTTGGTGAACTGGGGCAGGGTCACATCCAGGGTGAGCCGAAGGAGTTTGAGGTCCAGGGAGTCTTGCTATGGTGGGCATTCATCAGGACTTTGGTAAGATGACGTTTTGCTTCACTGCAAGTGAGGACCTATAGCCAGAGTTATGATATAAATGTTGCATCAATGGCTAAGCAATGCACATTGGATGAATTTGTGTGATACATGTTGATACAGTATGTTGGATTACACTTTATTTTAAGTGTCCATTTCAATGTAACTAATCTTTAAATTCATTCAACAGGGTAATTGCATTGCAATTATGTGTTTGTTGCATGCAACTACATTGACTTTTGTGTCAGTAAACCTGTGAGGCCTTTAGAAGGCTGCTCCTAGTTAACTGCCTATCCACTGCATCTACTGATGTGCATGCTGCAGAAAGAAGGAAAATGTTTCTGACCCATAGGGAAAGAGTTAAAATGTGTTTCTTCTCTCAGACAACGTACACACTAATCCAATACCTAAATCTAATAATCCCTTCTGTGTGCAGCCCTTGGGAAGTAAGGATCAGATTAGTTTTGTGCATATTTACAATAATAATTTAGCCTCCAAATACAATGGCCTTGTTGATTAGGTCAAGTAATACAATCCAAATATCATTACAGTGTCTGAAACCTGGCTTATCTCTCGCATTAACTACTCTGGTATTTCTTTAGATTCTTATAACTTAACATAGAAACACTGACTATGATGTCAGAAAAAAGCCCATTGGTTCATTGAACATGTTTGGAAGAGACAAAGCTGGTACGGGGGGGAGAGGGAGGTGCACATACTTAAAGAACCATCCTGTTGGTATGAGAATTCCTGTTAGTAAAAAAATAAGTACATTTTGTGAACTACGAGCAGTTAAATTATTACTAGATGGAACAAAAATTATGTTAAAACAGAACTGGTTCCCTGTGGGCTGACCAGTTAACAAAAGCTACATAAATAAATAATAGGCACTGTTTATACTCCCTTTATAATGGCCTACAGCTTTTTTTATTTTGGTAACTAAGGCCCACTGGGCACAAGACCCATTTACAGGTTTGTCCCAAGAGCACATGTCACTTTCTTATGATCACACAGCATGTAATCAGAGATTGTGGGAATCAAACCAAGGGCTGCTGGATGTACCAAGCTCAGTCACATCATACTGTTCTAATCTCTAGGCTATACTACCAGCCCAATTCTTCTATGACTTTTGTTTGCAGAAAATTGCAATCTAGAGATGGTTATCTGAGGGAAATTTACAGTAATACAAATTGGCTTGACAAAAAAGTCTAAGTCTAAGCTGATAGAAAGGATTGACAACCTCAAATGAATTCAAATTATTACAGATCCAACATGGCTAAAGTATAGAACCAATACTCAGACGTTATTGGATTGTATACTGGTTTCTCATACCAATAAGATTACCACTTCTGGCATGCTGCTGGATCCCTTAAATGATCACTCCCCAATTTTGCTAAACTTAACCACAAGGATCATACACCCTGCTCCTATTAACACATAGGTACAGCCTAGGAAAATTTGATGAAGTGATCTTAAAGAACTGTGTTGTTATTCATAACTGTTCCTAAATCATCACATGTTCTGATATAGACACTGCACTAGATTACATCAGAATTTGATAAAATCTGTAATTACTTCACAGTTTGCATCAGTGGTGACACCAAGGACTAGGCATTGTCAGATTAGTTAATGACAATGGGAAGAGAAACAAACTCAGACTCTAGCCAGGTAACAGGAGGATGGGATTCAGGACGTAAGTGCTAAGCACTTGTGAGGCAATCAAAGCCCACATTTGTAAAGAAAAGATTAGTGGGTCTAGACTGTAGAGTTCTGGAGTCATAGTAATGACGTGTTGGATGGATCACATAGAACATTCCCCCACAGCATTAGAAACTGAAAGTTTAATTATTGCTGTGCCTGTTGGCCTTGCAAACTTAATTAATGTTCATTTTACTAATACTGGGAAATTCACACCATGTGTCTCTCATAGTACAACTTCCACTATGACACCTGACCCATCCTCCAGTACCGAATGTCCACAATTATACTTTGGGTATCCTTCAAAGACTGACACCCCCCCCCCAAGATACAGCTACAATTGAGTTGTTACCAGCTTAGTATGCTATTCCTGATAAAACATTTAAAATAAACTTGAAAAGAATGTGTTTACTCTTTGAAAAAACACTAGTATCTTCTGACCATTTCCAGAACAAATGGTTTGATACCTTTTATTGGACCAACAAAGATGTTACAAAAATAATCTTATTTGATATTTTATAATGCTTGAAACTATATTTTAAAGGTTGTAACATGTGTACTGTTAATAATAAAAACTCAATTCACCATTAAAGAAATGTAAGTCACTGATAAAAAAAAATGCCAAACAAAATGATAAAAATAGAATAGCGTGTAAAACCATGTACAATAAGAAAACAATTTTCAATTACATCAACAGTCAGACGCAAGCCACAAATGAAAAAGGACCATTGAAAGTGAATGGTGAAATGGTTGTGGATGAACAAAACATGGCTAATTCTTTTAACAACTACTTCACTAGTGTTTGCCAGAACAAAACCAACTATCAGATCCCAAAAACAATCATAGATGAGTTTTCCAATAATTTGATCCCTATTAATACAACCACTGTATTAAATAAGCTCAAAAACTAAATAGCAAGAAATCACCAGAACCTGATGGGATATATCCTTGAATATTACAGGAACTTGCTGAAGAACCTGCAGGCCTGGTGTCCCTGTTCCTTTTATTATCACTAAAAACAGGTGAGGTGCCTGCAAATTGGACCATGTCAAATGTAACACCTATCGATAAAAAAGGAGCGAAAACTAGTGTTGAAAACTATTGCCCCATACATTTAGCATGCATATTGAGCAAGATCATGAAAGAATACATAAAAGAAAGCTTAGAGCATCATATGCAGAAAATAGGACATACTGACCACACATAACATGTCTTTACACATAAAAAATCCTATCAAACAAATTTATTATATTTCTTTGAACATGTTAGTAATGGTCTAGACCAGGGACTTCCAGTTGATGTTGTATATTTAGATTTCTCCAAGGCCTTCAACAAAGTTTCAAATGAAGAACTGACTAAATGTAAAGAAGATCGGAATATTGATCAGTACATTATGAGATGGATTAAAGCATGTCTTATAGAAAGGAAGCAATGAGTATATATTAGGGGTTATATGTCAGATTGGAGAGAGGTCTCTAGTGGTGGTCCCCAGGGCTCTGTGTTGGAGCTCATGCTGTTCAGTATGTATGCATCAGCCTTAAAAACATCACAACACTGCTGGATTGCCAAGTTTGCAGATGACATCAAAATAGAATCGACAGTGAGCACCACAGGGATATGATCACTTCCAAAACAAACTAGGTAAAGTGAACAACTGGGCAAAAGAACACAAGATGGTATTTAATATAGAGAACTGTCGCATTTTACACTTTGGAAAAAAATAATCTACAAGCAAAGTACATCTTAAATGGGAAAGAACTAAGAAATTTAACCTCTGAGTTTGATCTGGGTGTTCTAGTCTCAAATGATCTGACCTTTGTAAGACATACATCAAATGTTGTTAACAAAGCCAGTAAAATTACTAACTGTATACTAAGAAACATCAAAAGTAGGGATAGAACTGTAATAGTGCCCCTGTATATATCCCTTGTTAGACCTCTGATCGAGTATGGAGTACAGTTCTGGAGCCCTTATCATGTTAGGGATGTAAAGCAATTAGAGGGTGTACAAAGGAAAATAACCAATACAATCAAATATCTCCATAATCTTACTTACAAAGAAAAAAGAAATCAGCTAGGATAATTCAGCATAGAATACAGAAGGTTAACAGGAGACCTGTGTATGGTATGTGGCATTAAAAAAATCAAGATCTCTGGGAATGTTTAGGATTGGTAAAGAAAGAGGCAATAATAAATACTAGAGCACACACATTACAGTTGAAAGGGGAACATTACAGGACAAACAAAAGAGGATCATGGTTTAACCAAAGGGTGGTATCAAGCTGGAATTCACTTCCACTTGACATAACAACTAGCGATAACATCAATATTTTTAAATGGAAACTGGGCAATTATATGGGGGCTAGATAAGCTGATTTAGACCCGAGTCTATATTGGCAAAAGCTATGGACTCGTAACCCCTACTTATGATATTTATGATGTTAGTTTGTTTTGTTTATCTTATTCAAAGTTAAGACCATAAAGCATAAGATCATTTACAATGGTGACCTTTTCAACAAATACAGACATTTGTTACAAAAAAGTATACAAAACTACAATAATACAAATATACAAGTATACAAATATACAAACACGTATAGACCCTAACAATACAGTCCTCTTGTGTTGCTAATGATACATGTCAATACAGTATGTTGGATTACACTTTATTTTAAGTGTCCGTTTCAATGTAACTAATCTTTAAATGCATGCAACATGGTAATTGCACTGTATTTGTTTGTTGCATGCAACTACATTGCAATTGCAATGCAGTTACTGTACAAAGTAGTTGCATTATAATTACAGTGCAGTTAAGTGACAACATATAACCATTCGTTGATAAAAATGACAGGCATATGAACATTCATTGAACCATTTTATGTTTTTTTTATCAATATGTAACTTTTTTTGTCATTTATATTTATGCCCCCTTACTCTCTGCATGATCTCCTTCTGGCCCCCAAGACTAACCATCTGCCCCCCTTACCTGACCAGAGCAAGTTGCCTTCCCTTATGAAGCTGTATCTTACCCCACAGGTGTGGATGAGGCGAAGGCCAATTCCCTCAAGCATTTCTGATTGTGTCTGGCAGGTAGCTTGGAGATCCAGGTAGGGGGATCTGAAAGCACCGGGGACCATCATCATTGGGCACAGGGTGCCTTTTTTCCACTGTTTGTCAATCTCCTCTCACATCTGTTGTTACCTGGCTCCACCACCCTTTCCACCCAGGGGGCAGTGTGGCAGCGGCAGATGGGACCCTCCTTCCCCAGAGAAGGACAACATCCTCTGGGACAGTCTATATCCCCCCAAGCCAGTGTCCAATGACTCATGCTTGTTCCTGAACCCAGGTTGCCTGCATTGCAAGCTGTAGCACTACTGCTAGACCAACAGGCTGTCCCTAATATGAAACATTTTAAGTTTTTTTTATCTATCAGTATATGGTTGCTGCAGTAATATCTTAATGAATTAACTATTTAGCTGACTCAAAGTTTTCATTTAAAAAAAAAACAATTAAGTCTATGCCCTAACAGTTCCAAAGTTATATTTTAAAGAAAATATATTTTGAATTGTCTAACTCTGAAGTGTTGGGGATAGATTTTTTTTTAAATGAAAGCTTGGAACCCACCATTAAGAAATAATATTTTTTATATCATTATCATAAAAACAATTATGTTATCAATATAGAAACAGGTGATTTTCTCCAGCCGTATCTGTATATTTATTTTTACATCATGACAGAGTTGTCATTTATAAATATGTCATCAATATAATTTTTTCATAATGACAAAGTACATCAATATAATCTTTTTTAAATATTGACATTTTGCTATCTAGATCCATATGTATAATTGATGGTAAAATATTATCCAATCTATTAGCTAATACTTTGGTCAGAATCGTGACATGAGAGTTAATAAGAGAAGTTGGTCTATATGATCCAGGTAAGACTGTGTCTTTATCTTCTTTTTTTTTTTAAATAACATTACGGTGGCTTCAGATCCTGATGAATGAAGAGTATTATGTGTCATGATATAATCAAATAATATTTTAAGCGGCATACAATAATATCTGAAAAGTTTTTATAAAAATCTATGGGTAAACCATCTGGCCCCAGTGCTTTACCACTATAAAGAGTTTGTATAGCCTGTTCTATTTCAGAAATCATAATTTCATCTTCCAAGGGTACAGACGGAGTATTATTAAGTTCTGCTAAAGGGACAGATTGTAAAAAAGATTCAATATATTTTATATCACTTCCTTTTCTGAAGTATATAATTGTTTATAAAACCTTTCAAATATATGATTACTTTTGCTGAGGTCAGAAGTTAGGTTGCCATTTTCATTTCTAATATTTGTAACTGTTCTGGATTCTTGTTCTTTTCTCAGTTGTCATGCCAGTATTTTATCTGACTTATCGCCCAATGCATAAAACTTTGTCCTAGTAAGTAAAATTTGTTTTTCTGCTTCATAAGTTGCTATATTGTTAAATTGATTTCACAAATCTAGTAATTCTTGTAATATTATGGGATCATAAGTTAACTGCTATAAATTATCTTTTTGACTAATCTGATTTTCTAAGGTTTCCATTTATTGTTTTCTCTCTTCTTTTTATTATTAAATGCCATAATAATGCCTCAGATATAGGCTTTAAATGTGTCCCACACCATAGTAGCCGATGTGTCATTATAACTATTAAATTCAAAAAATTAAAGCATTGCTTGGGTTATTTTCTGTGAAAGTTGAGGTCTCTCAATAAGTAGAATCAAATTTAAATATATAAGGTGTATTTGAACTTTTAATATTCATTTAAAGAACCACCAGGGAGTGATCTGAAAAGTGAATCTCTCTATAATTTTGTCAATACTATGTATTAGAGATTCGGACATAAGAAAAATGCTTATTCTGGAGTAGGTTTGACTAATGGCTGAGAAAAATGAGTATTGAGATGTAATGGGATGAGTGTGCCTCCAGGGGTACAGTAATTTAACATTGTTTGTTTGTTTGTTTAGTTGGTTGTTTATTCGCTTAACAGGTAAGCACATTGGAAAGCTAGTTCTTTTTACAGGTGCGACCCACATAAAAAACATACATGTGCAATACAATTATATTAGACCAAAAAATGTCTGTTACAAAAGAAAATAAATACTCATACAAAACATTTACAATTAGATTGTAATTCAAAAAACATCCTTAATTCATTTGCAAACACCTTAGCAGAATGCAACTGTCTTATATCACAAGGAATTTAATTCCAGATAAATGGAGCAATATAAGCAAAGGCTCTCTGTCCGCATTTAGTTCTCATAAAAGGTATTTTGAGAACCAAACCATCTGTCCTAAGTCTGGAAAAATAACCTGCATCATAAGGCCTCAACAGATTACACAATTTTTGTGGATTCCAGAATTAACAATTCTATGTGTGAATTTGGCTATGCAATAATGAAAGTTCAATGAAACCGGAAGCCAACCTATCTCTTTCAAAATTTTGCAATGATAGGACAATTTAGGATACTTTAAAGCAAATTTAGCAATCAATTGTAGTAATGTAGATTTCTTAGAAATTATAGCAGCAGAAGCAGTATCGGTTATGATGGTAACATAATTTACAATAGGAGCTGAACAATAATTGGAAATAGCTAACCTTGACTCCCTAATAAGAAACAAACAAATTCTATATAAGGGGGCCAATTTACAGTGAATTCTAGAAGATACCCTCATAAAATGAGGTTCATAACTTAAATTAGAATCTAATAAGACCCAAAGATACCAAAATGTATCCACTTGCTCAAACAACGATCCATCAAGGGATTTAACCTGCAGACAATGACCCACAGTTTTTAATCTCACCATAGTTCCAAAAATCATCACTTTTGTTTTTAATTTATTTAAGACCATCCTACTAGAGATAAGAGACAATTGAAAGTTGAACATTTCTTTTGTTAGGGAATCACTGAGATCACCAACAGAAGAGCCTTGCATATATATTACTGCATCATCTGCATAAAGAGTTAAAAAAAACATTAATTACTTTCACTTGCTGATCAAAAAACAAAGAAAACAAAAGTGGTCCTAGTATGGAGCTTTGAGGGACCTCACACTTTACCATTGCAGATTCAGAAATAGCAACTCCATATTTAACCATTTGAGACCGATCACTTAAATAGTCCCCTATCCAAGCTAATAAGGACTGTCCTGCTCCCAAAGACCCTAATCTGGAAATTAACAATTGATGGTTTACTGAATTGAATGCCTTGGTCAAGTCCATGAACATGGCCCCAGTCAGATAACCTTGATCCATACCATCCAGGTTCCTTACAAATATACATTGTCACTAAATTATATGCGAGATTATTTGTAATGGTAAAGTGTTCAAAACCACTCCCTGGTGGTTCTTTAAATGAATATTAAAAGTTCAAATACACCTTATATATTTAAATTTCATCCTACTTATTGAGAGGCCTCGACTTTCATCATAAATCATAACATCATAAATATATTTCATTAATTGTACCACTACAGGTGATAATCTACTTCCAAATAAATTAGATCTGTCCAAATTGTTATCTAAAACTAAGTTGAAATTCCCTCCTATAACCATGCAGGATTTAAAAGTAGTAACCTTAAGAAAAACTTTGTCAAAAAACTCAGGGGAGTTTTCATTGGGGCCATACAAGTTAACAATCATGAACACTTTACCATTACAAGTAATCTCACATATAATTTAGTGACGATGTATATCTGTAAGGAAGCAATTTTAAAATTTCATGACAGTTTAAAAAAATGTTTGCATTTTTTCTGAACTTTGGAATTAGTCCCCATAACCGAATTAGTATCTATAGTATATGTGCAATACCCATAAACATTTATCTTTTGCTTTAAATCATGTGTTGAATGTTCCAGTGTCCCCCCCAAGCAGTACAAAATCTTCTTCAACTTCACAGGCTTCATCTGAAAAAGTGTTGGAAGATAATAAATACATACTGTACATACATACAGTACATAAATGTTACATTTTTTGATACTAACACAAGAGTGAGTACAGATAAGAGGGGGCGCTGGGTTTATTAAACTTAGAAAGATGGAAACAAAGAAAACGATGGCAGAAAAAGAACATTGGTCCAACCAGTCTGCCCATAAACCCAATTAACCTGAGACCTATTGTCCATACAGGGTTCTAACCCACACAAACACCACCATGCTCCCCACCCTACTGCTACCACCCTAAGCAACTACTAAGCCCTTCACTTTCTCCCAGCCATGTTTTGCAACTACTGATTGTTTTGTCACCCACCACATCAGCTGGCAGATTGTTACATGACTCCACCACCCCTTCTGTAAAATAAAAATGTCTTTTTCCCTCTTGAACCTCCCCCAATCAGTTTCCACCTGTGCTCCCTGTGTTCTTGATCCACTACTTTCGCTAAATAGTTCCTAGTAGTTTACCATGTTTCTTTATTTCAGAAATGTGAAGGTCTCATCATATCTCCTCTCTCTCATTTGGTCTCCAGCAAGTACATGTTCAGTGTCTTGGGCCAATCCTCATAAGATCTGCCCTGCTTGCCCTGAATCATTTTGGTCACTCTACATTGCACTTGTCTTCAGCCTGTCCTTATATTTCCTTAGGTGAGGACTCCAGAACTGGGCACAGTACTCCAGGTGGGGCCTAACCAGTGATCTATAAAGAGGCAGTGATACCTCCTTGCTCCTGCTATCAGTACCCCTTCCTATACTCCCCAGCATCCAGTTCACCTTACTGTAGGCCTTGATACACTAGTTTGAATATTTTAGGGTTTCAATGATAACCCTTGGTCTCTTTCCTCAGATATCATTCCCAGTTTTACCTCTCCCCCCCATCCAGTACTCTCTCCTGTGGTTCTTGTTCCATACATGCATCACATTGCACTTTTTGACATTACATTTTAACTGTTAGATCTTTGAGCACCTCTCTAGCCTTTTCAAGTCTCTTTGCATCTCCCTATTTCCCCTTCTCACTGTCTGCCCTGCCATAGAGCTTAGTGTCTGTGAAGAGACACATCTTGCCCTGGATTCATTCTCCCATGTTGCTAATGAACATATTGAAAAAGGCTGAACTGAGGACCAATCCTTGTGGCACCCCACTGATGATCTCCCTCTCTTTTGATTTGACTCTGTTAACCACAACCTTCTGCTGTCTCTCAACTAGGTTCCTACCAATCTGTGTCCTTTCGTGCACCCAGATCCTCTAGCTTATTCAGCAACTTTCTATGAGCCATTGAGTTGAAAGTCCTGCTAAAACTGAAGTACAATAAATCCATAGCATGGCCCTTATCCACTACTCTCATTTCCCAGTCAAAGAATACCATCAGGTTTTGGAAAATCAGGAAGCTTCTGCACTTGAGGAAAATCACAATAACAACAACACTTCAAAGTATTTATCAATTAATGCTCATTTTATTGAAAATCATGCAAAAAGTACTGAGGGTGCAGGCTAGCAGCATGCCATAGTAGCCCTGGCCCTTTGCGTTCACAGATTCTTCAGCAGAGGGTGTGACTACAAGAGTCAACGTCGCCAATACATACACAGTCATGAATATGCATACATGTAAATTGCACTTCTGTCAAAGCACAGACATTTTAAAACAGTGCACAGTACATTCTAAGGACTAAGCTTGTTACAATACACTGAAGTAATATAGCAGGAGCTACAGTCAATATGTGTTTGACAATTTATAGTAATTCATAAACATACAGTCCAAGATAGTGCGCTAAAAATAAGAGCCTATGAAGAAAGAACAGACAACAATTACTGCAATCAGTTAAGCTCCAAAATACTATTTATAGAGCCCACCACACCAACAAAATGGTGTAAATAAGAATGGTGGAGGGATAAAGGAGTGCAGTGGGGGAGTGGGGGAAAGAGAAGAAAGGAATGATTCACTGTAGACCAGACTCTGCAGTAGTGGAGAGACAGATAGAGCTCTACATGGAAAGGAGCAGGGAAATCCTAGCCCCCCCCCAACCCAAAAAAAATCAGGGTACTAAGTGAGGTAGACACCGACATAGAGATGTCAATAGGGAGAAGTGCTGAGGTAAATGGAGAAAGTGACAAATGCAATAAGGACAGGGATGGGGCAAAAAGGGGTAAGGCCATCAAGAAATGGAGGGTAATGAGTACCAACACCCGTAGTCTGGGCAACAAGCTCCCTGAACTGGTGGCCTTGATGGAAGAGGGATGCCTGGATATCATAGCAGTCACAGAAACATGGCTCCCAGAGAACCATGAGTGGGATGTTAATATACCAGAGTACACAACCTACAGGAGAGACAGGGAGGACAGAAGGGGGGGAGTAGCTCTCTATGTAAGGGAAGGGATAAAAGCAACTGAACAAAAGAGTAAACAGGGAGAAGAGGAGGCACTGTGGGTCATCTTAGAAACTGGAAATGGCACCACAATCCACACAGGGGCTGTATACAGACTTCCATGTCAGGGGGAGGGACTGGACAAGGATATGATAGAAGGCATACTTAGGATGGCAGAGAAAAGGGACATACTGTTGATGGAGGACCTTAATATGCCAGATGTTAACTGGAGCACCTTTGCTGCAACCACATCCAAAAGCAGGGCCATTCTTGATGCCCTTCAGGTGGCATGCCTCAGACAGCTAGTTTTGGAACCTACTCATGAGGGAGCAATCTTAGACCTCATACTCTCAAATGGGGACAGTGAGAGGATCTCAGATCTAGAAGTGGGTAGCCATTTGGGAACAAGTGACCACCAAACAGTGTGGTTCACGATAAACTCAGCTACAAAGTCAAGCCATACAAAAGTGATGGTTCTGGACTTCAGGAGGGCTGACTTTGGCAAGATGGGAGAGTGACTTAGAAAAGCACTAGCAAACAGGCTAGAAGGAGGGGTGGAGCAACAATGGGGAAATATCAGAACTGCCATCACAGAGGCAACAAGCATTTGTGTGAAGCAAATAAACAAATCAAAACAAAAGAAAAAGCCACTATGATTCTCAAAAGAAGTGACAGTGAAGGTTAGAGAGAAAAAGATAGCATTTAGGAAGTATAAGGAAACACAGAAGGAGCAGGACAGAGAACTGTACCAGTTAAGGCAGAAGGAAGCAGGGAGGGTAGTCAGAATAGCAAAGGCACAAACTGAGGAAAAGATAGCCAACTCAGTTAAGAAGGGGGATAAAACCTTTCATAGGTATATCAGGGAGTGTAGAAAGGCAAAGGGTGGGATAGTGAGGCTGAACAGAATGAATGGTGGGTGGGCAGAGATGACAGTGAAAAAGCAGGGATACTGAATGAATACTTCTGTTCAGTATTCACAAAAAGAGGAAATGGAGAGGTGCCTAATCCATTTAACAGAAGCACTCTGGAGAGGGGGGTTGATCCCAGTCCTTTCACAGAAGAAAGGGTTCTGAAAGAACTCCTAAAACTGAAGGTGGACAAAGCAATGGGGCCAGATGGAATTCACCCCAGAATTCTAAAATAATTAAGCAGAGAACTAGTGACACCACTGACTACCGTTTTTAACAAATCATGGGAGGATGGTGTGGTACCTGAGGACTGAAAGAAGGCTGATGTGATTCCTCTTCACAAAAAGTGGGACCAAGGCAGAGGCAGGAAACTACAGACCTGTCAGTTTGACCCCTGTGGTAGGGAAAGTGATGGAATCATTTCTGAAGGAAAGAATTGTTGAGCACCTAGAGGCCAGTGGGGCACAGGACCCAAGGCAACATGGGTTCACAGTGGGAAGGTCATGTCAGATGAATCTAATTGATTTTGTTTACTGGGTGACCAAAGTAGTAGACAAGGGAGGGGCTGTGGACATGGCCTACCTAGACCTTAGCAAGGCATTTGACACAGTCCCACACAAAAAGATTAGTAGTCAAATTAACCAGCCTGGGAGTGGGTCCCAGGGTGGTAGCCTGGGTAAAACATTGGCTGAACAACAGAACACAGAAGGTAATTGTAGATGGAGTCCACTCAGAAAGTGGGGTTACTAGTGGGGTACCGCAGGGTTCAGTACTGGGTCCAGTCCTTTTAAATGTCTTTATAAGTGACTTTGCAGAAGGACAGGAAGGAAAAGTATGCCTCTTTGCAGATGACACAAAGATCTGCAACAGGGTTGATACACAAGGAGGTGTGGAAAGGATGAGAAGGGACTTGGCAAGATTGGAGGAATGGTCAGAATTATGGCAGCTTGGATTCAATGCAAAGAAGTGCAAAATAATGCACCTGGGAAACAAAAACCCAGGGGAAGATTACACAATGGGGGGAGGTAGTAACAACAACAAAAATGGAAAGGGACCTGGGGGTAATCATATCAGATTACCTTAACGTTGGCAAGCAATGTGAGAAGGTGGTAGGGAGGGCTGGGGGGATACTGGGATGTATAGGGAGAGGCATCACCAGCAGAAAACAGGAAGTTGTTATCCCCCTATACAGACAGTTGGTGAGACCCCATCTGGAGTACTGTGTCCAGTTCTGGAGACCTCACCTCCACAGGAACATAGACAGGATAGAGGCAGTTCAGAGGAGGGCAACTAAAATGGTGCAGGGTCTGCAAGAGAAGCCATATGAGGAGAGACTAAAGGAGCTTAATATGTATATCCTTGAGGAAAGGAGGGAGAGGGGGGACATGATAGAAATGTTTAAGTACCTCAGTTGAATCAACAAAGTCCAAGAGGGCAGCATCTTTCAAAAAAAGAGATGTGCAAGAACAAGGGGACACAATTTGAAGATAGAGGGAGGATGGCTCAGGGGCAATGTGAGGAAGTATTTTTTCACAGAGAGGGTGGTTTACGTATGGAACAGCCTTCCTGTGGAGGTTGTGGGGTTTAAAACTGTGGGAGAGTTCAAGAATGCATGGGACAGACATAAGGCAATTTTTGTGAGGGGTAGGAAGAAATAGGCTGTTGGTTAAATAGGATCTGCAGCTTTTCCTGCAGGTAGGAAAATGGGCAGACTAGGTGGGCCAAGCTGTCCTTATCCACTGTCAAAGTCTATGTTTCTATGTTTCTATACCTGAAAGAGAGAAGCAGAAAAAAAATAAAGTTAGATCAGAAATCATTAATAAAGCATTACATAACAAATGATTAAATAGTGGGCTGAGGAGGCCGGGGAGCAGGAGGAGATACTCAATGAATGCTTTGCCTCGGTCTTCACTAGGATGATGGAGGGTCAACTCCTTACGCGGGGAGATGGGCTAAAAATGAGGAAGGAGGAGATCACGGACATTGAAATTCCTGTTGGTAGGGTGAGGGAAGCTCTTAAATCCCTGAAAATGGATAAGGCACCGGGTCCAGATGGCCTTCATTCCAGGGTGCTAAAGGAGATGGTGGATGTGCTTGCTCATGTCATGCCTATCCACAAAAGTGGCTCATGGATGGAGCCAGGTAAGTATAGGCCTGTCAGTCTGACGTCAGAAGTGGGCAAGATGATGGAGGTCATCTTGAAAGAGCGGCTAGAGGTGTTTCTGGAGACACAAGGCATCTGGATGATCACCAACATGGCTTCATTCAGGGCAGATCATGTCAAACTAACCTTGTGGAGTTCTGTGATTGGGTGACACAGGCATTGGACCAGGGCAGGCTGGTGGATGTCCCCTTTCTAGGCTTCAGCAAAGCATTTGATTCGGTGACACACCCTGGGCTGCTGGACAAGCTGAGGGGAATGGGGGTTGGGGAAAGGATGGTAAGGTGGATAGGAAACTGGCTAACTGGGCGGTGTCAGAACATAATGTTTTGGGGGGAGGTATCATCTCCTAGGAGAGTCATTAGCAGGGTCCCACAAGGGTAGTGCTGAGTCCACTCCTGTTTAATGCTTACATCTCGGACATCTGGGATGGTATCAGGAATGAGATGAGCCTCTTTGCTGACAACTTAAAGCTGGGGGTGGTGGTGGAAAAGGAGGAGGGTAGAAGAGCCCTACAGGGGGACCTGGAGACTCTGGAGGGGTGGTCATGCACCTGGAAACTGAGGTTTAATGCAAAGAAATGCAGTGTTCTCCACTTGGGGCTTAGGAATCTAGCTTAGGAACCCAGCTCATGAGTACTTTCTGGGTGGGGAGAAACTGCAGGTTTCAGGAGGGGAAAAGGATCTTGGGGTGGTTGTGGATGCCAAAATGAACAACTCTGAGCAGAGTAGGAGGGCTGCAGCTAAAGCAAATAAAATGCTCAGGTACATCGCCAAGGGGATAACCTCGAGGAGATGGGAGGTGCTTCTCCCTCTGTATAACTGCCAGGTTAGACCTCACCTAGAGTGCTGCATGCAGTTTTGGCACCTGTACTTGAAAAGGGACATTGCACTTCTGGATAGGATCCAGAGGAGGGTGACCAGGATGATACAGGGTCGGGGGAAGAGTCTATGACGAGAGACTTGAGGGTCTCAACTTGTACTCCTTGGAAGAGAGGAGGGGCAGAGGGGATATGATCAAGGTTTTTAAATATCTTAAGGGAGTAAATAAGGTCAGCCCAAATAGGCTGTTCCAGCTGAAGGAGGAGGAGGAGGGGGCCTCCGGGGGGCACTCCATGAGGCTGGTTGGCGGGAGTCTCAGGGGAGACTAGGAGATGCTACTTTACCGAGAGGGTTCTGGACCCTTGGAATGCACTTTATGGAACTGGTGGCTGTTAATACAGTGGGGGGGTTCAAGAGGGGCTGGGACAGGTATAAGCGGAAGGTAAAACTGAGTAATGCCAGATCTGGAGGTGTAACTTCGAGGGGGTCAGGGCCTGGGGATTTACGGGGGAGGCGAGGAGGGCAGCGACAGTGTCCTGACCAGGTGCTGATTTTTGAACAGACCATTAGGCCTACTCTGCTGGTATCTTAGTAAATGAAAGCTAAACAATTTAAGCAGGACAGTTAATGCTGCATTATTCAAAAGCCAGAAGCAGGTAATACATCTTGTAAAAAAGGTTTACAGGCCAATGGTTCATTCAGCCCAGGAGGTTTAACACTTTTAAGTTTAAAAATCCAAAAACTTTCCTGCCTTAGCTTTAGCAAGATGTTAAGCCTATTTCCACCTTTCCTGGAATGTGGGATATGTTCCAGTCCCAGTCCAACAAATCTGAGTTGTTCTGCATTGGAATCATGTCTATAGGCAAAGTGAAGGCCTGCTAGGATGTCCTGCCTCTGTTTAGCAATAAAACTAGTGTGCCCTTGAATCCTGTTTTTTTCAATGGTCATATAGTACAGCCCACATACTGTATATCAGCTTACATAAGTACCAGAGGACATAAATGGTAAAGGACATATCACAGGTGATCCATTCACTAACTTCCACATTGATATTACTGACTCTCAGGTGCTTGAAATTACCACCTGCTTGGGCATATTTACAGGTGTTGCGCCTTCTACATTTAAAAAAAAAAACCTTAGGTCTTTGTGGCAGCCAATTGTTGCCAGAAACTGGGGCCAGAATGATTTCAAGCTGGCTATGTGCCAGTTGGTCTCGAAGGTTGGTAGCCCTTTTGAAAGAAACCATGGATTTAATGCCCACTGCCTTACTGACTTCAGTGTCTACCACAAGTATTAGCCAGTTCTTGTGTACAATATTGCCAATTCTCTCTGCAAGGCCACTGTATTTTGTAACAAATTGTGAGTACCCTCTGGAGTCACAAAAGTTGTTTGACCTTTCTGTAGTGGTGATTTTCAGTCTATCTAAAGTGCTTTCACTTTGGAACACACTGAAGTAAATCATGGTCATAACCCCTTATTCTAAAACATTCCTCCCATTTGCTAGCTTGTGTCAGGAAATCATTATCAGAGATACAGTTCCTTCTCACCCTAACAAATGACTGTATGGTATTGACTCTTAATTTGGGAGGATGGGCACTGTCTGTTTTTAATATGGAGTTAGTAGCAATGGATTTAATGAAACATTTGGTTTGTACAACTTCACCTGTAGTACCTGACAGTACAAGACCAAGGAAATTGAGTTGCCTGTTGCTGGTGGTATAAGGAAATTTAAAGTTGAGATCATTGCTGTGAAGCCAATCAATAAAGACTGGAATTTCATTAATATCACCATCCCATGTGCAGACATAATCATCAATGTATCTGAACCATTGCTTGATTCTGCCGTGGAATAGATTGGCCCTATTATTGAGAACAAACAGCATTTCCCAACAGCCAAGGAAAAGATTAGTGTAGCTGCGGACCATACTGGCCCCCTTTGCTGTCCAACATGTCTGCAAAAAAATACCTATTTTCTCATTCAAAAACACTGTGAGTCACAATATATTCTAGACACTGAATAATGAAATCAACTGACATAAAGTCACTGTCATTATGATTCTCCAGAACAAATTAACAGGTATGTATTCCCTGGCCATGCTTAATAGCGGTGTACAGGGATTCAATGTCAATCCCTAACCAGACATAACTATAAGTCCATACCAAAATTCTCAAATTGGCTTGGTGTGTCTGTGGTGTCTTTGAGGTAAGAGAGTAAGCTAACTACACACTTCTGAAACAAAAGTCTACAAACTTTATGTTTTCTTTGACAGATCCACTGCCAGACATTATAGTCCTGCCTGGTGGCTTGGCTTATATGATACCTTTGTCCACCTTTGACAGAATATAGAGTCTGGTCTGCAGCTGATCAGTCTTCTCTTCTCTCCTCTCCCCTATCCCCCACTCCCACCACTCCACTCCTTTATGTAGACCCATACCACCCCCCCCCCACACACACACACAATTTTTCTTTGCTGCATGTTGTAGGTGCAATGAGCTACTGTATATAAATGATATTTTGGAGCTTGACTGATCGCAGTGTCCACTCTCTATTCTATCTTTATAGGCTCTCAATTTCTTGTGCACTATTTTTGGAATACATGCATATGAATTACTATGAAATGTTGTTTGCATACTGACTGTAACTCCTGCTATATTAGTTCAGTGTAATGTAACAAATTTAGACCTTAGACTGTGCTGTGTACTGCTTTAAAATGTGTGCTTTGATATACCTTTTTCTAGCAGTGCAACTAGCATGTATGTTTATTCATGACTTTGTGTATTTATTGATGATGTTGTCTCCTGTAGCCACACCCCCTGCCAAAGAGTCTGTGCACTAGAAGTGCCGGAGCTTCCGTAGCATGCAGCTAGCCTGCACCCTCACTTCTTTTTGAGTGATTTTCAATAAAATGAGCATCAATTGATAAATACTCTGAAATGTTGCAGTGATTGTGATTTTTCTTGATGCAGGAGCTTCTTGGTTTTCTGCATTAGCCTAGTAGGCTGGTCACTCATTTCACCATTGCACTGGCCTGGCACCATGGTGTTCGTGGTCCTACCTGTTCCACAATAAGTTATACCATCAGGTTAATCTGACAAGACCTCACTGCCACAAACCCATGCTGTTTGCTATCCTAGAGTCCATTGCTTTCCACATAGTCTACAGGGTCTTCTTTGACTAGTGTCTCCATCAGTTTAACCACAATAGAGGAAAGACTGACAGGTCTGTAGTTACCCGGTTCCTCCTTGCTCCCCCCCCCATGGAGCTGGACTACATCTGCTACCCTCCAATCTTTTGGAACAAACTCTGTCTGAACTGAGCTATTGAACAGCCCTGCCAGGGGTTCAGTAAATTCAGTTGCCAGTTCATTGAGCACCCTTGTAGTCAGCCCATCTGGCAACAGGACTTATCTGTCTTTAGTGCGACTGGCCCTTTCTAAATATTTTCTATGGTAAATACTTGCTGCCTCATCTCAGGGAGGTATCCAGTGATACCGGTGACTGCAAATGAATGACTGTATTAATAGTGACTCATTCGCAGTGCCTGACATTTGAGCTACCCTGTAAGGGTAGCGAGGAAAAGATACAGCGAGGGTAGGGATGAGCAAGGGAGGGTTACTGGTAGTGTAGGATGGTGACTGGAAGGGGAGGGATAGGGAAGTGGGTTTGTGTGGGGCAGTGTAGCATACTGCTGCTGAGCTAGCCATGTGGTGTGGTGGAGAGGGAGGCTAGCTTCGGTGCAGTAGGTACAGGGTTTGGGGCTGGGGAGGGGTATATTTTCTTTTAGTTTGCACTCGAATTTTTTTATTTTTTGGCACTGTCTCCCCCTCCCCCACATGCAACCCCTGTAGTTGGTAATCTAAAATCAGGGGGGTGCGGGGGCATAGCCCCTCGCATAAATGCTTGTTTTGGTTGCCAGATGTGGTGTCTCTGATGAGTGTACATCGCTGATTTGCTTTTCGGCAATGTACACCTGCTGTAACAGCAATCGCTGTTTTGTGATCACCGTTATGACATGGAACCTCTAATGTCGATCTCTGGCAGATGCCCTCAGTCTTCCCTTGTGAATACAGAGCAGAAGTAGTCACTAAGAATGGCTGCTTTTCACCTGTCCTCCTCAACTACCCTACCTCCCTATGTTAGCCGAACAATCCCACCTCTATTTTTTCTTTTTCTCCCTACTATATCTATGGAACCCTGGCACCAGGTATCGAAGGGTTACTACCCCTGCCTGGGCAGCCGCAAACCAGGTTGAGGGGCCTGGGTTCCTATTCTGATATTAAACTGGTTCTTCCCCATAGATCACATTATTGTGCAGTGCCTCCACCCAGAGTATACTTTTTAGTGGTCTAAATAATACCTGGTACAACCCCTGGGATGCTGTACCCATCCACAATACCATATAGTCACCTCACACATGGATTAACACACAATACCCCACATTTCAACAGTTTAGGATTAAAGGCTCACCTAATAATATGCTCACCCACCAGGTTTTTTTAAAAAACAGTTAACCAATAATTTATTTACAAGGGGTGGGGGTTAGGAAGCGTAAATTGGATGCAGATGTTAAATAATGCTTTTCGATTGACATTAGGCTTGGCATTAGAAAACCTGTAAAGAGGAATAATTACAGTAATCCCTCACTATAACAAACTACGTTATACCGAACTCTTGGTAATAAAGAATGGTTTGTGTGGCTCCAGACTTCAGTACATCAGTGGCAGCAGTCTTTTACAACAATCCAGCAATTTATAATTACTTTGCCAGTCAGCCGATAATAGGGACAGGAATGGCACAGCACATCCATGGAAATGGCACAGAAACAGCAGCAGCAATATCCCACCAGCACCGCCACAAAATGCACATAGCAGCAACCAGCCCAGGATCCAGGAATAACAGCACAGACTCCCCGCCAGTTGCGGTAATGATCAACCAGAAAATCCAATGACGCCCAACTGCCAAATTCAGGGGCAGCTCAGCACAGCTACTGAACAGACAGAAATTCATGCCTGCAGCTTCAGCTCTCCATAAGTCTCCAAACACACACAATCAAGTCCAGCTGGAGCTCCCTTCAGAAGCATCCTCCAGAAAGTGGGTCTGCTTCTTGGCCTCTAGCCAGAATCCTCTAGCTAGCCATACTCACACTCCACTTACCACTTGAAGTCAGGCAGAAAACAGGTTTGTCTCCTCGCTCCTAAATTGGCAGCTGTTAGCACAAACCACAGCTTCTTTGGTATTGGAATGAGTGGGAGGTGGGGGGGTGCAGTCAGCGCAAGCGGCAGAGAACAGCATTCCTTGGTACAGTACTGTATAAGGATACAGTACAGTACTGTATATGAAAAATAACAAATAAATAAACATTAGTGCTGTGATGTTCTGGAATGAGTGGGAGCCAGTTGGGGGGATGGGGTGCAGCCAGCACAAGCGGCTGTCATGATTCATACCATGCTCCACACAATCACTGTATTTATGGCCAGAATGACGTCCTACAATGTAACAAATGACTTGGTATAACGAACATTTGATCTGGCTCCTAAGTTGTTTGTTATAGCGAGGGGTTACTATATTTTGCATCTCAAATTCAGACATTTACATTTCAGGCCACCCACCAATCTTCTGATGGTTTCAGGATATTCTCTGTCTAGCTAGCTGTATTAGATGGTAAAACACATATGCCTATGGCACACACTGGTACCAGTCCCCAGTCCAGATAAGGACCTTGCAATCCTATCTATATTTCTGGGTACCAAGTACTAAATATTAAGTTGCAGGCCTGATAAGGTGCAGCTGGTTAGCTGGCATTAAGGCCCTTAAAAGAAAAGCAGATTAGCCTTTAGTTGCATTCTTTAAACTTTTAATTCTGTGGCAACAGGTAAGTCCCTCACTGAGGTAGCTTGGGCTTTAGGTACTGAAAACTTAGCAAACACATCTTTAACTATTTACAGTCCCCTTTTTGGCTTCACAGAACTGGGGCTACATACTCACAGTTCTGAAGTTATCATTAGGTGCAGAAAAGTAGATGTAAATCATGCAGGTAGCTTTGATTGAGATGCAGGCAGCAGCTTGTGCTAACCCCACTTTTAAACAGGCTCCTGTAGCTTGCAGGCTGGAGATTTCTCAGCTTCCCAAAAGGTTGCCCCTTTCTCTGGCTTTAAGTCACATTTCTGGAAACAATTCTGGAGAACAGATCAGGCTGGGACCAGGGCCAGCATTCCTCAAACCCCCACGTCTAGGCTATGCCCCTCAGGGGGAAGTGCATATGGCAGCGCCAAGGATGGCACACTACCATGCTGACTCTCAGGTCAATCTAGAAGACAGTCTCTATTTTAAATTCAGACATTTTAGTTGCTTTACATTTTCACAGTCATTTTAACCATGCGGCCAACATGGTAGACATGGTCCTTTTACCATTCAGGATACAATTTCAAAAACGTGGGTACATCCCCTTGGGTTAGGGAAGACCCAACTCTTGCACAGTCTCTTTCTCTTTTTCTCTTTTACACATTCATTTAACTTGACTTTTCCAGCCACACAGCACAACTGCTGTGGCTCTTCCAAAACGCACAGTCTTTTAGGCAAAACCTCTTTCTCCTTTCTTCCAGAGGCAAGCACATGAGCTTAGCAAATTCAGTTTCTTTTCTCAGGCTTCTCACAAGGCATGCACAGTTCCTGTTGGCTAGCTGGCAGTTTGGCAGATCCAAATTGAACTTTACAGAGTTCTCACAGTCAGTTCCAGGTGAATCTCTGACCTCAGGATACTTCCCTTTTATTCCTGTAGGCACCACTAAACAGTCACATCAAGCATTTTGGTTACGGGACCATCCACGGTCACTCTTGCTAACAAATGTCTACCCTATACAAGGCACTGATCAAATGCAGGGTGCAGACAGATGAGCCACTTGTACTTTAAGTAGAAGTTTACTCACTCAGGTTTAGCATGTAACTTTCTGTTATCTGAAGTCATAAGATTCATCAGTACTCTCAATGCTGAGGCAGAAACATTCATGCAGCTCTCTCACAACTGCAGACAGACTTCTTGCAGCTCTCTCACCGCTGAAGTTAGCTCATGTTTCTTCTCCACATATTCCCAAAATGTGGAAAGGTAAATGCTAATAGTGGGGGGCAAATATCTGGCAACCCACAAGCCAGCAATTCCAATTCCTTGCAGACACATTTCTCTTGGCAGAGGCCAGAGCCCTCCCCCCTCCCCATGGAGGGGCTGCTGCTGAACTGAGCTACAGGCATATTCTTCTTTGGCAAGGAGCCAAAGCCCTCCTCCCTATGGAGGGGCTCATGCTGAACTGACTCAGTCTGAAAAGTTTCTAGGGTCTTGGGAGCTCTTTGGTAGCTTCTGATTGGTTGATTCAGTTGTGTCTCCCAAAAATGAATATTCATTAGGCTCTCTCAATGCCTGATTGCCTCCCAGTTTGGGCACCTAAATTTGGTCCCTGCTTTTCCCCTAGATGTCTCTGGCATAGTCCCACAAGTCTCTGCCTGTAATCCTGGCTTTCTGGTCGGCTGTTGAAAGGTCAGAGGCTGCAAACATGGCTGCTAACATATACAGTCCCCAAAATGTCTATCAATGTCCCATATTCAAAGTTCTGGTGCAGCCAGAAGAAATATTTTATTTAAATTATTGCCTCACTGCTAACAAACTGATACTGTACCCTGCAAAGCGCTTTCATTATTTTACATTCATGCCCTCTCCTTATCCTGTCACTAGTGCTGAAATTAACAGTCCCCAGTTGCTAGACAGGCAAGCTCATTCCTGTTCTTTGGGCTATTCATTAATATTCATAAGCCCCTGTTAGCGCGTATTGGCACTCCTTATTTTAAACATAAAGAGGCCTCTCAGTGGCCTTATTCTAATCACCAGCCCCTGACCTGCTCCAAGTGGGGACTGAGACCACCGGGAAGCTATTCGTTTGACTGCAATCGCAGCTGGAAAATACAGGGCACTTCTGCACATGCATGAACCATCTGTTCACCTAGAAATGGATGGAGGAAAAGGTGGCAGCTTCAGATGAGCTCCTAATGCCCATTGTGGGCAAAAACAAATACAGGGGCTGCTTGGAGGCCCAGGGGCACATAAAGGGACTCAGGCTATGGCGGTATGGATTTGGGGGATTAGGGACCACCAGGAGGCAACAGAAGACAATGGGGCAAATAAGATAAGCCCCACAGGGTGGGTTACATCTAAAGAACTGTTTTACTCCTCCCTTGGTCCCATCTGCAATATACAGCTCTGTGTCTGCCTTCTTCTGCTTCTCTGACCGACCTCTTGATTTCCCTTGTTCTCCCCATTCTTTCCCTTGTTTTTTCTTGTACCTGGTGAAAGCCTTCTTTTTGGATCTCACAGCTTCCCTGACCTTTCTGGAGAACAATACTGGTCTCTTATACCACTTACTGCTAATAGTGTCTCTGTTCCAATCCAGAAGCTAATGACCCTCACTCTTTCTGTTCCCATTCAGTCCCTAAGATCTGGAAACAAGCTACCAATGTTCCAATCCACAATGGGAGTGCTGTTATAAAGGCTGATAACTTTAGACCTATTTCAGTCTTGCCGCCACTGTCAGAAACATTGGAAATAATTGCCCTGGTTAAAGTTTGCACCTGCCTCACTAATTAGGATTTACTAGCAGAGGCACAACACTGTTTTAGGATACTATTACAGTACAACAATTTCTCTAGTGGACCAGACAAATTATCTCCATGGAGCTGCTGATACTGGTGGTTTTGCTGGGGATGTCCATATTGGCTTAACTAAAGCCTTTGAACTTGTTGGCCATAAGCTCCTATTGAGCAAGCTAGTGGAACTAGGTCTAACCAATAATTTTTTTTTTCCCTGGTTCCCCAATTATTTGACAGGGAATCTGCAGTAAATATCAATTATGTATTTTCCTCCTTTAGGGAATCTAACATTGATGTCCCTCAGGGGCCTTTCTTGGGGCCTATCTTGTTTAGCCTCCTTGTCAACTATCTACTCCATGTGTGCACTAAGATCAAAGTTATTTTGCATGCTGACAGTATAGACCTGTACGTCACCAGCCCCACCTGAACTGTAGTCTCTGCCAGTCTGAAAGGGAGTTTGAGAAAGTGCAGAGGTGACTGTTATGAAATGTTCTTGCATTAAATACCAAAAACACTTGGACTATGATTTTCAAAAGTGTCACACACAGATTCAACCCTGCTACAGTTTATAAAAGACACATCTTTTTGTGACAAAAATAATCATGATTTGCAGTAAAAAAAATTGCTACAAATATAATTTGCATCTTTTTTTTTTTTGCTGCAGTTGTGTCTTTTTTTGGATGTGAAATTCAGACATAGACTAATAAGTAGTATAACAGTTTGGACTGTTTTATCTTTTAAAAATAGTAACTGATGATCTCAGACGAATCCCTTTGAAAACCCTGCCCTAAGTATATGTTTTTTGTCCTAAGCAAAAAACTATGCAGGGCACACGCTTCTTGGGAAATCATTTTGCTAAACAACCAGAAGACTGCACCTGTAAAAATTTCAAATGCCTGGGCTTGGTTCTTGATAACTCACTGTCTTTTACAGACCACATGGACTATGTGATCAAAACTATGACATGTGTCTGTGGCTACAATAAAGAAATAAAATGAATTTTACTTGTGAAACTAGAAATGTAGTAGTGCAAAATATTTTGCTGTCTCTAATTGACTATGGTGTTGTAGTATACTCTGTAGGGACAGGAAGTGTCCTGTAAAGAATTACAACTTTTCTCATCAGGTCTATCATTTTGTGCTGGATACTAATAGTGGTATGCTTCATTGCAAATTGCACACCCTTTCTTATTACTTGCAGTACCTTTTGCACCAAGATGACAGCATGTTGCTGATATCCTTGTTATCAAAATGTTAAATGGCCAAGTCTGGCTTTGTTACAAAATATGTTAACAGTCACTGACAGCACCAACTCAACCAGGGGTAATGCTTGTCATAACCTCTCATTCCCTCTTTTAAGGATGTCATTTGCACAACAGTCTTTTGCTTTCTCTGCAGCTAAAATGTGGAAAATAACTCTTCCTGACTCAAGGTCTGTCTCTCACAAAGCTAGATATAAACTCCGTATTAAATCTTTGTTGTTTACTAAACTCATCTCTCATGGAGTTGCTTCTAAACAGTATAATATAAATGTGTTCCATTATCCTAAGCTGTATGCATTGTTGTCATGGATTGTGCTTTGTCTACCTGTTAATCTGTTTTATGTTCACTGACCTGGGTCGCCCTTGAAATTAATATTTGTTGCTCAAGGACTCGCCAAGCACACAACAAACAAACAAATACAACTATTTAATTTCCTAGGAGGTGAAACCCTTGCCTATATGAATAATTTATCTTTGTGGTTCTTTTTATCAGGTTTTCTATCATCCATTTATTTATATGAAAAAAAAAAATACAAATGCATGTTACTCCCCAACAGGTTACTAAACTAATGATTAAGATTAACATCTCATGAACTTTGCAAACATCTTATGTTCCCAAAAAGGTAGACTCACTCTTAGAAGACACATCATTTTCTGTCATCTGACTGGATACATATATTTGTCTATTATAAACTGAGGGAGCACTTCCAACCAAATGGAGCACTCAATCCTCTTGCTTCTGACACACATTTATTCTGTAGTAAATGTCTCACATACAGGTGCCCTGGAAACAGACACATTTTGGGGGAATACATTTTTAATATATCATTGATTGCCTTTAATCAATAATATAGTAATACATCCCAGGAGAACACTTGTGTTGTAAGAGTGTTCTCACATTCTTTGGATATCAGAACCACTCACCATTGGTTTGTGGTCCTCATACCCTATGAATGTGTAACAGATCAATCTTACAATCTTATGAGTGATCTCCTAGTACATATTAGTAGGGATGTAATTTTTTTTTTTAATTATTTTTCTAACCAGGAGTAGCACACTAAGCTGAAAGCTTTTTTTACAGGAGCAAGCTGGGAGCACAGGGAAGTTAAGTGACTTGCTCAGGGTCACACAGTATGCATGTGGAAGCTGTGGGATTCAAACCCAGGTCTGGTCTGTTAGATGTCACCAGCTTTGCAGCTCAGAGCCTTAAACCACTGCACACAGTATGCATGTGGAGGCTGTGGGATTCAAACCCAGGTCTGGTCTGCTGGATGTCACCAGATTTGCAGCTCAGAGCCTTAAACCATGGATGAGGTTTTAATGACCCATCGGTTGTTCATGAAATCGTTAGTAAACATTGTGGCACTGTCATCATTGCTACATTTTGATGACAATGGTAAAAGTCATGGAAGTCCTGAATAAAGACCAAACATCACTGAATCCATGATGTTTATGACTGCCATGACAAACTTACATCCCTACATATTAGCATACACACAGCCTTGTTGTATTGAAAGTTTGGGACATAGTTTCAAAAAAAAGGCATGTAGGTTTGCATTAATTTTAATTATAAAAAGGGTCTGAGAAATGGAGCTTTCTGATTGGCTGCAAACATTCTAACAGCCTTATGTTAATCTTTTATTAACATACTTGTAGAGCTTAGCCATATGCTGAACAAGGTTTAACACTGTTTAAAAGCATTTTTTATTATAATAGCAATAAGGCGCTCCCAGGGATTATGTTAATGGTCAGTTAATCACCCTCTAGGGGCAAGTGGCACTCGGCTACACCTCGTGCCACAGTATACCCCTAAAAGGTGATTAACAGACCATTAACATAACCCTTGGTCACACCTTATTGCTTAAGTGAAATGCACAACAATTATTACTAACCAAGCAATGTAGTAATAATCTCATGGCCATGTTGTTTGCTCAGTAGACAAATTTCTCCTTCCAGATTTCAAAGAAATGCAATACTGGAAATGCACTGCATTACTTTTTTATGCCTTTATTCGCTAAACAAAAATGTTTTACAAATGAGTTGCGATCTTTACAAATAGCGTGCTAAGTCAAAGTCCTTTTGAAAATCTAGCTGGTGTTCATAACTGTGTGACGTATTAAAATTGAAGCTAAAATCTACCCACAGATGAAATGATTCCCATTGATGGGGAAGAAAATGACTGTAGTTAAGTTGCACTGTCTACAGACCTGTAGACAGCATTTGGGTTATTCAACAAATAAAGTGTAGTCCCAAGGTAGATGCACAGGTGCAACCCATTGGTTTGAATATACCCCTTTATATGTGACACATTGAGCTGAAATAATACCATAATGTAGCCATCACACAAGAAAAGTTAGAGAGATGACCAGGGAAGAAAGCAGATGAGCCCTCTCACTCTAGTGCCCATCGCTGAGCCCCAGCAGCCCGGGCTCATTACTTAACCCGGGTCGCCGGTGTGGCACGAGGTGTGGCGTCCAGCACCTCAACCCTTAATGCCACCGGGCCGGCTTTGATTTCAAAGTTTAATCCCACTTTTTTTACAGTTCCCTTTTACCAGCGCTGGGCCCAATGGTAACTTTTGATATTTCAGCATTGCTCACAGTTTGTAGAGATTGCTGATGTAACTGCCAGTTTGATTTTTTTGTCTTTTTAAAAATAAAAAACAGACTGCCCATGCAGAGTCCCTAGCCTAATTCCTGCAACAGCATGATGAACTTCAAAGATGTACAATGGAGCACACACTCGCAAGATGATGTACTATTATTTAGTTTGTGATAAAAAAAAAATTAAAGAGTACCTCCACTATGATACTGTGGAACAGCAACTGGAACCTTAACAGTTATTCTTGATTTTTCACCCTTAGTAAAGATGGACAGAATACTGTGCAACAGTGTATCCTTTCATAGAACTAGTAAGTTGAACTGGTGAAAACTGGATACTCATCACAATAAGTCTTAAGTCTTCTACTACATGTTTTTGGGTAATACATTGTATTTGACTGACCGAAAAAAATGACACAAGCTTTTGAGCTATCTCAGGTCTCTTCATCAAGTGTACAGGAAGGCAACCAGCATTTCCGAGCATATACAAGAATTTGTGGAGCACAGTTTGTTTAATATATGACAGAGGTAGTGGAAATAAAATAACATAAATGATACACTGAAAGTAATTGCCAGGAGATGGTCTTTATGTCTCAAGAAGTGGGAAATCAGACACACAAATGGTGAGTTACAAGTAAGAGGTACTGTTACAACAAGAACACTTGTTGTAGAAGTGCTATCTATTAAGTCTGCAGGATGTGTAAGGTTAATAGCTAAGAATGTTATTTGAGCTGCTTCTGAATCAGTGGCTTACATAGTCAGTTTTGTCCATGAAGCAAACAGATTTTCAAATTTTGAATGGTAGGGTCAAACCTCAAGCATGACAGCAGAGATCAAAAATAATTTCAAGGTCTGATAATGTCTAAGGCAGCCTACATTTTTGTTCAGTTCATGTTGGCCTGTTCCAGTGTCATGACTCTAGTTTGTCAGAGAAGTCATTCCTGAGAGTCTTTGAAGTTTCCTCTCAGGACTGCCACGTTAAAATCCCTCAGGGACAGCTGCTCTATAAAAAGTGCTCACCCACTGGTCTCTGGCTGTCTGGGGGTCCAATACTAAATCTGTATCTATTTATGAGTTTTTTCCTGTTTTACTGTTTTCCCCATGTACCATCCATGTGGATGTTACTGGCATCTTATTAGATTAGTTACATTGCTAGTGTTGCATGAAACATCCTTTTATCTTGGAATGCATGTTTTGCATCTAGACTAGCTGCATGGTCTTGTTCCCTGGCTGTCCATTTGAAGTGTTTGGGTGTTATTCTGTACTTGTGTTACTTTCGGTTTGGGGAGTTGTCTGTATGGTATTATAAGTCATTCACTGAATACTGTAGACAGTTTGTCATTGTTATGTAGGACTGGTTACAGTTCTTTGATGATCTTCTCTAGTGGTTTATTAGATGGGTTGCATGTCACAACTAGTGGGTTCCACCATGTTGGTTTGACAACAATATTCTCAGCCAACATTACATCAACAACAAAATGCTGATGGCGATCATGTCACCCAGGAATCATGCTGCCCAACTGTGATCGCGACAAAGCATAAGGACACATCCTGGCTGTTTGCAGGGAGTTTTGCCCCCCACGTCCCGCACCAGGGGGGCTTCACACCCCAACCCCCTGAAAAATAATATAATCACCTCCAGGTCAGAGGTGTAGGGGGGAAACAGCGCAGTACCCCTTGGGTGGCAAGACAGCTGGTGCTGCAAAATCCCGATCAATGGAATGACTCTCGATTGGGTTGCAGCAACCACATTGCCCTCAATATAGGGGTTTTGCTGTGCTGACAGTACACCCAACCAGTGGTGTACATTTGGGTTCTTTTTTTCTTTTTCTATGCCAGTAACTGTTCTTGAGGTATTTGGCTAGCTCATGCAGTTAGTAGGTTAATTTTGTGTGATGGGGTAATTTTTAATACCGAAGTCTCCTCTCACTATTTCCAAACTGCTATCCCTGTATGACTTGTTTGTGCATATTTATTTATTTCAGTTTTGGATTACAACTTTTGAGCAGTGGTGCTCCTTTACAAAGGCTCCAAATCTACTATAGACAAAGTACAGGTGCAAAAGACAAAAGACAATATGATAACAATATTCAGGTATTACAGATCCAATAAACAAGAAACAAATATGGCATTAGAAGTTACAACATTTGCAGCAGTTACATAGTTACTTAGTAGTTTCAATAGTAGTAGGTGCTATAGCAGGTTACAGCAGCCACCCATGAGGGCATTGTCCAACAGGAGGGGGAGAAGGGGGTGAGGGATGGTGCAGGCTGTTGAGGTAGGGCGTAGAAGTGTAGGCATGTGGAGGAGGTAGCTGCCTAAGTAGGCTATGCTAGGTGCAAGGTGTGTGGGCAGGTAAGGGGGCATGCAGCAGGATGGGAGAGCTGGTGGGAGGAGACTGAGAGTGCTGAGAACAGGATGGCCGCTAGCAAGTAGTTAGCTGAGGTACAACTTAGTAAGGGCTTAGAAAAGGGAGAGGAGGGAAAACATGCAAAGTGCTGGAGGTTTGGGGAGTGGCAGTGAGGGCAGACATCGTATGGAATTCTAGTTCACTGTTGGTGCCTGCCAGGCATTCACCATAGGTTAGGATGGGGTGAGAGACAGAGGGGATGGAGAATCTTTGGGGGAGAACAAAAAAGGGTGCCAGAGGTAGGTGTGGCAATGCTCGGATGGGCAGTCACAAAGATTTGTGCAGGCCAGTTGTAGGTGCAGGCCCCTTTTAAAGGGACCTATCTTTTCACACTCGATAAGCTGGACCGGAAGTTCACTGACTCATACAGGCCCTTGGTATGCGAGGGTTCTCTGGGCAAAGGCGGTGTGTTTGAAGGAGGTGGTGAGATCACCTTTAGTAGTACACCGAGTCACCTCTGCCGAAGAGGACCACTGGAAGAATACAGCAGTTGAAACTGGTGTTAAACCAAGTAAAGCCTTTTTCCCTAAAAGGCAGGCCTGGTACTTGACCCTTAGGTGTAGTGGGAGCCAACCTGTTTCGGAATATAGGCTACAGGTATGAGTGAGTCTGTGGGCCCCAATAACTAACCTGCAGGCTTTGTTAATAAGGACCTTGATTCTTTTCAGAGTGGTGTCTGAGCCAGCAGAGTGGCATTCACAGTTTTGATTATGTTGTCAATGTGAGGTACATAAAAAAGGGTGTCATCTAAAAGGATGCAAAACATAGAAACATAGAATTTGATGGCAGATAAGGACCGCTTGGCCCACCTAGTCTGCCCATTTCCCTACCTAACGTATAAGCTGCAGATCCTAGTTAACTGCCTGCTTCCTCCTACCCCCCACTAGAATTGCTTTGTGTCTGACCCATGTATTCTTGAATTCCTCCACTGTTTTTGACTATGACCTCCTCAGGAAGGTTGTTCCATGTATCCACAACCCTCTCTGTGAAGAAATACTTCCTCACATTACCTCTGAGCTGTTCCCCCTCTATCTTCAAATTGTGCCCCCTTGTTTTTGCACCTCTTTTTCTGAAAGATGCTACCCTCTTGGACTTTGTTGATTCCCTTGAGGTATTTGAAAGTTTCTATCATGTCCCCCCTCTCCCTCATTTCCTTGAAGCTATACATCTTTAGTTCCTTTAGTCTTTCTTTATATGTCTTCTGATGCAGACCCTGCATCATTTTGGTTGCCTCCTCTGGACAGCCTCCACCCTGTCTATGTCTTTGCAGAGATGGGGTTTCCAAAACTATACACAGTACTCCAGATGTCATCTTACCAACTGTCTGTACAGAGGGCCAACAACTTCCTGTTTTCTACTGGCGATGCCTCTCCCTATGCATCCCAGTATCCCCCCAGCCCTCCTTACTGCCTTCTCACATTGCTGGCCCACCTTTAGGTCATTTGATATGACTACCCCCAGGTCCATTTCCATTTTTGTTGTTGTCAGTATCTCACCCCCCACTGTGTAATCTTCCCCAGGGTTTTTGTTTCCCAGGTGCATTACTCTGCACTTCTTTGCATTGAATCTAAGCTGCCATACATTTAACCATTTCTTCAACCTTGCCAAGTCCCTTTTCATCCTTTCCACCCTTCCTTGTGTATCAAACCAGTTGCAGATCTTTGTGTTATCTGCAAAGAGACATATTTTCCCTTCCAGTCCCTCTGCAATGTCACTTATAAAGACATTAAAAAGGATCGGCCCCAGTACTGAACCCTATAGTACCCCACTAGTAATCCTAATTTCTTCACTGTGGACTCCATTTACTATTACCCACTGTGTCCTGTTGTCCAACCAGTGTTTTACCCAGGCTACAACCCTGGGACCCACTCCCAGGCTGGCTAATTTGTTTATTAATCTTTTGTGCGGGACTGTGTCAAATGCCTTGCTAAAGTCTAGGTAGGCCATGTCCACAGCCCCTCCCTGGTTTACTGCTTTGGTCACCCTGTTAAAGAAATCAATTGTATTTGTCTGACATAACCTTCCCACTGTGAATCCATGCTGCCTTGGGTCCTGTGCCCCACTGGCCTCTAGGTACTCAACAATTCTTTCCTTCAGAAGTGATTCCATCATTTTCCCCACCACTGAGGTCAAACTGACAGGTCTGTAGTTTCCTGCCTCTGTCTTGCTCCCACTTTTGTGAAGGGGAATCACATCCGCCCTCCTCCAGTCCTCAGGTACCACACCATCCTCCCATGATTTATTAAAAAGGGTAGTCAGTGGTGTTACTAGTTCTTCCTTTAGTTCTTTTAGAATTCTGGGGTCAATCCCATCAGGACCCATTGCTTTATCCACCTTCAGTTTTAAGAGTTCTTTCAGAACCCTTTCTTCTGTGAAAGGACTAATATCAACCCCCCTACCCAGAGTACTTCGATTGACCGGATTAGGTATTTCCCCCTGCTTTTCCATTGTGAATACTGAGCAGAAGTATTCGTTCAGTATCCCTGCTTTTTCACTGTTCCTCTCTGCCCAACCACCTTCCTCTTTGTTCAGCCTCAGTATCCCCGCCTTAGTCTTTCTCTGCTCCCTAATGTACCTATAAAAGGTTTTATCTCCCTTCTTAACCGAGTTGGCTATCTTTTCCTCGGTTTGGGCCTTTGCTATTCTGACTGCCTTACCCACTTCCTTCTGCTTTAACTGGTACAGTTCTCTGTCCTGCTCCTGCTGTGTTTCCTTATACTTCCTGAATGCTATCTTTTTCTCTCTTACCTTCCCCACCACTTCTTTTGAGAACCATAGTGTTTTTTTCTTTCATTTTGATTTGTTTATTTGCTTCACACAAAGGCTTGTTGCCTCTGTGATGGCGGTTTCGATGTTTCCCCGTTGTTGCTCCACTTACCTTCTTGCCTGTTTGCTAGTGCTTTTCTGAGGCACTCTCTCATTTTGACAAAATCAGCCCTCCTGAAGTCCAGTACCTTCACTTTTGTGTGGCTTGACTCTACAGCTAAGTTTATCGTGAACCACACTATTTGGTGGTGGCTTGTTCCCAGATGGCTACCCACTTCAAGATCAGAGATCCTCTCTTCATCCCCATTTGAGAGTACCAGGACTAGAATTGCTCTCCCCCGAGTGGGTTCCAAAACTAGCTGTCTGAGGCAGTCCCCTTGTAGGGCATCGAGAATGGCCCTGCTCTTGAATGTGGCTGCAGCAAAGATGCTCCAGTCAACATCTGGCATATTCAGGTCCCCCATCAGCAATATCTCGCCTTTCTCTGCCATCCCAAGGATGCCTTCTATCATTTCCTTGTCCATTTCCTTCCCCTGAGATGGTGGTCTGTATAGAACCCCTATGTGGATTGTGGTGCCATTTCCAGTCTCCAGGGTGACCCACAGTGCCTCCTTTCCTCCCTGTTTACCCTTTAGTTCTGTTGCTTTGACCCCTTTCCTTACATAGAGAGCTCCTCCTCCTCCTCCTCCTCTTCCCACCCTGTCCCTCCTGTAGATTGTGTGCTCTGGTATGTTGACATCCCAGTCATGGTTCTCTGTGTACCATGTTTCTGTGACCGCCACAATATCCAGGCATCCCTCTTCCATCAAGGCCACAATTTCAGGGAGCTTTTTACCTAGACTATGGGCATTGTACTCATTACCCTCCATTTTTTTATGGCTTTATTTCTTTTTGCCCCATCCCTGTCCCTACTGCCTTTGTCTTTTTCTCAATTTACCCCTGCCCTTCTCCCTATTGACTACTCTGTCTTGGTGTTTACCTCACTTCAATAATTTCTACCCCTCTGTTAATCTGAACATTGAATATTCACAGAAAAAACTCACATTTCTGGACACCACAATTGATCTTTAGCAGGGCAAAATAAACGCCAAGGTATTTGAACAAGGTTACTTGTTCAAGGATGTCTCCTTTCAGACTAGATATAGATAGCAGGCTGGTTTTCTTTTTATGATGGGGCATTGTAAAATTGATGACCTTTGTCTTTTTATAGTTTAAAAGTAGTTTATGTGATGAGAACCAGTTCTCGAGTTGCAGGAAGCTATTCTGCAGCACAGCAGCAATGTCAGAGGAGTGTTTCCCTGGGACAAGGATCATGAAATCATTTGCATAGAGTATCATTTTGGCTGGACAAGCTGATGGGAAAGTATTCATAAATAGGCTGAATAAAAAGGGGCCAAGGATAGACCCTTGCGGGATCCTTAGGGATACGTCTCTGGGCTCTGACAGTTCCATACTTATTTTTACCCTCTGTGACATATACGTTAGTATCACACAGCTTGGCTGTTGACAATTGCTTTTCGTATGATGTGGCAATGCACTTGAATTCTGTACTGTAGGTAGGTTAAACAATCCATGGGTTTCCTGTAAATTGATATTTTTATTTTGCCCTGTTGAAGATCAATTGTGGTGTCCAGAAATGTGAGTTTTTTTCTGTGAATACTCAATGTTCAGATTAACAGAGGGGTAAAAATTATTGAAGGCTTTATGAAGTTCATGTACAGTAGTTTACCCTCACTCTCTGTCCAGATATAGCAAATATCATTAAAATGGTAGTAGATCAATGGTTATGTTCACTGCTGTGATGGAAAGTGGTTCTCTTATACAGCCATGAAGATTATAGCATATTGTGCTGTCTATCTTGGACCCATAGCTGTGCTGGCTTTCAATAGGTACAGTTTGTTATTGTAGGTAAAGTAATTATGTTGCGGTACTATATGAAGCCTTATTTTTTATTTACTTACTTATGCATGTATTTATTTAAATGTTTCAATACTATATGAAGTCTTATTTATTTATTGGCAGATTCAGACAATACCTTTGAGCACAAGTGCTCTTTTACAAAGATTTCACATCCGATTACATAATACATTCAAAACAAGGACCAATCAATCAAGAAAAATTTCACAGAAAATGTTTGTCAAGCGGTCAATAAACACACATACTACTGAAAATCATTCAGATTAAAAAAAGGACAAGTTCAAGGCAGCTAGCTGCATACGGAGACAGTAGATCAAACACAGAGTGATAGTTGACTTGCTAACTGGTGCAACTGCACTAAGTTGCTAATGCAGCCCTCAGGGATCTTTTCAATTTCACAACACTGGTAAAGCTACATATAAGTACCTTGTTTGCTAGAACCTCTTTCAGCTAAGTCTTAACAGCACCATAACTGGGTGAGCACTACAAATCAATTTAGCAGCCGTGTGATGAAGTGCTAACTATTGCTACTACTAAGACTATCAGTTACATTTAGAAATCTCTGCTAAAGTAGATCTTATTGGCTTTACCCTAGCTGGGTGAGCCTAATAATTGAATTAGTAGTCTGTTTTGTAGATGCACTTACTGCCTCTTCTGATATTTCCAGTTTAACTTAGTAGTTTATGTTAAAGTTGAAGCTTGTTGCCACATTCTATCTGGGTGAGCACTGCTTGTGGAATTAGTAGTCTGTCTTGTGGTGACACATACTGCTATTTAGGATACCTCCAGCTTAAATTAGAAATGTGTACTAAAGTTGAAGCTTCTTAGAGACATAGACGTAGATGCTGATGGCAGATATGGACTGCAAGGCCCATCCAGTCTGCCCATTTCTTTTTCTACCTTATGAATGTGCCATCGGCCTTTGCTCTGTCAATGACCTATCTATGCATACTCATCTGTATTGCTCTCTTATGCCTATCCCATGCCTGTTTGGAGCCCTGCACTGTATTCATATCCACCACTTCCTGAGGTAGGCCATTCCATGTATCCACCACCCTTTCTGTGAAAAAGAACTTCCTCACATTGCCCCTTAATTGGCCTCCCTCTAATCTCATGCTGTGTCCTCTTGTCCTGCTGTTTTTCTTATATTGAAACATGTTAGACTCTTTCACCTTGTTAATGCCCTTAAGGTGTTTGAATGTTTCAATCATATCACCTCTCTCCCTCCTTTGCTCTAGGGTATACATATTGAGCTCCGATAATCTGTCCTCATATGTTTTCTGATGCAGGCCCTGCACCATTTTGGTTGCCCTTCTCTGGACTGCCTCAATTTGGTTAATGTCCTTGTGAAGGTGTGGCCTCCAGTACTGCATGCAGTACTCCAGATGGGGCCTAACCAGCATCTTGTAAAGAGGGATTATTACCTCCTTCTAATGACTTGTGATACCCCTACTGATACACCCCAACATCCCCCTAGCCTTACCTACTGCTTTAGTGGTCTGCTTGGATGATTTCAGGTCATCTGTGATGATGATGCCCAAGTCTCTTTCTTCCCTTGTGACTGTCAGTAACTCCCCTCCCAGTCTATAGGTGGCTTCAAGGTTTCTCTTCCCTATGTGCATGACCTTGCACTTTGCATTAAACCCTAGTTGCCACTCTTCTGACCATTTTGCCAGTTTATCCAGATCTCTTCTCATTCTGCCCACCCCACCTGGATCATCTACTCTGTTGCAGATCTTGGTGTTGTCTGCAAACAGACAAATCTTACCCTCCAGTCCATCTGCAATGTCACTGATGAAGATATAGAAGAGGACTGGCCCAAGACTGATCTCTGAGGTACTCCACTTGTGACTTGCATCTCTTCTGACTGCATACCATTTACCACCACTCTCTGTTTTCTGCCTGTCAACCAGTTTGCCACCCAACTGACCAACTTCTGACCCATCCTGGGCCTACCCAGCTTATTAATCAATCTTCTATGTGGAACAGTATCAAAAGCTTTGCTGAAGTCAAGGTAGGTGACATCAACTGCTCCCCCTTGGTCCACCACTCTGGTTACCCAGTCAAAGAAATCTATGAGATTAGTTTGCCAGGATCTTCCTGTTGTAAACCCATGCTGTGTTGGATCCTGTGCTCCTATGGATTCTAGGTGTTGCACTATCCTTTCCTTAAGGAGTGCCTCCATAATCTTGCTCACTACTGAGGTAAGACTGACTGGCCTGTAGTTCCCTGCCTCCTCCCTGCTACCACTGTTGTGGAGCGGGATCACATGAGTCCTTCTCCATTCTTCTGGGACCTGTACTGTGCTCAGAGACTCACTAAACAGTTCTGATAATGGCTCTGCTAGTTCCACCCTTAGCTCCTTTAGTACCCTGGGATGTATGCCATCAGGTCCCATTGCCTTGTCCACCCTGAGCTTATCGAGCTCTTGTAGGACCATTTCTTTTATGAAGGGACTAGTACACACCTCCCCTCCCCGGGTCCATGGTGCTGAGCTGGGGGCCTGCCCTACCTTCTCTTCAGTAAATACTGAGCAGACATATCTATTTATTATAGATACTTTACATGGTCCTCCTCCTCCTCACACACACCCTTATCCCCTTTGATCTTAGCAATACCCTCTCTGGACTTTCTCCTTTCACTAATGTATCTATAGAAAGTCTTGTCACCATCTTTTACTGTTTGTGCTAGTGTTTCCTCGGTTTGGGCCTTTGCCTACCTTACTGCTTTCCCTGCTTCCCCCTAGGGAAGTTTGGTATTCCTCCCTATCTTCATCCCACTGCATTCTCTTATATATCCTGAAGGACAACCTTTTAGCTCTGAACTTTTCTGCTACTGTTTTTGAGAACCAAAGTGGTTTCCTTCTTCTTTTGCACTTCCTTTTCTTTCTAACACAATGGGATATTGCTTCAAGTATTGCATCCTTAATGCTTGCGCACTTTGCCTGTGCCCCCTCATCTGTATTTCTTCTTACCAGGGCTAGCTTAACTCTGTTGGCTATCTTACCAAAGTCAGCTACTCTGAAGTTCCATACGTTTGCCTTGGAATGGGATGGTTTAGTTCAAGTGGCCAAATTGAACCATACCATGTGATGGTCACTGTTTCCAGGTGACCTTTTCCCTGGAGATCTGTGATCCTTTCTCTGTTACAACTTATCTGGGTTACTGCTACAAGTTCATGTGGGTCTCTGTTTCAGTACTAAAATTGCTCATAGGTATGGGGTACAGAGTGGAGACAGTCATTTGTGGCAGCTGTGCGGTGCTCTTCTCTAGAGATATGCTTTGAAGGAGGAGTCACCAGCTCATATGCAGCAGGACCATGGCAGACCTCCATGCTCAGCTGGTTGCAGCAAGGGTAGAAGTATCTCAGCTGTAACACCAGCTCAACTGGAGGCCACCCCACCCTCTCCACTTCCCCAGATGTCCACTGGCCCAGGGGGTAGGCAGTGGTGTGGAGGGGGTTGAGGAAGGGAGGCAGGGTTGGCCACAAAGAGGACATCTAGTCCCACCATCCAGACAGCAAATCTTTTTGCACCCCAGAAGAGATTCAGGTACCTGACTATGCTGGGGGAACTCTGGGTCAGTCAGTGGTGTGGGACATGTAAGCACAGTGGCTGCCAAGGGAACAAGCAGAAGTAAGTTTACTAGGAGAGTCTCAGTGGTTGGACACTCTATGATTAGGGGTGTAGAGAGTGTGGTGGGGGGAACTGGAAAGGAGGGGGATGATCAGGTGCCTTCCTGGTGCATCAGCCATCAAGGAGTTATACAGGATAGTGAGAATGGCAGAGAGGGAGCAGAGGCAGCTGTGGGTGCTGGTACACCTGGGTAACAATGATCTGGTGAACCAATCTGTGGAGATGGTGAAGCAGAACTTTCATAGACCGGGGGACAGACTGAGGTCCTTCCTCTGTGGAGCAGGGAGGGGAAGAAGGATCAAATTAGGAGGACTGAGATAGAGGAGTTTAGTAGATAGCTTAAGGGATGGTGTCAGGAGAAGGTGTACCACTTTGTGGGGAACTAGGTGGCTTCTGGGAGAGAAGGCTCTCCAAGGGTGATGGACTCCACCAGACAGGAGAAGGGCCTGTGTACTGGGGCACAAGTTGGACATCTATATTGTACATTTAAACTAACTGTGGGGAGGCTGGGGCAAGGGAACCATGACAGCTGAGAAGAAGGGGATATTAGCTAGTACTTCCCCATAACTGGGGGCTGGTCACAGCTTAGGAAGTATAAAGAGGGATGAGGTACAGTCTAGGCCAGGTGAGGGAACATTAGAGTGGGAGAGCTCAAAGTGTGCAAACAAAAATAAAAACAAGAGGCTAAGAGAACATGGGAAACACCAGGATCATAGACATGGGAATAGCAAAGTGGGTTCAGGCATCAGATAGAAAGTGGTATGTGTAAATGCTAGGAGCCTGGGTAATAAAATCAGCGAGCTTCATGCACTGATGGAAGACACTGAGGTAGACTTTTTGGCTATCATGGAAATGTAGGATACAGAAAATAATGACTGGGACCTGGTGGTTCTGGGGTATTCATTGTTCAGAAGGAATAGGGAAAAGGGTAGAAGGTGAGGATTAGCCATCTGTGTCAGATATGGCATTGAGGTGGTAGAGGATGGATACATTGGGAGTAATAATGGGGACACAGAGTCACTGTAGCTGCAGTTCATGGCAGCCTCGCAAGAAACTGTGTTTGGGGATGGTCTATAGACCTCCATGGCAAGGTGAAGAGAGGTACAGAGAGGTCACAGAAGAACTTGAAATGGGGTAGTGAAGGGGGATCTTGTGGTAGTGGGTGATCTGAATCTGCCACTTGGGATGTTCTGGTGGCCAGGAGCACAAGAATTCAGGCCTTTCTAGATGCACTCCAGGACTCTCTCATGCTACAATTAGTTAAGGAGCCTGCTAGGCAGCCTGCCATTCTTGATGTGGTGCTTATCAACACAGAGGTGATAGGAGCCGTGAGAGTAGGGGAGCCACTAGGGAGCATTAAGCATAATTCCATTTGGTTCAAACTGGCCCTAGGGACTGGAAAGCCTCAACTGAGAACTGAAGTCATTAATTTTAGAAGGGCAGACTTCAGCAAGCTGAGGGAGATGATCAGGGAACAGTTAGCTGACGTAGTCAGTATAGGACTGTGCAAGGAAGATGGGAGTACTAAAGGTGACCTTTTTCAAGGCATCCAAGTTATGCATGAGAATGGTAACCAGAAGGAATAAGTTCAAGAGAACATTATGGTTCTCAGCTAAAAACAGGGGAGTAGTGGGGGCTATGAAACAGACATTCTTCAAGTACAAGAAAAGCAGAGAGAGGCAGAATAAGGAAAATATTTACTGAGAAATAAGGAGGCAAAGAGGGTTGTCAGGGAGGGAAAAGCAGGCTCAGAGCTACATATTGTAGAAGAGGTCAAAGGTGGAGAAAAGCATTTCTTCCAATATATTAGGGAAGAAAGAAAAAAAGAAAGGAAGGGGAGTCATTAGCTATGGAGGGGGGAGGTAGGGTAATAGAAGAGGACAAGCAAAAGGTTGACATCCTCAGTGATTATGTTTGCTCAGTTTTCATCAGGGAGGAAGGTGGGCCCTTTCCTGACAGTGTCATAAAAGCAGCTGTTAAAGGGGTCCTGGAGATGAGGCAGCCAATATTTACATGAGATGGGGACCAGAAAGGGCTGGCTACCCTAAAAATAGATAAGGCTCCAGGACCAAATGGGCTACATCTGAGGATACTCAGGAAACTGGCAATGTAACTGGCTGAACCCCTGGTAGAAATATTTAACAGCTCACTATGGACGGGGGTTGTTCCAAAGGACTGGAGGGTGGTGGACCTCATTCTGCTCCACAAGGGGGTGGGAGGAGACAAGGAACACGTGGGAACTACAGACCTGTCAGGCTGACCTCTGTCGTAGGGAAGCCGATGGAGTCACTAGCTAAGGAAGACCTCATGGACTACCTGGAAAGCAACAATCTCTAGGATAGTAAACAACACAGGTTTGTGGCAGGGAGGTCCTGTCAGATGAACCTGATAATTTTCTTTGATTGAGTGACAAGGGAATTGGATAGAGGCTATGCCTTGGATTTGCTCTAGTTTGACTTCAGCAAGGCTTTCAAGTTCTTTTTTTTTCCCAACTCTCTTTATCTCTGCCTCCTGGAACTCTCTCAAGCAGAAATCGCTCACCGCCAACCACACTACCACCCGACTGAGGCCCTCCCCACTGGAAAATCAGGGGCAGACACTCCCCACCTACCTTAGCCTATCAAGTCTCACCTCACTCGCTGGAGCCAAGGCGGGGCAGGGGATAGGGAGAGTAAGTGAGTTGAGCCTGGCATTGTGTGTGTGGCAGTGGGGCATGGGAGGTTGCCATTGTCTATCCTGGAAACAGGGATTTTCTGTGTTGTACGGGTTCCCCCTAAAGTATGGATGTGCAATGATGCCTGTGCACCAATGTGCTGATGTCTGCCACTGCTCCACCCCTTGATAAGGCATCACTCCTTGCAGTGCTTTTGATCTCCATTGGGGGCCACTGCAGAGTGATGCAAGGCCCACTACCCACCCCAGGAGATGAGACCACTGCTCCGGATGCTCAATACTCTCCCTCCCCAGCCAACCCCTGCGGCCCAAATCCATTCCCGAACCTGGTTCACCAGCATGCCATGAGGTGTGGCTTTCAACTTGGTGCCACACAGTATAAAGCTGCGAAACGTCTCAGTTTGGCTAAGACAGTCCAGGTATCTGAAGTGCTGTCCCAGTGTCCTAAAGGATTTCTGAGAATTGGGATTTTGTCCCAGTTTGAAATTTCTCTGTCCCTGCTGTCCCAGTTAAGCTAACCAGTTATCCATCCACCTGCCGCACACTCCCAAGCAGCTTAATCAGACCATTCCTGCCATCCACCTGCCTGTGGCCCTTTAAATTAACCACCAATGGCAGGCAAGAGGACAGAGTAAAAGGTCACAGCTCGGCCACTTTCAGTTTAATCTGGAGTCAAGGAAGTCAATGCTGTGATACAGCCATGATTCAGATGGATGAAAACTGCCAGCTGGACTCGAGCGTGCCATCGCTGTGTGTTGCAGGAGAGACTCTCCCTTGTCACTCTCCAGGTTCTCTGCTGTACACCTCTTTTGTTTTTGTTAAAAGTTTGTTGCCCAGTTTGTGGACTGCCTGATGGGACAGTGCTATGAGATGGATGGGTGCAGCAGGATGTACCCACGGTGATGGTCTTTGGCCTGAGCATGCTTAATGCAGCAGATGCTGGATGAGCGAGCTGAGAAACAAAGGTGAGTCCAGAACTTTTATTTCTGCAGGTCAGAAGGTTAGGTCTCAAAATTAGGCATTTGGAAGTCAAGTGGCCGTGGTACTAACGTTGCTGACTGCCTTACTGATGTACTCACTTTTTTTGCCAAATGTCAGTGACTGCACCCCAGTTTAAGCACAGATACACATCCAAACTTATTATCCAGACTGTATCCCCTTACTTAACTTCTGCTGTGTTACCCTCAGTGCTGTTCTTTATCAAAAATTGTGAAAATTGGAATAGACACATTTTTAACACCTATTCTTCATAAGGGTCCCATAGAGTACTGTTACAGCAGGCTGATGTTTTCTCTAAAATTGTATATAAGTGAGAAAAGCCAGTATTTACAATAGGCAGTTTTGTACAATAATTTGATTACATACTGTACATATTTACAGGTTAATATTTAACAGAAAAGATGCCAGGGACAGCCTTAAGGGACCTGGACTAGGCAGTTGGAACACCAAGGATTTGGTGATATGCAGCTGTAGGGGGTGTGGAGGTGAGAGCACAGGGTCATTACCGCACGTTACAAAACCGTGCAGCAACGTATCATGCTGTAAAATCAGCGGATACATTGCTAGCGCACAGACACAATGCTGAAAACCATTTTGGCAACAGGGACATGTGTCTGGTTTCTACAGAGGGCTTGGCCCCCCACACCCCCCCATTATGGGGGGCTGTACCCCCCCGGGCCCCCCCATAAAAATAATCAACTCCAGGGGGTCAAAATGGGGATGGGGAGAAACACTAGGATGGGGAAAAAACTAACACTGCACAAATGCGGTTTCCAAAATGTCTAGGACCAGGATTTGAGCCCAGTCGAGATGCACAGCATCATCCTGTAGTGCCACAGCTCATCCCACTGAGCCATGGTGGCTGCTCAGCAGACCACCTCCCGAATGGAGGTTTTAACCTATAGGTCACTCCTCCTCCCCAATCATGCATGATAGGGTACAAAACCGCATGCACTATATATGTCATGCGGGGTTTTGTACCCTATAGTGCTAGTGCACTACGTGATGTTCTCTGCGTGGTATTCCTTGTGTGGTTCAATCGGCAACATATTGACCCAGTAGGGGAGGGGCGTACATATGACGTTTTTAACTGTGTTGACACTGCAGCTAGTAGCTTCTTTGGGACAGGGAGGTTATTTCAAGAGGTATGTACTCTAAAATATTTTTATGTAAAGGCTGCCCCAGACTTTTTTTTTTATGTCCCTCCAGCTGGGGAGGAGCACTCTCCCTCCAGCCAGTCCACCTTGGCCCCTCCATGGATTTACTCTCTACTCCTGCCCTTCTCCCACATGACACTTGCCTCTGGCCCTTCAGTGGATGATGGGCCTCGCCTAATGCCACTCGTGACCAGGCGCTCAGGAGGAGGAGGAGTGCCACAGGGATGGGTGGGTTCATGGTAACTGAATGTCATACACCAGAATGGTATTTTCCCCCATGTGTGCTTCAGGAAGTGAGGCGTGCAATGATGCACACAGCAGAGCCACACACACACCCTTTGCATGGTCTTTGTCAGGCATCTGCCCTGCCCCCCAGGTACTCTTGTTGGTGCCAGCCACTGGTATTGTCCCCCGTATACCAGAGATCATGCTCACACCTGGTACGCACCAACCTCTCCCCCTCAGAGGAGGACAGCAGTCCATAGGATGCTCGATCCCCCTCCCCAGCTGGCCCTCCAATGTCCTGAGTCCAGTTTCAAACCCGGGGCACCGGTGTTGCAGGCAGAAGTCTTACCCCTGCAATGGCGGGCTGGCCCCAGACCCCAGCCTTTATATAAAAGTCTTTCAAAGTACAATATAATAATGCCTATGGGGTGGGTTGTTGATGGCATTGGACAAGGGGTTGCCCACCCCAGTTGCAGCTGCAGACTTTAAGGCCAGCCAGAGTCTCCCACACCCCTCACTCCAGGGGAAAACAAATAATGTTTTCCCTGGAGTTAGTGGTAGGGAAGATGTAACAAAAGTGTATTTTATCATCCATAAAGGTCACAAAACTCACCATAGAGCATCTAAACCCCCAGAGCTTCTGGGGGCCTAGAAGCCACCAGACCCCCGGCATTCATGTGTCCCACTTTGAGTTTCCCAGAAATTTGATAGCCTTAATACAGACACTTCCTGAAGTACATTGATGATCTGGGTGCACAGCTAAAGACATACAGTAGTTACTTGGGTAGGAAACTGGCTATAGGGTAGGCAGCAGAGGGTTGTGGTCAACAGGGTCAAATCAGAAAGGAGGAAGGTCATGAGTGGGGCACCACAGTGATCAGTCCTGGGCCCTGTCCTCTTCAATATGTTCATCCACAACATAGGAGAAGGTATCAAGGGCAGATTGTGCCTCTTCACAGAAGACACAAAGCTCTGCAAAAGGGTGGATAACAGACAGGGAATCAGAGAAATGCAGAATGACTTAAAAAAGCTAGAGGGGTGGCCTAAGGTTTGGCAGTTGAAATTCAGCACCAAAAAGTGAAAGGTAATGCACCTAGGGAATAAGAACCCCAGAACAAAGAACTGGATGGGTGGGGTGAGACTCAGCACTACGGCTGAGGAATATGATCTAGGAGTTATCATCAGTGACACCCTGAAGCAATCAAATCAGTGCAACAAAGCCCATGGTAAGGCAAGTAGGATGCTGAGTGCATAGAGAGAGGTAGTGATAACAGGAGAAAGAAGATAATACTACCCTTTTATAGATCTTTAATGAAGTCACACCTGGAGTACTGCATCCAGGTCAGGAGCCCTCACCTTAGGAAGGTTAGGGACATGCTGGAGATGGTGTAGCACAGGGTAACAAAGATGATTCAGGGCCAATAGGGCAGGTCTTATGAGGAGCATATCAAGGTCTTGAACATGCACTTGCTGGAGACTAGAAAGGAGAGGGATGATATGACAGAGATCTTCAAGTCCCTAAAAAGAAGAGAGTAAACAGCAAGGAACTATTTACCTTGAATGCTAGTTTGAGGTCACAAGGACATGATTGGAAACTGACAGGAGGGAGGTTCAGAGGGACATGAGAAATTATTATTTTACAGAAAGGGTGGTAGAGAAGAGGAACAGTCTACCAGTTGAATTGGAGGGTGCTAAAACAGTTTATGATTTCCAGCCTGTTTGGGACAGAGTGAAGGGTACAATAGTCACTCAGGGAGACAAAATCGAGAGGGAAAATAAGGGCGAGGAAAGGGAGGGCTAGAACCGTGGATGGACAGTAGGTTACAAGGTTTGATAGGTAATTTGGGCAGGCTGGATGGACCATTGATCTTTTTCTGCCATCATCATCTACGTTTCTATGTAATCCAGAGGAGGTTCAGCATAAATTCAGGTAGTTCATTAACCAACCTGCAACCCTAACAGTAAAGTAGTGTTTACCCAGCTGAGCTCTGCGGAGAGGTAGTTCAAGGGCATTCCTGGTCATACTTCTTGTACTGTATTGATTTACAATGGGGTGGAAACAGTTTTTTAGAGCAGGGGGAATTAGGCTTAGCAATGTTTTCTTGGCTAGTATACGTTTGTAGCTTAATTCTTTTTTTTATTTTTATCATTTTGCCCCTCTGTCTTGCTGCCGATTATCCATCCACCTTGTCACGGTGCCTTCACGTGGCTTCCACCTTCTTGCTGTGCTCATCCCCCTGAACCTCTGACTTACCCCTCAGAGGGTGGGGTCACAGCATTGGCCAGGTGCCACGATCCTTGTGAGTATCTGGGGAGAGCCAGTTGAGAGGCTAATTGAAGCAGAAGGCAGGCTTCACAGAGGCAGTAGACAGAGGGAGTTTTTTTTCCCATTTTTACTGAGGGTGGGGATGTGCAATGACATCCTGCATCCACCCCGCCCCTTGGTACTGTTGCTAGTCAGCAGCTGCAGGACCCTGGCCTCTGCCAGGGTCTGTCGAGTGCCAGACGAGATCCCCACCCTCCCTCCGGAGAAGGAGAACTGTCCACAGAACACTCCATCCTTCTCCCCCGGCTGGCCCTCCAGGGACCTGGGTCCATTCCCAAACTAGGGTTGCCGGCGTCGCAAGTAGAAATCCAACCACTGCGCCAATGGGCTGGCCATTTGTAGCTTAATTCTAATAAAGGTAGCCATTTCATTTTGGGTGTGTAGGGTACAGTTATGGGTGCGCTTATCAGCCCGAACACAAAGTGACGGGCTTTATTGTAGGGCACCGTATCCCTGCTTATTACCATGTCACAGGCTGCTGTGTATACGGTTAGGCCATAGTCAAGTAGGGACAGGATGGAGTTAGACACTACCAATCACCTGGTATCAGCTGTAAAGTTGCTCTGATTTCTGAAATTATCAATCTTTATTGTTTTATCTTAATACAGTAATACAATAAACCACTGTGCAATGTACAAGGAACACATTCTGGATAAACCAAAATACCACTAACTACCCCCCTCCTCCTCCACCCTCCCCTTTTCAGCCCCCCAAGGAGTGTGCCACTTATAATTATAAGTGCTTATAAGTTCTCTAGAGAGGAGTTAAAAGGAAAAAAAACAAGAAAAAAGGTCAGCTAGGGAATCAGTATTAACACCATGATCTAATACAGGTACAAAGCATAAAGCCTACCCCATCTTTTATCAAAGAGGTGAAACTTGTTACCTGAATCTGCAATTAGATGTTCAGACCTAAGATACACTGTGATCTCATTTAACCATTCAGTGTATGATATGAGCAATTGATCTTGCCAGTGTTTAAGCACTAACTTTTTGACAGCCATGGAGACTAAAGCCATATGGAACCTACGCTCTTTGACTCCTATGTCCTTATAAATACCCAGAATACAAATTTCCACTGTAAACAGCTCTGCGAGGCCTAGCAGAGGATCCAAATTACTTTGCAGCATATGCCATAAAAGTGCCACCTTTTCACATTGCCAGAATATGTGTAATAGATTCCCCTCCAATTTGCCACATCTAGAGCAATTAGGACTAGAGAGATGCCTGATCTGATATAATTTAACTGGAGTGTAGCACATGTTATTAAGTAAATGGTATTGGGTAAGTCAAAATGTATCCTGAGCAATGTAAAGATAAAGGTCTTTCCAGATTTGTGGCTAATTGATATGTGTTTCTGGTAGCAGAGAGGTCCATGCTTTAGAGCCTGCAAGAGGATCTGGATGTTTAACAGCCAAGAGACTCGCATACACCAGGGATATGCAGTGGGGTTTAGGGAATAGATTTCACATTTGCTCTAATATAGTGTCCAACTTGGTTATTTGAGATGTAGTATCAAAGTGGTTTCCTATTAGGTGTCTCACCTGGAAGACTTTGAAAATGCAGGAACCAGGTATTTTATATTTCTTGACAATATCTGTGGAAGAAAGAAGGGAGTTCTGCAAATACAAATCAGCTACCTTAGCTTCCTGTATATGAGGTAGCCAGCCCTAAGTAAGGCTTCTGCCGCCTATTTTAATGTTAGGGGTTAAGAATAAGTGGTTGGGCCACATCAGGTGAAGAAGATATTTTGAGGAAAGAACAGCATTGAAGAAAGACCTTTAAGAAGGTTCCGATCACTGAGTGATATAACTCTGGTGGAAGGGCTTTCCATGCAGTGAAAACAAATGGATGAGGCTTCCAAATTATAGGAGTGTGATATCTGATTTTCTATCTGAAGCCAGATGGGTGTGTAATTTCCTCTAGCGTAACTAACCACCTGCCCGACCTCGACATATGAATGGCTCAGTACTACAAGAGAAAGTTAGGTAGGCGCAGTCCACCACCTTCCTTAGGAAGACTTAACTTATGAAAAGGGTGTCTGAGATGTTTGTTTAGCCAAATAAAGCCTGAAATAATGGAATGTATGCAATGAAAGAAGGACATAGGAAGCCAAATGTTTAACATTTTCAAAGGGTAAAAAATTCTGGGGACAATATTCATTTTAACAATATTTATTCACTCCCATAGGGCTAATGGGAGTGATTCCCATCTACGAAGATCTTGTTGAATAGAGTTCACCAAGTCCTCCAAATTTAGTTTCCGGGCCCTCAAGTGGTCTGAAGCTAGAAATATACCTAGATATTTAATAGAATGTGGAGACCATGTCATACTAAACTGTCCAAAGTGAGAGCTGTGAGTTAGGTGGTTTAAGGGAAATATTTCTGTTTTAGACTGATTAACTTTGTAATTAGAAAACTTAATGAATTGTTCAATTACTTGGAGGGTGCTCTCTAAGGAGGGTATTGGAGGATCTAGATGTAGCAGAATATCATCTGCATAGACTGATAAAGTTACAGTGTGGTTAAGAATGGGGATGCCCTTAATCTGGGGTGTTGATTTGATACTTCGAAGAGGTTCCACGTAAAGATTGAAGAGGAAAGGCGAAAGTGGACAACCATGTCTAGTGCCTTGGAAAAGAGGAAAACGGGATGCGAAGACTCCATTACAGTAAATCTTGGCTGAAGGTAAAGAATATATGGATTGGAGCCAAAGGACAAATTGGGGGGGAACCCAGTTTCTTCAGAGTCATCCAGAGAAATTCCAAATCTACTCTGTCGAATGCTTTTTCAGCGACTAATGAGATTAGAGTCATGGGGGATTGGGATGTCTGGACAGCCTGAAAGATATGACTAATTTTCCTGAGGTGGTCCGCAGAAGAGCATCTGGGTACAAAACCAACCTGTTCGGGGCTCAGTAAGCCTGTCCAGACTGATCTGATATGCCAGGAGAGAAATTTCATTAATATTTTGATGTTGTAATTTATAAGAGAAATCAGACAGTAGCTGGAAGGTTGTGATTGTGGCTTATCCGGCTTAAGAAGTAGAACTAGTGTGGCTTCCAGAAGTGATGGGTCTAGAGAGTCTGCTGACAGTATGTATTTGTATAGTCTAAGTAATAGAGGTGCTAATTCCTTAGAGAATATTTTGTAAAAATTGGGGGGAAAACCATCCGGTCCGGGGCCTTATCTAAGACTAAATCTTTAATTGAGGCCTCTACTTCTGAGAGAGTTAAGGAAGACAGTAGTGAGGATCTCTGTTGTTCTGACAGTGGAGGGATCTCCAGAGAGTCTAAATAGGCCTCGGTATCCTGGTAGAAATTCTCAAAAACTTCACAAATTTCCTGAGGAGCAGTTTTAATAGTTCCATCTTGAGCTAAGATTGAAGGGATCAGTCTAGAGCCCTCCAGCTTACATAATCTTAAAGCGAAGAGCCTACCTGTCTTCTCTCCGTGGTCCACATATGTAGACTTGGACCCAAATATTCAAACTGCACCCAAAAAGTGCACAACAGCAGAAGCAAGCGCAAGTCCACATGCCCATGCACAAGAAGTGCGATATTCAAAAACTGCGCAGGCCAGGATGCGTCTACAGCCAACGACTGAATATCACACCACCTGCACCATAGCACAACTAGGGATGTGAAGCTGAGCATATCTGATGTGCCATAGTGCAACAAAGGATGCTCAGTGGAGCAGTCCAGAAGCACCATAGCGCAACTAGGGACATCCCCTGCAGCAGGGCAGCAATGCAACAGCCCAACTAGGGATGCAGGGGCCCACCACCCATGCCACAGATGGGCAGAGGAGCACACAGCAGAACAGACATCATCTCCCACACCCCATGCACTGCACAACTGGGGGAGAGCTGGAATCACCACTGGCCCATGGATACCAGCAACTTAACCCACAGCCGGGCCATGGTGCCCCAGCAAACCCCCTAGCAAGCTGCGACTGGCACACAAGGAGGGCTGACCACCCCGTGGTACCCCATCCCACCAATGCAGAGCACACCCTGCACCACAATCGCCATACACCCATCCCAGGAGTAGCGCCCAACAGTGCAGGACACCCTATGCATGCCACCACCCCCACTGTGACAATGCAACCCTGTGCACCACGGAGCCATGCAAGGCATCCCCACCATATGCACCCTGCTGCAGGTGGCAGCAGACAGCAGTACAACAACAGCATACACAAAGCCAGCCTGCACGTCCCCCCTGAGGTACAGCTGAGAGACCGACCATGTGTTGCCAAACGAGGTACCCCACATGCGACAGGGCATGCCCCAGACCCCACCTCCAGTGGTACAGCACCCTGCACACCCTCCCAAGGACACATCCTGTCCCAGCACTGGCCACAACAGCCAACACAGACATGCACAGTGTAGCATGGAAGCATGCACCACACAGGATGCAACACAGTGCATGGACAAACACCCACCCATACCCAAGGGCACACCAACACAGGGACACAGTAGCGGGTCAACCAAGCCACTGGCATGTGGCCACGGCTGACGTATACACATGGCCAGCACCCCTACATTGCATAGGTGTGCCAGCCACCCTGCGCAGGCACCATGAAGCTGTATGCCACCAGCATGCCGCCGGAGCACCAGTGAAAGACACTGGAGCACATCCCCTGCAAAAGACACAAGCGACAGCATGGAGGGGGGACAAGAACAGCGGAAGCCACAGTGCCACTGGAGGCATATGTGCACCATACTGGTGATGGAAGGCAACCTGGCATTGTGCCGGGTACTGTTGTTATCCAGCATGGACAGCCACCACTGACACACCTGCAGACCGTACATATCACAGACATGCAAGGGTGTCAGCTGCACAGGCCATGGACAGTCTGACGTGGTGCCATGCACACAGTGCAGGCCCCGTGGACCACTGCACACAGGCATCCAGTGCACAGAGTACAACACACAAACCACAGACAGTGACTGATCCCCTGCCCACCCCATAGGCGTTTCTGCACACACACACACACACACACACACACACACCCATAGTGCACCATCCCTGACACTATGCACACTGCTGCAGCTGAGCACCTGTAGTCCGCTGCAAAATCAGAGACCACACAGTTGTCATAGTAAAATGCTTATATTTAAAAGAAGTAACAAACCTATTTACAAATATTTACAAGAGGGGGGAAGGGCCACATAACAGGTGGGGGTGGGTAAGGGGCAGGGGTGAACATACGGGAGAGGGAAGAAGGGGTGTGAGGGTGGGTCAAAGGGGGGAAGGTGGTAATAGGGGCATGGAGTCATCAATGTGCGCCCTGGTCCTCCTCCAAATGGTGCCTATGTCTGCCGCTCCTCCTCCTCACCCCGTGGCAGTGGATCCTCTGTAACAGCTCCAGTGTCACCCATGCCACCTGGAGAAGCTCCCACACACTTCTCTACAGTGCCTGACGTCGCCGTCCACCTAGGACGAGGGAGCAGAGTCAATAAGTGTGACTGTCCAGCCCCCTGCAGCCCACCCATTGTGCATGGCATACAGCCATGTGCCACACCCCTGTGATGGTGTGCAACCACCCACAGTGACCGTGTCCACAAGACCTGCCTACCCAGGCAGCCACAGCCATGTGGACCACTGTACACACCCACCACCCATGTTCTGCACAGCACCACCATGGCCGTACAGTGACTTGGCTATGCGGTGTGAAGGCAGTGCCACAGCCATGTGCCCAGTGCATGCGTGGACCACCATTGATGCACTCCCAGACATGCAGTGCCACTGGACAGTGCTGACTGTTACAAGTTGTGTGCATGGCAGTGGTGTCAATGGATGGTGGCCATGCCCCGCGGTCCTCCCAATTATACAGCATGCAATAGTAATCATGGATGTAAGGCACTCACCATCATCAGGCTGGTCCACGCGCCACTGACCACCATTATCCCTCCTGCCCTGCTGCTCCTCCAGGCAGCGCCCCCATTCCCTGGCCTGCCTGCATTCTTCGGGCCCTAAGGTGCAAACATGAAGAGAGGAACATCAGTACAATCCGTACGCAAGTCCCCTGCCCCCATGTGTGTGCAATCCCACACAGCCATACCCATCCACCCACACCCAGATACCAACACCACAGCCAGCACTAGGCAGCCCCCCCCATGTGCAGGACCACGTGCAACCCGTGATACCATTATGGATGATAATAGTGTATGGATGTGGCACCTGCATGTGGCCCGTGGGCACCAGCATGCCCCTCCTGGCATAGTGCTTACAAGCCGAGCAAACAGGTCGAGGTCCACAATACCTCATGTCCCGTAATAGGTGGCGACACTGCTTTCCACTGTGCGCCCATACCGATGACGGCACTCCTCAGGCGTCGGCCACCTCCCGCCACACCACACTCCTGGCCCTGTCCAGTGGTGCATCTCCCACAAAGCCCCAGCATGGGCTCAACCTGTGCCACCAGGTTGGCTAGCTCAACTGGCTCCATTATTACCGTTTCGCCTCCCCGCCGCCCATCTCTTTCAGTGTGGTGATTCAAATGGCACTCGCAGTACAGTCTGCCACCGCAGATGCTGTGCAGTACAGCACTGCTATTCCCTATTGCACTGTCACCGAACAGCGTAATAGTGGTGCACCCATGCCTGATGCATGGTGCCTAGGGGGCAAAGGTTGGGCACGGGGTTAAGGGTCTCTGGCGCACGGACAGCCACAGCGTGATTGGAATCCAATGCATGTAGGGCGATTGGGTGCTTGTGTGCCACCTCCTGTAGTGGCCTACAGCGCTGTTGCCCCAGTGCGTCTACAATGCCCCAGTGCCACAGTGCCATATATGTGAACAGCGCTGTAGCGCCACTGGCACAATAGTGGTCATGCCCTGCATTGCCTCCCATGCACAGCATGTCAGCAGCGCAGCAGGTGCCTGCATCATCAACCCCGGCATGCGCAGTTAGGTGTGTACTGCGCATGTCACAGAACTGCACCCTTGGATCAGCACGTTCAACACAATTGCGCAAAGTCCAACAGCGCGATATTCAGCTGGCATATGCAAATCATCTAATCAGCCATTCAATGCTGCAGTCACTGCATTTGCATCCACTTAAATATGTGCTTCACCTCATTTGCATGGGTTGTGCTATAAAAATGCGACATTGGGCTGCACTGGCCATAGTCGGTTACTGCAGTCTATTGCGGTGAGTTGCATGCTGTTTAAGAGTGTGGACTGTGGTGTTTGGGACATGCATGGGACTGCACAGTCACAGGTAACACCTGTCATTCTCACAGGATGAATCATGACTGATCATGAGGTGGAGGAAGAGGAACAGAGACTTGGGAGGAAGAGGAGGCCAGAACTTCACAAAGGCAGAGACAGATGCCCTGTTTGAGGCCTCACCTCGACCAGGAGCCACTGCTCATGGACGCCAGGGAACACCACAGGCCCGTGCTGCTGCATGGGGAGGAGGTGGCGGCGTGCTGTCAACCTGCATGGCAGCCACCAGCGCCGATGCAGGAGTGCAAAAGAAGATAGGCATGGACAGGTGGAAATTAAAGAGAAGGTGGCTGCCATCAGGGGCAGCATGGTCTGCGACCAGTGGGGACAGCTGGAGGTGCAACGCCTGACCCCACAGGAAAGAGCGGGTTGCTGGCAGCAGCAAAGCGGGCAGCCACCGAGGTGTTCCGTGGTGGATTCCAGATGGGTAGTAGCACTGCATCGTAGTCAGGTCATGGTCAGTCATTGGTGGGGCGGGGTAGGTCACATACATTAACGATACTGCTTTTCCTTACAGCTCCAGAGTATCTACATGGGTCAGCGGTGGTGGGCTTCTCCACTGAGGGCAGTAGCATGGAGATGGAGGAGGGCCTGTCCACCTCCACAGGCATACGGGGGGTCAGGGGGACAGTGGGCCCGCCTGGACGTCCGGACTGATGTTGGTGGAGCAGGTGCGGAGGAGGCCCTGCCTGTGTCCCAGCATGCCAGCGTCCATGGATGCCAGCATGCTGAGACTCAGGCTAGTGCCGGATCCGTCACCGCTGATGATGGGGCTAACATCATGGGCAGTGAGAAGTGTAGGCCACAGGATGGCCACACAGTAGGTGACATCGCGGCCATGGCTGTGGGTGGTGCCGCCCTGGAGGCCTGCTTGACATCACAGTTCCAGCCTGTGTCTGTCTGCACCAGTGGGGCAGCACTGGTGTGTGTCCAGGACAGTGGGGCTGTTGCAGCCACTGTGGCAGCACCATTGAGCCCTGGAGAGCAGCAGCCAGAGGGGCAGCATCAGCAGTCGGCCAATGGCCATGGGGGTACAGTGTCAGGGGGCAGCGTCAGTGCACCACCTGTGGACATGCCCAGGCTTGGCCCTGGTGTGCAGCACCCACCCTCAAGGGGTGATGAGCATCAGGGCTGCAAACACCATAAGGGACAGCATGCCGATCAGGCAGATGACCTCTTAGATGAGCACACCCGCATACTGCAAGCATCAGTCAATCAGCAGATGCGGCTTGTGACGGCAGTGGATGCACTGAGTGCGGCTCTGCACCAGGAAGAGGAGTGGCACAGCAGAGACACCACTCTGCTTCTGGCAGGGATGGACCTGTTGCGGGAGGATGTGACCGCTGCCATTGACAGGCAGACACAGGCATTCACAGCTGTCATGGCCACAATGGGCACACAGTTATTTGCCCATGTGTCACAGACACCATGCAGTGCAATGTTCACCCCCCGTTCCTGGCGTCGTGCAACACTATCCTTGTCAACACCGGGTTCAGCTGTGGGCATCCCGAGCATGCCTGGTGCAGGCATGTTCGATGTGCTGCAGAGCCCTGTGCGATCACGGTTGCGTTCACACAGTGGAACCCGTGGGGGATTGTTGGTGCCACCCCATGAGGCCAGTGTCCAGCCTGTCACTGCTGGCGGGTCTCGGCGGGGCCGCCCACGCATCCGTGGTGGCTGTGGCACTTTGGTGTGTGCCTGACCTGTCTCTCAGCATGGCTACTGTCTGATGCTGCCCTGTGTGCATTGTGTCGTTCAGCGGGCAATGCCGCGGGTGGGGAAGCACCGAGTCCTGCAGCACGCATATTCCATCTGCACACCCTTCCGGCTGCTGTCCGCTGTGGTGTGTGCATGATGATGCCTAGTGCGCTGCAGCACCACTGTGCAGTGGTGCCCAGCATCTGACACACACAATGACAGGCAGTGGGTGGTGGTCTGTGGACATGTGTGTGGCTAGGGGTGGCGGTCTGGGTCGGCGTGCCTCCTACCCTTTGTGCATGTCTTGTGAGGTGTGTGTGTGTGTATGACCGTGTGCCATGTTAGACCTCTCCCATCCCTGGTGGTGAGTGCGGTTCCATGCTCGGCCACTTCCCTTGACAGCATGCACCACTGGTGTGTGTCCATGTATGTTTGGGGGTTGTGCCTTTGCCACTGGTGGTCGCACATGGCCCCATGACTTACCTGGGCTGGCTGAAGTGCTCCTCTGTGATGGTGTCCCAGTGCAGCTGTGCCAGCCGGATCAGTCAGGGGTCCCATCGCCCAAGGGGGGCTGCCCATCACCATCTTCACCAGCGTCCTCATCATCCCCATTGCTGTCCCCCTCTTCTACCTGTACGGCTATCCCACAGTCATTGGCCATGTTGTGCAGGATGCAACAGGCCAGGAATAGTCCACAGGCCTCTGAGGGGCTGTACTGTAGGGCACCGCCAGACATGTCCAGACAACGGAAACGTGCCTTCAGCATCAAGAACACACACTCGATGACATTGCGTGTGGTGGCATTGCCTCACTGTAGCACTGCTGCGATGGAGTCGCAGGCTACCAGTATGGTGTGAGCAGCCAGGGACAGAGTGGGTATCCACTGTCACCTGTGTGTAGAGGGTGGAGGTTAGTTTGGTGATCAGCGTCACCCTGCCTTGGGCAATCTAGGCCAATACCCATGTCACCCCGACCATGCCCCTCCCAAGCTCTGTGTTTGTCCGCGTGGTTTGCATACTCACCCACTAAGTGGCCAGTGGGGATGTCCCCACTCTCGAATCTGTGGCACAGTGCCGACTGGTGCCAGATGAAGACATCATGTGCTCCCCCAGGGTGCGTGGCACAGACGTTGATTATGCACCCCCTGGCATCGCACACCACCTGGCAGTTGATGCTTGCATAGCCCTTCCGATTGATATATGCAGCCCTTTGGGGCCGGTAGGTGTGCGAATGGCCACATGGGTGCAGTCTATTGCCCCTAGCATGTCAGGCATCGTGCTACCCTGTGGAACTCCTGTATGTTTGCTGTGCACTCAGCCGCGGTGCTGGGGAAATGGATGTACTCCGCAGCATGTGGCAGCAGTGCGCTGAGTAATTGGGTGAGGTGGCATGATGCAGCTGACTGGGTTATGCCTGTGGTGTCCCCTGTTGGTCTCTGGAAGGTACCCGTGGTGAGCAGGCACATGCAAGCTGTCACCTTTGTCTGCACTGACAGAGCATGGCTCCGTCGTGTGGGTACCTGCATCACATCACTGCACAGCTCACAGAGCCACCTCAGAATTGCCCAATTCAGGCAGTACTGGCCCACAATCTCGGTATCGCTGTACAGCTTGAAGCTGGTGTGGGCTCGGTACTGCCTGTTGGGGGCATACCGCTGATGGGCCCTTCCATGGCCGCGCCCCCTGCTGCCTGCCTTCTCACCCCCCTCATTACTGCCTCCATCTGGATGGTGGCACTGGCTATGTCCCTGGCTTGTGTTCCCCCCCAGCAGCTGTTTCTGTGTTCTCCCCGCTGTCCTGGCTGCTACTTCTCTGGCACTGCGAACACCTTCCTCTGGTGGCCTCAGTGCTGTGTGGCACTTCCCCCTTCTGCCTGTGGTTTGGCTGTGGCTCCCCACACCTTCCCTGTGCCTGTGGGTTCAGGGTGCCCTTTCTCTGTCCTGCCCTGTGTGTCTATCCTGCCCTGTGTGTCTGGCTAGAGTTCAGCCACATGTGCCTTCCCTGTAGCGTTCTTGCACTTCTCCCTAGTTCCTTTTTATTTTGGCTCATTTCCACTATTGCACAACTTCCACTTGCTCCCCTACTGCGCATGGCACATGTTGTTGAATATCGCACTGCGCCATTTATGCATGGTTCCTCCCCCTTCAGTTGCACATGCGTTCATTATCATTGTGCACTTGCTCAGCATGATTTGGGGGGGTGCATCTACCTCCCGCTGAATATCGCAGAATGGCACATTTTCGGACTTGCGCTGGAGCAACCTTACCTTTAGAATATCTGGGCCTTAGTCTTTAAAATTGCATATTCAGCTTTTTCCCGTAGTAAGTCAACATACCTATTTCTGAGGGATACTAAAGCAGTAAGTGAGTCAGAGGTTGTAGACAGGGAGAAGGAGAGTTCTGCCATCCTAATTTGGCCAAGAAGAGAGATAGCCTCCGCCTCTCTGTGTTTTTTCCTATATGAGGCAATCTTAATGAGCTCACCTCTGAGACAACACTTGAGAGCTCCCACAGCATGTCTTCTTTTTGGACCAAATCTCTGTTATCTTCTAGAAAGGATTGAATAAGGGAGTGTATCTTGGAGACTATGGTTTTGCCTTTTAGAAGCTGGGTATTTAATTTCCAAACTGTATCTCTCTGGCTAAGGGGGTCTAAAGTTATTAGTGCCCACACCATGGAATGATCTGACAAAACTATAGGATTCAAGCCAGCTTGACATAGACCTCGCAGGAGAGGGAGGCTGAGTAAAATCTAATCTAGTCTAGACCATGTTTGATGAACCATTGAGTAGAAAGAGAAAAGCTTCCGATTAGGGTTGAGAATGCACCACAAATCATAAAGTCCAAGTGAATCTATAAAATCATTCAAAGCCCTTTGGGATGGTGAGGGGGGGTTTAAAGCCAGATGTGATCTATCCAAATCTTGAGTAGGGGGGATATTCCAATTCCCTCCCAGAATCAAGGAAATAGGTAAAAATGAGGTAAGCTTATTTACCAGATCCATAAGGAACACAGGATCGCCTCCTACTGGACCATATACAGAACCCAGGATGACTTCTTTACCCATTAGTATACATTTGACCAGGATAAATCTGCTGTTCAGGTCCACAACAGAGAATTCTGGCTGAAATGATATATTATGTTTAATTAGTATAGCTACCCCCCCCACTTGCAGGTGATTCCCCTGCTGAAAAAACTTGTGCTATCCCTTGTTGTCATAGCCACATGGCCTCAGTCACCAACAAGTGTGTCTCTTGTAAAAGAATAATACCAGCATTTAACAAGTTACAGTGTTTCAATACCTGGATTCGTTTCACAGGATCTCTGATTCCCCTAATGTTCCACGTTATGACTTTAATAGCTACATTCGCCATTTATAGTACATAGAGCATTTGACCCACCTACTATAACCTTCAGATTTATGAAAGCTTTATGGCACACTCCTTCCCACCCCCACCCTTCCAAATGCCCATCCCTCCCCCAGAAGCACTGTATGTATTGCTACCCTCCCGTCTAACAGTAGTCCTCCCTCGCTTTATCCACATTGCTTTCTCCAATCTTAAAATTTGTGCTTTGTGAAAAATAATCTGGTTAGTACAAAAATCCAGACTTCTTTCCCTCCTTCCCCCACCCCAGAAACTATATACAAAGGACCATATTACCAGTCCAAATACCCAGAAATGTATGTGGGTCCCTCCCCCCCTACAGCTCCTGACTGCTCCTCTAGTACAACGAATTCCAAAACTGAAAAACAGTAATTAACTCATTGCCTCCTAGAAACGTCTGTAGGTGTCAGCAAATCTAACTACAGTGTGTCCCAGAACACCTACAGAAGTCATCTACAGACTTCGTGTGCCCTAGAAATGTCTAGAGAAGTTACTCACATATTTTAATATTACTTGCCAGCCAGAATTGATTAGAATTGACTGCATAGTACCATTAGAAAGGTAATGTTGTGCTGAACAACCTTGCCACTGACACTTTGTGTGTATCATATTCACTTTAGGAGTTATTCATATTTGTTTATGATATTTTGTCAATCTAGAATCACCTAAGCACTTTAAAAAAAACACACATTCTGGGTGTCTTAGCCAGTATAAAACAAAAACCAAATTGAGTACAGCTGATTGCATAGAACCGTTGGAAAGGCAATTTTGTGTGGAACAACTTTGCCACTGATACGTTGTGTGCGTCATGTATACTTTAGGAGTTATATGCATTTCTATATGGTATGGTGTGTATGGTTCAGATTTGTCCCTCAAACCTCACCAATACACCTTGACTCAAATGGGAAAATGATGTTTAATACTACAGAAATAGCTGTTTGTTTTACAAACAAATTATTAAAATTACATCTAATGTCTGGATGCTTAATTTGGTGTTGATATGTTACATATTTCCCAACAAAAAAAGGTTTATGGTGCATTTTTTAGTGGAAAAAATATTTTGTTTTGCTGTTTCAACCAGCACAGAAATAAAACTAAATTACCTGCTATTCCTTGCATACCACTGTTGGAAAGGTAATTTTATGCTGAATAATTTTGCCACTCATACTTTGTGTTTAGTACTTATGGTTTTTGTGCTATTAGCATTTGTTTGCGGCATGCCAATTATGGCTTGATTTTACTTAGAAGGGCCCAGGATTAACTGTTAACAGTATATAGGAGACAAGTGCTGCAACTTCAGAAAGCTCCTGTGGAAGCAATGAGTTAATGCTCTTAGAGTTTGGTTGAAGCCTAATCCGGAGGCAAGCCTAGTATAAGAAAACCCATAAAAAAGGATACTGATGGAGCATTAGGGAGCTGTACCCCCCTTACTTAGAATGCTATGCAGCTACCACAAGCTTGCTTGGACCCGAGCCCCCATCCCTGCCTGGATAATCAGCCTTATTCTATTAGGGGAATAACCAGAATAGGAATAGAATTATAACACCAACCTAGCGCTACTGGGCAAGGTATCCAGAATCTGGTCGATTGCCCCTAAGCCTATGAACTAATCTTGGACCATCATAAAAATTTGATAATTAAATACACTCACCCTTAGCTCTACAGCACTATATAAACATAGGGATTTCCCAATCAGACCTGTTTCAACTATATGAGAATCCCCCCCACCTGCTAAGCCAAAAGCTGTAAACAGAGAGAAATGTCAACCCCTCTTTAACAAATCAGCATCTATAAACATTGTAACGAGCTAGTAACATCAATAATGGAGAACGAAAATTAATGTTATTTACTGTGTGTTCAAGTCATAAGTCCATAAAAGTCTGTAACTGTATGGTAGGCCATGGAATTGAGTGGGGGAAGAGACAGCATCCTGGACAAATGCACGGTCCATTCTCAAAATCAGACCCATGGAATCCTTCCCTAAGAAAGAAGTTCCTCCTTCCCGTGTGAGGCCTGGAGTTGCACAGTAGTCCCCAGCAGTCGTGTCGGTACACTGCAAGCCTGAAAAAAGCCTCAGCCTATCCATACCATACTTAAGAAACCTTGAACAGGTACCATCTATAAAAATTTCAAAGACTTTAAAGTGACATGCTAACCCTGCATGATGGGAGGAAAACCTCCAGTAAAATAGATACTGTGGTTAAACAAGAATGTTCAGCCATTTTTAAACAGGTCCATTAACTTGCTTGCCAGGTCACTTGCCACCTGTGTAGGCGAGTCAAAGGAAATTCAGTTGCCCGATATAGAAACCTGCAACTTAGCTGGGTAGCTCATCCTGAATGGTATGCCAGCAGCTAATAAGTTACTGACTGTGGGGTGAAAAGCTGTACGTTTATGCCTTACTTCATAGGACAGATCTTGTGTTATTCTTAGCTTGGTTCCTTCCCAGGTGATAGATTGAGTCTCTCTAACTTTTTCCAGCACATGCTGTTTCTTGATGTAACTCAGGAACTTTAGGATTATTGGACGAGGTGGAGCACCAGGTTATGGTCTAGTCTGAGTGACTTGTGGACTCTTTCGATGAGATAGTTAGCGTTAAGTGGGGAGGGACCCACAATCTACAGGAGGAGCTTTTGAATAAACGCCACTGTGTTAGGGCCTTCCTCCAATTCTGGTAGCCCCAGAATTAAGATGTTGTTGCGATGGCTTCTCCCTTCTAAATCTTCAGTTTTTAGTTCAAGCTTCTGCACTTGCAGTCAGAGGTGAATTAGCTCCGGGTCAACCTTATCCCTCCACTTCTCTAGCGAGGCCGATCGGGCTTCTTCATTGCCCATCATCTTATTGAGATCCGCCATATTGCCCCTGATGGATTTAATTTCAGTAGAAATCTCCATGAGGGTATCTCTAAACGGGAGGAACTCCTGTAGGAAGTGATCCTCTGTTAGGGGAATCGGCTGGATTGTTGTTGTGCCACTCTTGCCCGGTAGCCACTTTGGGCCTTTGGCTTCTTTGGCATTTTCTCGGGTGAGGGAGGAGGCATGTGTTTCAGCTGGGCCTGCCTCATATCAGTGCCCTTCGCGGAGGAAAGGACTCTAGTAGCGATGCAATCTTCTGCAGTAACTAGTGCTGTAGGCAGGTTCATCCCTCTGAATTGATTATTTAAGGCTGAGGAAGCCAAATTCATGTTTAAAAGGCAGTAATGACAGGAGTAGGGTGGGAGCTCAGAGTCTCAGCTGCTATCAGGTTGCCTGCATCATGTGACTCCTACTCTGATTTCTGAAAAGAGCATCTATCCTTCTGTTACAGACCATACCAGGTTACCAAAATTGGGGGAAAAGGATAAAGTGTCATCCAGCACCGGTCCAGGATATTTAAACCTTTCCACCTGTTTTAGGTTCTGATCGTTATAACTGAGGATGTGAAGGGGAGCCTTACTCTTCATTCATGGGCTACTGAAAATCATGATTTTTTTTTTTATTTGAGGACAAGTTTATTAAAAGAAAACCAGTTTTCTAAGGCCACAATGTCACCTTGTTTGTTACAAGTGAGGTTACCATGGTGATTGCTTTTAGTGCAGATGACAGCATCATCTCCACATAGGAGAACATTAGCTGACCTGCAGCTACATGTCAAGTCACGCTGGTCAATGTGCTCTGCAACAAGCCATATTATTAGCTCCAGCGTCAATCTGCCCCCTACACAAATTGTTCCTGGACAATTCACCCCCGTATAAATTTAATAAAATAAACTCCAGGGGAATGCAATTCGGATTGAATAGTTTAGGGAGCCAATTGATACCAGAGCTTATTGCCTGGTGTGAGTTGTTGCCATGCACATTGAAAGGGACAAATTGATGTGCCACACTGACCTGCAGGTACCAGGCAGCTGGTTAATAAAAAGGCTGAAGAGGAGAGGACCCAGAATGGAGCCCTGCAGTACACCTCTGGATACATTCCAAGTGTCACAAAAGAAGCCATCAATTTTCACACGTTGTGTGTGTTCAGATAGGTAGCTTTGGAACCAGGCTACTGAGTTCCTGGACAGGCCAAGACCAAGGAGCCTACCAAGCAGGAGCTTGCGGTTGACCAGGTGAAAGGCCTTTGTTAGATCAATATATATGGCTCCACCTTTCATTATCAAGGGCCCTATTCAAGTAGCTTGTGTCTATCAGTGCTATTTTAGTGTTGTGGATTTTTCTAAAGCCGTGCTGCTAGGCACATTGTAATTTGCAAGTGACTAGCAGATCCAATGCAATTCTTTTCAGTGCTTTATACAATGGGGAGAGAATTGAGATAGGTCTATAGCTGGCCAGGATGGAGTGGTCACCTCTTTTAAAGACTGGATTGATGAGCGCAGATTTCCCTTTCTCAGGGAACTGGGACTACCATAGAGAGAAATGAAAAATGTTGTAAATGAGGTAGGAGAGATCCTCATGAGCCAGTGCTAGTAGCTGCATGTCAAGAGAGTCACACCAGGTCGCACCGGGAGATGAGCAACTTGTTGCTCAGTGTGCCTTCCTAATGAAACATTTCAATAGAGTCCCTCCACCCTCATTTTACCAAGGACCTTCCTGATATATTTGAGGGTATCTTTCACTGTGACAGGTCTGAAGTAGACTGTGGGGTACCTTAGGTCAGGTCCTCTAAGATTAGCTTCATGATCAGTGCCATCACTGACAGGCTTGTTTGGTATATTGGGGATGGATCCATGACTGGTCATCGACAAAATATTTTTCGAATGACCAGACAGCGAACCAAGCAGGTCAACTGCATTTTGCAGTCAGCTGCTGGTTTCAAAGAAAACTAAGTGTTTTCTTTGACCCCCACATGGGGAGCTGTGCCCCCCACAACCCCCCACTTAGGATTATCAACTCCGAGTCAGAGCTGATTTGAGGGGGGGGTGCAGGACCCCCAACAGACAGTGCCATTATCCAGCGGGTTCCCTACAGTGATGTGGCACTGTAGTCGCTGTAGGGGACCTAAATCTTGAAAAGTCACTGTCGGGTGGGATTACCATTGGGGATGACAGCACTGATGTCAGTGCAAGCTTCACTGAACCCTGTGGCTATTTTGTAGGGTTCTAGAACCTCTTTCCCACCAGCCATGAGCATTCTCAGGGGCATTTCTTCCCCTTTGCCAAGAAGCTCTGAAACATTCTCAAAAAATATTTTCCTGTTTCTCCAGTTAAGGGTTTGTTGGGCCTCTAAGCATTCAGATTTGGCCAGCCTAATCCATGTGGTGCATTTTTTTCTTGCTTCTTTATATTTTTGGAGGTAAGCTTGGGACCAATCTCCCTAGCCACAGACCACAGGCTGTTCCTCTCTTTCATGAAAGCAACAAGCTCAGGGGTGATCCAGGCAGATGGTGTACCCCTGACCTTTCATATTTTGAGGGTTGCAAATTTGTCACATATTTTGGTGAATTCTGTAATAAAAAAAATTCAAGGGCTAAGCCAGTGTCAGGTATGGCATCAAGGAAACCCCAGTCAATCAGGGTGACTTGGGACTTGAAAGCAGGCAGCTTACTCTTGTTAAGGACCGGGCTAGTGACGAGTTGAGGAGGGGGCTTGTGCTGTTTAACTGCCCACACAGATAGCACTGGCCAGTAGTCACTATGGGTATTTGGCAGCACCTTGGTTGATTTAATCCTGTCAGGACAAGTTACCAGAATCCAGTCAATAAGGGTCATTATGCCTGTTCTGCAGTTGGTTCTGGTGTGTTCTGTGACCATTTGAGATAGTGGGGTAGTGGAAAGAGTGTAAGTTCCAAAACTATCTGTTATTGCTTAGCTTTCTTTTCTCTTTTGCAATAGTGCTCTGCATGCAGTAAGTCCATCCAAGTCTGGTGTATTGGTAATAGAGAGACTCTACATCCATTGAGAACAGAAATTAGGTGGTCAGAAGTGTATTTAATTGGTGAAGTCTGTTTATGCTTCTATGCTTGTCTCTGCTCATCTTACATGTATTAGACCCGAACATGAATAAAAAAAAAACTAGAGTGGAGAATGGCTCTCTTTTTACATTGTCCGACTGGGACTTTTCCTATCAAGTAGAAGAACTTGTATGTGCTCTAACTTCCCCAAGCCCGCTGCTGGTCCTTCACCTGCACCGGTATACAAGAACTCTCCTAGAGCCTGCTCACAGGGCTACACCACCTTCTGCATACCCCCCTACCCCCATTGACTCTCTCGGTCAGGGTATTATTGTATGCAGCATCAGGAAAACTGGGAACTAGCCTCTGAACTCCCTATACTGCCGCAGACAAATCACGTAGCTGAAAGAAGACCCAGCCACCCACACTTCTCCTAGGACTCTGCAGGAAACTCTTGTTCCTGCTTTTACTATGCTCAGGAAATGTTGAGCTTAATCCAGGCCCTCTGGCACCCATGGAATCCCCAGCAGAGCTACAAAGCCTCAAGGGGCTTACATTCTTGCATGTTAATGTATGTAGCCTATTAAAAAAATCACTTCTGTTCAGGCCTGGGTATGTCATACTGCTCCAGATGTTCTAGTGATTATGGAGTCATGGCTCCGACCGGCGACAAGTAACAATGAAGTTAACATCCTCTTCTACTCTTTGTTCAGAGCTGACAGGCAAACCAGAGGTGGTGGGGTAGATATTTACATCAAGGATAAATTCCCTGCCTCCATAATTGACTCAACCTCTGTCCCAAAAGAATTTGAAAGCTTGTCATTAAAGATTGAAATTGCCACCGGTGTCTCATTATGTATAATAGGATGCTACAGACCCCCATCAGCTGGACTACAGTTGTTAAAACATCTCGAAAACATCCTGGGTTCGGCATCTTCAGATTGTATCATACTAGGGGACTTCAACTAGACTGGCTCTCCAGTGCATCCACCCCACTTAAAATGTTCTGTGATTCCCTTGGGTTGTCACAGCCAATAAACGAATCCACTCATCCTAACAAGCTCAACTCTAATAACAGTACTCTCTTGGATATCATTTTAGTTAACAAACCCCATTTATTCTCCCATGCTGGCATCTTTTTCTCTGATATTAGCGACCATTGCTTCATCGAGTGTGTAAGATCCACTCTTAAATCCACAACTGTAACAAAATTCTCCTTAAAAGGTGCATACGCAACTTTGATCTCCGTGGGTATATATCAGACCTAAGAGACTCCATGCAATGGCAGGACTTCTATCTAGCCAAGTCCCTGACTATGGCTTATGATATTTTCTCAGAAAGTGTACTAGGGGCTATCAACAAGTATGCTCCCATAGTAAAAGTTTGTGCCAGAAACAAATCCTGTCAGTGGTTTACAGAAGACCTGAAAGATGCTTTGCAGAGTAGAGATGTACTCTGGAGAACTGCTAGGAAAACTAATTTAATAAATGACTGGAATTCTTTCTGGAGGGCGAGGAACCTCTGCAGCAAAATGGTCAGAGAAGCCAAAGCTAATTTCTACCGCTCTCAGTTGGAGAGCTCTTCAAGAAATGCCTCCAAATTCTGGAGGACTATAAAAGACATTGAAGGTCACACCACTGTAAATTCCCTACCTACTAAATTATTGATCGACAATACTGTCATCTCCGACAGACCGTCTATCCTTGATGCTCTCAATAATCATTTTGCCACTGCAGGGCTAGCCTTTGACTCCTCTCCCACGAATATCCTCCGCCAACAACTTGGATTGGATACACAAGAAAAACCCATCCCCAGTCCATCCTTCTCTCTGCAGCCTACCTCCTGAAAGAAGTGAAGATCTTCTCCTTCAGCTGGACACTAGGAAAAGTGCTGGGCCGACCTCATTGACCTGTACTTCTTAAAGGTTGGCTACCATGTCCTCGCAGTCCCAATTACTCATCTCTTCAACTTATCCTTGTCCCAGGGTGACCTACCGCCCATTTGGAAAAATGCACTTGTGGTCCCTTTGTTTAAGTCAGAAGATCCGAGTGACCTCAATAACTACAGGTCAGTCTCCCTACTTCCAATCCTGTCAAAGATGCTGGAGAAAATAGTGAACTCCCAGCTTCGGAAGTACCTGGAATCAGAAAAATTGCTCAACCCGTTACAATCCAGTTTTAGAGCACAGCACAGTACAATCTCTGCTCTAGCCAAGGTGACAAATGACTGGCAGCTTGAATTAGACAAAAAATTTTTTGTCTGCGCAGTTTTCTTGGACCTAAGCAAGGCGTTCAATACCTTTGATCACAGACTGCTTCTGTCGTCCCTCTGGAACATTGGTTTGGCTTCTCTATCCCTTAAATGGTTCTCCAACTACCTCTCAGGACGACTTCAACAAGTAAAGGCAGAAGGGGAAGTTTCTCCACCAAAACCCCTATTGAGGGGTGTACTGCAAGGTTCCATTCTTGGTCCCTTGCTCTTCACCATTTATAGTAACAACGTAGATGCCCCCATTAAAGAAGCACAAATACACCTATTTGCAGATGATACGGTACTCTATGCTAGTAGCCCCACACCTGAAATGGCCTGTAAAGCCCTTCAAAATGAATTTAATCTGCTGCAACATCAGCTTATAAACCAGAAACTGCTCTTAAATGCAAAAAAAACCAAAGCAATGTTCCTCTTGCCCGTTCAAAATGCAATAAATCCTGCAATTGCTGGGACACTCCCGCAGATCACTACCATTCTAGTTGAGCAGTTAGACTATGTACCAAAGTGCAAGTACCTGGGGGTCTGGTTAGACCATAGACTTACTTTCACAGATCACTTAGAAGAACTGGCAAAGAAACTTAGACAAAGACTTGGTCTGTTCTTTAGGATTAATAATCTCCTCACAAGAGACGCTAAACTGAAACTGGTTCAAACTGCCTTTCTTTCCCTACTGGATTACGCAGACTTTCTATATAGTCAGGGACCTGCAGGTACCCTAGCCAAACCGATACACTTTATCACAGAAACATAAGATTTATCATGGGTCTTCCATACTCAGCCCACCACTGTGCATTGTACACGGCAGTGGGATGGTCATCCCTTGCCTACAGACGGGCAAAAAAATGCTGCGGTTTGGACATACAAAACTATCTCAAATAAACTGCCCCAGTATATCTCTGTCTGTTTACCTTTGTGCACTCTAGGGAAGTATGCCCTGAGAAGCACCTCATATATCTACCTTTATGTTTACAAAGCAAAATCTCGCATTGGCAGAGCAGCCATCAGCTTTGTGCTCCCTCAACTGTGGAACAAGTTGCAAACAACTTTGAAATTAACTCACCCCATCAGCCTAGCAGCTTTTAAATCTCTATATCTACATCATAATAAGGAGTCCTGTACCTGTCTACCCTAAATAGTGACTCCTATAAGTCCAAGCACACTCTAATTACTACTGTTAAAAGACTGATCACATCTATAATCGACTCTTCCCTCTCCCCTTTTTCTACCCCCATATCTGTCCCTTCCACATTCCTTTGACCCTGGTTCCAGCTCTAAATTCTCCATACCATATCACTATATATCTTTTTATATTAGGTTTTATTTGTATTCGGTGCACCTGATATATATATTTCTTTACTTTTATGAAAAATTGTGTCCTACCCAAAACTAGCTGTATTTTCTGTTCCAAACATATACTACTGTCAATGCTACCTGCTGATACTTTGTATATACTGTATTATTGTATCTCACTTTATTTGTATTATTACTATTTTCTTGTGTGTTGCACCCCATGTATATTGTCCCTTGTTCCTTGTTAACAAACCCAGGTCCACCTCGAAAATGAGCTTGCTCAATGGTGATCACCTGGTTAAATAAAGACTTTGATTGATTGATTGATTGATTAATGTAATCAGCTGTGTCCAGGATGAAGCTTAAAGTTATTTTTTTTGTAGGTCACATGAACTATAATAAAATAATAGATGATAGAAAGTCCTTACCAAATGCTAATGATGATTCAATATGTTCTTTACCATATCTTTGTCCAGCAGCTGAAAATTCAGTCGTTACTATATTATTCATATTTTTTTCTCTCAGCATACTGCCCAGCTACCTAAATTAGAAACACAGAAATATAGAAAATGAAGGCCCATAAAGGCCTAGGGGCCCATCCAGTCTGCAAAATCCTGTCTTATATTAGGACTGAGTCAAATGTGATACATAACTAATACTGCCTCATTGTACCAGCACAGAGCCAGATATGGGCACAGAACTGCCTGTCTCTGACCTTATCTCCTTCTATACTCCTGATCATTTCTTTCATACCTTCCCCATAGCTCTTCTTTCTGTTTTCTCCTACAACATAGCCACTGTTGGTGGCAGAGCTGATTTCATTGCCATACCCTGCATCTAGAACAGCTATTCCTCTCCCTCTCTCTCTCTCGCTCTCCCCCCACTTAACTAATTCTCTTTACTTTTCCAAAGATCATATCTGCTCTCTATCACAGTCAACTCCTAGTTTATGTGCACTGTCTCGTTGGCTCCTATATTCTGCATCTTCTGTCACTGTATTATTTATGTGGCTGAACATGGTGGTATGCCCTCCGCATAGCGAAACTTTCACAGTGAACACGTCGATGCAGACCACATCGACAGTTTGCTGTAAAGTCTGCCCCCGACCCCGGCACTCTTTTGCCCAGTCCTGCTCCCCCTCCCCAAATCAACTCTGACTCAGAGTTGATTATCCTTGAGTCTGGGGGGCTCGGGGGGAAAAGCCTCCCAATGAACAGCAACTGTTTCTCTGATGGATTTATGTCAACTGCAAAACACGGTCAACATAAATCCATCTCTGTAATGTCAGTCGACAAAATATTTGTCAAACCAGCATTGTAGAGTCAACATGGTGCTTTATAAATCTGTGAAGCTTCCTCTGATAAATTCTAAGTGATACAATATAAAAAAATGTTATTGTATAACTAACCACAGTTTCTGCTTTAGGTGTTGAGGTCCCTCATTAGCAATTAAGGACAACTACACTTGGGCTTTACACAGCATGGTATCTTTTGGAAATGTAGCACCTGACGTGAGATTTTCTGTTCTTTATCTGCTTGGACAGATAACAGTGGGTGTGCAGTACAGTGAGTTTCTTGCTCTCAAAACTTTTAGACACAGATGTACTGTAGCAGTGCACAGATCTGATCCCTTCAAGAGATGCCAGTCAAGGTTTGTATTCATCATAGTATGTTAGAACTTGTTTTCCTTTTGCTTCCTAATAGAGGAGTAGAGTCCTGCTGGTGGAAATATGTCCTGCCATCACAGTGGCTTTTGATATTGGTGCTATCTAGCACATTTCTTTGGAATTCACCTTAGTTTTTGGTAGGCACATAACACATTAAAAAATGCACTTTGTAAGGAGCCTTCTCAAAGAATATGTGAACTCTGATTACTGTATATCACGATTTTCCAAAAAATGTGATACTGTTTCTACAAGATAGCATGGGGGTTTAGGGCTTCCATCACACAGTGGGACATGATACAATAGACAGGAGGGAATCTTGCTATCAGACCACTATTTTTGGAGGATAACAGGAGCTAGCATTGGAGAGATTCTAGTTGTGAGGAAGCAGACAAGTTTCCCACACATGTCAGAGGCCTTTAGAATACATGAATAGCCTTTTTCATTCACAGCCAGGCTCATGGAGTGAACTGTAATCCACATTTTTTTTAATGTAATATCAATTGCAATCAGAGAACACCAGTCACATTATGCCAGAGTCTGATTCACAATCCTAGAAACAGTCATTTAAAAAGGGAATAGTGAATAACTAATACTACAACCTACATCAATCTATACATTACCTACAATGATCAGAGAAAACATTAATGACATGCCTGTTTCCCAGACCCTTTATGTTTGTAAATCTACCAAAGGTTGCACTAATGAAGTTCACATATTAAGGGCCCCATATTTAAAAGTACCAGGCTGCATCGCCCAAGTGCCTACACCATGCAACTGAGATGCACTGGTGCAAAATAATTGTATATTCCAAAGAAGCACCATTAGATGCGATTGTGCATGTCTGGCAGAATATCCTGAACATGTGCAATCATGCAGCAGGTAGAGATGGGTGAAATCCGCAAATTTTGTTATGTGAAATATTTTGTGAAATTCCCACATTTCACAAAATATTTCGTGGCTGCGAAATGCGAAATTCCACTGGCAAAATGCAGAATTTCACCCGCGAACAGCAGAATTTCACCATTCAGGGGTGAAATTCTTCCATTTGTGGGCGAAATTCTGCATCTTGCCAGCAAAGTTCTGCATTTCAAGGGTGAAAATCTGCATTTTGCATCCACAAAATATTTCTTAGACTGTGTGAAGTTTGCTAAATATTTTATATGGCAGAATTCACAATTTCACCAGAATCTCACTAGCAAAATTAAATTTTGCTGCATCTCTAGCAGTGGGAGATACACAGTAGGTGACCTGAACCTTATGCGGAACATAGAGAAATGAGCGATAGGTGGCCACAAGCACGATGTAGAAAATTACAATATTCAGCCGAGATATGCAAATGGCCTCATTGCACATTACGAGCCAATTCCCCACATGTGCAGCTCATTACTGGAATGTATTCAGACCATTTGCATACCCCAGGCATGTGCAGTTCCAGCTTTGCAGGGCTGCCCCACCACCCCCACAAAGGTGAACAGGAGGTACTGCAGCCTAACAGGCAGATGTGATGGAATGTTTGTGTATGTGGATGGGTAGACTGCATTGGCCTGGGTACAGTGTTATTACCCATAGCCATGTACAGGGTTGGACTGGGGTACAGGGGGCCCACCTGGACAGTGGCCACAGGGGCCTACCTGGACAGGCAACAGGGGAGGGCACAGGGTGACACAGTCAGATCACTATACCACATGCATGTGATACACCAGCTCTGTATGCAGTGTACGGTCACCTGCAGTGCCCCACACACCCCTCTATGAGAGAATCATTCTGATAACTGCAAGGAATTGCACTGTGCAGAAGGGGATCAGGTATCTGAGTGGGTGGGTCCCACCTGTGTGCACCTATGGTGTCCCACCATGAATGTGTGCCACAGGTCAGTACCTGGCCTGTACTAAGCTGCCACTCATACCACCTGGCTACCATTGTCCCAGACATCACCCTGGGTGCATGACACCACCAGGTGGTGCCCTGCAGGACACATGGGTGCAGACCATGGCACCTGTTACATGTGCTGCAGTGTGGCCATCTGCTCCACTGGTGTGCTGGGGGGTACCCAACAACACTGGCATGTGGCAGCTGAATGTCTACATCCTGGGTGCAGTGTGGGGGATGGCTCTCTGGGCAATGCCCATGGTGTGCCGGCACCTGTGGCTTTGGGTACTTCTGTCCTGGCATGACTGCTGTGTATGGGTGCCTGGAGCACATTCTGGTGCACCTCCAAAAGTTGTCTCAGGATGGTCTGGCTGCAGTTCCATGGCCATCCTGTGGGTTGCTGGCCGATTTAGGCCATCCTTTTGTCTGCCTAACTTTGTGCAGCACACTTCTGGGATGCACTATAGCTGTGCCACACATTTTGGCTGAATATATGGATGCGCAGCATATTCATGTACCCACTCCCTTTTTTGGGGCCCCATACATTATTTCTGCATGATTGAGCATTCAGAAATGTATTATGCATCTCTCCCTTTTGAATATTGTGTTTCCATGCATTTTCTGAAATGCGCATCTCCATTTTGGGCAGCGCATCTCCTTTGAATATGTGGGCCCACATATGCATGGTATGAAACCTTTACTGAACCCTTTGGTTCTGCTCACAGTAGGGGCTTAGTTGTCATGTTTGGTATGAATTTAGAGTATTTAGTTGCATCAACATGACGGGGGGACTAATTTTATGACACTGTTGTACTACTGCTGCTCATGACAGATGATCTGTATGTCCATATTTTGTGCAATATTTATATATTTTGTGAGCCTGACCATAAAAACTATCATTCACAAAAAAGGAAATATTGTAACTCATGTATGATGCCATACTATTAAATTATGCATTTTGGAGAGAATACTACAAGCACCACTTGGCCAAATGTCTTAAAAAGCAAATAAAACTAAAAACAGGTACAATAATTTTCAGAACAAAAACACAAAATGGGATTGCACTCCAACAGAATAGAACAGTGCCGCTGAAAGAGCACAGTTTCTCAGTACACACTAAACACACAGCAATGCACAGACAGAAAAATAAAATATCAAAATGGCAAGTTCCTACTAGAGATAGGCATTTCCCTTAATGAAGAGATTTGCAGATTTTCTACACTTAGTGAAGACTGGAGTTTTTTGCATTGCAAAGTTGGCACTTTGCAGATTAAAAAAATATGCATAGTGACACATCCTTTAAGTTTTCTAAATTTAAACAAGGACTCACTTCCTTCACCTGTGGAACCCCCATGACACTCTCCTCCCTGCCACCCAGACAAACCAGGAATGCAATCCATCATTTTTTCCTTCTCCTACCATCAGCAGCACCATCCCCTTCCTTCCTTCCTTAAGTGTCAGCGTGGCTAAGTGGGTAGCACATCTGCTTCTGGACCAGGTCATGGGTTCTAGTCCTGCCTCAGGACTGGGCTCATACCAAAAAAAAAAAACAACTGGCACCTGAGTGCAGTACTAGAGAGATACTGTACTGTTGGAGTAGTCCATCTTTTGGATGAGATGTTAAACTGAGATCCCAATTGCCCATTTCTGATGTTGTCTTAGTCGGTGTCCGTGTGGAAGTAAAAGAACCCAAGGCATGTTTTGCATGAGTAGAGAAAACTTTATTCAAGGAAAAAAAACATGTACAATAACAAACAACACAAAAGAAAAATAATATTCTAATAACATTATTTACATCACTGAAACAAAGGAAGAAAACCCCAAAATAATTAAGTTATGAAATTAAGTAATTGGAGAGTCAGAGTCAGTTATCCAAGGCAGACATTTCCATTTTCTAACAATTTATTTCTTTATGTGATTTGATTTTTATTTCTGGAAAACAAATCTGTTTTAGGTCATTTGTAATTTTTTCCACGAGTTCATGAAAAGATATTTGCTTTTGTTGTAGCACAAATAAACATCTTACAGTCCAGATGTGCCATTTAAACACTGTGAAAATTACCCCTAGTGTATCGTTATGCCAATGTTTCCAAGGGGTAAGGAATTCTCCATACATTATATTAATATATGAAACTAAGGAAAAAACTGGTTAGGACCAGGATTGTGCAACAAAATTCCAGAAATTGTTTTATAAAGGAATAGTGTAAAAAAGGTGTTCTATAATTTCTGTCTGTTGTATAAATTGGGGTCTGCTACATAGTCTTTCTGACACTTATGTTTATGATTGGCTTTTACATTAATTTTCTTGTGGCAGCTAAACCAGTGAATGTCCCACATGTGTGGAGGTATCCTGGGGTTTTGTAATAACCTCAAAAGGGTGAGTCTATGATTTATCGGGCAGAGTTCAAAAACTATTGGAACTTTACAAATCTGATTTAATAAAGCAGCATATAATGCTTTCCATAATCATCTGGCTATTGTTTTGCCATTGTCTCAGTCTGGTGACGGTATCTCTCAAGTAACTTGGTACAGAAGGGATATTTTTCACAATTTTCAGAGTATTGTTTTCCCATTGCTGGAACTAGGGTTTACAATTATTATACACCCAATCTTCCCCTCCTTTGTCTGTATGAATAAGTAATGCTCTTATGTTTGCTATAATTAAGAAGCTGTTATAGAAGAGTGAAGGATATATCATATTTAGGCTGCCTTGTTTTATGAGCAAGTATGTAATGTTTCTCTTAACTGGATTGAGGCGGCTACCCCACAGGGTCTGGAAAAAGATACTAAAGATACTAATCTCTATTTTTTTTGGGGTGGGGGGCATATCTAATATATAAATATAGTGCATGAAGATATGTTGTGATTAAGTAGACCCTTTTCTTTTTCTCTAGTTTCCACTTATTCTAGAGTGCTACTTTTCGCTTTCTTTGTTCGAGTTTTGGTTCATAGTTCATCAGATCCAGTTCCCCTGTACCAAACTGAATTCCTAAAACTTGAATTGGCTCTGTTGTAGTGATTATCCCACCAGTAATAGTGGGAATATGTGGAATACCCCCTAATTGTCTCCCAATGCACTTCACTAGATTCAGTGATACCTCTCACATTGTTCCAAAAACACCACATAATCAAATTGACTCTATAATAGAAATTTCATCTGAAATTAGGAGGCTAATATCGTCCACATATGCCAACACATTATAAGGAGCAGTGCCTACCTCAATGGCCAATGTTTTTTTTTCATCTGTGAAGCATTAATACATCGAAGTAACAGATCTTAAAAAAAGATATGGAGAATGGGGCTTAGAGGACAGCCCTGTCTGACACCTCTTTTTATACTAATCAAAGGCCCCCTCCACCCATTGATTAGAGGGGACACTGTGGCTGTTGTATACAAACTCTTAATCCAGTTAATTATGTTACTAGGCACCTGGTATGTTGCTAAAACCTTTCACAAAAAAATCATGGTTGATGGAGTCAAAGGCCTGACTCTGGTCAAATAAGATCAAGAAGCCAGACAATGTTTTGGTATTCCCCCTTTCTATATTTTCTCTTAAGAGAATTAAATGATCTGAAATGCTTCATCCCAGAACTGAGCAGGACTGAACTTCTGAAATAATATTCTGGGCAATCTTAGTAAGTATTTTGCCTAAAACCTTTGTTAAAATTTTGGAATCTGTATTCAGGAGACTAATTGTTCTCCATTGTTTTAGCTGATTTTTATCTCCCTTCTGGTGGATATATAGTAAAGCACCCATATTCATATCCAGTGGGATAGAATGATTATTCAAAATATAATTACAGGCTTGGGTTAATTCTGTACAAAATTCAGGACCAATTATTTTATATATTTCATTGGGTAACCCATCAAAGCCAGGTGTAGTATTATTGTTTAAAGAGGAAATGGTATCTATGAATCTCCCGAGTCACCAAGTTATGAGTATCCCAGGGAAGCTGTGGTAAATGCAGTCCTGCTAGAAACTGGGTAGCATGTTCTATATTTGTTGTTAAGGGGCCATACATTTTTTGTATAGTCTGAAACAACGTTCAAAATCCCAGTGTTTGTATCTTGTAATACATTTTGTGCATCATATAATACATCATTTCTTTTTTTTTAAATTCTATTTTGACAGTGTTCGTATGGACACACTGTGTCAGAGGTCCCAAATTTTTGTTTTTGATATAAAGTTTGTATCTTTTGTGTGTGGAAAGACATAAGATCTCTTTTAATAGCACACATCTGCTTCGTATAGTCATGTCTAGTACTAAAGGATAATGTTATCAGATTTTTTAAATGTCTTTTCTGCAAGTATTGTTTATAATGATCAACACTACTTGCTCTACTTATTTGTTTTAGAAGGATATGAAGTTCATATTTAGTGTCTTCCCACCAAATGTGGGCATTATTATATAAAATGAAGATAGATTTCCTTGCTACAATAAATTGTTTTATGTTGGATAAAATTAGGTAATTTTTTAATAGGGAGGTGTTAAATTTCCAAGTACCAGGACCTTTAATTAAGGAACTGTGTTGCCCAATATGTAGGGAGGGCAGATTGTGGTCTGAGAATTCTGTAGTAGTTACCTGTGCTGATAGTAGTTGTAGGTAGTTAGATGTGAAAAAGAAGTCTATCCTAGTTGCAAAATTTCCTTTATGAAATGTAGGCATGTGTGATTTAGTAAGCTTCAGGTATGTATCTTGTAATCTTGCAGCCTGTAAAACTGAGGACAGGAAATTAGTCACAAAAGATTTTGGATGTTTTTGTGGTTTTGGTTCTGTCTTTTGTGGAAAGATCCCAGTTAAAATCTCCTCCAAATATAATATACTGTGAAGTGTGTAGGTAGGGTTGAATTAATGTTGATAAATCTGTCCTAAGTAATTTCGTCTGAGGTTCGTATATGTTTATCAGCCTGTAATTAATATTCTAGAATTTAATGTACAGAATCAACACCCATCCCAGCACCAACTCTATTAGTCTTAACATTTCAATATCAGATATATTAAATAATATTCCCATGCCCGAACATGCCTCTTGTCCAGATGACCAGAACGAGGGGCCTAGGTACCAAGTTTGTTGCTGGAGGACTCCATTGGTACCCCTGTGTCTGTAGTCTGCTCAGGAAGTGAAAATACAATACAGAAGGTATCCGAGTCATGGTCAGAGTCTTCAGAAGTAACTTGAAGTAGTTTGTATTTATTCTGAACAGAAATAGACTCAGTATTTGACAGCTTTTGGTTCGGCAGTTCAGTGAGCCCTTGTGGTTGTAAATGTCTCGGGTCTGGGAGGAGGGGCTCTCATGTCTTTAGGTAGGTGAGAACTGGGGAGAAAGGCCCCAGGTTCTGAATGTGAGGTAACTTATTCTTCCCTCATAATGGTTTCTGAGCAACAGGAGTAGGAGTGGGTGATATGGGGAGGGGGTCAGGGAAGGGAGGGTCTATAGTCTGGGGGCAATATAGAAGGGGGGTGATGGGGTAGTAGCCTGCATGGGGAGTTTGACATTAAAGTTAGGCTGTTCTGATCTGGCCATGTCAGTGGGTTGTCTGGGAGCAGCTTCCTCTGTCACTGGTGAGGCCCTTGTGATTGTTTTTTGTCTTTGTGCAACCTTTGTTTATCCCCATCTGCTAACTCAGGTTTGTTGTGGGCTGCCCATGGACAGCTTTGAAGGGAATGCCCCATGTCTTCACACATATTGCATTTTTCCATATTGGCACATTGAACCCCTGAATAAACCAGCTCAATGCATATTGTGCATTTAATCTTATCACATACTGTACGCTGCTCAGATGAGCAACAGAACCACATTTGTAACAGGCCTTTGTCTGGCCAGGATAAAACAGTACCCCTCTGTCCCTACCCAAAAAAAAGCTATTAGGTAGATGAAGTACACCAATGGCATTGGTTTTAAGCATTACTCTGACCCTACATCCATCAGTCCAAATATGTTCAAAGATTGCCTCAGGGTCATTAAATACAGTACATCTTTGCTTTAAGCAATGAACTAAGTCATTCATGTTGACCCTTTCATTTCTGAAGAGGAATGTGATTGTTTTTTGAGCTGGTTTAGTTAGAGGTATTACTATGAATGGTGTCCAGAAAGGCGTAGTTTTGAGCTTGTTATACTTAATCCAGAAATGTTCAAGACCATTCAAAGTTTTGAAGCTGATGTCAAAAGTTGGTTTGCCTGATACATGAATTAAGGCATACATTTTGTTTGTGAAAAATTTTAAGGAATCCTTCAAGAGTATCCTGGCCACAAAAATATGATCTGGTGCTTCCTCCATGCCTTCTACATATTTTAAACATACTGCATTATGTATTTTAGCTGGCTGTATACTGTAGGTGTTCTCAGTAGTGAGGCATGAGGTCTATCAATAGTTCTGATGGGCAGTTTATGAGGTATTTTCTGTGAGAACTGGTTTTGCTGCCCTAATTCTGTTGATTGTACATTCTGCATTGCCTCAGCATTATTTGTCATAGTACTTGAAGTTAGCAGCATTACTGGAAGTAGCACCAAAAGTTTCCATATGAAAATGGAGTTGAGGGTTCTTCTGGGTTAATGTAAACTCAGGAGGAATTTCAAGTTTCACGTGCACAGGGAATTGAAAATGATTAAAATGTTCCATACCTGGGTGAGAAGTAGCTGTTTCAAACATCCGAATTGGAGAGGTGCATGACACCCAGCTTCCAGTCTGGTCATTCTTTTCCCACCCTGATGCTTGCAGGGCCTTATCCACTGACCAGACTTCATCACCTGCATTTCAGTTCTGGGTGACAGAGGGGCGTCTTAGGCAGGACCGAGAACAGTCAATTTTTGCCATTCCCAATGGTCCCCCTTATTTTCTGCATTGTCCACAAGTGCTATTGTTGGCAGTTCTGAGACCATAGTCACTGATTCATTTGTCAGACTAGGAGCCTCTACTGAACTACGTAGCTCCTCCACCCTATTCTGTGGCAGTGTCTTTGATGTGGCCTCTTTTGTGACAGTCAGCTGGGCCATTTTGATAGGAATCTGGAAGCTTGCCACCTGCAGCTGAGCCATCTGTGTTTGCAATTCCTTTTTCCTCTCAAGATACCATTTTTCTTCTTCCAATAGTAAGTCTCTGATTTTATTTGCCAAAGCACTATGTTCTGGTTGAGGTAAAAAGTGACCATGTTGTTCTCCTTGCTCCATTTGTTCATCAGTACAGAAGGGTTCCTCCGTATCCATGTGCAACTTGTTTGGACCATATACCACGTTATCCGAAACTCCGTCATTGAGAAATGCTGTTTCAATCTCAATACAATGGACAAGTATGAGGGCCTCTTGCTGTGACAAGGCAGGAGAGGAAACTCTCTCCCCTACCTCTGTGACATTCATCCTCTCTCCATCCGTACTGGGCAATGCCATCTTGGCAGAATGCCAGGATGACAAAGGTTCCAATACAGATTAGTAGGGAAATGTCCCCACTCTCCTGGCCAACCTTTTCCTTCTCATAAAACTAGTTCATGCAATTGTCTAAGGCTGTGTGTGGGTATTGGTGTGTGAAATGGCTGACTCAGTACATTTTAGTCACTTCGCTGCCAGTCTATCATTACTTGTAAAGCACTTTGGAGTACAATGTTGTAGGAAGAGCACTGCAATGTGTATGAAGAGCACCATATACATGCTTCTTCTGCACCTTCTTCTGCTTCCTCCTGCTCACAGCCATACCAGTTTATTCAAATCCTAAGAAAACAAAATCATTATAATCCCCATTCCTCCAACCCACAGAGTATACCATCACACCCCCCTTTTGGTGTGCTAACTAGTCCTAAGAAGTAGTAGTAGTAGTAGTAGTACACTGGATACACATTAAACTGCAGAGGATGGGTGAGGTGAGTCAACAACAGGTGCAGCAGTTCCTGATCCTCACTTGTCTGCCATCTAACTTGCACATACTGCAACTACCCTGATACACCACAGTCTGGGAATGTCAAAGAAGTTGCAAGATGTCTCACTGCATTTCCTGCTAAGTACTATATCAATAAACAATATAGCATGGTAAATTGATACAGACAGCAACTGGCTAAGGTGGTGGGAGGGCTGTTCTGGTTGCCAACTCTTCCAGTTGAGTAAGTGTCCAGACCAATACTACTACTTGAGACCAGACAATACACCTAAGGAGGGGAAAGAGGCAGGATGGTAAATGGAGGTTACTATATATATATATATATATATATATATATATATTATTATATACACACACACAGAGTATATATATATATATATATATATATATATATATATATATATATATATATATCTACATACCGTGTGTGTGTGTGTATATATATATTTTTTTTTACTGTACTGATGGACTGATGGCTTTGGGTGGAAGGGGGGTGGGTACTACAAGGTTGGTGGAAGGGGAAAATGATAGATTACACACCTGGTGTAGCTGGGCAGGAGGAAGCAGGATGGGATGGGTGCTACAAGGCTTGGTGAAAGGGGGTTCTTTTTATTACTTCTTCTGGCAGCGTTATGAAGCATAAAGTTTACCGCAATGCCAAAAACTCTGTAAGCTTTGAAAATACAATGTAGACCACATTGCTAGCAACATTTATATACACAATGTCTCTTGTTTCCATGTCACTGCCTCCATATGTACTAATCGACTTCATAAGTGAATAAATTGTAACTGTCAGTGGAGTGTATACCTCCGACGTCGAAACTTCGACCTCGACTGACACTACAGTGACTACAGTGCCAGGTTGCTGTAGTGTCGGCGCTGGACCCCAGTACTGTATTCGGGGGGTCTTGCACCCCCTCCTCTAATCAACTCCTACTCAGAGTTGATTGTATTTAGTGGGGTGTGTGGGGAGCACAGCCCCCCATGTGTGGGGGTTCAGTGGCGAAGCCCCTTGAAGAAAACAATTTAGTGACTTGGAAACTGAATGGCGACTGCAAAAAGTGGTCAACATGATGGTGTCGCTGTCCAGTCATTCGAAAAAATGTTTGACGACGACCGGTCGTAGATCCCTTTCAGTGGTACCAGAGCAGGTAATAATGGGCTGGTAAATAACATTATAACAAATAAAATACACCAAATGTTTCCTTTTATGGCTGTAATAACTGGTCTCTGTTTTTTTCCATAGAGAAAGCTGTTCATAATTCATCATTATAACCTGTGAGTTATAACGGGGAATATGTGCCAGCTTTCTCTATGGGAGACTCACATTTACAGTTCTGCGTATGATTCTAAACACAACTGTTTTATCTTAGGCAATTAAAAAAAAATGTCCCTCACTCAAAACCAGTGTCTGTCTTCATTTGTCAGACAGCTCACCTCATAGCTTCACTGCTTAATGTTCAAATAAGACTGAATCAAGACCCCAAGAAAGTGCTCACTGCAGAACCCCTGGAAACCACCAAAACTGACATGCTGCTTATTTTTATGGAAATCTGATTCTGTTACCATCAAGGTTCTGAATAAAAAGAGGACAGTTAACACCTTTGGGCTTCTTAAAAAGTGACAGAGTGACCACTTTTTGCAAGTTAGTATATTTTCATAGTTAGAAAAGTTAAAGTTCTTACATCCATGTTCAGTGTTAAATCATTATCAGAGGCACTGTTTTTTCTTAGCAGGGCAGAGTGAAAAAAAGAGAGAACTGAAATTACATAAAACAAAGCAGGGGAAGGTGTTCAAATTCAAATTTTATGCACACCTCATTGTGGGATGCTTTTATAAACCCCTTGAGCTTTGCTCTTGGGGTTCATGTAGCATCCCATACCTCAGGTGTGCATAAATTTCTCAATATGCATACCTCCCCATGCATTATTCTATATATAATGGCATCAAGGGGTTTTGGTGACAAACATAAACCACTTGCACTTTGCATGCATGGTTCAAAAATGTCACTAGACCTCCTTCCTAACATTTCAGCCTTAAATACAGTATGTGCAGATGGGTTTACTTTAGTTTTTATGCACTGGGTGTGATGGGTTCAGGTGACATTTACAAACCACATATACATTAGCAGCTTATACTGTATTACTCACAGAACTCCAAGATTTTATTTGAGACTGTAGCCATATAGGAACACTTTTTGAGTATTTTATGTTTCGCATTTTTAAATTACCGGCCCACTTGTACTGGAGAGAGTCTGTCCTATTTTACTTTCACTTTTGGTGTCAGTTGGTGTGTGTAGTAACAGTGATGCAGAAATTTGCCATTTATAGCATTATAACCACTGAGTTCCTACTGTAAGTTAGAACAGAGGGTTACAAGAAAGTTAGCTACTGAAGTTATAAATACGTAGGCAAGTTCTGGCTACATAAAAGATCTACTGCATCCCTATACTACTGATTATCTTCTTCCTTTTGGAAGTTCCATGGGGCCATTTGAAATCTTCTGGGGACAGAACCTTTGCAGTGGCAGTTACTCGGTTATGGAACTCCCTTCCTTTCCATCTCTGTTACAGCTCCTCAGTGGAGGCCTCTAAAAAGGCCTTCAAAGCCTGTTTCTTCTCACTGGCGTTTTACGAACCTGGCTAAAACGTCTCCTTTTAATGTGCTTTTTGTTGTTATGTACTGTAGAGTAATTAAGTTTTATCTGCTTATATGTGCTTTTATGTTTTATGTACAGTGGCTAGAGCCCTCAGGATAGTGTGCTATAGAAATCAAAATCGATGATTATGGTAGTTTATAAAGAAATTAACTTTCAAGAATATTACAAGGCTATAATGAAGTGCTTGACCACACACTGTCTTGTTATGTCCTTAGAAGGGGCATTTGAGAACAAATACACTCATAACCCCAGAAAGCTTTTAACAGGTATTAAGTTACTGTATATATGCACTTTTCAACAGAAAAAAATGAGAGTTGTTACGTACTGTAAATGAGGGCACATATGCAGTACCACAATACTGTCACTGAAAACTTAAACTATTGAGAAATGTGGCCAGTTCACCAGTGTAATGGCGTGGGTAGTGCCTGCAATGCAGGCAGTCTGGATTCAGGAACAAGACCAGGACACTGGAGTTCTGGTTGGGGAAGGAAGGCAAAGCATCCAACAGGAAACTGTCCTTACTGAGGTGGGTGGATTGGCCACGTCCTACTGCATGAGCATCACCTGGAGGTGTCCAGGAGGTGAGATTGGGATGGGAGGCACCATAGATTTGCCATTTCCACACCCATTGTATAGTACAATGCACATTTACAGCCACGTATCTGGGAGAACAAGGAAAGACTCCGTGTTCTAGTAGGACGGTGTCAAGATGCTAAGGCCCTGCACTGCCCACCCAGCACAAAAGAGCTCCCCTGCCACTGAATTCAGCAAAGACCCTAGGGGGGAATTAATCCACCCCATGACAGCCCTACAATGGAAGTGATCCCCACAGGGTAGGTAAAGGAGCTCTCTGGGGTCCAGATTAAAGTTGGGCTGGGTGGAAGCTGAGCAGATGGGACAGAGGCTGAGCCGATAGTGGTATAAAGACTAAATAATAAAAGGCAATATTGTGGATTATAAAAACGTTTTTGAAATGCTGCAATCAGATTGGTTGTTAGCATTCTGAGACCCTTACCTTAATCTCTGTCACACTGTCATTTACAGCCTGATCATCATGGTGCATGAATTCTTCATGTCAGCATTCCTTTCCCTAGCACTGCTGAATGACTGGAATGATGCACCATGCTTCTGAATCAGCATTCATAAACAGTTGGTGAATGAACTATTTTTAAGTAATAAGGAAGGACAGGAGTTATATTAATGTTCTATTAGTCACCCCCGGGACGTAATGTGGCATGAGACACAGTCAAGTGCCATATTGCCCCCAGGGGGTAATTAACTGGACTATAACATAACCCTCCAGGGTTCCTTATTGATATTGTTATAACTGGGTACAGTTTTCTGGTAGTTGTGCAATGTTTTACTGTATTTATTGCAGGTATTCTTAATTATTAAGGTAAAATAGTCCTTCTGCCAAAGGTTAGCAATACTATTGTGATAGACTTTGTGAGTGATAGGAAGATTCCAATAACACACTACAAAGTTTGTCTATGAAGAAATATTGTAACATTTAATGTTAACATTTACACTGACTACCTACCAATTTGACTCAACTACAAATCTATGCACTGTAGTTAACAACAGGGGCCCAATATTCAAAAATGTGCAAAGCAGAGCGTAAACATTTTGCACTGCATTTGCGCCTTGCCCATAACCTTGAGGATGCTATATTCACTTGGATAGTGCACTGGCACTATCTGACTGAATATAGGGGCATGTCGATGCAGCACTAAGCTGAGCAGCACTGCCCCGACAGGGATTCTGCCAGTGGACAGAGCAGCACCAGCAGACCCAACAGTGCTTGTAGTTACTGGCATAATATTAAGACAGCCCCATGCAAATCAGTCCACTGAGCATGCAAGGCACTAAGGGGCCATTTGCATGCCAATTATGGGCACATTTGCATGGGAAATGGTGGCAGGTTTGTGCCTCTATGAATTGCTCCATCTCTGCCCGATTCCGCACTCCCAAGAAAAACATGTATTTCCTGTTGTCTTGTGGTCCCCCCCCACACACACACTCCAATCACTGTCTCCGGGAAAGTAAAATCCTTTCCCTCATGCCTAGTGGTCCCCAACCCTCTGATCACCAGCCCCGTTATTATGAAGGAACTCTCTGGTGCCCATATGTCCCCCCTGCCCTCTGATCGCCAGCCCAGTTATTCTGAATGAACTCCCTGGTTTCCAGTTCCCCTCTCCCCCTGTCATGTGGGGCGTCGCAGGGCTCTGTGCTTTCACCCATGTTGTTCATGCTGTACATGGTGCCATTAGGAGACATTATAAGGCAGTACGGACTGAGTTTTCATTGCTATGCAGATGATATTCAACTATACATGTCCTTTGTGCCCGAGCAGGGTGATGCTGTCTCGATCTTTAACAACTGCCTCGCTGAGATTCAGGATTGGATGAGTGCCAACTGGCTGAGGTTGAATCCAGATAAGACTGAGGTGTTGGTTGTGGACCCAGGTCATTGGGTAGAGTGGTTGTTGGCTGGTCAGCTATCCAGGTTATGGCTGGGGAGCAGCCAGTTAACAATCTCTGATCAGGTGTGAAATCTGGGCATTATGCTTGATGCTGGGCTGGCACTTAAGTCTCAGGTGTCAGCTGTCATCAACCTCTTTTTACCATCTGAGGAATATTGCCTGGATAAAACACCTGGTCCTGCCTGATGATCTTCCAATGTTGGTCCACACCTTTGTGACCTCCCACCTTGATTACTGTAATGCGCTACACCTCGGGCTGTTGGGGATGGACCTCTGCCACCTGCAGCTGGTGCAGAATGCAGCTGCCAGGTTGCTGACAGGCTTATCATGATCTTGCCACATCACACCTATGCTCCACGGACTGCACTGGCTGCCGGTTAGGTGGAGGATCACCTTCAAGGTTAGGCTACTGACCAATAAGGCCTTACACAGACAGGGATCATGGTACTTCTCCTCTGTTCTTACTGCCCCCTCTGTCCTCTCAGCTCCACTGATGAGGGATTGCTAGAGGTTCTCAGGGTCTGTTTAAAAGCCTCAGGAGCTAGATCATTCACAGCTGCAGCTCCGACCCTGTGGAACTCTCTACTTTGCCGGATTAGAGTGCTTTACCATTGTGGCCTTCAGATTTGCCTTGAAAACATATTTATTTAGTCTGGCATTCATTTGAACTATGAAAGTTGGCTGCTTATATTTAGTGCTTTTGAACTGTTTTATAGTTTATATTATTTTTAGAGTTGTATGTAGAACAGTATGATCAGGAGTGGAATAGTGTTTAACAAATGAAGTTTGCTGGCTTGCAATAATCCCTCCTGTCTTCTGATCACCATCCCCATTATTATGAATGAGCTCCCTGGTGTCCAGTGGTCCCCCCACCCTCTGATTGCCAGTCCTGGTAACATAAAATACCTTCCTGGTGTCTAATGGCACCCTCACCCACTGATCCCCACCCCATAGCAATGTACCCCTTTTCTGGCATCTAGCAGCCACTGACACTGTGGGCACTGGCCAACTCACCCTGTCAACCCACTCCTTACCTGAACCACCGGTGCCACAGGAGACTATACAGTGACTGGCACAGCCCTCCTCTCACCTCCGCAGCCATCCACCATATGGAAAGACAGGGAGTACATGTCGAATGTACAGTACAGGACATGCATCCTCTATATTGTACAGTACACAGGTCACATTCTCTGTACAATACAGAGGACGTGCATCCTGTACTGTACATTGGATGCATGCTCCCTGCCTTTCCATGCAGTGGCCAGCCTAGGAGGTGAGAGGAGTTGCCGTATGGTCTCCTGTGACACTAGCAGTTCAGGTAAAGGGGGTGTTGGCAGGATGGGTTGGCTGGTGCCCGTGGTGCAGGGGGGTTGCTAGATGCCAGGTAAGGGGTATGTTGATACAGGGATTGGTGGGTAGAGAGTCACATTAGATGCCAAAGGAACATTTTATGATACTGGGACTGATGATCAGAGCCAGGGGGACCACTGGACACCAGGGAGTTCATTCATAATAACGGGGCAGGCGATCAGAGGGTGGGGGACCACTGGGCACCAGGGAGTTCATTCATAATAACAGGGCTGGCGATCAGAGGGTGGGGGACCACTGGGCACCAGGGAGTTCATTCCTAATAACAGGGTTGGTGATTGGAGGGCAGGGGCATCACTAGGCACCAGGTATACCTTCAATTACACTGGGGACAACATTCATAATAATGGGGTCGGTGATTGGACGGCAGGGGCACCACTAGGCACCAGGGATACATTCAGTTACACTGGGGACAGCAATCATAGGGCGGGGGGACCACTAGGCAGCAGGGATAATTCAAATTATACTGGGGATGGCAATTGGAGGGTGGGGGGGACCACTGGACACAAGGGACATTTTGTGCTTTACCAGGAACAGCAATCAGTGGACAGGGGTGCCACTAGAAGGGGGGCCGGTGGTCTCTCCCACCTGCCAATGTCATTGTTGTCTGCAGTTGCTCATCCGATTGCTAGGGCTTCCCAGAGTAAGTCAGGGTTTGAATGGCAATATTTGTGCTGCACAAAGTGGCCTGTAATAGCCCCTTTGTGCAGTGCAAATGTGCTGAATACTGCACTGCACTGGTATTCCTGCCCCCCCCCTTTGTCCACCACATACATTATTTTCTTTTGTGTGCACTAACCCTGTTAGCATGCGCAAAAGATCCTTTAAATATTGCACATGGGTGCAAACCCCACACAAACAGTGCACAATCAATTTGCCAGCTGGGCAAAGTTTTGAAGATCTGGCACCTGCCATTTTACCCAACCCTACGGTCAGAGGAAGCAGAGCCAGAAGGTCATCTCCCAACAAGGCCACCCACAATAACTGCTACAGAAACTTCACATGCTGCAAATCAGATTGAGATTGACAGGTTTTTTAATACCCAAGGCTGGCTTCCTATTTTCAGATCACATGAAAATAGGGAGCACCACTGCCACCAATATTACAGTATATAGTAGCATTACTGCATTACTGAACAGCAGGACGTAAAACCACAGGTTACCTCCACTGGTGGTCTGTTGTAAGCTGCACCGCACCTATTAATTTAAAACCCCTGTCTGCTTTCGAACTGCCACCTCATGTTCAGATACTGAACTGAACTATGGCTGTTAAATATTTGCTCACTGTGAAACTGCCACTGCCGGTCTGTTTGTTAGCCACATTGTGACTCTTAATTTAAAATCCCCAGCCACCTGCTCTCAAACCGGCACCACTGGTTAAGATACTGAGCTGCAACATGGCTGATAAATGACCCCCTCAGCCTGCTCTTAAACTGGCATTGCCAGTCTGTTTGTTTGCCATACTGTGGATGCTAATTTAAAAACTCTGCCCCACCCTCTCTCAAATCAGCATTGCCGGTAACCATCTTTAGCCACACCTTGGCAGTTAACTGAACAGCACCCTCCACTTGCGCTCTCTCTTTCTCTCTCTCTCAGTAAGTCACATTGTGGCTGTTAACTGAATAACCCTACTATCTGCCTAGCCTGCTATCAAACCAGCACTGCTCAGACTTAGATCACCCAGTTAATCAGGGCCTCCTGTTTTAAAGTTGGCTAATGAGGCTGATGTTTGGTCTCCTCCGCCCAGCCCACTGATTCAATGGTGTTGTTCACTCCTCAGGGGAGAGAAGGGTAGGGCAAACACACTGGATAGCTAGGCAAGTATATCATGTGGCTATGAGAGGGAAGAAATCCAGGTATGGGTCATCACTTGGCACTGTCAGCCGTGCGCTAGTGGTGACCATAAGATCCACAGGTACTAGCCAGTGTGGTCCCAGAATCTGTAAGTATAAAAAACACCAAGGAAGAGCCAGTGCCAACAGCATATCCACAGAGTACCACAGAGGGTTGGGAATGGGGCTCATTCACCATATACCCACATTTTCAAATATATTCTTTATTTTGCACAGTCAGTTAATTCTCTACAGTCAATGTTTCATGCTAGTGTACTTTTCCAGGGAAACTGTACACTGTAAAAAATGAATGCCATAATTATATATAACTCTTACAAATTTATATACCTTCTTAACTTATTGTAACTCACATTTTTCATTGATTGCTGTTATTTTTAATATTTATCCCCACATTATCTTTAATTATGTTGCCAAACATGACCAGAAACCCCTATAAATAAGAAACTATATATACAAATTATAGTTGAAACAATCCAGTTTATATTATTTTCTTATATTAGCCCCACTGCTTATTAAGTCAAGAATAATCAATGTACCTGTAATTATACCTTTTAGTTCTTTTTTCATTTATATCCTGTCCTTTGTCACACTTATGCACACAGACTTGCTCAAACTGAAAACTAAATTTATACTTTTTGTATTTTTGTCATGTGACAGATATCTGTGTTTGATACACACGCACCTGTTTTTTTTATTACCAGCAAATTCCAATCTCTGTTGCAATTTCTTGTATCCAGCTGGGTATTCATGTTATTTATTAAGTCAAAGAAAAAACGGTTTTAGTTTCTAGTTTTCTTGTCAAATATTTCCTGGTCTCATAACCTTAGTATTCTTTTATTTTAAATCAAATAAAGTAACTTCACCAGGATATTTGTTTCCAAATGTCTCTCAACATCTCATTGCCACTACTTAATCATTCAGAAATAAGTAACCATGTTTGCTTATTTTCCTATAGGTTCTGATTTATTTGTTGTACAAGCTGCCATCTACATAAGTTGTCAATGTTACAAAGCAGTATTTTCAATTCACATGTTTTGGGTTCACTATATATGTCACACTATATGTCACTCACATATTTGGTTTTCATCTATCTTTTAAGGCACTCATGTTGTACAGTATGTAGTTTGATTTGGGGAGGAGTCCCCAAACAAACGATTTGATTGCTGTGACTTTACCCAGTAATGGTCATCTCCAAGGAGAGGAGCAGGATAAATATCTGCCCTATTTACTGTTTTAGCATAATAGCTCTGATGACGGAGTGGTCACAGCTCCGAAATGTTGGTACAACAGGATGCTTTGCAGCATTTGCCATGCTCCCTGACACCATGCCTAGCCTGTGAGCCTGTAAAAGCATAGGACAGGGATCCAATCCCTCATTGATTGGATTCTTGTCTCCAGCCCCTCTCATGTCACATCTTCCGGTGTTCTATCAGACTTGATCAGTGATCATTGTGTTGTCTTCTGCTGCTGGTCCGCCAAACCTCCTTCACCATCCACACAAATTCATCCACACCAGGCAACTAAAAAAACTCAGTCCTACTAAGTTCTCAAATGCCGCCCTCGCGCAAGACTTGTCCTTCATGGACTCCATTACAGACATTAACGAAGCCCTTGAATTGTTTAGCAACAAGCTTCTTGTTCTTTGTGACCTTGTCATCCCTCTTAAAAAAATCAGGATTAAAGGAACAAGTCAAGAATGGGTCTTCTCCGATTTACGCAAGCTCATGAGGGACAGAGACTGTGCCTGGTCCTTATACAAGAAACACAAACTTCCCCACTTTCTCGAAAATTACAAAACCCTCTGAAATAAATGCAAATCCCATTAGAGCTGCTAAAACTTCCTTCCTTCATCCTGGAGACACAGTACTTATCAATAGGGTACCTGAGGTGAACTTGGAACATCCTCAACAACATCTTAGACAGGGGTCAATATGACCAGCAAATCTGTCTTTCCTCCAATGGCCTGTCCATCACCAATCCCCTCAAGACAACCTCACTTTTTAATCAATATGTTGGGGATCGTGACAAATATAAGCCCAACCCCTCCCTCTTCCCCAGCACTGCCTCCCCCCCGCACTCCTACCCTAGATTCTTTTTTCTGTATCTCTCCCCCTCCGAGGTAGTTAAACTTATTAAAACTAATGACCCTAGACCATCAACAGGGCTCAACAACATCAACTACAGGGTCTTAAAACTGGTCTGTAATTCATTGGCCATCCCCCTCACCAAAATTCTTAACTATTCCCTTTGGCCAGGATCCTTCCCGCATAAATGGAAATGTGCGATCATTAAACCCCTTCATAAATCCAGTTCCAAGGATCAAGTTACCAACTACTGTCCTATCTCCTTCCTTGCCCCCAAGTCCAAAATCTTAGAAAAAATTGTCCACAAGCAAACCACAGATTTTCTCACGCAACATAAACTCCTGTCTGAAGCACAACATGGTTTCAGGGCTGACCACAACATGGAGACCACCCTTATAAAGTTTGCACACTTAATAGATAGAGCTATCAACGAAGGTCTCTACACTGGATCATTGTTGTAGACCTCACAAAAGCTTTTGATCTTGTAAACCATGATGTTCTCCAGACCCTGGCCAGTCTCCATGTCTTCCCCAAAGTTACCCACTGGTTCTGCAACTACCTCACACTCAGATCACATCAAACCACAATTGGTGGGGTCCTCTCTGATTCCTGACCATTAAGTATGGTATACCTCAAGGATCCATCCTGGGTTCGCTTCTTTTTTCTCTTGTTTTAAACTCTCTCCCAGACATCTGCATGAACACTGAGCTCATTCTTTACATGGACGACACTGCCCTTTTCTGGAAGGAAAAAGACCCCTTCCCCCACTCTCCTAAATAAGCTTCAGGCCAACTTCATGAAGCTCCACTCCTGGTTCACATTCAAAGGTCTCATGCATAACTCCCAAAAAACAAAGGTCATGATTTTCTCCAGCCCTCGAAGACCACTTGACTTTGACTTACACTGCATGACAACCTTGGTGACCCTGTTGAGAGAGTTAACAAATTTAGGTACCTTGGCCTTCTCCTTGACAGTCTTCCCATCAAGAAAGCTCACCAAAGACTTGGCATGCTCCACAGGACAAAGTAGTTCCTTAACAAAGAATCCAAGTCTCTCCTAGCTGCCAGTTTCCTTCTCCCTTTGTTTGACTATGGTGCCCTTGTCTACTTCCCCTGCCTCTCTGTGAAAAATGTCATTAGGCTGCAAAGCTCCTACCAGAACATGATCTATTTTGCCTCTGACTTTCCCAAACTTGCACACCATTGTGACCTTTACAAAATCTCTAGATGGCCCTCCCTCGAGAACCGACTCAACTGCAAAACTGCCACCTTCTTCCACAAACTCTCCCGCGGTCTCCTTCCTATCTGCATCAGTTCCTGCTTCCAAACAGCAGCTCACACTAGGGCCACCAGATGGTTCTCCTCCCTCTCCTTCTCTGTCCCCTTCTGCAGCACCTCCCACAGCCAAAAAAAAACTCTCCAACTGGACCCCAAACTCTTCAACTCTCTCTCCCCTGAACTCAAACTCTGTCTCTCCACCTCCTCCTTCAAACACAACATAAGGATGCACCTTTCCCTCACTTCCTCCTGCAGCTGTTCCCTGGTCTGACTGTTTCCCTTCCTTTCCTCCCCTTTATCTTACATACTATTTCTCCTCTATGTTCACTCATGGTCCTTCTCATGCTGTTGACTTTCCTGGCAAATAATACTGAACAAATTAAAAAAAAGCCTAGTAGCACTTGTCCTCCTGTCTAGCACTCTCTCCAGAGCACTGATCTATTCTAATTCATAGCCGTTGTGTCTTCAATATGTTATTTGTCCACCTCTGTAATATCTACTTTCTATTTAAATTCTTATTACCTCTCCTCGTACACTGTAACCTGTTAATTTTTTTTTTTAACTGGACGCTTGTGAAAATGGCCACTTATGCTCACATGCTTTTCCTAGTATAACAAATAAAATGAAATGAAAGAGTGTTCAAGGATTGAAAGCAACCCATAGCAGAGTAAATACAATCCGTTTATGGTTAGGTGATTGGGCCAGGAAACCTGTTTGTGTATCTACTTGCATATGTTGCCAAGGAAGAAGCCACTGTACTGAGCTCTTGGGGAGTTTTCAAATAATGAACACACTGGCTAAGCAACCACAGCCCCTTTGTCATTTTATATGTTGAAGTGTTGCTAGACTGTTCTTACTGCCCAGTAAGATAAAGTAATTCACATCATGTACCCTGCTATTAAGCACCAGAATTAGGTCTCTATGGGATACCAAAAGATGTAATCCATATGAGCGGAACAGCTTCGTCTCACTTATTAATGCAGGGCTCTCAGAATGCTGACAGTGCTACCAGATCTATAGGAATTCCTGTATTTTATAGAGAATTGGAGCCATCTACAGGAAAATTGTTCCTATAGACTTACATTGGCTCTACCATACAGGAAAACTGAGTAATTTGACTTCCACCAAAAATAACATAATCTATAGGAAAACATAGGGAAATTGCCCTGGAGTGGTAGGGAATATGCCAAATCAATCTGGGAGCACTGTGCTGAGAACCAGTCAGACTGCAGAATTACTGAGACCATTATAATAATATTAAAACACCCCTCTTGATGAGGAAAACTTTCAAAAGGTACACTTTTCTTCTGGCGTATCTTTTATAGCAATAAAATACTCCCAGGAGTAAGATTAGCAATCATTCAATCATCCCTTGGGCAATATAGCACTCAACTTTGTCTCCTGCCACATAATGCCCCTAGGGCATGATTAACAGACTGCTAATCTAACCCCTAGTCATACCTTATCGGCTTGCTTAAGAAAACTGGTGTCTGGGTGAAAAGCAGATCTGTTAGTAAAATTCCTTATTAATTACCTGCAGAATTCACTAAATGTGTGTTACTTTTTTTGCTGTATGTCATTGTTCCTGCTGCTAATCTGTAATTCTTCCAGGTCATGCCTGAAAATAGGCATATGTATGCCTAGTGTATCTTACCTTGTAACAATAAATAAGATGTAGGTGTATTAACACATAAGGTAGCAAAATACTCACTGGGAGACAGAGAGTTAAGTTCTGTTCTTTCTTTAGTACACTGCCACTACAGTGCTGACTCTGCCCTTCCCCCACTCTGTTCTAAGGCTGAGCTGGATTATTTCAATTGGAAATTAAATTTTGAATAAACGCATTTGGATTCAATTTCAATGTTCCAGACACTGCAAAGCAGATTATAAATAAAACAAAAACTGTAAAATTAAAGTCGGGTTAAAGCATTAACAGTCTTACAAAAAGGCACGAGTAAGGATCAGCAGATATAAAGCGCGCCCAGTGATACGAACAAAGGTAACCAAAAAATGTAAAGCTAAATTGACAGACATTCTTCAACAACCGGATATTGTAATAAAAATATGTAACAGAGGTTAAAAAAAATACTCATCAAAATAAGCCCATTTAGAAAATGCCCTTCTCGTGGCATGTTACTGATGATGACAGAGCTCCCAGACTGTTCTTGCTGCCCTGTCTTGATAGCTCAAATCAGTATACATCTCTCTCTCTCCCACTGCATTGATTTGCTGTTCGCCTCTTCTCCTACAACATAGTGAAGGAGAGCGAGCTGCAGATTGCTAAAGTGCCAGCTAGGGTCCGCACACAGTCTCCACACAGGGAGCCCGGGGCTGCACGGTTCAAGCATCCTGCTACTCTCGGGAAAGCCTGGCAAAATTATGATGGCTTCATTTACAAAATAACATGCGGGATTATAGCCAGCCTATAAGAAGCAATAGCAGGGGCCGAAGTGAAACCTTCTATAAAAAATATATCATGCAAGTTCCAAGTTAGGATGCCTCAGGGGTGGATGAGCTGGAATATCTCGATATATTTGGTTTAAAATCTGTCTGCGTTTTTCCCCTAATGCGCTTTTTTTTTTTTCATTGCTAGCTCCAGTGCCGAGGATCTCGTAATTGGCCATGAAGTCTAGAGGACGGTGTGAGATTATTTGTAAGACTGTGTTTGGAAACTCGAGGACAGGACTCGGAGACAGCGCCTACGAGAGCAATTATGTTTAGGAGTTCCCGGGGAGAATTCCCAGCTCGTAGGCACACTACCTTTCAAGCTGAAGATGGCAAGCACGATGCTGCAGCTACACTTGTTAATGAGATAAGGAAATCTGACACAAACGACATACAGCTTGCAGATGCTTGATCAGCATTTCTTTTTGCTGTCAGGAAATAAACATTTTCTCTGCAACATTAGGGTTCTAGAGGACCGGTGCGCTGCAAAGTCTGGAATTATCTTCTTGGACTTCAATTAAAAAGTCTGGAGGGAAATGCTAGTTAAGTTTTCGAAAAGGGTGTAAACTGACCGTTTTTGTCACAGATCTTCGCACTATTTCTTCAGACCCTAGAACTCAATTTGTAACTTTTTCTCTACTTGTACAAATATTTTTGAGCTGCAATCTGTTGCTCTTTGCTGGGAATTCCTCAAGATTCCTTCTCAGTTTTAAGCGCAGAAGGAAAGATTTTGTCGGAGCTAAATGTGACTGGAATTTGGGTCCTGTTGCTTGACCGTTTGTACCTGAGCCCATGCGGTCAGCAGGTGACCTGTAGCACCAGTCGTCCCGCAGCTGAAAGTGCGGGGAGCAGCAGTTGAACATTACTCCCCGATCCCTGCCGCAGCAGTCGTTTCTTTTTTTTTGGGGTGTTGTGCATGTGACAGGTTCGCTGGCTGTAACAAATGTGGCCGACAGGAGCCGGTAGCAGACTGTGGTGCCCTCGGGACTCTTCTACCCGCAGGGCAGTACTTAGTGGGAATTTTTCGGCCCTCCCTCCATACCTGGTCCCATGGGGCAGGAGTGTTCGCTTGTTCATCAGTGCCAACCCTGAAGGTAAGCGCATGGGTGATATTAAAACAAATAATAATAATAATGGAAATCAGATTATTACCTGATATGTATAGTTTGTACTTTTTGAAGATATAACGGTTAAATCATAAAATACTTCCAGTATACAGTTTGCCCTAGGTACATTGGACATAACAATAGTTAGGCAAGTGTAACGAGGATAATTCGGATAATTTGTAGTGTTATTTTTTATATGAAAATGAAGGACAGCTAAAATCCAATACTGCAAAATTAATTTTCCATTTAGATTCATTGTAACATACCCTGGTGAAAGAAAATGCAGCGGCATACATACAGTACAGCACATGTGAATTATCAGGAGTGAGTTGGTTTGCAGTACTTTTCACCATGTAGAGTAGGTGTAAGTAATAATACACGACATGGTGGGTGTTATGTCTGTATAACTGGACAAGGGTTAAATTGTTACCCTTCCCACAGCCCAGACAGACAACAAGGATAAGAACATCTCTAGTGACTGTATCTAACAAGGGGGGGGCGTCATTATGCAGGACAACAGTTTCTTTCTTTTCTTTCTTTTTCACTAACCTGCTCTAATTCATTTGAATTGTTCAGTTTTTTTATGTTTTACTGAAATTCACTGATTCCATGTTTTCAGTACAGTAGTGGAGCATTTTATTCTTTTCATTAGTGGTTTCTTTGCTTCAACTCAAGCTTGGGCATACAGTCACATTATCAGGACTGTTCCAGTCAAAGCAGGCAAAGTGCCGTCCCTAATAAGAATGCTGTGTAGCCTTTCATCATGACATGGCTAAGGTGTAGTTGCTGCTTCATGCATGCAAACCATACACTTCCTTATGAATAATTGTTAGCCACAGTTCCCTTTTATCAGCCCATTGAAAACCAGTGTGTGTGTTCAGCTTGCTTGCCAGTTCAGGCTGAGATGCTGACATCTACAGTTTTCCATATGTTGCACAATTCTGTAGAAGCATCAGCCACTGAGAGCTGTGGTCCAGCTCCTTCCTGCTGGACACCAGTTGACAGAGAATGCTTGTAGGATTACCAGTGCTTCTGTTAACATACTCACTTGCTACCCCAACTAGTGTTACAGCGGTCATTGTGTAATCAATTTAGGTACAGGCTTACGCCATAAACAGTATTTAAACTAGAGATAACTAATTACATTTTGTTGGTGTGCTCTCCTTTGTAACCTCCAGACCGAACAAAGCAAAAGCTTTTTTTCAGTCACATTGTCTGCTAACAGAATCTTCCAGACCCCTTCCCCACTCTTCTGCTGTAAGAATATTAGTGTAGCCAAGGCCTATGGGCAGTTAAAGTGCAAGGGGCAACACTGGGACTAATATGATGCTTGTTTATGACACAACTAAGATTTGAAGAATCCTAAAGCAAAACAACAACAGAATCATTGTTTTACTGTAATAAACTGAGGATAGCTCAGCCAAGATGCATCATCTAATTTTAGAGGGGTACTGCTTCTACAGTATCTAGTGTTGCAGCTGGGAGGACTGGAGCAACTGGAGGCATAGAAACCTGTATTATATTTGCTGTCACTCAGTTAGAACCTGGCTGTGGTGGGATTTAAACTGAGGCTTTGCTGTCAGTTCTGTGCTCTAATCACTGGACCCCACTGCCCTCCTTACTTTTCAAAAAGCAGCAAAATTTGACAACAGAAGACATGTAATCACATGGCATTTTAGTGATGTTATATTTCTAGCAAAAAAATATGTTTACCCATTTTTACTTTCAGGGTATTTCATTCCTGAACTAAAATAGGAGTTTTGAAGTGTTTAAAAGTAACTGTTCTCTGGCCACACCCATTTTGAATAAATTAAACATTATGTTGAAGTGCTGTTTATTATCAGAAATATGTGCTACTACCCTCTTAATACATCCACAGTATGAATTCAGCATGTTAAGCCAAAATGTAGCCACGAGGAAAGGGATTTTTTTTTTATTTGAGTAGTGGCCATCTTTAATGACGTATTTATTTATTTATTTGATTTTTCATTACCGGGTAGGTGCACTAGACAATAATATGCCTATTTTCCGGCATGGCCTGGGAGAGTACAATTACAAACAATTCATGAAACACAGTACAGTAAAACAGTACAATTTACAATGTAAAGGGTAACTAGTTATAACACATTAACAGTTGAAAAATTCTGCCAGAGTGGTGGAACCATTGTAGCAAGGAGAAATCAGTACAACAGCAGCAAATCGAGAAATAGAGCAGTGTCAGCAAACAATTTTTAAAATACGTAAGTGCATCAAATTTAGCAGTTGTAAACAAGCACTAGTCACTTCAGATAACATAGGTTGGGTGGTCAAGGAGGCAGGAACCGGGTACAGGGGTCAGAAACAGAGAGATGGTGGTATAGCTCCCTTTTGAAGCAGGCATGGGAGGGGGAGAGCTGGAGGGTCACAGGCAGGGAGCTTCAATGACTCAGGGCATAAGTGAGAAAAGGCCTGAAGTCCCATATTGGTCATACACCTAGGAGCAGATAATAGGGACTGATCACCAGATTAGATGGGGTAGGCGAGGTCAGGTTTAGTCAACATAGAGGGTAAGGAGGAGGGGACCCTTTGAGTCACTAATTATCAAGTTAGTAATTACAGTAAGCTGTTTTAAAAAGGTCAGAGAGAAATACAAATATACTGAGGAATCATGTTATGTTATAAATACATTATTGTTGGAAAACAATATGATGAAATTTTCTTCCCCTCTGACAAATACTACTGCTTTAAATATTCTTCATGCACCCCAGCTTTGTTTACATGTTTGTAATTCATCAGTTGACTGAGCACAATATTCATGTCCTTTGGGAGTCAGCAAGGACAGCATACTGATGTGTGAGGCTAACATCTCACCACAGCAACCCGTTTAGTTGCATTGAGCACTCACCTGGCATGTTAACTAATGAAACTGCTGTCATGGTGTTGCACTTTATCTTTTTTTTATCTTTAGAGGGCTTAAACATAAAATGGAAAGCTGAGTTTCCAAGCCTGACAATGTCAGTTTTAGCTGAAAAGGTCCAAAATAAACTGTATGTGCCCATTTGGACAATATTCAAGCAGCTGTGTCACTTTAGTATTCTTAAATTGATTTTTTTTCAATCTTAATGGACAACTTACAGAATATGGTACCTTTTGCCAGGGATAGTCCTTTTTGACATTTTTAAAATGTTATTTGCAGCCTATATTTAGTTGGAAGAGATTATAGTTTGGCCCCAACAAGGTGTCCAGTTGATCACCTCCACTTCCCTATTCACGTATACGCCCCTGCGCTTAGGCTCGTTATGGCGCACAGCAAGGGAGGCCACAGGGGTGAACCCCATTGAAATGAGTGGGAATCTGTTTTCTTTATTATTTAATATATTAGGATGGTGAGTTGGAGATTATTGAAGGCCACTGCTCAACTAATAAGGCCCTTGTTAGTCAAATGGTGGCCTTCATTACTCTCCAACTCACTATCATAATGTATTAACTAGTGATGAAAATAGATTCCCATTCATTTTAATGGGGTGTGCTCCAAGCTCTCCCTTGCTGCACATCATAACATGCCTGAGCATGAAGGCATGTAGATGAATAGGGAAGTGAAGAGGATCGGCTGGCCACCTTATTGGGGCCAAACTGTGATCCCTTCCAACTACCTACAGGTTGCACATAAAATGTTAAAAATGCCAGAAACGTACTATCGCCGGCATAAGATACAACATCCTATAAGTGATAAAGCATTCGAGAAAAGGTGGAAAATCACTTTAAATTGGAGCAATAATAGGTAAAATTATCCAAAATCTATGTGATCTTATATAGAAGAGGTTGTGCATTTTTTTTTTTTTTTGTAATAAAGAATGGCTTCCTTGAGGCCATCATCAGGTTAGGACTGCCTCTTTGAATAAGGGATATCGAAGCATACTGTTTTCATGATATACTGCAGTGTTAGGCATCACAGTATTTACACAATGAGAAGCTTCCCATTCTGCAATAACCATGCTTTATGCTCACCTGCTAATGTCAGGTTTGCGGCCCCTGATTCTGCTACCTAATGCAGAGTGCAGTGAGGCCTTTCCATGCAAACCCAATTACGATTGTACACCAGTCAGCATCATAGAATGGGATTGTAGTAACACCCTGATATGAATATACCTGGTAAAAAAACCTGTACTCTTTCTGTACCCCTTGCAGTAACACCTTTGTTGGCAAATCCGCCTTTTTCTGCATTTCACCTCCTTCTGGAACTCCCTTCCTCATGCCAATCACTACTTCTCTCCTGCCCCTCTCTTGAGCAGCAACTCAGAGCTCACTGCTCCCCAGTCTGCTCCTGCCTTAAACCTCTACTTTGGTCTAACTCTTACCTTCAGCACACACCCGCTGATGTTAAATACCTGGCTCCCTCAGGTTTATTTTTACTACAATCTGCAGGCTATTTGGTGGTTCTAATCTGTGGTTCTTCTTAACTGCCTGCTCTGCTGTCTGCTACTCAGTAATTTAAATGGCAGACTCCTCTCATGTATTAGTAATTATTGGGCTTGTTGTTGTTTATGTAACTGTGTTGTTACAGTACTTTTACTCCTACTGAGTTCAGTCCCCCTCCACCCCGGTTGCAGCTGGAAATGAGCCTCGGCCGAGTGTGCCTCTTCTGGTTACCAATTTCTAAATAAATAAAATACATAATTGCTTTTCTCACTGAACATTTCATATAGTGAGATCCTCAAGGGTAAAATTCAGATGTCTGCTTTAGTTCAGGAAGTCTGTACTCAGCCTCAGGAGGTCTGGGCATTATCTGTAGATCTAGTGAGGCATTGAAACATTGTATCTCTTGGCCCTCACTAGTACAGTTCTTGATGTTTGAAAGAAGGCTTAAGGTTTCCCCTTTTGTAAAGATGGGGACCCCTCTGTCACAGGAAATTACCCCATTTCTCCTTACTGTCAGTCATCTGGAAGACGTTGACATCTTCAACATGACATCATCCACAAGAAACGTCTCCTAAACTTGGTGTGCTTTACAAAAACAATGCCAATATCCCCCTCACTGCCTGGTATGAGACTGCTGTGAAAATAATTCAACTTTCCTGTGAAGAAAGACTTTAAAAAAATGGTCTCGTCCCTAGAAACTCGTACGTTCCCTGGAGACTTATTGTTCACCAGAGAAGCTATAAAAGGTCCCCATGTAATGGCTAGAGTTGGACTTGAGTTCAGACAGATTACTATAAATACCAGGGGTCACCCTCTCCAGCTAGAAAGAAAAAGTTTTAAACAACTACTTTACTCATAGAAAACTTAAAAAAAAACATAATATTTAGATACAATTCTGCTTGCATTCCATTTTTGTTTTATATATTTCTCCTTCCCATAATTTACTACTAAAGAAATGTGTATGAATATATAATTGTTGTCTCATACAGTTAATTTTGAGTTCGTCTGCCTCTATAGCTTACTGCTTACTTCAAGTCATAATCCTTTGTTGTGACATTACAGTATGTTGCCATGGGAGCAACTATGAGGTCACAAGCAGTGTTCTTTGATTTCAGGTAGGTTGAAAACAGCAGGAATAGATGAACTCTTCAGGAGCAAATATCCTGTTTTCATACAAATGACATCCGTAATAAATAATGAGGAGGAGAAATACAGAACTAATGGGAAATACAAGCTGGATAGTGCCTAAATACTACGTTTTGTAAAAGTTCTCCTGAACTTGTCACCAGCTCTTTAAAAGTACTAAGAGAGGATATTTCTTCTCTCAGAGGATAGTTAGGCCATGGCATTCATTACCTACACTGGTGATTCTCTGTGACAACAAGCAGTCATTTAAAAATAAACTAGATGAACTTATATTATCAAACAACCTAATGCCTTATTATGGGTAATAGATAGGAGTTAATTATGGGTATTTCTGCTCTCACAGTCCTCAACCTATCCTTAGTTAACCAGCATCCCACTATGGTATTTGGTGTTTATTTATTTCAAAAGTTTTACCAGGAAAGACATACTGAGCTGCAGCTCGTTTCCAGGTACGTCCGGGGTGGGGTGTGTGTGTGTGTGGGGGGGACAAGAAGGAAGAAAATAGAACATAATGGCAAGTGGTAGACTATACAGTGAGAAGAAGAAGGAAGCATAATAAACAAGGAGATTATAGCAAAATAAACAATTTAGCATTTACAATTTTACATGTACAATTGAATTTACAAGTTGTGGATAGCTGTTCATAGAGAGGCCTAACAGATGCCCAGCAAGGGGCCAAATTGCCTAGGCATATTACAGCCAAATGCAAATAGGTACATACAGTAGGTTGGTTACAATCATTAGGTGGAGAGGGGTTGAGCAGCAGGGTAGTGGTGTGGGGGGGTGTAGGTCATGGTGAGGAAAGAGGGAATAGGGAGAGGGAGCATTGGGAAGGAAGAATCAGGAACAGTTGCAGGTGGGCAAGTAAAGCTCACAGAGAAGATAGGATAGGGAGTGAAGAGAAGTGGCAGAGTGGGTGGTTGGGGGAGAGAGTTCCATAGTTTAGGGAGACAGTAGGAGAAAGTTGCCTGACCAACTGTAGTCGACCTAGGTGGGAAAGTGAGGAGGCAGTAGTTAGAGTTTCGTAGGGAGTAGGGTGAGGGGGATGTCAGTTGCTTCCTCCAAATCCATCCATGTCAGACTGGACCCCTCTGATCCTATTATTATGTCACTTTGCTCTTGACGGCAATTCCTGCCCTAATCACTCTTCCCTTACCTCCTCCCTCCCTTGCTCTACACAAGAGTAAAGGTGTCTCACTGTGTTTCCAAATCTCCAAATTCTGGTCTAGGTCCCACCCCTGCTATCTCACCTCCTTTCTATACTGTCCCCTCCTCCTCCCCCCTGTCCCATCAGAATTCCTGCTATATCAATTCCCTTCTTTCTTGTCCCCTCCCACCGCTTGTTCACTCAGAAACCTGGCTACCAGTTACCTCCCTTCTGTGCTTTCCTTCCCTGTGCCACTCCTCAGAAACCCTGCTATCTCAGCTCCTTTCTTTCCTGTCCCTTCCCCCACCTGTCCTTTCAGAAACCCTGCTATCTGTCCTCCCTTCTTTCCTTCCCCTCTCCTCACCCTGTCCCCTCGGAAACCTTGCTGTCTTTCTTTCATTCCCCTCTCACCAGTGTGTCCCCTCATAAACTCTCCTACCTCTCCTCCCTGTTGTCCTGTCCCCTCCCCCTCTTATGTCCTCAGAAACCCTGGTATCTCTCCTCCCTTCTTTCCTTCCTCTCTTCTCACCATGTCCCTTCAGAAACCCTGTTATCTCACCTCCCTTCTTTTCTGTCCCCTCTTCTCACCTGTCCCCTCAGAAACCCTGCTATCTCACTTCCCTTCTGTCCTGTCCCAACCTCCGCCTGTTCCTTCAGAAACTCTGATCCCTCTTTTCTGTCTCACCTCCCTTCTATTTGTTCTCTTTATGTCCATGCATAAACCTCGGCTAACCAGGTTGCTTTTTCCTGTAGGCTCCCTGGGCTATGATCCAGCCTCCCCTTCCATCTGTTCCTCATCTTTCTCCCATCTGTCCTAAAGATTTGACTTAATAATCATACCTCTCCTGTCTATTCTTGCAGTTGACCCCCCTCTTAGTACTCCTCCCCCTACCCATTAATTCCATTCACATCACCAGAACTCCTACAATCTAAATTCCTCTCCGTAGGCCTAATTTATTACACCTGCATAACAAGAGCTAGACTGACATATTGTGAAAGGAGGAGGAGAGAAAAAAAAGGGGTCTGAGGGCATTACTGGATACTGAATGCATAGCAGTTTGTGTGCTCCACACTTTGCCCAGTGAGTGGAGCTAAAGCACATCAGCATGAATCAGTGCATCTGTTCCCCACCCCCTCTGTAGCTCTCCAGTCGAGTGCTTCCCCTGTCTCTCTTTCTCTCACTCCTGGTCTCTTCCCTGTCCCTGTACTTCTTTACTTGTCAGCAGACTAGAGCAACTGATCTCTGTCAGTAACAGGTGGGGACAGAGACAGACAGGGTCTGGTACTGACAACAGTGGAGGTTCGGACCTGGGGCATCTATAATAATCCTAGTCCTCAGATATAAATAAATAAATAAAAGAATAAACATGCACTGTCATTTGCACTCACACTCATGGCAGGTGGTCAACAGTTGCACAGTTAACTACTTCTTGGGATTAGGCCAGAGGAGACAATACATGTCTATAGTGGAGCCCACCAAGATGCAACCCAATTCTGCAGAATTCTGTAGCAGAGTTACTGCAGGAAACAAGGCAATTTCAATGGCAGTTAACTCCTTTGATCATGTAGGAATCTGTGACAGTGCATTGCATCCTAGTGGGTTTCACTGTATGTATAAACTCTCGAAGATAAGAATGCAGAACCAGCTTTAAGACTGGGAGGGGGCAGCAAGATTAGTTAAGGGGCACCATGCACAATTCACTATAGTTACAGAACATCCTGTACCCAGCATTTATTTTTCAGTGCTCTAACATCTACTTTATCAATTAAATCATGTACCTTGGTGGTCTGTCACTGGGCATGCATACCAGTAGTTATTTGTTACATTAAGTGCCCCAATAAATTATCTAAATGAATGAATATGGCTTGCACACAAATGCTAATGAGCTGGTCCTCTCTGCATCAGTTCCTGGAATGGGTGTTTCATTTTGTTTTCCATTTTTAGCATGGGGCCCTTAGACTCTTTTATTTATATACTTTCCTTGCAGAATATTTATGACATATACATTTTTAACATGAAATAAATTCAGTATCCCTGCACCTATTTTGCAGGTGAAATGATAGATAAAACACACGGCCATTATCAATTTTTTAAAATATAAGTCCTAAACTAAAGGTCTAAAGACCCTCAGACTCTTTGAAGCTGCAAAAGCCAGGGTGCTTGTAGTAACAGGAAAAAAAAGAGCAGTACCTCTGTACAAATGAATAGAAATGTAGGATTATCCTTGTGGTAAAGCTGTAGCATGAGTCATTCTGCTGTAGTGTAATATCTGTTTACTGACTGGAGGGGGTGGGCACCATGGGAATTGTGTCTCTGGGGAAATCCTGGAGGAAATCTTGGACTGCAGTTATTATCCTAGAGACACATGGCAGCAATATAAGACAATGTCACACTCAGAACTAACAGCTAAATCTTGCTAAGCTAAAGCAGTTTTTTGTGCTGTAAACACTTTTGAGAATACTGACGTTATTAAAAGGAAGGCCATGATTATCTTGTTTCATTATGCTTTCATTACAGTTGGGTTAAACTACGTGTTCAATAAAGCCATTAATGTGTGTTTTATAAATAATGTGTATGCGTCTGTGTGCGCGCACGTGTGTGTCAGTGTGTGTGTGTCTGTGTTATAGGAAATCATACCTTTTAATCAGTCTCTCCAGATTCTGGCAATCTTACTAATGTGCAGTTCAACACAAGTTGCCATATGGACACTTTTGAGTTTTAAAATATAATAATAATTTTAATCATTATAGGACTGTATCCATAAGTAGGACCAAATGAGCATGAAGAATAGAGTACCCTCAAGTAGGAGAGGTGGTCCCTTCAGATCTGGATACATCATAACATAGGAATTTAAGGTTGGAAGGTACTCTAGGTCCATCATGTCTTCTATCCTGCTTTATGAGCAGGTATGAATAAGTACGTTCACATCTCCAATCTCCAAATGTGATGCCTAGACCGAACCTGCATATCTAAACTGTGTTTTCCTATTTTTCTAATTCTTGTCTTAGTTAAAAAGGATAGTTAGTTGCATGTTTCATCTAAAAATGAGTAAGTGTGGCATCACTTATAGGGTTGCCATGTCCCAAACTGTTCTAAATTTGCAAATACAATACTCAAGTATTGTGCTTTTCTCTTTGTTATCAATACTGCCCTGTGAGTCTCTGTCTGGAATTTATACACTGCACCTCAGCAAATACGAGTCAAATGTGCTACCAACTGGGGAACAAGTTACTAGGAGAGGACTACTCTCTCCTTTAAGTCAAACACATTAAAGATAACAAGTTCAACCCAGGCTTTCTTGTAAGTTTTAGATACATTTAATAGTAATATTTTTAGGAGGGCTTCTGGTCTGAGGTCATGCATATACTTAAATCAAAATCTACCCCCACCCATGAACACACACATGTGCTGCAGAGACAGGGCAAGCATATTTAAACTTTACCTATTTTTCTACTTCTTGCCATACTTAAAGGAGATCTGCATGCATACTTGAAGCCCCGACAGCTGCACAGATTGGAGCTTCAATATCCCAATTCCCCCTGCAGGCACAAATATTAATCAAAGAGTTTTCTTACCTTAATACTTGTAAAACTGGTATGAAGCTCTGTACCAGCCGGCATTTTGTGATCACATGGTGTCCACCCCCTGAGATCTGACTGATAACCACGCAAGATTATGATGCGCCTTTGCCCCTTCTTATACTAACCCTTATGTATGGATATTTAATAATCTCCGTATCTGGCATGCCCTGCTTGATGGAAAGAGTGGTGTAACCCTGGAACAGCCTGCCAGTGGAAGTGGTGAATGCAAGAACTGTGTCAGCTCTCAAACAGGTGGGGATAGAGTAAAGGATCAAGGGTATTCGGTAGGATCAGGGACAAGCATAACACAGCAGGGGCGTTAGGCCCCAAGACCTATAAGAGGTTTGGGGAATTCTCGGGCAGACAAGATGGACCCACAGTCTCCTTCTGTGGTTACTTTTTCTATGTTTCTACTCAGCAAAGAATATGTCCCCAAACACATCCTGTATCAAGTGCTAATACTAGAAATAGTATAGTTAAATCCTTGATGTCTTGATGTTCACACTTTTGTATCATTTAGCCAAATGTCAACTATCAATCACCGAAAGGATTTTTTTGTTGTTTTCATTTAACAACATTTCTGATGTAGTCATAATTTTTAAATTTGTGACAGACTGGTGTACTACCTTAGGTTCTCATGGCATTGCTTAGGCCACAAAAGTGTTAAAGTGGGCAATCTACATGTACCAGGGTTGTAGCAAGTCAAGATTTTTTGGGGAACCCTCAGAGGAAGAAACTCCAAGCAAAGTTCAATGAAATAAAAAGTTGCCTGACTTCAGCACCAAACAGGGGTTCAAAGCAGCATACTTTGGCAGAGCAAATACAAATACAATTCTTTTTAGCTTGATTCAGCTCTCCAGTTTACATCAGCCCTTCTCTCTGTCTCTCTCTCTTGCCCCCCCAAACCTCCTTCTTGCTCAGTCTGGTTTCCTTTTTATGCATCTCAAGTGAGTCTGGTTTGTGCCCTTCCTCTGTAGATGGCCTTTAAAGGGCCAGGCCAGAAATCATCAGAGCTGTGTTTCAATTCACCCTGTTCTTCTGCTAGTATCTTAGTGGAGAAGGGATCATAGGTGAAGGTTATATAGATGCCTTCATGTACCTTCCCCTTCAGAGCTATGACCATCAAGCTGCCCTCCTGGGAGTAAAAGTCAGCATTATTGTGGAGGGAACATGCCTTGTGGTGCACCTGGAATGAAAATGGCTGCAGAGCCAGGTACCACCAGGTGACTTGGTAATTAGTGTCCCGCATGGCATGCAGCCATTTCAGGGGTGCATGGTCAGTGACCAAGGTGAAGCATCTTTCCAACAAATAGTAACACAGGACAACTACTGCCCACTTCACTGCCAGACACTTTTTCTTTAGTATGACATAATGTTGTTCTCTGGAGAACTATTTTCTGGACAAATAGAGGATGGGGTGCATTCAGTCATCATATTCTTATGACAAGACAGCCCCCAACCCTACTTCTGAGGCACCCGTGTACAGTATGAACAGACGGTTGAAATTAGGACTTAGTATGACAGATCCCTTACACAACACACTTTTGATAGTTTGGAAGGATTCTAAAACTTTGAGGACCACTGAAAATTATTTTGGGCAGCCTTTTTTTGGTCAGGTCAGTTAGTGGGGCAGTAAGTGTTGAAAACTCCAGAATAAATTGGTGATAATACTCCACTAAGCCAAAGAAGGACCTAACTTGCTTTTTGGTAGTTGGTACAGGACCGTCAGCAAGTGCTTTTAACTTATTAACAACTGTGTGTACATGGCCTTCCCAACCATGTATTCCAGATAATTAGTTTCCTGTTGGCCTAGAACACATTTCATGGCATTGGCTGAGACTTGCCTCCCTGAGCGACTGAACTACTCCAGCCACATCCGCAAGTGAGTGTCCCAGTCAGAGCTAAATATGACAACATTGTCGAGGTATGCTGCTGCATATAACCCAAGAGGACAGAGGATTTCATCTGTTATTCTCTGAAATGTGTCCAGGGTACTACAGAACCCAAAGGGAAGCACATTAAACTGATGCAGACCAAATGGGGTTGACAAAGACCATTTTCTCCCGGGATTCAAGAGTTAAGCGGGATTTGCCAATACCCATTTGTTAGGTCTAGGGTACTAATGTATTGGTCCTTGCTCAGTCGGTCCAGAAGTTCATCCACCCTTTGGATAGGATATGCATCAAACTTAGAGATTGCATTGACTTTCCGCTAGTCAGTACAAAATTGAGTGGACCCATCTGGTTTTGAGACTAATACAATAGGGCTAGTCACTCTGGGATTCCTCAATGACTCCCACTTAGAGTGTATCTCCTCCCGTATCTTTTCTCTGACTTTTTTCTGGGAGCATATATGGCTTTTGAAGAAAACTGACATCTGGTTCTGTGTCTGTGTGGTAATTATAAAAAAAAATGTGTGTGTGCCTATGAATTTGTTTTGTTGCACATCCTTAGTGTGTGGTGACTGCATTAACCTCTTGAGCTTCATACTTGAGCAGTTTATTGGTCGTCACACACCTGGGGTGTGTAAAAAACTCATAACACTCAATAGCCTACAGTATGTATTGTTCCCTATTTTATTCACTCTGAAATTTTGCCAACCATGCTGCCTAGCAATGAGTGGCAGAGTGAAGTGGAGTCCCAAGTTCCAGGTGAGAATTAATTGCAACATTCCAGAGTGAATAAAAGGCTTGTATCTGGATGCCTTATGGAACATCCTGTTTACAGCATGGAACACTGAATGTCATCATGATGAGGCTACAGAGAAAATAACATAGGCTGCAGGAAAAATAACATGTTTATCACCCCACAGGTTAATAACAGGTCCAAATAATCATTTTTATTGAGCCCTGTTATTCAGCCCTCCAATGGTATGAATTTAAATAATTCATTTATTGTTGTTCTTTTTTCAGAGGTGCCCAGATTTCTCAATCATGTGGATAGTGCTACTATCCAAATCAGCTGTGTTTTAAATTTTGGTGGCAGTTAGTCATTATCTTTACTAGATAATGACCCTCTGGTCCCATTATGTGTTTCATGTGGTCCACATAGTCATTATGTGAGTCAGAAAATGACTATCCAGTCCCGCTATCTGCTCCATATACAGTTCTGATGGCTATTCAGTCCCCACTGTAGGCTCCATATCCTTGTCACATAATGTACTCCATATCTGGGAAGGATATGTAGGATAGTATACTGGAGCCCATACACAACCACACGATCCTCATACTGAATGGTTTCCGTGAGGTTGAGGACCTCAAGAGCGAAGTTCGGGAGGTCCCTTTTGTCATGGAAACCATGAGGTATCGAGAATAGTGTGATTGTGTATTTGGGCTCTCATATGCTTTTCTGTATAGTGCATGGTGCCCAAAAACAAAATAAAATTGCGTACTATTCTTGATTTGTGGCAACGTTTTGTTCCAGGACCTGCTCCTGCATGGATTCATCAACCACCACCTGTCCAATGAACAGTGCTGTTTGGTGGTGGTTGCATTCTGACATAGCTATTAACGCAGAATGAAAAGTCATTCTGTGTTAGTAGCTATGTCACTACTAAAGCAGAACAAATTTTTTGAGTGTATGGAAATCCATACACAATTACATTCCACCATACACTATAGTGGCAGATTGGGTTGCCAGCATAACAACCGAGGCACTTTCTTTACAACAAGCCATAAATGAAGTATACGAGTGGACTAAAGCTAGTAAATTGGAACTTAATATTTTCAAATGCAAAATTATGCACTTGGGTAGAACTAATATCAATCATACCTATTGTATAGGGAATAACATTTTGTTAACAACATCCGAAGAGAGAGATTTGGGTATTAAAGTTACGTCAGATTTAAAGTTTAGCTCACATTGTAAACAGCAGGTTAAAAAAGCTAACCAGAATTTGAACTGCATTTTGAGACATATTTCTAGCAGACATGAGAATGTTATCATGCCTTTGTATCAAGCCCTGGTGAGACCCCACTTGGAGTATTGTGTCCAGTTGTGGTCCCCTCAGTATAGGGAAGACATTCTGAGAATGGAGAGTGTGCAGCGCAGAGCAACGAGATCTGTGTCTGGACTAAAAAACTTGACATATGAGGCGAGATTAACTAAGCTCAATTTATATTCATTACATTATAGAAGATTAAGGGGAGATCTTTGTATGATGTTCAAAATATTTCAGGATACTACACTGAGCAAGGACCTTAAAATGTCCTATAGAACAGGATGGTCCAGTACCAGAAAGCATACTATGCAACTTAACTTGCCTAAATGGAATACTAACTTAAGGAAGCACTGGTTTACTGTAAGGGTGGTATCAGCATGGAATAACTTGCCTGAAAACGTGGTGGGGAGTTCAAATCTGAATACATTTAAGACAAGGTTAGATAAATATCTGTATGATAAAACTACTAAGTTTTAACATTACAATAAGGCAAGCATTATGGACATAAGTCCCACAGCTTGAATCAACTTATGAAACTTATAAGAAACATCTGAAATAAGCTGCAAAACATATTTTTTCAAGGTATTTGGTTTTTTTGGCAGTTTATCTAAGCATTTTAATTTATTTAAGGGCATCTGAATGAAAACAGGATATGTGTCCCTTAGACTAATTCTGTTTCTGCTACTAACTCCCCAGCCAAAGTTATAAACGTTTGCTTGTGACATCTTTATTTCTGTCTCAGTAGATTGTGATGCATAAAATTGAAGATTGACTTCAAGCAGGGAAAATGTAGCAGAAGACTAATTATAGTTAGAATAATGTAGAGCAAATTAACCAGTCGGGCTACATGGGGTGCACCAGGAGTTTTCTCAGCCACTTGGTTAACCCTACCTAGGGCTACTAGTCTGCCACATGCATTCCTCTGCATAATTGTTTCTACTTGTGGATGTAACTACCCTACTAAAATCCTGACTGTTATAAGCTGGGCTTTGCTGTACTCTTCCCTACTTCTCCAGTCTTGTAGACTCCCTTATCTCCCAAGATGTAGCTGCCAGGTTGTCACATAGCCTCATTCGATTTGCTGCATTACTTACCTCTAACTCTTAACTCTGTTGGTGCTAATTGTTAGCATTCTAGTAAGACTGTTTTTTTTATCTACTATTGTGGCCCTGTAGTTGCTTTTGCCCTCAGTTTGCAATTTAACTTACTTGTTTTACCACTAGCATATTGTTATCTTAATGTAACTATTAGTTTCTCAGTAACTTCTCTGTTGTTATTTCCCCTCCTACTAATTTGTACATTAGGTGCATTTCTGATAGTCTCCATTCTCATTTTAGTTTATTTTTTGCTGCCCTGTCTAGCAGTTCTTAAGTATTGTCCTCTAGCAATCTGCTTGTCCTACTCAATATGCACAGTTACTCCTCTCTGCTCCAGTACTGACACATTTTCCCCCTACTTGTCCTGCTCCCATCCTCATCCCCCAGTATATCTTCCACCTGCCACATTGATCCTTGTCTTCCTCCCAAATATTTCATATTCTCCTCCCTTTCCCTACCTTTCCCTCCATCTCCCTCTACCCTCCCCTCAGTAGTCTTATGCTGCCAGGCTGCAGCCTCCTTGAGGCCCCCTTATTATATATGCAGCCCTGTGGCAGCTACTCCCCACCCTTTCACCCCAGCACCTACCCATCATCACCCTGCCAGCTCAAGAACTCCTTCAATAGCTCCCTCAAGTTTCATCATTGCCTTGCTCCTTATCCTGGCAGGTTATATTGAACTTAACTTAGGTCCCGTCCCTCAACTTCCACCCCCTCCCCAAAGGGTGAGGGTCATCCATTTGAAGATCTGTACGCTTCTCCCCAAACTTGTTCAGCTGAGTCTGCTATCACTAAACCTCTAACCATTTGTTCTGGTTATCTCTAAGTCTTGCCCCCCACCCAGGATTAGTAATGTGACCATTTCTGTCTCTACCTGAGCAGTTGCAAGGCAGGACTGAGGCAAGACGGGAGGTGGAGTTGCATTGTATGTCTTCATCCAACTTGGGATTGATGTTAAACACAGCAACTCTGCTCTCTCTTCACATGAGCTGCAGCTCGTCAAGTGCGCCCTTCCTGTCTCTGTTCATTGCTGGCACTTTTTACTGCCTTTGTTATAAACCAGTCTTTATTTCTAACCTCCACTCCTCAGTCTACTCCTTGGCTTTGCAGGAGAAGAAAACATTATTTACCATAGTAATCTTGTTTCTTCCAGGGGATACTCCAATATTCATAACTCTATGCAGTATATCTTTAAGTCAAATCTGCCCGGAGAGATGGAACATTATGCTAATGATGGAATGCCACTGGCACGTGCCACTTTTCAAATGCTGCCCTTATCAACTACCTACATTCTAAGCTCTCAGATTTCATGAGCGTCTGAAAAGACAGGCCATACGAGGAAAAACCCTATATAATAATCATAAAAATAATAAGATGATCATACCACCCCCCATAAAAAGAGCCTCCAACAGGAGGGAATAATCACAAAAACACCCCTGAATGTCAGAATCAACTGAGGGGGGGGCAGTGCAAACACAGTTTAAAAACAGATATGCCAGAGTGTGGCACTCCTACCCCTGGTTACACAGTATGGAGTGCAGAGGTCACTTGTTCTATAAGGGGAGGCTAGGTGGGAGAGTTATGAATATTGGAGTATCCCCTGGAAGAAACAAGATTATTATGGTAAGTAATTTTTTCTTCTTACCCCAGGACTACTCCAATATTTCTAACTCTATATAGACTAAAAAACAATACTTTTGGTGGTGGGCACAGAACTTACTTTGGAAATAGACTCTGCAGAACTGCTGTGCCAAACTTGGCATCACCTCTAACTTGGGTGTCCAGGCTATAATGTTTCATGAAGGTGTGCAGTGTTCTCCAGGTAGCTGCTTTACAGATGTCCACCAATGGGACATCCCTAGCAGCTGCTATAGTAGCAGCTGTACCCCTTGTGGAGTGGGCCCTCAGCCCTGTTGGGGGCTCCTTCCCAGCCTTTGAGTAACAGAATTGGATACACTGCACTATCCAGTGAGAAATGGACTTTTAGATGCTGGGTGCCCTCTTTCCACATCCCCATAAGTCAGGAACAGCTGTGTCCTGTTCTGTCTATTGGCTTTAGAGACAGTCATGTAGTAGCTAAGAGCTCTCTTGACATCAAGACTGTGTAGTCTGCATTCACCTGAGCTACAATACTCAGTGAAAAAGACAGGTAGGGCAATGGACTGGTTCAAATGAAAATCAGAGACCACTTTAGGAAGAAATTTCCTGTTTGTTCACATGACCACTTTGGCCTTGTGGAAAGAAATGTCGTTCTGTTCAATGCAGAGAGCCTGTAGCTCACTGATCCTTCTGGCAGAAGTCATTGCCACTAGAAAAATGGTTTTCCATGTGACATACTTCAAATGAGCTGAAGACATATGCTCAAAGGGGGGGATCCATGAGCTTGGCTATACACACCTTTAGGTCCCAGGCTGGCACCAGTTCCCTGTGAGGGGGGTACAAGTGGGCTAGACCATTAAAGAACCTCTTGAAAATAGGGTTCAGTGCCATAGAAACATTCTGTCCAGCTGAGATATAAGCAGATGCTGCAGCTAGATGGACCTCTAAAGTAGTGGGCTGCAGACCCAGGGAATGCAAATAAGTAAGGTAGTCCAGTACAGCTAGAACCCCTGCTTGTGCTGGCACCACATCCTTGGTGGAACAGCAAATGGAAAACCTTTTCCATTTTGAGGCATAGGTTTTCTTGGTGGAGGGTTTCCTGTACCCCCTTAAAATATCCAGAACACTTTCAGAGAGATGCAAGCCTGCATACTCTAGGTCCTCAAGAGCCATGCATTGAGCCTGTGGGATCTGAGGTTCAAGTACAGAAACCTCCCTTGATTGCAGGTTAACAGGTTGTGCCTCCAAGGAAGGTGTATTGGTTCAGCCACAGACATGGAGAGCAGCAGAGAGTACCATGGCTGCCTGGCCCAGTCTGGTACTATCAAGATCAGTGCTGCTGGCTGGGACCTGAGCTTGAGCAACACTCTGTACACCAGAGGGAAGGGAGGGAAAGCATACAGGTGCCTCCCTGACCAGTCCAGAGCCAGAGCATCCAGGGGGATTATTCCCCGAGCTGGAGGTCTACAACAGTATTGTGGCAGGTGGTGGTTCTCGTGGGATGCAAAGAGATCTATCTCTGGGGTACCCCACCTTCTGAAAATCACTCCTACCACCTGTCTGTTTAAGGCCCATTCATAATGGGCCTGGTTGATCTGACTCAGAGCATCTGCTAGGGTATTGTCCTTGCCTGGCAGATGAATGGCCAGAAGGGAAACTCCTAGAAAGTAGCCCAGGCTCCATATTTTCCTAGATTCTACGCACAGAGAGTCTGACCTTGTCCCTTCCTGCTTGTTTATGTAATACATTGTGGTGGTATTGTCTGTTCTGACCTGTACCACCATCCCCTGCACTAATGGTGTGAAGGCCTTTATTGCCAACAACACTGCTCTGAGGTCCAACAGATTTATATGCTGGAGTAACTCTGCACTTGACCATGTGCATTGTGTGGAGTGATCCCCTAGATGGGCACCCCACCCTAGTAATGATGCATCTGTTGTGAGACCCAGTGATGGGGACTCATGCTGAAAAGGAACCCCTTCCCTTAGGTTGGTTTCCTCTTTCCACCAATGAAAGGGCCTGAAGTAATGTTTTTGTTACTGGAATTAGCTTTGAGAGAGGATCTCTCCTTTGACACCAGTGTGCCCTGAGGTGGAATTAAATGTCTCTCATCTGGAACCTGGACCCCAGGACTGTGCCTGTAGCTGCTGCCATGTGGCCCAGTAGCTGTAGAAACTGTCTTGCAGTTTTCGATCTGTTCAGGCTGAAGGAGCCTGCAATCAGCAGAATACTTCTTACCCTGTTCAGAGGCAGGTAGGCCCCGCCCTCCTGGGTATTTAGTTCTGCTCCTATGAACTGCCGTACTTGTGTAGGGAGAAGGATAGACTTTTTGAGATGTATCTGAAACCCCAGGGACTCTAAGAGCCCTTGGGTGAGCTACAAATGTTCCCTTACCTGTTGTGGTGATTTTCCTATTACCAACCATTCATCTAAGTATGGGAAAACTGTGACACCTAACCTTCGTAGGTGTGCCACAACCACTGTCAGGCACTTTGGGAACACTCTTGGGGCAGAAGTGAGACCGAATGGCAGGGTTGAGAACTGGTAATGACCTGAGGGGAGTCTGAACCTGAGGTACTTTCTGTGAGACTCCCTTATGGGGATGTGGAAATAAGCATCTTTCTGGTCCAGAGATGGCAACCAATCTCCTCTTTGGAGTGTTGGCAGAATCAATGCCAGGGTTACCATTTTGAACCTTGGCTTTATCAAATGTCTGTTTCGTACCCTTAGGTCTAGGATAGACCACCACTCCTCATCTTCCTTTGTTGTGAGGAAGTATCTTGAATAAAATTACTTTCCCTTTTGTTGTGGGGGCACAGGTTCTACCACCTTTGACAACTGTAGGTTTTGTACCTCTTTTTCCAGTAGCTTCCTTTCTGCATTGGTAGCTGGCTTGAATACTCTGGTTCTTAAAGTGGGAAGGGACTTGAAACGTAGGGACAAACCCTGGCTCACTACTTCTAGGACCCACTTGTCCATGGTGATCTGTTGCCAAGCCTATAAATAGTGAGCCTGCCTGCCCCCTACTGGTAGTCGGGAGGTGGCCTGGGAAAACATGTCAGGGGGATTGTTTTGCTTGTGGTTGCACCTGGGAACCACATCTTGAACCCTTTCTACCCCTGCCCCTAAAGTACCCCTGCTGTGGGTACTGCTGAACCTGGGGCACAGCCAAGGCCTGGTAAAAAAGCCTGCTGTGGAAAGATCTACCCCTGCCTCCCATTCCGTAGGGCCTAGTGGAGAGACAGGCCTTTTCTTTAGCAGAATTGCTTCTGTAGGTGGCTTCATATTCATCCACCTTTTTCATGTAAGCCTCTGTCTTATCTCCAAAGAGAGAATGACCTCAACAGGAATGCCCATAGCCTTGGACTGTGTGTCCTGAGTGAGGTTTGTAGCTCTCAGCCAGGCAAACCTCCTCCGTGCGACAGTGTTAGCCATCCACCTGGAAGCAGTATCATTAGCGTCTTCTGTCATCTGAAATTGATATTTGGCTGCCTCCAGGCCAAACCTAGTAGTCTCAGCTAAATCAGCTGAGAGACCAGCTAGGGATTTCTCTGCCATAGCCAGGACAGACTGCCACAAAGATTTTTGGTATTGGGCTGCATAAGCCTGTAAATTTGCTTGTCTGATGGCCAAGGAGGCTGACAGGTATCCCTGCTTAGCCATGCTATCAATTTTTCTGAAATCTATCTCAGGGGGATGAGATGCCAGAGGTGTTTTTTCCCTGTCACAGGCAGCAACTTGTACCACCCCCTGGTGGTCAGAGTGGGAGAATAAAAATTCAGCCCCCTCCCTATCCAGCTGGTATTTCTTGCCCAACCTCTTATCTAAGGGAGGGACATAATTAGGAGTTTGGAGGATTTTAAACATATCCTCTTTGAAGAACTTCTTTGCGTGGAGCAATAGTTTTTTAGTGGATGTTAAACCCATCATTTCCAAATATTCTGGTTCCTCCTCATCCTTTTTTACTTCACTGGTGGTTATGTCTAAGACATCCACCATTCTTTTTATAAATGTGAAGTGGGATGAGTAGTCCTCTGAAGCCCTGGGGGGGTGAGCCAAACTCTTGTTCAAGGGAGACTTCAGGTTCAATAGACTCCCCTTCATCCTCTTCTTCATACTCCCCATATTCCCCCACTTCTTCTTGAAAGGAAGATTGGGCAGAGGTTTGTCTGGTTGGAGTCTGAACAGGTGCCTTCTGGCAATCTCCTGTGGAGAAGGCATAGTTGCAGTCACAGCAAAAGTCCCCAATTGCCGTCCAGCTGGGGTTCTGTGTGCTTAGTTTTCTTTGTTTTCTTTGATGCAACCGGTGAGTCAGCCAATTAAGCAGGCTTTTTTTCAAGGACCTGGGTACCATATCAGGGGTAGAGTTAGTAGGTGCTGTGGTTTCACCCACAGGAACAGAGGGTGTCAGCTGGTCAGAGCTTGAGGGACCCTTAGGTGGAGGCAACTTCTTTTTAAGCCTTTCCAAACGTTTGTCAAGCGTTTTTTCAGGAAAGGTCAAGGTGTTCATAACCAAGGCAGACCACACATAAAATGTGCTTGTCTGCCTTGGTAAACACCTCTCCACACGCAGAACAATTTTTGAAACCGGGCTCACTGGCTTTTCTCTTAGGTATTTCTGACATATTCAAAAACACGCAGAAAAAGAAAACCACAAAAAGATTTTAAATTTTAAAGGTTACTTTGCGGTTGCAGTCAGTTCAGGAACCGATCAGGGTACCAATAAGAACCAGGAACTAAGTCAGAGAGAACCGAGGTTATCGGTTCAGTAACCGGTATTAGCGGTTATTAAAAACAAGTTTATTTAAACAAAATTCACTGAAATAATGGAGTGTTAGTCACAAAAACTCTGGAAACGAAACTAAAAGTTCCCGGTTTCTCTCCGGTCATCCTGAACCAAGAGAAACAAAGAAAAACAATCAATTTAAGTAAAACTAACTAACCATTAAGCTAAATACAAAAGATAAAGGCAGCAAATGAAGAAATAAAGCAATACTTATATTTTTTTTATAAGTTTTCACGTCAGAACGAGATGTTGAGGAGTGGATTTCTGAACGTCTAGTCTTGACAGGCGGAGAGTGAAAACTGGGAGGTTAGAATATAGGCAGCTGATAAGGGCAGCATTTGAAAAGCGGAACATGCCAGTGGTGTGCCATCATTAGCATAATGTTCCATCTCTCCGGGCAGATCTGACTTAAAGGCACACTGCATAGAGTTAGGAATATTGGAGTATTCCTGGGGTAAGAACTATTAGTTCTGGGTGAGATCAATTGTAACTTGAGCTCCTTTTCTTCCAAAAGACTAACCCAAAACATAAATTCCCTACAGCTCATTCAACTTATATCTGAGCCTACATCTGTTAACCTGTCACCCCAAAATTACTCCCTCAGTGACTGGCTCCTTTCTTTCCACCTCCAGTGTATTGCAGAAACTGACACAGTCCCTAATGCACATAATGACCACCACAAGGTCTACTGTTTGTGGAAGATCTGACATCCCAACGCCCATGAAAAGTTATCATGATCCAGTCCTTTAGGGTCACATTATCTTTCCACCCTACTGTACATCCTGACCTCATTGGTTCCATGATCTCTGCTGCCACCATCATAATCATAGCTGTTTTACCAGGGTCAAAGGTTCCCACCTTCCCAGAATCCTGTTATAGTTACTTGCCGGTCTCAAAGTAAGGGACTCAGCCTGGCACATTCATAAGGTCTCTGTCTCCCTGGTAGACTTTGCAAGGTATAAAAAATTATATAAAATGCACACTGAAGCAACCACAATTTTCCAATTTCCTTCTCTCTCTCTCCTCTGCTATTACAGCCATTACCCTAGCAGCCCTATGGCCTCCTAGTTGTCTCAAAGGACATAACACATATAGACTTGATCCTAAGCTCCTTTATCTGTCTGGTCCCACTGTTGTATTCCCCTATTACTAACCTCCTTAATTTCTCTTTCCTCTTGGGCACAGTTTCTGACACTTGAAAGAAGGCTGCAGTTATCTTCCTCCCTAAAGGGCTTGGGATGTTTGATCACAGATAACTACAGCTATGTCTGTCTCCTATCTGCCTTGTCTATACTCCAAGAACACCTAGGTGTCTCCCAATGGTCTCTTTTTCAGGACTCCTCCTTCTTCACCCGATTGCTGCCTAGATTTAGGAAATTCTGTTTTACTGGATCCTCCCTCCTCAGGCTCACTGATACCATCCTAAAAGAAATGAATCAAGGCTTATTTATCTTTGCAAAGAAGCCGGCACCTGCTAGTCACAGTCATGTAGCTTATTTAAGCCTTTTGCTCACAAAATACTGTCTGGACTAAAGTTCCAGTGTAAAACATAGCTTTTATTGGTCCACTAAAAGATAATTCTTCTATAGGCACAAATTATACGTAAAACAAAGAATCCACACCAGCTCCACAAGCATGCATGAATGCCTGTGGGGCAGGCATTCCTATATGCTAGTGGAGCTGGTGGTGGAGTTCTTTGCTTTGCACCTTATGGAATTTGTGCCTATTGAAGCAGCTATCTTTTAATGGACCAATAAAAGCTATGTTTTACACTGGAACTTTGGTCCAGACAGCATTTTTCTATTTGGAGTATTTTGTGAGCAAAAGGCTTAAATAAGCTACATGACTGTGACTACCAGGTGCCAGCTTCTTTGCAATTTTGATACCACCAACCCTCAACCTTGGCACTGCACCTCCCAGGTTGCAGTTCACACTTTTCATGTACTGTTGTTGTTATTTATCTTTGCCCTTTTTGTCAAACTGACCAAAGCCTTTGTCACTGTTGCACATCCTTTTCTTGTAGATAAACCTACAGATGCTGGACTATCACCTTTCCGTGAAATGGCTGAGCTTATTCTTTAAGTTTTGGTTACAAACTGTCTTCATAGGATAATCTCTGTCCACCCCACCCTTTGCTCCCAGTCAGTTGAGGTGCCTCCCAAACCTATGTCCCTTGTCCACTCCTCTTGATGTTCCTTAATGATCTTCCCAAAGTGTGTCTTTTACAACATATAAATGTATGTGTATGATACTGTGCTCTTTGCCTCTGACTCCTCAGCTTCCATTCTAGCCGGTTGGCTTCAGCACAACTTTAACAATGTCAAGCACTTGTTCTGTTCTAATCAGCTTACACCAAACAACAACAAACAAAACTGTTGCAGTGAGCTTTGCACCAGGTAACAGCTGCCAGTGTTCACCAGTGTCGCCCACTGACCTCATAAAATATATAAAATGACAGGGAAGATTCTTCTCCTTGCTGCTAGGCTAAGAAATGACTCCCAGACCAAAGTGACCAGAAGTGCTGGCCAAAATCCTGCCATTCCCTTCCTCCCTGGTCTTCTTGACCCTTGATGGCTCCATACTGGAGACAGTTGTCTTCTTCAAGCACCTTGGGATATGATAGGACCATCATTTTGACTTCTCCTGCCATGTGAACACCATCCATGCTGAGTTTATTTCTAAATTCTAGTTTGGAACCCTCCCCCTTACCACAGTTCATAACTCTCTTGTCCCACCTACCCCCTTATCCCTCCTCTGTAACTCTGACCCTTGCTCTATCTTCCTCACCCACATGAAGCCATTTGTGTGTCAGTTTTTGTTTTCAGGTTCTCCTGCCTCTTGTCCAACCTTTCCCATCATATTTGCTCTACTCATTCTCCCTCCACTCTTAAAGCCTCCCCTCAATGACCATATAACCCATATCTGCAACTGCCTCTGACCCAGTTGCTATAGTACATCTATATTTTGTTATCTTGCATTTGTTTATTTTACAGTTTTGCACCTTACTTTACCACTACAGTAGTAGTTTTCCTGACACATTGCATTTTGCACATCTGTTGATCCTATTTTGTACTGCACTACATCTGCTTTACTCCATTGAAATGTCTTACCATTCTTACTATCAGTATTTTAAGCATTAAATATGATCAGGACTTTGGTTCCTGTAACCTAACAGAGGTCATGAGACATAAGGCATAGCTGAGTGTCTTATGCCCCTAGGGTTAGCCTGAAAATGCAACACAATCCTTGGCTGGCCTTAATCCTATTATTATACAAATACACACTTAGTCTAAGCAAGCAAGGTAGTAGGGTTTAATAGTGCAGTTGGTAGGGATCTGCATAAAGTTGAGGTGTCATTGATCCAGATACAAGAGATATAATTTAATACCATCTGGCTTACACAGAACGTGTTGTGGTAGAGTCCCTTTTTACCTAACTCAGCATTTCCTGACATTTTGTGATTTGTCCATGATCCTAACAGTATCTTAGCATAGTTTTTATGTTGCTTGCACGCATGTGCAAGAAACATAGTGCCATCATGGGAGATTTCGGACGTGTGTCACCTCCTCCTCCTCCAATTCAGTCAGTGAGCTGGCAGGTGCAGCCCTTGTAAGCCAATGCATTTTGGAGCTGTCTATGACACGCTCCAAAATGCAGTGGCATACAGTTGAAAGGGGGAGCTACGCTTCAGTGAGCAGAGATAAGAAGCGTAGTTCCCCACCCACATGCAGGCGTGCATGCCCCCACACCTACTGTGTAGCCGATGGGGTGCCCAATCCCCGTCGGCTGAGCTGTGTCTCTCTCCCCCCCAGTTGTGGGTGCCACGCTGGGAGCCCACCCCAGCGTGGCAATCAGTCCTTTGGCCGACGGGGGTGCCCAATCCCCTGTCAGCTGAACGCGCCCCCAACGTCCTTGTCCCATGCTGGGAGCCCACCCCAGCATGGCAAACGGTCCCACAACATCTTTTTTATTTTTACCTGAAAAACGTAAAATGGTCCCGCTGCACGCCTCCGACCCCCTCCCACAACCCGCACTCCACCCACCGCGCACCCAGCCTCCCCACGCCCCCCTCACCCCATACTTACCTCTGGACTCCGGTGCGACGATCTTCGGTGGACCGGGAACACGTCTGCACTCTTCAAAGCCGACCGCGAACTGAGGAAATGCCGGTAAGCTGTATAATGGGCTAGATGGGGGGGTTTCAACTTTGTTGCATATCTCAGGCATTTTTGGGAATTTTTGCACCAAATTTTCAACATGGAGTTTTTGGGACCCCTTCTTATGAATGATGTCACTGTCATGGCGTTATTCGGGCCCGAAGGGTGATTTTGCGCATTGACTGTGCAGTGACTGCGAAATCACCCTTCGGGCCCAAATACTGCCATGACAGTAACATCAATCATGAGAAGAGGTCCCAAAAACTCCATGTTGAAAATTTGGTGCCAAAATTCCAAAAAATGACTGTTTTACGAGCGTGCGTTGCGCAGTTCCTATGCAGGCTCGTAAGTTCGCAAAATTTCAATATTTTCACTCCATATTTTCAACATTGCCATTTTACCACACCTTCTTATGAGTAGTACAGCTGTCATTTTCACGCCTCACTGAAAATTGTTTCGCCCATGTAGCTTAGAATGGTAGTCGGTAAAAGCGAAATCAATGTATCGGACAATTAAGAAAATCACAGTGACACTGTTCATGAGCAGAGGTCTTAAAATGGCTATGTTGAAAATTTGGTGAAAAATTCCTAAAATTACTGTTTTACGAAAGGCGAGCGCTATGCAAGTTCCTACACAGGCTCATAAGTTCGCAGAAATTTCAATATTTTCACTCCAGATTTTCAACATTGCCATTTTACCACACTCTCCTTATGAGCAGTACAGCTGTCATTTTCACATCCTGCCCAAAACATGTTTTCTCATGTAGCGACACAATGGCTAGTCGGTGTGCAAACTCAATGTATGGGACACATTAACAAAATCACAGTGACACTGTTCATGAGCAGAGGTCTTAAAATGGCTATGTTAAAAATTTGGTGAAAAAATTCCTAAAAATGACTGTTTTACGAGCGTGCGTTGCGCAGTTCCTACGCACGCTCGTAAGTTCGCAAATTTTCAATATTTGCACTCCAATGACTTCCAAATACCTAAACAGCACATAGAAGCAAGCAACATTTGGCATTGACAAATGCTTGTTTTTAAAGAATTGTATCACCATTCTGTTTGGTATTGCACTGTACTAGCTTTTCCATTGCCATTATGATTTAATGCATTGTATGGCTCCTCATCCTCCTTCCTCTAGGAAACATCTTGAAACAAGCTGGCACAGTGGTAGGCAGTGACACAATGCACTCCATATTGGGATATATCAGGAACTATTACAGAAATCCACTTGAAATGAATGAAGATTTCCTGTAATACATCATGATATATCTTTGTGTTTTGCATTACCTCACTAGGTACCACTGCACTAGTTCAGTATGCTTTAACCTATAAAACTTTTAAACATATGAATAGAATAAGGGCTAAAGATTCAGTTTACACACTGGCAAATTCAGTAATAGAGAGCACGTGGAAGGGAAACAGCAAATGCATGAAATGTTACTTTTCAAAGTTTCCTGTGAATTGTCAGGAAAAAAATGGTCATACATTTGTGTGTGTATGTGTGTAAGGAGATCATTTTTCCCTCTTTTCTGACATCTTACACCTTAAAAATCTTGATGTAGTTGCACCCACTATTCTCAAATTCAAACTACTCACAGGTTATTAAAAAGTTAGTTTAGAAAAGTAAAGTAATGAGATATAAGACCCTAGTGACAGAATCAATTGTCTTTGTACCAGTGGGCACAATTTGTCTCTTTGCAGAAGAATGAAAATTGTGCTGTGAGTCAAATGATATTATGCTGCATCTCACTGCATGTTGTGACTCAGAGGATACTGGAAAAGACAGTAGTAACAAAACAACAATGTGAGGCATTTCAGCATTATCTGGTCCCTATGGAGCAATGTTTTCTGCATAATCTGTGCACCCTTTCCACCATTGTTCTCTGTGGTAGAAAGATATAGTACAAGCGACAAATACAGTTTTCCTGCATAGACCCTCATTACTGTAAAAAGAGTGTATACCAACAAAGGAAAACTAAAGTAACATACAGTGCAGTACTGTAAATTGTATGCTCTTCCATTAATCATTAAAGTGTGCTTGTGTAATAATTGTAATATGTGGGGCAGTGTTGTGCCTAAGAATGGGGAATGACATGGCTGGGTAGCCTGTATCGCTTTTCAGTGTGGCTCAGTTGATAGCAATCTCACCTCCGGCCACAAGTGATTTCAGTTTTCATGCCAAAACTATGGCTCTTATCTCAAACTGCAGCATGATACTGGGGTTTGGGCTCATATCCAAAGCTACAGCATCATACTGTGGAAAGCTCATATCCAAAGCTATAGCATGATACAGCAGGAGGGTTCATAACAAAAGCTACAGCATGATACAGCAGGAGGGAGAGCTCATAACAAAAGCTACAGCATGATACTGGTGGGCTCCAATCCAAAGCTGCTGCATGGTACTGGGGAGCCTTATATCCAAAACTACAGCATGATATGTGGGGGCTCATATCTAAAGATACAGCATGATACTGGGGGTGGGAGCTCATATCCAGAGTTGCAGCATAGTACAAGGGAGCTAATTTCCAAGCTAAAGCCTGATATGTGGGGGCTCATATCCAAAGCTGCAGCATGATACTGGGGGTTGGGGCTAATATACTCAGGGGATACGCAGGTAGAAAGCTACAGCATGGTACTGAGGGAGATTTGTGTAGAAAGCTACAGTATGTCAGAACAAATGGATAGCACACAATTGACCAAAACATTTTAGCTAACACTGTATTAATACAATTGTTATAGTTTATTTACCTTGCGCTAGTGCCCAAAGGGTCACCATATGTAAAGCAGTGTTAGACAGTGTTAGCATACAGTCAGCAAGTGGCAGTTTCAAGGAACACTCAGTTGGAGCCAAAATGCTGAGGAGACTAGTAGAATAGTTTTATACTGCTCTGCACTTTTGTTTAAGAATTGCAATATTTTTGTTACTTTGGCAATGGAGACCTTAGCTTTCTGGAGACAGGCAATGGCACCACAATCTGCACAGGGGTTGTATACAGACCCCCATCTCAGGGGGAGGAAATGGGCAAGAAAATGATAGAAAATATCCTTAGAATGGCAGAAAAAGGAGAGATATTGCTAATGGGGGATCTGAATATGCCAGATGTTAACTGGAGTGCATTTGCAGCAGCCATTTCTAAGAGTGCAGTCATTTTAGATGCCTTACAGGGGGCATGTCTTAGATAACTAGTATCGGAACCCACTCGAGAGGGAGCAATCTTAGACCTGGTACTTTCAAATGGAGATGACGAGAGGATCACAGATTTAGAAGTGGGTAGCCATCTGGGAACCAGTGACCATCAAACAGTATGGTTCACGATAAACACAGCAGTAGAGTCAAGCCATACAAAGGCAAGGGTACTGGACTTCAAGAGGGGGGACTTTGCCAAAATGGGTGAATGCCTAAGAAATGCACTAGCAAATGGGCAGGAAGGAGGGGTGGAAGAACAATGGGGAATAATCAAAACTGCCATCACAGAGGCAACAAGCCTTTGTGTGAAGCAAATAAACAAAGCAAAACTATGTAAGAAACCACTATGGTTCTCATAGGAGGTGGCAGGGAAGGTTAGAGAGAAAAAGACAGCATTCAAGAAGTGCAAGGAATCACAGAAGGAGCAGGACAGAGAATTGTATCAGTTAAAGCAAAAGGAAGCAGGAAAGGCAGTCAGAACAGCAAAGGCCCAAACCGAGGAAAAGATTGCCAACTCAGTTAAGAAGAGGGATAAAACATTTCATAGGTACATCAGGGAGTGAAGGAAGACCAAGGGAGGGATCGTGAGGCTTAATAAAGGGGAAGGGGTAGGGAGAGGGTGACTGTGAAGAGGCAGAGATACTAAACAAATACTTTTACTCAGTATTCACAAATGAAGAGGGGGGGGTACCTAAACTAAACAATAGAAACACGCTGGATATGGGGGTTGATACTAGCCCTTTCACAGAAGAAAGGGTTCTGAAGGAATACTTAAATCTGAAGGTGGACAAAGCAATAGGGCTTGATAGGATTCAGCCCAGATTTCTAAAAGAACTAAGGGTAGAACTAGTGACACCACTGACTACCCTCTTTAATAGATCATGGGAGGAAGGGGTGGTACCAGAAGACTGGAGGAGGGCAGATGTGATTCCACTTCACAAAAGTGGGAACAGGGCAGAAGAAGCAGGAAACTATAGACCTGTTAGTTTAACCTCAGTGATTGGAAAAATGATGGAATCACTTCTGAAGGAAAGAATTGTTGAGTACCTAGAGGCCAGAGGGGTAAAAGACCCAAGGCAGCATGGATTCACAGTGGGAAGGTCATGTCAGATGAATCTAATAGATTTCTGTGACTGGGTGACCAAAGTAGTAGATCAGGGAGGGGCTATAAACATGGCCTACCTAGACTTTAACAAGGCATTTGACACAGTCCCACACAAAAGATTAATATACAAGTTGACCAGCCTGGGAGTGGGTCCCAAGATGGTAGCCTGGGTAAAACATTGGCTGGAGAACAGGACACAGAGGGTAATAGTAAACGGAGTCCACTCTGAAGAAAGGGGGGTTACTAGTAGGGTACCTCAGGGTTCAGTACTAGGACTGGTCCTCTTTAATGTCTTTATAAGTGATATTGCAGAGGGACTGGAAGGAAAAGTATGTCTCTTTGCAGACGACACAAAGATCTGCAACAGAGTTGATACACAAGGTGGGATGGAAAGGATGAGAAGGGACTTGTCAAGGTTTGAGGAATGGTCAAATGTATGGCAGCTTAGATTCAATACTAAGAAGTGCAAAGTAATGCACCTGGGAAACAGAAACCCAGGGGAAGAGTACACAATGGGGGATGAGATACTAACAACAACAAAAATGGAAAGGGACCTGGGGGTAGTCATAGCAGATGACCTAAAGGTGAGCAAGCAATGTGAGAGGGCAGTAAGTAGGGCTGGTGGGATGCTGGGATGCATAGGGAGAGGCATCACCAGTAGAAAACAGGAAGTTGTTATCCCTGTGTACAGACAGCTGGTGAGACCCCTTCTGGAGTACTGCATGCAGTTCTGGAGACCCAGTCTCCACAAAGACATAGACAGGATGGAGGCAGTCCAGAGGAGGGCAACTAAAATGATGCAGGGTCTGCACCAGAAGTCATATCAAGAGAGACTTAAGGATCTTAATATGTATAGCCTCAAGGAGAGGAGGGGAGAGGGAGGATATGATAGAAACTTTCAAATACCTCAAGGGAATCAACAAAGTCCAAGAGGGTTGCATCTTTCAGAAAAAGAGGTGTGCAAGAACAAGGGGGCACAATTTGAAGCTAGAGTGGGGATGGCTCAGAGGTAATGTGAGGAAGTATGTTTTCATGGAGAGGGTTGTGGATGCACGGAACAGCCTTCCTGAGGAGGTTGTGAAGTCAAAAACAGTGGTGGAATTCAAGAAAGCATGGGGACAGACATAAGGCAATTCTAGGGGTGGAGGTTGGAAGAAGCAGGCTGTTGGTTAGCTAGGATCTGCAGCTTATCCATTAGGTAGGGAAATGGACAGACTGAGTAGGCCAAGCGGTCCTTATCTGCTGTCAAATTCTATGTTTCTATGTAATTGAAATTGCCAGTTGTTGACTGTATGCTAACATGAACACTGCTTTGCATATGGTGACCCTTTGTGCACTAGCATGAGACAAATTAACTGCACTGATGGTATTGATATTGTGTTAACTAAATTTTTGGTAAATTGTGTGCAATCCATTTGTATACCGTCGAGGAAAGGAGGTGGGGGGGACATGATAGAAACTTTCAAATACCTCAAGGGAATAAACAAAGTCCAAGAGGGTAGCATCTTTCAGAAAAAGAGATGTGCATGAACAAGGGGGCATAATTTGAAGATAGAGGGGGGATGGCTCAGTGGCAATGTGAGGAAGTATTTTTTCACAGAGAGGGTGGTGGACTTATGGAATGGCCTTCCTGAGGAGGTCATGGGGTCAAAAACAGTGGGGGGAATTCAAGAATGCATGGGACAGACATAAGGCAATTCTGGTGGGGGGGTAGGAAGAAGCAGGCTGTTGGTTAACTAAGATTTGCAGCTTATCCAATTGGTAGGGAAATTGGAAGACTGGTTGGGCCAAGCGGTCCTTATCTGCCATCAAAGTCTATGTTTCTATGTTTCATTTGTTCTGCTGTACTGTAATTACTGGGTTAGCCACCTAGGATTTGCAACCTCCTACACCCAAAGCACAGCTGATCTCTTTGTTTCTAAGCTACAGTATGATACTGAGGGTACACTTGTGTAGAAAACTACAGCATGGTAGTGAGGGAATACACATGTAGAAAGTTAAAGCATGATACTGAGGGGATTCTCATGTAAAAAAGCTAGAGCATGATTCTGAGGGATACTGCTGTAGAAAACTACAGCATAGTACTTAAGGAGACTCAAGTAGAAAGCTACAGTATGGTACTGAGGGATAATCACGTACAAAGCTACAATATGATACTGAAGGGAGACTCATGTAGAAGTTACAGCATGGTGCTGGGGAACACTCATGCAGAAAGCTACAGCATGGTAGTGAAGGGATTCATGCAAAATGCTGCATCATGGTACTGGAGACACTCATGTAGAAAGCTACAGCATAGTAGTGAGGTAATACTCATATAAAAAGCTGCATCATGGTACAGAGGGAGACTCATAGAAAGCTGTAGCATGGTACTGCAGGGATACTCATGTAGATAGCTGCAGTATGGTACTGAGAGGATACTCATGTAGAAAGCTACTGCATGGTACTGGGGAGACTGAAGTAGAAAGCTGCAGCATAGCACTAAGGATGGCTCATGTAGAAGGCTACAGTATGCTATTGAGGGGTACTCATTTACAAAGCTACAACATACTGAGGGGATGCTCATGTACAAGGCCACAACATGTTACTGTGGGAAATACCCATGTAGAAAGCTACATCATGGTACTGGGGGATACTCGTGTAGAAAATCTACACAATGGTACTGAGGGAGTCTCATGTAAAATGTTACAGTATGGTACTGAGGGGAGACTTATGTGGAAAGCTGCAGCATGGTACCAAGGGAGATCCATGTAGACAGCAACATCGTGGTACTGAGAAACACTCAGGTAGCAAGCTACAGCATGGTACTAGGGGATAATCATGCAGAAAGCTACAGTATTGTAGTGAGGGGATACTAATGCAAAACTCTGCATCATGGTACTAGGGAGACACCCATGTGGAAAGTTACAACATGATACTCAATGGATACTCATGTGGACAGCTACAGTGTGGCACTTAATGGATACTCATGTAGAAAACTACAGTATGGCAGTGAGGAGCCTCGCATGTAGATAGATACAGTGACTGAAACTCATGTAGAAAGCTATATCATGGTACTGGGGGACACGCATGTAGAAATCTACAGTATGGTACTGAAGGAGACTTATATAGAAAGCTATGTCATGGTACTGAGGAGATACTCATGTAGACATCTGCAGTATGGCACTGAGGGGATAATCATGTAGAAAGCTACATCATGGTACTGAGGGATACTCCTGTAGAAAGCTACAGAATGGTACAGAGGGGATACTCCTGTACAGTCTACTGAATGGTACTGATGGGATACTTATGTAGAAAGGTACAGCATGCTACTGGGGCTAGTCATATAAAAAGATACAGCATGGTAATATGGGGATACTCATGTAGAAAGCTGCATATTGGTACTGTGGGTATACTCATGTAGAAGGCTCTATCATGGTGCTGAGGGGATACTCATCTAGAATGCTATGGTACAGTACTGTGGAGATACTTATGTAGAAAGCTGTAGCATGGTACTAAGGGGACACTCATGCAGAAAACTACATCATAATACTGAGAGAATATTCATGTAGAAAGTTACAGTATTATACCGAGGAGAGAATGACATAGAAAGATACAGCATAGTACTGGGGGATACTCATGTAGAAAGGTACAGTGTGGTACTGAGGGGATGCTCTTATACAAGGCTGCATCATGGTACAGAGCAGATACTCATGTATAAAGCTACATTCTGGTACACATGTAATACTTATGTAGAAAGCTACAGCATGGTACTGAGGGAATACTGATCTAGAAAACTACAGCATGGTACAGAGGGTAACAGGTGGATAACTGCATCAATGTAAGTGGGGAGACTCATGTGAAAAGCTACATCATGGTACTGAGGGTATACAGATGTAGAAAACTACAGCATGGTACTGAGGGAGACATATATAGAAAGTCATATCATGGTACTCTGGGAGATTTATGTAGAAAGCTGCATCATGGTACTGAGAGGATATTCATATAGAAAGCTAAAAAATGGGACTGGGGATACTTATGTAGAAAGCTACAGTATGATACTTAGGTTCATGCAGAAAGCTACAAACATGTCACTGGGGGATATTCATGTAGAAAGCTACATCATGTTACTGAGAGGGTACTCGTGGAAAGCTGGAACAGTATAATGATATTGACGTGGAACCTTTGTAAAAGAGCCAAGGCTCAAAGGTATTTGTAATCCTAGACTTGATAAATAAAATACTGTTGTATAAAGCTATAGCATTATACTCGGGGGATACTCATGTAGACAGGGACAGCATAGCATTGAGGAGATATTCATGTAGAAAGCTACACCAGGGTACTGAAGGAATATTTAAGTAGAAAGTCACAGCATTGTACTGAGGGGATATTCATGTAGAAAGCTACAGCATGTTAATCAGGGGATACTCATGTAGAAAGCTACAGCATAGTACTCGGGATACTCATATAGAAAGATACAGCATGGCAATGAGGGTATACTCATGTAGAAAGATATAGCATGCTACTGGTGGATACAGATGTAGAAAGCTACAATAAGGTACTGAGGGGGAGGCTCACATAGAAAGCTACAGCATGGTACTGAAGGAGCTTACAGAAAACTACAGTATGATGCTGATGGGAGGCTCATGTAGAAAGCTACAGTATGTACTGAAGGGATACTCATATAAAAAGCTGCATCATGGTAATAGAAACATAGAAACATAGACTTTGACAGCAGATAAGGACCGCTTGGCCCACCTAGTCTGCCCATTTCCCTACCTAGAGGATAAGCTGCAGGTCCTATTTAACTAACAGCCTATTACAGTAGAATCCCATTTATCTGGATCCTGTTTATCCGGAACTCCCTATCTAATGGACTAGTACTATGTCCCCCTGTCACTCCTACAATTACAGTACAGTATATCAACACTAAGTGGCGCCCGATTAACTGTTTTACTTAAGCGCTTACAATGATTTGTCAAGTAATTAAAACTGTCATATGATGTACTGAACTGTCAAAACTGCCATTCAATTTGGAAAACTGCCCTTCAATTTAGAAAACCCTGGGGGCCAGTGACCATAACATGGTATGGTTCAATTTGGCTACTACATCTAAATCATCCCATTCCAAGGCAAAAATATGGGACTTCAGAGGAGCTGACTTTGATGAGATGGCCAACAGAGTTAAGCTAGCCCTGGCAAAAAGAAACACAGGTGAGGGGGTACAGGCAAAGTGGGCAAGCATTAAGGATGCAATACTTGAAGCAACATCCCATTGTGTTAGACAGAAAAGGAAGTGCAAAAGAAGAAGGAAACCACTTTGGTTCTCAAATACAGTAGCAGAAAAGGTCAGAGCCAAAAGGCTGGCCTTCAGGAAATATAAGGGAACACAGCGGGATGAAGATAGGAGGCATACCAAACTGCCCTAAGGGAAGCAGGTAAGGCAGTAAGGCAGGCAAAGTCCCAAACTGAGGAAACACTAGCACTTAACAGTAAAAGAAGGTGACAAGACTTTCTATAGATACATTAGTGAAAGAAGAAAGTCCAGAGGGGTGTGCTATTTAATGGAGAAAAGGGAGCATGTGAGGAGGAGGACCCTGTAAAGGCATCTATCCTAAATAGATACTTTTGCTAGTATTTACTGAAGAGAAGGTAGGGCAGGGCCCACAGCTCAGCATCATGGACACAGGGGGGAGGAGGTGAGCACTACTTCTCTTCACAAAAGAAAGGGTCCTACAAGAGCTTGCTAGCTCAGGGTGGATAAGGCATGGGACCTGATGGCACACATCCCAGGGTACTTAAGGAGCTAAAGGAGGAACTAGCAGAGCCATTAGCAGAATTGTTTAGTGAGTCTCTGAGCACAGGAGAGGTCCCAGAAGACTGGAGAAGGGCTCATGTGATCCCACCTCCACAAGAGTGGTAGCAGGGAGGAGGCGGGGAACTACAGACCAGTCAGTCTTACCTCAGTAGTGGGCAAGATTATGGAGGCACTCCTTAAGGAAAGGATAGTGCAACACCTGGAATCCATAGGGGACAGGATCCAAGACAGCATGGGTTTACAAAAGGAAGGTCCTGTCAAACTAATCTCATAGATTTCTTTGACTGGGTAACCAGAGTGGTGGACCAAGGGGGAGCAGTTGATGTCGCCTACCTTGACTTCAGCAAAGCTCTTGACACTGTTCCACATAGAAGATTGATAAATAAGCTGGGTAGGCTCGGGTGGTCAGAAGTTGGTCAACTGGGTGGCAAACTGGTTGACGGGCAGAAAACAGAGAGTGGTGGTAAATGGTATACAGTCAGAAGAGATGCAAGTCACAAGTGGGGTACCTCAGGATCAGTCCTGGGCCAGTCCTATTCAACATCTTCATTAGTGACCTTGCAGATGGACTAGAGGGTAAGGTTTGTCTGTTTGCAGATGACACCAAGATCTGCAACAGGGTAGATGATCCAGATGGGGTGGGCAGAATGAGAAGAGATCTGGATAAACTAGCAGAATGGTCAGAAGAGTGGCAACTGGGATTTAATGCAAAGAAGTGCAAAATCATGCACATAGGAAGAGAAACCCTGAAGCCACTTATAGGCTGGGAGGGAGTTGCTAGCATTCACAAAGGAAGAAAGAGACTTGGCATCATCATCACTGATGACCTAAAATCATCCAAGCAGACCTCTAAAGCAGTAGGTAAGGCTAGTGGGGTGTTAGGTGTATTAGCAGGGTATCACAAGTCGTAAGAGGGAGGTAATAATCCCTCTGTACAAGACATTGGTTAGGCCCCATCTGGAGTACTGCGTGCAGTATTGGAGGCCACACCTTCACAAGGACATTAACCAAATTGAGGCAGTCCAGAGAAGGGCAACCAAAATGGTGCCAGGACTGCATCAGAAGACATATGAGGACAGATTAACGGAGCTCAATATGTATACCCTTGAGCAAAGGAGGGAGAGGTGATATGATCGAGGTATTCAAACACCTTAAGGGCATAAACAAGGTGAAAGAGTCTAACATGTTTAAATATAAGAAAAATAGCAGGACAAGAGGACACAGCATGAGATTAGAGGAGGCCGATTAAGGGGAATGTGAGGAAATTCTTTTCACAGAAAGGGTGGTAGATGCATGGAATGGCTTACCACAAGAAGTGGTGGCTATGAATACAGTGCAGGGCTTCAAACAGGCATGGGATAGGCATAAGGGAGCAATACAAATGACTATGAATAGATAGGTCACTGACAGAGCAAAGGCCGATGGCACATTTATAAGGTAGAAAAAAGAAATGGGCAGACTGGATGGGCCTTGCGGTCCTTATCTGCCATCAACTTCTATGTTTCTATGTTTCTAAAACTGCTTTTTTATTACCTTACTGTATCGAGGCTATTTATTCTTTCATTCCCCCCTCTACATTCATTGGTGAGCAAACATGTCAAAACGAAAGCGAACCGTTCTCAACATAGCTCAAAAAATGCGGATTGTGGAATGCCTTGAAAATGGAGAGAAGGCAGTTGCTCTTGCCGCTGAATATGGAGTGGGGAAATCTACTGTCTTTGATATAGAGGAGTCTAAGGACAAGCTACGTTGCTTCGCTTCCACAATGGAGTCTGCATCAGGAGGTGATTGCAGAAAAAATATGCAAATCTGTGCAGACGAGGAACGGGGACTCTGCTATCTACGTGTGGTTCCGTCAAGAATGGGAGAAGGGCACCCCTATATCTGGACCACTGCTAAAAGAAAAGGCCCTGCAGTTCCATGAGAGACTAGGCAGTAACACTTCATTCACTGCCAGTGACGGATGGCTGGACCAATTTAAAAAGCGGCATGGCATCCGTCAATTGAGACTGTGTGGTGAGCAGCTCAGTGCTGCTGAAGAGGGGGTGGCCCCTTTCATGAAAAAACTGAATGAAATGATAGTGTCCGAGGGTCTTACCCCCAAGCAGGTTTACAATGCAGACGAGACAGGGCTTTTTTGGAGATGTTTGCCTGATATGACACTAGCCCATGGGGGGGAGCGTGACGCTCCAGGGTTTAAAAAGAATAAAGAAAGGGTGACTATCCTGGCATGCGTTAATGCTACAGGCAGTCATAAACTTAAACCATACATGATAGCCAAGTCCCGTCTACCTAGATGCTTCAAACATGTTAATATGGGCACACTACCTGTACTGTATGGGTCCCAGAACAACTCATGGATGAACTCACACTTATTCAAATCTTGGTTCCATGATCAGTTCGTACCTGCTGTCAAATCACACTTGCGGTCTAGACGGATGCCTCTCAAGGCTATCTTACTGCTGGATAATGCCCCTGCTCACCCTGAAATCCCACCAGTAAAACTAGAGGTGGTCAGATCAAGTGTGTTTTCCTCCCCCCGAACACGACATCCAAAATCCAACCCTGCGATCAAGGTATCCTTGAAATCATGAAGAGAAATTACCACAAAAAGCTGCTTCAGTCAGTCCTGGCTGAGGAAAATGAATCAATCCCACTTTGCGAAATCATCAAAAAAGTTACCCTTAAAGACGTCTGCTATATGTTAGCAGATGCTTGGGATAATGTTCGGCCTGAGACAGTCCAGAAGTCATTGGATAAATCTGGGCTAACTTTTAAAACAGATGAGGTGGATAATACTGAGAGTGATTCCAATACAGAAGAGAGTAATGCAGCGAATGACAAATCAGAAGAGGCAGAGCTGCAAGAGATCGCTGCTCGGTTACCTGGGGAACCGATTACCGCCCTACAACTGGATGAATGGCTGTCATGTGACACAGGAGAGGATGGACACGAAAGTCTCGACGAGGTCTCAATTGTTAGCCTTGTGCAGAGCACACCTGTCATCACACAGGATTCAGAGGAAGAAGAAGAAGATGAGGTGCCCTTTCCGACACAGGTCACACACTCAGAGGCAGCAGCGTGTTTTGAAAAGTGCCTGAACTATCTCGAAATGCAACCAGACAGCACACCGGTCGAACTGATGCTGTTGAGGAACCTACAGGGTCGGGCAAGTAAAAAGCGAACCTCCGCTTTAAAGCAAAAAACATTCACTGACTTTTTCATGAAAAAAATATAGCCTTCTGTCATGGCTTTGATTAATTAAGTGAATTCTGATTATGTTTATATTTTATGTTTAATTTGCACCAGTAATTAATAAAGTGCAATCTTGAAGCGTACAGTCAGTCTTTCGTATCATCAATGGAGCACTAGACCTCCCGTTCATCAGCATCCCGTTCATCTGAACTCCCGTTTAACCGAACAATTCACATGTCCACGGGGGGGGGGGTTCGGATAAACGGGATTCTACTGTACTTCCTATCCCCCACAAAAATTGACTTATGTCTGTCCCATACATTCTTGAATTGTCCCACAGTTTTAGACCCCACAACCTCCTCAGGAAGGCTGTTCCATACATCCACCACCCTCTTTGTTAAAAAATACTTCCTCACATTGCCCCTGAGCCATTCCCCCCTCTGTCTTCAAATTGTGTCCCCTTGTTCTTGCACATCTCTTTTTCTGAAATATGCTACCCTCTTGGACTTTGTTGATTCCACTGAGGTACTTAAACATTTCTATCATGTTCCCCCTCTCCCTCCTTACCTCAGGGGTATACATATTATGCTCCTTTAGTCTCTCCTCGTATGGCTTCTCTTACAGACCTTGCACCATTTTAGCTGCCCTCCTCTGAATTGCCTCCATCCTGTCTATGTCCTTGTGGAGATGGGGTCTCCAGAACTGGATGCAGTACTCCAGATGGGGTCTCACCAACTGCCTGTACAGGGGGATAACAACTTCCTGTTTTCTGCTGGTGATGCCTCTCCCTATACATCCCAGTATCCCCCAGCCCTCCCTACCGCCTTCTCACATTGCTTGCCAACCTTAAGGTCATCTGATATGATTACCCCAGGTCCCTTTCCATTTTGTTGTTGTTACTATCTCCCCCCACATTGTGTAATCTTCCCGGGGTTTTGTTTCCCAGGTGCATTATTTTGCACTTCTTTGCATTGAATCCAAGCTGCCATACTTCTGACCATTCCTCCAACCTTGCCAAGTCCCTTCTCATCCTTTCCACGCCTCCTTGTGTATCAACCCTGTTGCAGATCTCTGTGTCATCTGCAAAGAGGCATACTTTTCCTTCCAGTCCCTCTGCAATGTCATTTATAAAGACATTAAAAAGGACTGGACCCAGTACTGAACCCTGTGGTACCCACTAGTAATCCCTCTTTCTTCATAGTAGACTCCATTTACAATTACTTTCTGTGTCCTGTTGTCCAGCCAATGTTTTACCCAGGCTACCACCCTGGGACCCACTCCCAGGCTGGATAATCTGACTATTAATCTTTTGTGTGGGACTGTGCCAAATGCCTTGCTAAAGTCTAGGTAGGCCATGTCCACAGACCCTCCCTGGTCTACTACTTTGGTCACCCAGTCAAAGAAATCAATTAGATTCGTCTGACATGACCTTCCCACTGTGAACCCATGCTGCCTTGGGTCCTGTGTCCCACTGGCCTCTAGGTACTCAACAATTCTTTCCGTCAGAAGTGATTCCATCACTTTCCCTACCACAGAGGTCAAACTGACAGGTCTGTAGTTTCCTGCCTCTGTCTTGCTCCCACTTTTGTGAAGGGGAATCACATCTGCCTTCCTCCATTCCTCAGGTACTACACCATCCTCCCATGATTTGTTAATAAGGGTAGTCAGTGGTGTCACTAGTTCTCTGCTTAATTCTTTTAGAATTCTGGGGTGAATTCCATCTGGCCCCATTGCTTTGTCCACCTTCAGTTTTAAGAGTTCTTTCAGAACCCTTTCTTCTGTGAAAGGACTGGGATCGACCCCCCTATCCAGAGTGCTTCTGTTAATTGGATTAGGCACATCCCCCACTTCACCTTTTGTGAATACTGAACAGAAGTATTCATTCAGTATCCCTGCTTTTTCACTGTCCATCTCTGCTTACCCACCATCCATTCTATTCAGCCTCACTATCTCTCCCTTTGTCTTTCTACACTCCCTGATATACCTATAAAAGGTTTTATCCCCCTTCTTAACCGAATTGGCTATCTTTTCCTCAATTTGGGCCCTTGCTATTCTGACTACCCTCCCTGCTTCCTTCTGCCTTAACTGGTACAGTTCTCTGTCCTGCTCCTTCTGTGTTTCCTTATACTTCCTAAATGCTATCTTTTTCTCCCAAACCTTCACCACCACCTCTTTTGAGAACCATAGTGGCTTTTTCTTTCATTTTGATTTGTTTATTTGCTTCACACAAAGGCTTGTTGCCTCTGTGATGGCAATTTTGATATTTCCCCATTGTTGCTTCACCCCTCCTTCCAGCCTGTTTGCTAGTGCATTTCTAAGGCACTCTCTCATCTTGCCAAAGTCAGCCCTCCTGAAGTCCAGAACCTATGAGGTAATTCTCATAAAAAGCTGCATCATGGTACTGAGGGGATACTGATGAATAAGTCCACAGCATGATACTTATGCAGACAGCTACAGTATGGTACTGATGGGAATAATCATGTAGTGTAGGAAGCTACAGCATGGTACTGAGGGGATACTGATATGAAAGGCTATACCATGATGCTGAGAGAGACTCATGAAGCAAGCTATATCATGGTACAGGGGGATACTCATGTAGAAAGCTATAGTATAGTACTGTGGGAGTCATGTAGAAAACTACAGTATGATACTGGGGATACTCAAGAAGAAAGCTACAGCATGATACAGAGCAGATACCCATATAGAATGCTGCAGCATGGTACTGAGGGGATACTCGTAAAAAGTTGCTTCATGGTACTGAAGGGACAGTCATGTAAAAAGCTACTGTCTGGTACTGATGGACTGCTTTTGTAGAAAGCTACAGCATGGCACTGAGGGAGTCTTATCTAGAAAGCAACATCATGGCACTAGGGAGACTCGTAGAAAACTATAGTATGGTACTGAGGGGATAATAATTTAGAAAGCTGTAGCATGGTATGGAGGAAAAGACATGTAGAAAGCTACATCAGGGTAATGAGGGAGATTCATGCAGAAAGCTACAACATACTGTTGAGAGGATACTCATGTAGAAAGCTACAGCATGATACTAGGGTATACTCATGTAGAAAGTTACAGCATTTTATTCAGAGGATACTCATGTAGAAAGCTACAGAATGGTAATGGGGATACACATGTCAATTACAGTGTGATACTGAGGGGAGGCTTACATAGAAAACTACAACATGGTAGTGGGGGATACACATGTAGAAGGCTATGGCATGGTACTGAGGGGGTACTCGTGTAGAAAGCTACAGCATTATAATGAGGGGATACTCATGTAAAAAGCTACAGCATTGTACTTAGAAGATACTCATGTAGAAAGCTACAGCAAGGTACTGAGGTGATACTCATGTAGAAAGCTGCATCATGGTACTGAGGAGATGTTTATGTAAAAAGCTACAGCCTGGTGCTTAGGGGATACTCATATGGAAAGCTACAGTATGGTGCTGAGGGAGACTCATGTAGTAAGCTACCTCATTGTACTGGTGGATACTCATGTAGAAAGATACATCATGGTACTGAGGGAGTACTCATGTAGAAAGCTAGAGCATGGTACTGAGGGGATACTAATGTAGAAAGCTAGAACATGGTACTGAGGGATACTTATGTAGAAAGCTACTGTATGATACTGAGAAGAGGTTCCTGTAGAAAGCTACAGTATGTACTGAGGGGATATTCATGTAAAAAGCTGCATCATGGTACCGGGGGATACTCATGTAGAAAGGAACACCATGGTACTGAGGGGATACTAATGTAGAAAGCTAGAACATGGTACTGAGGGATATTTATGTAGAAAGCTGCTGTATGATACTGAGAAGAGGTTTCTGTAGAAAGCTACAGTATGTACTGAGGGGATATTTATGTAAAAAGCTACATCATGGTACCGGGGCATACTCATGTAGAAAGGAACACCATGGCACTGAGGGAGGCTCATGTGGAAAGCAGCATCATGGTACTGGGGGAGAGTCATGCAGAAAGCCACATCATGGTACTGAGGGTATACTCATGTAGAAAGGTACTGTATATTATGATACTGAGGGGAAAATAATTTAGAAAGCTATAGCATGGTACTGTAGGAAACTCATGTAGAAAGCTACAGTATGGTATTGAGAGGATACTCATTTAGAAAGCTGCAGCATGATACTAGAGTCTACTCATGTAGAAAGCTGCAGCATTGTATTCAGGGGATACTCGTGTTGAAAGCTACAGTCTGGTACTGGGGACTACACATGTAGACAGCTACAGTGTGATACTGAGGGAAAGCTTATGTAGAATGCTACATCATGGTACTGAGAGGGTACTCATGGAGAAATATACAGCATTATAATGAGGGGATACTCATGTAGAAAGCTACAGCATGGTATTGAGAGGATACTCTTGTAGAAAGGTAGAGCATGCTACTCATGGAATACTCATGGAATACTGCAGCATGGTAATGAAGCAGACTCATGTAGAAAGCTACTTGATGGTTCTAAGGGAGACTCATATTGAAACCTACATCTTGGTGCTTAGGGGATACTTATGTAGAAAACTATAGTATGGTACTGAGGGAATAATCATGTAGAGTCCTACAGCTTGGTACTGAGGGGATACTCATTTAGAAAGCTACAGCATGATACTGAGGGGATGCTAATGTAGGAAGCTACAGCATGGCAGTGGGGGACACAGATGTAGAAAGATGTAGAAAGATGCAGTATGATACTGAGGGGAGGCTCTAGTAGAAGGCTGCAGCATGGTATTGGGGGGATAATCATATAGAAAGCTACAGCATGGTACTGAGAGAGAATCATTTAGAAAGCTGCAGTATGATACTGAGGGGAGGCTCATGTAGAAGCTACAGCATGCTACTGAAGGAGATTCATTTAGAAAGCTGTAGTATGACACTGAGGGAAGGCTAATGTAGAAAGTTTCATTGTATGCTTAGGGGATACTCATGTAAAAAGCTGTATCATGGTACGGGGTTACTCATGTAGAAAGCTACAGCATGATACTGAGGGAGACTCATACAGAAAGCTAGATTATGATACTGAAGGGATACTCATGAAGAAAGCTATGGCATGGTACCAAGCAGATACTCATGTGAAAAGTTGCATCATGGTAATGAGGGGATACATAGGTAGAAAGCGACCACCTGGTACTGAGGGGAGATTGATTATTTCATCAGCACTGGATACACTGCTAGGTCTGCATTAGTTACAATTCCATAATAGCAGTACAGTAGAGCCCGTTTAAGTACACAGCCTTGGGATAAGATCAGTTTGTGCACTTAAGCGGGCCGTGCATTTAGCTGAAATCTCAGTGTTAGTCCACATAGCATACAGCACAGATGCAACTCTGACCTGAAATGTATGTATTTATTTAATCACACATGAGCTATCACCTACCTCACAGTAACAAGTGAAATATAGTAAAAGCAAAGTCAATCTCTATGTGAAACATAAAAAAAAAAAGAATAAAATTGTGAATGCAACTGGGCAGGATTGCTTTTATAGAAACATAGAAACATAGAATTTGATGGCAGATAAGGACCGCTTGGCCCACCTAGTCTGCCCATTTCCCTACCTAGAGGGTAAGCTGCAGATCCTATTTAACCAACAGCCTATTACTTCCTACCCCCAAAAAAATTGACTTATGTCTGTCCCATGCATTCTTGAATTGTCCCACAGTTTTAGACCCCACAACCTCCTCAGGAAAGCTGTTCCATACATCCACCACCCTCTCTGTGAAAAAATACTTCCTCACATTACCTCTGAGCCATCCCCCCCTCTATCTTCAAATTGTGCCCCCTTGTTTTTGCACATCTCTTTTTCTGAAAGATGCTACCCTCTTGGACTTTGTTGATTCCTTTGAGGTATTTGAAAGTTTCTATCATGTCCCCCTCCTTTCCTCGAGGCTATACATCTTTAGTTCCTTTAGTCTTTCTTCATATGTCTTCTGATGCAGACCCTGCATCATTTTGGTTGCCCTCCTCTGAACAGCATCCACCCTGTCTGTGTCTTTGCGGAGATGGGGTCTCCAGAACTGGATGCAGTACTCCAGATGGGGTCCCACCAACTGTCTGTACAAGGGGATAACAACTTCCTGTTTTCTGCTGGTGATGCCTCTCCCTATACTTCCCAGTATCCCCCCAGCCCTCCTTACTGCCTTCTCACATTGCTGGCCCACCTTTAGGTCTTCTGATATGACTACCCCCAGGTCCCTTTCCATTTTTGTTGTTGTCAGTATCTCACCCCCCATTGTGTACTCTTCCCCTGGATTTTTGTTTCCCAGGTGCATTACTTTGCACTTCTTTGCATTGAATCTAAGCTGCCATACATTTGACCGTTCCTCCAACCTTGCCAACTCCCTTTTCATCCTTTCCACCCCACCTTGTGTATCAACCCTGTTGCAGATCTTTGTGTCATCTGCAAAAAGACATACTTTCCCTTCCAGTCCCTCTGCAATGTCACTTATAAAGACATTAAAAGGGAAAAGGCCCCAGTACTGAACCCTGCGGTACCCCACTAGTAACCCTCCTTTCTTCACTGTGGACTCCATTTGCTATTACCCACTGTGTCCTGTTGTCTGTTGTCCAACCAGTGTTTTAGCCAGGCTACCACCCTAGGACCCACTCCCAGACTGGCTAATTTGTTTATTAGTCTTTTGTGTGGGACTGTGTCAAATGCCTTGCTAAAGTCTAGGTAGGACACGTCCACAGCCCCTCCCTGGTCTACTGCTTTGGTCACCCAGTCAAAGAAATCAATTAGATTTGTCTGACATGACCTACCCGCTGTGACTCCATGCTGCCTTGGGTCCTGTGCCCCACTGGCCTCTAGGTACTCAACAATTCTTGCCTTCAAAAGTGATTCCATCATTTTCCCTACCACTGAGGTCAAACTGACAGGTCTGTAGTTTCCTGCCTCTGTCTTGCTCCCACTTTTGTGAAGAGGAATCACATCTGCTCTCTTCCAGTCCTCAGGTACCACCCCATCCTCCCATGATTTATTAAAAATGGTAGTCAGTGGTGTTACTAGTTCTTCCCTTCATTCTTTTTGAATTCTGGGGTGAATCCCATCAGGCCCCATTGTTATATCCACCTTCAGTTTTAGGAGTTCTTTCAGAACCCTTTCTTCTGTGAAAGGACTAATATCAACCCCCCTATCCAGAGTGCTTCTATTGACCGGATTAGGTATTTCCCCCTGCTTTTCCACTGTGAATACTGAGCAGAAGTATTTGTTCAGTATCCCTGCTTTTTCACTGTTGCTCTCTACCCAACCACCTTCCTCTTGTTCAGCCTCAGTATCCCTGCTTTAGTCTTTCTTTGCTCCCTAACGTACCTATAAACGGTTTTATCCCACTTCTTAACCAAGTTGGCTGTCTTTTCCTTGGTTTGGGCCTTTGCTATTCTGACTGCCTTACCCGCTTCCTTCTGCTTTAGCTAGTACAGTTCTCTGTCCTGCTCCTTCTGTGTTTCGTTATATTTCCTGAATGCTATCTTTTTTCTCTTACCTTCCCGCCACTTCTTTTGAGAACCATAGTGTTTTTTTCTTTTGTTTTGATTTGTTTATTTGCTTCACACAAAGACTTGTTGCCTCTGTGATGGTGGTTTTGATGTTTCCCCATTGTTGCTCCACCCCAGCTTCTTGCCTGTTTGCTAGTGCTTTTCTGAGGCACTCTCCCATTTTGACAAAATCAGCCCTCCTGAAGTCCAGTACCTTCACTTTTGTGTGGCTTGACTCTACAGCTAAGTTTATCATGAACCACACTGTTTGGTGGTCGCTTGTTCCCAAATGGCTACCCACTTTAGGATCAGAGATCCTCTCTCCATCCCCATTTGAGAGTACCACGTCTAAGATTGCTCTCTCTCAAGTGGGTTCCAAAACTAGCTGTCTGAGGCATGTCTCCTGTAGGGCATCGAGAATGGCCCTGCTCTTAGATGTGGCTGCAGCAAAGGTGCTCCAGTCAACATCTGGCATATTCAGGTCCCCCATCAGCAATATCTCCTTTTTCTCTGCCATCCCAAGGATGCCTTGTACCATTTCCTTGTCCATTTTCTCCCCCTGAGACGGGGGTCTGTATACAACCCCTGTGTGGATTGTGGAGCCATTTCCAGTCTCCAGGGTGACCCACAGTGCCTCCTCCTCTTCTCCTTATACAGTTAACATTCAGTTCAGTTATTCAGTTACAGTAACAACTGCACTTTCAATTACATTGCTCAATTAGTGCTCAATTATTGTACTTAAAGGAAGAAAAAGAGGGGGAAAACCCCAAGGGATGCACAATGTGCAGTTAGATGGGATGCAGAACTAAATTCACTATGGGTGCTAGGCTGTAAACATGTGCATTATACCAAAATGTGCACTTATGTGTTGTGCATTAAAATGGATTATTTAACATGGCAGGTATAAGGAAAGAAGTGGGATAAAAGAAAACTGTGCACTTAAGCAGACTGTGCACTTATCCGATGTGCACTTAAGTGGGATCCACTGTATAGATGATTTTCGCTTTATGGGTTTTGAGCAGGTTAAAACTCTGTTACATGGAGGTGATAGAACAAGGATTCTATTACAGAAAGAATCTATATATATTTTGTTCTTTAAAAACACTTTTAGCAAATGGATTAAATGATGTACAATAATGTATATCAGTCCGTTTTTATAAATATCTGTGTCAGCTTATTAACCTCACTGTTTGCAAATCAGCCTGGGTTTGTCTTTTACAAACCCTTGTAATAATGTAATATATTGTACCTGGGTCCTTGGTTTCTATGAACACTTGATTTCCACTGTGCGTATATTTATCTTTAGTTAGGTTTAGAGAGGTTAAAGATCCTGTCTTTGCTCTGTAGATAAAATCCCATTTCAAAATAATTTCCATTTAACAAGGTTTTGGACAACAAAAATTTCAATTAGGGACGGTTCAGACCAAAAGATGATTTATTTAACGTTTTGGTTTGTCCAGTTACTGTTATATTTGTAATTGCATTTTTACTTGATATATTTTTTTGTTCCCATTGATATTTTGTTTTCATCAAAAACATACCTTATGGAGATCTATATTTTGGCACGTGATCAGTATTCTCTAGTATGTACTTGTGTGAAATGCATACTGAAATATAAACTACTGAATATATTTTTTACCTTTTTGAAAATAGGTAATTATTTTTCAGCATTATAATTTTATACTTTACATGCTCTGTTTCTGATCCATTGCTTTAGTATGTCTACAGCTGGCTTGGTGGTTACTTTCCATTCAGCTTTAGTGTTGCTTTGCATAAAAAAAAAAAATTCTGTTGAAGCAGTGCAAGCCAGTTGGCCAGTTTGTCTCTAAGAATGCAATATGTGATTATACCATCTAACTTTCAGCTACGATGGATACATTCATTGGTAAAGGATATAGCCAGGTTACAGAACATAACATTCACAATGGACTTAACCTGATTTTGGGTTCTTAGCATTTTGTCTCATAATTTACATTCCCTCTTCCTTTTAGCCACCCCCCAACCCCATTTACTTGATGCAGCTTGAGGATTCTATGCCATTATTTTAATTTGGGAATGAATACTTAACTGATTCAACAATAATACTGTGGTATGCTGGAATCTTATGGTATTAACACATCTGCTTGAATCCCAGTTGGGATTTCATATTCATTTAATCTGATATTTAGTCAAGCAGCCTTTTAGCCATTTGATTAATTTATATTGACTCCAACAATGACATGGGACATGTCATTTTTCACTTTGGTGTTTTTATATGGGTCATTGATCTTGTTGTGGAATATTGACATTTTAGGGCTGCAGTGGGGTAGCCCTGCAGACCTCTTGCATTGACTTGAGAAAAGGACTCCGCATTACCTGCGAAGCAACAACATGCTGAGGTGACAAAAGTGCCTCTCGTCAATAATCAGTCCAGCAGCGCTTACTGTTTTTTTACTGCGGTCCGTGACTGCTGGATTACATAACCCCACCCGTCCCCTCCTTCTCAGCACCCACCCCCAGAAACATAATAGTGACACTGGGGTGCCCAATCCTCCAGTGTCCCAATCACGAAATCCCCCACCCCTCTACTACCTCACGCGCATGCACTGTTCTGCTTTTTTATTTTTATTTATTGAATCCCTGTAGATCTGGGAGCCTTACAGATGGGTCCATGGCACTTGTGTTCCCCACTCCTTAGCCCATTTTCAGTGTTCATGGGGGCTGAAGGAATGAACAATCATGGGTGGCTGTTGCAGCAGTTATATCCCCTGCCCCTCCACTACCGAACACGTATGTGCAGTTCTGCTTTTTATTATTTCTATTTTTTTGAATCCCCATAGATCTGGGAGCATTACAGATATATAACTCAGTTTATGGAATGACTTAAGGTGAGTGAGTTGTGGAGGTCTGTTTGTTTAGAGGATCTCCTTTGACTGCTTTCACCGTTTTCAAAGAAAGAAAAAATATTGAAGTATCTGAGTCACTACAAACATTAAAATGGCCCTTTCACATAACACTGCTGCTCCGAGCACAAAAAAAAAAAAAAACTGCTTTGGCTCTTTTATGGACCTCCTGTATGTAATTCAGTGAAGCCTCTTCATAAATTATTAAAATACTTTGCTGACTTGCTACCAACTGTTGAACTTCACTGGAACAAATCAGATTATCAGCTTTGCTTGAACTAATTTCATAGGCAGCTGACTCATGACAGTCTAAAAAGCTTGACTTTAGTTTAAACAGTTTTAAAACTGTATGAAACATCCTTGAGTGTCAATGACTTCTATTATAGTTTGATGCTTCAAAAAGGACACTACCATGTTGGTTATTTTTGCTCTTTATGTGTGTATATTTGTACGTGGTTTAATGTTTTTTCATGTTACGGATAATGGATGATTTATTTTTCTCCCGCATTCAATCCATATAGCTAATTTATTAATATGACATTGCTCCATCAATTGCTTGATATTGGGTTATTTTTTTTGGGGGGGACACTTCTCTTTTTAAATGTACTATGTGTTTGCAGGTTTATAAGATTATATAGACAAAGGGAATGATTTAAAAGATTGAAACAATTTAAATGACTCAAATGAGAGCACCAGGAATACCTAAACGGGCTTGTTATAATGAACTATTACATTGTGATATGTTATTTTTATCCTGGAAAGTACGCTTGCTAATTTTTTCAGTGTTAATCCTGAATTGAATGATCATATGAGATTTTACTAGGGAAACTACAGTATGTATAACATTAATCCTTGCCTGACAGAAATGCGGGGATTAAATATTTTAACTTAAGTTTGATTCATTGTTTATTGGGAAGCTTTTTAGCTATATACCCTCTTTAAACACAACTTATAAAGTATCAATAACATGAATAAATTGTCCTTTTAAGGGAAATTGATTAGTATCCAATCTAAGCTACAGTATACTGAACTGATTATTGCTTGACTAATTTAATTTATATGAAAAGTTTTTAGGGATGTATATATTCAGTTATTGCTTTGATGTTTTCTAGCTGCGGTTGGTGTTATGTACAATCCTATAGCAATGTTTATTTTTATTGTATATTTTTAGATGTTTTTCTTTTGTCAAATTGTAATGACCTTAATGGCTGAACAATAAGCTAAACTGAAAAAAAATACTTGTATCCTTTCATTATTTGAGAATCCATATTAAGTTATTTGTTGTACGTTTGCCTTTTGATTACAATGTGCATACAACATGAATGCTTTCCATTGATCATATATATTAAAGAGCTTTCAACTATGTGATTTTAGCACAATCTTATTTTTTAAGAAACCTATCTTTGTTTATATATCTGAAAACCATCTACTTTAGAAAGTTGATTAAAAATTTAGATTGGGTGGTGGGAGGGGGATAGCTGTGGAGTATAATTATTGGGTAAATTGAAAATGTTTAGTTGGCAGGGCGCAGGGGTATCCCTAGGATTAAAAAAAAAACTAAAGGCATCAAGCATCCCTATATGCTGTTTATTGGATGTTACAATCCATGGCAAGTAAGCAGTAACACACAATGGGGTGTGGGTTATGCTGTGATAAATGCATGTCTAGGTATGTAATATGGCACAAGACAAGACCACTGTTCGAATGCCTTACTACCCCTAGAAGTGCATTTATAAGTGCATAACCCACACCATGGAGTGTGTTATTGTGCTTATATAATGGGTATATGTTGAGACACTGTGGTATTTATTAACACATTAGTAAAATGTTAAAAAAGAAAAACTTTGTTTATTTTAAATAGTCCCTCTGTTTTCCCCTGGGGGTACTGTTCCATTTACTGATGTCACTAGGGACACTGTGATGTGCTGCAGGTCACTGCCATGGGCTGCCAGCAAGACTTCAATTTCTTGACTGTCTTGCTGGCAGCATGCTGCCATCTGCAGTAGCACTTTTCACAAAAGTCCTGGCTTGCAGATCGGGAGTGAGTTCATACAGTCCATGATACCTGGGGCTAAGGAGGTAAGACAGAAGCTCGGGAGGGGCAGTGGAAGAATTTCCAAACTAGAAACAAGTACTTTTTAAGTGTTGTTAGTGTTTCTAGTTATTTTTGCAACTTCCAATTTTGCTTGATTTTCATGGCCCTTTTTGACTTTTTTCTATGTTGGTAAACAAAATGGTGAGTTTCACAGTGTGAAGGCTGGGTGGCACAGGGAAATTGCTGGCAAGTTGTTTGCCATTTTTGGCATTTGTTGTTTACTGTGGCATAAGCACAAAAAAAAGACATACCTGGCAAGCGCTGTCAGGCAATCAGATTTCTTTACTGTCACTACCCAGATTTGGTCAAAAGTTTGAATTAAAATGAAGGCCCAAGCCTTCAGGCTGGCTAATTCCCTGGTTAGGGGTAATGCTTATAGTTAGATTTTTAGATGGGGGAACTGTCATGTAGGTGGTGGAGTTCTCCAGTAGTATTCAATGGAGAAGGACAACAGATGTACAGAACTCTAATACAGTTTTGGGCACTGATGGAGGACTATGGACCAACATAAGTAGTGTGGCACAGTATGCTGTATGCACTACTTATAAGCAGCATATGTTTTTTTTATTATTTTGTTTGAGCTTGGAGCTCTACGTCCCACACCCTTGTGTTTTTTTTGTTTAAAACAGGGATGTGGTGGGCAGAGCCCCCCAACTCAAATAATAAAAGAAACATTGCACCCTACCATCTAATACTAAGCAGTACAAATAGCATAGCATGCTGCTGTGCCACATTGTGTTAACCTGAGGCTGGTCCATAGTCCTCCACTGTTGTCTAATGTTTGTAAGAGGTGGTAGAACAGTGTTTTTGTGGGGCACCCACTTACTTTAACTCTGAAGAATAAATGAACATAAAAGTACTTTTGTCTTCAGATCTTAGCCATCATATTAATTGTCACTTTCTATAACTCTTCTAAACATTAAGAATGTCAACATATACTATACAGGTTTGCTAGCTTTGCTTGAAACTCAGTCTTAATCGTACCCACAAAGTATTAGTTATTCACGGCACCATTTTATGCTTTTTAAAAAGCTTCCAAAAATTTCAGTGTGGAATGCAAAAGTCACACGATGCTTGAGGTTTTGTGGAATGCTTAGTGTGACCATAGCATTTCCATAGAACAGCCTACCAGTGGAGTGGCAGTGGGCATGAAAACAGTATCGTTTAAGGTTAAAGCCTGGACAGTTTCTGCTTACCAAGTGAATCACATTATGCCCTGGGTAGAAGAGTGGGTAGGACAGTAGTTAAATTAAATGTTTAGGTGAATGAGCGCTTACCTCTACATTTGTAGGTGGCGGTGAGGAATGGTCATAGGAACACAGACATTGACAGCAGAAGGAGACCACTAGGTCCATCTAGTCTGCCCATTTGTCTTAGATCTATTTTGATACCCTAGTTGCCCTTTGTAGTCAGGGCTCCCTTGTTTCTATCCCATGCATTCTTGAATCCCCCCCCACCAACAGTGCTGACCTTCACAACCTCTTGGGCAGGCTGTTCCAGGCATCCACCACTCTTTCTGTGCAGAAAAGCTTCCTGGAGTTTGTAGGGAACCTCCCTCCTTGTAGCCTGAGGTCATGTCCCCTGGTGCTGGAGCCCTTCTTGAAGTGAAAAAGTTCCTGTGCCTGTACCTTGTTAATACCTTTTATGTACTTAAATGTTTCAATCATGTTCCCTCTCTCTCTTCTCTGCTCTAGAGAGTACATACTCAGTTCTCTAAGTCTTTCCTCATAGGACATGTACTGCAGACCCTGAATCATTTGTGTCACCTTTCTCTGTACTGTTTCCACCCAGTCAATGTCCTTCCTGAGGTGCGGCCTCCAGAAATGGACTCCATATTCCAGGTGAGGCCCGACCAGCGGTCTATAGAGTGGTAGTACTGCCTCTCTCCTCCTGCTCATGATTCTGCTCTCAATGCAGCCCAGCATTCTGTTGGCCTTCAATGTTGTCTTCTCACACTGCTTACTAACCTTCAAATCATCTGGGATTATGATTCCCAGAACTCTTTCCTGGTTTGAAGCTGCCAATCTTTCGACTTCTAGGTAATACTTCTTTCTTGGATTTTTCTTTCCTATGTGCATGACCTTGCACTTTGTGGCATTAAATCTTAGTTGCCACACTCCAGACCATTCTAGTTTCTTGAAGTCAGCTTCCATCTTGCTCACTCCTTCTGAGGTGTCCACCCTGTTACGTATCTTGGTGTTGTCTGCAGACAGACATACCTTCCCTTCCAGTCCATCAGCAATGTCTGCTATAAAAACATTGAAGAGCAGAGGCCCCAAAACTGAGCACTGGGGCACCCCACTGGTCACCCTGCCTTCTGTCGATTGTGTTCCATTAACCTGTACTCTCTGGGTTCTGCCTTGTAACCAGTTTTGTACCCATCTGACTACTTCTGGACCAACCCCTTTGTGATCAAGCTTCTTTATCAGCCTTCTGTGGAATGAGTCAAAGGCCTTACTAAAGTCTAGGTAGACCACATCTACTGCCCCACAGTCGTCCACTATTTTTGTAGTGTAGTCAAAAAACTTGAGTAGATTTGTCTGGCATGACCAACCTGCTATGAAACCATGCTGTTTAGGGTCTTGCTGGCTGCTAGTTTTGAGGAATGCTATGATCCTCTGTTTGAGTAGTGTGTCCATTAGTTTCCCTACTAGAGATTTGAGGCTCCCGGTCTGTAATTACTAGCCTCTTCGCAACTGCCTGATTTGAGAAGTGGAACCACTATTGCCTTTTTCCAGTCTTCGGGTACCACAATGCTCTTCAAGGATTTCATGAATAGAAGTGCCAGAGGGGCTGCTAATTCTGTCCCCAGTTCCTTAAGGATTCTGGGGTGCATCTCGTTCTGGTCTCATGGCTTTGTCTGCTTTTAGTTTGTTTAGTGCCTCCCATACTTCAGCTTCTGTAAAAGGACTTGTGTCTACCCCTGGTCCTGGCGTGTTGTGATTTTTCAGGGCTGGGCCATCCCCTGGGTCCTCTTTCGTAAACACCTAACAGAAGTATTTGTTGAGGATTTCGGCCTTCTCTGGGTCATGTTTGGTGCATTTCCCTTCTTCAGTAGCAATCTTTATTATCCTCCTTTTACCTTTCTACATTCCCATATGCATCCAAAAAATGATTTGTTGCATCTCTTTGCCCCTTCTGCTATATTTTCCTCTGTCTGGGCTTTTGCCTTTCTAATTTGTTTGTTAGACTCTCTCATTTTTTCCTTGTACGACTCCCAGTCTTTCTCAGTTTTTGTTTCCTAGTATAGGCTGTATGCCTTCATTTTTCCTTTGACTGTGGTAGCCACTTCCTTGGAAAACCATAGAGGATTTCTTTTTCTTTTTCTTTTGCTTTGCTGACCCATCTGGCACATTCATCTGTGGCAATCTTTATTGCTTTCTTGAGTCTCACCCACATGACCTCCACCTCCTTAACCTCTATTTCCATTAACTGGTTACTTATGTTGTTCTTCATTTTTTGGAAGTCAGCCTTTCTGAAATCTAGCACCTTTATCTTTGAGTGGCTGGTGTCCTGTGTTATGTTTACCTTAAAGCTTACCATGTGATGGTTGCTGTTGCCCATATGGCATCCCACTTTGATGTCCTTGATCCTTTCCAAATTTGTGAGGACAAGATCGAGAATGTCATCTCCCCTTGTTGGGGTTTTAAAAAGTTGCCACAGTCCCACGCCTCGCAGTGACAGTAAGAAGTCCCTACTTCTTGTTGCTGCTGTTAGTGTGCTCCAGTTAATATCTGGTAGGTTGAAGTCCCCCACCAGTATTAATTCACCTTTATAAGACATTTTGTGAGTTTCCTCTATTTGGTCTTTGTCTCCTTTATCTTCTTGATTTGTGGACCTGTACACGACTCCGATTCTGAAGGGTTTTCCCTTGCCCATGTCTACTGTTAGCCACAGTGACTCGAAGTCCCCAGGTTGCCCTTTTACTTCTGTGGCTTTTATTTCCTCCTGAATGTAAATGGCTATGCCTCCTCCCTTTTTTTTGCCCTGCCTATCTTTCCTGAACAGATTGTAACTGTGAATGGCTGTATCCCATCCGGGGTTTTCCGTGAACCACGTTTCTGTTACAGCCACCCAGTCCAACCTTTTTGTTTCGAAGATGGCTGTGAGTTCAGGAAGTTTGTTGGTTAGGCTCCTAGTATTTGCAACCATTGCCTTCCAGGAATGTACATCCTCTTTGGCGTGAGGTAGTACCCTCTTCCTGGACTGCTAGAGTTTGCTCTTTCCGGCCAAGAGATTGTGGAGGTTGCTGGTTCGGGCGGATGTTGGCTCTGATTTGTTTTCTGAGGATATATGCACACATTTGATGTTTTGGGGAGTGATGACCGGCCCACCGACGGTGGAGGTGTGAGCTGTGTCATTCTCCTCTTTATTTAGTTTAAACTACCTGTATGGTCACCGAATGTTTGTCTGAGTGCTTGCACACCTTCTCTGTTTAGGTGCAATCTGTCATATTTAAAAAAGCTCTTTCCCAAAAGTTGTGTCAGTTCCCTATGTAGAGGTATCTCTTGTCTTGGCACCAATCACACAGCCATGAGTTGAATTCACCTACTTCAATCTCTCTGACCCGCTTGGTGCTTTTTTTTTCCCCCACACTTGCAGAACTTCTGAGAAGGCTAATTTGGTTAGAAGGGAAGAAAGTTTGTTGGCCAGGTCCTCAAAGTGTTTCTTGGCCTCCTGAACTGTGTGATTTGCCAAGTCATTGGTACCAAGGTGTATTGTTATATGTATAACATTCCCTGATTCCTGCAGAATTGTCTTTATGTGGTTAGTGTCCCTACTTGCAGAGGCTCCTGGTAGACACTTTACCACAATGTTGCTTTTAACATTTTGTGTTAGATGGTGTTCCGTTCCTCAGATCATGGAATCCCCAATTATGAGAATTTTGCTTTTGTTTATATCTGTGTTGTTTTTATTTTAAGTTTTAGTATTTTTGATGTTGTTGCATTTGTTTTTGGAATTGTTATTGGTTATATTTTGAGTATTAGTATTTTTGGTTTTATCATAGTTTGTATTGGTTTTAATTGGTGTGATAGCCTTTTTGGTGGTCTGATTTCTTTACCTTGTATTACTTTGTCTGTGGTTAGTAGCAGTGGAGCGAACCTGTTTTTGGTTTGGATGGCTAGGAAATGCTCCTGGTTTTTGGCTTCCTTTCTGGGCCTTCTATGATGCCTCTTTTTCCTTACCACCTGCCAGTCTCTGGGCCCTGCTTCGAGTCCTGGCCCCTGGCTGACATGCTGGTACTGGTGGTGAGGGGGTTGAGGAGGTGTGCTATAGAGTTCCCTGTATTGGAGGTTGTATATCATAGTCCAAGCATCCTGTAGTTGAGCTGCAAGATCTGCTATGGTGCAGCATGTACGGCAGGATCCTGGTCATCTCTAGGTGCTGAAACTCTCCTGTAGTATTCAATGGAGAAAGACGACACATACATTGCAGGAACTCTCATATAATTGTGTATTAGGTGGGGGAACTAAGTTCCTGCCCAGTTTACTTGCCTAAGTAGGTAAATCCTATAGATTCGTGCATGCTTGTATTTTTTTTTTACAGCATATTTTTTATCTCCACCCTGTTTATGAAGGGGGAGAGGAAACATTAACGAAGGGGGGAAGGGAAATGTGTAATGGATCTATAGCCCCTTCCAATATTAAATTACTTTGTTACTGTATACTTTTCTCCCCTGCAGTCCATGACTGCTGAATTACATAACCCTGCACCTGACCTTCCCTGTCAGCACCCCCCAAACATAATAGTGACACTGGGAGTGCCCAATTCCCCAGTGTCCCAATCACAAAATCCCCCACCTCTCCACTACTGCGTGCGAATGTGCGGTCCTGCTATTTGCAATCACTTATTTTTATCTCTCAAAAATGCCCACGATACCCTTGCTGTATCTCTCCAAAGCAGATGGGTTGCACGGACAAGGCAGTGCTCTCATCTGTATTCTTCTAATCTGGGCATTGCTGCCTCTGGAATGCCTCTACCGGGGTTTTCTGCTTGGTATGTTTGTCTGTAAGGGAGGCTGAGTGGGACTTCCATGCTTTCGAGGTTTTAGGTGTTTTATTGTAAACCTTTCAGTGAGATCATTCTGGAAACTGAAATAAAAAGTTCAGCAGTTTCTTATGGTGCTCCAAGCAAGGGAAAACAGCATGGAGAGAAGCCACAGGGTCCTAAATACCGCAGTGCAGGGACTCAGGAGAGAATGTGTGATCCAGCACATTGCTGAGCACCCAGCTGCAGAGCCCATAGTCAGATTTCCCGTTCCCGTTCCTCCACTCCGGAATCAAAGGCACTGTCCCCCCGACTGTGCTTCAAATGACAGGCACCCTAGACAGAGACAGGCAGAATGGCAGCAGTGGAAGGGGCGCTACAGAGAATGAGGCAGCAAGAGAAATGTGACAGGCATCCCAACCCGATGCTGTCAGAATGCTGCAGCTTGCTTTCTCTCTGTCTTTAATGGTTATCCCTGAGCCAACATGCCCCAAGTCATGGCGAGTCCCCGAGTAGTGGTGAGTCAGTGGCTCCGGTGTCAGCAGCACATTTTAGTCATGGCTTTTAGCCAATAGGGCAGGTTGTCAATGTCAGGAGCAGAGGGACAGGGACAGTAAAGCTCTGATGCACAGAAAAGCAGTGACCATTACTGTTTCCTGTCCCGTCCCACAGCACACAAGTGAGAGAGACAGAGAGTGTGTTTAACAGGAGGCCATTCTGTCCAGTAAACTGAGCCTCATTGTGGGTGGGTGGGGTGGTCATGGGAGAGAGACAGAGAGAGTGTGGCAAAACAGAGGCATACATACCACCTCAGGACAGTGACCAAAAACTGCACCTGCTCTCCTCCGTTACTCAGAGGGTGCTGCCAGTGTTTGTGTTCATGCCCCTCCCCTCCCATGGTGAGAGCACCAGTGCATATAGAGAGAGAGATACAGTGTCAAGCTGATAGGGAGCAGGGAAGTGGAGGCTTCTGTGCAAACTGAAAACTATTGTTTGTCAGGTCAGTAATTTGCAGTTGCCCTCACTGCACCAGCGACTGTTTCCCTGTCTCCTGTGTGCAAGTGCTGCACTGTGCTCACTGGTGCTGTGCATTGGCTGTCAGTACTCTCATCTGTCTCTGAATTTGGCAGGGCAGTCAACCTCTTGTCTGTTCTCCCCGGGAGCAGCAGGCGAGTGTAGTTCACCTAGTCTATGTAAGTCTGTGTTCATGGCTAGTTTTTAGAAAGTATCTGACACTGAGTTCTTCTAACTAATTGCACTGTTTATAGCCTATTCTCCCAATATACCAGAGATGGCCTTCAGTCTCCATGGAGCTGCAACACACAACCAAGTCCCTGGTACTAGGCAGCAACATTGGCTCCAATAAAAGTGCAGTCTGTGGAGGTGCTCCTTCAGCCTTTGGGCCAGTGGCTTCATAATGGGATTCCTCCCCCTCTACCACATTTTCTCTTCTTCAAATACTAATCCTGCTAACTTTTTTCCACTCTCACCTCAGTACCTGAATGCTCAACTGCATTTAAAGTTTGAGGGCGCTGTCCTATGCACAGAGATTGCATGGCATGCAGATGAGACTGCAGAAGAGCTAATTGTACAAGGAGTTCCCCTTTAATACTCCCTTCCTGAAAGAGCATCTCAGAGCTAGTTCTATTTGTGCACCATAGGAATGTGGATAATGAAGCAATGATGTGCAGTATAAATTAGTGTCCTGTTGCAACTCAGCTCTTGGCTATCCTGTCTGCATCTGATCTGGAAACCTGGGGAAGCTGAGGTGGCCTTATAGGCATGATATCCTTTGTAGCTAGGTGTGCTGTAGTTTATCATAAAGGAGTGGCTCTACTCTATGGTCCCTGCAGATATAGGAAGGTTCAAGCCCCCTCCCCAATTTTCTTATGCCTAGAATGGGACATATGGCCATGAATCAACTTGGAACAGAAGGGGAGTGTGACTGCAACCTAACAGCTCTCTGTGAGCCCAGCCCAGGACACCTAAGCAGTACATCGGCCTTACACCCTTCCCCTCCCTCCCACCTTCCTGCACTCCTCTACTGGTTTTCTTAACCCCCTCCATCTCCACCTTGTCTTATCTATCACCACCCCCTTACCCCCCCAAGTTAAAACTTCCTCCAATGCTGCTCTCTTCTTACCAGGAAAACCCAGGTCTCATAACCGCTCTACAAGAGCTCCTTGGCAGGATAAACAGATTACAGCACATCATGAATGTGACGGCTGTCATTTTTCAGATCCTGGCCAAAATGTTTTTTTCACATCCCGAAAGGTTATTTCACGGTTCCTGTGCGAAATCACCTTTCAGCCAGGTTTTCTCTACCCTTGTTCGTGAGGTAAGGTCATAAGAAGGCTATGTTGAAAATTCAATGTGAAAATATTTAAAAACTACAAAGTTATGAACATGCATTGAATTTTGCGAATGTAGGCTCATACCCATTGGTAATTTTCAATATGTTTACCCAAAATTTACAAGATAGCCATTTCTTTGCAGTACCTCATGAATGTGACAGCTGTCGTTTTTCAGCTCTGGCATGAAATGTGTTTTTGTGTCCTAAAAGTTGATTTTGCAGTCCCTGTGCAAAATCACCTTTAGGCCAGGAGCTGAACATATTCTGTGCCCTTCTTCATGAGGCAGGGTCTTAACAAAGCTATGTTGCAAATTTGGTGTAAAAATATTAAAAAACAAATGTTCCATATTTTTACCCCAAATCTCACACCTTTAGCCCTATTGGTTTGGGCTAGAGTTTGTTTTGTAGTGCTGATAGGCAGATTAGCAGTCATAGGAATGATTAACTAATTAATAATTCTATATAAATTGTTGATATTTTGACCTCTGCTCCACCCCCTTATGAAGACTCATTCTGAGTTGAAGGGCTGGGGTGTTTTTGGTGCTTTCTGCAGGTTCTATGTCCAAATAAACTAGAAGTTTTTCAATGTTATTAACATTAAATTTATTTTGTTGTGGCTTCAGAGTGTGGGTTTTTTCTGTTTTGTTGGTTTTTCATACACATAAATGCTTTATGGTACTTGAGGTAGGGCTCATGTTGCTAGCCTTGCTTGTAGAGCAGAAAGCAGCTAACTAAAAGAAGCTACATTTTCTTATTAATTTAACACTTATATCTTAGCAGGAGTCAGTGTCTGTTGAGATTAAGGAAACATATACGTTATTGGAAGTAGAAGGGGTCTTATTTAGGGTTTAAAAAAAAGAAAGAAAAGAAAGAAAGTCAGTGTGTGTTCTGTGCTGGGAAGGGTTCTGTATCGGTTTACTTTGCTAAACCAGTAGGAGAAGAGAGAGCTTAATTGGGTGTGTGGCTTAGACACTATAAAAGCAGGTGACTCAAATTACAATTTCCTGTTGCTAGCCTTGCTTGTAGAGCAGAAAGCAGCTAACTAAAAGAAGCTACATTTTCTTATTAATTTAACACTTATATCTTAGCAGGAGTCAGTGTCTGTTGAGATTAAGCAAACAGATACTTTATTAGAAGTAGAAGGGTCTTATTTAGGTTTAAAAAAGAAAAGAAAGAAAGTCAGTGTGTTCTGTGCTGGGAAGGGTTCTGTATCAGTTTACTTTGCTAAACCAGTAGGAGAAGAGAGAGTTTAATTGGGGTGTGCTTAGGACACTATAAAAGCAGGTGACTCAAATTACAACTTCCTGTTGCATGGACTTTTTGTTACCACTGCTCTCCATCCCACCCCTCCACCCACTCACCCTAAGCCAGTTCTACTTTTATAGCCACTGGATTTGACTGTCAACAGGAACTTCCTGTTTGGCAGTAGGAAGGGAAGAATCATAGAGAAACATTGGTTTTGTCAACCCTAAAGGAAAAAAGTAGCTCACCCCCAGCTGCTGGTGGTCTGACACTGAGCAAGGAAGAAGGAGGCTAATGAAGAATATAGGAAGTTACTGTCCCAGAACAGAAAGGGTGAGAGTTGTAAGGAGAGGAGAGAGTAAGCATACAGAGAATAGAGAGGGGACACAAAATAAGACATGATAGGAGTGGTGCAGTGCAATGGTTGTGGGGCGGCAGTGTTCCGGGAGACATTCTGGAGGCTGCGATGCTGCCCTATTTGCAGGCACCTCTCTGGTCTGAGGGAGGAGGTTGCCCATCTCCAGGCTGACCTGGCTAGGATTCGTGAAACCTCCTCCCCCATCCAGGGACCACCAGGGCCAATGCCACTACCTCAGAGGTTGCCAAGAAAGAGGAGAGGCTGGACCAGGGTGGGCTCAGGAAGGAGAGGGTGGTGGAACAGAGTTGCATCCCTCCAGCTGTGCCTCCACATTCATTCGCCTTCTGGTGGATAGTGGTTCCTCATGGAGGCATCTGCAGTGGAGACCAAGGAGGATGCTGGGAACCTTCACAAAGGAGACCCACAGGAGGGTGGCATGAGACCCCACAGGAAGAAACAACTCCTGGTGGGGACTCAATCATTAGGGGATAGAAATGGGGAGGAAGGGGAGAGGGAGGTAAGGTGCCTGCCTGGCGCCATAGCTTGGAGGGACAGAAGCGAATCCTCAGGATCGTGGGAGAAGCTGCACGAGGGAAGGAGCTAGATGTCATTGTCCACATAGGGACAAATGACCTGGCTAGGAATGGGATCACAACAGTGCAAGAGGAGTTTGTAGAGTTGGGGAGGGGCCTTAGACAAGTAGCGCATATAGTAACCTTCTCGGAGGTGCTGCCTGTCTATGGCAAGGGTGATGCTAGGGTACTCCTCACCAGGGAATTCAATGAATGGTTGAAAAACTGGTGTGAAGCTCAGGGTTTTGGCTTCATTGGGGACTGGGGAGCCACCTGGAGGGATGCAGACCTATACTGTTGCGATGGTCTGCATCTGTCCAGGGGGGGAACCAGGATCCTAGGTGAGAGGTTTAAATGCTTCATTGGCAAGCATTTAAACTAGCCAAGGGGGGAGGCACTGAAAAGGAGCAGGGAAATCACAGCCTCCCCTCACAAACAACAGTAATTAGTGAGGTAAACACCAAGGTAGAGAAGTCATTAGGGAGCAGGACAGAAGTAAATGTAAAAAAAGGCAAAGGCAGTAAGGACTGGAATGGGGATAAAAGGGGTAAGGCCATCAAAAAGTGGAGGGTGATGAGTACCAATGCCCGTAGTCTGTGTAACAAGCTCCCTGAACTAGTGGCCTTGATGGAAGAGGTTGCCTGGACATTGTGGCAGTCACAGAAACATGGTACACAGAGAACCATGACTGGGATGTCAACATACCAGGATACACAATCTACAGGAGGGACAGGGAGGGTAAAAGAGGAGAAGGAGTAGCTCTTTATGTAAAGGAAGGGATCAAAGCAACAGAACTAAACAGTAAACAGGGAGCAGATGAAACACTCTGGGTCACCCTGGAGACAGGAAATGGCACCACAATCTGCATGGGGGTTGTATATAGACCCCCATCTCAGGGAGAGAGAATGGACAAGGAAATGATAGAAGGCTTTCTTAGAATGGCAGAAAAAGGGGAGATGTTGTTGATGGGGGACCTGAATATGCCAGATGTTAGCTGGAGCACCTTTGCTGCGGGCACGTCCAGGAGCGGGGTCATTCTTGATGCCCTGCGGGGGGCATGCCTCAGACAGCTGGTATTGGAGCCCACTCGGGAGGGAGCAATCTTAGACCTGGTACTCTCAAATGGGGAAGGAGAAAGAATCTCAGATTTAGAAGTGGGTAGCCACCTGGGAACAAGCGACCACCAAACAGTGTGGTTCACGATAAACACAGCCATACAATCAAGCCATACAAAAGCAAGAGTATTGGACTTTAGGAGGGCTGACTTTGGGAAATGAGAGAGTGCCTCAGAAAGCACTAGCAAACAGGCAAGAAGGAGGGTGGAGGAACAATGGAGAGTAATCAAAACAACCATCACAGAGGCAACAAGCCTTTGTGTAAAGCAAATCAACAAAAACACAACGAAGGAAAAAACGCTATGGTTCTCAAAAGAGGTGGCAGGGAAGGTTAAGGAGAAAAGGATAGCATTCGGGAAATATAAGGAAACACAGAAGGAGAAGGACAGAGAACTTATCAGTTAAAGTAGAAAGAGGCTGGGAAGGCAGTCAGAATAGCAAAGGCCCAAACCAAGGAAAGGATAGCCAACTCTGTTAAGAAGGGGGATAAGACCTTTTATAGGTATATTAGGGAGCGAAGAAAGACTAAAGAAGGGATACTGAGGCTTAATAAAGGGGAGGGAATGTGGGTAGAGGATGACAATGAAAAAGCTGGGATACTGAATGAATATTTCGGCTCAGTATTCACAAAGGAAGAGGAGGAGGAGGTACCTAAACCAAACAAGAGAAACACTCTAAAGACGAGAGTTGATACCAGTCCATTTACAGAAGAAAGGGTTCTGAAAGAACTAATAAAATTGAAGGTGTACAAAGCAATGGGACCTGATGGGATTCACCCAAGAATTCTAAAAGAACTAAGGGTAGAACTAATGACACCGCTTACTACTCTCTTTAACAAATCATGGGAGGATGGGGTGGTACCTGAGGACTGGAGGAGGGCAGATGTGATTCCTCTTCATAAAAGTGGGAGCAGGACAGAGGCAGGAAACTACAGACCAGTTAGTTTGACCTCAGTGGTAGGTAAAATGATGGAATCACTTCTGAAGGAAAGAATTGTTGAGTACCTAGAGGCCAGTGGGGCACAGGACCCAAGGCAGCATGGATTCACGATGGGAAGGTCATGTCAGACGAATCTAATAGATTTCATTGAATGGGTGACCAAAGCAGTAGATCAGGGAGGGGCTGTGGACATGGCTTACCTAGATTTTAGCAGGGCATTTGATACAGTCCCACACAAAAGATTAATACACAAGTTAGCTAGCCTTGGAGTGGGTCCCAAGGTGGTAGCCTGGAAAAAAAATTGGCTAGACAACAGGACGCAAAGGGTAGTAGTAAATGGAGTCCACAGTGAAGAAAAGAGGGTTACTAGCGGGGTACCGCAGGGTTCAGTACTGGGACCGGTCCCTTTTCATGTCTTTATAAGTGACATTGCAGAGGAACTGGAAGGAAAAGTATGTCTCTTTGCAGATGACACAAAGATCTGCAACAGGGTTGATACACCAGATGCAATGGAAAGGATGAGAAGGGACTTGGCAAGGTTGGAGGAATGGTCAAATGTATGGCAGCTCAGATTCAATGCAAAGAAGTGCAAGGTAATGCACCTGGGAAACAAAAACCCAGGGCAAGAGTACACAAGGGGGGATGAGATACTGACAACAGTAAAAATGGAAAGGGACCTGGGGGTAATTATATCAGATGACCTAAAGGTTGGCAAGCAATGTGAGAAGGCAGTAAGGAAGGCTGGGGGGATACTGGGATGCATAGGGAGAGGCATCAATAGTAGGAAACAGGAAGTTGTTATCCCTCTGTACAGACAGTTGGTGAGACCCCATCTGGAGTACTGTGTGCAGTTCTGGAGACCCCATCTCCGCAAAGACATAGACAGAGTGGAGGCTGTCCAAAGCAGGGCAACCAAAATGGTGCAGGCTCTGCACCAGAAGACATATGAAGAAAGACTAAAGGAGCTTAATATGTATACCCTTGAGGAAAGGAGGGAGAGAGAGGACATGATAGAAACTTTCAACTACCTCAAGGGAATCAACAAAGTCCAAGAGGGTGGCATCTTTCAGAAAAAGAGATGTGCAAGAACAAGGGGGCACAATTTGAAGATAGAGGGGGGACGTCTCAGAGGTTATGTGAGGAAGTATTTTTTCACAGAGAGGGTTGTGGATGCATGGAACAGCCTCCCTGAGGAGGTCGTGGAGTCAAGAACAGTGGGGGAATTCAAAAATGCATGGGACAGACATAAGGCAGTCCTAGTGGGGGGTAGGAGGAAGTAAGCTGTTGGTTAATTAGGATCTGCAGCTTATCTGTTAGGTAGGAAAATGGGAACAGAGCTATAGCATGGTACCTGGGGTGTTTTTATGTAGAAAGCTATAGCATGGTGTGGGTGCTCTTATCCAGAGCAACAGCATGGTACTGGGTGAGGGACCATAACCAAAACTACTGCATGGTACTGGGTGGGGTGGGCCATATCCAAAGCTACAGTATTCTACAGGGTGAAGGCCCATAATCAAAGCTATAGCATGGTACTGGGTGGGGGACCTATATCCAAAGCTAAAGCATGGTAATTGAAGAGGACATATCCAGAGCTTCAGTATAGTGCTGGGTGAGGGCTCATATCCAAAGCTTCAGCATGGTAGTGGCCATAGCACTGCTGTATGTATCATACGTAAGCTGAAACATTTAACCAAGACCCTTTCTGCCTTCTCAGGTAGCTGTCCCTGTGGAGTGTAGGCATCCCATGTCAGGTTTATCAGAAAAAGTAGTAGATTATTCCATTGTCCTGGCCAGCAATCCTGCTCACGGTAATATGTGTGTTCCAATGCACAGTAATTGGCTTGCTCTATGTGAATGCTAGGTATGTTGCTACACTGTGTTTGTATACCTTCAGTCATTGTGCTACCAATATCTTATTCCTTGGTATGTGAAGCAATTTGAGATACAGAGTGTATGAAAGACATACTACAAAAATACAATACTCTCCCAAGTCTTTCTCTTGATTAATGAAACTTGCTTTAATTTGCTATACATGTTTAAATGTTCTTTCAGAGGTGCATACATCAGCTGGGTTGAATAACAATTTGCATTTATATAGTGCTTTTCATACACTTTGTATTCCAAAGCACTTTACAAGCAATGAGAGACTGGTAGTAAAGTGTCTGTAAATGTTTAGTGGTTGCCATTTCATACATTAACACCCATATACAGCCTTGGGCAATTGCCTGAACCAGTTTTACTGGAAGGTAAATGTTGGCCAAGACACCGGGGAAATTCCCCTACTCTGTCGTTAGGGGGAGCCTTGGCCACCTGCATCGCAATGGCCAGTCCGAAGGAGCCGTCAGTGGAGATGGACATGGAGGGTGCAGGAGAGAGGGCCTCCTCTTCTGTGCTTGTTGTGCAAGAGGCCATCGAGGAGGATTGTGTTGTAGCTGAAGTAACTACTGTGAGTGTGGTGGAGGCCAACGTACTTGGTGCTACTGCTCCTGCTTCACGGCAGGCTGTTTCAATTCTGACCTGTATTGTTTCAGAGAAGGATAAGTTGTTATTGGAATGCTCTTTATTGTTACGGAAAATGGAAACGTTGGAGCTGGAGATTGCAGCTCTCCCGGCGGTTTCCGTTGCTATTGCTTCTGTACCTGATTCCCTGATTCTCAAGTCCTCTGCTGATGCAGAAGTTCCTGCGATGACTGGATCGCCTGAGGCTTTCAAAGCTCCCCATTCTGCCTCTGCTTGAATGTGTTTGAGGGCTGGCAGTTTGCTGGGTAGCAACCCAGAGTGCTTAAAGCCCCCGATGGAACTTCCGAAAGTAAATGGTAAATGTCTTGGCAATAAAAAGCGGAATAGTGCGCAGCGTGTTACTCATCCCAGGGAGTTGGAAACTGACAGTCCTTCTACTGCTGTGTTTTTTTTCCCCACCAAAACAAACACCAAGGTGGAGTAAATGGTCGGGGGAAATGGTCCCCACTTTACAGTCTACAGTGACTTTGCCTAAGGATTCGACTGCTACCACTGCGGTAGTTTCAGAGGAGGTTGCTTGGTCCCCTGAAGCAGCTCTGCAGAACGCGGGTTGGAAACTAGGGGAAGGAGGTACTTGGATGCCGGATTCGCAGGACCCCTCCTATCTTACAATGTTACAGAAGGCTGCAGCATCGGTGGCCACCGAATTGACTACTCATCAGAGCTCCAACGAACCCTGGGGTAATATTGCTACTATTTTTTCTACAGACTGTACTGTTACTGTTGTTCAGGATGACCTGCCTAGTAGTGAGTTGTGGGGTGTTATTGAGGTTGTGGGTAGTCCCTTACCAGCTAAAACAGTGCCTATAAGTAGTGGATCTCCTGGTCCTGCTAATGGCGTTGGTGAAAACGCTGATTCTGAGGTTCCTGTCAGATTGGGGCCTGATCCTTTGCTGCTTGAAGCACCTGAGGAGAACCCTATGAGACCAGTGGGTTTTAAACTGGCAAATTTGTTTACCTCTAAAGGTGAACCTGCTCCACGGCGCAATGCTGTTTGGCTATTATATAAAGGGGGCCTGGAGGACCCGTCAAACAGGGTTTATGTTGCTAAGACCTTACTTAAAAGTTCCATGAGTTTTTTTTTCCTCTGAGATTTTTGTCCTTATTGGCTTGGGGAATGGTAATTATGACATTAGTTTTAAACAAGTTTCTAGTTTGGATAGATTTTGGGCACAGTACGCTATTTGTTAAACTTCTCCCGCTTGGTCCCCTTTTCACTTTATCCCATTGACTAAGCCTGGTGTTAGGAACATAACTATTATGTTTAAAAATGAAGAGGTGAATATTGAGGATATTTTGTTCTGGTTGAGACAAAGATGTGAAGTTCTCAATAAACCTGTCTCTACGTTAGACAGTGAACAGATTTGGGATGGCAGGTGGAGGGTTTGAGTAAAATTGTACTCCACTAATTCAGGGCCCAGTCATTTACCAAGTTTCTTTTTTCTGGGGAAAGATAAGGGGTTTATTTTTTATGCAGGGCAACCTAAGTCCTGTTTCAAATGTGGATCTCGAGCACACTTTAGTTCTGCTTGTGATACAGTTAAATGTAATCACTGTTTTGAATTCGGGCACAATTCTAGTGCCTGCTTGAATTTATTTAAGTGCAACTTGTGTGAACGCACGGGACATGCATATGGGTACTGTCCTTGCGCCTCTTATAATAGGAAGGATTGTCCCTTTCATGAAGGCCTGATTACTCTTGCCCAGTAATCACAGGCCAAAATAATTGCAGAGCGGGATTTAAAAGCAGGTACGGGTTCCTCCCTGCTTGAGCGGCAGAAGGACACCTCTGGGAAGGGAGCACTCGAGGAAGATAGTTCACATGCAGACCAAGTTCCCCAGGGGCAGGACTTAGTAACTGATCAGAACAACACTCCTGAGGAGGCAGTGGTAGAGGAGACTATGGCTGAGGATATTAGTGTAATGCCACCCCTTCCTCGACAACTCAGTCTACTTCCAGTATGGATAAGACAGCTTTTGTTAAGGTGCAACATAGAAGGACGAGGAAAGACTTGGCTGTTTCTGGACATGGTAAAGAAGCTGGGGTTCGTTCTTGGAAGACTGGGAATAAATTTGCCTTACTGGCTTCTGAGTTGTCAGATAGAGACTCTGCAGATAAGGAAACTGACACTTCTTCTGTAGTTTCTAATACAGACACTGAGGGAGGTGGGGATGCGGATCCAATTGCTAAAAGAACTAGACAGTGTCAGAGAAGTAAATCACCCTTAGGTACTTAGGTGGCTTCTTTATCAGTCTGCTTCTTAAACATTAATAGTATTAAGGGACGCAGGAAGCTTGGGGGTGTTATGTTGACCATGCATGATATGCAATGTGATATTGCCTGTCTTGTAGATACCAGATTGAAATCCAATCAGGAACTACAACAGGCCTCCAAGGCATGGCCTTATGGTCCTTCCTTTTGGTCCTCTGGAACCAACAAGTGTGATGGCATAGGGATTTTATTTTCTAACCCTGCCCTGCATGTCTCCAGACTTGTGAATATACAGACAGGAAGAGCATTGTTATTAGATGTCATTTTCTCTTTGGAGAGATTTTGGTTGATTGTTATTTATGCCCCCCAGACTAAAGCACAGAGGGTGTCTCTTTTTCATTTAGTACATCCCTTCCTTCATACTTCTAGGCTGATTATTTGGGTGGGGGACTTTAATTGTGGGTTGCATCAATTGGATAGAGGGCTCCAGATCCCCAAGTTGTTTTGTGATTCTGTAGCCCTTAAGAATGTATTCTCCATGGCCCATCTCGTGGATGCTTACAGATCCTGACATTCTACTGGTGGGTTTACGTTTTTTAAGGGTGACCTTAGGACTAGGATTGATTTTATTTTTTTGTCTAGTGTCTTACATGTTCTCTCTTGTAGAACTATTGGTATGGAATTTTCTGATCATGCTGCTGTATGGGTTTCTTTCTCTTGGGAGAATGCTCCATGTTGTAAAAAGAACAGGTGGAGACTTAATGACTCCATGTTACAGGATCCTAAGGTTCAGAAAATATGGAGGGAGGAAGGAATGGGCGGCCCGGCTCTCAGTAGCAGATTTATATGATGACGCATATGAGTGGTGGGAGGACTCTAAGGTCCGATGGAGGCAAGTTCTGCAGGGGAAAGCTGCTGCTGATCGCAGTGCCCAATATCTGCGTTATTTGGCATTGTGTCAGCAATTACAGAATCTGATCTCTCTAGCAGATATCTCCTCTCAAGACTGTAGTAAGCAGATTGCAGTTATTTGTGGTCAGATGAAAAGTTTGCAGTATGATCAAGTTAGTTCTCTGGAGCAAGAGGCTAGATTTGGGACCCAGTTATCCAAAGGGTGGTTAGACCCTTTTAAGTCCTGTCAGGGAAGAGTAGAGTCTAGATTTATTCAGGCTTTGAGGTCCCCCTCTGGAGAGCTTGTTAGTTCTCCGGAGCTTTTGGTGGATGTTGTTGAGCAGCATGTGGTTAACATGTTGGGTACTGTCCCTGATTGTGTTTCGGCGGACTCCTTTTTGGACTCCTTGAACTTGCCCCCTCTTTCGCAGGCTGACAGTGATATGCTATCCGCTGAAATTTCGGCTGCAGAAGTGTCACAGGCTATTGTTAGTTTAAACCTCAGCTCCTGGGTCGGCTGGCCTTACAGCCGGTTTTTACAGTACCTTTAAGGAAGATTTGGTTCCAGCTTTGACCCTTTTGTTTAATGACATGTTGTCTAAAGCTACTTTTACAAATACTATGAAGAAAGCCATTTTAGTACTTATTTTCAAGAAGGGCTCTTCGGATGATGTTAATAATTGGAGACCTCTTAGTTTGCTAAATGTTGACTACAAAATTTTAGCTAAAAGTTTGTTGGCTAGATTGATTCACATTGCGAGATTGGTTAGCCCTGCTCAGACATGTGGTATTCCTGGGAGGTGTCAGCATGATAATTTTGTTCTGTTATGGGAACTGTTTTCATTGAGAAATATGGGCCATGTCAAAGGATGGGTGCTTGGCCTAGACCAAGAAAAGGCCTTTGATAAGGTCTCCCATTGTTTTTTATTTTCCATTCTGGCAGCATTCGGGATCCCTGCCCAGTTTATACAGTGGATTAGAGCCCTGTATTCAGAAGCTGTTATTGTTCCCAATGTCAATGGTTGGTTAGGTAGGCAGGTAGCAGTTAAACGTGGAGTTCGGCAGGGCTGCCTCTTAAGCCCCATTTTATATAACTTTTGTATTGATGTCCTGATTAGAGCTATTCTTCTTTGCAGAGATAGTGAGTTGCAAGGGGCTCAAAATTCTGTACCCATTAAGATTTTGGCTTATGCAGATGATTTGGTCCTGACTGTAGCCATGGATATAGAGGAAAGGCTTTGGAGGGTGTCCTGCAGAACTACTCATCAATTGCAGGGTCCCTTGGGCACCTTACTGTCCCTATTTCTGGAACCTTTGCTGGTATTAAGATTTCTACTGCACCTTTTAAAAGTTTAGGTATCGTGTTTGGGACGGGGGATATGCAATCCCTTAATTGGCAGGCGGCTATGAGGAGAGCGGATAGACTTATTGCTGGGTAGAAGCCACACCAAATTGGTAAAAGAAAACGAGTTTACTTGATCAAAACTTTGGTGGTTCCTATTTTTTTGTACCTTTGTTATGTTCACCCCCCCACCTGTAAAGTTATTTACTAGATTGGTTAGCATTTTCTTTCAAGGATTTTGGGGTCTCGTTTGAACCCAGTCAAGCGCAGTGTGACCTATAGGCCACTGGTAGAGGGAGGGGTTGGTATGGTAAACCTGGTTGCTTTCTTTTATAGTATTTTTTTGTATTATAATTTTGGTGGGGCATTGAAACCTGGTGGTATGGGTTGGAAGCCATTTCTTTTGGTATGGCTGATACCCTGTCTAGCCTGATGGGAACTGGGGAAAAAGGGATTTTTGGCCAGGATTCCTGATATTCCTTCCTATGGTAGGGAAGCTATAAAATTGGCCTTGTCTTGGGGTTTTAGACCCCAGGATTTTTGTGTCCGGAGTCGGAAATGTTTCTATGAAGAGGTTTGGAGGCAAGATGCTCAGGACGTGGTTACCTTCCCCATTTGTCCTCCAGATCGTTTTGACTGGATTTTAAAGCAACTTCAAAACCCACGTTTACCTCCATACATTTGGGATACTGTTTGGTTGGGTAATTATGGGAGATTGAGTGTTAAAGGTAATCATAAGCATAAATCCCTGGATAATAGATACTGCCCTATGGATTCCTGTCATTGTATTATAAAATCTCAGCAACATTTATTTCTTGAATGTCAGTTTGCACTTGATTTTTGGAAATTATTAGCTAGTATTTGGTCTGAACCTTTACTTATGCAATTAACTTATGAAGATATTATGTTTGGCACTAATGTCTCCTTGAAGGATAAATAAGAGGCTGACACTATGTATGTTGTACTAACACTGATATGTTATTATTTATGGCAGGCCAGGTGCCTGGTAGTGTTGCACCAGAAATGGATTTAGTTACAGGAAATTGCATGCAATATAAAAACTGCTGTACTTACTGTTAAACTGAATGATTTTAAAGTTAGAATTAGATCACAGTTTCTTTAGTTCTGGAAAAACAGTGATGTTTGGCATCTTGATTAATTTTCTGTACTCTCTGTTATGTTATATCGTTTTCTTTTTCTAGATGCTTTTGTTTAGCTCATATTCCTGTTCTTGCTGTTTTGCTCTTGTATTTCTGTATTGCCTTTGTTTATTTTGTAATGAAGTTCACTCTTTTTGAATAAAAGTCCCCTACCCTTATAAAAAGTGCCCTGGGCTCTTTTACCTCTGCATGGATACCTACCATGGCAGCACCAAAGATGTCCAGAAGGGACCTCAGTTGTAACATCTCGTTCAAATGACAGCACCCCCCAACAGTTCAACATCCCCCTAATACTGCACTTACGTGCCAGCATTATCAGATTTGTGACTGGGCTTCCCCATTGTAGCCACAGTGGTGCCCTCTATGAGAAAGTACATTGGTTTTCACTAAAGGACAGGTTCACATGGAAGGCTTCCACATTCATCTATAAAATCCTCAACAATCTCCTTCCCCACCGTGTCCCCTCTATGTTCAAGAAGGCTCGCCCCACCCTCTTTTTGGGTCCCCTACTGCAACACCAGATCGCTTACCTACAGAGGTACCAAGCTTTTTAACATTCTTCCCCCCAACCATGTTAGCAGCCTCTCCCTTGGCACCTTTAAGGTCAAACTAAAGGAGCACCTACTCAATAAACCACCTTGCAACTGCCATAGGTAGCATATCTTAATTTTTCTACCACTGACCAGAGCAATCTCTAGGTCACTTGCTCAATTTTCGGTTAATATTTGTCCCTCTCTTTTCTCTTAACCCCTGTTTCTTGTCCACCTCACTGCTTTCCATGCCTATTTTTACCTTCTAAGCACTTTCAGAGTATTTACCCCCTTCTCCCATGTATTTGTATATTTTGTGTAGACTTGCAGTTAATACTGTAGCTGCTGTATATAAGCTGTTTTGCATGTAACTGAAATTCCTGTATACGTTTTTGTCTGTCTGTTTTTTGAACCATGTGTCTGTATGAAGTGTATATATCCACCACTGTAAAAACTCTAAAGTTGGACGCTTGTGAAAATGGGCATTTTTGGCCACATGGCTTTCCAGTATGAAATAAAAATGAAATGAAATGCTATAAAACCAAGTTCTATTGTGGGACTAAAACCCATGCTCTTCTGGACCAGAAGTGGATGTGCTACCAGCTGAATCATGCTGACATCTAGGGTCACCTAGGGTCACTACTCAGTCAAATAGACGTGTTCTGCAGAAATTGCTAGCTGGGGATCCTGATATTGTCCAGACACTCTGAGAATAGACTGTGGTTGAAATAGAATGTTGCCAGTCCTCAGAATTGTTTCCTTTTGTGTCATTGGGTATAGTAAGTGAATATGCTATCATTGTAAATGTACTGTATATAGTAAACTAAAATGACATTCTCCTGAACTCAAAAGTAAATGCATTCTCCAGAGTATAGTCCACCAACAACCATACAGCAAGGGTCAAGCCAGCCTCAGTGACTTACTTCATCCATATCAAAGTAACTTCAACTCTTGATCACAAAATAAGAGGCTCTTAAAATCTCCTTTGTGAAAACTGTAATAGGAGAACATTTGTTTAAAGTTATTACTACTAGAAACTGGAATAAGCTTTCAAGAACTAAGAGAAATTGTATCCTATCTCATTGTACTGCCTGGGCAGGATTTTCAAACCTGCCAGGATGCCGGAAGCCCGTCGGTGCGCTGAACATACGGCGTACGGAGCTTGCAGCGTTCTCCAGTCAGCAATCAGGATTTTCAGTCCCTTGCGATAACCACAGCTCTTTAGACCACATTTTTGTGGTCTAGCCTGTGTCACTTCTTGGAGCCTCTGACACGGAGCTTGCGCCAGATATGTGGCACAAGCTGCCGTAAATCATGGAAACTGTCGCAACTACGCCCGGGAATGGAAAATCGGGCATAGTTGCAGCAATGTTGTTCGGCACACCAGCAGAAACTAATTCCAGTGGCACAGGGCCGGACACAAGCCCTGCGCCACAGTTAGAAAATCCTGACCCCCATCTCTAAATGTGCAAACCCACATCACACCAGAAAAGAGGACTTGTTTTTCCAGTGTGCCTACTTTCCCAGTTAACAAAAACAATAACTAAATAAATAGCCCATCTGTTTGATACTTCTAGATAGGTGTTCAGCTTCCTTTTTTTCCCCTCTCATAAATGGTCATTTTTTGCAGTGGAGGCAGTATACTCTGCCTTAAAGCAGGGTTAAAAGGCAGTGTAGGGTTATCCATTTCTGCAACTGGGTGGACTGGAGCACTGAGAAGTAAGGTGATTTACTTAGCATTACACAGTGAATATTTGGCTCTGGCGGTGTTCGAATCTGGAATCTTCTGGCTCCCAAGATGAATGCTTTAATTAGAGATGTTGCAAAGTTTTCCTTCACCTGGGAAGAGGTGGTTAAGTCATGAACTTTGCACTTCATGAAGACTGTGCACAGTGACCCCACTTCACCTGATTTGCATCACAGTGCACTTTTCAAAACACTGTAAGGTGCTTCATGGGCAAAGTGAACACTGCTTTGCAGAGGGTGAGCAGCTGAAGCTGGCACCTCCATGGTGTGCAGAAGGCTAATGACATGGTTACTTACTGTATCAGTAGGATATAGAGGGATGTAACAATGTGACCCCCTCACAGTATGCAGCCCTACACTATTAGAAGAAAAGTAGTATGTGTCTCCATTGTACTGTAAAGAACATCACACAAAAGGAAAAGCATTGCTGGAATTACAACTGCTATTTCTTTTTATAGTTTGTGTAGTGCTCCAGGGTGTGTTTGAAAGTGTTATGGAAGTGAATGGCTTTTAAAACATTTTTACTGCACATGTTTGTGCAGTTACACTGTGCTTACCTCTGGTGCTCTAAGCTGTGTTTGAAAGTGATATGGATTTCAGAAATGTGTATTTACACTGGTGTTTTCCTGACTGCACTATGAGTGTTGGTAGCTGTGATTGGAAGTGAAGTGAGCTGTGATGGTGGTGGTGTGTGGGTGGGGGTCATAATGTTGATATCAGGATGATGTAAGTACCTAGAACATCCCATAGGTGTATGCCACCACTGTTCCCAAGAATGATGCCTGTCTGACATGTTTATCATTCCTGGAAGAATAGCAGGTACAGCAGCCCACATGGTAGGCCACCACTGTTACATAAAATTATGTCATTCTGGCAGTGGCATATAAGAAGGATAAGGCATAGTGTTACTGAAGCTAGGCTCACTGGAAAAAGCCTCTGAGGAGCATAGGGTTGTCTTGCAGTATTCTGTATTTTTTAAGATGGTTGTGCCAATGGACTCACTTTACAGTGACACTGTCATCCAGTTGGTTATCTTTTTGGATGAGGTTCGAGAGATGCACAAAAAACAAACAGTTTGATATTTCTTCTCCCCTACAGGTGGCATCCTTTTTCAGATACCATGTACTACCCTTCCTTAAAACAGCTTCTTTGGTACGCTCACTCAAAGTGTTCTAAATGTCCAGTTGGTTATTTCCTTCATATTGGAATTTCACTTCTCCATCTTCAATATCTGAAATGGAACTGAATGGGAATTCAGGCACAATTCTGATACACTCTTCTTTAGTCCAGGACAACAGAGATGTGATGTTGTTGTGTGGGATTCATTCTACTATTCATTTTAAGAACGTGAGTTTCTCGACATTTCTAGATGACAAATGTGTCAGTAATGACACCCTGATAACTGAACACTCTTTCAGAAATGACTCTGGCTTGGGGGCAACTCAAATAGTGTACTGCCACAGAAGATAATGTTAGCCACTCCTGAATCTTTGTGGTCCAGTACAAAGTGTTTTCTCATCAATATTTAAGTTCTTTGAGTCAGTCGGGTATACCTCCACCATACTTTCAGCAGACTTATGACTCACATCCTCGTTTTCCTTCTCCACCTTCTCAGTACAGTATCTTCCTGTCATAATACAATGTCCAAAGAGCATTAGAACTATTATACTTACTTTTTTTACTAGTATTCAATGTGTTTATTGATGTCTAAGGGGCAGAGCAAATATTGGAATAAAGTTGAAAGGACTGACATTTCTGTGGCTTTGATCTCATCCTTAGCTTGGTTAGCTTTACTGTCAGTAACTGTGCAATACACCTTTTCAATCAACTGTTTCTTCACTGGCTGGAATACATCCCCCTACCCCAGTGCTGGGAGTCTAGTGTTGTACTGTAGGATTAATATGACTGTAACCATGTACTCTGTGGATTCTCAGATGTATTGTAGGCTAGCATTGTTATCAAGTAGTGTCTTCCTGTGTTCCATCAGTGGACACAAGCAGAAGCTGCAGTGACCTTCAGTTGGTGATGTACCTCAGACAGTGCCTGCCTTAGTATGTACAGAACTGGGACTGCTTTGTGAGTGACATGTTCAAAAGGGAACACAATGATTATCAGACTCTACATCAAAAGCCACTGCTCTGTTATTAAGCTTAAGGTGTCACAGGTGGTGTGAATAAGCATACTACGTAGTCAGACAGTGCCTTTTACTGTTGACACATATGCTCAGTCATATAGCTGGATGTTCTACAGAATGACCATCTTTTACTTCATGCACTATTAAAGCAGGTTGCTTTTAATTTGTATCTCCTGTGACTGCTCCCTTGCCTTGAATGAACAGTCAAAATGACTACAGATGTGGCAACACAGCATCTGTCTGCTTGGCTTAAAAAGCCCTGTACTAACAGGTGAATAAAATGTGCCATGCAGTGAAGTCTGTAGAAACCACCATACCATTTCATCTACATTTAATACATTACTGCCATAATTGCAGCAATAGGCATTGTCAGATATTTAGATATATTGTACAGTATTTCTCAAGAGATTCTCTCTGGTGGCCCCTACAGTGGTACTGCAAGCATAGAAACACAGAAACATAGAAATTGATGGCAGATAAGGGCCTTTGGCCCACCTGGTCTGCCCTATTACCACTAACAATAGTGCTCTATCATGCACTGCTGGCATTTGGTTGTACCCCCCCCCCGACTACCAGCAATCCTCTACGCTTGTTCCAAGTATGTTTAAAACCTGTAATCATTTCTGCCCCCACCACCTGCACTGGCTAGCTGTTCCACTTATCCACCACTCTCTCTGGGAAAAAGTGCTTCCTCATGTTACCCCTGAACCTCCCTCCCTCCAGTTTCATCTTGTGCCCCCTCGTCCTTGAGCATATTTTTCATTGGAATATAATATTCTACTGCAGGCAGGTGGGAAATTTCTCTAGAAATATAGAAATTTCAGGAACTATCTGACCATGTCTATTCTTGCAATAGTAGCTATGAAGCCACCTTTTAGAGATAATAGATGTCGCCAGGTGTCAATTTTTTTCCACCAGCTTGATCAAGACTTTAGCTGTAGCATGCTTAAGATGTAAACGTCATTGATAGCTTGCTAGCAAACTTCATGGGTAGTGTGTAGGTAGATGCAGATCTTACTTTGAGGGTATTTCTTGCAGCAGATCATCACCAGTAGGGCTATAGATGCCAGGCACTAGGACCACATGGAAACTTTCTAGCTAGCAGTCTACCAGAGGGGGCCGTTCACCTCCGACTCAGCCGCAACGTCAGTCAGTCCTATAAAGGGGGGTGGCTCCCATACCCTCCTCAGCTCTTTCCTGCCATCAACCAATGCATGTTGGACCACTGAAACTGCTACAGTGATGGTCAACTGCCATTTTCCCGCATTTACCGTGCTTTATTATTTTTCAATTTCTTTTAGGTTTAACATTAAAATTTCTGTGTTCACACCTAACGGTCTATGTCTTCTCAACCTTATTCCTCTTCTGACTGCTTCATGAAGTGTGCCTGTGACAAACACATCCCGGACAAGGATGACCATTCTGCCTGCATCTTGTGCCTAGGCCCTGACCCTGATGGCCAAGCCTGTAAGGCCTGCCAGAAGTTTAACCCGGCCACATGCAGACGTCACCAGAAGATACTGGAGTATCATCTTCTTAAGCAAAAGATTGCCTTGATGGAATGGGAGCTACAGGCCAGGAGCTTCTCTGCTTCCCTGGCCCAGTCATCGGGGTCTTTATCCTTGAAGTTCCGGGATCAGGCCTCCAGGAAGCACAAGCATCTGGACAAAGACTGGGACTGACCCCAGTCCAGCTCCCACTTGCAGTCGCCTCACAAGAATGCTTTGACTGTGCTTTGATCTTCCTCCCTCGGGGGGTGGGAGGGTTGACCTCCTTGGCCCTGCATGCCCTAACTGCCACAGGGCTACTGGTGGCCCTGAAGCCTGCCTGGGTCTTCCTCGTGGGCGGCGGCTCCTCAAGTCAGTGTACTCTGTATTCTGCTCCCCAGCTCCTGCTGTTTTAGCCTTTATTGTCTGCGGGCACACTGTCAGGTGGCTCAGCCAGAATCTGTCCAGCTGGCTCAGGTGTGGCAGTCACCAGTCTCCCAGCGGCCGTCCCTCCAACACCCGTACCTTTGGTGATGGTCTCATCCTCTGAGACTGCCCCCAGTTCTGCTCCTCCTTCTCAGGGACAGATACTGCAGGACACTGGTTCCTCCCAAAGCAAGGTCTTTCCTCAAACTTCACCGGGTGGGGTTGCCTTTGACACCGGTGCCCTTCTTCCCACAGCCGGTGCCCATAGATCCTTCTCTGGCACCCACCCAGCCAACGCCCACTGGGCCTGGGCCCATTTTTCCCCTACCACAGTCCGCAGGTCCTATGCCAGCCCTGCCAGCACCAGGTGTTCCATAGAATGCACACGCTGGGCCTGCACCAGCCCCACAGTTGATGTTTGTCAGGCCTGTGCAGATCCTGCTAGTACCTGCTCCTGTGGGACTGTTGCCTGGCCTGCCAAAACCTATGCCTCTAGATCTGCGGCATAGATACCCTACGTGGTGCCTGTGGGTCTGGCGCCTGCCTACCCCTATCTTGCACTGGTGGGACCTGTGCTGGGTTATCCATATCCAATGCCTCTAGGACCTATGCCGGTGTACCCCTACCTGATGCCAGGGGGTAATGGTTCCAGCCTCGGTCAATTACCATGACCTGATCTCTGCCTTGGGGTCCTTCATGCAAATGCAGGCTCCCACCCTGAGGGCATCGGCCCCACCTCAAGAGCCTCCTCTGGATCCCCTTCTCCCGGCCCCTGTTAGGTCAGGCCCTAGTGTTCCTCACACCCCCCGGGTAGGCCTGACGCCAGGCCTTTTTGCGGCTTAGATGGCCGTTGGCCTGAGGACATCAAAGATGATGAGGAGGAGAACATCAGTAATAAGTCTTCTTCCCTCCACCCTGACTCCTCAGCAGGGGAGAAGACCCGAGTAATGTGCCCAAATCCCCCCGGAGACCGCTACCTTTATGGCCATCATGCGGTACATTAAAGCCATTATGGGATGGGAGACTGAGGAGCAGGACTCAGAGAGGCATCGGTTGGCTGCTTACCTGCGACAGCCCGACACCCCTCCCATAGTAGTCCCTCCTACCATTGACTACTAATAAGATATCATCCAGGTTGCCTGGAACCACCATCACAAGATCCCGGCGGGATCCAAGAAGGCAGACAGACTCTACCATACCTCGGATGGTAAGTTGTATTTTGGGGAGCAGCCCAAGGCTGATTCAGTCATCATCAGCACTGCACACAACCGCATCAAGAGGTCAAAATACTTAACCTCACTCGCCCTGGACAAGGAGTCTCACCAGCTGGACCAGATGGGCAAGCGCCCCTTCACCTATGCCGCTCTGGCCATTTGAGCCACCAGTTACTTGGCTGATATGGTAAAATTTCAGAACCTTTTATGAGATCTGGCCAGGGAGGCTATCCTAGCCATGCCAGATGACCCTTCCAAACAGCAGACCCTCCAGGTCCTCAAAACAGGCTTGGACATTGATACCCATGTCCTGAGGGCTATCTATGATGCAGTGGATGCCTCAGGCCAGGCAGTGGCTATGGGTGTCTGTATGAGGTATCCCTCCTGGTTAGGGGTCTTGGGCTTCACCCAGGACATCCAATCCAGCATTATGGATGCTCTTTTCAGGTGTCTCAAACTTTTCAGAGAGATGTTCAGGATCTCATCTCTGAACTGCAGACCTCAGGATGAGCCCTCAAATCTGTCCACTCTATGTATCATAACCAGACTAGGTCGGGACATAGAAACATATGATTTAATGGCAGATAAGGACCACTTGGCCCACCTAGTTTGCCCATTTCCCTACCTAATGGATAAGCTGAATATCCTAGTTAACCAACAGCCTACTTCCTCTTACCCACCACTAGAATTGCCTTATGTCTGTCCCATGCATTCTTGAATTCCGGACAGGGGCCCCCTTTTGTCGCTCTTCCCACAGGCAGGCCTGGCCACCTCTTAAGGCTCAGGGCAAGTGCATGGTAGGGGTGGATCTCCCCATCACCTCCCTCGCCACCACTCGTAGCACCCAAGAGGAAGCCATGGCCTCAACGGCTGCTGCTCCCACCTCTTGACTCCTTGCCAGACCCCCTCCCTCCAGTAGAACTTCCAGAGGCGGTTGTAGGGGATCACTTCTTCCTTCTCCTGGACAGGTGGATGGTGCTCTTCACTGGGTGCTGCAGCTCATTGAGCATGGCCACTCACTAGAGTTCTTAGAGTGGCCTCTAGAAAATCCTCTGGGCTAGTCATGGTACCTCCATTTCCACTTTCAGAGTGCACACTACCAGTTCAGGGCTCTGCCTTTTGGTTTGTCCTCAGCATCCAGGGTCTTCACCAAATGTCAGGTGGTGGGTGCAGCTGCCTTGAGACAGCAGGATTTCTATGTCTTCCTGTACCTGGATGATTGGCTCTTAGCAGCCCTGTCCAGGGACTGTCTCCTTCAAACCCTGACACAGACCCACAATCTGTTCCAGGCTTTGGGTATCACTATCAACATGCCAAAATCCTTTCTTACCCCTCTGCCAACATCTCCAGTATATAGGTGCAGTCCTGTACACAGTCCAGGGAATGAACTTCCTGCTCCCATCCAGAGCACAGCGTCTGATGGACCAGGTCCGTCTTCTTCACTCCAGCCATTTGTTTAACAAGGGCCTTCCTATGGCTTCTGGGCCTTATGGCCAACAATTGCCATGGTTCCTTTGACTGTCTGCACATGAGAGTCTTTCAATGGATGCTGCGAGTCCAGTGGGACCAACACATGGATGCCCTGAATCTGCCAGTTATGGTCTCCGATCCATTCCAGAGGGTACTGTTATGGTGGTGGAGCCCAACAACCTGCTTCAAGGGGCTCCCTTCTGTAGTTCTCCCCTCAGCAGGTCCTGATAACAGATGTCTCGAATCAAGGCTGGGGGGCTCACCTAGGGGTCCACCAAACTCGAGGTGGAGAGGACACTCCACATCAATATTCTGGAGATGCGAGCAGGCCTTTCAGACTCAGTTATCCCTGGGTCTGCTCTTGATCCAGACGGACAACATGTGCATGGTTTATTGAATAAACAAGTGGGGGGACTCATTCCTATCCCCTGTGCAAGGAAGTGATGAGAGTCTGGTACTGGGTCATAGAACAAAGGCTGATGCTCGCAACCGTTCATGTGTCCTAAACATCCTGGTGGGCAGCCTAAACCAGTTTCAGTCCAGAGCCCCGTGAGTGGGAACTTCTGACCCCAGTGGTCGAAGACCTACTCAACAGATGGGGTCATCCTGAGTTGGACCTTGCATCCCCACACAATGCAGTACTGCCGCTTTTCTGCTCGCTAGATCCAGGGCCTGGAGTTTTTTGACAAGAAGCGTTGCCCCTCTTTTGGAAAGGGAGGTTTCTCTATGCCTTTCCTCCCTTTCCACTCCTTCAGAAGGTCCTGATCAAGCTTGAGATGGAAGGGGCCACCAGGATACTGATCGCCCCTCTTCTGGCCTCATTAGATCTGGTTCCCCTTCCTTCAGCAGCTGGCTGTGGAACTTCTGCGCTCCCTTACCCTATGCACAGACTTGCTCTCCCAGGAGCAGGGCAGTCTGGTTTATATGGACCTCAAGTCTCTCCATCTCCATGTGTGCCTCCTAGGGACATAGCCATTGCCTGTTCTGGGGTGTCTCCTAGAGTGGTAGATGTCCTGTTAGTGGCCAGGAAGCCCTCTACTGGGCCACTTACTGTATGAAATGGAAGTGCTTTGCTCTTTGGGTTGCATCACACCACTTAGATCCCTTCACCTGTCCAGTGAATCATGTGCTGGAGTACCTGCTGTCTCTTTCAGACTTGGGCCTGTGGTACTCCTCAGTTAAGGTACATCTTTCTGCCGTCTCTGCATACCATGTGCCTGCTGATGGCCGTTCCATGGCTCAACTAGATGTATCTTGCACCTTCTTGTGGGACATTCTGCATTTGAAGCCTCCAATCCGTGATCCTGTCCTGACTTCGGACCTCAGTTTTATGTTGGAAAAAGCTTACTCTGCCTCCCTTTGAATTGGCCATGTCTTATGAACTGTACTTTCTGTCATGGAAACCATTATTTTTAGTTGCTATTACTTCTGCTCAGAGGCTTTCCGAGCTTCAGGCCCTGATGTATATGGAGCCTTATTTGAGGTGGTGTCGGAATTTACTTTGAACCAATCCATCCAGCTGCCTGTTTATTTTCCAGAGCATTCCTATCAAGGGGAGGCATTGCTCTATACCTTGGATGTCCATAGAATCCTGCGATACTATACACACCACTCTAAAAATCCAGGGAGTCTAATCAGTTGTTTGTATCATTTGCCCCAGGAAAAGAGGGCACCCCAGTGTCCAAACAGTGCTTGTCTAAGTGGGTAGCCATTGGCATTGTTTGTTGTTACCGGAAGTACGGTAAGGAACTTCAAGGTACAGTTAAGGGCCATTCCATCAGGCATATGGCCCCATTGCTAGCTTGTTTCAGAAATGTATCAGCTGCTGACATTTGCGCTGCTTCTACCTGGAGCACTGTCCACACCTTCGCCAAGCATTACAGTCTGGGCATCACCTCTAGGTGTAGGGCCAACTTCAGCCTCGCTGTTCTTCAGGGTCTCCTTTCATAGGACATTGGTTTTGCCTCCACCTGAACTGTCTGTCTGTTATAGTCAGTACTACTTGGGACTCAGTCCTACTGGTGATGGCCTGCTGCAAGAGATACCCTCGAAGTAAGGTAGTACAGTTACATAAGAACTTCCTGTAACAGTAGATCTTCAAGAGGATCTCTCGCAGCAGGCCTTGCTTTCCTTCCCTCCTTCCCCCCTCTTCCTGTCTTTCTCTCCTCTTCCATAGGGACAAGCCTTCTGCTTCTCATTTCTAGATACTTTCGGGTTACCTTGGAATCCTCCTCCTCGTTTTCCCCAGATGGCATCCCGCCTTTGGTCTCCGTTGGGAGATCTGAAGAGGGTATGGGAGACACTTGCCTTTATAGGATTGGCTGACATCAGTGGCTGACGTTGGAGGTGGGTGGCCCCCTCTGGTAGACTGCTAGCTAGAAAGTTTCCATGTGGTCCTAGTGCCTGGCAACTATAGTCCGACTGGTGATGGCTTGCTGCAAGAGATCCTCTCAAAGATCTACTGTTAACAGTTAAGTTCTTATGTAACTGTACTTTTCCAGATTTGGTGCGTGTGGCTACAGACTGACTTGGCAGTTGTGCCCTATGGGCCATTCTGCACATGAAAGACATACCAAAAAAGAACCGACTGCTGCAAATATCAGTGGGTAAATGTATTGTCTCAACTGCTGAATGTGATCACGCATGTGACAGGCAACACACAATGGTATCCTTTAGCTTAGGCACTAGTTGGTTTAAGAATCACATATATATGAAAGAACATTCCATTTGGGAAAGCCTTTGTCATCAGCTTTCATAGATACATACAGTAGATACATAGAATCTGTGGGCAGATAAGGACCACTTGGTCCACCCAGTCTGCCCATTTAGCCCTACCTACAGTATCCTCGCAGACCATACTTGATGTCAGGTTCTTTCCCCCACTCCTCATTTAATTTCCCTAAGATTGTTTTACAGTATGCCTATCACAGACTTTCTTGATCCCTTTCATTGCTTTCACCCCAACTACTTCAGTTGGCAACGTCTTCCAGGAATCCACCACTTTTTCTGTGAAGAAGAACTTTCTTATATCCGTCCTGAATTTTCACCTCTCTAATTTGTATCATGCTCCCTTGTTCTCTAGCACATTTTCTTCTGTGAAATACTCCCAACCTGTAACTTATTTACTCACTTTATATATTTAAAGGATCCATGACACTGGTATGACAAATTCATTTTCAAGTGATGGTACAGTGATGCCTTTATGTCGACCGCAATTGTGGTTGGCATGAAGCCAGTAGACACATAGAATCTGTTGGCAGATAAAGACAACTTGGTCCAACCAGTCTGCCCATTTAACCCTACCTACAATATCAGCGCAGACCATACTTGATCTCAGGTTCTTTCCCCCATCCCTCATTCCATTTCCCTAAGACTGTTTTACAGTATTCCTATCACAAGCTTTATTGAATCCTTTCATTGCTTTTTCCCTAACTACCTCAGCTGGTAACCTGTTTTGGGAATCCATCACTTTTTCTGTGAAGAAGAACTTTCTTATATCTGTCCTGAATTAATACCCCTCTAATTGTGCATCATGCCCCCTTGTGCTTTAGCACATTTTCTTATGAGAAATACTCCCAACCTGTACCTTATGCACTTTATGTATTTAAAGGATCCATGACACCGGTTCGACAAATTCCTTGTCGAACGATAGTACGGTGACAACTTTATGTCGACTACAATTGCAGTCAGTATAAAGCCATTCCATGAAGACTTTGTTTTCTTCAGGGGGCTTTACCCCCCAACCCCCATGCCCCCCACATCCCCGGTAACTTAAATAATCAACTCCGATTTGGAATCGATTCGGGGAGGGGGGTTCAAGACCCCCAGAAAGCATTGCTGGGGTCCAGTGCCTACACTACAGCAACCTGTCACTGTTGTCGCTGTGATATTGGTCATAGTAAAATTGTCGAACAGGAATCGACATACAGTATTTAAATGTCTCTATCATATCCCCCCTCTCCATCCTTATTTCTAGGGTGTACATTTTGAGTTCCCTCCATCTCTGTCTTCATAGGTCTTCTGTAGAAGACTCTGCATCATTTAGTTGCTCTTCTCTGGACCACCTCTACTCTGTCTAGGTCCTTTCATAGATGTGGTCACCAGAACTGTACTCAGTATGCTAGATGAGGTCTCACCAGTGACCCACAGAGAGGTAACACCAAGTACATATATTACATCAGGAAGAGGTGGCTTCCTGAGGTTTACATTCTCTGTGAAAGAGTATGGCAACAGATCAACTGCCAGCATCTCTGTGTAATTATGATCCCTGGCCACCATGTGATTATGGGGCAACATTGTGAAATGTGTCAACAATTGTACTTTTGTCGGCTGATGAAATAACATTTTCTGACCAGAAGTGTTTTTTTTCTCCATTTTCCCACCAGAGGTACAGTACATGACCAAGTCTGGTCACCACTATCCAATAGCGAATTCATTTGTGATGACAAAAAAGGTGATTTGTTCCCTCAGTTTCATTAAAGTACCAGTAGCACTAATGGTGCTTCCCTTATCAAGTCCCTCCTGTGTCTCTTCCTCATCTGCCCTCCATGGCAACATGCAATAAATAACAGGTGCTCCTGGTACATCATTATCCCTTCTCTGCTGTTTTGCTCAACTTGATAAAGATTGTGTTTAAGGTGGATGTGCTGCCACCAGAGCCAAGATGTTATCATTTTTTGCAATGGCTCACATGTGGCTGGCATATGTGGCATATTCCTGACTGTAATTCAGTAGATAAATTATAAAATAGTTCCACACAATGATTGTGGATGGGCAGCAGTAACTCTCTGTGGTTGGAGTGCAAGGTTCTGGCTCTCAACTTCCTCCTCTGGTACTATAGCTCCTTCTGCACCTTGGGTTGACTAGGTTTGACCACTGTATCAGTGTCTGTGCCAGCTTTCCCATGTTTAGGGACTTTTAACCCTATTTGGAGTAGCGTGATCAGATACTTGTTATTTGGGGTTGCACGTGATATTTGCTTTCTTTGGACTGAGGATCACAAGAAGCGTATACTGTATAGCAGGAAATATTAGTTTTCAGTTTATTTTCATTATATTAGCTTAACTGACAAAAGCATTAAAATAAGCTGATCACTAACATTACAGGGAGCATAGTGCTGTAATTGGACATGAAGCTGATGCGCTAATTCAACCAGGCGCTAAATAGTACTGCACCCCACTCTGCACTAAATAAAGAAGACACTAATATAACCTGCTATACAGTATTACATCATCAGTGTTGCCCTTAATCTCTTCTACTTCCTCATTGAACTTGCCCTTCCTCTCTATTTCCTTGACAACCTTTTTTTCTTGACTGCATTCCCCTCCTTAGGTGTTGGAACTACTGTGGTGGTAGGCTCACTCTTCCTACCTTCCTAGTGTAGAATCATATCAGCCAAGTCAGGTGCTGCCAGCCTCTGTCTGCCTTGTAATGCTAAACAATGAGTGCTGGTACTGTACATATCACATCTGGTAGTGGTGATCTCTGCTTTTTCTTCTCCTCATCCTGATGATGACCAAGTTGCCCTGGTCTTTCTTATCTCATTCCTTTCCTCAAGCTCCTCTTTTTGTAATTTTTACAATTTTTGTCCAGGAAAGACACATAAAGCCAAGGCTTTTTACCAGGTGTGTCCAGGGAGCACAGGGAAGTCAAGTGACTTGTTCATGGTCACACATAATGCAAGTGGTGGCTGTAGGATTGAAACCCAGTTCGCCAGGTTTGCAGCTCAGTGCTCTTGATCACTACACTATACTGCCTCCCATGGCATGTATGACCGTCTACTCTAAATAAGTAACACAAAAAATGAGCTGCACAACAGGACTGTTGCTTTACTACCCTACACTAATAACTAACTGAAGCCTCACACAGTCCAAAAATATTTTTTCTGTAATATTTCTGAGTTCCTACTTGGGAATAATCAGGTGTACTGCCTAAGCACTGAGCTGCATAACAGAACTGCTGCTTCAAAGACTTATACAAATAACAGTCTGTTGTCTCGCACAGTCACCTCCCCAAAAAAAAAACACATTTTCTGCAACATTTCAGATGTCTTACATGGGAATAAATGTGCGCTGTCTAAGAACTGAGCAGCACAACATGCCTTTTGCTTCACAAACTTACCAAATAACTGCACAGTGTTTTTTTTGTTTCTGTAATTGTTCAGATTTCCTATTTGTGGAAAACATGTGTGATGCCTAAGCACTGAGTTGCACAAGAGGAGTGTGACTTCACAGTCCTAAGCAAATAACTTACTGTTGTCTTTCAAAGTAATGAAAGGCTTTTAAAAGACTTTTCAATAATGCTTATGGTTTCTTTTTGTAAAAAAGTCAGCTCAATTCAAAAATGCAGATATGACCACTTATAATCATAGAAACATAGACAATGAATGCAGAAAAGACCAATGGTCCATCCAGTCTGCCCATAGTTCCCTAAAAACCCAATATCTATTGTCCAAATAGGGTACTAGCCCTCACTCTCCACCCCTTTATCTCCTTCCTACTACTACCGCCCTGAGTAATCACTGTACCCTTCACTGTGTTCTAGCTATGCTTGAAACCATTTACAGTATTGTTTTGGTATGTACCACCTTGGTGGACAGATTATTCCATGGTTATAGCACCCTTTCTGTAACATAAAACCTTCTCATATCCCTCTTGAACCTTCCTCCCATCAGTTTCCACTTGTGCCTCTGTGTCCTTGAACTGGTACTCATGCTGAATAGTTCCTTGAAGTTCACCCTGCTTATTCCTTTCAGTAACTTGAAGGTCTCTATGATATCACCTCTCTCTTATCTACTCTTCAGCGAGTATATGTTCAGTGCCTTGAGCCAATCCTCATAAGATCTGGCCTGCAGGCTCTGAATCCTCTTGGTCACCCTTTGTTGCATTGTCTCTAGCCTGTTCTTATCTTTTCTTAGGTGAGGACTCCAGAATTGGGCACAGTGCTCCAGATGCGGCCTCACCAATGATCTATAAATATGTAGTAATACCTCTTTTCTTCTGCTGTCACTACCCAGTCTGATACATCCCAGCATCCTATTTGCCTTACTGTAGGCCCACTTGCACTGGTTTAATTGTTTGAAGGAGTCACTGATGATGACTCCTAGATCACTTTTCTCAGCCATAGTGCTCAGCTTTAACCCTCCCATCCATTACTCTGTCCTGAGGTTGTTGTTCCCTAGGAACATCCCCTTGCACCTTTTGGCATTGAAGTCAGCTTTAGTCACTATGCCATCTGTGAACAGATACAGTTTGCCCTGGATTCCTTCCCTGGTGTGACTGACGAACATATTGAAGAGGACAGGACCCATGATGGATCCCTGTGGCACCCCACTCATGACTTCCCTCTCTTCTGATATGACACCATTAACCACACCCTTTGCTGACTCTCCTTCAGCCTACACCATTCCAAATAGGAAACTTATAAGAAAGTTGGGTAGCTTGGGGAGAATCCAAAGGTGGCTAGTGGGTAAGAAATTGGCTAGGGGACAGGCAGCAGAGGGTAATGGTAAGTGGTGTTCACTCTGAGGCAATGAGGATGGCCAGTGGAGTGCCACAGGGATCAGTGCTGGGACCAGTCATCTTTAATATCTTTATTAGTGACATTACAGAGGAGCAGTAAGGGAAGGTCTCCCTCATTGTGGATGATACCAAAAACTGTAATATGGTGGACACTCCAAGGGGAAGGACAAGATAAGCAGTGACCTGAGAAAACTAAAGGTATAGTCAAGGGTAATGGCAGCGGGGTTTAATGCAAAAAAGTGCAAAATAATGCACTTGGGGCACAGATACCCCGGGGGCAGAGTACAAAATCGGTGGAGTGGCACTGACGACCACCAAACAGGAAAGAGACCTGGTGGTAAACATACCAGATGACCTAAAGGTGGCCAGGCAGTGTGACAAGGCAGTTGGGAGGGCTGTTGGGATACTGGGGTGCATTAGGAGGGGTTTCACCAGCAGAAAGAGGGCAGTGGTGTTGCCTCTGTAGAGATCACTGGTAAGACCCCACCTAGTGTACTGTGTCCAGTTCTGGAGACCATGGGTTTGATTTTTAGAGCCCCAAGAATACTGCAATCCCCTGGTGCACTGATTGTGTGGCGCATGGGGCTTGCAGCATTCTCCTAGCTGGTGACTGGGATTTTCAATCCTGAGGGCCACATGCCACAAGTTAGACCGGATATTCCCTGGTCTAATTTGCGCTATGTGGGGGATCCTTTTTACGGGGCTTGTGCCAAATATTTGCTGCAAATGCAATAAAGTGTGGAAACTGTTGCAACTGCACCCAATGTACCAAAATAAAGTGCAGCTGCATCAAAGTAGTTTGGCGCAACTGTGCCCAAGAATGGACTTGATGCAGGGCTTGACGCAAGCCCTGCATCAAGCTTTGTAAATCGAGCCCCACATCTCTGGAAGGGTATAGACAGAGTGGAGGCTATCTAGAAGAGGGCAGCTAAAATAGTTGGGGTCTGCATCAGAAACTCTACTGGAAGAGACTTAAGAAACTGAATATTTATGCACTATAAAAGAGGAGGGAAGGGGATATGATAAGAGACCTATAAATACCTCACAGGGGTCAACAAGGTAGAGGAGGAAGTTTTTTTTTTTTTAGAATAAACAGTGCACAAGAACAAGGGGACATTATATAAAGTTGGAGGGGGTAGATTCAGGAGAGATGTGAGGAAGTACTTCTTCACAGAAAGAGTGGTGGATTCCTGGAACAGCCTTACAGTGGAGGTTGTAGGGACGAAAACAGTGGTGGTGTTCAAGAATGCAGAGGATAGGCACAAGGAAATCTTAGGAGTAAGGGGGGGATAATGAACCAGAAGTCAAGTAGAATCTGTGATGACACAAACATACATACAAACATATGAAGAAACTTGCAGAACAAGGCCATTTAGTCTATCAAGTCTGTTCATATTGCAGGGTCCACAGCTTGAGCTAATGTCTCTGCCCTTCCTCCCCACTCCTCCCATCCTCCCTACCAATGCGCCTTACCTTCCCCCATGCCTATCCCAGCCTCTCTTAAAGCTACCTACTGTCTTTAATGAGATGACCTCTTCCGGCAGCACATTCCAAGTGTCTACCACCCTCTCTGTGAAGAAGTGCTTCCTAATCTCATTCCTAAACCTCCCACCCTCCAGTTTAAGACTATGCCCCCTCGTGTTATGGTTGCCACTCAGCTTAAAGAGATTCTCTTTATCAACCTTTATCGCTTTCAAGTACTTGAAAGTTACAGTCAGTCTCTCTCTCTCTCTCTCCCCCCCCGTCTTCCAGGGAGTACATGTTCAGTACCATCAACCTCTCCTTATATGCCTTACCCTGCTTACCCGCTATCATCTTTGAAGAACTCCTCTGGACCTTCTCCAGCAGGGTAATGTCCTTTTTGAGGTGTGGGCACCAGTACTGAACTCCATACAGTGATACTGTAGGCAGGGAAAATGGGCAGACTAGGTGGACCAAATAGTACTTATCAGCTGGCAAATTCTATGTTTCTACTATATGTTTCTAATTTCCTACCCATCTTACTATGTCTCTTGCTGCACCTAGATCCTCCATCTTCTTCAGCAATCTTCTGTGAAGCACTGAGTTGAGAGCCTTACTGAAAGTTAAGCAGAGCAAATCTCAGGTATAGCCCTTATCCAATACACTCATAATCCAGTCAAAAAGACTATCTGGTTGGTCTGAAAAGACCTCCCTGCCACATGCCCATGCTGTCTACTGTCCTGGAGATGGTTGCCCTCCAGGTAGTCTTCGAGGTCCTCTTTGACCAGTAACTCCATCAGATTATACCCCCCCCCCCGAATGGAGCGGAACTACAATGGAGTCAGCCACAAACCAACTCAGTAACTTGCAGTAAATGACATGTCACAAAATACTGCAGTAAAAAAAAGGCTTAATTGCCATTGAATTGAATGAAAAGGTGAAAGAGCTGTAGATCAGGCACAGTCTGATGTAATAGTGTAGGTAGGGAGAAATGGGCAGACTAGATGGGCCAAGCAGTCCTTAGCTTCTGTCAAATTCTTTATATTTCTATGAATTACACTGTTCTCTGCAGCGTACTGCAGCATTTTGTGATATACTGCAGCATTACTGTGTCGCATACTGGCTGGCACTGCTGTATGTCCACTACCCTCCAGTCTTTCAGAACTGCCTCTATCTGTAATGAGCTATTGAACAGCCCTACCAGGGGTTCTGCCAATTCAGCTGCCAGTTACATGAGTACCCTTGGATACATCCCACCTGGATCTGGTGCCTTATCTATCTTTAGGGCTGCTAGCCCTTTCCAGACACTTTTACTGATAAATATTGGCTGCCCCATCTCCAGGACCCCCTTTACGGCTGTCTCAATGCCACTTTCTGGTAGGGGAATGCTGTCTTCCCTTGCAAAGGCAGAGCAAAAGTATTCATTAATGATGTCTGCCTTTTGCACATTCTCCTTTGTTACCCAACCTCCCTCAGATAGCCTAACAATTCACCTTTCTTTTTTCTCTAATACTGTATAACTGAAGAACTGCTTTTCTCTACCTTTGACTGTGTTTGCTTTTGTATCCCTAACCACCCTTTTTGCTTCCTTGGTTTTCAGTTGGTATTCTCCCCATCCTTCCTTCCTTCCCCTGCATTTCCTTGTACCTGGTGAAGGCCTTTTTTGGGCCCTTACTATGTCCCTGAACCTTTCTAAGAACCATATTGGTCTCTTGTGCCTGTTTCATTTGGTTACCATTCTCATGCATAACTTAGATGCCTTGAGAATATCCCCTTAATTGCCCCCTCCACACCTCTGATGCTGCCTACCCTTACTAAATTGTCTCAGACCAACACCCTTATCCTGTTAAAGTCTGCCCTTCTGAAATCTAAGACTGGGGCTTTCCAGTCCCAGCAACCAGCTCAAAAAAATAGAGTTATGTTTGCCAGACCCTTCTGGCTCCCCTACTGAGACACCTCCTAGCACCTCTGAGTTGTTGAGCATCACATCAAGAATGGTAGACTGCCTGGTGGGTTCCTTAACCAGCTGAATCATTTAACAGTCCTGGAATGTGTGCAGCAGGGCCTAAGCTCTAGTGCTCCTGGAAGCTGCAACATCCCAGTCAATATCTGGCAGATTCAGATCACCCACCACCACCACCACCACCTCCCCCTTTGCCATTCCCCTTCCTAGATCTTCCACAAACTCCCTATATTTCTCTTCCCCTTGTCCTGATGGTCTGTAGCTCACCCCAACCATAGTTTTTTCCTGAGGTCACCATGAGCTACACCCACAGTGATTCTGTTTCCTCATTACTTCCCCTGATGTATCCATCTTCCACAGCATCAATGTCTTCCTGACATACAGTACAGGGCTTCCCTCCCCCCTTCATCTTTTCATCTGTCCCTCCTAAGCATTCTGTAACTAGGTACTGTCAGGTCCCAGTCATTATTTTCTGAGGCCTACATTTCTCTTGATGGCTACATTGTCCACCTCAGTGTCTGCCATCATTGTATGGAGCTTGCTGATTTTATACCCAGACTCCTGCCATTAAGACTGACCCCTTCTAGTTAACTCCTGATCCCCTTTTGCTTTCTTATTTCTCGTTCTTCCTTTTTCTTCTCCAGTGTCATTAAACTTTCTGTTTTTCATATTGATTGGAGGGCTTTCTGAGCCCTATCTCCTTGGGCCCTTCCCCTAGCCCAGTTTGAACCTCAACCTTATTTTATCAACAGTGGGCCACTGACTGTTCTCTTGCTGCTACCAGCTGAACATGGAGCTCTGCAGAGGTCCTGCAGATGAGGCAGTGCCCCCTCCTCCAGAGCATAACCCTAGAGAAGAGTGCCCCACAGTCACAACTGACTAGGTCCTTGCTGTATCTCATCCCTATACTGAACCAATGTTAACCCTAGACTGCTGATAACAACGTGTATATCCTTATCTGTCCAGTACCTTTCGACTAGAACTAGACTTGGTACTTCCTGTCCTGCTTAGCTACCTGCTTGTCCTTCCTAGATTACTGCTTTGTACCCCTACCCCATGTAGATAGTGTTGGTATGGAAGCTACCTACCACAAGCTTACTGTCTCTCAATGCTATTTACCTAACACAGCCCCTGTACTTCTGCACTCTGTAGGTATTTGGCCGGTGTTTCTAATTTGTTTCAGCAGATATACAATACCACAATCCTAAAGCATTTCTCACACTGTAATGTCATATATTAGAGGTATCTTACACAGTTACTGAGGATCATTTGATACTTAGGTGTACCTCAGATAGGAAGTTGCTGGATCCTTTTTAGGGCTGCAGTGGGCAGAGCCCTGCAGACCTATTGCTTTCAAAAATGGACTCTGCGTTCCTTGCATTCTTTGCAACCGAACAACATGTTGACATGTCACCACAGTCGCCTTCCTGTCTGTGGAGTATGCTGGTTGTACTGCACTATTTTCTACTTGGAAAACAAATTGGCCATCCTGATCAGGACACTGGGGGATTGGGCACAGCCTGCATCACTGTTATGTTTCTGGGTGGGTGTGGGGTGGTGGGTGCTGAGGAAGGAGGGTTGGGTGGGGGGGCATATTTCTAATTTTAAAGACAAAAATAACAAACAGCGGTCATGGTGGATCACGGAACACTCCATACATGTCTCACACTCACCACTGCTGTATTACTGGTGCATGCACATTGTAGTGTTGTGGCCATTTAGTCACGCCAGTGTACTGCACTCACAGTGACCGCCGTTTGCTTTTTTTTTCTTTAAAATTATGTATATCCCTACTAGACCTCCTTCCTCTCAGTAACCCCCTAAGAAATACAACAGTGACACTGGCGGTGCCCACTCTCCCAGTGTCACACTTGCTAATTTTTAGAAATTATGCATACCCCCACACCCAGCCCTCCCTCTCAGCACCCATCCCCCCAGAAACATAACAGTGACACTGGGGGTGCCCACTCCCCCAGTGTCATGCTCACCGATTTTTATTTTTTTTGGTCTGGAACCCCGATCCTCCAGTTGGAAGTCAGCTCAGTGCCCCACCTGCTGCTCCCCCATGCCCAGGCTTACCCTCCTAGGCCCCCAATGGTAACTATTCACAAGCCCTGGCTTACACCCTGGGTCAGGGCCATGGGAGAGGGTCCCCCCCAGTGGGCAGTGGCGGCAGTGGGGATGGTGGCAGAGCTGGGCATCATGCCCATGGGCCAGCTTTTACATCCATGTTAGAGCCCTGGGGGTGGGGACATGCAATGATGACCAGCATCCACCCCCCAAGCATTGGCACCAGCCACAGTGGTACCTACGGTCTCTGCCAGGGTCCAGGAAGTGGCAGACACCCTTTCCCCTTCCCCCAGAGAAAGAGCAGTCCCAGGACGCTTGGTACTTCTCCCCCCCATGCCAGCCCTCCAACTCCCGGGTCCATTCCCGAACCTGGGTCATCAGCATCACAAGTGAAAATCCAACCACTGTGCCAGCGAGCCAGCTGCTGATTTTCTTTTTTTATTATGCACCCCCCCCAGAAACATAGGAGTGATATTGGGGGTTCACAATCCCCCAGTGTCCCGATCCCCAGAAACATAAGAGTGACACTGGGGGTGCCTAATCCCTCAGTGTCCCGAATAAGACTTCTCATTTTTTCCCATATTCCCCCACCAGCCCTCCCTCTCAGCACCCACCACCTCACCACGCCACCCCCACCCCAGAAATAGAAGAGTGATGCTGGGTGCCCAATGCCCCAGTGTCGCAATCCACAATCCTCAGGTTTCTTTTTAAAATAAAACCCTGTAAAAAAATCCATTGATGTCTTTTGTGGCTGTTAGATCCCCTTACCTGACCCTTCCACTCAGCCCCCACCCCAGCCCTTACTTACCGATCAGGAGTTCAACGCCGTAATCCTCTCTGGACTGCAAACAGGTATTCAATCTTCAAAGCCAGACCACAAACTGATGAAATAGGTATGCAGTTCTTTGTATTTCAATGGGTTTTTGAAATTAATGGCATAACTTGGGTATTTTTGTATATTTTGGCCCAAATTTTCAACATGCTTTCTTTGAGACTCTACCTCATGATCAATTGACCTGTCATTAGGCAGATCTGTCCCAAAAAGTGATTTTGCAGTCCCTGCATGAAATCACCTTTCAGGCAGGAGTTGAACATTTTCTTTGCCCTTGTTCATGAGGTGGAGTCATAAGAAGGTTATGTTGAAAATTTGGTGTAAAAATATTAAAAAACAGCAAAGTTAGGAGCCTACGTCAAATTTTGTGAACATAGGCTCGTAATTTTGGTAATTTTCAATATTTTTACCCCAAATTCACAACATAACCACATCTTTATAGCACCTCATGAGTGTGAGAGCTATAATTTTTTAAATCTGGGCAAAAATGTTTGTTTTTTTTTTTTTACATCCCAAAGGTGATTTTGCAGTCCCTGTGTGAAATCACCCTTCAGGCAGAAACTGAAGATTTTCTCTGCCCTTGTTCATGAGGTGGGGTCATAAGAAGGCTATGTTGAAGATTTGGTGTGAAAATATTTAAAAAAATAACAAAGTTATGAGCCTATGTTGAATTTTGCGAATGCAGGCTAGTAACTTTGGTAATTTTCAATATTTTTACCCCAAATTTACAACATTGCCATATCATTACAGCACCTCATGAATGTGACAGCTGTCATTTTTCAAGTCCTTGCCAAAATGTTTTTTACATCCCAAAAGCTGATTTCGTGGTCCCTGTATGAAATCACCTTTCAGCCAGGAGTTAAAAAATGTTTCTGCCATTTTTCATGAGGTGGGATCATAAGAAGGCTATGTTCTCAATTTGGTATAAAATATTAAAAAACCAAAAGGTTATTGGGCTAGGTTGAATTTTGCAAATGCAGGCTCATAAGTTTGGTAATATTCAATATTTTTAACTAAAATTTTTAACATAGCCATTTCTTTACAGCACCTCATGAATGTGAGAGCTGTCATTTTTCAACTCCTCCCCAAAATGTGTTTTTGCATCCTGAACATTGATTTTGTAGTACCTGCATGAAATCACCATTCAGCCAGGATTTAAACATTTGTTCTGCCCTTCTTCATGAGGCAGGGTCATAACAAGGGTATATTGAAAATTTGGTGCACTAGTATTACAAAAACAACACATTTAGGAGCCTATGTTACATTTTGGTAATGAAGGCTTGTAACTTTGGTAATGTTCATTATGTTTACATCATATTCCTCACTTGCAGCCATATCAGCTCTGGCCAGATTTTGTTTAATTCAGTACTGCTGGCTACAGCATCTAAAGCTTACCAGATCACCTCAGGGCCAGAGTCATCTGTGGATGTTCTGCAGATGCTGTAGAGATAAATGCTGCACTCCTCTGTGCCACTCATGAGATAGGATATGAGCATGGAGGGACACGCTGATATCAAGAGCTAACTAAAGTGAAGTTAAAATGCAGACAGCTGATTCTCTTCTGCCTAAGCCACACCACCCGCTTAACGGTTATCCTCCCAACTAAACTGTAGAGATCATTTTAGCTGCATTCTCCCAACTCAGACCAGCACACTGCTAAGTACTGTGCCTTTTATACTGACTGAAGATCCTAATTTACCATGCAGACCCTACACTTCTAATATAGTATTTTTTTTTTAATATACATTTTTTATTGTTTTCATGATTAGGTTAACAGTTATGTTCTGTGTACTTAAAATAGAGACAGACAAGATGACAAGGGTTCTTATGAAAATAATAATACAATAAATAGCATACTTGGCATATACAGAATAAACAAATATGATATCAATTTCAAGCAATATTAATATTTACAAGTTCATTAGTGGAGATAATATCTCAGTTAATTCCTTCCATGAACTAGTACCCGTATCCTTACTAAGTCTTCCATAATATAACTCAATTTTTTAGAAAGAAGAGTATCTTTAAATGTGTACCACCATTCATTTTTAACCTTCGTATTGGGTGGGAGGGAGCGGGCGTTCCAGTTTTTTTTAAATCACTCTTTTTTAAAGCTAGTGCAGCTAAACTAATTACCTTCTCTTGTGTTTGAGTAGTCTTAAGTGAGTCATATAAATTTAAGAGCAGTATGATCGGTGAACAAGGAATATTTATTCCTAGAATATTTGAGTTCTATCATCAGATCTTGCCACCAAGTTTTAATAACTGGACAGTTCCATAAAGTATATATTAATGTTCCTTCTACTATACATCCATGCCAACAATTTGATGGATATTGTGGATTAATTTTTGCAATTGTGTTAGGTGAGATATATGCTTTGTTTATGATTTTATATTGAATGCTTCTATTTAAGTGTTAGCTGCTATTCTAATGGCTCTCCATTGATTTATTTGTAAAGTGACACCTAAGTCCTTCTCTCACTTTATATATTGTTTTGTTTTTAACTAATTTGTGCCTTAATGATTGAATTATAAAATAAAGATAGTCCCTTATTTTTAGCTAAGATAATTGTTCTTTCTTCATTTTACCATTTTGTGATGACTGTCAGATTCAACCCTATTTTTGAGCAGAAATTCTTAAAGTGTGAAAGAAAATTTAAATATTAGATATAATTTATCTTCTGATTTCTAAATAAGTCTTTATATTTAACATATGTAATAAATTTGCCATTCTCAATAAAGAGACTCAATTGATTTATATCTTGCTCCTGTAGCATATGCCTTGTTTTGCTTAGATTATGGTCGGAGTTATGGGCAAAATAACTACAGGAGAGTGTGCCCACAGTATCATGTAAGAGATAATGTTTTTCTTTGATATAGATAGCTGCTCAAGCATAGAATATATCAGTTCAAAGTCTTTCATTATTTTAAAGTTATGAAAAAATAACAGATATTGGGCCAGATATTCAAAACTTTGACCCGGGGCTGAATTAGCACTGCCCGGCGGGCAAACTTATCCCGGAGCACAAAGCAAGCTATATTCAAAAGAAAATAGCCAGGTGCTAATCCTGCTGAATATAGCAGTCTAAGCAAGTCGGGCAAACTGGTTTGGGAGTGCAGTGCAAAAATAGCCCAGGAATAAGACAGCACTGAATATAGCAATAGGGAAGTGCAAACTGCAACTGCAGCTCATTAGATTCTGTAGCAAGCCAGTGATGCAGGTGGAGAACATTGTCTGTGATTGTACAGAGATGTCACGCATCTGCTGCAAACACACCTCTCAACCCATTGCCTCATAAATCAGGGACAAGGCTTAAAACAATCAGGAATAAAGGTTTAAAGTCAGGGACGCACCTCAAGAATTGATGATATCCACTCAGGAAGCCGGTAGAATAAGTGGTGTAGTGTAAAATGCATTTTCTAAGGAAGAACACGTCTGTAACATTAATGTCTGACATTATTGTATGCTTACAACCCCCACTGTTTAGTCGTGGAAACACAGTTTAGGAGGGACAGAGTAAAACACTGAGGTCAAATCAGGGACATCTCTGAAAATCAGGGACAATTGAGAGGTATGACTGCAAACAACAATGTAAGCAACACACTGCTGAGCTGTGCTCTGCTGAAGTGAGGCTTGCTCGGGGCTAACCTGATTGCACAGTTCTAACACATTAGCCCGGTGCAAACTGGTTGGCTCGAGGCAAAGGGAGCTATATTGAAAGCTCCCATGCAAATGAACCTACTTAGGTAATCCGTGGGCAAACAGACACATTTGCATCTCATTAAGTGCTGCTTAGCATACATTACCATGCTGTTTGCCCGGTGCTACTGCATGGAGCACAAAGCTCCCCCTTTTGGTCAGAATGAAAGTACAGGCTGGATGCTGCCGGCCAAGGCATGTCCACAGCACCCCCAGTTGGTCGGAATAGAAGCATAGGCTGGAAGCAGCAGGAACTGTGTGCTGGCAGGTACAAGCAGTGCATACAACATACCTATGCAGCCCTACAAGCTAGTACATAATGCTCTACATATATAATATATATATAATACATAGATATATGTAGATCTGTAATGATCTATAACTATAGATAGATGCAGAGACACATGAATATATATATATATATATATATATATATATATATATATATATATATTAGAGCAAAAAACTCTGTTTAATGCATTAGTTAGGGTTGTTCCACAAGCGCAAAAGTGAGGAAATTAGGTGTTAGGGCTGAAAGCCCCCTGACCCCCCACCCCCAATCGCCATAGAGGTGCTGTTGCTTGGTTGCTTCGGCCCTCAACTCTCACCCCATCAGATGTGTGAAGAAGCAGAGGTATAGGAGATTGGGGTGAGAGTTAGATCGATAGCTCCAACGCGAGCACTCTGATGGCGTGTTGGGGTGTGCAGGGGGTCCAAGGCTTTCAACCCTAACACCGAATTTCTTCGCTATTGTCGCTGTGGAACAGTCCTAACTAATGAATTAAACAGAGTTTTTTGCCTCTAATTTCCCTTCTTTTTGAGAAGTATAGTGAGAAATCATGAATGTAATGTGGCAGCGGGCCCCGCGCTCCTGCCACATGATGTCTTGTCACATAGTAACATGGTGCCCACAAACACAAATGGTAATGCACATGGTGACGCAAAGTGAAACAGAAAGATAAACAGTACTGTAGGCAGAAATGGGTAAAATAACGTAAACACAAGCGCACATGGAAACGCGAAGGGTAACGCACATGGTGCCATAGACGGGAACAGTAAGTGAAACGGTTACGGAGCTGCAAGCAGAAGCGGTAAGGGTAACAGTAATGTAAGTGCACAGGCTAGTTTTCCCCAAAAGCTGCATAGAGAAAGACAGTGAGTACAAAGAATGTATGCATAATAATGGGTCTCGGAGCAGAAAATGAGGAGTTGGAATAGTAAATTGCTTATATCTCAGGAACCGTACGGCGTAGAAAACAAAATTTAAATGTCATATGATTTGTGACTTTCCTGGTTAGTTTTATACTTAGCCCCTTAGGGAGCTAAGTTTTTTCTGACGAAAAGTCCGTATCTCGCACCATTTCCGAGATACGGGCACTGAGAGGCGCGGCGAATGCCGTAATGTTATCCTAAGGGGAAAAAAGATAAGTTCGGAGTTCCATAACTTTGGCTCCCTGTAATGTGTTTTCACCAAACCAGTAAAAGGCACATCTATGGGACGTTGGCTTTCTTCTCTCCAAATTTCAGCCCAAAAGACCAAACTGTTATTTTGCAGCAGGGCAGCAAAGGATTCCTGTAATGCGGCGGACGCCGTAATGTTTTCCTACGGGAAAAGTGTCAACTTTGGAGTGCCGTAACTTTGCCACCCTGTAATATTTTTTCACTGAAACACTGAAAGGCACATCTGTGAGATGTTGGCTGCGTTTACTCCAAATTTCAGCCCAAAAGACCAAAACCGTTCTTTTGCAGCAGGGTGCCAAAGAATTGCTGTTATTTTCACACAGCCTGGAAATGTACTGTCGAACTTTGCGAAAGCTTTCGCAAATTCATTTGACACTGTCGCAAGTGCAAAAGTTTTTCCAGAAATTTGAAAAACATATTTCTGGGATGTTTACCCCAAAATAAAGACATGCCTAGCATCCTCAGGGTCCGACTAGGTGAATACAAAAATAATTAGGTTGCTAGAAGGTCCCAAATTTAAATGCCAAGCATTTTTCTGATGACCAACTGAAAACAAAATGGCAGATTTGCGACAGTAAAGGGGCCATTTGTGAAAGTAAAAACTGCATTTGCAACAGTGTCAAGCTTTTTGTTAACTTTTCCCATTGACTTATAATGGGAACTTGTTTTTTGAATAACTTTTGAACCGTTTAATATTTATTCAAGAAATCTTCAAAAGGCACATCGGGGACCCTGGCCACACGTTCTCTGAAGATTTTGGACCAGTCGCGTTAAACCGTATGTAATTTAGAGACGACCAAAGAATTCCAAAAAAGCGTAAACGTGAGCACAGATCATGCTTAATAACTCCGCAGCCGTATATCCGAAAAGTACAACACTTAGTGGATCTCAAGATCTATGGTTCTTGATCACGTATTCCAAATTTCAGGCAAATCTGTTGAATGGTTGCAAAGTTATTAAGGTGCAAAATTTTAGGTTTAACATGTAAATGGCTCCTCAACTCTAACTATGGTAGCACTACCGTGATACCATAATACATATATATATATATATAGCTATAGGTACACACTACCAGTGGCCACACGTGCCCTGGATGATGCCCCACCCCACACCAACAGCAGGTGAGGGTGGAATACAAGTATGCATGGGGCAAGCATAAGGCAAACCTGCTGGGGTGGGGGATGTCAGCTGTAGGGTCACTGGGCTGTGCAGTGCAGCCATCCATTATAGAGGGACCTGGGCATACAGGCTGGGACAGGCAGCCCTTCTCAGCCATCATGGTCCCTGTTCCCACGTGTGTTGGTTCCACTTTCTGGAGTGGTCCCCTCACCCCACCTCCAAGCATGGCTCCCAACCCCCATTTGAAATAAAAACTAATTCATTTCCCTGGTAGTCTAGTGGTCCCCCCACCCCCAAGCATGGCTCCCGACTTCCGGAGATATTAAAATAAATGTATTTACCCTGGTGTCCAGTGCCACCCCAGCACGATCCTGACTCACGTTTTAAATAACAACTTTCTGTTTCTGGTTCTAGTGGCCCCACCTCCAAGCATGGTTTCCCGACCCCTGTAGATAGCTAAAAATAATTGTATTGTCCCTGGCAGTTCAGACCATCCCCAAGCATGACTCAGATGTCTGTAGAAATTAAAATAATATATTTCTGGTAGTCTGTGTCTCATTTACCCTCACAGCACGGCCTCGGCACGCCAGAAATTAATACTTTTCCTCAGTTAGTTCGTGACTCACCCTCAGCATGGCTCCCATCCCCATTGAAAATCACATATAGTTGCCCCTGAGGCCCCCCACCTCGGCAGATCCCCATCATCAAGCACGGAGCTGGCGGTCGGCTCAGCCTCCTCCACCATCACGGACGTTTCGCTGACTGAGGTACAAATGAGGGCTACTTCATTACAGTAGCGCTCATTTGTACCTCAGTCGGCAGCTGGCCGTGGTGGTGAGAGGAGGGCTGAGCCGGTCACCAGCCCCATTCTTGGAGTCTCATTGGGATGAGTGGGGTGTCACTGCTGGGTGGGGGGAACCACTAGACTACCAGGGACAATATATATATTTTGTTTTCAACAAGGGAAGGGAGCCGTGCTTGGGGGTGAGGGACCACTAGACTACCAGGGAAAATACAATTATTTTAATATCTACGGGGGTCGGGAGCCATGCTTGGGGGTTGGGGACCACTAGACTACCAGGGAAAATACAAATATTTTAATATCTACGGGGGTCAGGAGCTGTGCTTGGGGGTGGGGGGACCACTAGACTAGCAGGGAAATTATATTTAATTTCTACAGACATCGGGAGCCATGCTTAGGGGTGGGGAGACCACTAGACTACCAGGGAAATTATATTTCATTTCTACAGGTTTCGGGAGCTGTGCTTGGGGGGGGGGACCACTAAACTACCAGGGACATTATATTTAATTCCTACGGGGGTCAGGAGCCATGCTTAGAGGTGGGAGGACCACTAGACTACCAGGGAAAATACAATTATTTTAATATCTATGGGGGTCGGGAGCCGTGCTTGGGGGTGGGGAACCACTAGACTACCTGGGAAAATACAATTATTTTAATATCTACGGGGGTTGGGAGCCATGCTTGGGGTTGGGGGGACCACTAGACTACCAGGGAAATTATATTTAATTTCTCCGGGTATCGGGAGCTGTGCTTGGGGGTGGGGAGACCACTAGACTACCAGGGAAATTCTATTTAATTTCTACAGGTATTGGGAGCCATGCTTGGGGTTGGGGGACCACTAGACTACCAGGGACATTATATTTAATTTCTACGGCGGTCGGGAGCCATGCTTGGGGGTGGGAGGACCACTAAACTACCAGGGTATCATATTTTACTTTACCGTCAACGGGAGTTTGGGATTCCTGTGTGTGTAGGGGGGCACCGCTGCATTACCGTCAGCTTTTCCTTGGTGGTATTTAACTGCGCTACAGGTCGCGCTAATGCCTGTAGCGCGGCGCTATACTTTTGAATATGCTGGTGCGCCGGCATTCAGGGCTCCTCCTCAGTCCCTTCCCTGCATACATTATTATTTAGTGTCGGTAGGCACACCTAGCGCCGTTAACTGTCCTTGAATATTGCAGTCGGCACAAATTCGGTGCTAAGCCAGTGCAATGGATTTGCACCCGGTGCTCCCCTTTGAATATCTGGCCCCTAAAATTTTAAAGTTAGGAATTTGCTTTCTAATAATTTCCTGCATAATAAAAGCATCTTCTTGAGGTGAATAAAACCAACTCCGTAATGGGGCATAGGTTTGTGTAGATAAGTAACTAGATGGGTATGGACACCCGAACCCCCCTTCCCTAACAGGTAAGATGAATAAAGACCATGCAATTCTGGGTTTTCCACCCCTCAATAAAAATTTTGAGAAAATTCTTCTTATATCATCAAGCCATTTGGCATTGGGAATCCCAATTAAAGATTGTAAAACAAAAATTAAATAAGGAAGGACCATCATTTTGATAGCCTGAATTCGTCCCCATAGTGATAAGGATAAGTTGTTCCAGAGTAGTAATTTTCCCAAAATCTTTTCCTTTGCCCTCTGGTAGTTCTGTTTAATTGTTTCTTTAATATTATTTATTAACATGATTCCTAAATAAGTTAATTCTGGTCTGGCCCGGTGGTGCTGAGGGTTGAGGTGCTGGATGCCACACCTCGCGTCATGCCGGTGACCCGAGTTCGGGAGCGAGCTTGGATGCTGGGGGTCAGTAGGGGAGGGAAAAGATTGAGCATCCACTGGGCTGCTTTCCTTTCCTGGTGGGAGGGTGATGGGTTGTCTGGCATCCCAGTGACCCCCGGTGGAGAGCGGGGGTGATGTAGGATGCGGACCACACATATGAGTGAGCGTAGCTGATGCAGGCAGGGTTGCCATGTGCCATGGCATCAGGGCATGCCATGCTCGGTGGAGGAGGGTTCTCGGGGACAATCACAAAAAAAGCCTCCAGCCTGGACAGGCAACGGCCCTCCCAGTGCCACTGCCACACGCCCAGTGCTGGTTCCCTGCGCTGCCCCTTTGGTCTCCTTGGCCCCTTATCACTGCCTGGGGCTCGGGGAGAAAGTAACGACTTTGAAGAAGGTGGGGTCCATAGTGGGCGGTAGAGCGGATCTGGCATGTGGTGTGGCCCGAGAGAGTTCCGGAGCGGGGGGAGAAGAAACATAATTGGGAAAAAAAAAAGTTAATTCTTGGATTTTATTTACATTTTTGAGTGAGGTAAATTCTTGTTCAATTTTCCATTTCAATAAAGGTAAAATCATGGATTTTTGTTGATTTAACTGATATCCAGCGAAGGATGAAAAAGTGTCTATAATTTTCAATAGTGCAGCTACTGAATTTTTTTTTAAGTCTGTGAAAATTAATAGAATGTCATCAGCATAGGCGTTAAGTTTATGTTCAACCTTATCAATAATAAGGCCCTGAATTTCTTTAAATTTCCTAATATTATTCAATAATGGTTCAAGACATAAAATGAAGATTATGGGAGAGAGGGGGCAACCCTGCCTCACTCCGGCATCCATATTGAGTTCTGCCGTTAATTTGCCATTGATCAGAATGTTGAGTGTGGGATTACTGTAAAGTATTTTAATAATTTGCAATAGATTTGAAGGGATGTTCCATTTGTCAAAGATATAGAGCATGTAAGTTCCGTTAACTAAATCGAAAGCCCTGGAGGCATCTAGGGCTAAAGCACAATAAGGTTTATTTGTACTTTGAACATATTCAAAGCATAACTGAACTCTTTTAATTGCAGTGGATGCTGTCCTACCAGGAAGGAAGCCTTTCTGGTCTGGGTGGACTTCTAATATACTATCTGTCTACTTACTCCCTTGTTAGACATGTTCTAGCTGTTTCAGTCAGCTTAGTTGCCTCCTTGCTCTGACAGTAAGAGTGGTCAGTGCAAAGATGATTAAAAGAAGATGCTCTAGTAAAAAAGAAATATTAAATGTTTAAAACATTGGTAAAGCAACACTGAATCTGGGAGCTATTTCTTCCTCTTCTCCCAACAGATTCAGCTCAGATGCACTTGCCTGTTGCACTCTCAGTATAAGCATAACAACTTATCAAAACATCTGCTAATACATGTTTTCTCCAAATAAAAGCTTTTCAAAGTATCAGCAGTCAAACTCAGCAAAGATCTCTACATTGCATATATGAGTTTTCTGACTGTTATAATAGGCCTTATTTTCTTCACATCATATAGAAACAGCTCCTGCTCCTCTTCACAACACTAAAACTACACATTGTGCATTGATATCATGTGATGGGCCTCTTTCTGCATTATAGCATGTGACTATCATTTCGCTCAGAAATCAGTAATTTGACTTGCTCTCCAGTGTGTACTTCATATAGTATAATGGACTTCACTGGTGAAGTTCCATCATTGCAGGACTATACAAAGTCCCAACTACCCCCACTTCCCGGTGAAGACTATGCAAAACAAGTGCCACTTTTTATGTTTGCTGGCCCGGCACGACGATCTTCAGTGGACCGGGAACATGTCTGCACTCTTCAAAGTCGACCACGAACTGAAGAAATGCCAGTAAGCTGTATAATGGCATAATGTTGTTTTTTTTTCAAATTATGTGGATATCTCGGCCATTTATTTGACTTTTGTCACTAAATTTTTAACATAGGGTTCTTGGGACCCCTCCTCATGAATTCAGTCACTGTCATGGCATTATACGGTCCAGAAAGGTGATTTCATGGTCACTGTGCGGAATCAACTTTCGGGACCGAGTAACAAAATGACAGTGTCACTGTTCATGAGGTGGGCTCGCAAAAAGCCTATGTTGCAAATATGGTGAAAAAATTCCTAAAAATGACTGAGTTACGAGCGTGCATTGCATAGTTTCCACGCATACTCGTAACTTCATAAATTTGTAATATTTTCACTCCAGATTTTCAACATTGGCATTTATTCACGCCTCCTTAGGAACAGAAGAGTTGTCATTTTTCATATCCTGGCCAAAATGCGTTTTTGTGCTTCCGGAGCAAAATAACGCAGTTGCTGTGGGAAGTCAGTGTTTGGGACAGATTAAGAACATCACAGTGATACTGTTCATGACCAGAGGTCCTAAAATGCCTATGTTGAAAATTTGGTGACAAATGTCCATAAAATGACTATGTTATGAGCGTGCATTGCCCAGTTTCCATGCACACTCGTAACTTTAAAAATGTGTAATATTCCCACTCAGAATTTCCATATTGCCCATTTTGCACACCTCCTTATGAACAGTACAGCTGTCATTTTTTGCATCCTGCCCAAAACGTGTTTTTGCACCTGTGGTGCAGAATGTTGCAGTCGCTGTGTGAATTCAAGCTTTGGAACAGATTAATGAAATCTCAATGCCACCATTCGTGAGGAGAGGTCCCAAAAAGCCTATGTTGAAAATTTTTGAATGAAAATACCAACAAACGCCTGGGACATTAGGGTTTCTAACTGTTAACGCCCAACCCTGTACAGACTGACAGGCATCGAGGGTGTGGCTTGCGGTTCTCGTCCGTAATGCTCATGTCATTCCATCCCCACCTTGCAGCCACTGACTGGCATTGAGGTGTGTCTTGGGGTCTTTGGCCCTAACATTCACCCCATTCTCCTATACTGCTCACATCTCACCTTATTTCCTTATGGAATGGGATGAGCGTAACAGCCGAAGACCCCAAGGCACACCGTGACACCTGTCACTGTCTGCAGGGTGGGGTGAGGTGGAATGGCATGAGCATTATGGCTGACCCAAAGGCACACCCCAATGCCTGTCAGTCTCTGCAGGGTAGGGGTTGGGGTTGGCGTTAGTTCACTACTTCACTGCCATTCCTACTATGCATCCATCCAACTCCTGCACTACCAATGCCAATACCAGCAAGCAAACATTTGGCACTGACAAATGCTTGTTTCTTCTCCATTATAAATACTATGTGGAGCAAACTGAGCAGATTTTGCTTATTTTTAACTCTGTCTACTACACCTCACACATGGAATACCATCAACATTCAATGTCATTATAAATGAGTGCTATTTTACTATATTAGGATTAAAGCCTATAGAACACAATGGGATGTATTTTCAAAGCCCACACCACAAGTACTGTTCTTGGGTTTGAGTGCAGCTTGCATCATGGCAAATGTCCCAACATTTCTGTGTGCTCTTTTCAAATGAGATGAATGTATGACATATTTCTCACTTTGTAGCACAACAGTGACACATCTGTTACAGTTTTGATGCATGCACAATTTATGTGGTCTAGCAGTTATCTCACAAGTTACTGTATGTAATCACACTACAAATGTTACGTAATTCTTTGAAAATCTAGCCTCATAGATTACAAGATGGTCCTTATTATGTCTGAAATGTTTTGCCTGTACCTGCAATTTCTATTTTAGATTGTTTCACCCCGTAGTCTGCTCTTTTTCTTGTTTTATTTATACCCAGTTATTTTAAGTTGCAAATAACTAATATTGATTATTTTTATATATGAATGTTCTGGATTTCAGCAGAATCCACAGGTGTTTAAATGACCATTCATGGATGTTACTGTTTTAGTGACTGATCTTGAGAAGCAGAAAACATATGCCACCCCCTGACCATAGGGGCACTTTGGATGCTGGACTAATTCCAGCCCACAGGATCAAAGCAAGGAATATGGTTATGCTTTAAGAGAGGATAGATTTGGACCAAATTTAAGTGGATTTGGCAATGAAAACAAACAGCTTGGGATCATCATGAGGAGTAAGCATGTTCTGATGTAAATGCATGTTCCTAACATGGATTGCTTTTTCAAAATGGGACTTTACAAATATTACACATTGTCGTGCTTTCATATTTCATCTGCACATTTGTGTCACAAGTGGCACTGCATGTCAGTTTGAATAAAAAAACTCTTATTCTTAAGCAGAACAACCACTATTATTGTTCGACCATTTCCAAAATTAATTTGAATCATAGTTCACAATGCTTGAAATCGTATTTTAAAAGCTGTATCTTTTGAACTATTAGGCATAGAAACTTAAATTTCTTTTAAATGAAAGTTGGGGGTCCAGTCAACATTATTATTTAATAAACTAGCACAGCATACACTACCTGCTTGTGTGCCCCATACTTTGTGGCACCTTTGTTATTTATTTTTTTAATTTATACATTTTGCCACCAGCTTGACCACCTCAATTGGACCCAGCCCCATCCCCTGACATCCTGCCTCTTACCTGAGAGGACTTTTAACCCATACTCTTGGCCCCTCATGGTGGAGTCCAGCTGAGCTGAAAACAACCTCTTCCCCCTCCAGAGTTACAGGGGCACAGGTTCCCAGGGTGTCCCCACAGTGGACAGTGACTAGGATCAGGGCCTGAGTGCACCAGGGGATCCTGATGTTTGGAGCTATTTCCCATGTACGGCCCTACTCATAGGGTTCCATCATGCAAGGGAACTCATGTGGATGCATGCAAGCATGTTTTTCTATGAGTTCCAGGTGACAAACTCCCTCCTGCAGTGCCTGCCTAACTGTACTGCCACATGTGGTTCCCAAGGTGGCAGTGTTGCAGTGGCAGCACTCCCTCCTTGGAGGAGGAAGAGGAGAGTGTGTCCTCTTGAATGTTCAATCCTCCTCCCTCCAGCCAACCCTCTGATGGCCGAGGCTTGTTCCCAAACCCGGGCCCTCAGCATTGCGAGCAATATTTATTTTATTTGTTTAAAGTTGTTGACCGGGAGAGGTACACTGAGCCGGAGCTCGTTTCCAGGTGTGACCTGGGGGAAAGGGAGTATGGAGGTTACATTACAAAGCAGTTCAGCAGAGTGTAATACATTTAAAGTTAACATACAGTACTGTACAGCCAAAAGAGTAGTGCTACCCCTGTACTGGCAGGCTGGCTTCCTTAGTGGCACCTTGTTTAGAATTGAGTTAAGTGCACTGGACCCTTACTTTGTCTTAAGACAGTAGCAATACTTTTTTTTGGGGGGGGGGGATTGATATATAAAATAAGATGATGGTTTAGAAAAAAGGTTATCTATTTCTTTTTTCTGAATATTGATAATACTACACATTATTTAATTAGAAACTGTGTAGTTTACCATATAGTGTTCATTCATCTTGTGCCCTTAATCACATTACTAACATTTCACTCCTCACTCTAGCTTCCCCTGTGAACACACTGGGAATATAATAATGATGCCATTGTGGTTCATGGCCATCATTTTAATTTACAGTATCTATTTCTCTGCTTCTGCAGTGCACTAACACCTTGTACTCTGTCATAAGATGTTGGTTCGATTGTGTGTTATGATTGCTTTTGATCTAGTTGAAAACTGCATTCATTTGAGGTAGTCCTGGGAATATTTATTACCCTGATGCACCTCCTACTAAACATGTACAGAAGTCCACAACCCATTAAGAGAGTTACATGCCCATTTATCACTTTGCTTGGTATTTGATAGACCTTAAAAGGCGTTTCAATAATGCCTGGCTGGTACATGATGCCATTAAAAGAGCTTTTTTTTAATTGTCTGCCACAGTACCTGCTTAAAAGGACTCTTGCAATTATCTACACAGCCTGTAAAAAAACATTTTAAAATGTTTTGCCCTGATATCCCTGAAACTTTGTTTTTAGTTACATGCCAATAACTAATGATGTAATTTTGTTATGGATGATTTTTGAAAAATCATGGGTTGGTCATGGAAAGATTATTAAAATTCATGGCACTGCCATGTGTGCCTCTTTTTATTGCACAACATAGGCAAAGTCACATTTTAATCTCTTTGATCACACCAAATTGGCATTTCATGACAGAGAATAGACAAATATGTGCGTGTTTTTAATTCATTTTGTCATTATGGACTTCATAAATTAATATTTTGAACCTGTATAAAAATTATATGAAAGCTGGATCTCATTTTCTATGAAAATAAATGAAGCTTCGGATGTAATGAGCAAACAAAGAACATATCCCACAGAGACATTAAAAATCCCACACACTTTCGTATGATACAATTTGGTCATGGATGATTTTTTTTTTTTAAGTCACAGGCTGATCATGGCCAAGGAACTCTTATTGGGCACTATGCACAAAGGGGCGTAAGGTGCACACCCACACATGAAGCTTTGCACCTGCGGACAGGTGTGCACATGGCAGCATTCACAACCACTGGCCACCTGTCTGTGCCCCTCCCCCACCGGTGGGCGGGCTTGTGGGAGGGCAGGCCAGTGTGGAGGGGTGGACCCAGACAGTTATCCAATTATATGCCCAACCCGGGTACCATAGTGGATCCCTCATGCCCATGGGGCGATCATGAATTGGCCATGTGGATCCATGGCAATGCTGGCATTACAGGGTGAATGGGCATTCGCCTATATGGTCACCCTCACCCCCCCATTGGCTCTGTATGCTGAGGCAGCATGGGGGGGAGTTGATTCTCAGTCCTGCCATGACTGGCGGGTGACGTCCGTGGGGGCATGCACCCATTTACGGCAGAGTCCCATCTGCTGTAACCTGTGTCCCCTGTACCTAACACTGTGCGCCGTAGTGAATACAGTGTAGCGCAGGCATGCCCCCCGACCACCCGTGGCGCATTGTTCATGCAGCCGGGGGAGCAGGTGCATAACTGTCACGTGCCCTACTAGTAAATGCCATGTGGGTCAGTGGGACCCCAATCTGTGGCTATCACGCATAACGATGCCAGCATGCCCGGTTTCTGTGGTGCATTGGCATCGTGCATAGCGTCCATTATGCGCATTCATTAAAATAGTGAAAGTCATGGAATTTCTGAAAAAAAAAAAAAGACTAAGTCATAGTATCTGTGTCTTCCATGACTGCCATGACAAACTTACATTTTTACTGATAACCCTGCCAAAGGACTTTTTAAATTCCATTTCCTGATAGCTCTTGAAAGCTTCTCTCTTTGATCCTGTTCCTGTCTGTGCTCCCTCTACCACATTCATTTTGTTACACTTTCTCTCTGTCTTTGTTTCTAATTCTGTGCCCCTCTTCCATTCTCTTCTCTCCATCTGATTCCCTTTAATTCTGTATCCTTCTTTGCTTTTTATCCAGATTAATTCAGCGCAATCTTCAGAACAATTTGCCCAGCAATGTGACTGATGCTAGGATTGTCTCAGGAGTTCAAAACATAATGGGATAGTTTTAAGGGGATTATTGGAAACAAAAGGGAGGTAGGTATGAGTAGACCTCTGCTATTTACCATCTACAGGGTGTATATATCTAACACCCGTCTTTCTCTCTCCTGTCCACATGCCTTCCTGCGCCAGTCTTGGCTCTGCCAACTTAAAGGGCTAGTGTGGTTCTGCAGGATGGCTTAAAGGTGTCGTGTTGTGCTACCATGTAGACAGTATGGGTTTGCATCCTAGCCTTTGGTCCTCACACTCTGGTAGCTGGAGCCACAGTGCTGCCTGAGACAGTGCTTGCAGCTTCTGGGGTTGGGGATGGAGTACTTTGGTTGTTCTAGTGAGCCTGTGGTAGAGTCAAGAGGCAAGCAATGTATTACACATTGCTGTCTCCAGCTGCAGTTTGCAGAGTGGGCAGTGCATACAGGGTGGGGAGGTGGATGCCTGCTAGCTGATGTCAGTGACCAGACTTGTGCACATTGGCATCAGTGAGCTGGAGGCCCATAGGGAAAAAAACACAAGACAAGTGGTGCCTGCTGAAGCGGTCTGCTCCAAAGCTGCCTTCCTCTGATCTGGGGACCCACCCATCTCCATGCAGTGATCACCTAAGGCCTGGTAGGTGGCCCTGCCATGGAGGATAAGTCACTGAGAACCTGGGTAGGGATGAAGTTGGTGCAGGGGTGGAATTGTTATGGTGGGGTGGGTGATAGTAAGAGACTGAGGGACAATAAAACAGTAAGAAAAAAATAAATAAAATTATGAAAAGGGCCTCGAAAATTCTGCAGTATGCCTGGATAGACCCTTACATAATCTCTGTTACACTATCATGTACAGCCTGATTGCCATGGCGCATGAATTATTCCAGTCAGCATTCCATCCTCCAGCACTGTCGAATGACTGGAATGATGCATTTTGATTCTGAACTAGTATTCTTAAACAGTTGGTGGATAAACCACTTTGGTTCTCAAATACAGTAGCAGAAAAGGTCAGAGCCAAAAGGCTGGCCTTCAGGAAATATAAGGGAACACAGCGGGATGAAGATAGGGAGGCATACCAAACTGCCCTAAGGGAAGCAGGTAAGGCAGTAAGGCAGGCAAAGTCCCAAACTGAGGAAACACTAGCACGAACAGTAAAAGAAGGTGACAAGACTTTCTATAGATACATTAGTGAAAGGAGAAAGTCCAGAGGGTATTGCTAAGCTTAATGGAGAAAAGGAGCATGTGAGGAGGAGGACCCTGTAAAGGCATCTATCCTAAATAGATACTTTTGCTCAGTATTTACTGAAGAGAAGGTAGGACAGGGCCCACAGCTCAGCATCATGGACACAGGGGAGGGAGGTGAGCACTCTCCCTTCACAAAAGAAAGGGTCCTACAAGAGCCTAAGCTCCAGGGTGGATAAGGCAATGGGACCTGATGGCATACATCCCAGGGTACTTAAGGAGCTAAAGGAGGAACTAGCAGAGCCATTAGCAGAATTGTTTAGTGAGTCTCTGAGCACAGGAGAGGTCCCAGAAGACTGGAGAAGGGCTCATGTGATCCCGCTCCACAAGAGTGGTAGCAGGGAGGAGGCGGGGAACTACAGACCGGTCAGTCTTACCTCAGTAGTGGGCAAGATTATGGAGGCACTCCTTAAGGAAAGGATAGTGCAACACCTGGAATCCATAGGGGCACAGGATCCAAGACAGCATGGGTTTACAAAAGGAAGGTCCTGTCAAACTAATCTCATAGATTTCTTTGACTGGGTAACCAGAGTGGTGGACCAAGGGGGAGCAGTTGATGTCACCTACCTTGACTTCAGCAAAGCTTTTGACACTGTTCCACATAGAAGATTGATAAATAAGCTGTAGGCTCGGTGGGTCAGGAAGTTGGTCAACTGGGTGGCAAACTGGTTGACGGGCAGAAAACAGAGAGTGGTGGTAAATGGTATACAGTCAGAAGAAATGCAAGTCACAAGTGGGGTACCTCAGGGATCAGTCCTGGGCCAGTCCTCTTCAACATCTCTCATTAGTGACCTTGCAGATGGACTAGAGGGTAAGGCTTGTCTGTTTGCAGATGACACCAAGATCTGCAACAGAGTAGATGATCCAGATGGGGTGGGCAGAATGAGAAGAGATCTGGATAAACTAGCAGAATGGTCAGAAGAGTGGCAACTGGGATTTAATGCAAAGAAGTGCAAAATCATGCACATAGGGAAGAGAACCCTGAAGCCACCTATAGGCTGGGAGGGAGTTGCTAGCAGTCACAAAGAAAGAAAGAGACTTGGGCATCATCATCACTGATGACCTAAAATCATCCAAGCAGACCTCTAAAGCAGTAGGTAAGGCTAGGGGGGTGTTAGGGTGTATTAGTAGGGGTATCACAAGTCGTAAGAGGGAGTAATAATCCCTCTGTACAAGACACTGGTTAGGCCCCATCTGGAGTACTGCGCAGTATCGGAGGCCACCTCTTCACAAGGACATTAACCAAATTGAGGCAGTCCAGAAGGGCAACCAAAATGCTGCAGGGACTGCATCAGAAGACATATGAGGACAGATTAACGGAGCTCAATATGTATACACTTGAGCAAAGGAGGGAGAGAGGTGATATGATCGAGGCATTCAAACACCTTAAGGGGCATAAACAAGGTGAAAGAGTCTAACATGTTTAAATATAAGAAAATAGCAGGACAAGAGGACACAGCATGAGATTAGAGGAGGTCGATTAAGGGGAAACACGACGAAATTTTTTCACAGAAAGGGTGTGGATGCATGGAATGGCTTACCACAAGAAGTGGTGGCTATGAATACAGTGCAGGGCTTCAAACAGGCGTGGGATAGGCATAAGGGAGCAATACAAATGACTATGAATAGATAGGTCACTGACAGAGCAAAGGCCGAAGGCACATTTATAAGGTAGAAAAAGAAATGGGCAGACTGGATGGGCTTTGCGGTCCTTATCTGCCGTCAACTTCTATGTTTCTATGTTTCTATGTAAACTATTGTAATAAAAATCTTGCACTCAATGAAAAAAAAAACATTCAAAAGGTAGACTTCTAACACTTTTCTTTTGCAATATGTTTTACAATCGCAATAAGGCACTCCCAGGAATTAGATTAACAGTCAGTCACCCACTATGGGCAATTTTTCACTCAGCTTGCCTCTTGCTGCATTGTGCCACTAGGGGGTGATTAACAGACCGTTAAACCTGTGGTCCTGCTTTGCTATTGCTTAAAAGGGCATATGCTAGCTCTGTTTTAGGGCTTTTGGTTAGGGTTCGCTGATTACAGCACAGGCAAAATGCCGCCTTGCATTACAGCAACAGGCAGTTTGCCTCCTGGGAGTTACAGTGCCAAAGCGCCCTCCCGGGAAATGGTTAGCGGCAGGGCTTTGCCCCCACACCCCAAACTAACATAACCTCCCTCCAGGGAAGTCATGCCCTGGAGGGGGTAGAAACTGTGTGGATACAAAGGGCAACAGAGTGAAGAGTGATCTAAAATCAAGAAGCCCCTTTCACTGTCACCCTTGTTGTGGTGCTATAGTTGCCGCAACCAAAATGAGTTGGCAACTTGATGGACTATGCTGTCAAAGTAAGATGGTCTCTTGCAGGCAGTTTTGCTTAATAGAATACAGAGGTGTGAACCTGGAGACCCAGGTTTCCCGTGTGCTCTTCTAATTAGCTCTCCTGCATTCTTCTATCTAGCACTATGGTACGAGAGATCAGAATTACTAACTGACCCTGCCACAGAATTGAAGGTCACAGCTTAAGGAGGGTTGATTTGGTATTGAAAAACATTTTTTTTGTGCCTCAGGTAACCAACAGGTCAGGTAATTGAAAATGTACCTGCCTACATGAAATATGCTGGCCCATGGGCACCTAAAGCGTACAAATTTTGAGCCATTCAGTCCCTCCATATTTATTTTTTAGCTGTTGACTGGGAAGGGCACACTGAACTGGAGTTTAATTCCAGGTGTGATGTAGAAGATGGGGAGCTTCAAGGGGAATGGAGCCCAGCAAGATACTGTGAATAGATGTAATGCAAATAAAAACAGAATTAAGTAAGATAATTACTACACAATTAATTACAATGCAAAGTTAGAAATAAGGAGTAGATAAAATACAACTTTAGAGATAGGTAACTTTTAAAAAGGGTGCAACTATCTACAATGACAACTGCAAAATGAATTGAGGCAAGTTGTTCTATATTACCACAGTGAGACATATAAAAAGCTTTCTGTTATAGTTCTGCTTGTGATAAGGCAGTATGTCTGGGCTGTCACATACACTGAGGTCATTTACTCTCAATGCCGGTCTGGGATATGTTGATGTCATGCTCTTAATGATAAATGTTTCAAAGCAAAAACATTCAAATGAAGAAAAGCAAGGAGCTTAGTTTAGCAGGTCTTTTTTATTAACAGTGTAAGTCTGCTTTCATTCTGTTAATGAAAAAAACACAGAGTAGACTCCTTAGGGGCTCATCAGTCAGAGGACGAACAGTACAAAGGAAAAAGGGGAATAGATTAAAGAGTCAAAGTAAATAGGTTTTGTAATAAATTAGCCCCAAGTGGAATGAGTATTATAGCCTCAGAAGTAGAGCCAAATGACATCAGTGGTAGAGACCAGTGACAAGCATGCCCTTATTTCGTGTCACATAAGGATTGAGAGAGTGGCAAACTCATTGGACCCGGGTCTTTTTTTTATGTTGTATTTCCTGTTTCTTATTTGTACCACTACAGAGTATGAGGTCTTTGTAGGAGAACCATTTTGAACCTGTATGCAAGTCATTTTATTCTTATACAAACAGTTTTTAAAAGCTGTTTCCAGTTATGATATTGTTTTATTAAGGGGAGTAATCCTGCTCCTTTACAAGGCCCAGGTCAGGCCACATCTAGAGTATTGTATGCAATCCTGGGCTTCTCTATTCAAAAAAAACATTAAGACAGGGGAGAGGGTACAATGCACAACCACCAAAATAATCAGGGTTAAGGGAAACAAAACCAGTGAGGTAAGACTGGAGGCCCTTAACATGTTCACATTGGAGAAAAGGAGGAAAGAGAGGATGTGAATTCTGTGCTCTGCATTCTCAAGGATATCGACAACACAGAAGAGACAGAGATGTTTGATCTGGTGTCCTCCAGCAGGACACGGGCCACACCCTGAAGCTCAGAGGTGGTAAATAGTGGAAGCAGAATAGTGTAGTGGTTAAGAGCACTGTGCTGCAAAGCTGGAGACCTGGGTTTGAATCCCATAGTCACCACTTGTATACCGTATGACCATGAGCAAATCACGTAGCTTCCCTGTGCTCCCAGGACACACCTAGAAACAAATTTTGGCTTAGTGTGTCTTTCCTGGCCAAAAATTTTAAAAAAAGAAAAATACAGGTGCAATATTAGAAAGCACATTTTCTCCCAAAGGCAGTGAATCTATGGAAAAACCTAACCAACAGAGCCAGTAGACATAAAGACAGTGCAGGCCTTTACAGTAAGCTTGACCAGATTTGTAGGTTACTAATGGAATTACAGAGTACCCTGCATAGAGGAGAGGGTGGGATATAACTATAAATTAATACAAGTTTGCACAGCATGCTATTATTCCCTGCTTATGAAGCATGGTGGTGAGGATAGACCTGATGGATGGACCTAGATTTGTTTCAGACCTTAAAATATTATGACACTGCATTGATGGACTTTTTTCAAATTCAGTGATTGTTTCTGATTTACACACTGTTCATTAGTATCATTTTGAAACTGTATGATGTAATTTATGTCCCTGTCAACCACTGTGTTCTATAGTACAGTAGAGATGCATTGTGACAACAAAGTAAGAGCTTATCAGGTGCATACACTACATCATACAGCTCTAAGTTGGTCCTTACTATAAGAGTGAAATTCAGAAACACCCACTGAATGTACTAAAAGGGTAGTAAAGATTGAACAAAAACAATCCAAAACAATATTTGAAACATGACTTCTAGAGAAAACACTTTCTTAGTTAATAATTACTGGTGATCCCCTTTAATAACTCATTTCAGGAGATCAAAAAATGCCATAATAACCCAAAATCAGGTTATTATGGCATTTTTACAGAACCGCATTTTCAGTGTGTTCAAAGAATTCAGCAGTAGTTTGTGCTCAACATATCTCGAGCACCACACAGTTTTTCCCCCACGAACAGCTGTTTTCAAAAGAATTCAGAAGTAGCTCGCGCTCACTTCATCTCATCTCATTTGTTTTATTTCTTCAACTTTTACTATTTAACAGCAATTACCAGCAATTATAAAAAATAATAGATAGGCAAGTGTGTGCCTAATGACTATTTTTTCACACCCTCGGTGTTTGATGACTGCATAAACCTCTCAAGCTTTGTTCTCGAGGTTTAGGGAATATTGTTTAACCAGGAGTAGCACACTAAGCTGAAACTTGTTTCCAGATGTGACCTGGGAGCACAACAAAGTTAAGTGACTTGCTCAGGATCATACAGTATGCACCTAGGTGGCTGTGGAATTCAAACCCAGGTCTCCAGATCTGCAGCTTAGAGCCTTAACCCACTGCGCTATGCTGCTCCCATTGTTTATGGGTCATCAAACACCTCGGGTGTGAAAAAAATAATCATATCACACACTGGCCTAGCCATTATTCTCTATTTAATAATCGGCGAACCATGATTACACACGTACAGTGGTAGGATCCTAAACTTCTACTTTACCATAGTAACAGTTATCACATCAAAGTACTGCAGTTCAGCACTTCCCCTTACTGCTGTATCATTCAAGGTACCACATAAGCTGAAGTGTTAGCACAATAAGGTAATGCTTCACCTAATGTGGTACAGGTACTTTTGAATAAGAGTGCTATAAGATGAAAATGATGTATTGCAGTATGTTAATGTGGTAAACTTTTCTGTGGTAACGCTGACAATTAGAATGTCTACCTTTGTAAATCCAAGACTGTCAATCTCAGTTATACACACCCATGTATAACAGGAAATGTACTATATAAAGGTCACATGACTGAAACCTGTCAGTCATAATGAGCTGTGCCTTGCTTTTACACACTCTCCTGCTTAATCTGTTCATAAGAACAGTCTCACACCTGCCCTGAAAACCACTGCCACTTTGCACAGCTTTCTCCCGTCAAATGTCAGTCACCATAGTAACCTATTTTTGACTATAGCTCACAATAATGGCACTACTTGTTCTATAAAAGCCCCTTCACATCAGTTGTTATATAAAATAAATGATGTGGATGAGTGTAACATGGATTTTATACACACCTTTGGTGGGGGAAGCTTTGATAAACCACACATAGAATGTAGTTATGACTCACTCACTGGCACTAGTTTTAGTATTTTATTGCGCTCTTAAAGGTACATCACAAGGCAGGCTAGGCCACTAAACAGAATACTTTATATTTCATGGTTACAACCAACCACTCATCAGGAAGGTAGCCCAATGCCTAAGTTTTCAAAAAAATACACAGTATGTACTTGTATTAGTTAGGTATACATAGTCATACAGAATAGTTGAAAGTAAAACAGTTCAGTAAGAATCATCCCCTGAAAAACTGTCTCTTGGCTACCCTCGACGTTAAAGACCTTTATACTAGTATGCCACACAAAAAAGGGTTAGACGCTCTAGGAGGAGTACTACAAATGAGACCCTGTGGTCTTAACTCCACTGTATACGCGGCTTTTCTGAGTTCAGGACACATGTAGCAGATCCCTCCCAGCATACTTTTTTTTCAGGTATGGAGGGCCACACTGCTTCTTGGTTGGGTATCTTGAGCAACCCCTCTCAAGCTTTGTTCATGTGGTATATTAGGTATCCTTCACCTCTGGTGTGTGCAAAATCCTTGTTGCACACACCTCCCCATACATTATTCAATATTTTGGTTATTTTAAATATTTAGGGAGGAGGATACATTGAGCTTCAAGCAGCATGTTTCCAGTTGTACTTCTGGTGGGTGGGGTGGGTGGGAGTTAAGATACAAAAGATTACAAGAATCATATGCCAGTGCAATGGTGCAGATAACAAAATAGGATAAGCATGAAAAATGAAGCAATAACTACATAAGGAACAAATACAAACCGATAAAAAAAGAGAACACCACATTGATGCAAAACGCAAATGATGAACAGTAGCATAATACCAGCTCTCCTCTTAAAGCCAGAGCAACCTTAACTCCCCTGCTAAATTCTGGAAGATAATCCATTCCCTTTTTGACCTCCCTGTCCAGTCTGCTCCTCCCATCCTCATGGTTAATGGTTTGCCCGCGTCTGCCCCTTCTGTTGGTACTCACTTCAGTGAGTTTTTCATCACATGTGCTGTCCCCACTTCTGCTCCTGACTCCCCTCCTTCCCCTCCTATTCACCCTTTTCTCTCCTCCAAGCCATCTCATTTCCTTTTTCCTTCTGTCACTATTCAGAAAACCTTGCTTGTCCTTTCGTCCTTCGACCTGTCAAAGTCCAGCCATGATGGGCTCGATCTCAAACTCCTCAATCTGTCTGCTCCTGCAGCTGCTGCTCCTCTTAGCCACCTGCTCAGCCTCTCATTCTCCCTCTGCTCCATTCTTCAGTCTTGGAAGATTGCAGAAGTCTTCCCACTTCACAAAGGGGGTCACCCCATTTCCCCTGAAAACTTCCATCCCAACTCCCTCCTACCCTCCCTCACCAAGCTCTAAGAGAGATTAGTCTATTCCAGACTCCTAGATTACCTTACTTCTTCCAGTTCCCTCTCCCCATGCCAGTCTGGCTCCTGGAAGCATCATTACACTGTCTCCTCCCTGCTATGAGTCGCTGACTTCATTTTCTCAGGGATGGATCAGAGGCACATTATGGCTGCCATTTTCATCAATCTAGCCAAAGCTTTTGACTCAGTGTCCCACCTGTTCCTCCTGGACAAGCTAAGGTCTACTGGCCTCTCAGTTCCTGCAGTTGTCTGATTCCATTCCCACTTAACAGGCTGTTAACAGTCAGTGCAGGTTGGGGCACCTTATCATCACCCCTTTCCATCAAGGCTGGGGTCCCGCAAGGCTCCATACTAGGTCCTAACCTGTTTTCCATTTTTCAGAATGACCTCCCCATCCACCTGTGTCAACTCACATATATAGATATATACAAATGACACACTCACCTTCACCTCTGGTCCCTCCACTGCTTCTGGGGAAGATCTGCTTCAGCGGATTTCTAGGTTAGCACCAAAAAAATGGTGTCCTTGACCTTTGGATCTAGCCAGAAATCATCCAGGCTCTCAAGACTTCTGGTCTTTTGCACACTGGATGACTCTTCACTTAAAGCAGTGCACTCCTTCAAGTAGCTTGGCATATGGCTAGACAACAAGCTCAACCAGTGGCAGATCTAGGGGGTTGTAAAGGGGTTGGCTGCACCCCCCGCTGTAACCTGCTTGTTGCTGCTGTATTTCACTTTGTTGAAGAAGTATGATTTATTGATTGTACCAAAGTCTGTATTCAAAACTATAGATTACATTTGTATTTTCTGTCAAAAATATACTGAAAAGAATAAAAGCAGACAATATAAAGGATTAAAACAACATTACAAAAATTACATATCATGTATGCACACCACCTCAACGCCTCCCATCATAAAATTCTTGATCCCCACTGAGCTCAACATCTGACTCCACATCTGTACCATCCATGTGAATCTTCATATTAAGTGGGGTTCCTTGTTCCATAATAAAGACTACCTTACCCTGCTGGTCCACTGTGAGCTGCTTACCAAAATGGTGCTCCCAGTTCTCAACTATGCTGACATGGTCTACAGTACTGCCACCTCTAATTCACTAGCCAGACTGGATAACCTCTGCAAAGCATTTTGTCACTTCATGACAAACTTCCCTACTCATACTCACCTTTGCTTCTTTTGCTCCCTTTCTGTTATCCCCCAACCATCACATCGCCAGTCATGTTGTCCTCCTTCATCTGGAAATATTGGTTTGGTTCCCTGCTGCCTCTCTTCAGTCCTGCTCATTTTCCCCTGCTCCATGCTGTCTCCACTACAGGGACCAGCAAACTTTCTCCACCCTTTCATCTGGGCAATCTACCTTCTCCCATCACCTTCCAACTCTCAGAAACCAGCTTTCCTCGTCCCTCTGCCACTCCACCACCTCTGGCTATTTCAGGCACTGGTTAAACTCCTCCCACCCTGATCTGCTCCTGTTTCCTTTAAAAGGCATTCCCTGTCTGACACTGGTAGCACTGGGTTTTGGTTTTCTCCCTGTCTAAACTTGTTGCCTAGTGCATTGTCTGCTCATTTGGTTAAAATTCTCTTTGGCAAAATTGTTGTTGTATTTTGCATATGTACTTGACTTGATAATTGTTCATAAATTCACTTTTAATTTTTTTTTAATAAATGAATTTTGTTACACAGATACAGTGATATTTTTAAATGGAAATAAATGTACATGTATCACATACATCATAGATCAATTATAAATCCCTCCCCCCAACCAATAAATAATGTTTTGGAACTGTATAATATTTAACCAGGTGTGTAACTGATAATCTTCTAAAGTTTATATGTATTCCTTACTTAAAGTAATTACACATCTAATGATCAATACTTGTTTTAAGTTATTAGAAATACATAAACAGTTCCCTTATCTTGTAATACATCTCATATTAGAAGTAAACTCCTAATTCTCTAGAAACAGAGAGTTTTTCTTAAGATGAATATTATATTTTCCTGGCTCTTCATATTCTCATCAGAGGTGGAAGGCTGCCCTCAATATCACTCCATATTGCACCATATATATTGTCCTTTATTTATCTATTATATGAGTTTTTTAAACTCTAGTGTTTCTCTAAAATACTTCACCATCTGGAGAGTTCAAAAGAGGGCGTTATTTTTGTTTTCCATTTGTCTAATATTACTCTTTTGGTAGCCATCATTGCCAGTTCAATAATGTTACACTAAATTTTCACTTTAATCTAATCCAAGATGTACCTGTGAATTATTATATATTGTAACTGTGGTTGCACTTTACCTCCATAACTTGAAATGCATTGTATTTATTTATTTTGTTTTTGTTGACCAGGTAAGTGCACTAGACAAATAAAATGCCTATTTTCAGGCACGACCCAGGAGAATTACAATAGCAGGCTAATAATAAACAAAATGAGATAAGCAAAACAGCAGAATGTACAAAGCATGCAAAGAATTTCCAAAAACAGCTTAAAAATGACTAAATGGTAATAATAGTACAAATGACTAATACAGAAACATAAAGCAAATAGCCCTGAACAGGCAAAAGCAAAAATACCCAAACCATAAGTAGACCTAAATTAAATACAGTAAGTGGATTCAGGAACGGTAGCAAGTGAGCTTGAACAAGAGTAATAATTTGTTTTTTCATTCATCCTGTTTCTCTTTCCCCTGGGAAGTGTGCCTTTCCCAGTCACCAATTATCAGATAAATAACTAAAAATAGGGATAGAACCAAGAAAAGAGAAAAGTAAAATCACAGTTATGAACTACTGGCTGAAAATAAATCATATGGATAATATGGATAATATTATAATTCCTTTTCTTTATTTAAAAGAAGTCATGCAACTTTAAGTCAATGGTAAGAGTGATCCATTTGTTTTATTTTACAAAACTTAAAAACAAGTACTTTAGCCAATAATTGGTATTCTCCCAAAGAAAATACAATAAATGAAAATAACAAATAAAAAACCATTAAAATTAGAACAACAAGCAATAATATAGGACAATAGTGAAAGTTTTGCATTATATCCCACTGTTGGTAGTCATTAAAGATACCACATATTTGAAACAATCTAGAGCTCATTGGGAATCAATACAAGAGGAGCATAACTAAGTAAATGTTGTTTCTAAACCTATAGAAGGAATGTGGTAGCAGCAACACTGGACGCATATCATATAAACAAGATTGTGTGGGGTGTGAGAAAAGGAAGACCTTAAGCACATATCACTACTATTTAAATGGTATAATAAAGAAAGATCTAATTGGCTAGATAAAATACTAGCAGAAATGTATCTGCCATAGAAAAGAGACAGTAATTAAACAACTCAACTCAAACAACAAATATAAACTATTAAGGTTGGTAAATGTACTTTGAAGCCTGTGTAAACAAACTCTGGCTAGAGCCGGTATGGCTGCAGCCAAGGTCATGGTAGAACACGGCAATATCCGCCGTCTTGGATAGCAGCCAGAGTTCAGTGTGTGTATGCGAGCTGTCGTGCATGTGCACGGTCAAGTATCACATGTGCACTGTGCTCCAATGGCCATCTTGGACATGGTAGACTGTGCTGCCAAAGTTCATTCAGCATTCATGAGTCGCTGCATATGCGTGCAGTGAAGTCATGCATGTGTGATGACTAACCCATGTGCATTGGACTCCAGTGGCCATCTTGGATACGGCAGACTGTGCCGTGTTTCGCCAGCCGACAGAGTAGTGTGGTGGATGCACAGCGAATGCTGTTCACCTCCAATTTTAACAAGTCTGTTCAGTATCCGGTAAGCTCGCTTTTTTTAATATGACAGCAACATGTCTGCAGGGCTCCACCCACTGCAGCCCTAATAAAGCAGAAGGGAGTATCTTGGGACACATTGAGTAAAAGTGTCTTATTCTAACTAATGCTAAATATATTTAAATAAGCATTAGACACTATATAATTTACGTGATGGAATTTTTTGTTAAATTCTTACAGGCAGCTCCCCTTTAAAATAAACAAAAAAAAAAGCTATATTCAATACCAGGCCATGTTATAAAAGTCTCTTGCCTGGCAGTTCAAAACAGTGAAATGTTGCCACTATAAATACTTTTATGTGTGTATGTATTAACAGATCCTTCAAAAAGATATCCTAGTTAAGCTGGCAAGTTTGTTTGCATACAAAACAAAACAGCTGGATGCTTCCAGGGAGAGGTGGTGTTTGGAGTCAAAGTTCAACAAGAAATCTGTAAGACAAGCATTCACTTGTTGAAGGCAGCAGATGCATCTGGAGTCCATTCAAAGTGCAGGATAATTTATTTTTCCTAAAACTAGTTAAAACAAGCATTTGTCAATGCCAAATACTGGCTTGCTGGCATTGGCATTGGTAGTGCAGGAGTTAGAGAGATGCATAATAGGAATGGCAGTGAATTATTGAACTGACGCCAGCCCCACCCTGCAGAGACTGACAGGCATTGGGGATGTGTCTTTGGATCGTTGGCCATAACGCTCGTGCCATTTCACCTCACCCTACCCTGCAGACACTGACAGGTGTCACAGTGCCTTGTGGTCTTTGGACCTTATACTCACCCCATTCCATAAGGAAATACACTGAGATGGGTGCGGTATAGGAGAATGGGAATAATGTTGGGGCTGAAGACCCCAAGGCACACCTCGATACCTGTCACTGGCTGCAGGGTGGGGGTAGAATGGCATGAGCATTACGGCCGACAATCCCAAGTCACACCCCCAATGCCTGTCAGTTTCTACAGAGTAGGGCATTATGGTTGGAAACCCTAACGCCCCAGCTGTTTGTTGGTATTTTCGCTGAAAATTTTCAAAATGGGATTTTTGTGACCCCACCTCATGAACAGTGGCACTATCATTTCGTTACTCAATCCCAAAAGGTGGTTTTGCACAGCGACTGCACCATTTGGTGCCACAGGGGTGAAAACACATTTCTAGCAGGATGTGAAAAATGACAGTTGTACTGTTCATGAGGTGGTGTGAAAAAATGGCAATGTTGAAAATCTGAAGAGAAGATATAAAAAATTGGCAAAGTTATGAGCGTGCGTAGAAACTGCGCAATGCACACTTGTAACACAGTAATTTTTTTTATTTTTTCACCAAGTTTGCAACATGGGCTTCTTGGGACCGCCCCTCATGAACAGTGGCACTGTTGTTTCGTTAATCGATTCAAAAAGGTGATTCCATGCAGTGACTGCGAAATCACCTTTTGGGACTGAGAAACTAAATGATAATGACATGTTCATGAGGTGGGGTCCCAAGAACCCCATTTTGAAAATTTGAGCCAAAATAAAAAAAAATAGCTGAGATATCAACCTAAGTTGAAACCCCCCATTGCCTCCCATTATAAAGCTTACCATCATTTCTTTAGTTTGTAGTTTGGCTTTGAAGAGTGCAGACATGTCCCAGGTCAGAGAAGATTGCAACTCCCAACCCTGACGGAGGGTAGAGTATGGGTGGGGGGTGCGGGGAAGGTGGGTGCACAGAGGAGGGTGGAGATAGGGGAGGTAGCTGAGGAAACAACGGTGGACCCGTTTTCTTGTTCTTGAGGAGGTTTCATTTACAAGTTTACAAAAAAAAAAAATAGGCACACTTGGGTGGGCCACAAGTGTGCCACAATTCTGGGGGGGGGGGTTGCTGACATGGGGATTAGGCAGCCCGATGTTGGCAAGGCGTATAGACAGGAGGCATGTATCCGACACTGGGTGTGGGCATTCCAGTGTTGGAAAGGAAAGGTGAAACTGTTTAACCAGGAAAGACACTCTAAGAGGAAAGACACACTAAGAGAGGGGGGGGAATGCCAACACGGGGATGGGGTACCCAGATGTCTGCTTTTCGAGAGTGTGTGGTGGGTGGCAGGAGCTGCCATGTTATGGTGTGCCACATAATGTGGAGGGTGGGTAGCATGTTGACATGGGGACTGGGTACCCCAGTGTTGGCTTTCTGGGGATTGTGTGGTGGATAGCAGGAGCCACCATATTTATTGAAATGTTTCACCAGGAAAGGCACGTAATGAAGGCATATCATCTGTCGCTGCAATGACAAGCCTGTCTCTGATTGCAGCGGCAGATTTGTTTCAACTCTTTGGCTCCCTCTGAAACTGCTGTCATCAGCAGCATGCTCACTGGTTGGCAGCTGAGGAATGCACCCACTGAAGCATCCCCTGCATTCGCCACAACACTGACACCTCTGAAATGTGCTACTACCACAAGATGTTGCTTGTGCATGCACACAAGCCAACATACAAAAGCTGTAAGCTGTGTATTTATAGCAGGCAACATCCCCTGTAATCATTCACTTAAGTGTCTACAGGGATTGTTTCCTTTCAATGCACAGCTTGTTTTGCATAGTTTAAGAAATACAGATTATCCTGCACTATATAATGGACTCCAGATACTGTACACCTGTTGCCAGCAGCAAGTGTGTGTGCTGGTCTTTCTTTTTTCTTTAAGTCTGTTTGCAAAGGATTCATGACCTAGGGGGTTACAAACACAGTGCATTATGTGTACATATACAATAAATTACACAGAATATGGCCATATATGGACAATAACTCGGAACAGAAAGTGCATTTATTGGAAGTATAGGCACTAGAGCTATGTGGTATTTTCAAATTCCACTTCCACCAGAATTCTGTGGCATTTCAGAAATCCTATATAATTTTATGGAATTCTGTTGGAAGAGAAATTGTTAAAATTTGAAAGCGGAATGGTACCTGTGAAACTGTATTCTAAAGTTTATGTAAACGATGGATTCATATTCCATAATTTGCCTAATATTATTCTTTGGATAACATGATCCACTGACAATTATTCTGTGATTCTCATAGATACAGTAGACTTTTCAAAATTTAGCAGAATTAAAAAAGAAATTCAAAAAAAGCATTTCAGAATCAGAATTGCCATTCTTCATAAATTCCACCAGCGGAATTCTGCATTCTGCACAGCTGTAAGATGCAGTCCTTTACATGGGTGCTGATGCATGCAATCTCAGGTGGAGTGATCCTGAGCATAGAACAGATATAGCTTCAAACAAATGTAGCACACTGGAGTATGTTAATTAAGCAGTAATGCACAACAGGATCAGTATAATATGGGATAATGTCACTCCTCAGGTGTGTTGTGAGGCACACAAGCTGAGTGCCTCATGCAACTGAGAAATTACAATATCGCATGATATACCACACCCTGGAGTGCATTATTGTTATTATGAATTGGCTTAAAAGTTTTATCAGTAAAAACAAAACAAAAAAAAACCTTTTAAAACCTTTTGAAATGCCTTTCTTGGTATGCTGGAGGAGTATCTTTTAGAAAAATTGTTCCTGGAATGCTCTGGGCAGCAGGTGGTGGTGCTGTTGTCAGTAGAGTTAGTGGAGGTGGTGTTGATGTGGACTCTGTCTCACTCAGCACTACTCCCGTATATGAAGTGTCTTCTCCCTGTATCTGACCCAGTCCCGCTGCCTACTCTGGGACCAGGTGAAGATATGTGTGGAATTTTTTTTTTTTTTTTTGTGAAAACTTGATCTGCTGAGAAGCACGATCTGAATGGAAGTAATGCAGATGGAGACTTCTGGTTTTCCGGTGGCACTCCATAAATAGCCTGCAAGTGGTTGCTGGAAGGGGAGAGCAACTGTGGAGAATCTGCTTCATTGCTTGCAGGAGCCCCCAAAAAATGGATACTGTGTGAGGAATACAAGTAGGAATACAGAGGTTCTGTTTATTTTTTAGTAGCAGGAAGATGTTTGAATGTGAATTGCCATTGTAGTAGTGGGGGATGTTTGCATATGACCGTGACCCCAGCCATTGCTGTATTTTGATTGGTGTGGCGGTTTTGAACTTGTGGCACTTTTGTGTAGAGAGATGGTATTTTTGCATATGCTGTAGTCGGTGGCAGCTTTATTGATGTAAGCGGGGCATAGCTGGGAGGATTTGGTGTGTGTGTTTTTTTTTTTTTGTTAAAGTGGTGTCTGATTTGGTCTGGAGTGTGGGACATGGTGAATGCTGCAGTCAGAGATATTTGTTGCAGTGAGGAGGCTGGTGGCTGGAGATTTTTTGAAGCTGTGATTGTGTTGTGGGATTTAATCATGGCTTTAAATGCCTGTCAGCCAATCAGCTTCTTAGATTTTTTCATAATTCCATTTAGAAAATGGCCTAATATTAAATATCTTGGTACATAAAATGGGTAGGATAAATTAAGTACTATGATTGGAGAACTGCAATCACCTAACTTTGGCTGCAGAATAACTACAAGAGTCAGTTAAAATGCCTTTTCTTTTCAGTTTTAGTTTTTTTTTTCGCAATTTTGAAAGTGCAATAACACACTCCAGGTATACTGTTATGCTGTTTACTAACCTCACTATCCAAGTGGATGAAGGCATTTGGATGTGCCTCATGGCGCACAGCCCACCTGGGGCAAGTGGTTATTACAGCATAACTGCACATCCTGCCATATCTTATCACTCATTTGGAAAATACTGAATGGGTACATAAGATTGCAACAGATAATACCTTGGACATTTGGGACACAGTAACAGTCAGAAACAGCCATAAGCAACCACTTAGAGAAATACAATCATCAAATGGACCTTACTGACTGTACACGCCTTAGTGACCTGTTAGCTAACAATTTCAGCCCTTCAAGATAGATTGAAACTGTGTGGTATATATATGTACATGGTAGATGGGGAGAATTCATGCCAAGGTCTGTATTCCAATCTGCTGTTTACAATGCTGCCGTTAATACGTTTGAAAAAATGGTACTTCAGGAAATTGATAAAATGTTTTTAAATATGGCAATATGACTTTGCAGGAAGGAATATCCCTACAACAACTCAAGGAACTTAAAACTGTAGTGATCAAACATTTGGGCTTTTATGTTCAGAAGGTTTTGGAGTTGTTGCAAGACATTAACAACTATAGCCATATTTACAGGGCTGCGGTACTCTGAGATTTGCATTGCTCCATTTCTGCTCCAATCTCTCCAGCAGGGTCAGTTAACACTTTATGCAGCCCACCCTCACACTAATGCAGGTTGCACTGGACAGGGGCTGTGGAGCCGGGTTGGGAGCAGTGGAGGAGTCTGGGAGCAGCTGCTTTTATTGGAGTGAGCGTAACAGGGCATTTACACTGCCATATAATACTTGCACTCCAATAAACATACCCACTCGTGCGCTGGAACAAAAAGACTCCAAAGTGCTCCTTGCACAGTCCGGTAAGTCTTCACACTGTTGATTTTGCAGTGCATCAAATTGTGCACATGGATTGATGCACTGCAAAGGTGGCAGTGTAAGTATGCTTTATGAGTGCCTCACAGGGGACCCTAACTCCAGGTTTAGGCTGGAACTTTTAACATGATGGACAAAGCATATAGAGATGGGTAAATTACATGGGAGGAAGCTGCATTTATAAAACCTGAATTCCCCATAACTGCCAGCATATATGCACCACCAAAGTTCATAAGAACTCATTTTAGACCCATCCATAAGGCCTGTTGTGTACAGTGTGGGGTCGTTAACCCAGAACATTTCTGAATTCATTGATTTCTTCATGCAGCCATTTGTTCTGGAATTGCAATCCCACATCAGCAAAACAGTGTACCTGTTCAATAAAATGGAGGGATGTCAATGGCAAGCTCATTTCACCTGGATGACTATTGATGTAAAAGTTTATATTCTTGCATCAATCATTCAGAAGGCCTGGAAGTCATCAGGTATTTCCTCAGTAAGCCCACTTTTGGTGACAGCATTCCTACCACCTTTCTGATATAGGCCCTTGAATTTGTACTTGAGCACAGTTTCTTCACATTCACCAATATATTTCACAGGCAGAAAGTGGCATAGCAATGAAAACCTCTGTGGCCCCCCACTATGTAAATTTGTTCACAGGTTCATAGGTGCAATACGAGTTAGGTGGTCATTGACCTATTATAACTCACCACTGTTCAGTGGTAGTACCTGCATGTTGAAATGCCCATATGCATATCTAATTCATGTTTAAAAGTTTTCATGGAGCTGCATGTAGCTACTCTTTCTGGTAGTGAATTCCACACTGCAACCACTCTTTGAACCAGTTTATTCTCTTGGTAGTGCTAGTTACTTCACCTTGTAATTGTAGGTTGTGTGACCTTGTTGTTCTAGTTGTCATTTTTCTTTCTAATCCTGAACTCTCCCAAAATGCAACATAGTTAAAGGCTCTGTATACCAAACATAAATCCCTGAGTAACCTTCTGTAGTGTAGTGAGTACAAGTCTAATTCTGCAAGCCTTTCATCATAAGTCTTGTGCTCAAAGGTATTTATTTTTTTGTAAGTCTTCTTTGGATACCCTCTATTAGTTTTTGTCCCATTATACTCTGTGGAGTGCAGAAGGTTGAGTAGTATTCTAGGTGGGGTCTCACAAGGGACGATTACAATGGCATTATCACTCTAGGATCCCAATTTTTTATGTTTTTTAGTATGTTTGCCTATATTTTATTGCATTTTTTATGATGTTTCTTGTATGGGTATCAAATGAAAAGTTATTTGCTATGTTAATGCCCAGATCCTTTTCATTAGTAGTTTCCTGTAGTATTGTATCATTAAGCATATACTGCTTCTTTAGGTTTCTTCTACCAAGGTGCATAACCTTACACTTTAGTTTATTAAACCCCAGTTTGAGTTTCTGCAAAATTTTCTAGTTGTGTTAGATCTTTTTGGAGATTCGCAGCCAAAATATTGTAATTTACTATTGCCCCAGGTGTACTGTCATCTGCGTACTTACATAACCAGGAGTTATCAGAGGTCTGCATAGATGAAATGAAAATATTGAACAGTGTTAGTCCCAAGACTGACCCCTGCGGGACCCTGCTTGTCGCCCACACCTAGATAAAAAAATGACCCATAATACCCACCCTCTGCCTCCTGTCTGTCAACCATGATTTAATCTATGCTACAAGGTTTGGGTGGAGATATATCTCATTAAGTATTGTAATTAATGTATGATGGCATACAGAGTCAAATGCTTTTGAATAGTCAAGAAAAATAACATCAACAGGTAGGCTGTTATCGAGTGCTGCACTGACAAATTCATAGAAATGGAGCTGAGTTGTTAAGCATGAGTGCCCCTATAAAAAAACATGCTGTGCTATCGCCCCATGGCCATGTTTTTTAATATGATCCACTATGTAGTCCTGTAATATTCCTTCCAGTAGCTTACTGAGGATGGAGGTTAAGCTTATTGGTTGGTAATTTTGTACCTCCTGTCTGTTCCCTTTTTTAAAAATAGGAGTAACCGTGGCCTCCCTCCGCTCAGCCAATGTGTTTCCCTCACTGATTGATAAGGAGAACAGCTTCACAATTGGTCCCACGAGTTTCTTGGAGGGTTCTAAAAGCAAATTAGGTTGTATACTGTCTGGTCCAGCTTATTTATTTTGTTTTAATTTTTTTATCTTGTTCATGACCTCCTGTTTAGTGACTATCATCTCTGTGAGATTTGGTTGTACTGGATCTGCCTCTTTTGTAGAGTTCTCTTTAGGTTGAAAGATGCTTAAAAATAGTTATTAAACTCCACTGCCATATCTTGCTCTTCACTGATAAACTTATTTTCTGGTTTTATGGGACCCATGCTACAATGATTTCATCACATTGAATTATTATAACTATAAAATTTGTTTTTGTTATCTTTAGTATTGGTAGCTAACTTTAGTTCGTGCTCCGTCTTGGTATTCCTTATCAAATGTTTGCACTTGTTCACCTGTTTTTTATAGTTATTCTTGTTACCTTCTGAGGGGTTGTTTTTGTATCTACTATAAAGCTTCTTCTTCTTCCTTATATGTTTCTTTATGTCTTTGCTAAACCAGACTGGTGTTCGACCAGTTTTTTTTATATTTCCTGGCTACTGTAAGTAATTTTGGATGCAGTAGTTAATCGTATTACTTAAGATGTTCCAAATTTGCTGCATCCCTTTGTCTTTTAATTTGTTTTCCCAGTCCCGTTCCCTTAGATAATTTCTCATTGATCTAAAGTTTGCTTTTTGATAACATTTGTCTCCTGAATCCCCCCCAGGGATGATGGACACCATACCAATTTAAATGTTGGTTGCTCATTGGCAAATTTATTCATGGCACAAAGGACTATATATTTACAAGCCATATAGTTTTAAGTTACAATTCAATTTACATCAACAATTCTTCAACAATTTAGTACCTGGGGCAATCTTTAACCTGGGCTCCGTTTTCAGAGTGGGGGAGAGCTTAGCCGAGCAGCCCTCTTGACCGCCGGTATGCTGTGGAAGAGGGAGAAAGACACAGTGAATTAATAAAGGTCAGAGGAGGGAAGTTTCACTGTGGGGGTGGGGGTGGGGTGGTGGGGCAGGGACTGTATCAGGAGTGCCTTTGTCTGAATACAGCTAGCAAGTTAATTTACAAAGACACCGGCTATGCAGAGGTTTAAGAATTATTTAGCAACTAAACAAACTATGCTATTCATTTTCAGTAAAAGCTGCAGTAATTTCTTAAAAGGGATTTCATGTAAAAAGCAACAGTCGGAAAGCAGAGGTAAAATAAGGCTACTCTTTTTTATAGAAAATAGACTATCTCCACTGCTGGGCCAATGTAATTTAGCAATATTTGAAAAAAGGCGCCAAGAATTAAAAGTCAGTGCTCCAACAAACAAACAGTCGCGATCAGGCACGTAGCTCCTTTAGTATCTGGGGCAAACTTTAACCTGGGCTCCATTTTCAGAGTGGGGGAGAGCTTAGGCGAGCAGCCCTCTCAACCGCCGGTATGCTGTGGAAGAGGAAGAAAGACACAGTGAATTAATAAAGGTCAGAGGAGGGAAGTTTCACTGTGGGGGTGGGGGTTGGGTGGTGGGGTGGTGGGGCAGGGACAGTATCAGGAGTGCCTTTGTCTGAATACAGCTAGTAAGTTAATTTTACAAAGACACCGGCTATGCAGAGGTTTAAGAATTATTTAGCAACTAAACAAACTATGCTATTCATTTTCAGTAAAAGCTGTAGTAATTTATTAAAGGGGATTTCATGTAAAAGCAAATGCAGAGGTGTAAGATTATTTAGCAACTAAAACAAACTTATGCTATTCATTTTCAGTAAAGCTACAGTAAACTTCTTAAAGGGGATTTCATGTAAAAAGCAACAGTCAGAAAGCAGAGGTAAAATAAGGCTACACTTTTTTATAGAAAATAGACTATCTCCACTGCTGGGCCGATGTGATTTAGCAATATTTGAAAAAAGGCGCCAAGAATTCAAAGTCAGTGTTCCAACAAACAAACCATCGCGATCAGGTGCACAACTCCTTTAGTACCTGGGGCAATCTTTAACCTGGGCTCCGTTTTCAGAGTAGGGGAGAGCTTAGCCGAGCAGCCCTCGCGACCGCCGGTATGCTGGGGCAATCTTTAACCTGGGCTCCGTTTTCAGAGTGGGGGAGAGCTTAGCCGAGCAGCCCTCTCGACCGCCGGTATGCTGGGGCAATCTTTAACCTTGGCTTCGTTTTCAGAGTGGGGGAGAGCTTAGGCGAGCAGCCCTCTCGATTAGTCCTTAGCTGTTCCTATATCCCCCACCTTCTTCACAAGCTTGGGATGTGGCTCCAAGTTGAATGCCTTGCTGAAGTCAAAGTAGAGTAAATTTACTGTGTTGCCCTTATAAACTATCTTGGTTATCCAGTCAAAGAATGTTATCAGGTTGGTCTGACAAGACCTCCCTTTCACAGATTCATGCTGCTTACTGTCCTGAAGTAGGATTTTCTCCAGGTATTGCACTAGATCTTCTTTGACTAATGTCTCCATCTCTTTCCCTATCACATCCATACATACTTAAATATAAACACAGCAGGTGACCTAGTTCATCAAGAGAGCAATATGTGTGGCAGACATCTTGACCCATTTCATAAATATATTTTTGCAGCTGGAGAGGGAATAAACAGAGCAAATAACCTCTGCTGTCTACCGTAGGCCTGATGCCACATGCACACATGTTAGAGTACTCATAATCTTTATGTATGTATGTATGTGTCTACTGTATGTATGTACGTATGTATGTCTGCTATCAGTGGACAGGTCTACGTAGTCCACCCCATGGGACACACCTGAAAACAAGCTGTCACAGCTCAGTGTGCCTCTCCTGATCAGAAACTACAAAAATTAAAAAGAAATAGAATAATTTCCTCTTGACTATTACTAAAGCTAAATTGAAAAGACTTAATGTTTAAACCAAAGCTTACTCCTTTTCAACCCACCCACTTTTTTTCTTTGAACATGTAGTTTAGTAATAATTCTCTGTCTGGGGTATGTCTGTTGCCATGGAAATGATTATGATGCCGCATACCCACTGTGACTTCACTACATGCACAAGCAATAGGGTTAGGTGGGCAGTGAAGGAGAAGGCTTTTGCTTCAACACAAATGCATTCAGTAATCAGCATTTCCTGGCAGGAAATTACAGGAAAACAAAACAAGACAATAAAGAGCAGGGCTTTTGTCAAAATGTTAGTATTTTCCTAAAGTTAGGTTTGTGAAATACACTTCTAAAAATGCCAAGAGTGCAATCAAATATTGATTAAATGTTTGAAATTCTATAAGAAGGATTTCTGCCATTGCCAGACATTAACTGTGAACTACAGTATTCTCAGCAGACTGGCAATCTGCTGTCTGCCTTCTTCAATCCCTACACCTGCTGTGTGGCATACACCTCTTGAGAAGCTCCTGAAAAACAACAAATGTCCATACTCAAAGAGAGATGAGCTGGCCTATTTAGGTCATCTCCCACAGCGTTAGCCAACGGTTGCATACAAATCAGTCGTATGTTGCCTACCCGCCACAGAAGTAGGAAAACCAGTGGTGTATGTTTAGTATTTCTTGTACTAAAGCAACAGTTCATGTTAAAAAAGTTCATATGTTGTATTTTGTTGCACATTCCTTTTCAATCTCCTGTGTTGATTCCAGCTGTTCAATTTTGTTTCCAGATCCAAAGGTGCTCTTTATAACTTTAGAGCTTTTTTTTTCAGTAGTAGACAGTGCAAACCCAGAGACCCCATCTGGCCTCAATGAAATATTTGGCCATGTTCTTATGAAAGCATCAGCAATTACAGGATCCCTTTTTCACCTTAAGAAACTCAACCAATTCAAAAAAGAACTCCATCGCCTCCTGGTAGAATCCCAAGAGTGCAACTGCTGTGCATAACGATAGAAGTCCCATCCCCTGCCCTAGACTTCCAACCCTTACCCCCCCACCTTCTTACCCCTCTTGCCCCACGACTCCTCACCCCCCCTCCACTTAGTTTACACTTCCCCTAGGCTGCCCTCGTGCTTACAGCACTTACCAGCTTGTTCTCCCTCATCACCATACCCCATTCTCCTATGCCTTAATAACATTCTACAATATGCCTCCTCTGTACCCATGCCAGTACTCTCCGTACCTCCTCCCCTTTTCTTTGACAAAGCCAATTTTGGCTGCCAACTACAAGTAACCTGTACTTAGTAACTAGACCTATAGACTAGAGATATTTCTGTAAAAAAAGTATTTGTATTTGAGGTTATACTCCACATTTATCTTGCTTGTAAAATAGTCCTGTCACTTGGCTATTGTATGTTCTCATCATATGATGTAAATTGTACTGTTTTGTCTGTTCTTCTACTGACTTGGAGCCTTTGTAAAAGAGCCAGTTTGGCTCAAAGGTTGAATTCTGAAGCTGAAATAAATAAAAATACAGCAGAATCTTCTAACATGCTGTCAGGTAGTATTGCTTACTTAGAATGGGCACAGAAAAACTCTTGAGATCATTACAATCAACAACCCTCGCCTTCTCAATAAATAATAGATTACATTAGTCAAACCCCAAACAGGGAGCTGAAATAGCAGTTCACTCATGTCAATGATGCACACCACCCACTTAATTTTTACTTTTTCTTTTTTTTTTCATTCTCACAGACAGTTGCAATGCCACAACCAAATAGGGTTTGATTTGATTATAAAGCAAAGATGCTACAATGACTAATACATTTAATAGTCCTGAGCAATTTAACCTTGACCAAAACAAGATGCACTTTTTATGTGTCAGTTATGTCTACCCAATCCTTACTCCCTATATTGCAATGAAACATTATTGCACTTATTCCCTTTCCACAAATCAATACTACTTTCAAACCACATAGATATCAATACTCGGGTATAACAATCTTGGAGGGCAAAAGGTCATCATTTCACATTTACTAAAGATGCAGCAGATTTCACTCAATTGATACAGCCATTTTCACAGAAATGGCTTGAAATCCAATTCTGTGTTGAGACCATATGGAGCAAGTGTCTGGAGTGCTGGAGATTTCTAAGTAAACAAAGATTGCCATCTAACCTGCATGGTGTTTGCACCCTTTTTTGTTTTTCAATACATGTAGGTTCGGTTTCCTGGTTAAGAGTAGCACTTTTTATGCCTGCCTGCCGGCGCAGAGGAAGGGCGTCTGTCTGCGATGCCGATGACCTGAGTTCAGGAGTGGACTTGGGCCATCGGAGGGCCAGCCGAGGGAGAAGTATCAAGCATCCTAGGGACTGTTCTCCTTCTCCGGGGGGTTGGGGAAAGTGTGTCTGGCACACTACAGACCCCTAGCGGAGGCCAGGTGAACCAAAGTGCCAGTACTGTATCAGTGGGGGGCAGGCGGACACTGGCCATCATTGAAAATCCCTGCCCTCGATACAGCTTACAATATGCCGGCCCCCAAAGCATGAAACTCTGCTCTGTCACCTCCACTGCCTACCATGTCTGCTGGGTGGGGCCCCACTCCAGTGGCCCCACCCTTGCTGGTAAGCCAGGGCAAGTTACCGCTGAACTTGGACCCCACCCAGGGGGGTATGCCTGGGCATAGGGGAGGTGATGTAGGTGGGAGCTGAGCCCCTGGGGGGGGGAGCAGACACAAAAATAAATTAAAAAAAAGAGTAGCACCTTTTGCTGTGCCTGGAGTGCTCAGTGTTGTTTTTTAATTTTTGATTTTTACATTAAATAATTTAAGAGTAGTCAGAAAATATGTAATAGTAAGTAGAAAAATGTGTTCTTCTCAATTTAGTGCTTCCACTTCAGAGTGGTACATATTAGCGCAGTTCAAGTTGATTAATAAGCATCAATCAGCAGCATAAATCTTCAGTATGGATCCACATTCCTTTGCCTCTTACAGTAAGTGTTCCATATCAGTGCTGTACATCAAGAGCAAAACCTCATGTATAGTACAAAATACTTGATTCAGATGTTACCAGATCCTCGGCCTAGCTGCCACCTCCTACTCCTACTCCTTCTGCTACCTTTGACACTGATATGTAGCATTATTAAGAGGCAAAGGCATTTGGATACATACTGAAGAGTTACGCTGTTGATTGATGCTGCAGACTGTAACGAACTTGAATTACAGTAATGTGTAATAATCTAAAGGGGAAGCACTAAATGGAGAACAACTTTTTTTTCTGCTAAAAATTACCTACTTTCTGTCTCCTCCACATTCTGCACCATAACTGCCATTGAGTTGTTTGCCAGACTACTGATCTGTAAGTGCAACTGGCTTTGTTTAGGATTTATAGTGAGAAAAGGCAGGCAGGAGGCAACAATGGAACCCCAGGAAAGGAGACAAAACCAGAAAACCATGACACACAAGCATACTGCAGGTGTGGCCTCCATAGTGGAGCCTGCAGCCAGTAGCAGACACAAGACAGCATTAAGAAAGGAAGCAGGTAGTGACTGGCCAATTAGGATAACACTTCCCTGCCCACACTAAGGACCTGCAAAAGAGAACAGAGGAGACCCAGGGGGGAGGAGCCTGAATCAGTAGGCATGGCAGCAAGCTAGGTAAGGGGAGGGCAGGCAAGTAAGAAAGTGGGCAGGCAAACCAGCAATTATGTGGCTGCTACTGCAAGAAAAACAAGCATCCATAGGACACTTGAGCATGCATAGTTTAAGTACCACTCATTAACACAGAAACAGAAACATGGAATGTGATGGCAGATAAGGGCTGCCACGCCCACCTAGTCTGCCCATATTTTTTATCTTTTACTTCTTGTTGCAGATCATTACTTGATATACAGTACGGCAATATCTCTTCCCTCCTTTCCTTTTCCATATAATTCCCTTGTGCCTGTCCCAGGCATTTTTGAAACCCACCACTGTTTTTGCACCCACTACATGCCCCGGAAGGTTGTTCTAGGCATCCTTCACCCTTTCTGTGAAGAAGTATTTCCTCACATCCCTTCTGAATTTACCCCCTCCAGCTTCATAGCATACCCCTTTGTCATAGAGTACCTTTTTCTCTGAAAAATACCCCAGTGTACCTTATTAACCCCCATGAGGTATTTAAAGGTATCTATCATATCCCCCCTTCCTCCTGTCCTCCAGGGTGTACATATTTAGCTCCTTTAGCCTCTCCTCATTGGGTTTTCGATGCAGACACTGCATCTGGGACTCTGCATCATTTTGGTAGCCATCCTCTGGACCGCCTCCACTCTGTCTAAGTCCTTTCTGAGATGTAGTCTCCATAACTGAACAACAGTACTCAAGGTGAGGTCTTACCAGTGATCTGTATAGGGGCAGCACCTCTTCCCTCTTCCTGTTGGTGATGCCTCTTCTTGTGCTCCCTAGCATCCCGCTAGCCCTACTGACTGCCTTGTCATACTGCCTGGCCACCTTTAGGTCATCTGAAATTAATCTTCCTAGATCTCTTTCCTGCTTGATCTTTATTAGTATTACTCCACCCATTTTGTACTCCACTCCTGGATTTCTTTTGCCCAAGTGCATTATTTTGCACTTTTTATTGCATTAAAACCCAGCTCCCATATCTTTGCCCACTCCTTCAGTCTTTTCAGGTCCCTACCCATCCTTTACATGCCCCCCCCCCGGGCGTCCATTCTGTTGCAGATCTGGTGTCAGTTGCAAAGAGGCAGACCTTTCTCTCCAGTTCCTCTGCTGTGTCACTTACAAAGACATTGAAGAGGACTGGTCTCCGCACTGATCCCTGAGGTGCTCCGATGGTCACCCTCCCTTTCTCCATTTACGATTACACTCTGTGTCCTGTCCTAACCAGTTTTTTTACCCAGGTTGCCACCTTAGTACCCACCCCCAAGTTCCCTAACTTGTTTACCAGTTTCCTATGTGGAACAGTGTTGAAAGCCTTGCTAAAGTCCAAGCAGACCATGTCCAGCGCCCCTCCCTGATCTGGCTCATTGGTAATTAAAATTATCAGATTGTTTGCATGACCTTTCCATGTGAAGTCATGATGCCTTGGATTCTATAATCTGTTGGATACCAGAAATTCCACAGTCTTTTCCTTTACCAGTGTTTCCATTAACTTAGCCAACACCAATGTCAGGCTGACAGGCCTATAGTTTTCTGCCTCCTCCCTGTTACCACTTTTGTGAAGTGGGACTACCTCTGCCCCTTTCCAGTCCCCTGGGACCATGTCGGCCTCTACTGATCTGTTAAAGATGCAGCCAATATCTACCTGAGCTCTCACAGCACCCTTAGATGTACCCTGTCTGGTCCTGTATCTTTGTCCACCTTCAGGTTTGCTAGTGCTTTCCAGAGTTTCTCCTCAGAAAATTGACTGGTGTCCACTTACTTCCCATCAATGCTCCTGGCATCTTTTTGATATCCCTCCCTTCATACTATGAAAACTGATCAGAAGTTTTTGTTCAAGATGTTTGCCTTTTCTTGATCCTCTCTGTACGATCACCCCCTCCTTCTTTAACCATACAGTCCCTCCCTTAGTCTTACATTTCTCACTAACATAGCTGAAAAAATATCTTGTCCCCTTTTGATACTCCCTGAGCTATTCTTTCTTCAGTTTGTACCTTTGAGCTCCTTACTGTTTTGCCTACCTCACTCTGTTTTTCCAGATACACTTCCCTATTCTCCTTTCTCTGGGTCTCCTTATATCTTCTGAAAGCTATCTTTTAGCCTTTTCCTTTTCTGCTACCTCTTTTGAGAATCATAGTGGTCTCCTCTTTCTTTTACTTCTGCTTACCTGCTTGCCGAAGAGGTTCTTTGCCTTCCTTATGCCTCTTTTTATTTTGGCCCACTTTTCTCTACCCCCTCCAGGTCCTTTCCTCCTGCTATGTCATTCCTGAGGCATTCACCTATCTTAGTAAAATCAGCCCTTCTGAATTACAGGACCCCCCCTCGCAATTGTGTGATTGGATTCTGTGGCTGTTCTTATGTTAAACCACACTGTACGATGATCACTGGTCCCCAGATGGCTTCCCACCCAGACATCCACAACTGTCCTGTTGGTAAGCATCAAATCCAGTATTGGTCCATCATGAGTGTGTTCACTGACTAGTTGCCTGAGGAACGCCCCCTGCAGGGAGTCCATGATGTTCCTGCTTCTAGCAGAAGCCGCCGGCGGGAGGCTCCAATCTACATCTGACAGATTGAAGTCCTCCCACCAGCAACATCTCCCCATTTTCAGTTATTTTACCAGTTCCTTCCAGCATTTCCTAGTCTATTTCCTCCCCCGTGCCAGAGGCCTGTAGATCACACCTGTCCAAATATTGGCTCCATTATAGTTTGATGGTGACCAACAGCACATCTGCCTCCCTCTGAATTCCTTATACAGTATTTCTGTTGCTTTTATGCTTTCCTTCACATAAATCACCACTCCCCCTCCTTTCCTTCCAACCCTGTCCCTCCAGAACATCATGTAGCCAGGTATGGCCATGTCTCAGTCATGGCTGACAGTGCACCATGACTCGGTAATGGCCATAATATCCAGGTTGGCTTTCACCTTGATGGACTCTAGGTCTGGGATCTTAAAGTATTTTCCAGACTTCTAGCATTAGCACACATGGCCTTCCAGATTTTGTTAGCTCTCTGCGTATTGCTTCCCCCTTTTTCCTTTTGTGCCCCCTGCCTCCCTCTTTTCTTCTGACTGCTGTCTCCCTCTTCCTTTTTTGCTACCCCCCCCACTACGTTGATCTACTTGCTCCATGGTTGGACTCTCACCCCTTTGGATTCCTCTACATATTATCTCAGCCTGTTGGAGGCGGAGCAGTTTCTGCCTCCCCTTCTTTCATCACTCCCCTTGGTTAGTTTAACACTTATTGAAGTAACATTTAAATCATACACTGAGAACTGAGTTTTCCCTCCTGGATGGATGCATGCTGTCACCACTGTATTGGCTTTTATCCTCCAAGGTGGGCACCTAGTCCCCAGTGTAGCCATACCCCTCCACTCTGCATCATTCCTTTTACCATGAGTTGAAGGCATTGGTGCAAAGATCCCTCGCCTTCCTCCTGTCATAGACAGGCAGACCCTCTTCAAAAGCTACAGAGTGCACTACCGGCCTAGGACTCATTCCCAGCTCCCTAAACTCCCCCTGCACTGTACCTGCCCCATCTCCAGCCAGGTCATTTGTCCCCAGGTGGACAATGACATCCAGCTTCCCCTTCCTTCCTGTTGTCCTAGCGATCTGTAGGATACACTTCCCATCCTTCCATGCTGTGGTGCTGGGTAGTCACTTGATGTTCCTCTCTGCTCCCTTTCCTACTCCCAGCTCTATCCCCCTGACAATTGAGTCCCCCACCAGAAGTTGCTTTCTCCTTCTCTGGGGTCCTCTTCCAGCCACCTTGGGGCCTCTACCCAGGAGGGCCCCCACCTGCTCCCCAGCCACTACCCCAAGTGCCACTTGATAATCTTGCTCCACCAGAGTGGTAAAGGAATTGTGCAGTGAAACCAGCTGTGATTGAGGAATGTGCCTGCAACCCCAATAACCTTCCAGATCCCACCACCCCCTCTCGTCTTGAGCCCACTGTAGTCCAGCCGCTCCTGTCTGGCAACCGCTGAGTTTTTTTTTCCTTCCCCTACCGAGCTATCTGTGTAGCAGTAAGCCCCTTAGACCTACAATAACAATACTAACATGTAACAGTTTAGCAATAAACCCCACATCCTAAGCAACCTTTGTACTTACAACTCTAGCACCCCTAACACACAGGAACAACCTACATCCCCTTAAATAATACACTAGCTAGTACCCAAACACACAAGACCACCCATATCCCCTTAAGCAGTACTGCAACAAGTACCCCAAATACACAAGAACTACCCACGTCCCCTTAAAAGATATAGCATCTAGTACTCCAAACACACAGGAACAGCCTACGTCCCCTTAAACAGTACAGCAGCTAGTACCCCACACTCAGGACAACCCACGTCCTCTTAAACAATACAGCAGGTTGTACTCCAAGCACAGAAACAACCCACAACCCCTTTAAAGTAAAGCAACTAGTTCACTAGACACACAGGACCAACCCACGTCCTCTTAAATAATATAGCAGCTAGTACCCCAAACACACATGGCAACCCACATCTCCTTAAACAATACAGCAGCTAGGACCCCAAACACACAGGGATAACCCATGTCCTCTTAAATGATACAGCAGCTAGTACTCCAGACACACAGGAACAGCCCACGTCCCCTTAAACAATACAGCAGGTAGTACTCCAGACACACAGGAACAACCCATGTCCCCTTAAACAATACAGTAGCTAGTACTCAGACCACAGAGGAACAGCCCACAGCCCCTTAAACAATACAGTAGTAAGTACCCAAAATACACAGGAACAGCCCATGACCCCTTGGACAATACAACAGCTAGTACCCCAAACAGACTACAGCAACCTGAGAACCCTTCATTAATACAGCCACTAGCACACTACATGCATAAGAAGAACCCACCAGCCCAGAAACAATACAGGTGTACCTGGTATCTGATGAGCAGGGTTCCTGGCTATCGGCTGTCTCCTGGGCTAACTCCAGTCATTGCTGTCCTTTGTGAATGTCTTTCGTGTCTTTGTTGCAGTCTGAATAGAGCACCGGCAGGTTTAAGCCCTCCCCCAGCAGATGCAGCATGCCAGCTGGATATCTTTGGGCATGATGGTGACTCTCTTGGTGTGAATGGCACACAGGTTGGTGTTCTCAAAGAACCCCACCAGGTAGGCCTCACTGGCCTCCTGTAGGGCCATGATGGCCGAACTCCAGAAGTGCAGGTCATTCTTGAAATCCTGAATGATTTCCTAGACAAGGCACTGGAAGAGCAGCTTGCTGATGAGCTGCTTGAGGGATTTCTGATAGTGTTGAGTCTTCCGCAGAGCAACAGTGCCAGGCTGGTAGTGGTGAGGTTTCTTTACTCCCCTGTAGCCAGGGCACTTTTGCAGGCAGCCTTGGTGGTAAGCTGTTTGTGAGGAGCTGGTAGATTTTTTTTGGGCTGTTTGCTTTGTTCTAGCCATGTGCTGAAGAATAACAGCACTTAAAGTCCCATTGTGGCATTCGTCACCTGCTGTACCATCGAACTACAAATAGTCCTGCTACTTGATAATTCCAAATATTTTTTGGAAATGTTTTCTTTTTATTAAAGCAAGTAGATCTACAGTGATAAAGCAGTGATGTTGATGTTCACTGGGATTATGAGGTTTGTAGAAGAAAGTAACCAGCAACATTTCTAAAAATGTTGACTGTTTTTGTGTGTGTATTTGAGGGAGGGAGGGCAGAAAAGCCTGCTGTGGTGACAGGTGCCTGTGTTAGAAGGCCATCTAGTGCCATCCCTAGGTTTAAATAGGAGATGGGAAGTTTTTATTACTGACATGATTTCGGTAATACTGGTGTCCTAAGGACTAGCTATTAAAAATAAAATTGACAGTATCAGATTCAGGGGGGATGAAGTGATAGGTGAATTAATTAAAAAGCGTCAATTTGAGGGTCTTTATTAATTTCCTGAAAGAGACTTTTCTTCAAAGCAGTTATTGTTAGGGGTAACCGTGGCAACAATCCTCACAAATGCAGATGAACAATTTATGTGCTTGTCAGGAAAGTTATATAGGCATTTTGAGAATGGCAGTCAAGGGAGAGCCTGAAAACCTATGGAGGCACACCAGCTAAATATCATTGACTGAAAGCTGATGCTATGCCAAAATAGGATTAAATGGGAGAGCCACTACTACTTTCTAGTGTAACTGCAAAATAGCTGGCACTGATGACCAACTATAACAAGCATTTGTGAATGCTGGATGTTCACCACTGGTATAGAAGCCCTGGGGTACTGGATGCATTGTGGTACAATTGTGGGTTATATATTACCAAAGGTTTGAGACTGCATTTGTAAATTTGAATGCAGGCTCATAAATTTGTTGTTTCATTATTTTTGCCCCAAATTGTCAACATTGCCATCTTTATCAAAATCACCTTTTGGGATGTAGAAACACATTTTGAACAGTATTTGAAAAATAACAGCTGTCACTTTCATGAGATGCTGTAAAGAAACGGCCATGTTGTAAATTTGGGGTAAAATATTGAAAATTACCAAAGTTACGAGCCTGCATTTGCAAAATTCAACATAGGTTCATAACTTTGTTTTTTAATATTTTTACACCACATTTTCAATGGAGCCATCTTATGACCCCACCTCAAGAACAAGGGCTGAGAAAATTTTCAGCTCCTGCCCGAAAGGTGATTTCACACATGGACCACAAAATCACCTTTCGGGACAGAATTGCCTAATGTCATTGAAATTGTTCATGAGGTAGGGGTCACAAAAAAGGCATGTTGAAAATTTGGGGCAAAATTGGCACAAATGGCAAAGTTATGCCACTAAGTTCAAAACCCCATTGAAATACCTTGAACCGCATATCTGTTTCTTCAGTTTGCAGTCCGGCTTTGAAGAGTGAAGGTGTTTCTGCGGTCCACAGAAGATGATGGCATTGGACTCCCAGTGGGTAAGTAAAGGCTTGGGAAGGTAGGGTGGTGGGTGCCGAGTGGGAGGGTGGGGTGGAGGGACAGTAACAGCTGCAAAAGACATCGATGGTTGGTTTTCTTTTCAGGGTTTTAAAAAGCCATAAGGAGGTGTTTTTTTCCTTCCTGATCGTGACACTGGGGATTGTGCACCCCAGTGTCACTGCTATTTTAGGGGGGTTTGAGAGGGAGGGTTGGGTGGGTAGGATTGCAAAAGAAACAAAAAAACCAGAAGATGTGACAGCTGCGTTAGGAGTGGCATGGTAACTTACGAGGTGACGACACTGGGGATTGGGCACCCACAGTGTCAGTGTTATGTTGTGTGTGGGGGTTGCTGAGGACAGTCATGGGAGGAGGAGAGAAGAAAAAAAGAAAGAAAGAAAGAAAGAAAGAAAGAAAGAAAGAAAGAAAGAAAGAAAGAAAGAAAGAAAGAAAGAAGGAAGGAAAGAAAGAAGATGTGACCACGCACTGGGAGTGGAGCGGTAGTGCGCCAAGGGGGGTTTACTTATGAACTGGCAACATTGGGGGATTGGACACCCCCAGTTTCAGTGTTATGTTTGTTGGGGGGGCCAGAGGGAGGGCCAGCTACAGGGGACAGTCAAGGGGCCACAACTAATAGACATCAATGGCCATTTTCCTTTTTCAGCTGGCAGTTATTCCAGGCATTCCAGGCTGACCAACATGGATTAGCTTGGCTTGCAGGGCAGCGTACATCAAAGGGCAGAGCTGACCCATGACTGGGTTGGCTCTTTCTTTTGATATACATCAAGTTTCCACCCTGCAAGCCCAAACTCTGTCATGATCAGCGTGCTTGACGACTGGTGTGGCATGGGCTTGCCCCTAAAACACTGCTTTGCTTTGGACGAACAATGTCACACCCATCCAAGAGCAGTACTGTTGCAATACGTTCACTTGCACATGCGTGCATGGTGAATATAAAAAGGAGAATTACGTTAACGATAGCTGCCTCCAGGTTTTCATCAGTATTTTCAGCTGTTTTTGCTTTGCACTCTCTTTGTTAAGCATCATTCATTTTGTGACCAAGATGAAGTGGCATGTACCAGACAGTGCTTCCTAACCTTATTGGAAACTGTGGATATTAGGGTTAACTCCAGGCCAAAACCATGCAGCTCTATGCTAATTACTGTATTTGAAATCTGAAACAGTAGTAGTCAAGCCGACTGTTTTTTGCACCTGACCCGGTGCCCCAATTTGTTTTGCAACACAGGCATTCTAGGATCATAAGCATTGTTTTAGTGCTTTACTATGAGGGCAGCGGATGGCACCACATTTTATAAAATAAATTGATGATCTTAACAAATAAAAAATCTTTGGTGCATTGTCAGGGAGAGGCAGCACAAGCTCTGAGACTCAAAATGTGAAAAAGGACATTTTACCCAACAGGAGAAAGAGGATAATCTAAAATGGAATAAAAAAGAATAGAGTAGGAAGACATTTTCAGCATACAGTAGTATGAACTGCTTGTAAAGTAATGTGGGCAGGCCATTAGGACCAGAAGACCAGGAAGTCACAGCCAAAGACTTGGCCAGATATTTCCTGAAATTTCTGTGATATTTCTAGAGAAATCTCATGCTTTCTCCATTTACACAGTAGGGTCAGCAGAGAGAAACTCTGTTTTTGAGAAATCTGGTGCTTGACTGTTGGGATGGAGCACCTATATCTCCTACTGAGTATTGCTCACTTAATACTCACACTTCAGTGGACTGTTGCACTTTTAAAATGTCTCTTGCCAAATTTAGGTTTGTTAGCCATTTCAAAACTGCACAGTGCATTAGGATGTATTAACACATGGTCACTGGGCAAGATTCCTCCAGTCATAGTGCAGGACTTCTCATTCCCATTTTATAATTAAGCAGTAATATGTGACAAGGTGTGTTATATGATGGGATGACTCAGGTGCATGGTAAGTCACAAGCTTCAGGCCAAGTAATTCAAGCACCTGAGAAGTGATAATATTCTACAACATGAAACACACTGGTGTGTATTACTGCTGCTGCATAATGAAAACTAGTCATAATTTTCAATTCAATAGATTTATTTGAGAAAAACAGATTCCCAACTTTAAGTTAACAGATTAAAAAGCATTAGAATAATAATTAAACAGTTAAATTTACCTCAGTAATGCCTGCTATGCTGTGACTCTCAGCCGTCGAAGACACTCTCAGCGAATCAAGTTTCTTAACAAGTTAGGACTATTGTATATAATAGATACTACAAAATGACGAGAAAAAATCTAATAATTTAGTTGGTCAAGAGACATCACCTGACCGTGCATTAAATCTCCATAAATGCACAATCAGGTGCCAAATCTCATTCCCCCCCCCCCCAATAAACCTACAGAATTCAAAGTGGGTTAGGATAATGGCTGGAAACCCACATGAACAATAGAACAATTAGAATGTGAAGTCATGCATACTCTTTTCTGCATTTATTAAAGAGTAGGGTGACATTCACTCTGAGGGATATCATTGCTGATGTCAGTGATAGGGCTAGCTTGGAGTAGGTTTGAAGACCATGGAACTGTTTTATGTTGCAGTCAGCTTAATTTGTTCTAGTTGAGGTTTTATGTAGGTTTAAATGACAATTAGGTGTTTTAGATTTTGTTTGATGCAGTATTAGGCACTGCTAAGCAATTTAAATCAGAGATTGTAGTGAGAAAAAATTATTATGACCTACTGTGAATTGATTCCAGGCTCCCGGAATATATCTCAGTGCTCTAACCACTGAGCTGCAGGGTAACATGGTTGGGCCTGACATTCCTGAACACACTTCCTTTCTCTAGTATTGGATATCCTGTAACTAGGAATAATCAAGATGACAAGTAGATGTTTTTGGTGCAGTATTAGCTACTGCTGAACAATGTAAAGAGCACCTTTTCTGGTGGCAACAACAAAAACCAGGAAGGACCCTTACTTGCCCCAAATTCCATTGGTGCTAAAGTCATAATTTATATATGCCCGATTTTAGAAGGAAAGGGATTGTATTTTGGCTCCATGGAACCGAGTCGCTGATCCCTTCCACTTCCTCATACTGAGAGCTGCCCCTGCACTAGCACATTTTGTGATGTCATTATATGGAGAGTGCGGAGGCATGCTTCCTAGACATTAATGGGGCCATTTTTTTAAGTCCATTTTTTGTATTTTAGATGGCTATTCAGAACAAATCAAGGTAGCCGCCTAACTAACAAGGTTCTTGTTCGCTCTTGCGCAAAGTGAACATATTGCTGTGATACTGGATTTCAGTGGCATATCACTGTCGGGTCCAATGCAGCTCCAGCTCAGCAATGACAGTCTAATGAAAGTGAGGCTGATCATGATGCTACTCCGCTTGTTGATGGGCAGAAAGTGCATGTAGTTAAAAAGAGGTTGCCACACCAGCAGCTGTCTTCCTTCATCTGCATGATGCTGCCCACCAACCAGTTGAGCTGAGTCATTATAAAGAAACAGAAAACTTTTGAAATATTTTACATTATGAAGTGCTCTGCTTAACAGGGCATTTCAGAAAGCAGCTACCCAATATATGGATATCTGGATGTTCTTATGATGGCTGTGCTCTGTAGGGATCCCAGAAATGGACAACTGGATCTCATGCAGATTGGAGCACGTCGAGCTGCACTGGGGTCTTGGTGGGGAAGGTGATCGATCGGTGAGCAAGTCCACCATTCTTTTAAAATCCCTGTATAAGTGGGTGGAAATGGGCTTTAGGGTTTGAAGTAAAGTCTTGTTCTGTAGGAAGCCCAAAAAATGACAACTGGATCCCTTGCAGATTGGAGCCTATCGAGATATTCTGTGATCTTGGTGAGGAAGGCGATCAGTAAGAAAGTCTGCTGTTCTTTTAAAATGCCTCTGTAAGTAGGTGGAAAATGAAGCCCATGAACTGGAGGAAACGCAGATCCAAAACATAATAAAACAAAGTGAATGGAGACTGCTGAGTTGCAAATAGATTTCTTGTGCTTGACAAGAGGTGAAGCAAAAAAAAAAAACAGAATGCATCGTGATTCACGGCTGCTGATCCATGACCTGTTCTCAATACTGATATCACATTCGCAGACCCTTTGTTTCCAAAGGTGTTTTTTTCTTACTATCATATCACATTTGAGATTTGAGGGGAGATTTACTCGGCAGCCTGTTGCACCGATGTATGAAATGCTTGCCCCCCAGTCTGCTGTGAAAATCAGCTGGATGAAAAAGTTGCAAAGAACTTTCTCCGAGAGGTTCTCCTGGATAGGTGAGTGCCATGCTTCTGTGTTTCATGGACATCGGCAGACATACGCAGTGTACACAACAGTGTACACTTTTATTTTAACAAGGTAGCATTTCTGTCATTGAAGCTTTTTGGTTTATATTACAGTGTTTGAGCTGCTTGTATCTGATGTTGTGTAACTGTAATGAACAGGAATCTATTGTTCCACATAACATCCACCTTTGCCTACAGCTTGTCCCTTAATGTGTTTTATCTGGTTGACAGTCACGCTGTGAGAGGGTCGTGACTGGCTAGAGGGGGAAGCACAGCCACACACACAAGCATGACTGGTTAGCGTGCCTCCAGATGCTTGCTGCAGTTTGTGTTGGGTGGGCTGCTCAAAGGAGTGTATACTGGTAGCAGTCTACCAGCGCTTTGGTTTGTGGATATGTTCTAGGTGTACCAAGCAGAACATTGCTCTAGCAGTGGCAGTCAGAGGAGAAAGAAAGTGTCTCAGCAGCAGCAGTGATTGAAGGTTTAGCAGCAGTCACGTTCTGGAGCCTTCATTTCAAGAACTTTCATACCAGAGTCAGAAAGACGAGTAGCTGCACAGTTAAACTGCTTCCTCTCTGCTCCATCAATTATGTTCCCTGTTGTGTGTGAAATAAATAATGTCTCTGACTCCCCCATGACCAGAAACCACCAACAGAGCATTTTCTTTTGTCTTCAAGTCCTCCTACACTGCACTGCCTCATACTGTTATTGTTGTGCCCCTGCCCCAGCCAAATGTGCTTTATTAACAGCTTTGTAAGGCATGTAGTTCTGGCCATAAAGGGGGCTCTGGCTGTTTAGTCTTTGTTGTGCACCGCTGTCACAGCTAGAAGCACTTAATAGAACTCTTCCGCAAGGTGCTCACAGTCTGGATATAATGGATGAGGGGGGGAGGAGGAAACACATTTCTTGAGTGAAACTCTCTCTACCTTCATTTAATTGATAACCAGAAAATAGCATTCGCTAATTTCTACTGTACTGCTAACTATAAAATTTACACTTCCATGTGGTGCTCAGAGTCTAGCCATCTGGGAGGGAGTCCAGGGAAGTACATTTCCTTAGAGAAAAAAACTCACACCACCTGATGACCAATAAGCTGCATTCTTTTATCTCTAGTGCACTGCTAACTATATGGTTTCTATTAATTTCCATCAATCTTTTCCAAATTGCACCACAAATGTAATAAAGTAACTAAAACTAGAAACAGGTCCGTGTCAGGTTTGTCTAACTAACATTTATCTATCTGTAGTCTGCTCTTGTCTGTATAGCTCTCCATTCTTCTATTGGCATTTTTCAAATAAAGATGGATGATCACAAGCTGTTTATAGATTTTTTTCTTTGTCTCTTTATTTTAATCCACAAAATGCATAGAAAACATTGAATTTGTTGTATCTTATGAAATATTATTTGTGCAACACATGAAATAGTTAATATTTAAATATCACAAATAATGCATCATATACTTGGCCTTCAGCACATTACCTTAAAAAAATAAATCTGAGAAAGTTGCGCTATGAAGGCAGTATGCATTTCTTTGAACTTTATTGTAGGCTCTTACCATTTCCAGTGGCCTAGGTTAACTTATCTATTATTACTGATGCCTCTCTGGGAAAACTCTCAACGCAGCTGGCATGTTTCAAGTGAACAGTTGCATGCAAGAAACTCATTACAGTAATATGATGTTATTAGAGCTGCGTAATAATTTATGCTCACAGCGATATTGTTGGCAGCAGGCACTAGCATTTATGACTGGATCTACAATTTAAGTGAAAGCCTATACAGAACTCACCTTTCTGTCCCTGCAATTAATGTTATTTAGCGGATTGCAGGTTTCAGTGTTGGAGGAAGGAGGATATGATGTTGTTGCCAAATTGCTAGAGGTGCAGCCTGCCAAAATGGGGGACATTAGTCATATCTGGAACTGGCTATCGCAATAAAGAACATGAAGACCAAAGTGCACTTTCAGCTAAATCCAGCCAAACTGCACACTTCTTCCAATCCCAACTCAGACTGTGGCAGATCATGCCTCTCCACCATGCCACCTCCACCATCTGATCACTAACATAGAAGCAGCTCCCTCCCTTGAAACTCCAGGTTCTAATCTGCTAGCCAGCTCCACACTGTGTTGTTTACCTTCCCTGTATATCTGATGCTGGGGTGAGCTGCTGTTTGTTGCCCAGCTTGGGGAGCAGCAGTATGGGGTGAGAGAAGGCAAGCTGCCCACCATCCAGCTCGGTGCACAGTTTTTCTTGGGACTTGGTAAAAATTGGACCTCTGGACTGGACCAGATCAGTAAAATCTGGACTGGTCTGTTCAGCCAGACCAGGTGTTAGTTGCACTGATATTGCTGGTCTGGCCACTCTGGTGGTCACACCAGTCTGGTTTTTACCTATCTGGTCAGGTTCCGGTGATCTGGTTTTCATCCCATCCTAGGAAGGGGCGAAGCCTGCACCACCAGCACTGGACCAGACCAGATAGGTAAAAAGCAGATTAGTCCATCTACCCAGAGTGTCCAGACCAGTGACATTTGTGCAAATTGCAGCCAGTCCAGATTTTACTGGTTCATTCTGGGTCTGGCGGTCTAGTTTTCATGCATACCTGCATTGCTTTCAAGGGGGATTGGAAATGGATAGCCAAGCACTCAGAGCAGTAAGCACAGTCAGTACGCACACTTCTTCAAAATAGGGAAGGGGACAGGGACTGATTGTTTTGGTGCTGGAATAATAAAGTGACCATCTCTTTTGTTCTTGAAAGTCAGTAGAAAAATGTAATATTTATCTTGTGTGCTTCTGTTTACTGCGTTCAAATCATTTAGGATTTAACCAAGCAAGGCCCCCCCCCAAAAAAAATTCTTACTGTACTATACTGCAAGTGTGTGTGGAGAGGATGAGCAACACTGGAGACAGCCAGTGATTTTCAGGTGGGCAAAATGCAAATGTTTGGTGATCTGAGAAGAGAAATGATACTGCCCCCATACAGATCACTGGTGAGGTCTCACCTGGAATACTGTGCTCACTTCTGGAGTCCTCACCTGACAAAGGACATAGAAAAGCCTGAGTCAGCACAGCGAAGGGTCACTAAAATGATCCAGGGCCCACAAGGCAGGTCCTATGAGGAATGTCTGGAGGACTGGAATATGCTACCAAATAAAGGAACACAGCACTCACCCACGAAAACATCAACACTAGTCTAAGAAGGAAGATCTGATACTCCAAAGAAGAAGGTAATCAATAAATCCTCTTTGTTACAGAGCAAACTGGCAGTGCCCTGAACATGTACTCACTGGCAGCAAAAAGAGAGGGTGGGACCTGATGGTGACCTATAAGTTTCTAAGGGGTATAAAAAGAGCGAATAGTGAAGACCTAATTATTAGAATTAGGGACGTATTCATAAAGGGACATGACTTGAGGCTGGTGGGGGAGTGGGGATAAATTCAAGAGGGATGAGAGGAAGTTCTCCACAGAGAGGGTGGTGGAACTGTGAAACAGATAAGCAGTGAAAGTGGTGTGGGTAGGTTCTCATAATGGGTTCAGATACAGCTGGGACGGAGCAAGGGGACTCATAGTCACACTAGCAGGAATTGGGGGGGGAGGGATGCAGGGTGTGGAACAGAGGGGGATTACCCTAGGTCGGACATTAGGTCAGGTGTGATAGTAATACCATGAGCAGACTCAATGGGCCCTCCATCTTTATCAGTCATCATTTTCAATGTTTGGGATGACGAGGTTAGTCCATTTGGTGGGGGTGGTCTTGCTGAATCAGAAAGTGTGTCCAGTACTGAGAGGCACACAATGCTGTGTCCCTGAAGACACCAAAATGTGAAGGTGCAGAAAAAAAAAGATTGGTTCATTGCAGTGGTCTTAAAAAGGAGCTGGAGGTAGGAGGTTATAAAACAATAAAGGGAACAGCAGATACAAATGATAGGATAATTGAAACATTTATGTGTCAAGGCTCTGAATAGCATGCCTAGATCCCACAGCACTTCTGGCCCTGCTGATGAAGTACCAGTGAGGCAAGAAGCACTGGGGGGTCTTGGCATGCTTTCAAAGCCTTCCCTCACTAAATAAATGTTTTAATTGTCCTTACTGCTTTGCCTTTTACACGATTTATTGTTTTTATATCGAGGTAGCAGCCCACATGTACTGCAGCAGCATGGTTAGAATCAGGTGGACATGGCAGACTGGCATTTAGGAGCTTCATTATAGGATTATTCAATCCCAGGGCTTATGGGGTGATGAGGTCATAGATCCTTTCCCAGGTCACTTCAAATAGATTGGGTGAGATCATGGTAGGAGTGATGGGGAAAAGAAAATGAAGCCATTGCTTCACACTGGCCCTTTGAGTTAAGTAGCCCCAGAGCTGTTATGTAAAATCGGTCTATTTTTTTTAACAGAGCGTATATTTTCCCTTTATATTACATTTTTGGTTCTGGCTCTGAATTGCCTGAGCCGGTCGAACTGGAAAAGCCAACGTACACACCCCTACGAGAGCATATGTAGTGGTTATTAGATACAGGTATTTTTCATTGCATTTCAGTGGGAATTCAACTATTACATATTACAGCAGAGGCTTCACTGATTTTATAACACTACATGTGAGTTTCATTTTATGTCATTCGTGTGCTGCTTCATTTCATAAATATGTTACAGTTTAACAATTTTCTAAAATATTTCTATTTCTTCAAGAATCAAAGCAAGAGTTAAATATCCTTTATTGTCCTATGTGTACAGTATGTCACCACAGGTTAGAGTCGGGGGAAGAAGCAGTGGATAAGCAATCTGAGATGGCAGCACGTTGGGGGTACTGAGTACAAAACTGAATTTTCTGGTTACACAACTGTGGGTGTCTTTCAGACTTGTCTGTCAGTCTGTAGGTGAGAGGGAGAAAAAGAGGCACAGCGCCCAGCTCACTGCCCGGGCAGGGCACAATCTTGTAAGTGGGTTTCTTCTGTATTGTATTGTATATGGGGAGATATATTGTGCTGAAAGTAAACAGGCAGACAACTTCCACTCCTAGTATTACCAGCAGTAGTGCTCCTTAGTGGCTGTTGGTGGACCGTTTGTCTGTCTCAGTCTCTGCTCAGCATAGCATCGGAGCCGTAAACTAAAAACACATGAAAACTCACATTTATTGAACTGAAGACTATAGGTACCGTCTGTCTGTCTGTCACTGCAACAGAAATCTTTGTTTCATCATCAAACCCCTAATTCAGAGGGAGGAGGATTTTCTGTGATAGTGGAGAAAGTTAATGTTTCTTGTATTACTAACTTTCAAAGCTATATTTGATGATCGCTCCCACAAAATGTGAAATAAAAAAAAAAGAAGTAAACTATAGTACCAGTGTTGGGATAAGCTGTGGGAGTTATAGAGGTCCACATGGTTCTTGACTGTAAATAGAGCTGCCTCACCCTGATCATTATAAGTAAATGAAAGTGATGATGTATGAGCTACAGGTTCTTCACTTCAGAACTCTGGGTGCTGAAATAGACCAGATGGCTGCCACCCCCCACCCCAATAATTTAAATAATGCAGTCTATATAGAATCTTATCCCCACCACATCTAACTCACTGAGTGTTAGCATTAGATGAAGTCAGTGCTGTCCTAGGTCACTTGGCAATGTTTAAAGGGTGCTGGCATAGGGTTTGGCCCCTTTGTGACACACACACACACACACACACACACACACCAATAGTTATTTCTTTGGTTTTTGTTTACCGATTGAAATATATTGGAAGACTGTGTAAAAACAGGACCCTAGAGCAGAACCCCACTGAAAAGGATATGTTACATCTAAAATGATCTGTCCTAGAAAACTACAGTATAAAAGGAGGACCACACTTAAAACAAGATATTGCATCTCACCTCTATTGTACTGAGTAAATGCAATATAAACTTTGTAAAATGAGGACTCCAGTGCAGATGACATATTACATCTCATCTGGGACCAGATGTTCAAAACTTTGCCCGACTGGCAAAGTGATTGCACCCTGTTTGTCTGGGGTTTGCGTCCATGCGCAGTATTGAAAGCTTTTGCCTATGCTAAGAGGGTTACAGCACACAAAGAAAAATCATGTATCAGTAGGTAAAGGGTGGGGTGGAGACAGGAATACTGGCACAGCATGATATTCAGAGCACTTGCACTGAGCAAAAGGGTTAGTGCAGGCCACTTTGTGCAGTGCAAATACTGCCAATGAGAAGCTCAACTTACTCTGGGCAACCCTAGTGGCAGGCAGAACAACTGCAGACAACAACCATGTTGGTGGCTGGCAGAGCACGCCTGCCCCCTAGTGATGAGTGCCCCCCCATCCCCAATCCCCATCACCATGAAATGAAGATATGTCCCTGGTGTCAGGTTGTCCCCCAACCCCGATCACCATCCTTGTATATGTACAGTGAATCCCTGGTGCACAGTAGTTCCCCCACGCTCCAGTCGCCATCCCTATATACTGTATGTACTGTGAATCCCTGGCACCTAGTGATCCCCCCACCCTCCGATCACCATCCCTATATATGTACAGTGAATTCCTGGTGCCTAGTGGTCCCCCCACCCTCTGATTACCAGCTTGGTACAAGTACAACCATTTCCCTGGTTTCTAGTGATTCCCCCCTCCAACTGATCACCGGTCTGGTACATATACAACCATTTCCCTGGTTTCTAGTGATTCCCCCCTCCAACTGATCACCGGTCTGGTACATATACAACCATTTCCCTGGTTTCTAGTGATTCCCCCCTCCAACTGATCACCGGTCTGGTACATATACAACCATTTCCCTGGTTTCTAGTGATTCCCCCCTCCAACTGATCACCGGTCTGGTACATATACAACCATTTCCCTGGTTTCTAGTGATTCCCCCCTCCAACTGATCACCGGTCTGGTACATATACAACCATTTCTCTGGTGTCTAGTGGTCTCCCCCATCGATCACTGGCCTGGTACATGTATAACCATTTCCCTGGTGTCTAGTGGTCCCTCCACACCACTGGCACTGACCACCCACCCTGCCAACCCCCCTTCACCTGAAGCGTCAGTGCCGCAGGAGTCCATACTGCAACCGGCACAACCCTCCTCTCACCTCCTCAGCCAGCCACCATATGGACAGACAGGGAGCGTGCAGCCTATGTACTGTACTGTACAAAAATTGTGTACAGTTAATGGCAGTACTTCAGGTATTATAAATGTTTGTCAAGTATAATTACAGTTGTTTAAAAAGAAGATCCTGTTTATAATAGCAAACTAATTATTTCACAAATAATATCAGTGTGCACGTGGGAACAAAAGGAGTCCAGAAAGCAGTCAGGATTTGAAGAAGTCAAAACAAAATTTATTCCTTTAAGCAAGTAAACATATAGGGGATTAGAACGGAAAACAAAAGAAGTACATAAATTAAAATATTCCAGCAGTCAGAATCACTGAAGACATCATACCTAGAACCAAGCTAGGCATCTGGCAGGTACAGCTTCCTACCACACACTGATCAATTCAGCTTAAATCCTTCCTTTACATACAGAATGTGGAACACATGACAGGTTTAAGGTCCTCCCAAACAGAAGATAAACTAGAATATATTGTTTATACAGCTTTAAATGAAAATTCAGATTTAATGTAAGCATTCTTTAGTTGTTTAAATTATAATCAGCTGCAGAACAAACAAAAAAATACCCTTATTTCTTTTATTTTCAATATTTCTGAGTAACCTAGGCTCCTCCCATCAGCATTAATTATAATAAGGGTGTAGAGGGGGCCGAACGGCTCTATAGCAAAAATGGAGAGCTGAGGGAAGGGTCTGGGAAACTGCTGAACACACAATTGCTGTGAAGTAAGTTTTATCTTTCACATTTAAACCCAACAGTAATATTATCTGCACACATAATTCAGCACTACAAGCATTTAAACCATTGCAGCAGCAACTACAGTGAGATAATGTGAGTTTAGATGTGATAAGCTAAGTTATAATTGCCATGTATCTCTCCTTGTAACCCTGTCTAAACAGCTGGACATAATGGCTGCACTTAAAAAACAGCAAGATGCTGCCTTGCACTGAAATTCATGAGTAGGGCTTACAACTGCAGTCATTTTACTCACACCCTTCTAAAATGAACTGAAAGTGTTCTTCTTTCTAGGATTGCTAGCGCTTGCAGGAAACAAGAACTGCTTGAATTTCTTTATTTTAGCTGAATGTAGCATTATGTTGCGATTCACAGCATTATGTGCACATTCTTAAGATTGACATCGCTCGCGTCACAAGAAAAGTAAGCGCACATGCATCATGCAGTTCACTGAAAATGACTTTTCTTTAACAAAACAGAGTTTCTTAATGGCATGGGACATAAATACAAGAGGAAAGGAAATAAAAAACAGTAAGAGAAAGACTACACATAGGAGGCCACCCTATGGTAGGGGAAACAAAGTATGAAAAGATTGACAGAGAAAGTACAGATAAAGAAGAAAGGATTACTGTTGCAACAGATTTTTGGAATGTATTTACAGCCCCATTATCAAAAAGAAATCTCGGCATACCAAACCAGCACTTCTCCAGGGATTTTTAAATGATACCCAGTAGCATAGAAAATATTAAAGTGTTGGGGGGTCTCTGACCCTACTACAACCAGCAAGCAAGATTATTTTTTTTTCTTAGAATCCAAAACTAGCAGATATTAAACATTTACAAAAGTGAACATTCAGCTGCAGCGAGAGGCAGGGCCACCAACACACAAACCTGTGGTGAACATAAAATCACAAATCAAGTTGGATAGCGAATGACAGGTATTTATTGTGGCAAGTCAAACAAAGACACTACATCAGAGACAACCTGAGTGCTTCGAAGCCAAATTGATTATTCCATAGAAACATAGTATACACGTTTGCAGTGTCATTCAGATGGCGGGCTGGCTGAGGTTTTTCTGCCTGCCACATCCAAAGGCTTTTTAGGTTGAGTCAAGTACTGGACAGCAGGTGGTGGGTGCTGAGTGAGTGAATTGGGCAGGAAGGGTAAAGTCATTTATTTTACAATAATGATTAAAGCAAGATGGGGTACCACTGGACTAAATGGTTGATTTCTATTCACATTGGTGTCAGGGTAGGGGGAGTGCCACTGGATTACAAGGCTAATTTCAGTTTATATCAGGAATCAGAGTCTCACTGGATTACCTAGGTAATTTTATTTCATAACAGGGATTGGGGTAATTGGGTACCACAAGACTTCTATTAATTTATACATTAGTGTACGGGGATCAAGTTAGGGTGGGGGCAATTGCTGACACTCTGCACAATGCCTTCATGCATACATATGCATGGAGGCATCATGCAGAGCTGATGTTGGCCATATAATGGCATGCAAATAGCCCCTTAGCAATTTGCATGCCATTTGTGGTCATTGAAAAGCTGGCCTCTGAATGTGGCACCCAGGGGCAAAGGCATTACTCCATTTGGGATGAGCTATCACCTTTTACTCCTGGGTGCCTGTTTCCAGCAGGGGGCTGTGGTATACTACACTTAGGCACTTTCATGGTACTACCACAACTCAATATTTGTACTTGCTGCCTTATATGTGCCTCCCAGATAACCAAGTGCTATTTCAGGCAGCTCAAATGGCCTGTCTGAATATAGGGGCCTCAAGTTTTAGTATGTGCATGCTGTGAGGTTGGGTGTTCAGCTAGAATGGTTGGAAATTTTAAATAGTGTGTTTTTCAAAAACAAAAGATAATCTACTAATATAAATACGAACATACGAATGTGCCAGCAGAAACAGACCACCTGGTCTATCTAAGTCTGCTCAAGTGTGCAGCCAACACCCCTAGTTTGCAGCTGCCCCCCTTCCCTTTGTCATGCCACTGCCACCCTCACTCTCCCCAGTTCCCTGTCCCATGCCCTTTTGAAGCTGTTCACAGATTTACATGATACCACCCATTCTGGGAGGGCATTCCACTTTGCTACCACCCTCTCTGTGAAATAGTGTCTCCTCATTTCCTTCCTAAATCTTCCCCCCTCCATTCTTAGCCCATGCCCTCTGGTGACCCCCCTCCTTAACTTAAAGACCCCATCTGCCCCATCCTTATTGATTCCCCTCAGATACTTGAATGTCTCTATCATGTCTCCCCTGTCCCTTCTATCCTCCAGGGTGTACATATTGAGGTCTCCCAGCCTGCTGTCATAGTCTCTCCCCTCCATTCCACATATCATCTTTGTTGGCTCCTCTGCACCCCCTCCAGCAGCCTGATATCATGCTTTAGGAATGGCCTCCAAAACTGCACACAATACTCTAAGTGTGGCCTTACCAGTGATCTGTAGAGGGGCAAGATCACCTCACTTCACCTGGATGAAAACCCCCTCGCTATGCACCCCAGCATTTTGTTCACTTTTGCAGCCACTCTCCTGCACTGGGCAGTGTTGTTTATGGTCCCCGTTATCATTACACCAAGGTCTTTCTCCTCCTCAGTGATCCCCAGCTTAACCCCCAGCCAGTATTCTCTCCTTGGGTTCTTCACCCCAAAGTGCATAACCTTACACTTCTTTACATTGAACCCCAGCTGCCACCTCTCTGACCACTCCTCTAGCTTGCTTAGTCCTGCAGCTGCTTCCACCCTTCCTCTCCATCCACCACTGCTCTGATTTTGGTGTCGTCAGCAAACATGCTTACCTTGCTCACCACCCCATGTCCAATGTGTAAATGTGTAAAACAATGACACAAAATGAACCCCAGATACTGAGGTGATCAGTCTACATGATCCTGCTCTTCAGGTGTGTTAGTTATGCAAGTTTGCATTCTTTTTTCACTCTTTACCCCAAATCGATCACATTTCCCTTTGGAGTCAAATTTGAGTTGGAAAAAAATAAACACTTAATAGACAGTAAATGGTGCTCCAGAGATGTCTCTTGGCTAATTAAGAGCATCCTACATAGAAACATAGAAACATAGAATTTGACGGCAGATAAGGACTGCTTGACCCACCCAGTCTGCCCATTTCCCTACCTGATGGATAAGCTTCAGATTCTAGTTAATCAACAGCTTACTTCCTCCTGCCCCCCACTAGAATTGCCTTATGCCTGTCCCATGCATTCTTGAATTCTCTCACTGTTCCTGACTCCACAGCCTCCTCAGGAAGGCTGTTCCATGCATCCGCAACTCTCTCTGTGAAAAAATACTTTCTAACATTACCTCTGAGCTGTCCCCTCTATCTTCAAATTGTGCCCCTTGTTCTTGCACATCTCTTCTTCTGAAAGATACTACCCTCTTGTACCTTGTTAATTCCCTTGAGATGCTTGAAAGTTTCTATCATGTCCCCCCTCTCCCTCCTTTCCTCAAGGGTATACATATTAAGCTGCTTTAGTCTCTCCATGTATGTCTTCTGGTGCAGACCTTGCACCATTTTGGTTGCCCTCATCTGAACAGACTCCACTCTGTCTATGTCTTTGCAGAGATGGGGTCTCCAGAATTGCACGCAGTACTCCAGATGGGGTCTCACTGACTGTCTGTAGAGAGGGATAACAACTTCCTGCTTTCTACTGTTGATGCCTTTCCCTATGCATTCCAGTATCCCCCCCAGCCCTCCTTACTGCTTTCTCACATTGCTTGCCCACCTTTAGGTCATCTGTTATAAATACTCCTAGGTCTCTTTCGATTTTTGTTGTTGTTATTAACTCATCCCCCATTGTGTACTTTTCCCCTGGGTTTTTGTCTCCCAGATGCATTACCTTGCACTTCTTTGCATTGAATCTGAGCTGCCACATATTTAACCATTCCTCCAACCTTGACAAGTCCCTTTTCATTCTTTCCACCCCACCTTGTATATCAACCCTGTTGCATATCTTTGTGTCATCTGCAAAGAGGTATACCTTTCCTTCCAGGTGCTCTCCAGTGTCACTTATAAAGATATTAAAGAGGACCGTCCCAGTGAATAACCCTCAAGGGTACCCCGCTAGTTACCCTCCTTTCTTCACTGTGGACTGCTTACTATTACCCTTTCCGTTCTCTTGTCTAGCCAGTTTTTTTATCCAGGCTACCACCTTGGGACCCACTCCAAGGCTGGCCAACTTGTATATTAATCCTTTGTGTGAGACTGTGTTGAATGCCTTGCTAAAATCTAGGTAGGCCATATCCACAGCCCCTCCCTGGTCTACTACTTTGGTCACCCAGTCAAAGAAATCTGTTAGGTTCGTCTGACATGACCTGCCTGCTGTGAAACCATGCTGCCTTGGGTCCTGTGCCCCACTGTGAAACCATGCTGCCTTGGGTCCTGTGCCCCACTACTTCTACTCTAACTTCTTCGGGTTCCAGAACCATTTAGCTTTGCTTCTCCATTCTGAAACCCTAAAAAGTCACATGTATACACTCTTGATTATCCAAGAAACATAAAGCAAGTCAGAAATATTATTATTTCTATAAGAGAAATCACTTCCTTTGCGGGTTGTCAGTACCTTAGGTGATGTATGTTTATTTTGTCAAGATTAATGTTACAGTACATTTTGTGTGAATCCACTGTGCATCATTTGTATGGTCTTTGTAGTTGTGTAGTTAGTGGATTGTAGTACTGGTTGTAACGTTCCCCTATGCAGTTGCACAACAGGGCACTAGCACTCATGTCCAATGTACACCTGGGAGTCCCTGACAGGAACATCTTCCTCTCACTCTCAGCTGTTACATTACTGCTCACACTCTGTTTCTTCATTGTTGAAGCTATCATTGTAACTTTCTATGGGTGGTATCGACAGCTGGCACCTGGCCATATATTCTCAGGGATGTCGGTTCGGATAACTGTCAGACAGAGGAGTCACCGTAGCTGGTAGCAAAATTGATAAAAGTCCTCTGTGACAGGGCACCTTTGCTGCCTGTGGTAATATCTGTAAAGCCCTCTAAGAGCAGGAGTCAGCACTGTGCACTGCAGTATCAATAAAGCCCTCTAGGCAAAGCACTGCCACTGCAAGCAATAATGTACAGTACATGTTTGCAAGTGTGTGTGTGTGTGTGTGTGTGTGTGTGTGCACACGCGTGCATGCACATGCAAGTATCTCTGCGATTGTGTGTGTTTACGGATGTACTGTCATTCAAACCTTGTCACCACTCAGTGCCACTGGTACCTTGATTGCATTTATGCACACTGACCTGTTGAAACAAATGGATACATGCCAGTGGTAGCTCATTGCACTTCCCTGTGACAGACTTCTGTATGCGTCTCTCATGGTAGACTCCAATGCCCATGGCAAGGAGGAGGCTTGGGCGTGCATGGTAAAGGCACGGTGCTTAGACTTTAAGGAGCTGGTGCTGCTTGCCATGCTGCCTGAGTGCCTCCTTGAATGGAGACAGAGTAGCGTTGTGATATCATGAGCTTCCACACAACATTGTCCCCCTAATGTGAAGTGTTGTTGGCATTACACCTGGGAGATGGGAGGGACTAGAAATGGGAAGAGTGAAGTCTGCGCCTACCCACATTCCATGTGCCCTTTGTAAGGCCTGGGGCTGCACACCCCCACATCTGATCATGGGGGAGGTATAGGCCCACAGCTAGGCATGAATCCCCAGGGAGCAAAAGGGCTGAATCTGAAGATGTGTCAAAGACTCTGCATAGTGTCAAGGTAGTAGCTGATTGCTGAGCACAAGGTAGAGTGAACCCTTCCTAGGAAACAAAAGTAAAAACACAATGGACGTATCTGACTCTACCTAAATCTGATGCAGATTATTTTTTTTCACATAGTTTGCATATTTGAAGTTCCAGTCCAGAATAATGGGGTGACTTTTTCAGAATGGTGGAAAAGGGTCATCAAATGACTCAAGCACAATATTCATCAATATTGAGCAATACCATCGCACATTAGTGCAGGAATAGAAATCAGAGGTTTCAGAATCGCTAACATCCTAAATTCAAACTAGACCTTAGTTTGGAAACTTACTGGGAACTTCTTTGCTAGTAGTACATAAAACTGCCTCAAAACTGGTTCTTAAAATAAAATTTAACATTGCTAACAATTTGACTTTGGTTGTGTATGAATAAGCTTCTATGCCAATCAGCATGCATTGTGTCTGATATAGTGTTCATGGAACAACTTGCACATGCTTAGACATGACAAAATCTGAACCCTCTGGTCACCCCATCACAGGAGGAGATGGTAGAGTATTTAAGAGCAGACCAGTACCTTTCAGGCTACTCGACTGGTGTAGATCAAAATGAGCATTAGATAAGACAAATGAAAAAAAAAAAAAGTGGCCCATACTGTATTGATCATATAGTATTCATTTTGTAAACTGATGGAAAGAAACTATGCAGCGCTGAAGAGCCTGTTTGTGAATGCTAATAGCTTGTGGTGGGGGAAGGGGGAGCTAGTACAGTCGCAGAACTACTCCCATTGATAGGCAGCAGAGGAAATCCATTACAATGAATGAGGTATTGTGGAAGCTGTAACAATTTGGGATCAGCAGGCATACTGCCAGATTCAAACTGATAAAAAAGGTCAATAGCAATGCACCAAAAATTAGAGAGGAAAGAGCAAGGAGGACCCTGCTGGGAGGCAGCCAACAATAGTGTCTGCATTGTCTTTCTGCACAAATGCAGCATCAGCCCAGTGTGCTTCCAGTCAGAGATTTTGCAGAACCAAGAGAGCAAATGGCTGTATAATATTTTTTTTTCATTATGTAAGCTTGATCTGCCTCATTTTATTATTTTTTTATAGCTGCAATTTTTATTTCAGTTCAAGACATGACAGAAGTACATCAAAACAGTTGATAAAGTATAGTGTACTAATAAACAGCGATAAGCATAATCAGCTATGGACAGTGGTGTGAGCATTGTCACGTAGACATGTGTCACTCTGGTATTATGATACAAATTTGTATAACGAGTCAAAAGGCAGATGAATTATGAGCAAAAATTCATGTTATGGAAGAAACATTGGGTCCCTGTCTAATTTATACAAAGCCCATCTGTATCATACTTCATCAAAAACATGCAAAATGAGTATTAAATTGTTAGCTGTTCTAATCAGTAAATCGGATCCACAATATTGTACCACTGGTCAAGTGTAGGTTTCTTAGGTGTAAGCCAAAGCCTGGTAATTACCAATTTGGCACAAGCCAACAGAATCAGCTAAAGTTTTAACTTTCTACCTCCAGTTCTGTGGGATGGGGAGGGATGGCTAATGATGCCAAAGGTTGTGTTGCCAGCTGGGGCATATTAAATACTTCTTCAGTGACTGTGTCCACCTGTAGCCAATATGTTCTAATTAGGGGACAGTCCAAAAAGACATAGAACTGATCTACATGGTTAGTTCTACATTTTCTCCAATAACTACCAGAGTTAGCTCCCCTATTACTTAGATTGGGCTGCAGGGGTTTTGAAAAATCTCACCCTGCATTTCCAAGAAAATTCCCTAAGGTAGAGAGCCACAGTGACTTTATATGCTAGGAGGGCATATTTAAGGATTGTTTCTACCATGTGGCTAATCTGGTGTTTGAAATTCCATCCCTGAAGTACTGAGTTCACAGAGTCAGTAACAAATATCAATAAGACATAAGACCAGGATACAAAGTCCCTGTCAAGTGATGACGTACCTCTCCTCATTGGTTACTCATGAGTAATTCTATAAGTATACCAATTTTTTCTAGCAAATGCCTCAGCTCAGGTCTCTAACTCATTAGGTACGAATGGACCTATAGGTATCGAAAACTATCTTAATGAATCAGGTGGTATTTGCTTTGAAGGACCTGGAAGGGTAAAACACCATGTGTATCAAGATGTGGATGAATGTAGGTGAGACCCTGCTTGTGCTATTGCCTCAAAAAATTGTCTGCTGTATTCAGTGGGCAACTTCGGTCATATGCAATGGCTTGGAGCCATACTAACTGATCAGATAGTCAAGGTAGTTTACAAAGGGAGTGCCATGCTTGCTAGGGGACGACCATATAGGTGCAAAACGAGGAGAGTGGCAGATACCCCACTGGCTGAACATATATTTTTTTGACGGTATATAAATCATTAAGAGCAAATTCTAAGGATTTCCAATAGGCAATAAAATGTCTTGTACTCCAAAGGCATATGAATGGGAGAGTAACCCTGTCCTTAGTTTGAGTGAGATATAGCAAGAAGAGATGGATCCTTTGGTATTCACATCCTAACAGAAACCTAGATTTTAACTGATCCCAGGATTGAAAATAAGCCTTATCAAACATCAGTATTAATGTCATAAGATAGTACAAAATCCTTGGTTAAATATTTTGCTGTACTGTCTCAAGCCTCCCCCAAAAAACTGAGACTGAAATGGACCAACAAAGGAGGTCCTCCGTTATTGTCTTGGCCATAGGCTCATAATTCAGAAGTTCTAAATAAGTTACATTTTTTGTTATTTGGACACCCAAATATTTAAGTGTTTCTCTCGACCGGAGAAAATTAAAACCATCTCAGGTGGGTTGCAATCATATATTATTATGTGTAATAACCTCTGTTGTGGAACAATTCAACATAAACCCAGCGAAGGACTCATGTTGGGCAAACAGGTCCCTTAACCAGTGGTAAAGAGGTGGCAGGGGAGACAAGAGTCAGCAAAATATCATCAACAATGATATTTTGTCATCCTTTCCTCCACCAACTGGAACCTCCTCTGTCCCTGGATCCTTTCCAATGGCTGCTGCTAATGGATCTATGTAGAGGGCAAAAAGGATAGTGGGTAGGAGACAGCCCTGACATGTACTTCACTTTAAGTAGTCTGGAGGGGGGGAGGGAACCATTAACTCGGGTAAACCTGGGGAGAATGGTGCAAGTTCTGAAACAGAGTAATTAAGGGTTTGGTTAAGACAAATCTAACATACTAACATACTAAAATGCCAGCAGAATAGTCTTAACGGTCTTTCGCGTCTGCTCGTTTGGTCAGTCCCCACCCTGGGAGCTGACCTTGCTTCCCCCCTCGCCCTCTCTGGCTTCTCACTTCCCAGTTCCGGATATTCTCGCTGCATTGCATTTTTCTTCCAGAACCCTTCCCCCTGTACTGGTCCCACCCTCTCTTGAACCCCTCCACTGTCTCTGCCTCCACCAGCCCCCTAGGCAGTGCATTCCATGGCTCCACCACCCTCTCAGTGCAGAAGCACCTCCTCCTTTCACCCCTGAATCTTCCCCCCTCCAGCTTCCACCCATGCCCTCTAGTGGCCCCCTCATCCTTCCTTCGAAGCACCCTGACTGCTCCTCCCCTATTTACCCCCCTCATGTACCTGAAGACCTCTATCATATCCCCCCTTTTTCTTGTCTAGCAGCAAAGGGAGAAGGCAGTAAAGATGTGTCACCTACACCAATATAAAGATCTTATATCAAAATTAAGGATCAATATGGGCTTATACGATTGTGGGCAATGGGGGCCTTTCTGAGGCTTAGGTATAGCACGCAAAGTTGCAAATCACTGTGAGGCTGGGGGATCATCACACTTCTGCAGGGATGGAAATGCACTTAGAAAGGTAGGGAGTAGAAGATCTCAGTGCTGTTTAAAAGATTATTTATTTGAAAGATGTGCCCCCTTCTGCACTCTTTTCACCCCATTAGGTACCTGTATGTCTCTATCATGTCCTCTCTCGCTCTTCTCTCTTCCAAGGTGTACATGTTGAGATCCCTTTTCTCTCCTCATAGGGTTTTGGTGCAACCTCTGCACCATTTTAGTTGCCCTTCTCTGGACTGCCTCCACCCTGTCTACATCCTGTCTAAGGTGTGGCCTCCAGAACTGCACACAATACTCCAGGTGGGGTCTCACCAGAAACCTATACAGTGGTAGCACCACCTCCATCCTCCTGCTGGTGATTCTTCTCCCTGTTCACCCTCAGCATCCTACTGGCCCAACCCACTGTGTTGTTACACTGCCCTACCACTCTGAGGTCATCAGATACGATAACCCCATCATCCCTTTCCTGCTTAGTAACTGCCACTACCTCACCCCTCACCCCAATCCTATACTCAGTTCTTGCAATCCATTTTGCACTTTGTGGCATTAAACCCCAACTGCCATGCTCTTGATCATTCCTCGCATTTCCCAGTAGTTTGGTATCATCTGCAAAAAGGCATACCTTCCCTTCCAGTTCATCTGTAATGTCACTGATGAAGTATTAGTGATAGAGGATTGGACCTAGTTTTGTGTCCTGTGGCACCTCCCTCATCACTTTCCCATCAGAGTGAGTGCCATTAACCACCACCCTCTGTTGTCTAGCCATTAAATAGTTTCTAACCCAATTCACCACTTTGGATTGCTCCCCTAGGCTGCTCAGTTGTTTTATCAGTCTCATGTGTGGCACAGTGTTGAAGGCCTTGCTGAAGTCCAGATAGGCCACATCCACTGCTCTCGCCTGATCTATTTCCCTGGTTACCCAGTCAAAAAACTAAATCAGATTTGTCTGGCATGACCCCCTCCCATGAGTCCATGCTGCATTTGGTCTTACATCCCACTGGATTCAAGATACTCTACCAACCTTTCCTTTAACAGTGTTTCTATTAGTTTCCCCACCACTAAGTCGAGGTTTACCAGTCTATACTTAATAGCCTCTTCCCTGCTGTCACCCATATGTAGAGGGACCACACCTGATTCCAGTGAGCTGTTCAGTATGGCTGTCAGCTGGGCAGTCAACACCTCCCTGAGTTCTTTTCATACTGTTGGGTGCTCATTCCCGTAGCCTTGTCCACTTTCAGGGCTGTAAGTCTCTTCAGGCTCTTTTCTCTAAAAATGGACTTGAGTCCACCTCCCATCTCCCTTTTTTTGGTGCTTATCACTGGTGGTCCATCCCCATATCCTTCCACTATAAAGACTGAGCAGAAGTACCTGTTTAGGATGTCAGCTTTTTCTTGGTCCTCTTCTGCACAGTCTCCTTCTACTGCCCTCCTTATCCTCGCTATCATTCCCCTTGTATTCCTCTTCTCACTTATGTACCTGAAAAAAGTCTTATCTCCATTTGCTACCTCTCTGGCTAGCCATTCCTCTGTGTGTGCCTTTACTGCCCTCACTGCTTTACCTACATCCCTCTGTTTGAGCTGGTATACCTCCCTGTCTTCCTCCCTCTGTATTTCCTTATACCTCCTGAATGCCAATCTTTTTTTCCTTCACCACCGTGACCATATCCATAGAGTACCAGACAGACTCTCTCTCCTTTTGCTTGTACTCACTCCCATCATGCAGAGGCTTGTTGCCTTAATTATGCCCTCCCTAATTTTTTTCCCACTGTTCCACTCCCCACACCTGGCATTCCCCCGCTAATTACTTAAATAATTGAGGTAGGCATAGCTGTGATGCTGTATGGAGAAACAGGTGTATTCCTGCTCTAATGGGCATATGTGTTTTTATGTATCTAGAAAAAACAAAATGTGACAGTGTGGCCTTTACATAGTTCAGGGCAGAGGAGAGGTGAAACTGTCTGGGAGCAGAAACATCAAGGACTAGGGAGAGGGGATGATTTAGCTCTACTCCCATGGGCAGCTGCCCCTTAAGGGCTGTTAGTAACTTATTAAAGAAACTATGGGAAGTACACTTTTCCATCCCCCAGAGGAAATTTGACATTTGCCAATGTGCTAAGTGTCCAGTAAAGAGTTTCAACCAGTATGACATAAAGGCCTTCGGTGTCCAAGACCTGCATTTCCAAATGGAAAGGATCTCTTCTCAGCAAACTGTTAAAACCCTTCTGTATCTGCCGGATGTATGGGAGAAGGGCCAAACTAAGTCAAACCCATATCATGTAAATTTGGAGTGTTACCTGGGAGAGAGATGAGTCTCCAGCAATAAGACAATTTCAGGGTTTTCTCTTTTAACCAACTGCAAATCCTATTGCATTTGATTGGATTATAAATACCATTAACGTTAAATGATAGTAGCTTAGTAGTGGCCACCATGATATAGTAAGCTTCAGTAAAGTCCAAACAGAATGACCATAGACTTGACTTGCCTCCTCTTAGGGACCCTTCACACTTTGCCCCATCTTCACGTCCCAGAAACTCATATGTAGTGAATTCATAATGAGAAAAAAAACATACCATTATCTTGGGAGAAAACAGACTTATTAGAAACAATAAGAAATCAGGTGACAATAACATGGTGTCAACCAGGCCGGCCCTAGAGGGGAAAAACACTAAGGACAACATTTTTGCTTTCAAGGCCGTTAGCGATAGAAATATGTGGAAGTGTGGGTTAAGTGACAACACAAGACAGTTCTGAGTTGTAGAAAACACACTGGCTTAGTGTGTTAAAAGGATTTATTTCAGTTACAACTCAAATCAAACTCATCCACTGAAACAACGAAAGGAAAATAACTTTCATAGTTTAAAACAAACAAAATTCACACAGGGTGATCCCATCAGACTAACAGGACAGCCATCCTCTGTGTCCAACATCCATCTGAATCAGGCTTCAATTGAAGTCTTTATATAGCATTTACTTGATGACATCATGTTACACTAATTCCGCCCCAATACTAATACAAGGAATTAATCTACACTAATACATGCATTTGGGCGGTAACTGAGGTCATTAGTTGCATTGTATCATATTTATAAGTCCATTAGATTGGCTGAATCAAATAAAGTTTTATTAAATTTTGTATAAATCATAATAATTGTAACTGCATACTAATGGGACACCTTAACACCCTGACTCCTCCCTCTGATGTAGTACCCCCTTCTGAATGTTGCTATAAAAGCAGGACAGGGAGGAGCGTTGAATCTATGAGTGCCTTCCTACAGGCAGGAACTATGTGTGGAGTGTTAGGCAGGTAAGGTTTAGCCTTTAACCCAAAAAGAAAATGAAATGTCTCCATTATAAAATAAAACTCCTTCACTAACAGTGATTATGAATACTAGCCCTAAATTGCTACTGTCACTTTAAATTTTAGCTTTGTTTAGGTTGCTCTGACGTCTAGCTGAAGGAGTTCCTTCCTAAGCACCTCTGTCAGGTAACTTATAAACTTAACTATTTTCTTGTTCCCTTTCTGACGTGCTCTATTTTATCTGGACTGGGTCATTGAAAGACCAGGCAAACACAGTCCTTGTGTGCAGGTTGGAACAAGAAAAGGGGAGAAACAATAACTGTAGAAAGAGCTTGCTATGAGTCATTTCTTGTTTTGTTTTTATTCACTTCCTGCTTGTACCTGCCTAGTTGTCTCTGTAAGACGCTCACAACCCAATGACAGTGAGGCAGCAGGGAAACAGGGCGAGTCAGGCAACACTCTCCTTGCTCTAATGAGCAATAATTCCAACACAGCTACATTTAGTTAATATTTTTAGCCTTGCTGGCTTTAATCCTGGTCCAAACAGCTAATGACCAGCTTTTAACTTCTACATACTGAGTTCAACGGGGGTATATAAATCGAGTGTCTACCTTTACAGTCTGACATTCATTTGGTGATATGTGAACTTTCCACCTCCTGAACAAATCCTAAAGAGAAAACAGGAGGAATGTACTATAATAGGAGGCCAACCCTATTACAGTAGAAAATAAAAGATAGAGAAAGAAAAAAAAATAAATATAGAAATAAACTAGTACTACTGCAGTAGATTTAAAAGAAAAATAACAGAATAGAGAACAGCAGAGGTTTGTCCGGGGGGAGGGGGTTCCCACTCTACCACAAAATAAAATCACTCTTATACAGTGCCATAGGATGGTTCAGCACACTGCAGAGGAATCAAGGGAAAGCCAGGGCCCTCAGTGCAGTGAACACCACATAAACCTTGACTGCTCATCAAGGGAGAGACAGAACAGCCTGTGACCCATATTAATCTGGGTCCCTTATGGCAGAAGTATTGCTAAGGAGTATGTGGTAGCTAGCTACCTTAAGCTAGTGGGTAGAAGCTTCCTGGGCAGGAAAAAAAGTACAGTTACACCTCTTTTCAAAACAGGGAAAGGTAAGAATAAACTCCTAGAGGAGCTGGCTGTACAGAAGACAGTAGACAGATTTAAGAGGAGATGGGATAGAGTCAAGGGCAGAGTCATTACCAGAGGTGACTCAACCAAAGGGGGGAAGTCATCTCAGAGAGGAAAAGGGGTAGGAGGAAGGGGGAGACAGCTGTGGTGTAAACCACAAGTTGCACAATCGAGCAGATATGATAGAGCTTCAAGGCCTGTATCTGCTGGCTTCCTTTATGTGTTCATATGTTGGTAAGATATAAAGCTGCAAAAGTCTTTGCAAACAGTTCTGTAGGCCCAAAGGCATGAGGCATGGGGTAGGGGAAGGCCTCCAGGTGTTCCCCAGATAAAGCAATAGGCTATTAGTGAGCTGTTTGCCCTACAGCATAGAAACATGTGTCTATGAGCTGAGTTAACTCAGAAAGAATTAGGTCAAAAATGAATTTTTTTTTCCTTTTTTCTGGGAGCCTGGGCCACAGCGAAACATGAGGAGCCCTGCCTCACTGGACCCAAAGAGAAAAAGGAAGGCAGGTTACTTATTTCAGTTTAGAGTTCCCAGCTGTGCTGCAGAAGCAAGGTCGAATTATATCAGAACAGATATTGGATGAGGCGAGACTCACCTGCCCCCTTGGTTCAGGCAGTTAAATCTCCTAAGGTATTATATCCACCAATATTGACACAAGCATGGAATTAGTGTAACTAGTGAGGCTCAAGGCAAGACAGAGATCCCTAAGGTCACCCCCTAAAAGAATCTCCTATGAGGCAGTTTCTCTTGCTCTGGCCCTCACCTCATTTTGTGTTATCTGCTCTAATAAGCTAGTAGGGACAGATGGGTGACATGAGATCAGCTACCCAGTCAAAGCCCATCCCCCAAGTTCCTGGCCTCCCTAGCTCATTTGCAAAAATACTCGACAGAATTGGGAAAATAGCAGAGTATACTCAAAATGTATGGATAGCGACCACCACGTGTCTTGCTCGTGATACTATGAACGTACAAATCTGCCAGCAGGAACAGACCACTCGGTCTATCAATGTCTGCCCAAGTGAGCAGCTACCCCCCCTAGATTGCAGCTACCCCAACCCCCTCCCCATCTGTCATTTCCATGATGGCCTCAGCACCCTCCACCCTGACCCTCCCTCATGCTCTGTCCCAAGCCCTCTTAAAACTTCCTACTGTCTTACATGATACCACCCCCTCTGGTAGAGTGTTCCATTTAGACACCACCCTCTCCATGAAGTAGTGCCTTCTCATCTCCCTCCTAAATCTTCCACCCTCCAGTCTTAGTCTGTGCCCCTTGTGTCCCTACCTTTCCACAGTTTAAACACCCCTTCAGTGCTAACTTTGTTTATCCCCCTCAAATACTTGAATGTTTCAATCATGTCCCCCATCCCTCCTGTCCTCCAGCATGTACGTATTCAGCTCATTCAGCCTGTCCTCATAGGCCTTGCCCTCCATCCCCTGTAAAATTTTTGTTGCCCCACATTGCACACCTTCCAGTAAATTAATATCCATCTTTAGATATGGACGCCAGTACTGCACACAGTACTCCAAGTGCAGCCAGACCAAAGATCTGTGGAGGGGCAGGATCACCTCCCTATGCCTGGATGAGAAACCCCTTGCGATACAGTCCAGCATTCTGTTTGCCTTAGCTGCTGCTTTCCTGCATTGGACAGAGTTGTTCATGCTCCGTGTTACCAACACCCCTAGGTCCTTCTCTTCCTCAGTGATCTCCAGCCTCACCCCTCCCAAACAGTAGTCCCGCCTTGGGTTCTTTGCCCCAGAGTGCATAACCTTGCTGTTTTCGCATAAAATCTCAGCTGTCACTTCTTCGACCATACCTCCAGTTTGGTTAGGGCCCCTTGTAGTTGTTTCCATTCATCCTCTTCGTCCACCACTGCACCCATTTTAGTATCATCTGTGAACAGACTAACCCTGCTCCAAACTCCATGTGCAATATCTGAGCTAAAAAGTCAAAAGAGCACTGGACCCAGCACCGAGCCCTACGGCACACCGTTTGTCACCGATCTAGGTGTTGAGAGTTCCCCCCCACTACCACCTGTTGTAGCCTCCCCTGCAGCCAGTTCCTTATTCAGTTTGTCAGCTTTGTCCCCACCCCTGCACTAATCAGCATCCCCCCCAATTCCCATGAGGTACTGAATCAAAGGCCTTGTTGAAGTCCAAGTACAGAACATGTACAGCATGACCCATTTCCAGCTCACTTGTTACCCAGTCGTAATATTCTATTAGAGTGGTCTGACAAGACCTCCCTGAGATGAACCTGTACTGCTGCCCATCCTGGAGGTCATTACCCTTGAGGATTGACACCAGCCTCTCCTTCAGTTTCATTTCCATAAGTTTGCCCACGATGGAAGTGAGACTGACAAGCCAATAATTTTCTAGTTTATTCCTAGGGCCATTCTTGTGTACGGGCACCACTTCGGCCACCCTCCAGTCCTGAGGCACCCATTCTTTGTCCAGGGAGGTGCTAAATAGGTCTGCTAGTGGCTTGGCCAATACCTCCACCATCTCCCTCAGCATCCTGGGGTGGGTGCCATCAGGACTTGGTGCTTTGTCCACCCTTAATGCCCTCACACCCTCTAGTAATCTACTCCCCTCGATCATTCCATCTGTCATCTCTTCCCCTTCCACCCCCCTTCCAGTCTATGGTGGTAGTGGACAATCCTTCTCCTTTGTAAAAATGGAACAAAAGTATTCATTTAGTACTTCCGCTTGTTCCTCTACCTTTTCCACCCACTCCCCTCCTCACTTTATCTTCACTATATGGTCTCTGCACTTCCTCCTTTCCCTGATATATCTAAAAAAGTCCTTCTCCCCTCCCTTGATGCCCTGCGCTAACCTTAGCTCCCTGGAGGCTACTCTCACTCACTTGGTTACCTCCCTGGACTGACTAACATAAGCCTCCCTGCCCTCTGTTTTCCTTGTTCTCCTGAACTTCTGGTATGCAGCTGTCTTCATCCTCACCCCCACCAACACTTCTCTGTTCAGCCAGCATGTGCTGAAAACCTTGTGGGGTGGGGCAGCGGTTGGTCTAGGTTAGTATTAAGCTGCAGCACTGCAGGAAGGTGCTAGGTGACAACACTATAAACATTATAAGGAAGGTCACATTAGAAAGAAAAGCTCTCTGTTAGGGGTGGTAGACCCGTGACCCCAACGCCCACCCAGGCCCCCAGCATAGGTCTTTGGTCTACAACCAGCAGAGTAATGAACTTAATACCTATGTGTTACTATGGCATAGAACATGATAGCTATTTGCAAGAAACAGTCTTTAATGAGCCTGACATTCGAATTGAGCTAAACTGTCCCTGGTGGCTTACATGTCCAGTGATTGACATTGTTCAGTGGAATTTATTATGGCACTCAGCTCTGGAGAAACTGATAAGGTGGCCTGAGATGTGAAAGCCTCAGAGGGGTGCTGTTGACCTCTGTGGTCACCTGGATGTTGTTGTTGTGGTAAAGGGACAGGTATACCTTGTCTCTTCAGGTCTGCTTTAGCCTCTGCCACAGTATGGTACAGCACATTGCCATCTGGAAAATGGGCCTGGGAGCATGCAGGGAAGGGTGTTTGAAATTTGATTCCTGCTTGCTTTTGGACTTTTAAATATGATGGATATACCAGCTGCTTTGCTCGAAATGGAGGTATGTAGACCTGATCAAAACAGAGATGGGTGGATCCCCATACCATAGTACCTTTTTTCCATGCTGTGGCTAGGACCATCCTCCTTAACTTGATAGCTAAGGAATTACACAATGATCAAGAGCAGATGCTGATTCATGGCCGGCCTAGGCCATAATGCTTGATGAATATGTTCTGTGTGCAGTTGTGAATCTTGAGGGAGGCTGAGGACTTCATGCAAAAGGTGGTCAATATACAAGGTGATGTTCTGCTCCTCCTCTCCTTCTGGACTGCCGTAAATCCTTAAATTCATGTGATGGAGGTGACCCTCCAAGTTGGTGCTTTTCTCCTCTAAGTGTATTTGCGATATAGTGCCAAAGGCAACTCAGTCATTTGGTTAGAGCACTCTGAGACAGCCGTGAGCACTCCCTGTATATCATTCTGCTCAGTTTGAAGTCGGGCCAGTTGTAAGCCAAAGGAGGATAACTTTTCATTTGTCCCAACTCTGAATCGTCTCAGCTCCATTAGAATGTGGACATTAGTTGGGTTGCCTGCCCTGCTATACAGGCTTCTAGTTGGTGGGCAGACAGGCTGCCCTATGGTGTTGATGGCCTTCTGGGAAATTCTGCTAGTATGCCCGAGTCATCAGTCATATCAACTTTACTTTTCTTTTTTTTTTGAACCTGACATGCAGTTTGTTCACCTATGGAAATTTTTTTGTGCTGCTTACAGACAAAAAGCTGAAACTGGAAGTAAAATGTAAGAACCGGCTCACTGAGCTCCTGTGTTCTGCTATCACTCCATTGATGATAATGTCACCAGACTTTCGCCTCATTTTGTTATTGTTAGGGCATGAAAATGAATGCCACACATGAACCTGAAAGGAAGATAAAATACTTCCCTACTTGTAGTTTGAAATAGTGACAGAATACTAAGTTGGAAAAGTATGTAGCCCCAGTGAAGGGATCTGTGTGACTCTAAAATAAAAGCTTGTGTACAGTATACTGTAACATGAATGTACAAAATCTCTTGTCATCCATTCAAGCAATTGTAGTGATGACTATCTTTGTAACAAAAGAAATTGGGCACTCGCTACCTCTGTTTTTGCAAAAGCAACATTCTGAAGCAATTGAAAAGCAAAATAATTATATTTATTTAGTGCCAAAAATTAAAACACCATACTGCCTGAAGTGTTTCGGACAGACAGTCCTTTATCAAAGGACCATCTTCTCTCAGTGAGCACTGTCTTTATGCAAGGTTCCCTACTTTGACTTATCACAGCTCCATAAAGATTTTGTAACAAAACAGGCAGTTGAGAGGTATATGTACTGTATTTTCTAGTTAGTATGGTCAAATCCTATATGCTGGGTAAATAATTAAAAAAAGGATCACAAATGGCCACACCACAGCATGCCTGCAGATCTTTGAATATTCGACAGTGGACTCTGCTGAACGGTTGGTCCTTGGAGGATGACTCAGTACTGTAAAGCTGGCCCATGCCATTTGGATCAGTAGTTGACACTGGCTAGACACTGCTTCAGAGAACTTGCAAACATGCTGTTGTGAACACCAATATAAGAGCTGCAAGAGAGGAAATGTTAGAATCACTAAAAAGAAGATGTTAAAAAGTATGGACATTTAAACCAAATCTTCACATGAATTGAATCTCACAATTATCACATTATGGTAGCTGGGCACTGTTTTTCTCTCGTAAGGAAACTCAGTTATAATTTGCTCTTATGACTAGCTAGTTACAATGGCACTCATGCACCAGGTTTCCCTAAGAGATCAAGTGCACATTCAAGCTGTTGCAGCATACGTGGTTGAAAAGTGAACGTGCCAGCTGGCACTTTTAACTCCCAGCCCATATGGAGCTCAGGCTGTGGCCTGCTCTGTGTGAGTAGGAGAGAGGGTCTTGCGGTGAAAATACGGAGCCTAACATTTACATAACACAAATCATGGGGCACTGTGTAAAGCTTGAATTTTATACACACCATTGATGTGGAATGCTGTGATAAACTCCTCAAGCTTTGCTTTCAGGGTTTATGTAGCCTCCCACACCTCAGGTATGTATGAAATTCTCATTATACTTAATCCTATAGGCATTATTCTATATATTATATAAGTATGGGAGTGTCCCATATTGGGCAGAGTAGAGAATTTAATGTTAAACCTCGATTTTTGTACCTTAAAGAGCCCCTGATTCTGTTGGAACAACTTTGAAAAAATGTAACATTTAAACACAGTTCAGCTTATATTTCACGTTTGTTCTGTAATTCTGTACCTTATTTCTTTGTTCTAAGGGCATTTGCATGAAAACAAGATATCTGCCTTATTTGCTTAGACTGCTTGTCTAAACCTGACTTTTCATTTCTGATTATGACATCACAGTCTGTTACTGTGGAGATAATTATGGTGCCACAGACAGAAGATTGTCAGGTGTAGACTAGCTGACAGAGCAGATAAAGTCTATGGGACAGGGGTTTTGTTTTCATGCAGCTGTCCTCAGTAATAAAGGAAATGGGTAAACAATTACAGCAAGTATATGAAATTGAGTTTGTATTATGTCTAAATCTTACATTTAATAAAGTTTTGCCAGTTGCGTCAGTATGACAATGGATCAATGGATGCAATATGAGCAGACTAGGTAGATGAAATGGCCTTCTGCTGGCTTCTTCATATTTATGTATACGTCACGGGCTGTATAATAACAAAAAGGCCATTCATGCATAAAATAGCCTGAAATGTTACATGCATGATGTTAGTGCCAGGATCAATGGATGCTGTAAATTTAGTAATCCGATTACCAACTGAAAAGATCTAGAAGGTTGAAACCCCCTAAAAATATTGAAATGAAGACTTTATTGCTCACTGGTAGCACAGAGCTGAATCCTGAAACTTGCAGGTTTGTTAGAGTTTGGCCCAATACTTCTTTGTTAGATAGTATTACTGAAAAATGAGTAGTATTTAAATTATTTAAAAAATAAAGTGCTGTTTTGGCATATAAGCAGATCGTTTCATAAAGCTCTATGCATAACCGAATGTTTGAGAAACTGACGTACATCAGTTGTGTGAGGGGGCCCAGTTCTGTGACTCAAAATGGCCATTTTCATGCAGTTACAAATTACAAAAAATAACCTTTTCTTTTTTTACATTGCCCGAGGAGGGGAGCTTATCCCCACCACCGGCACCGGTTTCTCCACCAGTCGGGAAACCATCCCAGCAGTCAGTCTTGTCATCCAGAATTCTTGCATAACCTTTGGTGAGTGCCCAACCCCACACCGCTGGTATCCTCCCTCCCATAGTGATCTTTCAATGGACCCATGTCTGGTACCCAATCCCACTGCGGTACCCCCCCCCAGCCCAATATTTCACTGGGTTGGCAGCAGCTACCAAACCACACTATAGCTAGATAGATAGACAGATAGATAGATAGATAATATACTCTACTTCTAAAGCACCCTATTCCAGGTACTCAGAGTGCTGTACATTCAAGACAACAATATAGATATTAAAACAACAGTCTTATGATAATACATTAAGTGGGAGTCAGCAATAAATTAAAATGATCTATCGATTCCATTTAAAACAGAAATAAAATAAAATTAGCAATTAAAAGCCTGCTGGAACAAATAAGTCTTGAGACCCTTTTTAAAGGCTTCTACCAATGGAGCCTCCCTAAGATACCTAGGCAGTGAATTCCACAGGGTAGGCGTGGCCACCAAAAATGCACAGTCTCCTGAATGCTGCAATTTGACACTGGGAACTCAGCAGAACAGAGCATCCTGGATGGGCGGTAGGGGACAAGGAGATCTTGCAGATAGACTAGCCCCTTTCATGCAGGGTCTTGAAGATCAGAAGCCCTACCATGAAGACAATCCTCCATCTAACTGGCAGCCAGTGCAGTTCGCAGAGGACTAGGGTGATATGATCTCTCCTTTTCACTCTCGTCAACAGTCTTGCTGCCGCGTTCTGCACCAGCTGCAGCCGGCGGAGGTTGCCTCCAGATAACCACAGGTACAAGGCATTACAGTAGTCCAATCTGGACGTAATGAAAGCATGCACCAGAGTAGTCGGGTCCTCAGGCGGGATCAGGGCTCGGATTTGGGCAATGTTCTTGAGATGGTAGAATCCAGTTTTATCCACGGACGACACCTGAGCATCAAGTGTCAGGCCGTCGTCAAGGATCATGCCCAGGTCCTTCACCCATCTGGAAGGCACAAGGGGAGCCATCCCACCCCCCAACACTAGGCTGGGGGGGTCTCCCTGCCCTGGGATCCACCACTAGTACCTCAGTCTTGTCTGGGTTAAGTCTAAATCAATTTTGAGTCATCCATATCTGAATTTCCTCTAGGCAGTTGTTAAATACAGAGGCCACCATCTGGGTTTCGAGTGCACAGGACAAGTATAGCTGGGTATTATCTGCATAACAGTGAAAATCTAGCCCATACCGCTTGATAATGTCTCCCAATGGCAGCATTTACACCATGAACAACAAGGACTACAAGACCAAACCTTGCGGAACCCCACAGAGCAAAAGCTTTGGGTTAGATGATGCAAGTTCCATTGTCACACTCTGCACGCTGCCTGTCAAGTATGACCTGAACCAGTTGATGACATTACCAGACAGGCCACACCAGAACCACAGATGGTCAAGTAGCACCTCCTGATCCACAGTGTCAAATGCAGCCAAAAGATCCAGGAGGACTAAGATGGTACACTCTCTCCTGTTCCTCGCCATCATGAGATTACTAAGCACCCTCACCAGGGCAATCTCCATACTATGCCCAGCTCAGAATCCAGATTGAAAAGACTTACAGGTGGAGGAGGAGGCAAGATGCTATTTGATCTGGATGGCCACCACCTTTTCTATAACCTTTCCTAAAAATGGGAGGTTACAGACTGGCCTGTAGTTGCTGAGACACTCCGGGTCCAATGAGGGCTTCTTAAAAAGGGGTCTAACCAGGGCCTCTTTCAAGGCCGATGGAAAACCCCACTAATCAAGGAACTCTGGACAATCTTGGCAACTACAATTCCAATCAGGTCCAAACATCCAACCAAAAGGCGGGTTGGACCTGGCTCCAGATCACACTGTGTTGGTCACAGCCTCGAGACTATTTTCACCACCATCTCCACCCCAACTAGTTAAAACTCATCCCAGACAGGAGGAGTGTTTCGCCACCACTCAGGATGGGCCCCAAATCCCCTTTGAGTGATGCTAGAAGAGATCCTGGCCTTGATAGAAGACACTTTATTGGCAAAGTACAGAGCAGTGTCCTCCATTCTGCCCACCCAGCCTTTCAATAGACCATCAGTGAGTGCCCAGTTACACTGCTAGTAACCCCTCTCACCCAGTCTTTCTATAGACTGGCAGTGAGTGCCCTAGCCCACCACCTGTATCACCTCTCCCACCTGATTTTTCAGTTGACCGGTGGCAGGTGCCCAAACATGCAACTAGCATCCTGCCCTCCCTCCCAATCTTTGAGTGATCCAGCAGCAGGTACCCATCCAAACACCAGTATCCCCTTCCCACCTGCCCAATCATTAAATGAACTGGGGTGGGTGTCCAGGCCCACTGCTGGTATCCCCCCTCCTGTCCAATCTTTTAATGGACCCATGGATTGGTGCCCAACCCTACCATCAGTATCCCACACTCACACCTGACCTTTTAATAGAACAGCAGTAGGTGCTGAACCACACTGCCAGTATTCTGCCTTCTGCCCACATGACCTTTCAAATGGCCTGACAGCAGACACCCAGCCCCACCACTAGCATCACCTCTCTCGCCTATCTTGTAATGAAAAACTCCAAAACCCCTGCCCACCATCTAGCACCCTCAGTGTCCACTCAGTCATTTGTCACGTAACCTCAATATCCCCATATCTGAAATCTTTAATTCCCCTGGATGCTACCCTCTGAATGCGGGTAAAAAAAAAAGCTGGAGAAAAAACAAGTTCCAAAACATGCACACTGTGCATGTATGTGTTCTTTGGTTTTTTTGTTGTTTGATTTTCATCTATTTTCTTTTGGTCATAACTTGTCCAGCTTTTCGCCATTTTAACCGCAAATTTTCAGGATAGGTGAGTGGCCACCCCACCTCAGAACCACATATGTGGCACCATTTAAATCCAATTCACATGAATGGTAAGACCTCCATAACTAATTTTTGGCTTCACCTTTCATGTGTTGTGGATCACAGTACACAACAGTGAACATAAATGTGTTATTCCACTGAAAACCATTATGTATTCCTTTCATGTCTTATGGCTTTTAATGCTGAATAGTGGAGATAAATGTGTTATTCCACTGCAACCCATTATGTATTACATATACATTTTTTTGCAGACAAAAAAAAACTGTGTTAATACAACAGTTAGAGTTCAACTCAACAAAGGTAGAGAAGTGTGATGTTAGAGATCTTACTTCGAGGGTGAGCTCTTGCAGTGGGCTACACCATTAGGACTAAGCTGCCAGGTGCCAGGACCCCACGGAAAACTTCTAGTCAGCAGCCTCCAGCAGGGGACCGCCCCTGATGTTGCCCCCCCCCCGACGTCGGCCAGTGGTATAAAAGGGGCAATCCCCCAGCCCCATCTCAGTTCTTTTCCTGCCGTTGACCGGTGCACATCGGCTCCACGGGCACCTTCTGCTCTCAGTCAGCTGTCATTTTCGCGTTTGCTTGAGCTTTATTATTTTTCTTAAAAACAGTGTTCCTTTGCTGATTTTTCTCTGCATGTCTTCTCTGACCTCATCATCTGTGCGGGCAGAAATCCAAGTGTGCCTGCGGCAAGCAAATACCACTGAAGGATGGCCATTCGGCATGCTTCATCTGCCTATGTCCTGACCACAATTCTGAGGCCTGCCAGCATTGTCAAAGCTTCAACTGTAGAACTAGGATCTGACCCCTGAAGACCTTGAAGACCTTCTTGCTGGAAAAGCAATTGGCTGCCATGCAGAAGACCCCTTCCAGGCAAAGCTCCTTGCCTTCTTCAGTTCTGGGGACTTCCTCTTCTTCTTCGACCCACAAGGAGAAAAAAAACACCGTGAAACATCATTACCAGTACAAGGACAAGGATAGGCCCAGGTCAGACTCCCACTCCAGATCCCTGCGCAAGTCAGCAGCCTTTTCGAGTTCCTCCTCCTACAGAAGGTCATACTCTGCCCCCCCCCCGGCAGCTCTCACTCCTTCCAGGCTCCCGTTGGTGAAGCCATCTGCCTTAGTCCTGTCATCCATTGGGGGGTCTTCAGGTCATGGGCCTTCATCGGCCCTCTCTCTCCCCCCCTGAGTCTTAGGCCTTTTAAACACACCTCTAGGCCTAAGCCAGGCAGATCAGTCGGTACTTCTATAGGTGGCGGGTCAGAACCCATCATCCACCCAGCTGGGGAGTCCGTGTCATTGGACCGGGCTTCAGGGTCCAGCGGCAGTAGGCGATGCCAGGAGCAGGAGCTCCAAATGGGAGTTTGCTCACCTCGTCAGCCAATGCTGGCCAGTACCCTGGACCACCGTCTCTTCAACTCCAGGTTCTCCGGGATTGAACAGGGTGACGCTCCCTGTTATTGTCCAATCCTCGGACATCATCAGTCCCACCAGCTGACACCTGAAGACCTGACACTAGCTAACCTGGTGCCCCCAACCTGAAGCCAGAAAATCTGATGCCAGATAACCGATGCCCACAGGACAGCAGCCAGCAATCCTTGCACCTCCAGACCTGACGACAGGGTCACCTGTTCCGGCAGTTCCGGTGTCGGCGCCCTCCTACGTCCTTCCCCCAATGCCTGGGCCTCTCAGTGCCCCTCTTTTCTCTCTCTCTCACAGACATGGGGGCCCTATTCAATTCCTGATGGAACACTATTAAAGAGGACCTTCTGCCTAGGGGCCCACCTGCCCCCCTGGCTCCAGATCCCTCTCCTTCAGGAGTCCAACCTTTGGTCTCACCTAAGCAGCCTTCTCCCCTACTCCCAAGAAACCCTCACCACCACTGAGAAAGGCTACCCCTCCTCCTGATCGCTTGGATGAGGGGTCCCCCAGGTTGCATGGACGAAGGCACCATTCTTCCTCCAGATCTCCTTCCAGGCACCGGCACCACTCCCATGGATGCCGGTTCTGGCATTCCTATATTCACTCCCCCTCATCAGAGGATTCCAGTTGGAGCTCTTCCTCCTCATCCAGGTTGTTGGGAGGGGATATCTCCCCTACTACTCATCCGGATACCCATAAGGATTCTCCGAGGTCACCCCCAGATGATCCCACATTCATGGATGTAATGCGACACATCCAGTTCCTCAATAGGAGGGACACTGAGGACCTGGACCCGGAGTGATGCTGCCTTGCTCAGTTCCTCGGGCTGAATGATCCTAAGCCCCTGGTTGTGCGTCCTTTAGTAGCCCCTTTCTAGGACATTACTAAGCTCACCTGGAAACAGCCCTCATCTGCTTCGGCTGTCCCTAAGAAGGCTGACAGGCTCTATAGAACCCTCAGGAATGGGCCTTACTTGAGGGAGCAACCTAGGGCCAATTATATGGTGTTGACTGCGGCTCATGGTAGGACCAAGCAGCATAGGCACCTTAGCTCACAGCCTCCAGATAAGGAGTCTAAGAGAACTGACCAGTTTGGCTGCAAGGTCTATTCTTCAGCCACCTGTACTGTCTGCTCTCTTAACTTTTTGGCACATATGGTCAAATACCAGAATTCCTTGTGGAAAAAGGCTCTGAAATTGGCACAGGCTCAGCCAGACTCCTCTCAGAAATCCGAGTTGCTGGACCTCCTCCAGTCAGGTGTTGACATAGGTAAGCACGTTCTTCGTTCATCCTACGATTCAGCAGACACTGCCACCAGGGAGCTACCACTGGCATTTGCCTTCGCAGGTACTCCTGGCTTAGAGTCTCTGTATTTCACCAGGACCTTCAAGAGGCCATCTTAGATGCTCCTTTCCAGGGCCCGGTACTTTTCGGGGAAGACACTGAAAAGATTATTACGGGCCTCCAGGATTCTGGAAAGGTTGTCCAGTCAGTCCATAGAATGTAAAAACCAGAAGCAACTTCCTCCAGATGCTGGCCTTTTCATCACTCAGCAGACCAACAGTCCAAAGGCCAGCAACCCAGATGGGTCTTTACATGTAAGGCCTCCTCCCAGCCACCTTGGGCCCTAGAACTGCCAAGGCCTCCTAGGTCTCCTTGCCCACTCCCAGTGCCTCTGACTGACTCCTAGCCTGACCCTCCTCTTCCAGCAGAGCTTCTGGTGGAGGTGGTGGGGGGGCTGGTTCTCCCTCTACCTAGAGGGTTGGACCAAGATTATATTGGATCTGTGGATCCTACAACTGATAGAGAGAGGGCATGCTCTGGAGTGTTTGGAACTGCCTCTGGACAACCCCCCTGTTCCCTCTCATTACTCCCTATCCCACACCGCCCTGATCCAAGCAGAGAGTCAGGCACTTCTGTCCAAATGGGCGTTAGAGCCCATTCTGCTGAACCAAAGAGAGAAGGGCTTTTAACTCCGTTTTTTGGGGGGTTCCCAAGAAGACGGGAGATCTTCGCCCCACACTGGATCTCAGCCACCTGAACAACTACGTGGAATACAAAAGATTCAGAGTGGTGACTCTTTCAGGCCTGCTCCCCATGCTGCATCAGTGAACTGGCTTTGCATGCTGGACATGTAGGATGCGTACCTTCACATCATGGTACTGCCATCCCACAGAAGGTTCTTATGCTTCACCTTCCAAGGAAGTCACTATCGGTTCCAAGCTCTTCCCTTTGGCCTGTCCTTGGCTCCCCGCATCTTTACCAAGTGCCTGACAGTAGTGTCTGCTGCCATCAGGAGTCATCTTCCCTTGCCTAGATGACTGGCTCCTGACAGCTCCCACAAGCGACCAGCTGCTGAAGACACTGGAAGACACCTTTACGTTATTCTGAGACCTGGGAATCACTCTGAATCTCCCAAAATCTTTCCTATGGCCCAGCCAAAGGCTACAATATATGGAGGCAGTCTTGGACACATCCAAGGGAAAACTTTCCTTCTTTCAGACAGGGCAGATCGCCTTCAGGCTCAAGCATGGGGGATTTCCTCATCTCGCCAGGTTCTGGACAGAGCTTTCCTCAAGCTTCTCAGTCATATGGTAGCTGCCATTGCAACCATTCCATTGGCACGATGTCATATGAGAGTCCTCCAGTGGACTCTCAGGGTTCAATGCAACCAGCACACAGAGGACCTCGAGCAGCCTTTTAAGGCCTCCAGGACAGTGTGCCAGACCCTGGAATGGTGGTTGAACCCTTCCAATTTGGAAAAAGGAGCTCCTTTCCAGAGTGATACCCCTCAGCAGATCCTGATGACAGATGCTTCGGTCCAGGGATGGGGAGCTCATTTTGGAGACCGCCAAACACAGGGAACCTCGTCTCTTATGGAACAGAATCTCCACATCAGTGTGTTGGAGATGAGGGAAATCTCTGCATTCTACAGGCGTTCCAGCCAGATTTTCTCTCGGGTTCCCTGCTGATCCAGATGGACAATATGTCCATGGTCTTCTAAATTGGAGGGACTCATTCATACCCCCTCTGCAGGGAGGCCATGAGAGTCTGGTTCTAGGCAGTAGAACAGATTCTGGAACTCAGTGCAGTTTATGTTGTAGGCATCCAAAACACCTTCACTGGCAACCTAAGCAGATGTCGTCCAAGGCCCATGAATGGGAACTTCTACAGTCCATAGCAGAGGACCTCATCAAAAGGTGGGGGCATCCCGGGCTAGACCTATTTGGGTCCCCGCTCAATGCCAAATTGCCCAGTTTCTGCTCACTAGATCCAGGGCCTGGTATTTTCTGGTGAGGCACATTGTCCCTCTGCTGGACAGGGAGGTTTATATATACCTTCCTCCCCTTTCCACTGCTGCAGAGAGTCCTGCTCATGCTGCAGTCAGAAGGGGTGGACGTGATCCTGATTGCTCCCTTCTGGCCCCAGCAGATTTGATTCCCTCTGCTCCAGCAGTTGGCAGTGGAGCCTCAAATTCCTCTGTCCCTGACCTCGTGCTTGCTCTCCCAGGAGCAGGGCACACTGGTGCACCTGGCCCTCGGGTCACTGCACCTGCATGCATGGCTCCTACAGACCTGGCCGGTGCCCATTTCGGAGTTTCCCCCAGGTTGGCTAATGTCATAGTGGCAGCTAGGAAGCCTTCTACTAGAGCCACTTACACCATAAAGTGTAATTGGTTCTGTCTGTGGGCCTATGAACGTAACTTTTATCCTTTCACCTGTCTTTTGAACTCCGTCCTGGAGTACCACCTCTCTCCATCAGATTCAGGGATTAGTTACTCCTCCATCAAGGTTCATCTGTCTGCTGTTTCTGCCTATCACGCACTTATAGAAGGCAAGACCCTTGCCCAACTGGATCAGTCCTGCACTTTTTTGTGGGGCATTCTACACCTGAAACTTACCACCTGAGATCCTATCCCTGCATGATCCCTTCTTTTTCTGTTGGAGAAATTTACCTTGCCTCCCTTCGAACCGGTCACAAGTTGTGGGCAGTGCTTTCTGTCATGGAAAGTGTTATTTTTAGTTGTGATTACTTCTGCTTGAAGTATTTTCTAGCTTCAGGCTCTGATGTGAAAAGAGCCTTATTTAGTTTTCCATAAGGGCAGGTTGATTTTGCAGAATAATCCTAAGTTTCTGCCGAAAGTGGTGTCTGAGTTTACAATTAATCAGGACATCCATTAGCCCGTTTATTATCCAGAGTACTCTAATCGAGGGGAGGCTCTGCTTCATACTCTGGACGATCACAGGGTGCTTTGTTATTATTTGGACCGCACCTGTCTGGTTAGAAAGTCTTACCAATTGTTCGTTTCTTTTGCCCAAAAATTCAAGGGGCCCCAGTTACGAAACAGACCTTATCAAAGTGGTTAGTTAACTTCATTGTATATATGTTACCGTAAGTACGACAAACCTTTACCGGGCCCAGTTAAAGGTCACTCTACCAGGTGTGTTGCTGCCTCTTTCGCATCACTGAGGAATGTGTCAGCAGTGGACTTCTGTGTGGCTGCTACTTGGAGTTCTGTCCATACTTTCATCAAGCATTACAGTTTGGACATTGCCTCTAGGCAGAGAACTAGCTTCGACCTCGCTGTCCTCCAGGGCCTGCTCTCTTGAGAGCTTATTAGTTTCCTTCACCATCGCCCATCTGACCTGCATTTATTTTTTGACTGCTTGGAACACAGTCCTAATGGTGTAGCCTGCTGCAAGAGCTTACACTCAAAGTAAGATAGTACAGTTACATAAGAACTTACCATAACAGTAGATCTTTGAGAGGAGCTCTTGCAGCAGGTGCTGCTTTCCATCCTTCCTTCCCCCTGGTCTTTTCTTCTCCTTATCCTAGGGTTGCTAGAACCTCCTCACTTCTCCATTTCTGTGTAAGCCGGGTCTCCAGAGGGAGAACTGAGGTGGGGCTGGGGGACTGCCCCTTTTATACCATTGGCCAACGTTGAGGGCGGGGCCGACATCAGGGGGCAGTTCCTCACTGAAGACTGCTAGCTAGAAATTTTCCGTGGGGTCCTGGTGCATGGCAGCTTAGTCCTAGCAGTGTAACCTGCTACAAAAGCTCCTTTCAAAAATCTACTGTTACGGTAAATTCTTATGTAGCTGTAGTTTGCCTACCCTAACTCCCCACCACCACCCCTCCAAGCAGCAAAATGAAAATATGTTAAAGTTTTTGGTCTCCAGAGTCTTGATGAATCAGTAGTGGGGTCTTCCTTGGGGCTGCAACCCTAATGCTCACCCCTCCCCCAAGCCCATAGCCTCCTGTCTGAATCACAAGGTACAGCTCCAAGCCAGTGACTCATAGTGATGCACTCTTCAAAGGTAGAGAAGTACATCTCACCACACATTGCCAGAAAAATCTGTTGTAGCTTTCTTCATGCAGGGCCCTGCATGAAGAAGAGATCAATCTTACCTTGCCTGCTTAGGGGAGGGAGAGAGTATTAGGGTTGGCAACCCTAAGGAAGACCCCACCACTGATTCACCAAGTATAATATTTCACTTTAGTTGCTTCTTACAGGATTGCTGGTTTTAGGAATGACTGGACACCATAAGTAACTTCTAACAGCTCTGAGGTTTATTCAACAAACATACATTAGATAGATCAGCAGGCCTCAGCAGAACTACTACTACAATCTGCTCGTGCAGTTTCTAAAACCCAGTTTTCACCCCAGACATACCATTAGCCCAAAACTGCAGGGGGATGTGGACTAAACCATTCTACACTGTTACTAGGGTAAGTTACCATATACTACATCTCCCCTTTTAGTAAAAGAAAGCAATTACCTTGATTTCGGTTTGCATATCAATGACAAATAATTACCAAGCAATATTAACATAATGGTCGAGTCTTACTTTGTGATGAGTTAGGGTCTAAAGTCACTTGTACTAAGCTCTGTTGAAATAAGTCTTTACCACTGACTTAAGTCATAACAAAATCTCTGAACCTCTCAGGAACTTTAAGCAAACGCCCTCTTCTGGTTATTCGAGTAGACTGCACACTGGGTACAGCCTCAGGACTTTCTGGCAAAGTGTCATTGAAAACAACAGGTTCCATCTTAGGTTGCTCATACTCTTGACAAGTGTCCTGTTCCTGGCTGTTGTCCCTGGATTGCACTGTTTGTGACAATACAGATTCAGTTGACTCATCTGCCTGTTGCTCTTCAGCCTCCAAAGCAACTGTTCGGTCTGTCCTCAGGTGTCTCCTGTTCCTGCGGTATCACTGTCCTGCAGGTGTAATCACACTATAGGATCTTGGCTCATCACGGATTCTTTCCACTGTAGCAGGTTGCCACCCACTAGAAGTCTCTATGCATACCCTTTCCCCTTCTCTGAATGGAGTAAGTGGAGCTGCATTCCTGTCGTAATACTGTTTCTGTCTTTTCTGTAGTCTTTTCAGACATTTATGTGCATCCTTTGGTATTTCAGGTCGCAGCACCCTTGCAATTGCTGGTAATGTTGTCCTCAACATCCTGCCCATTAACAATTGAGAAGGTGTACAGTTCAGTCCTGTGACTGGTGTATTTCTAAGACTAAGCAATGTGAGATGTGGATTGGTCTGACCTTGCATAGACTTCAGAAAGATTCTTTTTGCTGTCTGGATCATTCTTTCAGCTAAACCATTAGATTGTGGGTATCCTGGGCTGGAATGAGTTATTTTGAACTCCCACAACTTTGCAAATTGCTTCATTTCAGGACTTGCAAATGGTACATGATCCACTACCAGTTCTTTTGGAATTCCAAGTCTTGCAAATACAGCTTTCAATTCTGCAATAACTGTAGCTGCTGTCTTGTCAGGCAGTCTGAGAACCTCAGGGTATTTTGAAAAATAGTCCACTACTATTAAGTAGGAGTGTCCCCGAAAGTCAAAAATGTCTGCACCAAGCTTTAACCATGGCATGTCAGGTATTTCATGTGGACACATTGGCTCTTTATGGTTGCTGGGTAAGAGTTCCTGACAAGGTCCACATGCTTCAACCATCATTTCTACTTCGATTCATGCCTAGCCAATACATCACAGCTCTGGCTTGTGCCTTCGACCTTTGTATTCCTTGATGTGCTGTGTGAAGTCTTTGTAGCATATCTGTTCTCAGCTCTTTGGGTATGATGATTCTTTTACCCACCATTATGAGTTCATTTTCTATGTATATATTGTGTCTCATGGGCCAATAGTACTGAAGTTTGATGCTGACTTGTTTTTTCCTGTTAGGCCATCCTTTGAGGTGCATTTCTTTAAGCAACTGTAAATCGCTGTCCGTCTGTGTGGCCTGTTTTAGCCCCTCTAACATGCTGTCAGGCAGTGTTTCTGTTGCTTGGATTTATATGACCTTTTCACTACTTAGATCAATGTCTCCCTCTGCTGGTTTTCTTGGTACTGCCCTGGATAGAGTGTCTGCAATCAGAATATCTTTGCCTGGAGTATATATTACCTTTATGTCATATTTCTGTATCTGTAACAGCATCCGCTGCAATCTTGCTGGAGCCTTTCCAATTGGTTTGTTCAGTATGGACTGTAGTGGCTTGTGATCTGATTGTATTTTCACTGACCTTCCATAACATACTGATGAAATTTCTGTAGAGAAAACACAATTGCTAGCAACTCTTTTTCTATCTGTGCATAGTTTCTTTCAGCACTGGACAATGACCTAGATGCATAAGCTGTTGGTCTGTTTCTTTGTAGTAGACAAGCACCTAGTTCGTCCTTAGATGCGTCTGCTTGGATTTCAGTGTCCTCTTTTGGATCAAGAATTTTAATACTGGTGCACAGAAATAGTCTTTTCAGCTTTTGTAAAGGCTTCTTCCTGTGCTGGCTGCCACTGCCACATGACATCTTTTGAGTAGCTGCCTTAGTGGTGCAATGAGGTTTGCTTCATTCGGAATGTACTGTGCCAAGTATCGAGTCATTCCTAACAGCCTCTGTAGTGCTTTTTTATCTTCGGGAGGGGGCATCTCGGCTATTGCTTCTACTTTGGCTTCATCAGGCCGTAGCCCATTTTTGGTTATGATGTGCCCCATGTATTTCACCGAACTCACCAAATACTGTATTTTGTCACTATTGAACTTTACATTGAGTTCCACTGCTCTGTCCACTCACTTTTCTCAAAGTATTGTCATTCTCTTCCTTGGTAGCTGCGGCTATAAGCATATCATCAGCTATTACAAAAACACCTGGTATGTCTCCGAAGTGTTCAGCATTTCTCTGCTGGAATACTTCACTTGCAGGCCGTATACCAAAAGGAAGTCTGAGAAATTTGTACCTTCCCCATGGACTGTTGAATGTACATAGGTCTGCAGATCCGTCATCTAATTTGATCTGCCAGTACCCATCTTTTTCATCTAGAATTGTAAAAAACTTTTTACCTGCAAGCTTACTCTGAATATCCTCCAATGTGGGGATGGAGAAATGATGTCTTCTGATAGCTTTATTTAAGTCTCTAGGGTCCAAACACACCCTGATCTCACCATTTTTCTTTTCAGTAATTACCAGGCTATTTACCCATGTTGTAGGTTCTCTTCCTTGCTAATCACCCCAATTTGCTCCAGCTGTTCCAGTGTCTGTTTTAGTCTGTCCGTGATTGCATATGGGACTTTTCTGTACCCATGTATCACAGGAGTAGCATTTGGGTCAGTATGTATGTGGTAAACACCAGGGAATTCTCCTAGGCCTTCAAACACTGTTTATATTAGTGCAAAGTTCCTCTTTTGTGCTTGGTGGCATAGTTTTAAGCACCTTTACTTTGCGAATCAGATCCAGGATGACACATGCCTGTTGACCCAGTAGGGAAGCTCCGATGTATTAGTGACATAAAACTGCAGATTGGCCTCTCTGTCTTGTGTCTTACACTTTAGCGTCACTTCCCCTTCAGGATTAATTTGTGCTCCTCCATATGCCATTAGGATAGTACTGGTCGGCTTGATTTGTACCTTGCATGGAAACTGCGCAATCACTTCTTTAGTAAGTATATTGGCTTCAGCCCCAGTGTCCAACTTGAACTTAACTGGCTGTCCCATTATCTTCAAGGTAGTGTACCACCCTTCATCTGGTACTTGTGTCCGCACCATTTCTTGTTTTCTTTTTACAGCACCCACAAATAGTGCTTCTATCCCTTTGGTCATTTTCTCATGAGGTTTGTTGGACTTTTTGGACCTGCACATTTTTGCATAATGGTTGAGGCCACCTCATTTACGACATTCTTGTCCATACGCTGGACAAGCCTTTGGCACATGTCCCTTGCCACACCTCCCACATGTGTTTGATTTTTGTGCACGCGTCTCACGTGTTGGTAGCTGGCGGTCTGGTTTTCAGCCTGTTTTACCATCCTGCCTCGATTTATGTTCTACAGCATGGATGAACTTATCGGCAGTCCCTTGTGACATCGCTTTTGCCTGTGCCCTTGTTACCTCTTTGGCTCTGCATATGTTCACTGCTTTGGCCATCGTAAGGTCTGGGGATTCCAGTAGCTTTTCTCGGGAGCCTGTCGTCTGTAACGCTGAAGACAATTTTATCTCGAATCATTAAGTCCTCAGTCTCTTTAAACTCACAATTCTGAGCTTTTTGCCTGAGCTCCATTACAAACTTGTCTATACCTGAGTGCTCATTGTACGGATGGACCCAAACCTGATGGCTCTCAAACACTGCGTTTTTCCTTGGTTCACAATAATTCTTAAATGCTTCCATAACCTCAGCTGCTTTTTTTGCTTGTGGGTCAGCATATGTTATATTGAGGGTATTGTACACCTCGAGGGCCTCATCCCCGATCATGTGCAGCAGGACTGCAATTTTCATTTCCTCTGATTTATCATCTAATCCCGTGGCTGTGAAGTAGAGACTTAATCTCTGTGCCCACCTTCTCCAGTTTTCTGCAAGGTTTCCAGTCAACAGTAGTGGTGGAGGTGGCTTAAATTGCTACATATTGTCAAAAATACTTTGTTATGCAGTCTTTTAGTAAGCTTTAGGTACTCACAAATACTGTCTTTTTGTTTCTTTTCTTGGCAGCACAAACTTTTCTTCTTTCTTGCAACTGCAGCACTGCAAGTTCACTTCTGACACCATATAATACTTCACTTTAGTTGCTTCTTACAGGATTGCTGGTTTTAGGAATGACTGGACACCATAAGTAACTTCTAACAGCTCTGAGGTTTATTCAACAAACATACATTAGATAGATCAGCAGGCCTCAGCAGAACTACTACTACAATCTGCTCGTGCAGTTTCTAAAACCCAGTTTTCACCCCAGACATACCATTAGCCCAAAACTGCAGGGGGATGTGGACTAAACCATTCTACACTGTTACTAGGGTAAGTTACCATATACTACACCAAGACTCCAGAAACCAAAACCCCTAATATGTTTTCCTTTGCTGCTTGGGGGTGGGGTGGGGGAATTAGGGTTAGAAACCCTAATGCAGCATTTCCCTACTTTTGTTGAATCAAGAGGAACCCTAACTGGTGTATTAATGCAGTTTTTTACAAATTATTATCCTTTCTTTTTGAGATAGTGAAATTGTATAGTAGTTTCATTCACGCAGGTCCCTTTGGAACAGTTGCAGATGCATAGGGCCCTCTGGGCCCTGCAACAAGGGGAACACGCCAGCCAACTGTGGAAGTGCATGAGTCTGCTGGCCCTGCACTTCCATGCAGCAACAGATGTCAAAAATTATCAAAGTTAATGAATGAGGGTTCTATGTGGTGTCAGCGACTGCACAACAGCGAAGACAATAACAGCGAGTGCACATCGCCAAAAACCAAAATGGTGATGTGCAGTACAACGCAAACAAGAAACAGCGATGGCTCCTAACTTTCTCTGTGGGGGTGATATTTTCTTACTTTGTATGCATGGGGCCATACCCCTTGCCCCCCAACCCCCAAAATTAAGATAGCCAACTCCAGAAGGGTGCATTTCAGGGAGGGGGAGAAACTTGAGGGGGGATGCGACTCGGGGAGGGGGACGCAGGTCAGGAAAGTTAGGAGGTGGAGAATGTTGGGGGGGCAACCTGTGGGGATGGAACAAAGTTGGGGAAAGGGAGTTCATCAAGAAAAAAAAAATTAAAGAATCAAACAATAAATTAAAAAAAAATAGTCCCAAACCCAGGTCCACCAGCTTCAGAGGCAGTGACTGTAGCCACCAAACCAGACAAGCACCTGCAAACCAGCTTGCCAAACAAAGCCCTGTAACCTCATGTAGCTGACTTTTCTGCACTATTTACTAACTCATTAGTTCTCACACTCGCTATTCGGTAACAATTGCTATTCTGTCACGGTCACTGTTCCCACAAGCGCTCAAACTGAGTCGCTCAGTTTGAGTTGCCCATATTATGGGATAGCATGAATTAGCATAGACACAGTTTCAATGTACCTTCATAACTTTGTTTTTTTTTTTTTTATATATTTTGATCCCAAATTTTAGCCTTATCATGAACCCACTTCATAAACCCAGTAGGTAAAAAATTTCAAACCCCAGCTGAAACATCATTTTTTGCCACAAGTGTGAAAACATGTTTCAGCCAGGATTTGAAAAAATGACAGCTGTAACGTTCATGAGGTGGCGTGAAAAAAAATGGCTATGTTGAAATGCTGGGGTCGAAATATTGAAAATTACTAAAGATAGGATTGAGCATTGACAGATTTCAAAATATTCTCATAAATTTGTTTTTTAAATTTTTCTTTCAATAATTTTCAACATAGCCTTCTTATGACCCACCTCATGAACACGGGCAGTGAAATTTTTCAAATCCTGCCTGCAAGGCGATTTCCTGCAACAACTTCAAAATCACCTTTTGGGGCAGATTTGAATAATTTCACCACCCTTGTTCATGAGGTGGGGTCCCAAAGAGGCCATGCTGTCCTGGAGAGGAGGGGTAGCAAGAGAAGGGGTAACAGGAATGGGAACTCTGGTCCACCTAATACTGAATATATAAATAAAATATAATATAAATAAACACTGGGGGGAGGTGACCATGAGGGGAGGTGGGAGAAAAAAGTGACTCTGGGGGTGGGCCCCTGGTCTGCTTAAGAAATATTAAATAGACAGATTGATCTTTGTCGAGGGTATCTCTTGCAGCAGTCCACACCTGTAGGACGATAGCCATCAGGCACTAGAAGCATATGAAAACCTCTTTCTAGCCTGCAGTCTACCGTGGGGCCGCCCACTATGATGTCACATGCTGACATCACTCGTTTGTAAACATGGGTGGCCCCACACCCTCCTCAGTTCTTTTCCTGCCATCGACCATTGCATGTCGGACTCCATAGAGACAACGCCATTTCAGTCGACTGCTTAATTCTACATTTTACCTTTTAAATTAATTCTTTCCTTTTCTTGTTTTAGTACTTTTTTCTGTTGTTATGTTTCACTGACGAACTCTGACACCTTTCCTCTGGTTTTCCTATGCAAGTGTGCATTGGCCCTTCCCAGGCCTCCAGTTGTTAGGCCTACCTTTTTTTTCCTGGATCTTCTCACAAGAAATTCCAATCAAGCTCTGCCTTCTTCTGCCAAAGAACAACAGATCACCGGGGAGGGGGGGCAGTATCTCAAGAAGAACTCCCCCTGTGCCACCTGTCCTCTCCTAGGATTTCCCTGACTGCGGGACCCTGAGGGCCGGCCTGGATTTTCTCCAGCTCTGGGGGGGGGGAGGGCTCCCCTACCCCAGTACCTCACTAGTTGTCACACCTCCTGATACTGACTGTATTTGCACCGTCATCCACTGAGGTGATGCCGCTGCTTGCCATCCAACACCTACATCCCCTCAAGGTACGGCTCTGCACCTTCTGGATTGCAGCTCTCCTTGGCACCAACTGTGGCTGCGATGTCACCTGCCTAGGTGATACCACTTCCTGCCATCCAGCACCTTCATCTCCACAAAGTACAGCTCTGGCAGTGTCCTTTTCTGGTCTCTGCAATTCTTGACGTGAGCTGGAGCTTTGTGACATCATCTGCTTGGGCATCTCCTGCCTTCCACACCTCTTCTACAGGGTCAGTGGTAGCTACGCCTCCCACCAGTCTTTCCCTAGTGAGTTCAGATGCTTCAGCATTGGCCTTTTTTTGTCCCCTACTACTTCTCTAACCCCTTCTGTTCCAAAACCCTCTTTTCCAATGGTCCACAGCCAGGGAGCTTATCTGGTCCGGTTTCGACTAGCCTCAGCACGGCACTTTCAGAGGTTCCCCTATATTTCCTGGTGCCATCTTCGGCCTGTTCCTTGGCCTGACCCGCAGCCTTGGGGTTCTGGTCTCCCAGACATCACCCCAGACCAATGTGTTATCGGGGCTTCAGCTACCTCCTGACGGTCATCTGCACCGTCATCCCAGTCTCCTCAGCAGATGCCTTTGGGTGCTCCAACGCTGCTCTCCTTTGCTCTCCAGGTTGTGCCTCACATCCCTTTAGAGTATATAGGCTCCATGTTAGCCAACTTCAGGAGCCGGCTCCACAGGGGTCTGCCAAGCCTGCCCTTGTGCCATCACCCTCCACAGCATCATGGCCTACATGCCCCGGTCCCCCTGATGTCCTTTGTGGCCATTTCAAAAAGATCCTGGGAATGAGGAGCAGAACCATCTTGCCTCCTCCCATTGAGGAGGAGGATGAGGGAGAAGGACTTTTGATTCCTTCCCATGGTACTGCTTTCGTTTGGGGGTGTGGACTCTCTCATATATACCTCGAGTGCCCCCCAGATGACCCCCACCCTCCTTTCTGGCATGACACCATTCCAGTTCTGCAATGGGATTTGAGGTAAAGAGCAGGATATTGCTAGGTGGTTCTGCCGGACGACTTACCGTTGTCCGACTCCCTCCATTGAAAACCTCTCATTCAAGCCTTTGAAGATGCCACCAGGGCTGCCTGGTACTGGCAGTGCCTGATCCCTGCCATTATTCAGGCTTTCTGGGGGAAACCATTCACTGCAGAGCTACCTCAAGCAGCTTCAGGGTGGATATATGCTGCCTCGGCTGCGCTGGCCATCAGGGTCTTACCTTACTTTGCCCACATGGTTATGTTTCAGTTCTCTCTTTGGAAACAGGCTGAGGCTGCCACCCTGGCCCTTCCGGAGGACCCCCATCGACAGGGCCTGCTATCTACCCTCCAGTCTGGAACAGATGTAGGCAAATGTCTTATGCACTTTGCTATAATGCGGTTGATGCTTCAGCTAGACCTGCACCAATTGACATCTGCCTGAGAAGGCATTCTTAGCTTAGGGCTAACCTACATGCCCCCTTTAGTGGTTGTTACACCTTTGGGGTGGATGTGCGGGACTTACTTTCTGACCTACAGGCCTCTGTCCATACCCCGCAGTCAGTCCCCCCCATACCACACCCTAGAAATAACCACAGACAGGCTGACCCGTTGGCACTGAGGGTTGAAGCACTGAAAGCAACACCTCACACCATGCTGGTGACCCAGGTTCGAGAACGAGCCTGGGCTGCCGGGGGTCAGCAGAGTGAGAGAGGATTGAGCATCCAGAGGACTGCACTCCTCTCTTGGGGGGAAGGGGACTAGTCATCAGGCTTGCTGACTGCCCTCTGGCTGGAGGGCAGTAGCGGTCAGGAGGCTCAAAGCCAATGTCATTGCTTCAGTAGGAAGGAGGGCCAGGTGAAAACAGGAAAAGGAGCCTGGCAGACTCGATGATGGTCTGCTGCTCCTGGGAGCGGTCCCCTGGATTAGATCTCCAGGAGAGGGGAGAAACCATCAACCTCCTCCTGGCCCCGCTGCGGGGGGGAGGCAATCCATAGGGGAACTACCGGGGGGTCACCTAGCACGGGAACAGTGGGACTAGAGAGAAAGAGAGTCCCTCCAATCAGAGGGCTATAGCTGCCTGCCAGGGCTCAGGAGGAAAAATACAAATAAAAAAAGAAAGAAATAACCACAGAGTGCCCTTTAGTTGTGCCACTCATAGGCCCAAGACTGGCACCAGACCTCAGAGTACGTGCCAAGCAGCTACAGGTTGGCCTACCTCCACTGCTGGTATGGCTTCTGGTGTCTGTGGTGTGGCCCTGGCCTCAGGTACTACCTCAGCTTGACTTCTTGCTTGACCCCCCCCTCCAGTTTTGCAGGAAGCGGGGTTTCAGGGTATGGTCCTTCTGCGCCTGGACCATTGGCAGAGGATTGCCACAGATGCTTGGGTCCTGTACCTCATAGAGCAAGGTCTCATTCTACATCTTCTGGAGGGGACCCCCAGATCAACCTTCAGTTCAGTCCAGCTACCTGGCTGACCACATTCCAGTCCTGTGGGGAGCAATTCACACGTGACTGCAAACAAAGGGCCATAGAACCAGTTCCAGTGGATGAAAGGAATGGAGGGCTCTGCTCTTATTTCTTCTGGTCTCCAGATGCAAGGGGGATTTACAGACCATCCTGGACTTATGAACTATAAATTTCTACATCCAGTAAAAAAAGTTCTGGATGGTGTCACTACAGGGCCTACTGCCCCTTCTGCACCAGGGTGATTGGATATGCTCCCTCGACATGCAGGATGCATACCTGCATATTTATTTATTTGTATTTAAAGTTTAGTAACTGGGAAAGGCACACTGAACAGTGGCTCATTTCCAGGTGCGACTTGGGGATGCAGGGCTACAATACAAACCGAGAGAGAGAGAGAACAGACTTAGCAATTATAACAAAGTCAAGCAAATATATACCAAGATTGAGAATGGTTACAGCAACTATAACAAAGTCAAGTGCTATGGAGCAAGAATAGGATCAAAATCATACATTCAGAGTGTGTGCTTTCCACTCATGATACCTCAGATTCCAGCTCCAGGGTGCACAGTATCAGTTCTGGGCATTGCCCTTTGGATTGTTCTGTGTGCCTTGGGTGTCTTCCAAATGCTTGGCAGTGGTCCCAGCTGCCCTCGTGAGGGACAGACTGTATATCTTCCCTTACCTGGCTGTTTGGCCACTCAAAGCACAGTCCAGGGGGTACCTGCTCCACACCCTGGAACATACAAAACTATTGTATCCATACCCTAGGGGTCACTGACATTCTGCCCAAATTAGTCCTGATCACTTGTCAGCACCTACAGTATACAGCGGCAATACCAGACATGGCTCAGGGTATGGCCTTCCTACCCCAGTACAAGGCGGACAGCCTGGTGGCTTAGGCCCAGCTGTTTTATAACAGCAGATATGTTGCAGCCAGAACCTTCCTCATGCTCTTGGCCCTGATGGCTGCCGCCCTTGTCACAGTTCCTCTAGCCGTGCTATACATAAGGATCCCTCAGTGGACATTGAGGGTCCAGTGGGATCAATGCACCACCAACCTTGAACTGCAGGCTCTGTCCTCCCCACTGGTCAAAAAGTGCTGCTATGGTGGATGTAACCCAGCAACCTGTTGAAGAATGTTCCATTCCCCATTCCTTTCCCTCAGCAGATTCTAAACACAGACGTTTCAGGACTGGTCTGAGGAGCCCATCTGTGGCCACACCAGACTCAAGGGACATAGTCCATTGTGGAGACTGCCCTCCACATCAATAACGTAGAGATGAGGGCCGTTCTCTCTGCTTTACAAGTGTTCAAGACCCATCTGCCCCCAGGCCATCTGCTGGTGCAGATGGATAATATCATTGTAGTTTGTTACATCAACAAACAAGGGGGGACCCATTCATACCCTCTGTGTCGGGAAGTGATGAGGGTATGATACTGGGATCTAGAACACAGTCTAGAACTGTGTACACCGTCCATGTTTCATGGGTCCAAAACATCCTGGTGGACAGACTCAGTCAGTCACAGTCTCGGATACATGAGTAGAAGCTGCTGACCTCAGTCGCAGAAGACCTATTCGACAGGTGGGGCTGTCCAGAGTTCAACCTTTTTGTGTCCCTACTCAACGAAAAACTGCCATGTTTCTGCTGACTTTCTTCAGGGCCTGGAGTGTTTTGGTGAGACACATCCATCTTTTGGAAAGGGAAATAGGTCCTCTATGCCTTTCCTCCCTTCCCTCAAATACAGAGGGTGCTGATCAAGCTCCAGATGGAAGGAGCCACCTTGATCCTTATTGCCTCCTTCTGACCTCATCAGATCTGGTTCCCCTTACTGCAACAGCTGATGGTGGAACCTCCAGTGCCCCTGCCCCTGTGCACAGGCTTGCTGTCCCAGAAACAGGACACCTTGGTCCCTATGGCCCTCAAGTCACTTCAGCTTCATGCCTGGCTCCTGAAGAAATAGCCACTGCAAGGTTTGGAGTCAATCCTTAGGTGGCTGATGTGCTGGTGGCTGCTAGGAAGCCTTACACTAGGACCACTTACTCCATGATGTGGAAGTGCTTTGCTCTGTGGATGGCTTCCCATCATCTGGAACCATTTACTTGTCTAGTGAGACAGATTTTGGAGTACTTGCTGGCCTCTCAGACTCGGGTCTGACATACAGTACTCCTCTATTAAGGTACACCTGTCAGCCATTTTAGCCTTCCACGTGCCTGTTAATGGCTGTACAGTGGCACAACTAGAGGTGTCCTGTACCTTCCTGAGAGGCATTCTTCATCTTAAGCCTCCCATCTGTAATCTTGTCCCTCCTTGGGACTTGAATTTCATGTTAGAGAAACTTACTTTGGCTCTTTTGAGCCAGGCACGACATGTGAGCTACACTTTCTGTCCTGGAAAGCATTATTTTTAGTCACTATTACTTCTGCTCAGAGGATTTCCAAGCTTCAGGCTCTGGTGTGTGAGCCTCCTTATTTGGTTTTACACAAAGACAGGTTGTCTTTGCATACAGATCCTAAGTTTCTTCCTAAGATTGTGTCTGAGTTTACCTTGAATCAAACAATCCACCTGCCTGTTCATTACCCAAAGCATTCTAGTCCAGGAGAAGCATTTCTCCACACTTTTAATGTTCGTAGAATGCTGCATTCTTACATGCACAGTACAAAGGACTGCAGGAAGTCCTTGCAGCTGTTTATTTCCTTCACTCCTGGAAAAGAGGGCATACCTGTTTCTCCACAGTACCTATCAAAATGGTTGGCTGTTTAGCTAGACTCATGTGTGTGTTTTTTTTATCTCCCATGGACTTAGGAAGACATACTCCATGTACTCCATGGTGTACAATTTTATTTTGTGTCTGTCTGTCTATCTACATTTTAAGCGGACCAGGCTGCCCACCCCTGGTACTGCTTCTTTCTCCCCCCCTCCCCTCCAGGTCACCCGCCCCCCACTTCCCAATCTTATCTTTTTTATTTATAAGATAAGCAGACCAGGGTGCCCAACCCCAGTACCGCTTCTCTTGACCCCCTTCCCTCCCTTCCAGGTTGCCCGACCCCATTCCCCTAATGCACTTGGCAGCACCAGGGTGCCCACCCCCTGTGCTGCCTAGCAGTAGCCTGACATTGGGGTTCCCAATCCCCAGTGTTGAATATGTGTCCCCTGAAATAAAGAAATCCATCCCTCAGTGTTTCTTTTTTTTGGTTACCCTGTAAAAAAGGAAACTGTCCCTCACCAATCTGCCCCAACCCCCCTGCCAACCCCACCCTGACCTCTGACTCTGCACCCACCAACCCACAACACCCCTGACACACTCTACACACCCTCACTCACCTGAACATGTTCCACAATATAGATCCATTCTCCAATCAAAGACATGTCTTGCTGCTAAAACCAGTGACTGTGATATGAGAAAATCAGATAAATGCAGTTTAATGTATTTTAATGGGGTTTTGAACTTTGATTCATAACTTTGTCATTTTTACATATTTTGACCCCAAATTTTCAACATGGCCTTTCTGGGACTCCAACTCATGACCAGTGGTGGTGGAATTATGCAAATTTGGCCCAAAACATGATTTTTATGGTTGTCTTGTGGAATCACCTTTCAGACATGATTTGAACATTTTCACCACCCTTGTTCATGAGGAGGGGTCATAAGAAGGCTATGATGAAAATTTGGAGTCAAAAACCTGTATAAATGCCAACATTATGAGACTATGTTGACATTTTTCTACACTCGCTCATAACTGGAAATTTCAAATATTATGACTCCAAATTTTCAATATAGCCATTTTCTCACACCACCACATGAGCTGTTATTTTTCAAATGTTGACCAAAATGTGCTTTTGCACCTATGGTGTGGAATGACGTTTTGGTGGCACGGAATGATGTTTTGGCAGGCATTTTAACATTTTCATCTATTGGGTTCATCAGGTGGGTAATAAGAAGGCTATTCTGAAACGTTGGTGTATAAATATGGTAAAATGCCTGGTTATAAGTGAACATTGCATTATGTCAATGCTCACTCATAACTTTCCTACTTTTTAATATTTTGACTCCAGACTTTCAACATAGCATTTTTTCATACCACCTCATAAACCTGTTAGGTATCATTTTTTTTTAAATCCTAGCTGAGATGTGTTTTCAAACTTAAGGTGCGTAATGACATTTCGACCAATATACTATAAATGCTACATGTCATATTTATAGGTCATAAAATTACTATCTTGAAAATTTGGGGTCAAAATAAAAAAAAAGTACATATATATAAAAAATTGTTAAGAAACTTTGTGTGTAGTGCCAGTCTTGAGCCCAGCGGGTAAGCTTTGTGATCCTTTGCTGGTGAGCTGAGTTTGGGGGTGAGCTTACTGGTCAGGCTGGATGGGATGAGGGTAGGGGGATGGCACTGTTATGAGACACCCTCCAGCCTGGGAATGACTGCTGTAGGGTTGTCCACACGGGCCTACCATATAGTGAAGATAACTGTCCTCTTGGCATAGGTTCCTGTACCTCTGCACCTGTGGGTGGCTGAGGACCCTGTGCACTGACAGACAGAGGGACTCTTTGTCCTATGCATCTGTATCTGCAGCCACATGGAAGTACAGGGACCGATAGCCCTATGAATTCTTGACATCTGCCCCTGCACTTCTGTAGGCAGACAGAGTATTCTTTTGATGCAGGGCCCAAAAGGCCCAGTGCATCTGCTTCTGTTAAAAAAAAAGGTGCACTCCAGTAATCAGTTAATCTTAATTTCTTTATTGACAGTTTAACCAAACACCATCACAAGTCCTCAGGTGACATTTTGTAGCAAATCCCCACTTTGTCAGGCCCATAAATGGTGCTATAAGATTCTAGCCATCACTGTGTATATCACTGCATATATGTGTGCTATCTAACACTTTTGCATGGTTATAGATATTACTCATCAGTCAAACCGAGCCTTTGTTCACAACAGTTCTCAATGTTTGTAATGTATTTCATAGTTTGCTGTTTAAAAGTTTTAACAACTTGGCCACTAAAATGTGCAGTCTCAATAAATGTAAGAAGCCTAGGTAATAAGGTAGTAGAACTGCAGACTTTGATGGCAGACGTGGATGTGGACATAACCGCCATCACGGAAACATGGGCCACCCATTACCAGGACTGGGATCTAATGATCCCTGGGTACAAACAGTACCATAGGGACAGAGGTAAAGGGAAAGGGGGGTGGGGTGGCTATCTATGTTAAGGAAGGGATATTGTGCTACAGGGAGGAAGGGTATGAGGGTAGAGCCGAAGTCTTATGGGTCCATCTATAGAACTCAAAGGGTAGGAAAGTTAGATTGGGTTTGTGAATAGGCCTCCCTCTCAGAGAGAAGAGATTGACAGGGAGTTGGGGGAACAAATAAGGAGGCTTAGCAGTAAAGGCAACACAGTGGTGGTTGGGGACTTCAGTCTGCTAGGTGTGGACTGGAACACCCCAGCTACCTTGAGAGCCAGAGATCAGGTCCTCCTAGAGGCTTTCCAGGACAGCTTCCTTATGCAGAAAGTGACAGAGCCAACCAGGAAAGGGCATATTCTAGATCTGGTGCTGATGGACAGAGATCAAGTCCAGGACATAGGAGTGGAAGACCCCTTAGCAGGAAGTGACCACCACACAGTATGGTTCTCCCTCAATCTAAGGTAGGGGGTAGCCAATACAAAGACCAGAGTTGTGCACTTTAAAAGAGCAGACCTTGCCAGGATGGGAACCATTTTGCAAGGGCACCTAGCTAACATCAGACCAGACATGGATGCCTAACAGAAATGGACCATCATAAAGCTGGGTCTAGAAGAGGCCACTAGCTCTTGTGCAAAGTGCCAAAACAAACAAAAAAAAAGCTGGTTGAGTAGATAGGTAGTGGAGAGGGTGAGGGAAAAGAGAGCTGCCTTCAGAAAGTATAAGAGATCTAACTGGAAGGACAGGGAGGAATACGTGAAGAAACACAGAGAGGTGAGCAGAGTAGTAAGGGCAGCCAAGGTCTCAAGAGAGCTACGGCTGGCACATGGGATCAGAGAAGGGGAAAATGATTTCTTAAGGTATATAAGGGAGAAGAGAAATTACAAGGACCATATTGTAAGGATTAAGAACGATGGAGGGTTGGCATATAAGGGAGCAGAGCAGGCAGAAGCACTAAACAAATACTTGTGCTCGGTGTTTACCAGAGAGAGGGAGGGGCCTGTGCCTCACGGGAAGGATGGGGTGGGATCAAGGGGAGACATAACAGATGGGGAAATCCTAGCGGACAGTGTGTGGGAGGGCCTAAGGTTCCTAAGGATGGATAAGGTGCCAGGACTGGACGGAGTGCATCCTAGGGTCCTGAAGGATTTGGCAGAGGTCCTGGTGGAAACACTGGTGGATTTGTTCAACACATCCCTGAGTACTGGATGCATGCTCAGGGACTGGAGGATGGCACAGGGGGTGCCCTTCCATAGGAGTGGGCCCAGGGATGAGCCAGAGAACTACAGACCAGTGAGCCTTACAGCTATTGTGGGGAAGCTAATTAAGACTATCCTTAAGAAGAGGCTGGTGAGTTTCCTGGAGGGGAATGGTGTACAGGATGATAGGCAATGTGGGTTTGTACCTGGCAGATCTTGTCAGTCAAACCTAGTTGACTTTTTTGACTGGATGATGCAGCCACTGGATAGGGGCCATGCGGTGGATGTCCTTTACCTGGACTTCAGCAAGGCTTTTGACTCAGTGCATCATGGTAGGCTGACCAGCAAGTTGAACAGCCCAGGAACTGGGAAAAAACTGGTGGGAAGGATTAAGAACTGGTTGCAGGACAGGTAGCCGAGAGTGGTAGTTGAGGTGGAGTTCTTGGCACCCAGAGCTGTAACCAGCAAGGTCCCACAATGTTTGGTGTTGGGACCGGTACTGTTTAACATTTTCATGGGCGATATATTGAATGGGATAAGGAGTAAGATCAACTTCTTTGCAGACGACACAAAGATCTGCATGGAGGTGGATAGTGAAGAAGGGGGTAAAGTAGTAAGAGAGGATTTGGCAAGACTTAAGCACTGGTCAGACACATGGCAACTGGGGTTCAATGCTAGAAAGTGCAAAGTCTTGTTGTTGGGGCCTAAAAATCTAGGGTACAGTTACTGGTTGGGGGGAGTGCAGCTATCCACTTCAGTCAAGGAGAAAAATTTGTGGGTAATGGTAATGGGGGATGTGAAGCACTCGGTGCAGTGTAGGAAGGCAGCTGCAAAGGTGAACAAAATGCTGGGATGCATTGCCAGGGGAATCACCTCTAGAAGGGAGGAAGTCATTCTGCCCCTGTACAGGTCCCTGGTGAGACCGCACTTGGAGTACTGTGTGCAGTTTTGGTGCCCCATTTGAAAAGGGACATCAAACTACTGGAGGGGGTCCAGCATAGGGTGATGAAGATGGTCCTGGGAATAGGGGACAAAAGATATGAAAAGAGAATGCAGGAGCTCAACGTGTATACCCTAGAGGATAGAAGGGAGAGAGGGGGGATATGACTGAGACCTTCAAGTACCTAAAAGGCATAAACAGAGTTAATTCAGAGGGATTGTTTAAGTTAAAATGGGGAGGGACATCAGGGTGCACAGTCTGAAATTGGAAGGTGGAAGATTCAAGAGGGAGATGAAGAGGTACTACTTCATGGATAGGGTGGTGGCTGGTTGGAAAGTGCTGACAGAGGAAGTGATATCACTGCAGACGGTGGGCAGCTTCAAGAGAGGGTAGGACAGGGTCAAAGGGAGGGTTAAATCTGAGGGGAAGATGAGGGGAGGAAAGTTGGTGGTAGGGGGCAATAAACCAGAAGGGCTGGCAAAAGGGGGAGGTGGGGCAGCTGCAGTCTAATAAACTGGGTGCTGCACACTTGAGCAGACTCGATAGACTAAAAGGCCTGTATCTGTTGGCAGTTTCATATGTTCTTCAGATGATAGAAGTTTTTGCAGGAAAAAAAAAGGCTTTTTGTAAAAACTGCCATCACATGAAGAAGGGCACTGTGAGGCCTGAAAGCTGGTGTTCTTAAAATTTCCTTTTAGTCCAGTATCTATTATCAAATCACCTACTTTGTTCATCTGCATTTTATAAGTCACATCTGGTGTTATATAACAAGCTGACCTGAGTCTTTTTGTAGTAAAATTATCCCATAATGATGATACGATGTTCAATATCAAATACAGTACACAAAGTGACTGAAATAAACCAGCAGAACATTTCAGACTTGAGTTTGTCCTCAACTCGGACTCTGACTTGGATTTTTATAACTGACTTTTTTTTTCAATGAAACGGTCAACCACTAGGCTATACTGCTGGTAGTATAGCCTAGAGATTAGAGCTATGAGTTATTTGCCAACTTGCTGGCACAGTGGTAGCATTACCGCTTATGATGCCGACTGCTGGGTTTGGGAGTGAATCCGGGCTGTCAGAGGGTCAGCAAGAGGCAGGAGAATCGAACATCCACAGGACCACTTTCCTCCACTGGGGGGGAAGCTTGGCTGGTCCCTGGTGAAAGCTGTAGGAAAGGCAGCTGGGTGCCACAACAGATCAGGAGATGTGGCAGATGTTGGTGCATGTCATGCGGGAGCATGTGACGTGCACCACAATGTCATTGCACATTATGTCTCTGGGGCGAAAACCAGAGGACAAACGCCGGTGGTAGGATAACGATGAGCACCAGCAGTCCCCACACTTAACTGGCTGGGAACACTGCCAGAACCTGATCTGTTTTGTGATGTTCCCCGGCAGGGTAAGCCCTAGAGGAAGATGGTGGCAGGTAAGTCCTGGCAACATCGGGATGATGGGGCTGGGGCATGCCTCAGAAGGGGGGGCTGACTGGGCGAGGAGGCAAAAAAAAGAGTAACGAGCTGTGAATGAGCTTGGTACATCTAGCAGACATGGGTTTGATTCTCACAGCCACCACTTGCATGCTGTGTGACCCTCAGCAAGTCACTTAACTAGTGGTTGGTGAAGTTAGAAAACTTCACTCTGTGGAGAAATTGGCAAATTTACCAAAATTCATCAATTTAATCTTTAAGGTGAAGTTCAACTTCACCTTTCAGCTAGAACTTCACAAATAGCAAATTTGTAACCTCACTTGTGGATTTACCACCGAAGCGAAGTTTACAGTAAACCATGGGACTGGAGATCACATGGTGCTGCTGAGAGCTGTGTTGCCATGCGTAGGCTGAATTCAGTGCAGTCTTGTGATGAGAGAGTGTGTTAAATCTGCTCTGAATCTCTGTGCCCAAAACCCTTTGAGAAGCATTTAAAACATACAGCTTTTTCAACCAAATCACACCTTAAAGTGTCTAGTGTGCCTGTGCCTTTTTCTCTATATTACCAATTATTTGTGGTATTTTTTTCTGATTTAGTTATTTTAAAGTCGTAGTTTCATTCTGTATTGGGTGTAGTGAGGCAGTGTTGTGGGGGAGGAACACTGTATTTAGTGCTGCTCAGATACTGCTTTTGTGGATTCTTCCACTATATGTCAGACAGCGCTGGTATCCTACCTAGGATCCTACTAGAAATCCTAGCAAAGACAGATGTAGGATTCAAGGTCAGATAGTGATGGATCCTAGTTAGGATCCAGGGATCCTATGTCAGATAGTTAGGATACTGGGTCAGATAGTGATGCATCCTAGTTAGGATACAGGGATCCTAGGTCAGATAGTTAGGATCCGGGGTCAGATAGTGATGGATCCTAGGTCAGATCCAGGGATCCTAGGTCAGATAGGATCCGAGATGGATCTGTTGCTAGGATCCGTAGGATCCATGCACTGGATCCTTGAGGGTAGGATCCATGGTCAGATAGCACTGCTATCCTACCACAGCAACTATCTGGCAAATGGGAGGTATCTATTGGTATCCTAATTTCTAGGCTACTATCTGAGCAGGACTAGCTGCGTTAGTTAGGTAGCAGCAAGCAAAAGGCAGACTTTTCTACCTGAGTAGCATTATTGCTGTTATAGTCAGTGTTTTGTGTGAATTATGTTTTCTGTGGGTTTTTTTTGTATTTTCTTTTCTAGGGGGAAATGAAGGAGTAGGACACTTGGAAGTAAAGAATAGAAAGCAGATAGGAAATAATTAAAGCGGCACAGGTAGATGATTTAATAGGTTAATGAAAAGCTCATTACTTGCCAGGCCCACAACACCCACATTACTGTGGTGCAGCTCTGCCATACCCCACTTCCTTCCTTAGGGTGGTGTACTCAGCTGCTGCTGTTGCTACTGGTGGTGGTGTGGATGCTGCTTTTGATGCTGATTCAGGAGGAGCTTGAACTTCAGAGGGCACTGCTGCTTCCACAAGGTGTGTCCCACAGCCCTCTATGATATGGGAACTTCCCTTACGACTTCCATGAACTGTTGCCAGCACAGATGTCCTACTACCTCCACTTGCTGCTTCCCTCTTCTTTTCCTGCCACTCAGCCCAGTGGTTTGCCATGAGATGGGTCCTCTGGTCCCCAGAACTCACATGGGTCTCTTGCTTGCCCTGGTGGACACAATTGTTCCAAAGGCTGCAAGTGACCACACTCCTAAGAAATACCAACAGAAAGTAGATGTTCAAAAAATTTAAAAATTAAAACATGAAAATTACTATAGGAAAACATTGTAATTTTAGCAAGCTGTAACTCCATCAATCTTTGGAGTTAAGGGACAATCTATATAAGAATAAAGGTCTCAATGAGTACTACAAAACTATGTCCCTAAAAAATACCAAATGAAAATATGTATTTTTTTAAACTTTATTTTATCACCTTCGGGCCAGGGCATCTCTCAGAGGTGCCCTCTCGATCTGCCTTCTACTCCCCACCGAGACCCTCCTCCTTTGTTCCCCCCACCAGGACTTCCCAGACCCCCCCCAGATCATCCCCCTGGGAAGGGCCCACCTCACCTACTTGGCAGCTGTTTCTGAAATTAGAGTGTCTGTCCTGTGGGTGGTGCCTGGGACCGTCAGAGGAAGGGTCCAGTACCGGGGATGTGGGGCCAAATCCCCGGGGACCTCATTGCCTCCCCAGCCCTCTGGTGTTTTTCCGTTAAGTTTCACCCCCTCAGATCATGGACGTGCAAGCACATCCATGGCGCTAACGCGCTACCGCTCCGCCCCTGCATCCGCAAGCACCGCATGTTCCCGGCACTGCCCCCCAGCCACCACCAGGAGCCGCACAGAAGCGGCGCTAACCCCAGATCCCTCCCTGGGAAGGGAGAGCAGTCCTCCTGATGCTCAATCCCTTCCCACCCCTGCCGACCCCCGGTGGCACATGTCCACTTTGGAACCCGGATCGTCAGTATGGCCTGAGGTGTGGCTTCCAGCACCTCAACCATAAGCGCCACAGGGCTGGCTGAAAATAGTCATATAAAAAACATAAAAACTAAAAAATGAAAATTCCCACAGGATAACATTACAATGTTAATAAGTCATAACTCTGTCAGTCTTCAGAGTTAACGGACTATATACATATTAACAACAACCGAAAAAATTATCTCAATGAGTTCTACAAGACTAAGTCCCTAAGAAATACCAAATGAAAGTAGACAAATCAAAAAATATTAAAATTAAAAAATGAAAATTCCCATAGGATAACATTGCAGTTTTAACAAGCCGTAACTCCATCAGTCTTTGGAGTTAAGAGACAATCTATATATATCAAAAAAAGGTCTTAATGAGTACTACAAGATGGTTCCACCATGCCGCGGTGACAAGAATATTGCCAACCTCCCCCATAGTGACATATGGTTACCAACATCCCCGACAACACCAAGTCCCGACCCCGACTTCTAGATTCCAACTCCGGGGGGGGGGACAAATGTCGGGGGACAGTGGCCAAACTCTGGAGTCAATGACACGGTCATCACTCCGACAACCCGTTCAACACTGTGGGTGTCGTTGGGTGGTTGGTGTCATTGTAACAGCATCACTGTAAAAGTGTTGCTGTTACAATGGTATACACTACAAGACAAAGTCCCTAAGAAATGCCAACTGAAAATAGATGTATAAAAGCATACAAATTAAACACCGAAAATCCCAGTAGGATAACATTGCAGCTTTAACAGTCCATAACTCTGTCAGTCTTTAGAGTTAAAGGACAATCTATATTTATACATAAAAGGTCTTAATGAGTACTATGAGATGAAGGCATAATACCCCTGGACAAATTCATGGGGTATGCACAGCACCTCAAAATTACCTACCAGATTTACCATGGTGCCAAATCCAAAATTTTAGTCTGATAGTCATCAAAAATACATATTATGTTTACCTCTACTTTTCCTACATTCACACCAATTATACGACAGTTTCGACAAGCACTGACTGAGTTATGCCTAAAAAAAAAAAAAAAAACATTTTTGCCCATATAAAATCAACCCATGAATATTAAAATGAACACGTAATATTGTTTTTTTTCCTTTCAGTGGAGCCTGACAAAAGAACATTAGATTGAAGCAGATAAATCGCTTTCCAGATTGCCCAAATTTCCTTAACCCTGCTCAGAGCAGGGTTTTAGCATGGTTCTTGACCAACACGGTTGCCTTAATCCATGTTAAGAGCAGTATGGATGTGAGCTGTGCTGTAGCACGGTTTAAGGCAACCGCCCCCACATAACAATCTCTGTTTTTTGGGAAGCCTGGACGGGAAAGGAAGAAGACTGCTAATCACTCTGGTGAGGTGTTGTCTGCTGCTGCTGTTATTTAGCTTTACTATAGTGTTTTTTTTCTTGCAATATTAAAAATCTAAATATGTAAAATGACTGGAAAGAGAAGCTTGAGTAAAGGGAGAGGTGCCAGCAAGGTTGCCAAAAGTGCATAGGTTCTGTGGGGCAAAGTGTTGTTGCACCTAAAAAAAACTACCTCTGCAGCAGCTTCATCCATTGGCTCTGGGGCCAGTAGTAGTAGCAAAGGAGTAGCTGGTAGAAGTGGGTGGTGACATCTGTGTTGCCAAGTTAAATTGGGATCCATACGGTTGCCTGTAATGTGTTTTGCCGACAAATATTTTACCGACGTTGGTTGCCCGATAAACCGTGTTCACCGACATGTAAATTCCCGAACGTTGTTTTCCCGAAATAAATTCACTGCACATTTACAAAACCTGCACTCCTGATTATTGCATGAGTTATAAATTACAATTTTTACTTCACAATGATGTAGCATGCCACGATGGACCACAATCACAGTTCATTATTTTTACAGTAGGCATAAAATGGCATGACTCATTCAACCTTCTTTCCCGATAGGAACCACAGTATAATAAAACAATTATGCACACATATTTTACACGATTAAAAGCCTCTTAATACTTTATCTAGTTCCAGTATTGCTCAGGAATTTCTAACCTACCCTCTCCCAACATCCACAACTGTACAAATCTGTTTCTTAGAGTGCGTCTTGCCAAACAAAAAATCACAGAAAGAATGATGTTTGAAAGGATTTATTTTCTTTGCTACAGAACTGTACTGACCACGCATATGTTTTGGAGAGTTCTGGTCCAGTCTTGCATGAAATCATAGGGACAACCGTACAGATCTCGGTTGGACTAAGGCAGAAACTCCATCGCCTGGAAACTAAGCTCGAGGATCTGGTAGGATGATCCAGATGAAACAATATTGTTGTTTTGGGGGTACCCGAGAAGGTGGAGGACCCCCCAGTGATCCCCCACACCCATTTATTTTCTGATTTCTAAATTACCTCGAAAAACAGCACTTACTATTGAAAGTCAAGAAATTACACTTAATGACTTGAGAGGGGGGAGAAGACCCGTGTGATGCAGGATTTTCCCAGTGGTGGTGAGACAAAGAAGAGTTGCCTATCATCCCATAGTCGCAAAATCAATTGCGACCGATATTAAATTTAGAGTGTTGTACCCCGCCAAGCTGCAATTTTCAATTAAGGGAGAGCGCAAGGAGTTTGAATCAGCTGAATTGGCTTGATGGGAGCTTTCAGCCCTCCTCCCTGACCTGTTTAATTTGAATTTCTGGGGCAAGGCAATTATCCTCTGCTGCTGGTGATCCTCTGTCTGAGCTATGTTAATCACAATTCTGCATTCTAGAGTGGATTATTCTGTAGCGGAGTCATGATTAAAGTTTATGCTATGGTCCCACTAGGGTTATTCAGTGCTGCAAAATCTGAAAGCCTTACTAGTCCATATGTAATTAATGCAGTTTGGAACTAGTGCTGCAAATCAGTTTCAGCAATTTTTATTATTTTCTCTGCTGCTTGAAGTATTTTCTGCATAGCGCCGTTATTCAGTGCTGTAAACTCAGAAAAGCCTTACTAGTCCATATGTAATTTATGCAGCTCGAAGTATGCTTGTTCAGTGAAACAATTACTTGAATTTTTTTATTCAGTGCTGCAAACTCTGAAAAACCTTACTAGTCCAACAATTAGTTGTATCAATAGGATTGCACTATGTGACGGCCAATAGTAAAATGGGCAAGTGTGCAGGCGGGATTACTGTAGTCGGTAAAAGAACATCGAGATAGTATTAGACAGGAGAATGCAAGTCGGGAAATCATACCAGACCCATTAAATTCTCTGCCATATCTGTGGAATCCTTGCTGGTGGGTGCTGGGGCAGGTGGTGACAAGAAGATCAGTCTGGGAGGCAATCAAATCTTTGGCTCAAGATTAGGAACAGTGGTCAAGTAGGAGGTTGCTGGTGTCCCCTTGACTGCTAGTGGTGGTGGTGGTGGTGGCACTGAGCCTGATTTGGATAATAGGTCCCTAGTTTGGATATGTGGACCGGTGGTCAAACAGCTGGTAGCTCCTTTCTGTGCATTATAGCACACTGGGCACAGGTACCTGGGGTAGTATTCGACTCTGGACAGGGGAAAAAATTGTAATAAGCCCAGTTGCAGTGGTAGCAACACTCTGAGTATTTGCCAGCATGTCATGCTGCCAGTGAAGAGTGCAACTGGATCACACACACAGGTCAGAAGATGTTGCAGTTGTTCCTGACTGAGGCTGATGAGTGGATGCAGCCTGCGATTGTGGTATCATGGCAGTTGGGAAGTGGCACAGGGTCTTCAGGCTGCTATGGAGTGGGGCAGGGGGCAGGGGACTGCTGACCTTGAGACTTGTGCATCATTAGCTTCATTTTGACCCAACTTCACCTTGGTGTACCCTAAGGAAAAGTTAGAGGCAGTGTTGCCATGTGAAATTACCAATGGCGAATTTCCAAGTAAATAGAAAAACTTCACAAAATTACCTACAGAGGCAGATTTGGCAATTTCAATTTAAATTCATGTGTGACTTAAAAGTTTGCAGCATTCTACAACATCTCTACACTTAACCTCCCTGGTGCTCCTGAGTCATCTCTGAAAACAGGCATTGTGCCGACTGGCCTTACCCAGTTACCAATGAATAAAAAAAAAATTGTTCTTGAATCAGTTTTTCAGGGCATTAAGGGCTTTATTTTCCCCTGCTATTTATTATCCCAGTTTATTTTATTTCTTCTTTTTTTTGGGTATTTTTTTGATTAGTACTGCCCTTGAGGAGTGGTGTAAAACAACACCTATAGCAAAATAACGCAGAACAAAGCTAAAGTAACACTATAAAAAACAGGGTATTAAATAGCTGTTATAGCATAGCAAGACACTATGCAAAACAGGGGATAATGCTAACCATTTCCAGAAATGCATAGCAGTAGACTGCTAATCATTTTCAAATAAGTCTGTGGCACAATAGATAAAATTAATTAAAACAATATACATTTTTTACATTTCGCTAATCATGCTGCACTAAGTGCTATGCATTTTCACAGCTGATTAGCACTTTCATGCAAAGAACTAATAATCCATTTTTTTGGCTTATTTAATACCCTGAAAAATCCTTCACAAATATCTGGGACAAAGAAGTTAAAGTGCTAGGTGCTTCATGAATACGAAAAGGTTCATTAATATATCCCTATATATATTTTATAATCAGTTTTATATTGTGTATAACAAAATACTGTACAATGAATCATAGAAGACTGTACATTGACACAATGAGATGAAAACGATCATACTAGACAGCAATAGTATTTTCTTTACCTTCTGCTTCTGTGCTGACCTTTTGCATACTCCATAAAGCATGCACTGGAAAATGCAAACTGGCCTCCTTGTGAGAAGTCAGTCAGACAAGAAAGCAGTTGGCTGGAGTTTGCTGCAGGTGGTTTGCTTATGTAACTTGTGCCCAGGAAGCCCAGATTCAGATTCTTTTTTTTAATTTTATTTACTGATTTATAATTTTGTAAGCAAAACATTTCACACAATTGAGTTATATATGGAAGCATACCATAATGCGTACAATTCTTTAGTTGACACTTAAAAAGGATTTGTATGGCATCTTCCCAGCAGTAACTCGTAGGGGGATACATAAGCTATAAGAAATAATACAACATTGAAGAAAAGTCAGGCACACTTCCAGGAACTCTACAGTCAAAAAGAAAAGAATGGCTTACCAAATTCCCTTTTACCACTTATGGATTATAACCCCCCACATTTTCCCATATACAAAGCTGTTGAAAATAACCCTGTTCATAGAGTTCATACCTAAGATAGAGTAACTTGCTATATAGAAAACATTAACACTTCATCAGACACATGAAAACCCACAGGGCAGTTACAAACATGTGAAAAGTTCAGACATCAGAACAATAAACATAACTAGTGATCGTGGTGCTGGTTTGTTAATACTGTACTATTGCATCTTTCTAGCTTACAGATCTCTTCAGTCAAAAGGATGCATTCAGAGGCCACTGAGCAGCATTGGTCAATAGGTGGGAACTGCTGAGGAGAGAGTTCAATGTACATGTATCAAAAAAGCAGTCTGTAGTTTTAGAGGAAGCTGAGTGGTGAGAAACCACTATTTTAGTCCTACGGAGAAGAACATGGACATCACATACCATTGCTTTACTCCTCACAGTGATCGAGTTACTCCCCATGTTCCATCTTCCCCTCCAACCTACCATGCTCAGCCCAGACGCTGTCCACACCATCATTGCCATAAACGTACTGTACAGGACTTTGACACCCCTACTGCCTGAGTCCAAATATATGTCCCAAGTAGTAGTAGTAGTAGTAGTAGTAGAGTTCATTTATTTCTGGTGCTCTTACAACAGAGTACACAGATATACAAAAACAGTAATAACAGACAGTCAACACACAATACATAAAAATCTACACAAAACCATTAAAAATCTAAAAAACAGACTGATTCCCAAGCTGTCCGATGGTCCCAAAACACATTCCTCAGGTCCCAAAGGCCTGCTCAAATAGGAAGGTCTTCAGGTGTTTTCTAAAGAACTCTATGGATGGTGCCTCCCAGAGGTAACCTGGCAATGAATTCCAGAGGACTGGGGCTGCCACTTCAAACACTCGATTCCCAGAAGAATTTTACTTAGCCCTGGGGATCCTCCAGGAGGGCCTCTTCTACTGATCTGAAGGAGTGAGATGGGGTGTAGGGATGCAGAAGCTCCTTTGGGTAGCCCGGACCCAACCCATGTAGGTCAAAAAAACTACTTTAAAGGTGATGTGCCAGCACACTGGCAGCGAATGCAGTTTGAGCAGCACCGGAGTAATGTGACTGAACCTCAAGTGTCCAGTCAACAGCCAGGCCACTGCATTCTGCAGAGGCTGCAGGTGCTGCATTGCACCTTCTCTGACTCCAAGGTAGAGTGTGTTACAGTAGTCAAGCCTCGAGGTGACAAAAAGATGTACCAGCATGGTCAGGTCAACGGGGGGAACAAGGGACTTAATTTGGGTGATGTTCTGGAGATGGTAAAACCCGGTTCAGACAACAGCTGACACCGGAGCATTAAGTGTCAGGTCATTGTCTGAAATAGTACCCAAATTCTTCACCTTTGGGGAGGCCTACAGTTCGGTTGGGCCAATAAAAAGCGCCAACCTATCTCCAGAGGCCTCCATTCCTCCCCTTGGATCTGGCTTAACCACCAGCACCTCAGTCGTGTTCAAGTTAAGTCCCAGCCAGGATTGATGACCAAGGCCATTTCTCAGCCAAGCAGTCATTTAGCACGTCGACCGAATCAGATCTCTCGGGTGCAAAGGACAGGTAAAGCTGAGTATCATCAGCACAGCAATGAAAATTCAACTCATATCACCTTATAACCTGCCCAAGGGCACATACACTGCGAACAACATGGGGGAGAGGACAGAACCTTGGGGAACTCCACAGGGCAGGTCTGTTGGGTCTGAGAAATAATTCCCAAGTACTACCCTCTGAGACCGGGACCAGAGAAAGGACTCAAACCAGCTGATGACCTTGTTGTTGAGTCCTACATACTCCCTAAGCCTGTCCAACAACCCCCAATGGTCCACAGTGTCAAATGCTGAGAAGAGATCAAGAAGTAGCTCATGCTACACAGCTCTACACCTCTATGGGCTGAGGGAGGAGGTTGCTCATCTCCAGGCTGAGTTGGCCAGGATTTGTGGGACCTCCTCTCCCACCCAGGGACCACCAGGGTCACTGCCGTTGCCTCAGAGGTTGCCAAGAAAGAGGAGTGGTTGGACCACAGTGGGCTCAGGGAGGGTGAGGGTGGTGGAACAGAGGCTCATCCCTCCAGTTGTACCTCTCCACAATTTCTATGCCATTCTGGAAAACTGTGGTTCCTCTATGGAGGAACCCACAGTGGAGACCAAGGAGGATGCTGGGAACCTCACAAAGAAGACCCAAAAGAGGGTGGCATGGGACCCCACAGGGGAAGGAAACAACTCCTGGTGGGGAACTCCATTGTTAGGAAGGTAGAACTGGGGGAGGAAGGGGAGAGGGAGGTAAGGTGCCTGCCTGGCACCATGGCTTGGAGAGACAGGGACCGAATCCTCAGGATCGCAGGAGCAGCTGCACAGGGGAGGGAGCTGGATGTCATTGTCCACCTAGGGACAAATGACCTGACTAAGAAAGTGATCAGAGCAGTGCAAGAAGCATTTGTGGAGATGGGGAGGGGCCTTAGACAAATAGCACACACGGTAACCTTCTCGGAGGTGCTGCCTGTCTATGGCACAAATGAAGCTAGGGTGCTCCACACCATGGGATTCAATCAATGGTTGAAAAACTGGTGCAGAGCTCAGGGATTTGGCTTCATTGGAGACTGGGGGTCCACCTGGAAGGATGCAGGCCTATACTGGCATGATGGTCTGCATCTGTCCAGGAGGGGAACCAGGATCCTAGGTGATAGGTTTAAATACTTCATTGACAAGTATTTAAACTAGCCAAGGGGGGGGGCACTGGAAAGGAGCAAGGAAATCCTGCCCCCCCAAAATATCAGGGTACTAAGTGAGGTTGACACCAACATAGAGATATCAATAGGGAGAAGGGCAGGGGTAAATGGAGAACGTGACAAATGCAATAAGGACAGGGATGGGGCAAAAAGGGGTAAGGCCATCAGGAAATGGAGGGTAATGAGTACCAACATGCGTAGTCTGGGTAACAAGCTCCCTGAACTGGTGGCCTTGATGGAAGAGGGATGCCTGGATATTGTAGCAGTCACAGAAACAAGGTACACAGAGAACCATGACTGGGATGTTAACATACCAGGGTACACAACCTACAGGAGAGACAGGGACGGCAGAAGGGGGGAGTAGCTCTCTATGTAAAGGAAGGGATAAAAGCAACTGAACAAAAGAGTAAACAGGGAGGAGAGGCGCACTGTGGGTCACCTTAGAGACTGGAAATGGCACCAGAATCTGCACAGGGGTTGTATATAGACCCCCATGTCAGGGGGAAGGAATGGACAAGGATATGATAGAAGGGATACTTAGGATGGCAGAGAAAGGGGAGATACTGTTGATGGGAGATCTTAACATGCCAGATGTTAACTGGAGCACCTTTGAGGCAGCTACATCCAAAAGCAGGGCCATTCTTGATGCCCTTCAGGTGGCATGCCTCAAACAGCTAGTTTTGGAACCCACTCATGAGGGAGCAATCTTAGACCTCATACTTTCAAATGGGGACAGTGAGAGGATCTCAGATCTAGAAGTGGGTAGCCATTTGGGAATAAGTGACCACCAAACAGTGTGGTTCACGATAAACTCTGCTACAGAGTCAAGCCATACAAAAGTGAGGGTTCTGGACTTCAGGAGGACTGACTTTGGCAAGATGGGAGCATGCCTTAGAAAAGCACTAGCAAACAGGCTAGAAGGAGGGGTGGAGCAACAATGGGCAAATATCAAAACTGCCATCACAGAGGCAACAAGCCTTTGTGTGAAGCAAATAAACAAATTAAAATAAAAGAAAAAGCCACTATGGTTCTCAAAAGAGGTGGCGGTGAAGGTTAGGGAGAAAAAGATAGCATTTAGGAAGTACAAGGAAACACAGAAGGAGCAGGACAGAGAACTGTACCAGTTAAGGCAGAAGGAAGCAGGGAGGGTAGTCAGAATAGCAAAGGCACAAACTGAGGAAAAGATAGCTAACTCAGTTAAGAAAGGGGATAAAACCTTTTATAGGTATATCAGGGAGCGTAGAAAGACAAAGGGAGGGATAGTGAGGCTGAATAGAATGGATGGTGGGTGGGCAGAGAGTGACAGTGATAAAGCAGGGATACTGAATGAATACTTCTGTTCAGTATTCACAAAAGAGAAGTGAGGAGGTGCCTAATCCAATTAACAGAAGCACTCTGGAGAGGGGGGGTTGATCCCAGTCCTTTCACAGAAGAAAGGGTTCTGAAAGAACTCCTAAAACTGAAGGTGGATAAGCAATGGGGCCAGATGGAATTCACCCCAGAATTCTAAAAGAATTAAGCAGAGAACTAGTGACACCACAGACTACGCTTTTTAACAAATCATGGGAGGATGGTGTGGTACCTGAGGACTGGAAGAAGGCGGATATGATTCACCTTCACAAAAGTGTGACCAAGATGGAGGCACGAAACTACAGACCTGTCAGTTTGACTTCTGTGGTAGGGAAAGTGATGGAATCACTTCTGAAGGAAAGAATTGTTGAGTACCTAGAGGCCAGTGGGGCACAGGACCCATGGCAGCATGGGTTCACAGAGGGAGTGTCATGTCAGACGAATCTAATTGATTTCTTTGACTGAGTGACCAAAGTAGTAGACCAGGGAGGGGCTGTGGACATGACCTACCTAGACTTTAGCAAGGCATTTGACACAGTCCCACACAAAAGATTAGCAGTCAAATTAACCAGCCTGGGAGTGGGTCCCAAGGTGGTAGCCTGGGTAAAACATTGGCTGAACAACAGGACCCAGAAGGTAATTGTAAATGGAGTCCACTCTGAAGAAAGAGGGGTTACTAGTGGGTACCGTAGGGTTCAGTACTGGGTCCAGTCCTTTTTAAAGTCTTTATAAGTGACATTGCAGAGGGACTGGAAGCGAAAGTATGCCTCTTTGCAGATGACACAACGATCTGCAACAGGGTTGATACACAAGGAGGCGGAAAGGATGAGAAGGAACTTGGCAAGGTTGGAGGAATGGTCAGAAGTATGGCAGCTTGGATTCAATGCAAAGAAGTGCAAAGTAATGCACCTGGGAAACAAAAACCCAGGGGAAGATTACACAATGGGGGGGGTAGTAACAACAGCAAAAATGGAAAGAGACCTAGGGGTAATCATATCAGATGACCTTAAGGTTAGCAAGCAATGCGAGAAGGCAATAGCGAGGGCTGGGGGGATACTGGGATGTATAGGGATAGGTATCACCAGCAGAAAACAGGAAGTTGTTATCCCCCTGTACAGATAGTTGGTGAGACCCCATCTGGAGTACTGCGTCCAGTTCTGGAGATCCCATCTCTGCAAGGACATAGACAGGATGGAGGCAGTTCAGAGGAGGGCAACTAAAATGGTGCAGGGTCTGCAAGAGAAGCCATACAAGGAAAGACTAAAGGAGCTTAATCTGTATACCCTTGAGGAAAGGAGGGAGGGGGGGAGAGGAGAGATAGAAATGTGTAAGTACCTCAGTGTAATCAACAAAGTCCAAGAGGGCAGCATCTTTCAGAAAAAGAGATGTGCAAGAACAAGGGGACACAATTTGAAGATAGAGGGGGGACGGCTCAGGGGCAATGTGAGGAAGTATTTTTTCACAGAGAGGGTGGTGGATGCATGGAACAGCCTTCCTGAGGAGGTTGTGGGGTCTAAAACTGTGGGAGAATTCAAGAATGCATGGGACAGACATAAGGCAATTTTTGTGGGGGGTAGGAAGAAATAGGCTGTTGGTTAAATAGGATCCGCAGCTTATCCTCTAGGTAGGAAAATGGGCAGACTAGGTGGGCCAAGCGGACCTTATCTGCCATCAAAGTCTATGTTTCTATGTTTATGTTTCTATAGAAAACTCAGCTGTACAGATCAGAATTCTCAAGGTTCAAGGGTCTGCAGATGAGTCGGACTCTGCATGATTTGCTGGGTTGAGTTCAGCCTCCACTTTCTGTACCATTTTTTCAGCCTCTCTTGGATCATTAAATAAAAACACATTCCTGTTCGATAGCACATGGAGAGGGGTGGCAGAAGCAGTTGGTGCTGGATCTTGAAGGCTCTCAAGGAACTGCAAACCTGATTGAAAGCCTTCCTCCTCAAGCGGGTGTTGTAATTGGGGAAAAATAGAAATGTCAGCCTCTTCATATTTCAGGGTATGCTTCCTTCTTGCTATAGCCAGAGCTCTATTTTGATCCCCAGCACCCATGCAGATGATGTCAAAGGTTTGTGGAGCTGATGCGCCCACTGGAGGTCATCTAGGGGTAAGCCAGTATGACTTCTTGATAGAGAAAGCTCTATCTTTGTCTGTAAGTCCTAGAAGGGTAGGCAGAAGCATTTGTGCAACCCCCAGAGCATCTCCTCCTTTGGATGTTTCTGGTAGACCCACAACTTGGAGGTTGCACTCCTGAGCCTGGTTTTCCAGTGTCTTCAGGCAGTATCTTATCTGGTAATTTTCTTTCAGTAAAGTAGCTGTCACATCCTGTGATTTTAGGGATGGCTGCTCTGTTCTTTGAACTTTTTTTTCAACTGTGGTTCTCAAACTTGGTCACCCAGGGGATTAAATTATCCAACTTACATTCCATATCCAGTGCCATTTTAATCAGTTGACTCCAGGTGATGTTGACAGTCAGGAGAGTTACATCGCCGCTTGACTGCTTCACTGAGCCCAAGGCCGCTTTTTGGTTCACATGCCTCACTCTTTCTTTTGAGGTTTTGATGCAAAAAAGTCCCCAGGCTGTACTGTGCTGTTAGATGTTCCCATTTTGTAGCAATGGGTTTAATCTGTGGAGTTAGTAAATTAGGACCAATGAGTCTTGCAGAAATGGGATTTATTTGATGAATTTTATGCTCTCTCTCAGGAGCTGAGGTGAGGAACATCTCTTCCCATCAGAAACCATGCCATGCTCCCCAGATTCAGATTCTGGCAAAGCTAGTCGTAGGAACCAGCAGCCCCAGATGCTATTGAGAGCCCCCTTATGCGCGTGTGTGTGTGTGTGTGTGTGTGTGTGTGTGTTTACAACTGAACTGCTGTACATTTTTATGGCGCTATGTATTTTATACTGTAATTTACCCCGTACCACAAAGATTTATTGATGTCCCTCATAATGTTAAAGCCATTGCTGAACACAAAAACCATTAAAAAAATTAAACCAACTAACAGAAACATTCCTTAACTTCATACATATGGGGCCCACTATTCTTACATATATTACTCTTTAAGATAAGAAAGTGCTATATAGTCTGGTCATATTTTGAAGGCTGGTGCAATGCATTTTAATGCTGATAGAAACAGAAATTGCCAGCAGATAACAACCGCCAGGCCCATCCAGTCTGCCTGTGCACCCTACCTTTAATATAGAAACATAGAAATTGATGGCAAATAAGGACCACCAGGCCCATCCAGTCTGCCCACGTACCCTACGCGGTTGTGGTTGTGTGTGTGTGTGTGTGTGTGTGTGTGTTTGTGTGAAGGGGGAGTCTGTGCATTTCATCAGTTGGGGAAATATTATATTGTAGTTATTCGTTTTCCCAGGTGAAAAGCTCCATTGAGCTGTGCTCATTTTCAAGAAGGTTCTTGTTAAGACAGGCAAAAAATACAAAAGTACAGTGCATATCACATAGTACAGCAGCAACAAAAGTAGAAATATACAAAGTGCAAAAAGAAACCCTACTAGGAATACATAGAAGCAGTGCTCCAGATAAGGCAAGTAATAACCTATTTTACTCCCCCTATTTTAAGAACCATTTTTTAAAAATTTTTTAATGAGTACCGATAGTCATCCAAATACTTGCAAATGCTCTGCTCCTAATGGAAGTGCTCCATAACATCAGTGGTGATCCAAAAGTAGCATTTTCTTTTTCAGATTTCAAGTAGTTGTATGCATCCAAATTTTGCTTTACTCACCCTATTTCAGAACTGTGAGTAAATTACTCTTACCTGCCAATACTATCTGGAGCACTACATAGAAGAAGGGTGTAATACATATTTTGGGGTTTCTTTATTTCCATTAGTGAGTCCTATTAAAACAACACAATAAATGCCGAAGCACAGAGATGGGGTGGGTAGGGATCCCCAAGAACTGACCTTGCTGGGATCTACCCAAAAACATAAGGTTGTCATCAGCTTATCCTGATGGGGATAACCATCTTAAGCCAAATCTGACTTATAACCCAAACTTAATTACGTGTGGTGTCTCTTCTGTATCCATCTCCCACTGAATACAGGCATTCCATGAGCTAACTCAGAAGTGTGCATGGTTTCTTTACTGGTGTAAAAAAAGTAATATGTTTAAACTTACCAGCTTGATGGACACGGGGCTTAACTTGTGGGTGTAAGCAGGCATTTATTGTATAGAGTGTGAATCTGAATATGAGGATTATATTTTGGGATACAGAAAGCCTTCATAGCAAAAGATGTATCTCAGTTGGGCTATCCTGGGTAAATAAATTACAAAAAAACAGACCATCAGCCAAGGTTCCGTGTATGCCTCGGGTTTGTTCACTGGTAAGCATGGACAGATTGCTTCTTCAATTTTGGCTTATTCTCACTTGTTTTTACAAAATTTTTTCACATCTTGACAATGTCCCCTCTTTATTATAGATACAGAAGCAGAAAGAAATGCATTGAGAGAACACGTGTATCCCAAACTGAGAGAATTCTGCAGGGAAAACTATGGACTGGAGTTTCAGGTACTAGTCATTTTCATGTTTGATGTAGCATAATTATTTGGGGTCCAAATATTCAGGAATTAAGTATTCAGGTACGCAAGTTCAAATAAAAACGTTGTGGCTTGCTGATCAGCTTAGCAGGTGGGGTGCTGCCATGATATCAGCAACCTAGGGTCAGCAATGAGCCTGGAATGATTGAGGACCATCAGTGTGACGAGATGTGGAAGATGCAGCATCACATAGGATGCTCACCCCCTCAAGATGAGAGTGTGACTGCTCTGTGCTGCATGAGCACCACCTAGGGGTGCCCAGGAGGCATGAGAGTTGGCAGTGGGGGTGGGGGGGGTCCACAACTTCATGGCATGTATGCCCCTTGTGTGACATGCCGCATGTTTACAGACCAACATATCCAGATACAGTAGAAGAACAAGAAAAAACTCCCGGCCCCGCAGGAGGATGCCAGCACACAGCACAAAGGAGCTCCTGGGCCAGTAAATTTGGTGAAAACCAGAGGGGGGGATTGCTCCACCTCCCAAAGATCCTATCATGGAAGGGTTCCTCAAAGGGCAGGTAAAGGAAGCTCCCTGGGGTCCAGTTCAGAAAAATGCTGGGCAGTAGCCAAGCAAATGAGGGCTGAAGCTGAGCAGATAGGGAATTAAAGACTAAATAAAAAAAAAACGTCAAAAATGACATTTGGCTAGGGCTAGTCTTCTTGCCCCCACCATCCCCGATCTTAGTACTTTTCCCAGTCACCTTCCTCTTTCTTGTTTTCCCTTGGCCAAATGGAAAGGCAAAAAATGGCAGCTCTGGCACCATGCCACCAAGCCAACAGTCACTTTATCCCCTGGGGTTTCCCATAAAGCATTTTTGCATGAAGGTGCCCCCATCCTTTGAAGACCCCATTCTTTTGCAGCACCTCCAAGCTTCAGTCATGTTTTAAGCAGAGCTTAGGTCCATAATATTGATACAGTTACAATACTGCACTAATTATTTAGCTTTTTCTCACTATTGTAAAACTGTGCCATGCTAGCCATTGTACATATCACTACAAATCATGTTCTCCTCGATATAACCCAGTGACTTGTAAATATGTACTATATCAAGTTGACATACTTTTTTTGTAAAATGTACTGAGCTTCTATTGTTCTTGTCTCCCAGTATACTTGTAGTACCCGGGTCATGTCTGAAAAAGGCACCTGGCACCAGAGTACCTACCCCGGTCATCAAAGTATAAATAAATAAAAATAAATAAATTGGGGGCACTCTCAGAGGAAAACACTGAAGGAAATATGATCTAAAGCTACAAAGAAACCTGTAGAAAAAAAATAAAAAGTGAATGGACTCAAAGACAAAATGGGAAGAAAAGGCAGAAGATCAGAGAAGAAAATGCCCCTATCCTATCATATATTTCTTGGGAAAAGCATCGTCCCCTCCCAAGTGTATACCCCTTTATGAAGGTTTAAGGCTGTAAGAAGCTGAGGGATGGGTGTTTGTTTTACATGGTTGGGGGGGGGGTGCTGAACACATCATCTGTCATGCTTTTCATTTTAAGGCTTGAGAGTGAGTATAGTGGCATTTAAACACACTGTTAGCTTCTGGCATGGTGCCAAAAGTAATCATTCTCACTATTTTTGCTTTTTTTTATTTATTTATTGAAAAGTTTCACCAAGAAGGGCACACTGAACAATAAATTGCTCATCTCCTGGTGCGTCCTGGGGGGAGAGGGAACAGGATTCACAAAACAGGATATGCAAACTGTACAAATAAACAATGCATACAATGTTAGGGCATATAACAGTACAAAATGAGCAATTACACAGGTATACAATTTGAACAGTATAGCAATTGTAGGTGCAAGAAGAGTAGGCACATTAACTGAGCAATAAACTGAGAAAGGGAGCAGACAGGAATTACAGATGAGAGTGGCTGGTTCAGAAGGTTAGCAATAAGTGCTGGCAAGGGAGAAGTGCAGGTCATTGTAGTTAAATGCAACAAGGAGGAGGTGGAAGTAAAGTGATGGGGTGGATGTGGGCTAGAGCAGTGAGATTAATGTGAAGAGCAAGCTTAGGGGCACGAGCAGTTAGGAGAGAGAAAGTTGTACAGGGATAAAGAGAGAGAGCGAGGGGAGGAAGAGTGTCTAATTTGAGGAGGCAGTTGGTTCCAGAGTTTTGGGAAACAGTACGAGAATGATGACTGTCCTGCGGTGGTAGATCAGTGAGGAATGGCCAAAGTATGAGTATCATGAGATCTGAGGGAGTGAGAAGGGGTCGGAGGATAATTGTGGAAGAGACATAGGGTGGTAGACAACCGAACCAAAATTTGGAGATAAATTTGGCACTATGGGCAAGTCACCGAGTGAGGGAAAGGCAAGAGCGTGATAGAGAGCACAGTGATGAGTGCTAGGGGAAGAGTCAAGAGTAAAGCAACAGAAAGAATTGAAAAGGGTGTCCAGTCTGGTTAGGGAGGTCTTGGCAGTGGCACTGTAGACTACATCACAGTGGTCAAAAATTGGGAGAATCATTTTCTGCACAATTTCGTGCCTTACTGGTAGAGATAGACAGCTACAGTTCCTGTACAGGATGTCTAACTTGAGGCACAGTTTTTTCAGGATGGCATCCATGTGAGCAGAAAAGCTTAGGTGTTGGTCAAGCCAAACCCCAAGGTATCCAAATGAGGAGGTATCCTCAAGTACAGTCCCGTCAAGGGCATGGAAGGTGGGCAGTGAGGGGAGCCTTGAGAGTCTCTGCCTAGTGCCAAAGATCCTGGAGACAGTGAAGTCTTCTTGGCATTCAAAAATAGTTGATGAGAGCTAAGCCAATGTAGAACTTTATCAAAGTCAGCTTGGAATCTGGTTGCTACATCAATGGGAGTCTGCACGAGGTAAATAGGACAGTGTTGTCTGTGTATATATGGATAGAGGATGAGGTGCAGACTACAGGGAGGTCATTTAAGAATATGGAAAAAAGTATGGGGCCTAATACGGAACCCTGTGTCACACCAGTATTAAGGGGGGGGATATAGAGTCAGCAATCTTAACTGATTGAGACCAACAAGTTATGCTCAGAACCAGTTTACAGCAGAGTCCGGTAGACTTGCTAAAGTAAGGTTGGTTAGAAGGAGGGGGTGGGAGACGGTGTCAAAAGCCTTAGCAAGGTCGGTAAAGATGGCAGAAGTGATTTAGCCACCATCCATCCCTGAGAGGATGGAGTCAGTGAGCCAATCAGGGAGGTAGTAGTGGAATGATCCTTCTGGAACCCAGATTGGAAGGGTGTGAAGAAGGAGGATTCAGAGAGGTAGGCAGTGAGTTGAGGGAGGACAGTGTGTTCTTGAAGCTTGTCAAGTATAGGTAGGAGAGAGATGGGCCAGTAGTTGCCAGGTGTAGAGGGGTCGCCACCCTTGGGTAGTGGAAGAACAATTGCATACTTCTATGCACTTGGTACAGAGGCAGACGAGAAAAATAGGTTTAGTAGATCTGCTATTGGAGAGGAGATTGCAGGGGCAGTTAAAAAAATAAGTTTGGGATCAAGCGCATCGTGTGAACAGCCTTTAGTAGGGTTAATTGCTAGGAGAGCTGCCAGGATTTCAACAGGAGAAACATAAGAGAAGGAGAAAGAGTCACGTTTTTGAGTTGGAATTAGTGGGGGGTGGAGGGGATGATGGGGAAGGAGGAAGAGAAGATAGGAGGGCAGAAGCACAGGAAGTGAAGTATGTGTTAAATTCTGCAGCAACTAAAAGGGAGTCTGATATTAGAGAGCCATTTAGTTTAAGGATAAGGGTTAGAGGAGTCGATTGAGGGAAGAACAGGACATGAACTACTTTCCAGAATTCGGAGGGTTTGTTTATATTTGTCTGGAAAGTAGTTCTGAAATATTCAGCCTTAGCCAGCCGAATAGCCTTGGTGCAGGAGTTGCGAAGCGAGCGGCAGTGTTGGAGATCGCTTGGCAGTTGGGAGACTTTGTATGCCTTCCAGGCCTGATCATTAGCTATTTGGCAGACCAGCAATTCAGGAGTGACCCAGAAACAATGGGTAAAAGGAAGATGGTAGTTTGGGAAAGTACTGAAATGGGGGGGGGGGGTCTAGGATACCAATTAGTGAGGTATTCAGGTATCATTCTGGAGTATTTAGTAACTCCACTATTCACAGTATTTGGAAATAAATATTCAGGGTGTGCACTGTCCTAGCATATGTCGCACTCTTGTGAAAAGTTAGAGCATATCTCATTCATGTGCAAGATATACTGTAAATAAAGATATAAAACTAGAATGTAAGAGTGATGTGATGATGTGATATGTTATATATGCAGTTTAAAAAAACCTTTTTTGTGTCAGATCGGTTCTGTAGTACTACCCTTGGCCAACCCCTTTTAAGTTAGGTTGTAAAGAATATGCTGCATTATATGCAATGGCTTTCACAGTTTGTTGCATTTATATAATAAAGGCCACATCACCTCAGCTATCTTTGTTGACCTAACTAAGGCATTTGACACTGTGTATCACTCTCTCCTCTTGCACAAGCTCTTTCTTGCTGGGCTCTCCACCAGGGCTACCAGCTGGTTCCACTCTTATCTAATAGGCAGGTCCTAATCAGTTAAAATTAGCAGCTCTACATCCTCACCACTCCCAGTCACCACTGGTCTACCCCAAGGGTGTGATACACAAGGAGGCGTGGAAAGGATGAAAAGGGACTTGGCAAGGTTGGAGGAATGGTCAGAAGTATGGCAGCTAGAATTCAATGCAAAGAAGTGCAAAATAATGCACCTGGGAAACAAGAACCCAGGGAAAGAATACACAATGGGTGGGGATGTTGTAACAACAACAAAAAAGGAAAGGGACCTGGGGGTAATCATATCAGATGACCTTAAGGTTAGCAAGCAATGTGAGAAGGCAGTAGGGAGGGCTGGTGGTATACTGGGATGTATAGGGAGAGGCATCAGCAGCAGAAAACAGGAAGTTGTTATCCCTCTGTACAGACAGTTGGTGAGACCCCATCTGGAGTACTGTGTCCAGTTCTGAGACCCCATCTCCGCAAGGACATAGACAGGATAGAGGTAGTCCAGAGGAGGGCAACTAAAATGGTGCAGGGTCTGCAAGAGAAGCCAGAGTGAGGAGAGACCAAAGGAGCTTAATATGTATACCCTTGAGGGAAGAAGGGAGGGGACATGATAGAAACTTTGGCACTCAGTTGAATCAACAAAGTCCAAGAGGGAAGCATCTTTCAGAAAAAGAGACTTGCAAGAACAAGGGACACAATTTAAGATAGAAGGAGGGCAGTTCAGGGGCAATGTGAGGAAGTATTATTTCACAGAGAGGGTAGTGGATGCATGGAACAGCCTTCCTGAGGAGGTTGTGGGTCTAAAACTGTGGGAGAATTCAAGAATGCATGGGACAGACATAAGGCAATTCTTGTGGCGGGTAGGAAGAAATAGGCTGTTGGTTAACTAGGATCTGTGGCCTATCCTGTAGGTAGGGAAATGGGCAGACTAGATGGGCCAAGCAGTCCTTATCTGCCGACAAAGTCTATGTTTCTATGTTTCTAAGGGTCAGTCCTCGGCCCACTTTGTTCTCCATCTTCCTAAATGACCTGCCCACTGCTTGTCCCCACACATCCACCCACATGTATATGGACAACACGGTATTGTATACATCTAGCCCCATGCCTTCTGATGTGGCAATTAGACTGCAGCAGGACTTCAGGAGGTTCAGCTCTGGTTTTGCGCAAATCAGCTTTTTCTCAATGCCAAGAAGACTGTCTCAATGACCTTCAGCACAAGGCAGAGACTCTCTCTCAGCTCCCCACAACCCCCTCCTTCCACACCCTGGACAGGACTATTCTGGAGGATTGCTCCTCATTTAGATACCTCAGGGTCTGGCTCAACCAGCACCTCGACTTTTCCGCACATGTTGATACCATCCACAAAAAGCTCCACCCCAAGTTGGGTGCCCTATATGGCAACCGTGGGTGCATCCCGCTGCCAGCCCGCCGCACACTGGTGCAGAAAATGATACTCCCTATGTTTGACTATGGGGATGTCGTCTACAGTGCTGCTCCCAAGTCCTCCCTAGTCAGACTGGACCCCCTCTTCCACTCCTTTTGTTGTTTCTCTCAAGACTGCCCAACCCTCGACACATCACTGCGACTTCTACAGAGCCCTTGATCTTCGATCACTTCACGATCGTAGACTGTCGCACTGTGCTAGTATCCTGGCACGGTTCTGGCATAAATCTCTACCCCAGTACCTCACTTCAGTCCTAACAACCCAGGCTCTGCCTGTGTACCCACCCAGGAACATAGACTCCCACCTCATGTCTGTGCTGCGTATGTACACTGTTGCTGGCCAGGCAGCTTTTAGACACCGCATACCCAGACTGTGGAACTCCCTTCCCTTGGACATCTGGCACACACCCCCTTCACCTCTCCTCAACACCCTCATCAAAGCACATTTCTTTATCCTCTGTGACTGTGGCTAATGTCTCAGTCTGAGTGTCCAGGCTCAGGAACATTTTGCTAATTTTCCTGATTTTGTGTTGTGGCTTTATGACACTCCGTTAGCTCTGCTAGCTCAGTTTGTAATGTACTGTTGTAATGTGTATGTGTGTTTAGGCCCTAATTGTAATCTTTAAATGTTAATTATAATCTGAATGTACAATTTATAAATTTTGATTACTGTATTGGAATCTCTATATTTTGCAACTCCTAGTGTGTACAAGGTAGCAAAAAGTTCTGTACTATGTCTGTCTCCACTCTAATTGCACTGTTTTGTTCATGCTTCTCTCTGCCCCCCTTCCCCAGGTGACATCTGTAATCGAGCAGTACTCTGCTCAGTATGCCTTCCTGGTTAAACTGTTAAATAAATAAATAAATAAACCTAGGTATTCCAGTTTTCAGAGGTTAGTATTTTCCCATTTACAATATATATATTTTTTCATTTTTAATTTTCTCATTTTTAGTATTTTTTCCAGTGTCTGTAAACAACAATATTCAAAAATAAGTCACAACCATTATGGTTTTAAGTGTTTATTTTCTTCTTTTTTTTAAAAAAAAAGGCAAAAGTCATGTGTTACACATTTTTCAATGTAAAAAATGCAGGCATTCAAAAGTTGCTAGTTCTACTACTACAACACTACTACAGGTTTTCCACTTAGCAATACATGTGCATATCGACTTCATTAAAAGTTGAACTTAGGGACTTAAAACTGGGCAGCTAGCAATGTTTTTAAACACTGTCCACCCTCTTCCCCACGGTGAGAATAGGTTTTGTCAGTTTTTAGTCACTTAACTTTAGCTATGTCCCTTTTTCACTTTTAAATGTTTCTTTACAGAAACTAGCTCTCATTTCACTTTACATCTTAAAAATATCTCAATGTCAAGAACTGACCTAAAAATTGCCTTGTTTGTAATATTACAGTCAGTTGTCATGGAAAAGGGCTGGGAGGTTATATACTGCAGTACAACCCTGATTATCCAAACCCAGATCATGTGGAAATCCCTATCTAATGGACTAGATCCTTGCCCCCCCGGTGTTTAACTATATGTTAGAATGGGAACTGGATAGTCAGGATCGGATAATCAGTGTTGTACTGTGTACTCTGTTGTTCTGCTGCTGGATTTTATTCTACCACAAGGGGTCACTCAAGACCATAGTGGCTACTGTACAGTATACTGTAGCTAGCAGACTGCAGTGGAAGCCATCTGGGAGAGAGCGACTGCAAGTGTGGATTGCACCTGCTAACACAACCCTCCGTGGGTAAATCAGTGTTTTTTTCCCCAACTAACTTAACAGCTCACACAGGAATAGTAAGTGCACCAGGAAAATATTTGTATAGTAATCACCTTCTTGAAGATTTCATTTTGATAACACCCCCACCCCCGCTCCATGGTCCATGCCGCCTGGTATGGGCACATTTCCAAATTTCGGTGTGCGGTCCTTGTAGCACTGTACCTGAATGAGGAGCTGAGTAAGCCCTTCGATGGCAGGTAAGAAGTACAAAAAAAAGTAAAAGAAAAAGAAAGTGTCTGCTGGTGTTGAGCTGGGTGTAGGGATGGAGACCAGTGGAGCTGAACTGGTGTAACAAAGAAAAAGCCAGTGGTCAAAAACTGGTGCTGGAGCTGGTAAACAATGATCTTTAGTCTTTTAATAGTGACAGTGGTTAGTTTCCATTCCTGATAAAAAACAGCAGAAGTGCTGTTGGATCTGGGTAAATGGCACAGTGTACATAAGCCAGAGTCTGAGCTGGCAGTATTGGAGCTGTCGAACAAAGTGTGTACACAGATCTAATTGCGACTGACCATGCTTAGTCTCCATTCCGGTTTGAAAGAGAGAGAACCAAGAAAGTGTTTCTGGAGCTGGGTCGAGGGCACAGTGAGAACAATAAGTGCAGTACTGTAAGTGCTATTGAAAACAATGAACCCCAATCATCTGGACTCCCGATTATCCAAGCTGATCTGATGTCTCCCAAGCAGTTCAGATAATCAGGGTTGTACTGTACTAGTAAAGGGTGTTTACAGTTTTCAAGAAGACGCTGAAAAAAAGTGTATTGTAGACCTTGTAGAAGCTAACTGGACAATAAAGTGAACTATATACAGTATGTATGGGATAACATATACCCAGGGCCCCATGTTCACGGTGGCAAACTGGACCTACATTCTGCAGCAGGGCCTCATGCTTGCTGCAGTCAAGCTATGAGCAATTCTGTGGCAATTCTGTGATGGGCTTTACATTCTCTGGCAACTCAAATGAGCCCCAAAATAAAATCTAGTTACCCAGAAAGGCTGCTCAGGAGAAGGCTGCCTGGGGCAGTTTGACAAAAGCACAGGCTAGGCAATGCAAAGCAATTCTGGCATTGGCATTGTGCTTTGGTCTGGATGTAGGGCATGGGGGAATTGAAGGTTTATTTTATTTTTTTTGCTGCAGTCTGTTTTATTGTCCCATGGCTCCCCCTCCACTTATCTAGTGCTGGTTTACCACAGCTGTGCTCCTGAGAATTTCTCCCCCAGTCTGTACAGTTGCTTGAAGACCAGTATTGCTGGTTGTAAAACAGTGTTGCTCCAATGACTCGCTCCAACCCACTTGCTTGAAGCTTGGTGGTAATGGTTTGTGCTGTGACGCTGCTCTAGTTTTTTCCTCCTGCTCACACAGTTCAACACTAGGGGTGTCATTTATGTCAATGCCACTTGGCTTCCATATCTTCTTCTCTTCCACTCTGTAAGGATTTACTGTGAGGCTAGAGAATAGCTGGACCATTTTACATTAGACAGAGGTCAAGAAAGCCTCCCATTTTTTGTCTGCCATAATTACTAATACTTTTTCATTACACAGTTCTGCAACTGACAATAGAATTGCCATTCTTTCTCATGAAATAGACTTCCTGAAGTTCCCACAGTGTTTGTAGAAGGCCAGAATGGTCATAAGCTTCAGGGCTAAGTGCCAGTGGATTGGAGAGAGGTAGCCCCACTGACTACTGCAACCCAGGGCAAATGGATGTATAATGGAGCTGCCAACAACTCACACTAATTCTATTTTAAGCTTGATCACAATCATTTAGCCATTTAGTTAGAGTTTTCAGTGGTGACGGACATTTTTACAGCACCAAAAAATGCTGATCTTACTTCGAGTGGGAGCTCTTGCAGCAAGTTACACCATAAGGACTATGCCGCCTGGCACTAAGACCCCACAGAAAAATCTTAGCTAGCAGTACCCTGCAGGGACTGCCCCTTGATGTCTGACTGCCTCAGACGTTCACCAGTGGTATAAAGTGTGCGGTCCCCAGCCACAACTCATTTCTTTTCCCGCTGTCGACCTGTTCACATTGGCTCCATGGACGCCTCCTGCTAACCAGTTGACCACCTTTTTTTTGTCTCAGTTGGGACTATTTCCTACCTTTTTCTCCACCTTTTAATACCACATCATCGGTGTATGTCTTCTCCGTCTTCCTCTTCTCAGTGACAGAAATCTAAGCACGCATACGGGCCTGCCTCATCTGCCTGGGGCCCGACCATGATGCCGAATCCTGCCTGCACTGCCATGGATTCAACCACCGGACCTGCATCCATCAACTGAAGACCCTGAAGACCTATCTACTCGAACAGCAGCTGGCCACCATGCCAAAGACCCTGTCAGGCCTAGAATCCCCCTCTTCTTCGGTGTCGGGGACTTCTCATAAGGTGAAGGAGAAAAAGTCCAGCAGGAAACACCATCACCGTGAGAAGGAAAGGACATGTTTGGACTCCCGCTCCAGGTCTCCATACAGGAAGACAGCCAGCACCAGTCCTCCCTCCCACGGGAGGTTGGATTCTGCCCCCCCTCCCGACAATCCAAGCTTCCTCTGGGTTGTCGGCCTTGAAACCTCCAGCCTTGGTGAGGAGTTCAGGTGGAGGCTTCTTGGGGCAGGGGCCTTCGGACCCCTCCCTGAGTCTTAGACCTTACAGTCATACCTCCGGGTCTAAGCCGAGGGATAGAGCCAATCAAGGAGTGGGCAACAGCCTCAGCGCCACCCCACACCAGGCTAAGGCATCTTCCACTTCATCGGATCACCCTGCTGGGTCCGACAACAGTAAGAGGTGTAAGCAGCAGGACTCACACTCTGACATCAGTTCCCCTATACACACCCACCTCCAGATTCCCGTTGCTCAACCCCGTCGTCCTCGGTGTCTTCATATTAGGGGTCCCAGAATTCTATGAATCTGCTGCCTGCACCCCTGAAGGTACTGCCAAGAGGGGGATCAGCCTACGGCCAAGGAGTTGCCTCCCCTGACACCAGACTCTCAGGTGTCAGGTGGCCAAATGCCAGGTCAGCCAGTTGGCCCTGCCACCACCCCAGGACCAGACGCTGGTGAAGCTTAAGTCGCCTGAGCATCCGTCAGCTCCTAACAAGCCATCAGGTCCACTGCCCAAGGAGCCTGACAACCCATTGGAGACACCAGGCCCATCAGCTCGAGCCATGGTCTCTCTGGCAGACGTTAAGGAATTATTCTGTTCCTGGTGGAATACAGTCAAGAAGGATATTATCCCCAAGGAACCCCCGATTCCAACACCTCAACCTCACCCAGTGGGCTCCCCGCAGCAGCCACCGCGGTTGCCACCTCCACCCAAGGAACCATCTCCTGCCCTGACAAATGATTTGTGCCCATCAGACGACAGGTCCTCCAGACGACACAGGCATCAGTCTAGGTTGTCCTCCAGGCATCACAGGAGGTGACACCGGCATTCACACTCAAGGTCCTCCTTGAGGTTGTCTGACTCAGACTCCTTTATCTCCTCCAGATCCTCGAGGGAGTTTTCCTCTCCTCCCCCCCCACCCAGATCCTCAGGGAGATTCACCCCACTCTCCCTTGGATGTTCCCACATTGTTGGAAGTGATGCATCACATCCAATTTTTTAATCAGTGGAAAACAGAAGATCTGGACCGGGACAGAAAAAGGCTTGCTCATTTTCTGGGGATGAATGAGCCTAAGCCCTTAGTGGTACCACCATTGGTGGCACCCTTTCAGGATGCCACCAGGCTAGCCTGGAGACACCCTTCAACAGCTTCCGCCATTCCAAAGAAAGCAGACAGGCTGTATCACACCCCAACAAACGAGCCATTCTTAGGCGAACGGCTTAAGGCAGACTCGGTGGTGCTGACAGCTTCCCATGGCAGGACCAAACAGCCCCGGCATATGAGCTCCCAACAGCTGGAGAAGGACTCCAAATGCTTGGACCAGTTCAAACGCAAGTTATATTCCTCAGCTATCTGCACCATATGGTCTTTGAACCTTTTGGAGCATATGGTGCAGTACCAGAAGTCCCTCTGGAACAAGGCCATCAAGCTGGTAAAAAGACAGCTCGATTCAGACCACATGGCAGAGCTTCTGGATGTGCCCAGTTGGGTTTGGATGTGGGGAAGCACGTCTTGAGGTCCTCTTATGATTCGGCAGACACGGCAGCCAGGTCAGCCAACATAGGGGTTTGTATGAGGAGGTACTAATGGCTCTAAGTTTCTGGGTTTAGGCAGGACCTTCAAGATGCTATCATGGATGCCCCCTTTCCATGGGTCCATGTTTTTCCGTCCAGACATTAAGAAGATGATTTCGGACCTTCAGGACTTGGGTAAGGCCATTCAGTCTGTGCCCCAGTTGTACAGATCTAACCAAACCCCAGGTAGACATCAGCAGTTTCATTGCCAAGGGGGACAGAAGCCCAAAGAACAGCAACAGAGAGGCAACATTCGCTGTAAAGCTCCCTTTCAATCTGGTGGAGCACAGGGACCTCGGAACGCCAAACCCTCCCAGGTCTCCCTACCCACCTCAGGCTCCAACACCTGACTCCTTACCCGACTTATCACCTCCAGTTGAGTCCAGGGGAGAGGTTGTAGGGGGTTGGTTCTTGCTTTACCGCGACTGGTGGGCCACCATCACTACTGATGCATGGGTACTCCAGTTGATAAAGTGGGGTCACGTGCTGGAATTCCTTTAAATTCCCCTGGACAGCCCCCCTGTCCAATCAACTTACTCCCCCTCCTATGCCTAGCTCATTCAGGAGGAGGTCCAGTCCCTGCTAGACAAAAAGGCCATAGAACCCATTCCAGCTCCTCAGTGGGGGAAGAGGTTCTACTCCTGCTTCTTCTTGGTTCCCAAGAAGACAGGGGACCTGCGCCTGATGCTAGACCTGAGCCTCTGGAACAACTACATTGAGTACAAGAGGTTCAGGATAGTTACCTTGCCAGGCATACTCCCTATGCTGCATCAAGGGGACTGGCTTTGTTCCCTAGATATGCAGGATGCCTACCTCCACATCCTGGTACTTCCAGCCTACAGGAGGTTCCTGAGGTTCACCTTTCAGGGGAAGCATTTTCAGTTTCGGGCCTTGCCCTTCGGCCTTTTCTTGGCACCACAAGTGTTCACAAAGTGCTCAGCAGTAGTGGTAGTGGCCCTCAGGAGGTAGGTACACTTTGTTTATCCCTACCTCGATGATTGGCTACTGACTGCTGCCACAAAGGATCAGTTTCTGGCCACCATGGAGGATACCTTCAGTTTGCTCAGCTCCCTAGGGATTATCCTGAACATACCCAAGTTGTCCCCGAGGTCGTGTCAAATGCTACAATACATCGGGGCAATCTTGGACACGGAGCAAGGGAAGGCTTTTCCTCCCACCAGACGGGGCAGTATGCCTTTGGTCTTTGGCCCAGAAGGTTTCATATGCTCACCAGGTCCCAGCTCGGACCATGCTCCAGCTCCTAGGCCATATGGCTGCGGCCATAGTGACCGTCCTCTTAGCATGCCTATTTATGAGGGTACCGCAGTGGACCCTCAGAGTGCAATGGGATCAAAGGGAAGACGATTTCGACCAGCAGGTCCTGATCTCCAGAGCAGTAGTCCAAAATCTTTCTTGGTGGCTCTCCCCCAAGAATCTGGAATACGAAGTACCCTTTCAGAGAGAAGCCCCATCTCAGGTTCTAAAAACTGATGCCTTGGGTCTGGGTTGGGGGGCTCATTTTCAAAATCGACAGAGGCAGGGTACATGGTCACACCTAGAACTATCCCTCCATATCAATATTCTGGAGACAAGGGCAGTTCTTTATGCTTTGCAAGCATTTCTACTGGACCTTCATCCAGGCCCTTTGTTGATTCAGTTGGACAACATGTCAGTCATTTATTACATCAACAAACAAGGGGGGACACACTCCTATCCTCTCTGTCGAGAGGCAATGAAAGTGTGGTTCTGGGCTCTAGACCAAGGCCTACTGCTCACCGCAGTTCATGTTCCAGGTGTCCAAAACACCTTGGCCGATGCCCTAAGCTGGTCACGGTCGAGGACTCATGAACAGGAACTCTGTGGCAGATTGTCTCTTTTGAAATGGAATTGTCCAGAACTGGACCTCTTCGAGTTCCCATGCAATGCAAAACTGCCAGTTTTTGCTCACTCGATCAAAGGCCTGGTGTTTTCTGGTGGGACACATTGTCCCTCTGCTGGGCAGGGAGGTTTCTGTATGCCTTCCCTCCCTTTCCTCTTCTGCAAAGAGTTCTAACCAAACTCCAAGCAGAGGGTGCACAGATGATCCTCATAGCTCTGCTTTGGCCTTGACAGATATGGTTCCCTGTACTGCAGCAGCTGACGGTGGAACCTCCAATTCCCCTGTCCTTGTCCTCCCACTTACTGTCACAAGAGCAGGGCAGGTTGGTTCATCCGGACCTTCGATCCCTACATCTGCATGCATGGCACCTGCAGACATAGCCACTTCTCATTTTGGAGTCTCCTCTAGAGTGGCCAAGGTCCTGGTGGCAGCCAGAAAACCGTCCACTCGGGCTACTTATGCCATGAAGTGGAAGCGCTTTAGCTTGTGGGCCACTAACAGGAGTCTGGACCTTCTTCTGTGCCCTATGAATGCTGTCCTCGAGTGCTTTCTCTCCCTGTCAGATGTGGGCCTCCGCTATTCTTCCATTAATGTGCACCTTTCTGCAGTCTCTGCCTATCATGCACCAGAGGACAGCAAATATGTTGCCCAGTCAGATTTGGTCCAAACATTCTTGAGAGGAATGCTTCATCGTAAGCCTCCCATTTGGGATCCTATCCCTCCTTGGAACCTTTTTTTTTTTTGTTAGAGAAACTTATGTTGCCTCCCTTCGAGCCAGCCGCAGATTGTGAGCTGCCCTTTCTGTCATGGAAAGCATTGTTTTTGGTTGCCGTAACTTCTGCCTAGAGGATTTCTGAGCTTCAGGCTCTTATGTCTAAAGAGCCATATTTAATTTTCCACAAGGACAAGGTGTCCTTGAGGACTAATCCTAAGTTCCTGCCTAAGGTAGTGTCCTAGTTTGCCCTTAATCAGGACATTAATCTTCCAGTTTATTACCCAGAATATTCTAATTGGGGGGAGGCCCTTCTTCACTCTAGATGTACAAAAGAGTGTTTCAGTACTATATTGACCGCACTCGAACTCTGAGAAAATCTGACCAGCTTTTTGTTTCTTTTGCCCCGAGAACTCTGGGGCACCAGTGGTAAAGTAGACTCTTTTCAGATAGTTAATTCATTGCAACACCTTCTGCAACAACAAACCCTTACCGGGCCTGGTTAAGGGTCACTCCACCAGGGGTGTTTCTGCCTCCTTTGTGGCACTTTGGAATGTTGCTGCAGCAGATATCTGCACAGCAGCTACTTGGGCCTCAGTGTACACCTTTGTGAAGCATTATAGCCTGGATGTTGCTTCCAGTCAGAGAGCTGGCTTTGGTCTGGCAGTGTTTCAGGGTTCTCTTTTCCTGAAGCTTCCCGCTACCTTTTTTACTATCTCCCTATCTCATCGGGATCCAATTAGTACTGCTTGGTACTCAGTCCTTATGGTGCAGCCTCCTGCAAGAGCTTCAACTCGAAGTAAGATAGTACAGTTACATAAGAACTTACCATAACAGTAGATCTTCATGAGAAGTGCTTGCAGGGGGCATTATTTTCCCTCCCTCCCTCCTTCCCCCTGGTCCTTTTCTCCTTCTTTTGTTACCCTTGGAGAGGTTATCCACTTCACCTTGGTTCTCTGTTTCATGTTTTAGCTGATTCTCTGTGGGAGAACTGAGGTGTGGCTGGGGACCACTCCCCTTTATACCATTGGTGGACGTCTGAGGTGGTCCGACGTCAAAGGGTGGTCCCTGCTGAGTACTGCTAGCTAAGAGTTTTCCGTGGGGTCCTAGTACCTGGCAGCATAGTCCTTATGGTGCAGCCTGCTGCTCCTCTCAGAGACCTACTGGTATGTTAAGTTCTTACATAACTACTTTTCTATGGCACAGGCTTGTTTCTATGGCAGGACCATGTTTCTGCAGCAGTTGCTACAACTGCAGAATTGCAGAAAACACGAGGCCCTGCATATACCAGGGAGTCTGGTTGTTCTAAAATACAGTATATGAATGGTTCTGCTGTGTTGTGCACCTCGTGCAGATGTATCCATATATCTGGCACAATATGGCATACTGAATTATGTTATTCCTTTTATGAAACAGTCAAACAATAAAAAAATATATATATATTTATGAGAAATTCATCATAAGATCTTTGGAGTCTGGTTATGCTGTGATAACTGGGCAGTCGCATTACACTCTTTGTCAATTAGATCACAAGGATTTCTTCAACTGTTATATATACACTCTCTAGCTCCCGATTATCCAAGCTGATCTGATGTCTCCCAAGCAGTTCAGATAATTGGGGTTGTTCTCCAGCTCTCTGACTACCTGACCAAGTATAACATCCAATGTCCTGAACAGCATGGTTTCAGGACAGGTCATAGTACCACATCTGCCCTGCTAGAGTACACTGATTTTATACACAGGGTGTTTGACCGGGGGCACTTAGTGGGGTCAATTTACATTTACATCACTAAGGCATTTGATACAGTTAATCATTCTAAGTGACATTGCAGAGGGACTGGAAGGAAAAGTATGTCTCTTTGCAGATGACACAAAGATCTGCAACAGAGTTGATGCACAAGGTGGGGTGGAAAGGATGAGAAGGGACTTGACAAGGTTAGAGGAATGGTCAAATATATGGCAGCTTAGATTCAATGCTAAGAAGTGCAAGGTAATGCACCTGGGAAACAAAAACCCAAGGGAAGAGTACACAGTGGGGAGTGTGATACTAACAACAACAGAAATGGAAAGGGACCTGGGGGTAGTCATATCGGATGACTTAAAGGTGGGCAAGCAATGTGAGAGGGCAGTAAGGAGGGCTGGGGGGATACTGGGATGCATAGGGAGAGGCATCACCAGGAGAAAACTGGAAGTTGTTATCCCTCTGTACAGACAGCTGGTGAGACCCCATCTGGAGTACTGCATGCAGTTCTGGAGACCCAGTCTCTGCAAGGACATAGACAGGATGGAAGCTGTCCAGAGGAGGGCAACTAAAATGGTGCAGCGTCTGCACCAGAAGACATATGAAGAGAGACTAAAGGAGCTTAATATGTATAGCCTCGAGGAAAGGAGGGAGAGGGGGGATATGATATAAACTTTCAAGTACCTCAAGGGAATCAACAAAGTCCAAGAGGGTAGCATCTTTCAAAAAAAGAGGTGTGCAAGAACAAGGGGGCACAATTTGAAGATAGAGGGGGAGGCCGCTCAGAGGTAATGTAAGTAAGTAATTTTTCACAGAGAGGATGCATGGACCGGCCTTCCGGAGGAGGTTGTGGAGTCAAAAACAGTGGTTGAATTCAAGCATGCATGGGACAGTCATAAGGCAATTCTAGGGGGTGGGGGTAGAAAGAAGTAGGCTGCTGGTTAACTAGGATCTGCAGCTTATCCATTAGGTAGGGAAATGAGCAGACTGGATGGGCCAAGCGGTCCTCATCTGCCGTCAAAGTCTATGTTTCTATGTTTCTATTCCCTGCTACTGGAGTCCCTCTTTAGCACTGATATAGTGAATGATGCTAAAGCCTGGTTTAAAAATTATCTGGTAGACAGATCCCAGCTGGTGAAAATAGGTGATGCCCTATCTGACAGCAGGCCAGTCCTGTCCGGTGTCCCCCAAGGCTCCATACTGGGGCCGCTGCTTTTCAGTCTCTTTCTCAACACCCTCCCCTTGTCTGCACCAATAATCTCCTCCTGTATGCAGATGATGCTGTGGTTTATGCCAGCCAGTCAGACCCGGACATGCTAGCCAGCAGCCTACAATGTAACTTCGCTGCTGTTGAGGCTTGGTTCGCCCAGCACAAGCTGGTAATGAATTATAAAAAAAAACAAAATCAATGCTCTTCGCCAGCCCTCACAATAAACAAAAGTCAACTCCCCTAGTTATCTGTAACAACCTAAATCTCCCCATCAAACAGGTCCACACCTTTAAGTATCTAGGTATTACCCTAGGTAGTGCACTGTCCTTTAGTGAGCATGTAGTCATTGTCTCCAAGGTGGTCAACTCCAGATTAGGGCAGCTCTATAGGCACAGGCAGAGCATGACCCCAGAAGCACTTCAGCTCGCTGTCTCTATCTCTGTTCTTCCTATAATCAATTACGGCCTAGTTATATATGGCTCGGCAACCAAGACAGTCCTTAAAAGCATACGCAATGCTCTCAGTAATTCATGTCGCCTTGTCTCGGGTGTGCACAGACGAATGCATTCATGCGATCTCTACACTATTACCAAATGGCTGAACCTCGGAGGTAGGATTAGATACCACACCTGCCGGTTTGCAAAGAAAATCTCCCTGGGACTGACCACCCCCCCCCCGGCCTCCCAGCATGCTCTTACTCACACACCCAACTGGTGCAGCACCAGGAGCACCTCTAGGCATGTGTACCTGGCCCCTTTCTGTTGGACCTCACAGGCCCAATGGTCCTTCAGGTTCCGTGCTCCTACCTGGCTAAATAAGCTACCCCTGGACATTCTAAATGAGCCTAAGCTAGGCCATTTCAAACACAAACTCAGACAACACCTTACTACTCTTAGCAGTTGTGATTGCCTCATATAGGCCCCTTCACCTCTCTCTCTCTCTCTCTCTCTCTCTCTCTCTCTCCCTTCCCCTTGACCCGTATCCCCTTGAATCCCTTGTTTCCCTCCCCCTTTCCCTCCCCTCTCTTTCCTTTTCCCTCTTTCCTCTCCTTACTCCCCTACTTCCTCTCCACACACGGCTATTCCTAATACTGTCAACTGTCTCTTGTTGGTTGCTCTTCCTTATCCTCCTACATCCCACTGCTTTTCCCGTACAGCTGCCACTGTATTCCCTTGGCAATGTCAAACTTCTGACAGCACCACTCTCTGCCCCTGTGACACCTCCCTATTCCTGTAATTTTGCACTTGTTACTGTAACTTGAAAGTCAAATTTATATTGTTAAACATACTGTCCCAGTATGAAGCTCATGCAGGAGCTATGTCAATTTGTTCTCTGTTGTGTTTGTTTCATTTCGATGTGAAACCTTTGTAAAAGAGTCTTTGACTCAAAGGTATTGTAATCCAAGATATAAATAAATACAGTATATGTAATAGATAATCCACTACAGGGTGTGCGGTCATGCTGTGATATACGGATGCCTTGATGTGTGTTGTGAAGCACGAGGTTGCAGACCAAGTACATTCAACCACCCAAAGCGTGTGTATATCAGAGCATGACTACATGCATGACTGTACACCCTCTAGTGGATTATCTGTCTTATAAAATGGCCCACAATTATTTTGAAGGGGAGGTTAACAAATATAATGAAGTGCAGGCATGTGGTCATTGGGGGATAATACACGGTTATGTGCTGTGTTTTGTCCAATCCGAAGCCAGCATTTTACTGATTTTTCTCACCCATTTTATAAATATATATATTATATATAAGGGATATGCTACTGATATTTTTTGTTTGAGTGCTGATTGACCCGATGAGATCACGAGTGGTGAAGCCACAAGTGTTGTCTGGATCTTGAGATGTCATCGGGTCAATCAGCAGTCAAACAAAAAATATCTGCAATATTTCCAGTGGGGAGGGGGGGTAGCATATTCCATTTATGCTATACCTTCCTCAGTGGTTTTTATGGGTTTTCAGTTACATTTTGGAATGTTTAGCGTTACATTAATAGTTTCCAGTACTTCAGTGTATATTTTGAGGTGGCCGATTGATAGTTTAACTTGTGCTGTAGGAATGAATGGGGCAATTGTGATTAGCTAGTAGGCCATGGGAACTTTGCAGTGATTCGGTATTGCGATCGACCCATCACAGAGCACAGTTGATTGGCTATTTGTTTTCGGTGGGAGGGTCTGTGTTTGAAGCATGCTTTTTCATTGGTGCTTAGCGATTCAGTGACGCATATGGATAGGGTTGTTCTGTAGTTGTGGGAGTCACTGGCTGGAGGGCCTAACAAAGGGATGATTTTTGTGTGCATGGGAAACTTCAGCATGACGGCACAGGAGAACTGGAAGAAGTCAGGGTTGTCACATTCGGAGCCAGAGGGTCATTCAGAGCATCTCATCAGGGGAGCAGCACTGGAGTTTGGCAACAATGAGTTGTAGCTTCTCTGTTTCGTTTCACAGGAAAGGTCTCATAGATTTATGTAACAGTTTTTTTTGTTGACAGAGCCAGTTCTTCGTTGGAGTTTGATGGTCACATCGGAGACCAGGATTACAATTTTTTTTTATTATTTTATGGGTTTTTGTTATTGATTTGTGCTGCGTTAAGGATTCATTGTTTCATGATGGCCTTCATCAAGGTGGCTTGGTTTCTAATGTTATGGTATCAGACAGAAGATTCGGGGACTACTGCAAGAAAGTTCAACTGACTTTTTATTTGGACAAGATGGTTAGTATCAATTAGCAAAAAAAGTGAAGAAGCAAAGCGGTGTTCTGCAGGAAGGGAATTTTTTTTTTTTTTAAACAGGAAAATTCAGGATAACAAAATAATTTAAGCAATAGTGGGTGTAATGGCTTTAAAGGTTTAGATCAAAGACTTAGAAACAGTTTTAGGAACTGCTTTTTTTCTTTGAGGTTGCCCAGAAGCTTTGGGTGTATTTTTTTCTCCACAGGGGTTCATAGAAGTGTGCAGGTATCATTTGTTAGGGAAAATATTGGACGGTATTTAGAAAATGCTTTCTGTGATTTTTTTTTTCCAGTCATGCAGGCTTAAAACAATTACAGTTTTGTATTACTACAGTGTAAAACTTCTGCAAAGGGAAAAGGACACAAAATGCAAGAAAGCTGGTTTTATGTTTAAAATATCTTTATTAATTTTTCTTTTTCTTATATATGTTACTGGTAGTCAATAGTTCTTTTTGTTCTGTTTTTTTACCTTGGGCTAATCAGAGCCACTGTCTTCAATGGCAGTGACACACCTTCTCTAGGAAGAAGGGGCTGTCTGGCAAAAGTATAGCAGTAGGTCTTTTGATGCATAGTGTTTGTAATTTGAAGAATAACTGTAGCATAAGGGGTTTGTAGCTTTCATTATTTTTATGTTCGGCATACATGTGTGTGTGTGCAGAGAACATTTTGTTATGAGAGCTGGGTTTTGAGAGGTGTAACACTGCCCAATGCAGAGCAGTCTTCAAGGGGTGCATCAGTGCCACACCAAGCATCAGCCAGGCTGATCATGACATAGTTTTGGCTTGCTGGGTAGAGATGTCCTGTACTTGAAAAGGAAAAGCTGACCCAATCATGGGTTGGCTCTTTCCTTTGATCTACACCGCCAACAAGCAGTGCCAATCTGTCATGATCAGCCTGCTGAGGAATTTCAAACATCCCACACTGATCTCCATTTTGGTGTTTGGCTGCTGATGTGCTGGTGTTGCCATGGAAACCAAGTTCAGAGTTGAATTATACAGACACCAAGTTAGCATGTTTTCTTCCTTTGCCAGTGAGACAGTACTTACTGCGTTTACAGTAAGTTCAGTTTTATTTCTATTTATTGTTGGGTGGGACATTGAAGGGGTTATTGTATGCATTGTTGTTTCTGCCACCCTATAACTGTCTCCCCCACCCAACCCTCCATTTTAACACCCACCCCCCCACAAACATAACACTGACACTGGGGGTACCCAATCCCCCAGTATCACTGTTGTCATCTGAAAACAAACTGTGGCCAGAGCTGATAGGGCTGCAGCCGAGGAATTTGGGGTAAAAATATTGTAAATTACCAAAGTTACAAGCCTGCATTTGTAAAATGTAACATAGGCTTGTAAATGTGTTATTCTGTAATATTTTTGCACCACAGTTTCAATATAGCCTTGTTATGACCCTGCGTCATGAAGATGGGCAGACAAGATGTTCAACCCCTGGCTTAAAGGTGAATTTGTGCAGGGACTGCAAAATCAGCTTTCAGGATGCAAAAACCCATTTTGAGAAGGAGTTGAAAAATGACGGCTGTCACCTTCATGAGGTGCTTTAAAGAAATGGCTATGTTGAAAATTTGGGGTAAAAATATTGAATATTACCAAACTTACGAGCCTGTGTTTGCAAAAATCAACGTAGACTCAAACTGTAACTTTGTTGCTTTTTAATATTTTTACACCAAATTCCCAACATAGCCTTCTTATGACCCCACCTCACGAACAAGGGCAGAGAAAATGTTCAGCTCCTGGCTGAAAGGTGATTTCACACAGGGACTGCAAAATCAACTTTCGGTATGTAAAAAAAACATATTGGCCAGGATTTGAAAAATGACAGCTGTCACATTCATGAGGTGCTGTAAAGATATGGAGATGTTGTACATTTGGGGTAAAAATATTGAAAATTACCAAAGTTACGTGCATGTGTTCGCAAAATTCTATGTAGGCTCATAACTTGGTTGTTTTTTAATACTTTTGCACCAAATTTTCAACATTGCCTTCTTATGACTCCACCTCATGAACAAGGGCAGAGAAAATTTTCAACTGGTGCCCTAAAGGTGAATTCACGGAGGGACCACAAAATTACCTTTCGAGATGTTAAAAAAACATTTTGGACAGGATTTGAAAAATGACAGCTATCACATTCATAAGGTGCCATGAAAATATGGCTATGTTTTAAATCTGGGATAAAAATATTGCAAAAAACCAAAGTTATCCACCTGCATTCCTAAAATACAATGTAGGCTCATAACTTTATTATTTTTTAATATTTTACACCAACTTGTTAACATAGCCTTCTTATGACCCCACCTCATGGACAAGGGCAGAGAAAATGCTCAACTCCTGCCCAAAAGGTGATTTCATGCAGGGACCACAAAGTCACCTTTTGGGACAGATCTACCTAATGACAGTGACACTGTTCATGAGGTGGGGTCCCAAAGAAGGCATGTTGAAAATTTGGGCCAACAATATTGAAAAATGCCCAAGTTATGGCACTAAGTTCAAAACCCCTTTGATATACATTGAACCGCATACCTGTGTCTTCAGTTCATGGTCCGGCTTTGAAGATTGAAGATGTGTCTGTGGTCAAGAGAGGATTACAGCATTGGGCCCCCAATGGGTAAGTAAGGGCTTGGGGGAGGTGTGGGGTGGTGGGTGCTGAGCGGGAGGGTCAGGTGGGGGGTAAGGAATGACCACAAAAGACATCAATGGACCAGTTTTTTTACAGGTGAAAAAAAAAACCCAGAACCAAGGATCCAATTCTGCGACACTAGAGTTGGCACCCCTGTGTCACTGGTATGTTTGTGGGGTGTGGGGTGGCGGGTGCCAAGAGGGAGGGTCAGATAGGGAATTTTATAATATAAAAAATAAATAAATAAAATACGGCAGTCATGAGTGGACCCAAGTCCCACTCCGCCATGACCAAGATGGCCACCGCATTCTACTTCGCATGCGCAACTGCTAGCATATGTGAAGTAGAGTGCAGTGGCCATCTTGGACATGATGGAGTGGGCCATGTTCCGCCGTGACCACCGGCACTGTAAAATAGTGCAGTACTGGGTTGATAGGGACAACATAGATGGACTGCTTCACGGATGCGGAGGCGACTGTGACGCAAGTCCAACATGCTGTCCATTCAGAAGGAAGGCAGAGTCCTTTTTCTCATAGCAAAATGTCTGCAGGGATCTGCCCACTGCAGCCCTAAAAATAAAGAAAAGTGTCCCTTGTCCTTTTTTTTTAACCCTGTAAAACGTATTGTCTGTTGCTGCCGCCCCTGTAACTGTCCCACCCATTGTATGCATCATCGTTTCTACAGCCCCTGTAACTGTTGGCCCACCCAACCCTCCCTCTCAGCACCTACCCACCCCCACAAACATAACACTAACACTGGGGGTGTCCTATCCACCAGTGTCACTGTTGTCATCTGAAAAAAAAAAAGAACAGCGTCCCTCAGTGTTTCTTTTTTTAAAATCCTGTAAAACCTAATGTCTGTTGCTGGTGCCCTTGTAACTATCCTGCCCACCCGACCCTCTCTCTCAGTACCCACCAACCCACACCCCCCGCAAACATAACACTGACACTGGGGGTGCTCAATCCCCCAGTATCTTGGTCATCATCTGAAAAAATAAAGAAAGGCATCCCTAATTTTTTGTTTTAACCCTGTAAAATAGAAAACTATCCATTAGTATTGCTCAGATGGATCCAGACAAATCTGGATCCACAGATACCTGCCCTTTGCGGCAGAATAGTAGATCTGCGGATACTTTCACTATTTGCCTGTGGATCCGGCTGTTGGATTCTAACCAGGATCCATCACTATCTGGGCCTGGATCCTTACTTTCTGCCCTAGGATCCGTGGATCCTAACTAGGATACCTGGATCCTAACCAGGATCCATCACTATCTGGCCCTGGATCCTTACTTTCTGCCCGAGGATCCGTGGATCCTAACTAGGATACCTGGATCCTAACCAGGCTCCATCACTATCTGGCCCTGTATCCTAATTATCTGCCCTAGGATCCATCACTATCTGACCCTGGATCCTGCATCTATCTTTGGCAGGATATCTGCTAGGATCCAAGTCAGGATACCAGCACTATCTGACAGATAGGGGTAGGATCCACAAAAGCACTATCCGAGCAACACTACAGTGTCCATTGATGTCTGTTGCACAGTTAGTCCTCCGCCCAACCCTCCCACTCAGCACCCAGCACTGCCCCCAAGCCCTTACCTACCCACCAGGAGTCCAACACCGTAATCCTCTGTGGACTGCAGACATGTCTTCATTCTTCAAAGCCGGACCATGAACTGAGGAAATAAGGTATGCAGTTCAGTGTATTTCAATGGGGTTTTGAACTTAGTGGCATAATTTGGCCATTTTTGCATATTTTTGCCCCAAATATTCAGCATGACTTTTTCTGGGGACCCCACCTCATGAACAACTGTAATGAAATTAGGCAAATCTGTCCTGAAAGGTGATTTTATAGTCACTGCCAGAAATCACCTTTTGAGCAGGAGTTGAAAATTCTCTCTGCTCTTGTTTATGAGGCAGGGTAACAAGAAAGCTATATTGAAAATTTGGAGTAAAAATATTAAAAAACAACAATTGAGACTACGTTAAATTTTGTGAACTCAAGCTCGTAACTTTGCTAATTTTCAATATTTATATCCCAAATTTTCAACATAGCCATTTCTTTACAGCACCTCATAAATGTGATAGCTGTCATTTTTCAAATCCTGGCCAAAATGTGTTTTTGCATCCTGAAAAGTGATTTCGCAGCCGCTGCACAAAATAACCTTTCAGGCAGGAGTTGAAAATTTTCTCTGCACTTACTATTGAGGTGGGGTTATAAGAAGGCTATGTTGACAGTTTGGGGCAAAAATGTTAAAAACAACAAAATTATGAGCTTGCGTTGAAATTTACGAATGCAGGCTGCTAACTTTAGTAATACATAACCCACAAATGCACCACAATGCATTTAGTACCCCAGGGCTCCTATACCTATGGCGAACATCCGGCATTGACTAATGCTTGTTCTTTTCTGCATCCATAAAGTAGCAACTTAGAATATTGTCTATGTCAGCAGGGGCCATCTCAGAAAAGTATCGGTTTTCATTGTAATTATCTGCTGTATATTTTCTTATCATTGCTACATCTGAGCGTGTGTGTGTTTATGTGTTAACATTTTTACTAGAATTTATAAAGCCCTGTATGTCAGCTTGTAATGTATTTTTTGGAGAGAATATTTTCTGGCTCTGCAATTACCTCTACTGTTTTGGATGCAGGTAGATTTATTTAAGGCTGGCAGTTGGTGTCTTCATGAATTCCTGGTCATCTTGGAAGGCCTGCATCAGGTCCTCAAATTCAACATTGAAACTGACATTTTTTTTGATGCCATGGAACTGATTTATTTTTTTATTTTTTGGGGGGGTAGATCGTGTTGTGGCAGAACGGCAAGTGTGAGTGGTAGTCATGGTGGCTGACTGAGTACTGAGTGGTCCTCTAAATGACTTGAGTGTGCGATGGTAATTGCAGTACAGCTGAGACATTCCTTGTGCTTTTGCATTAGCTCACGCTGTACCTATTTGTGACAATATTTCAGCACAGGTGACCTAGAATGAAACTATTTTGAGAATTCTCACTCTAGGTGTATATGTATATATCTATGGCGCAGTAGCAGAAGTATAGTTGGGGTTGAGCAGGGTGTTCAGTGTTAAACCCAAATCTTTGTACCTTAATAACTTTGGTTTGTGTGAAATTTGGCATGCACAGTCCAGGTGGCAAGCATTTCAGATGTGGGAATTTTTGTGATTGGCGCATTTCTGGTTTCCAAAATCCAGAAACATCAAAAATACATGGAGTTGTCACCTTTTGCTGTTATTGTTCTCTCCCCTATAGCCAATGTGTTACTGAATTTTGTTTCAAAACTTTCAGAGCAGAAGGGACTTGTGCCAAGGGTGTGTCTTTTAAAGGTTTTGTTAAAAACATATTTTAATTCATTCTAGGGTTATAAGGTATTGAAATTTGGCTTCTAAGTGAGCTCTGTATGGTATTTAGGATAACCCCCTGATACAACCCAAAACTTCTTCTTTCACAAGCCATTTTTAGGTCTTGACCAACTGTGTTTCTGGGTCATGAGAAAGTGTTTTAGGTCATGAAGGCCACCATATACATATATATATATATAACATGGAAAATACATAAAAATGATGATTGTTTTCAAACAACAGGCACCTGAACCTAGTTAAAATCTTGGGTGTCCAGCGTAGCAAAGGGGGCCAATTTCTGGGTTGTGAACTGAGAAGACAATTCTTTGTCACACATAGAAAGTATGATCAAAGAATATTAGGCTTCCACATTAAAATAAATACCCTTTTTTCTCTCTAGTAGACCAATAAGAAGACAGACACCCTCTCCTGCTCCACAAGAACCCAGATTAAGATAGTCGGGTACTCGATCTGTGTTTTTTTAAACTTTTCTGTCATATGAAATGTGTTATTAATGATGTTCTCTACGGCTAACTGTCAAAAGCACATTCTGTGCTTTGGCACATTTCAGACCCTGAAAGCTGTTTATACTGAAAAAAAACCAAAAAAAAAACAGGTATGAGAAACGATTGTACTGCATTCTGACTTCCCAGCTAGTCTCAACATTAGCACCTCAGTTTTCAATATACTCATGAATATCACAGTTATTTAAGGTTTTAAATTGTGGTCCCACTGTGATATGTAGCGACACTGGGCTGCCCACCCCCAGTGTTACTGAACAGCCCACCTGGTACCTGCAACAGAGAAAATTGTTCCTCATGTTAGAAAACCATCCATCAATGTCTTTGCAGCCTTTCCTGACCCCCACCCATCCCAACCCAAGCCAAGCCCCCCTCACACCCATCCTCACCTACAGAATGTCCAACACCATAATCCATTCCCTTCGATGAAATATGTCCTCCTCCTAGAACCACGACTGTGAAATGAGGAAACAAGGTAAGTGCATTATATGCATTTTCAATGCATTTTGAACTTCTACTCATAACTTTGTCTTTTTTTAATCTTTTTTCACCAAATTTTCAAAATGGCCTTTTTGGGACCACCTCATGAAGATAATAGGTGAAATTTTTCAAATCCCTCCATAAGGCACAGAAACACAGTGGTGGAGTAGAAAATGGTTGGAGAGATAGTGATGACCACCAAACAGGAAGAAGACCTGAGATTAATCATATCTGATGACCTGAAGTTGGCCAAGCAGTGTGACAAGGCAGTTGGGAGGGCTAGTGGAATGCTGAGGTGCATAGTGAGGGGTATCATCAGCAGGAGGAGAAAGGTGGTGTTACCATTGCATAGATCACTGGTGAGACCCCACCTGGAGTACCATGTCTAGTTCTGGATGTCACATCTCAGGAAGGACATAGACAGAGCAGAGGCAGTCCAGAGGAGGGCTACTATAATGGTGAAGGGTTTGCATCAGAAGCCCTATGAGTAGAGGATAAACAACCTCCATATGTATGCCCTGGAAGAGAGAAGGGAGAGGGGGTATATGACAGATACCTATAAATACCTCACAGGTTAAATAAAGTATAGGAGGGGAGCATTTTTCAGGTGAAAAGATGCATGAGAACAAGGGGGCATGCAGTACAGCTGGAATGAGGTAAATTAAAGAGAGATGTGAGGAAGTACTTATTCACTGAAAGAGTGGTGGATGCCTGGATCAGTCTTCCAGTGGTAGTGATGGGGGCAAAAATAGTGATGGGCTTCAATCATGCATAGAATAGGCATAAGGGAATCTTGGTAGGAAGCAGGAGGGAGGGAGGGAGCCAGAGACCGTATCTGTTGTGACTGTATTGGCAGGAAAAAAATGAGCAGACTGGGTGGGCCAAGTGGCCCTTATCTGCTGTCAAATTGTATATTTCTGAGTATTTTTCCATGAATCATAAAAAAAACTATGTTGAAGAAGTGGTATCAAAATATCAAAAAAAAGTTTTGAAGTAACTTTGAGAGCAGGGCCAGCCTTTGGCCCTGTAGGTAGGGTGTTATAATCCCTTGCCAGTGAGCTGAAGTTGGGGGGGCAAACTCAGTGAGCCAGCTGGATAGACCCAGGCTGGGGGGACTGTCCTGCCATTGGGCACCACCCCCAGCCTGGGGAGAGATGGTGCAATGCTGGCCACACAGGCAACAAGTAACCATATAGTGAGGAGAAATCTTACCTTGGCATAGAACCTTTGAACCATAATCTGCATGGAAATACCACTTCCACAGCCAGATGGACTCCTGGCCCTTTGTGTCTACATTTGCAGTCGCATGGAAATGCAGGACCCAGAAGTTTAGGTGCTTCCACAGCCACAGGCAGTTCCATAAATGCTTTGCATCCATTGCTGCACTGAAGTTCTGCAGTAGATGGACTCTTCCCTTGGTATAGGACCCAGAGGGCCCTGCACATCTGCATCTGTTCATGCAGGTCCTGGGACTAGCGTGAATGAGGATATAATTCCACTGTCTCAAAAACAAAGGAAATTAATTGCAAAAAAAACCCTGCTTTTATGTACCAGTTAGGGTTCAGCTTAATCTAACAAAAGTAGCAAAATGTGACATTTGGGTTTCCAACCCTAATTCCCCACTCCCAAGCTGCAAAAGGACAAGACCACACAAGCAACTACAGATAGCCATCATTTGGTAAGACAAACAACATACAACTATTTCCAGATGGCACAAATGCAGTCACACTGATGTGCTGCCGTTGTGGATTTGCAGCTGTGGCTCTAGAAGCACAGGTCCCACAGGGGCCTGCACTTCTGCAGCCAGAAGTGAGTTTGTATTGTACAATGTGCATAAGTACCGTGGCTGCAGAAGCATAGACCCCATGGGAGCCTGCACTTCTGCAGACAGAAGTAGCAATGTGATTTTGGTATCTTGGATTTCTGTCTACAGCTGCAGACATGCAAGCCCCACAGGGGACCTGTGCTTCTACAACCAGAAGTCAGTGTGAATGTCTTACATCTGTGGGCCTGCACTTCAGCAGACAGAATTGTATTTATATCTTATAGTGCTGCAGAAGTGGTGTTGCAATTAGGGTATCACAGATTTCTGTCTCAGGTTGCAGAAGTGCAGCAACAAATTGGTGTGTATGTCTAATGTTGTGCATATGCATCTGTGTACTTCTGTAGCTAGAAGTGTGTTTATATCTTACAGTATGCATGAGTACCTGGGGCTGCAGAGAGCCTGCACTTCTGCAGATAGAATTAGCTATGCAATTTGGGTATCATAGATCTCTATCTGCAGCTGTAGACGTGCAGGCCCCACAGGGGCCTGGGCTTCTGCAGCTAGAAGTTGGTGTGAATGTCTTACACCTGCAGCTGCAGAACAGTGTGTATGTCTTACAGTGTGCATGAGTACTGTGGCTACAGAAGTAGTGTTGCTATTTGGGTATAATGGATTTCTATCTGTGGCCCCACAGGAGCCTGCGCTTCTGCAGCCAGAAGTGGTGCATATGTCTTACAGTGTGCACAGGTACCTGTGAGTGCAGAAGTGCTGACCCCACAGGGGTCTGCACTTCTAAAGACAGAAGTAGTGTTTTAATTTGAGTATAACGGATTTCTGTCTATAGTTACAGAAGTACAGCAACAAGTCAGTATGTATGTCTTACACTGTGCATATGTATCTGTGGCTACAGAAGTGATGACCCCACAGGGGCTGATGCTGCTACAGACAGAAGTACTGCTGTCTTTTGGGTAGTGTAGATTTGTATCTGTGGTTGCAGGTGCCCTGTGCTCTGCAGACAGAAGTAGTGTTGTGATTTAAGTATCGAGGATTTCTATTTGCAGCCAGAAGTGAGTGTCTATGTCTTGCTGTGTACATGCCACAGATACAAATCCATGAAGGTAGCACTTCAGTGCTACTGCATTTGTGTCATCTGAAAACAGTTGTATGTTGTTTGCCTTACCTGATAATGGCTGTCTGTGGTTGTTTGTATGGGCTTGTCCTTTTGCTGTTTGTGAGAGTAGGGTTGGAAACCCTAATGCCATGTTTCCCAAGTTTTGTGGGCTTGAGTTGAACCCTAACTGGTGCATTAATGCAGTTTTTTGCAGTATAGTATGTAACAGCCCTTTGACTCACCTTGGCTGCTTTGGGCTCTTTAGTGTAGTTTTGAACACACCTCTGAGGGGGCTGGCTGGATTTTGCAGTGACAGCTCATGTGGCGCGGTGCCTTTACCTGGGGTAATGGCATGGGAATCCTGTGGATAAAGAAAAGGTTACCACCCCCAGAAAATAGTACCCTGCCCCAACAATATGTTTTTTACACAAATTACAGTTTTTACACTATTGCCCCACACCCTCTAGCAGCACTTTTTAATAACACAGAGACAGTGAATGAAATGCAAACAGTAACTATATTTATTGGGGAAGGGAACAAGAAGGAGAATATTAAACACAATTTACTTTAGGCACAATGGGCCAGATTTTTAAAGGCCTTAGACTGATGCAAGGTGCTTGCATCTAACAGGTTTGATGCACGGGCAAACTTGCATCAAGGGTTGAGCCAAGTGCTAATTTCAAAGGCAGCCTGCATCCCTCAGCTGGCTGCCTGTACCAAAGTGTGCTAGCTCCAGCCTTGCACCACAAAAGTGGCTGCGGCATGGCGCTAGGGGGCTTGCGGCAGACCTAGACTGCTGCAGCCCTCGGATCCAGAATTTGAAAGACCCCCCCCAGGAACCAAGTGCCCTTAGACCAGCAAGGGTCTGGTCTAAGGGGACTTAGATGGCTCCTGGGGGGGTCATCCTGTACATGCCACTGTGTGGCCCGCCCCAATACATCCCTGGTGGGTGATCCCTGGTGGTCTGGTGGTCCCCCCGCACCACCGTCATGATCCCTGACACCCATGTCTGTGCATCCTGCCAACCCCCCCAAGATGGTACCCATCTCGGCACTCCCACCTCCCTCCTGTACCACGATCCAGCGACCGACACAGCCCTCCACATGCCACCATGGCCGGCCGCTGAATGAGCCATTATTACATGTACTGTATACAGTATAAAGTACGCACACAGACAGCTCATTCAGTGGCCAGCCAGGGTGGAGTGTGGAGGGCTGCGCCGGTCACCGGATTGGGGTATGGGAGGGGGGTGGCAGTACTGAGATGGTTACCACTTGGGGGGGCCACTAGCCCACCAGGGTACCGGAGTGTGTTGTGGTGCCGGTGGCACGGTGGTGTTGGAGGGGGCAGTGACCAGTTGTCAGCCCCTGTCTGTGGGTGCTGGTGTAGCATTCCGGGTGGGTGCGCCATACATCAGTCGTAGCACCCCCTTTGCCGCAAGCCACTAGACTTAGGCACTGGGACCCTGTAAATTAGAAATTCGGGCACAGGGTCCCAGGTGCACCGCACTCGGCGCAAGCTGCCATTGTTGAAGCTTGCGTCGGGGCTTTGAAATCCCGGCCCAATGCCTTTTTTAGTATTAACTTTTTTTTACCACCCACCTGGGTGCACTTAGATTGCTTTTGTGCGGTGGTGCAGGCCTGGGGTCTTTTGTTGGGGTCCAATTAAGCACAACATACGTTGGATTGCTTATTTTATACTGGCAGCCTTGAGTATTTTTTAATAGAGGTGGAATGATTTACCCTTAGAATCTTATCTGACTAGCTGACTAAAAGACTTTTTAGAGCCACAGCTTGGGGTACTTACGGTTGGTAGTTTACTGTGGGGTTTCACAGCCAGCTGCGTTGCATGGTACCGTGGAGGTTTTGATGTAGGTGGTGCACCACTGGTGGGGAAAATAAACTTGATAGTTTTAGGGATGATGAGCTTTACCTGCCTGGCCTTGCCAGCTTTGCCTACAGGCCTTTGAATACAGAATTTACACAGGCAGGCCTGTTTTGTCTTTTAACCCGGTGCATCGATGTCTTTAGTCCAGGGAACCGAGTTTGCTTATGTTTTCCAAACCCTTTTTAAAACATGTAGGACCACCTTTAGGACCAATGCAGGGCAGCAGTGCTTTTATAGTTTTAAAACCTACAGCCCCTTACCTTGAGGATACTTTTACAGCATGCTGGGTCCTGTTGCAGCAGCTTGGATCAACGCTTGCAGACTTTTCCCTGGCTGAAATGTTTACTTAATGATTTTTGCACTGTGGGGAGCAGGGATTATTTTTAAAGTTTATAGTTAATTTTTTTATTTTTTTTATTTAAACTGAAGTTTAAACTAGTTGGACTGCTATAAACTTTGCTTTTTTTACCCTGTTTTAGTCTTACATGCAGCTACTTTTTTTTGCACTTAGCTTGGCAGATGGAGGTAGGCAGGATCTGCACAGCCAGTCGGACAGCATCTATGAGAGCAGTCTCTTTTTTTACATTTACCTTGCAGTTTTTTTTTACCTTTAACTTTTAACCTTTTTTTGGGAGCAGCATTTTTATTATTGGCTGCAACTTTTTAGGTGAGTTTTAGGCTGCTTCTGGGTATTTTTCCAGCAGCAACCAGTTTGTTGTTTTTTAAGGAACTGCCCTTTTGTCTTTTTGGCAGGCTCCCTGAAGTTAGGCCCCAGATTATTTAATTTAACCTGTTAAATTTGGGGGCTTATACACTTTTTTGGTTGAATGCTTGGCGTCTTGACAAGCCATTTTATTAATAAACATTTTAACATACACGTTTTTAACTAGACACCTGATTTTTAACTAACACTAACAATAATTACATATTTATTATATTTTGCATTTTACCATTTATATTTGTTCAAACAACACAGGTTAACCATATACAGGTAACTGTAGGTATTCACATACACCTTTTTAATTTATTTATTGGGCAACACTGTGGGGGATAAAGAACAGGAACCACAGGCTTGTGCATAACATGGAAGGGAAGGTCAAAAGAGGCACCTAGGGTATCATATGTAAGTTTGACAATGGGCCTGGGTTGTCTTGCTATCCTAGGCAAAGCTGTGTCAGGTATGGGAATTTTGTTAGGAATAGTGGGCAACCCCACCTGGCTAGGTTCTACAGTTTACTTCGGGGCCTGGTCAGGTACAGCCACACTATTTTGATTCTGCTCCGAGGCTGAGACAAGAGCAGGGCAAGAGGTAGCCAGTGCATTAACCACAGGTTTGAGGGGGCCCCAATCATTGTCATTGTTCATATCAATGTTCATATTGGGCTTTTGCATAAAGATCAGAGGCTCCTTCTCAGGAATGAAAGGCATGGCATTTGGATTTAAGGAGAACTGATAGTCTGGAGAGTCGGTGCTGGTGGATGGAGGTGAGTTTTGGTAGTACCATTTTTATGAGGACTGGGGTAACTTAGAACTTGGCTTACAAGGACAAAGTTTAAACTGTTCTTTCTCACTTTTTTTAGAAGAACTGCTGGCATGCTGCTCAGAAGGCTCAGTTGGACCAGTGTTTAGGTTTAATGAGGTCCTCTTGGGGGGCATATCTACAGCAGAATTACTTCTGTGAGTCTTTTTAGAAAGCGCATTTGGACCAGTATTTAGGTTTAAAGTGTTTTTTTGAGAGGCATGGATGGGCTTGGGCTTTGTTGTCTTCTCTGAGCAGCTTGGCTATGTGTCGTGGGCCACCTTGCAACTGGAAGTTTAGGACTGGGGCAGAATCAGGCATAATCTCGCCAATGGAGTAGATGGATTTGGTGGGCAATCTTTTTTAGACCCCGGCCTTGCTCTTGCTTGATTTGATAAACTGGCAATTTTGGCAGCATTTTAACCACAATGTAACTTTTAGGGGCTCACTGATCTTGAAACTTGTGTTTGCCTTGCAACCCTACGTTTTGAAGCAGAACATGATTTCCCACTTGCAACTTTTGATTATGAACTTTGTGGTTATACCTCTGCTTGTTACTTTGGTTACTGCAAGCTGCCACTTTAGACGCTAGCTGGTATGTATTTTTAAGTTGCTTTTTTAACTGATGTGTATACTTTAAGTAGGTTTGGTGGGACGTGCCATCGGTGGACACACCAAAACATAGATTAATGGGCAGCTGGGCTTTATGACCAAACATGAGGTAGAAAGGAGAGCGTTGGGTGGCATCATTTTTTGGTGCAATTGTACGCATGCACCAGATAGCTTACTTTGTGACTCCAGTGTGCTTTGTCGGCTGGGTCCAGGGTACCCAACATGTTTAACAGAGTTTGGTTGAAGCGCTTGGGTTGAGGGTCTCCCTGGGGTGGTACGGTGTGGTGTGAGTTTTTTTCTACCGTACATAGTCAAGAACTCTTTTACCAGTTGACTTAAAATTTTGGCCTTGATTGGAGTGAACTTTTTGGGGGATGCCATAGTGCTGTACAAACTGTTGCAATACTTTGACCACAGTGCTAGCCTTTTGATCTTTGGTGGGAAATGCCTAGGCGTACCTGGTATAGTGATCAGTAATGACTAGAATATTAGCTGTGTTTTTGCTGTCAGGCTTGAGGGACAAAATATTTATGTAGACTAGGTCGAGGGGCCCACTCGTACTAATGTTGACTAGAGGGGCAGCTCACTTTGGCAGGGTTTTTATTTGTATGCACTGCAGGCAGCTTTTACAGTGTTTTTTTTACATTAGTCTTTATGCAGGGCCAGTAAAACCATGCTTTAGACAGATCTAGGATGTGTTTATAACCCAGATGGCCCATGTCATCGTGTAGGGACTTCAGGACTATATCACGGTACCCCTGTGGCAGTACCAGCTGAAACTTGGAACGTTTAGGGTTGTCTTTGCTATGTACCTTTTGCAGTAACAGTTTATCTATTAGAACTAGCTTTTTTCATTTTTTTAACAGGCGTTTGGTGTCAGGGTGATGTCTGTAACTTGGTCAGCTAAATGTCTTTTTTTAAGGGCCCAGATTAGGTCCTGGATAACAGGGTAATTGTTTGCACCTGCCGTAGTTTAGGCTTACTGGGTTGGGGCAGTAAAGATATGTCCATCCCAGTGAAATTTAGATATGCCAGTGGGATAGCTTTAGGAGAGGGCCCCAGCATATCTATGGATTTGATAGGGTTTATAACTGGATCGTAAAAAAGACAAGACAAACTTGGAACGCAACATTTGAACCACAGCACTTTCAATTTGAATGGGGAGGGGCAGAGGCATCACCATGTGGGTATTTTGAGAAAGCATCAGCATCTATGCTAGTTTGCCCACTTCGATACTCAAGGCTGAAAGTATAGGTGGAAAGTGCAGAGAGCCATTGGTGCCTGGCAGCATCCAGTTTAGCTGTTGTGGTGACATAGGTCAGGGGGTTGTTGTCTGTTTTGACTGTAAAAGGAACCCCATACAGGTATTTGTGGAACTTGTTGGTCATGGCCCACTTTAATGCCAGGAATTTTAGTTTATGCACCGGGTAGTTTCTTTTGGAAGATGTCAAACTACGGCTAGCGAATGCCACTGGCCTATGCCCTTTGGGATACTTTTGATACAGCACAGCCTTTAAGCTATTTAGACTGGTATTAGTGTGGAGAATATAAGGTTTGTTACAGTTAGCAAACGACAAAACAGGGGCCTTACTTAATTTTTGAATAATCTCCTGAAAGCAGCTATGCACTTAGTGGTCCATTGTTCTCAAAGAGTTTAACCAACTCGCAAGCCTTTGCCGGGCTTGTCCTGGACCCTGGGGCTCTCTTTTTATGGTTAGTTGGAGGATAACTTTGCATCAAATTATTAAGTGGGTGTACCACCATTGAGTAGTCCTTAACAAAGCGACAGTGGTAGCCACAGAACCCCAAAAAGGACCGCAGAGCCCTTAAGTTGATGGGCCTAGGCCAGGTGGTGAGGGCCTCCACTTTAGCTGAATTAGTTTGTACGCCCTCTGCTGAGACGATGTGCCCCACATACTTGACTGCTGGCTGGCAGAACTGGCATTTGTCAATTGATACTTTTAGGCGAAATTCTTTTATTTGATTTAGAACCTTTATTAACTGGGTCTTGTGTTTTTTCACTGTGCGACCGAATATGATTAAGTTATTTAGGTAGACAATAACTTTGAGCAAGTTGATATTTTTTATAGCCTTCTCCATCAAGCGCTAGAAAGTGGCCGGTGCTTTGGATATTTTCTGTGGCATACGCTTAAACTGGTAGAACCCCAACGGGCAGATAAAAGCATTTTTTTTTTTTGTCTTTTTTCGCCATGGGGATTTGATAATAGCAGCTCCAGAGATCCAACACAGAGAACCACTGGCTCTTGGACAGGCTGACCAAGGCATCTTTTACCTGGGGCACAGTGTACTGGTCCAGGATGGTCTTCTTGTTTAGTGTGCGATAGTTTATGCACATCCTTATGGCTCTGTTCTTCTTTTGGGCCACTACAGTGGGGTAGGCATAAAGGCTTTGGGAATCAATTATTATGCCGGCATTTAATAACTTTTGCAGGTGTTGCCGTACATTTTTAATGTCGCCTGGGGCCAACCTCTGGGACCGCCCTAGGAAAGACCACTCATCCTTTAGATGAATTTGATGCTCTTTGCCTTTTACACACCCCATGTCCCACTTATGCAACGAGAAGACCTTTTGCCGCTTGGCCAGTTTTTGACTTAGACTCCAACAATAACTGGCAGGTATGGGGAATCACCAAACTTGAACAGATTTGGATTTGGATTTTTTTTTTTAATGGCTACCACCAGGTTTACTGCAATTACACTGTCACACCAGTAGATACTTGTCAATGCTTGACCCTTTTGGATGACTGTTTTTTTTTTTTTTTGGAACATCACTGTAACCCGCCTGGCCCAGGGTGTATCCGGAAGGGGCAACACATTTTTGTACTAGAAGCCCCTCACGGAAACTGTCAGGTGGTGGAGTATCAATGATAAAGGCATGTCCTTGGGGTGGCTGAGTAACTGTGCAATTTTTACAACTCGACACTTTGAACCTAGAGGTAGGATACACTTTATTTTGTCTACTTGGCACACTGTGCCAACACTTTCCTCATTTGTTTTTGCACTTGCCACAGTCAAACCTACTTTTTTTACTACAGCTTTGACAAGGGGGTTTACTAGCTCATTAGTCCCACTGCTTTTGGTACACATTTTTGCCAACCATCCGAACATATTAGCATTTGTCCCAATTAATACTGGTGTATCAGTCATTCCTTGTGACTCCAGGCATATTAAAGCCAAAGTCTCAATGGTGGGGTGCTTTTTGGGATACTTTGAGATGAAAGTTATTTGTACCAGGCAATAACCATTATAAGGGTAATTTGAGCTACCTATCCTCCACAATGACAAACCAGACAGGGGTAGAAGGGTCAAATGCTGTAAATGTCTGTTATAGAAAGTCCGGTGAATGATGGTGACCTGGGACCCGCTATTTAGTAGAGCGAAACAAGGCACTTCCTCCAGCAAAAATTTTGCATCAGCCCAAGGGCCAATTAGGCTGGGTGGCACCCGGCTGGGGGGGGGGAATTTGGGGTCGGTCCACTTGGTGGAGCAATGCAATGGCTGGGGCCCAAGTAGCTTTGTTACTGGTCCCCACTGGCATTTCCTTGATCCATTTGCCTTTGTTTTTTGGCCACTAGCTGGAGATTTTCAGCACTGAGGCAGCCACGTTGGATATGACCATTTTGTCCACATTTGAAACAGAACCAGCCCTCTCGAGGCCCGATGGGTATCCAAGGTCCAGGCCAGGGGGCAGAATATTGAGCAGAGTGCCACCTAAGTTTGGACATAATAACACTTTGCAAGGGCCGGGACTCCCATGCCAGCTGCAAGGCCTTCACACAATCTTTTATTTCTCGGAACTCTGCCATAGTAGGGGTGGGAGGTGTCTCTCTCATTTCCTTGAAGTCCTGCACACAATTTCTTAACTCTTTTAGCACATTTCCCAACTCTGAGGAGCAAGGCCATTTTGCAGGGATTGTGATTTGGGGCCGCAGGGTGGCACTAGTAGCTGCAGATGTCTGCATTGAGTCAACGACATCTGCAGTACACACATATCCCATACATGTAATTGAACACGGAGCTACTAAAAATATGCTTTATTACACCAACCAAACCACCTGACGTGTTTCGGACACTAGGTAGCATAAGTGATGTCCTGTTTTTCTATTACTCAAATATGTTCCAATACTCTCACTTTAAATGCCCTTTCTGTCTTCCCCACATACAATGCTTCACAACTGCATTTAGCCAAGTAAATAACTCCCTGTGTATTGCATGTAATCAACTGTCTAACATCAAAGTCTCTCTCCCTACAGTTGACAACAGAGAATACTTTCCCCTGCACTATGTGTTTACATGCTGTGCAGTTCTTACATTGTACACATCCTTTGCTACTAGTTAACCAATTACTAGTGTGTCCCACCTGGGTTGGAAAATGACTTCTCACTAATGTATCTTTCAGTGTAGGAGCATGTCTATAAGACATAATGGGATTGGATAAAGTATATTGTTGCAACCCACGTTCACAGGATAAAACCTTCCAATGTTTCGGACTCTTTTTCTACCTTCTTACTGTGTAAACTAAAAATAGTGACATAGTGGAATCTCGGCTGCTTTCTTTGTTCTCTCTGTCTTGTAATAACTCACTTCAACCTTTAATAGCTGCTGTTTCATACGCTGTTCCTATAGACTTCTGTGTGTAACCTCTATTAGCCAATTGATTTTTTAGGTCTATTGCTCCTTTCTCATAATCATCTATTTTACTACAATTCCGTTTAATCCTGAGAAATTGTCCCTTTGGAATATTTTCCACAGTATGTTTAGGATGACAGCTTGTAGCATACAGTAGGGTATTGCCATCTGTTTCCTTCCTAAAAAGATTAGTACTAACCTGCCCCTCTTTTTCTTTGATGATTTTCAAATCCAAATAATGGACCTGTTCATTACTTGCACAATATGTGAATCTAAGATTTTCATTTGTCCCATGCAAGTATGTCATAAACTCTTGTAGCATTTTTTCAATGCCTTCCACACGAGTAAGACGTCATCAATAAAACGTTTCAATAGCAACACATTATAAAAATAAGGGTTGCTATGGTTATTAAAGACAACGTGACACTCCCACTTACCCACATACAAACTAACCACCGATGGGGCACAAGTAGCCCCCATCGCAGTTCCCTTTCTTTGATGGAATAAACTACCATCAAAAACAAAGATGTTCTTAGTTAGTACATGTTCCAAAAACTTCAAAATAACTTCTGTAGATGTACCAAAACTCTCTCCATTCTGGTTTAAAAAATAAGCAACAGCATCAAGTGCCCCTTCATGGGGTACATTAATATATAATGATTCTGTATCTAGCTTTGCTAACAAACAATCTTCACCCACTACTACCTCATCCAACATTTTTAAAATATCTTTTGTGTCTTTTACATACGAATTTACATTTTTAACATATTCACACAAAATAGAGTCCACATACTGTGACAAGGGTTCAGTTAAACCACCAAGGCCACTGACTATGGGGTGTCCTTGTGGATTTTCACGGTCCTTATGAACCTTAGGTAACACATAGAAAGTCGGTTTCACCGGGTGGTCCACTTTCAAAAATTTTTTATCTTGCCAGTAATCACACCTTGTTGGAATGCTCTTACTATAGTGTCATCAATACACAATTTATAGTCCCAAATTGGATCATAGTTCAGTCTCTCATAAAATGTTACATCATTCAACTGTCTCATGACTTCTTTTTTGTAATTCTCTATGTCCCAAAGTACAACACAGCTGCCCTTATCCGCTTATTTTATGATAATACTTTTGTCCTTTTGTAGGGTTGTTAAGGCTTCTCGTTAACGTCCACACAAATTGCTAAAACAGGCACGGGGTAAATAATCAAACAACTGTTCCAGGTCTTTTTTACATAAATCCCTAAAAGCACTCACCGCATTACACAATGGAGGGTTAAATACAGACTTTGGTTTAAACTTAGCGCTGGTGGGAGGGGGTAAATCCTGTTCAAAATCATCTCTATTCGTCCTATGGAAAAACACTTTTAAATTCAATTGCCTGCACATTAGGTGTAGATCAGTAATCATTTGTATCGGATTTAGTGAAATAGTTGGTGAAAAACTGAGTCCCTTTTTCAAAAGGTTCTCCTCAGAGTCCGTTAATACATGTTTCGAAATGTTGATAACTTGAATTTCTTCACTCACCTCCTCTGAGTTCTGGTGTTCCATCTGCCGCCACTGTTCCTCCTGGAGGTAGGATCAACTTTTTTTTGTCTACTTGGCACACTGAGCCATCACTTTCCTCATTTGTTTTTGCACTTGCCACAGTCAAACCTACTTTTTTTACTACAGCTTTGACAAGGGGGTTTACTAGCTCATTAGTCCCACTGTGTTTGGTACACATTTTTGCCAACTGCCCGAACATATTAGCATTTGTCCCAATTAATACTGATGTATCGGTCATTCCTTGTGGCTCCGGGCATATTAAAGCCAAAGTCTCATGTTGGGGTGCTTTTTGGGATCCTTTGAGATGAAAGTTATTTGTACCAGGCAATAACCATTATAAGGGTAATTTGAGCTACCTATCCCCCACAATGACAAACCAGACAGGGGTAGGAGGGGCAAATGCTGTAAATGATGGTGACCTGGGACCCACTATTTAGTAGAGCAAAACAAGGCATCCCCTCCAGTAACATTTTTTGCATCAGCCCGAGGGCCGATTAGGCTGGGTGGCACCCAGCTGGTGGGGAGAATTTGGGGGTCGGTCCACTTGGTGGAGCAATGCAATGGCTGGGGTCCAAGTAGCTTTGTTACTGGTCCCCACTGGCATTTCCTTGGTCCATTTGCCTTTGTTTATTTGGCCACTAGCTGGGGATTTTCAGCACTGACGCAACCATGATGGGTATGACCATTTTGTCTACATTTGAAACAGAACCAGCCCTCTCAAGGTCCGAGGGGTATCCGAGGTCCAGGCCGGGGGGGGCAGAATATTAAGCAGACTGCCACCTAAGTTTGAACATAATAACACTCTGCAAGGGCCAGAACTCCCATGCCAGCTGCAAGGCCTTCACACAATCTTTTATGTCTCAGAACTCTGCCACAGTAGGGGTGGGAGGTGTCTCTCTCATTTTCTTGAAGTCCTACACACAATTTCTTAACTCTTTTAGCATGTTTCCCTACTCTGAGGAGCAAGGCCATTTTGCAGGGATTGTGGTTTGGGGTCGCAGGGTGGCACTGGTAGCTGCAGATGTCTGCATTGAGTCAACGACATCTCCCTGAGCTTTTTCCTCCTTTACCTCATTCAACAACGGCTTGAAAGATGGGGGAGGTTGTTTTTGGTCCCTTAATCGGAGGGAGATTAAAGTCAATCGGGAGAGCACAGCCACCCTAAGAATCTGGTCAAGTCTTAGCTTAGCTACTTGCTGGGGGGGCTCTCCACCATCCTCTGCAATCTTATGCACTACAGCCTCTACCCTGGTAATATACTGTGACAATTTTTTGCTGTGCTGCTGCATGGTGCCCTACAATTGGAACAGGATGGCCTCTCTCTTCTCCACAACTTTAAAGGTGCTTTTTAAAATGGCTACATGGTCATTTGCGGTACAGTTAGGCTGGCTGGCCCATAGGGACCAAATTACATCCAGAGCCATACCTTTAAAGTTTTTAATAACCCTTTTGCATTTTGTTTATCTAAACACCTCCAGATTTGGACCATTTGGGTGGCCTGACTTATCTAGGATTTAAAGTAATCTTTCCCAGCTGGCGTGGGGATTGCCCCTGAGAAGGTGCACAGCCGTTTGTACTGCTCGTACGGTGCCACTACACAGAGGGTCACTCCACTGGGCAGCACTATAGGGGAAGGCCCCACTCCTGGGAACACAGCCTGAAGGGCTTTTAAGGGCTTTTTTTCACTAGCAGGGAGTCCAGTTTAGCTTTAAAACTCCTTGGGTCATGGGCCAGGGGGTTCTTGGGGGGTGGACTACCAGAAGGTGGACTAGCCTGGCTTCCTTTTTTTAGAACCACCCATGTCTCCTGAAACCCTTTTAGTATCACAGTATGGGGTAGGTCAACAGTATCTAAATCCTTGTCCATCTCTATCATTAACTCCCTAAGCCCAGTGCTGGGGTCCTTGATCGCTCTTTGAATTTTTAATTTTTTTACACTTTGCCAGGGCTCCATCTAATACTTCCAGTATAAAGTTTTTTGTCCATCTCCCAGTCACATTCTTTAACAGCAGCATTCTCTGGGGGTCAAGGCCCTTAAACGTATACCAGTCCTCTACTTCCTGGAACGCCATTTTGTTTATTTTAACCTGGGGGGACTACCAACATTTTTAAACTGTAATTTTGGGGATAACTTCTAGCGGGCAGCAAACGTGTAACAGCTCTTTGACTCACCTTGGCTGCTTTGGGGCCCTCAGGGAAGTTTCGAACACACCTCTGAGGGGGCCGGCCTGGGTTCTGCAGTGACAGCTAGTGTGGTGCGGTGCCTCCACCTGGGGTAATGGCATGGGAATCCTGTGGCTAAAGAACAGGTTACACCCCCAGGAAATAGTACCCTGCCCCCACAATATGTTCCCCACACAAATTACAGTTTCTACACTATTGCCCCCCCCCCCAGCAGCAGTCTTTAATAACACAAGGAAAGCGAATGAAATGTAATCAGTAACCTTATTTATTCGGGAGGGGGATCAAGGAGGAGAATATCAAGCACAATTCACTCTAGGCACAATACCTTCCCCAGTATCAACTCTTCTCACTACCTCCTGACTGCACCCAGACTGTCCCTGTGTTGTGGGGCAGGCCTGGAGTCATTCTTCAGGGCCCAATTAAACACAACACACGTTGGATTGCTTATATTATACTGGCAGCCTTGAGTATCTTTTAATAGAGGTGGAATGATTTACCCCTAGAATCCTATCTGACTAGCTGACTAAAAGACTCCCCAGAGCCATAGCTTGGGGTACTCTCGGTTGGTAGTCCACTCTGGGGGTTCACAGCCAGCTGCATTGCATGGTACCATGGAGGTTTTGACATAGGTGGTGCACCACTGGTGGGGAAAATAAACTTGATGGTTCCAGGGATGATGAGCTTCATCTGCCTGGCCTTGCCAGCTTTGCCTACGGGCCTTTGTATACAGAATTTACACAGGCAGGCCTGTTTTGTCTTTCAACCCGGTGCGTCGGAGTCTTTAGTCCAGGGAAGCAAGTTTGCTTATGTTCCCCAAACCCTTTCCAAAACATGCAGGACCAACGCAGGGCAGCAGTGCTTCCACAGTCTCAAAACCTACAGCCTCTCACCTTGAGGATACTTTCACAGCAGGCTGGATCCTGTTGCAGCAACTTGGATCAACACTTGCAGTCTCTCCCCTGGCTGAAATGTCCACTTCACTAAATGATTTCTGCACCGTGGGGAGCAAGGATTATTTTCAAAGTCCACAGCCCATCTCTTATTTTCTCAATTCAAACAGAAGTTTAAACTAGCTGGGCTGCTATAAACTCTGCTTTTCTCTATCTTGTTTCAGTCTCACATGCAGCTACTTTTCCTCCTGCACTCAGCTTGGCAGATGGAGGTAAGCAGGATCTGCACAGCCAGTTGGACTGTATTCATGAGAGCAGTCTCTCCTCTCACATCCACTCTGCAGTCCCTCTTGACCTCCAACCTCTTTTTGGCGCCAAAAATCAGCCTTATATTTCCCCTGAGCAGCCTCTCTATTATTGGCTGCAACTCCCCAGGTGATCTCCAGGCTGCCTCTGGGTATTTTCCCAGCAGCAACCAGTTTGTAGTTCTTTAGGGAGCTGCCGTTTTGTCTTTCTGGCAGGCTCCCTGAAGTCAGGCACCAGATTATTTAATTTAGCCCATTAACACCACAGCCGCTCAGCAGAGGGTCGGAAGGCCGTAGCCCTACCAGGAAAGCCTGAATTGGGAGGCTTACAAGTATATATTTATAAATTGCAAAAAGCTGTGTTAATGCCCTAGTAAGGGTGAAAGTCATAAAAATAGGGGAATGTGGCATTAGGATTTCCAAACCTAAGCCCCCAACCCCACTCTGCACACTCCAAGTAGTGTTAGGATGATAGAGATTTCTTAAAGTTGAGATTGGAAAATGCTCCAAGGGGTAATTTAGTAATTAAAGTTAACACAATAGTTGTAGATGAGGGCTACAATGGTAATATTCTGCATTTAGTCAGTAAAAAAAAACACCGACAGTGCTATTCCAAAACATTTTATCGTCCTCCAAAAAATGGTGTGTGTTTGGGGGAGGGTTCGACTGCAGAGGAAGTTAATTTAGAAAACTGTTGTCAATTATGAGATGTAGTGCAAGCCTCAGATACAAGCGCAGTAACACATTTGCAGAAATAAAATAAATGCAGTTTTTGAAGATGTACTCCCCTGTCACTGTGTGTACTGTTTTTCAGACTTGTGATTGTTTAAAAATCAGTTTTAAATGGTATTAATTAATAGAAGAGCTGGGGGGGGAAGGGAGGTGGAAAGAGCATGTAGTAGTACAGAACCTCTGTCGGGAGGAAAGCTATAAGGAGTAGAATCGAGAGCAGTTGTTTGGGGGAGAAGGGGTGCAGCAGAATTGGCTAGTAATACAGAACCTGTGGGGGAAAGAAAGCTGCAGATAGAACTACTGGTTAAAGGGGGTCAGGATGCAACACAATTGGCTTCAGATACAGAACCAAACCAGAGGCAGCAAGTGTAAGGCAACACTGCAGTTTCATGTTGTCCACCCTTGGGAGAATTGGGTGGGGGGTACAAGAGGACAAAAGACAACCTCCTATTAAACTCCTTGCATGTGTCGATAAAATGTTTAATTCATGAGTTCTCTGAACAGTGTAACATAAAAATAAGTACATGTTGTACTATATAGCTATGTAAAGGCATTTTGGTTAAAAACTAAAAGGGTGAGATATAGGTTTTACCAACAAGAGCTTAATATGGCTTTGCACTTTACAAATCTACTTTGTTTTTTAACTGTTCGTTGAAACATGAATTAAAAGTTGTATCAATGAATGGATTCAAGAAGCATTCTCTGATTGTTAATTGATACTGACTTGCCATTTGCAGCAGCATTGGTACCGCAATCGGTCCTTACTATTGGGTGAGAGGGATGGAACCCTCAGGGGCCAGCAAAATTAAAACTGACACTAGTTTAATCACAGCAGGTTACATATTATTGGTTGTTTTGTGCTAGCAGTGGTGTTTGTTTGCTAATGATTTCCAACAAAGTGTGTCTCCATTTGTTTGACGTGTCAGATGTCAGAATGACAGCCAGTACTGCCACCTTCAGAAGTAAAAAGGCTCAGAAGTCATTATAAGCATGCCCGTAAAGAATTTGTTTCTTTTCATATCAATGGAACAATTGCATGACGCCTGTTGAATATTTTATTTATTTGAAAAACTGCTGGTCAGGAAATGTGCACTGTGCTAGGGCTAGTTTCCACTCAGTTGTAACCTGGTGAAAGGGGAATGGGGCAAGACAGTGATACAGTACATGACCCGGGACCGGAACATGGGAGCAAAAGGAAACTACAGTCACTCAGAACATCATTGTCTGATGCCTGTTTTTGTGATTGTACTATAATCCCCAACTTCAGTATTGTATTTATGTATAAAGACATTTTGTCTAGTCTTTACTTGCATATTTTTATTTTATTTGTCTTTCCCTACCAGTAGCCACACAACAACATTGATTAATGCCTTTCTGTATTATTATCATCTACTGGGTTAGGCTGTTTATGGACACTTATGGATTGATACACTTATACTTATTCACTGTTGGTCTAGCATCCTGCACCCACCACCCACTCTGGCAGGCAGTGTCACGCCACCACGCTTCCCCCTTCCCCAATTCCATAGAGTTGGCGACCGGCACAGCCCTCCTCACACCACTGCATCCAGATGCCAACTGAGTTGTCAAAGGGGATTGCCTTCTGTATGCAGTAGGTACTTCTTATTAACAGCTCATTTGGCATTTGGACGCAGTGGTGTGAGGAAGGCTATGCCAGTCACCGGCTCTGTATTGGGTTGGTGGGGGAGTGTGTGGTGTGACATTGCTTGCTAGGGTGGGTGGAGGGACATGAACTATTTTAACTGTGAAAGCGGTGGTGTGAGAACGACTCAGACGATCACTGGCACTGTTTCCATTTGGGGTCAATGAGTGGGGTGGTCTCACACTGCCTGCCAGGGTCAGGGGGAGGGGATAGGGGTCACTAGGCCACCAAAGAGATGATATTTGAAAGATGTAGATGATGACTGGCAGTTAGGGGACTGCCAATAGATACCAGATAAATTATTTATTGGGAGGATGACAATCATGAGTCGTGGGGTACCACTGGACACCATGGAATATGGAGACATGATGATAGACAGGTGGAGGTAGGGTACAACTGGACACTATGTAATATATGGGGTTGAGGATCAGTGGCTGGGGGTGTTCCACTACATGCCAGTAAAGTATGAAGCCATTATGGGGGCAGGGATCGGAGGGTGGGGGATACCACTAGACATGAGAGAAAGATAAAAATGACACTTTTGCCAGAAACGGCAATGTGGTGGAGTGTAGGGTGAGGGGGAGGGGGGGCTACCATCAGAAACCAGGGAAATGGCGGCACAAGCATCTTTATATGCCACAGTTGTTCAAAAGTTTTTTTGGGGGGGGGTTTGGATCGAACTTTACCTTCTGTGGGAATGGTTGTTTCGTTTCTTATAAATCAATCTGTTTTTTTCTGGCTGCATTTCGATGTTATAACAAAAAACGTTAAAATTCAACAACTATCCAATATTTTTTTATCAAACCATCCAAAGGCACACCCTTGGCACAGACCCCATCATCCCTGAAAATTCAAGATTGTCTAGGCTGTAGATGAGAGCAAAAATCTCAGTGTTAAGGATAGGGGAAAAAAGCAAGGGGTTTTCACTTTTTTTGACCCTCCATATCTCGATAACCGTACAAGATGTCAGCACCAAGCTTTCCACATCTTGAGACTCTGACAGCCTGAATACACATGCCAAATGTTTTGAAAATTCTTTACACATTGGCAAAGTTATTAAGGTACAAAACATTGAGTTTAACATTAAACAGTTTGCTCAGTCCTAACTATAGTGGCACTATTGCACCACTATAATATACTGTATTACACAGGTGCAGTATTACCTGTATATTACGGTTGAGGAATCACTTTAATGTTAAACCTGCTTTTGCACCTTAATAAGTTTGCTCCTGTTTAACTGATTTACTTGAAGTTTGGAAAGCTCAGCGATGCTGCCAGGATCTCTGGATCCTGAAATTTTGTGACAGTCGGTTCACAGGGGCAAAGTTACAGAAGGGCAGAAAATACAAAAATCACACCAGTTAGACATTTGTTTGCTCACCTATAAAAAAACAAGGAGGATTTGAAATCTTAAACATGCAGGATTGATAGAGTTTGGCCCAAGGTATGTGCGTTTGTGGTTTTTATCTCCCAAACTTAAGTAATTTTTGAAATATTTAAGAAAAAACAGTTCTGTTCCTGAGCATGTTTAAAACATTCAGCATTCTAAAGATAACTGAATTTCTATGATCACATTGTTTGTTTTGGCATTTTACCAAAATGCACTCTTATTCCAGGTGGCAGGGATGGTTTCTATATGCCATAGTGCCCCCCCCCCCCCGCTGAGCATGCTGTGCATGTGTCTTTTTCTTCAGTGGAGTGTCTGCCATTAGCTGCATCAGCAGCTTCATTTATTTGAACTGGACACTAGGGTGTCCAATTCCTGGTGCCAGTTTAATGGATAATAATCTACTCCAGCACCGAGGTGCCCAACCTGGTGCCAGTTATTTAAATCTAGCCAGAAAGGTGATTTTGCGATCACTGTGCAAAATCACCTTTTAAGCTGGATATGAATAATTTCGCCACCCTTGTTCATGAGATGGGTTCCCAAAAAGTCTATGATGAAAATTTGTGCAAAAAATATTTAAAAATATGATCAGGTTGTGAGCATACATTGAAATGTTTCTATGCTCACTCATAGCTTTGTTAATTTTCAATATATCGATCCCTAATTTTCAACATAGCCATGTTTTCACACCACCTCGTGAATGTTCCAGCTGTTGTTTTTCAAAGCACTGAAGAGGTCCGCACTCCAGCAGCCACAGCAAAATGCTAGAGTCACAAAATGTGATCAAATATGCAAAATGTATTTGAAAGTTAAACACCAATTAGTGGAACCGAGACCAAAATTGCAGTACCAAGTGCCAGTGGGGCACTAAACCTTGGTGCTTCGGGTCCTCACATGACCCTTCCTCAGGATGAAGGGTCATGTGAGAACCAGAAGCGCTGGGGTTTAGTGCCACTTGTGCATGGAGCTCTGCCAAAATAACCCTAGGACTTGTTTGCAGCTTACTACGAAGTTTGAATTTATTTTTTGCTTCTTGGAGTGTGGCTCTTTCTGTGTGTTGCAGAAAAATAATCAACAGTCTTCCAGCAGAGGTAGTGGGGGTGAAAACAGTAAAGCATGTATTGGATAAGCATAGGGGAATACTGGTAAATAAGGAGGAGGGAGGGTCGCCAGAGACCAGGTAGACTCTGTGGAGATAGAGTAAGCAGAGAACATCTGGGCAGACTGGGTGGACCTATGCAGTCCTTTCTGCATTATGGTTGACAACCCCAACAAAGACCCTGCCACTAATTTGTCAAGACTCCAGAGACCCCAAACCCTAATATCTTTTTCCTTTTGCTGCTTGGGGTGGGGATGGGGAGGGAAATTTGGGTTGAGAACCCTAATACATTTCCCCTACTTTTGTGGCATCAACTGAGCCCTAACTGGTGAGCACGAACAAAGTTTTTTAAAGAATATATATATATATATATATATATATATATATATATATATACACATATATATTGCTTGGCTTTATTGTATCAGTTAGGGTTCATATTAAAGTGACAAAAGCATGGAAATGCAGTGTTAGGATTTCCAGCCCTACCACCCCAACCCATCCCAATACCCACCCTCCACACACCAACAGGCATCGGGGGTGGGCTTTGTGGTCTTCAGCCCTAACGCTCACCCCATTCCATGTGTAAGGATGCTCCAGATGGCCATGGACATTGATGACTCCTGAGCCAGGTCCATGGCCGCAGTGGTAGCTATGCTTTGCAGGGCTTGGCTGAGGATCTCGACCTTCATGGCAGATACCCAGAACAAATTATTGGATGTCCCCTTCTTGGGCACTGACTTGTTCAGGCCACAGGTGGATGGTCATCTCAGTAGAACTGAGAAGTCCAGTGCCACCTTGGACTCTGTCACCTCTGCCCAAAAGGACATTAAGGGCTCTAAACCCCAGAAGAAGAAGAAGTCTTTTCTGCCCTACTCTAACCCTATGGCCAAGCTGTCCCCGTCCCTGGTTGGGCAACAGCAGGCATGGCATCTCAGACCTAAGTCTGTGGCTTCTTTCATCCAGAAACTTGGCTGTTGAGGCCCAGCTGTGTCCTCATCTGGCCCTGTCTTCACCTCCAAGCCTGCCCAGTGATGGGTTAGGTGTGCCCCCTCCCTGCCTGTCCTGTGTACCCTGGGTCCTTCCGTGGGGTGCCAACTCCGCCACTTTCTTTCCACGTGATCCAGGGTTACCACAGACAGGTGAATGATAGAAGTGGTCAGCCAGGGATTGCCATTGTAGTTTGAGGCTCTCCCACCAAGACAAGTCAACTCCTCAGGAGGTTGTGGTGTCTGGAGACATGTTATCCACCCTTCAGGTGGACATCACCCTGCTCTTCTAGAAGGAGGTGGTGGTTCATGTCCTGGGACCACCAGCTGAAGCAGGGTTTGTCTCCAGATACTTTCTTGTTCCAAAACAGACATGGGGGGGGTGGGCTGGTGCACCATCTTAGACCTGCACAATTTGAACAAGTTTCTGAGGTCACGTACCTTCAGGATGGTCACTCTTAACCAGATCATTCAGTTCCTAGCGCAGGACATGTGGTTCAGTTCTCTGGACCTCCGGGATGCCTTCCTTCATGCCTCCATCTGTCCAGACCACCACTGGTTCTTCCCATTTCTCACAGAGGGGACCTTCTATGAGTTCCAGGCTATGTCCTTCAGCCTCTCCTCAGCCCTCAGGGTCTTCACCAAATACATAGCAGTGGTGGCAGCCTTCCTGAAGTGTTGAGTGGTCCAGATGTACCAGTAACTGGACAACTGGCTGATTGCAGAACCCACCAAGGCAGAGGTGGAGTGGACCAGGGACCTGGCCATCCATACCTGCTTGAGCCTTGGCCTCCTGGTCAATGAGGCCAAGTTGGAACTCATACCCTAGCAGGTGATTCACTCCATCGGGTGGAGCTTGACTCTTGCCAAGCCCGAGCCTGGCTCCCAGTGAACAGGGTGAAGGATCTTTCCTCCTTTGCCTGATCATTTCAGGTTGGGCAGTTGCACCCTGCCAGGGACTTTCTGTGCCTCCGGGGCTACATGGCCTGCACTAGCGTGGTCCGTTGGGCCTGCTTGAAAATGTGCCCCCTGCAGTGGGGGCTGTCCCATCAGTGGTCTCAGTGTCAGAGCCACCTAAACCAAACAGTCATAATGACTCAGCAGATGTGGAATGCCATGGTCCCGGAACATCTCCAGGAAGGAGTCCCATTTGTACGCCCAGAGCGGATGATCACTCTGATGACCGACACCTCCCTGATGGGCTTGGTCGTCCAACTCGGGGAACACAGAGTCCATGGCCTCTGGTCCCCGAGGAGTCCTGATGTCACATCAACCTGCTGGAGCTTTGGGCTGTTTGTCTGGTCCTGACACTCTTCATTCCACATCTCCAGGGTCAGGTCTTCCAGGTCCAGATGGACATCATGATGACCATGTACTAACTCAACAAGCAGGGCAGAACACACTTCCTACGTACCTTGGTGTTGGGAAGCTCTCTGCATCTGGACCCTTTTGCTCAGCTTCAACACCAACCTTCTGGCCATTCATGTGGCCGGCATGTCCAGTCAGCTGGTAGATGCCCTCAGCCATGTGGATGAGGCCTCTTACAAGTGGTCCTTTCATCAGAAGGTTGTTGACGACTGTTCTCCAGTGGGGCACCTCTCAGGTGGATCTGTTTGCTTCCCGGGAGAATGCCAAGCTGAGGCTGTTTGTGCCCAACCCCCCTCAGCAGGGTACACCACAGGGGGATGCCTTCATGAGGCCCTGGACCCTGGGTCTCCTTTATGCTTTCCCTTCCTTTCCTCTGATCCACAAGGTGCTGATCAAAGCTCAGAGGGACAAAGCATGGATGACCTTGGTGGCTCCAGACTGGCCACACCAGTTCTGGTACACCAATTTACTCAGCCTCAGCAGCAGGCCTCCGAGGCATCTGCCGCTTCACCCAGACTTGCTCTTGTGCTCTCGGGAGAAGTTCCTCCACTTGGACCTTCAACCCCTGCACCTCACAGCCTGGTTCCTGAGTGGCTAGAGTTCCAGGCTCTGGGTCTGTCCAATGAGGTCCTCCATGTAGTTGAGGCCTCTCAGATGGAGTCGACTCATCTGTGCTATGCCTTTAAATGGAAGAGATTCTCCATTTAGTGATGAGGAGTTTGACCCTCTTTCCTGTCCCTTGGCTAGCATCCTGAATTACTTGTGGCTCCTCTCTCAGTCAGGCTTTCAGGCAATGACCCTCAAGGTGCACCTGGCAGTCATCTCTGCATACTGGGTACAGCCTGGTATGCTTATGGTGGCACAGAAGAAGGTTGTTTAGCGCTTCTTTAGGGGTCTTGACCACTTTTCCCCTCTGGTGTGTGAACCACCACCACCTTTGGACTTGGTGCTGGTGTTGGCAGTGTTCATGGGCAAGCCATTCGAACCAGTGCACAGGTGTAAGATGTCACATCTGTCATAGAAGACTGCCTTCTTGGTATCCATCACATCTGCCAGAAGGACCAGTGACCTCCAGTCACTCTTGGTAGAGTCTCCTTACCTGGCCTTCCACAGAAACAAGTTTGTCCTTTGCCCCAGCCCGGAGTTGCTACCGAAGGTTGTGTCGGAGTTTCAACTTAACCAGGTGATGAATCTCTGAGTGTACTTCACCAGTCACACCTCGGAGGCTGAGCACAAGTTCCATACTCTGGACCTGCATCGCACACTCGCCTGCTACAAGGAGCACTTGGCTGGAGTTTGGGGAGAGGTTCGCCAGCTGTTTGTCACCTACTCTGAAGCTGCACCTGGTAGCCCAGCAGAAAAGCAGCAGATTGGCAGGTGGATCATCTCCTGCATTGACCTCTGCTATAGGTTGGCTGGTATGGAGCCTCCCACAGGGTTCAGGGCTCATTCCACCAGACATACTACTGCCTCAGTGGCTGCTTCCAGGGATGTCTCTATCCAGGAGATCTCTAGGGCTGATTCCTGGAAGTCAGCACACACCTTCATCTCCCATTACCACATCGACCTTGAGTGACACTGGGATGCAGTTTTTGGGGCCTCAGTTCTACAGTCTCTGTTCCCTAAGTGGGGGGTGTGCACCTTGCCCACTCCTCCCAGAGAACTGCTAGGACTCTTCCAGAAGTGTGGATACATACACCATAGCCATGCCCCTAGAAAAACAAGCTACTCACCTGTAACTGTAGTTCAAGGAGTGGTATATGGTGTACATCCACACAACCCACCCGACCTCCGGGGCAAGTGGCATATGGGTCTTGCTTCCAGTGGGTAAGATCTGACATCATGGGGTTGTGCCGAGGAGGATACCACCCAGGTGGGTGGAAATAGCCAACTTTTAGACTTTCCAGCGATTCTTAAAGTGAAAGGAATTCTGGTAGGTGTGAATGTACACCCTATACTGCACCACTCCTAGAACTACAGTTACAGGTGAGTAACTTGTTTTTTCATTTCCCTTCCTCTCTGCTCCTCATAATAATGTCATGGAAGAGTTCAAATAGCATGGGCCCCTCTTAATCAAAATTTGAAAGACTGTCAATTACCAGGGGAGAAACCAAACAGTAGCGGCACATCTTTCCTCATTTTCCCTCCACTTGTGGAGGAAAACCATCTTTGCCTTTAGATTTATTTCATGGGCCATGTTTGGGCAGTAAACAACCATAAAAAAAAATGCCACCTCCCTAAGTGTAATAGTAGTTTTGATCAGAGGGTATAAATATACAAGCTCCAACCCCTAAGCAATGGTGGCATACCTTTTATTACTGAATTCAGTCATGTCAGCACACCAGGTGCTTCTTTCCAGTCCAACTCAGGTTAAACAAAAGTTCATTTTCTAGGAAGTGCTTTTCTCCTCTGGGCATAAAGTTACGCTGTTATTCCCTCAGTCTTTGACCAAACTCACAAACACCATGGAGCACCAGCAAGAAAAATCAACTCCTACGGAGTTTGACTCTCATACGAACATACGAAATTTCCCAGCAGATAAAGGCCTAGAGGTCTATCAAGTCTGCTTGAATGTGCAGCTAGCACCCCTTATTCTGCAGCTGCCCCAACCTTCCACCCTTCCCCTTCATTGACCCTCCCCCTTGTCCTGTCTCATCCCCTTTTGAGGCAGTCCACTGTTCTACTGGATATCACTTCTGCAGGTAACACATTCCACCCAGCCACCACCCTCTCTGTAAAAAAGTGTCTCCTCATCTCCCTCCTGAACCTTCCTCCCTCCAGTCTCATATCATGGCCCCTGGTGTCCCTTCCCTCCGTTACTTTGAACAGCCCCTCTGTACCTGTCTCGTTTATTCCTTTCATGTACTTAAAGGTTTCAATCATGTCCCCCCTGTCCCTCCTCTCCTCCAGTGAGTACATGTTTAACTCCCTCAGCCTCCTCCCCAGCCTCTTGATCATCTTTGTTACCCTGCGCTGCACCCCCTCCAGTAACTTAATGTCCCTCTTCAGATACAGTCACCAGTACTGCACTCAGTACTCCAGGTGCGGTCTAACTAATGACCTATACAGTGGCAGAATCACCTCCTCCATCCTCGAGGATATACCTCTTTCCATACAACCCATCATTTTGTTGGCCTTTGCAGCTTCCTTCCTACATTGTGCTGAGTTGTTCATTGACCCTGTAATGAGCACCCCCAGATCCTTCTCCTCCTCTCTCTGGGCTAGCTGCACTCCCCCCCAGCTGGTAACTCCTCCTTGGGTTCCTCATCCCAAAATGCAGCACCTTGCACTTTTTGGCATTAAACCCCAGTTGCTAGGTGTCTGACCAGGTTTCAAGCTTTGCCAGATCATCCTGCTACCCCTGCCATCCCCCTAGGTCATCGACCTCTGCTCCTACCTTGGTATCATCAGCAAACAGACTGATCTTGCTCTTGATGTCCAATGATATGTCTGCAATGAATATCCCAAACAACACTGGTCCCAACACTGAGCCCTGTGGAACACCGCTCGTTACTACCCTCGGGTGTGAGAGCTCCCCATCCACCACCACCCTCTGTTGCCTTTCCTGAAGCCAGTTTCCTACCCATCTCACCAGCTTTGCACCTGCCCCTGTGCCTACTAACTTACTTCCCAGCCTTCCATGCGGCATCTATTCAAATGCCTTACTGAAGTCCAGATACAGGACATCCACTGCATGGCCCCTGTCCAGTTGCCTAGTTACCCAGTCATAGAACTCCACCAGGTTGGTTTGGCAGGATCTGCCCCGTATGAAGCCATGGTGTCTGCTGTCCTGTAGTCCTTTGGCCTCTAGGAGGGCCACCAGCCTTTCCTTCAGGATAGTCTCCATTAGCTTACCCACGATGGATGGGAGGCTCACTGGTCTGTAGTTTCCAAGTTCATCCTTGGTGTCACTCTTGTGGAGGGCCAACACATGAGCCATCCTCCAATCCTGAGGTACACACCCTGAGCTTAGTGAGGCATTAAATAGGTCTGTCAAAGTTCCTGCAAGGACCTCTGCCAGCTCCTTCAGTACCCTGGGGTGAATGCCATCTGGGTCTGGCGCCTTATCCACCCTCAGGGCCTTCAAACCCTCCCGAACTCTGCCCTCCATGATTTCCCCATCTGTCACCCCTCTCCCTGTTTCTGCCATTTCTCCCCCCTTGGGTGTCACCCCCCTCTTCTCTTTAGTAAATACTGAGCAGAAGTACTCATTTAGTGCTTCTGCCTTATCGCACCCTGCTTCCACCCAACCCCCCTCCTTCCTAATCCTTACTATGTGGTCCTTACAGCTCCTTTTCTCCCTGATGTACCTAAAGAAGTCCTTCTCCCCCTTCTTAATGCTTTGTGCTAGCCTGAGTTCCATAGATGCCTTGGCTCCCCTTACTGCCCTTGTCACCTCCTTCGATTCTGTCAAGTACTCCTTCCTGTCCTCCCCTCTCCCTGTTTTCTTGTACTTCCTAAAGGCAGCTCTTTTCCTCCTTACCTTTTCCATGACCTCCAGCTCAGTTTCTTAGCCCTAGCCTTCTTGCTCTGGGCCTTGCAGCAGGTTTTGGTTGCCTCCACTATCCCCAGCTTTATGAGCTCCCACCTCTGGTTAATGTCCATACTAGACTGAATTCTGGCCAGGTACCCTTTTACCACTTCTCCCATCCTCCCAAAGTCAGCCCTCCTGAAGTTCAGCACTCTTGTGCCAGATTCCACTCCTTCTTTGCCCATATCCAGTGTGAGACATACTGAGTGGTGGTCACTCCCTGACAGTGGTTCCTCCACTGTAAGTTCTCTCATAAAGTCCCCATTTGCCAGCACAAGGTCAAGGGTATTCCCTAACCTGGTTGGTTCACTGACCATTTGCAGCAGGAAGCTGTCCTGGAAGGCATCCAGCAGCACCTGCTCCCTTCTGTTCCTGGTTGTTGGGGTACTCCAGTCCACTCCTGGCATGTTGAAGTCCCCCACAATCACCACACTACCCTTCTCGCGGGTCATCCTGATCTGTCCCACTAGTTCCCTGTCTAAGTCCTCCATCTGAGATGGCGGCCTGCATACCACTCCCATTCTAAAGAATCCTATTCTTGGAATCCTGGATTTGCATCCAAATTGACTCTGTACTAGCCTCCTCCCCATCCTCCCTTACACACTTCAGTCCTTCCTTCACATATAGTGCCACACCCCCTCCTTTCCCAATCACCCTGTCCCTACGAAATAACCTGTACCCTGGTACAGACAGGTCCCAGTCATTGTATTGGGTGGCCCATGTTTCTGTGATGTCTGCAATGTCCACCTCTCCCTCTGCCATGAGCACCTGTAACTGCAGTTTTCCTCCCAGGGCTCCTAGTATTAAGGGTACCCACCTTCCACCCTCTCCCCCCCATCCTGCCCTCCTTTACTAGCATCACCAATAGTACTTGCCATTTGTCCTTTGTCACTGTTATGGGGGGGTAAGCTCATATGGTTTCCCAACCTGTGATCTCTGCATGTCTCTTGCCCAATTGCCACCCACCGCTCCTAGTTTAAATTCCCTACTTCCTCTATGTACTCCTCCATCCTCTGTTTCAACACATTCTTTCCCTCCTCACTCAAGTGTAGTCTGTCCTTGGCATAGAGACTATTGTCCTCCCAGGTCCCTCCCACCCCCCAACAGTCCATACCCTTTAGCACAACACCAGGTTCTTAGCCATCCGTTAAATTCCTCTATTCTCAGCTTTCTTATTGTGCTTCCTTGGGCACTGGAAGTATCTCCAAAAAAGTTACTGATCTTCCTGCCCCCTCACATAATTGTCCTAGTTCCTCAAACCTCCTCCGGACTATATCTACTGTCTTGTCAGCCAGGTTGTTCATCCCAGGATGTATAATTAAATGAGGCTTGTCCCTACCCCATCTAGCATATTTCAGAACAGATTGTCCCACCCTTTCCGCTGTCATTCCTGGCATGGCCTCCACCCAAATGCGACTATGCCTTTCCCCCTTGCTACCCCACCTGACTCCTCTTAGTATTGAGTCCACCAGCACTAAGATTCCACCACTCTTACTTCCTGCTTGCTTCCATTCATCTCCCTCTCTCATTTCCGGCTCCTCTTCTTCCTCCTGCACATTATTTCCCCCCTTTTGCCCCTGTTGCAATTCTCCCAGCAGAACTTCCCCCCACTCTGGTTTGGTCCAGGCATTCATCAATTACTCCTCTAATTTGATCATTTCCCTCCTCCACCTTCTTCCTCTCTAGCAGTGCAAAACTATTTTCTGAAGACCCTTCACAAATGCCTGTGCCCTCTCTCTTCATAGTAACCTGTTCTCTCATTTCCACTCCATGACTTTTGCCACTTCTTCGCCTCCCCTCACAAGTCCCTATCTCCTCCTTCCATTTGTCTTTTGTCTCCTGACCTGGTTTCCCTGGCAATCATTCTTCCTGGCCTGGGTCCCCTTGTCCCTGCTTCCCTTCTTCTGACCCTCTCTTCACCACTGTTGGCTTAAATCGCCCTCCCTCATCTCCCATTCTTCTTCCCTCCAGTATTGGGCTAAACCCACCCCCCAGTCTGCCTTGCCTATCTTAGTTCCTCCTGCAGACCCTCAATCTCCTTTCTGAGTTTCTCTATGTGGTTGCACACTAAACATCCTCCCACACTCCAGGCAATTTTTAGAATGATTGGTGCACCACAGTTGTTGCAGCCTACTACCCTACCCATTGCTGTCGTTGCCCACCAGTGACCCCCCCACCCTTCCAGATGCAGGATAGCAAACACTCCCCCATGTTTCCCCTCTCCCCAACTATCAGTGCAAAACATTATTTTCTTAATTTCCCTTACCCCCTTTGTTGTACACATTTAGATAGATTGAGCAACTGCTTTTTATATTCCTAACCTTCCTATCCAAACTCAAAAAGAGACTTTAAGTAGCTATTGCACAACCTTCTTCAAACTCCTACTCCTCCTTTCCACAATGCAATAGCAATGCAAAGAAGTAACAATGAAAGCTCCTAGATTTGCAGTTACTTCCCTTCCACTGAGATAGTAGTCACCTCTTCACTTACTGCTGTTCCTTTCCTGGATGTCTGCTTCGGCTATGACAGGTACATATCCTTTGCTTGTTTGAGGAAGTGATGTCAGAACCCCTGGTATAAAGGAAATCATGGACCAGGGGCGGTGGGGTGAGGGTTGGGGGGTGGGTCCAACCCAAGTCTTCCAGAAACAATCAGGCAGCTGAGGCCCCTGGTCAGACCATTAGCACCCTCCCCCCACTATGCACTAACCTTTGCAGCTAGTGAAGCCAGCAAAAATGAATCACAATTCTACTCAAAGCCCCCAAAATAGGTTTGCTACCAAAAGAAACAGGTCTTCAATTCAAACAGCTTCAGCAACAACACATCAAAATAGGCTTGAAATTAGAAGCTATAGGTCTCTGATTCAAAGAAGCAGCCCCAGTTAAATCACACCAAATAGGTTTTAAATCTGAAAAAATAGGCATCTACAAATGCAGCCTGCTACACAGTGAAACATCAAACAAATGATCCCACTTATAGTCACCAAAACAGTTTTCAAAATTCCAACAGCCCCAAAACACTACCCTGCTAGCCCCTTAGAAGTAGTAAGAAAGAAAAGAAATAACCTTCTACCAAGTAAAATCCACAATAAACAATGTAAAAACAACACAAAACTACTGTACTGTAACAAATCTGATCCTTTCCCTTCTAGTTCCTTCTGAGAACCCAAAGCAACCGACACCACACCTGATTCAGCTCCGCCTTCCTAGCTGAGTCAAACCTGATTCACATCTGATACAGCTCCGTGTCCCTAGCTGAGTCAAACAAAACATGGGCATCAGTCAACATAGGTGTTAGATGAGCTCTTGCTGCTCTTCTAAGAACAGAACAAGCTGCGTGGTTCATTGCTGTTCATTGTTTCGCACAAGATTTGAACTTCCCATGAAATATGCTTTGCATAAAATCTATTTTAGTGATGTTTCAAACTTTTTAACCTGATTCATTATCAAACAAAACATTCTGCTCCTCTCCCCGTTGAGACTCTCTGAGGAGTCTATTAACTTAAATAGCATTATTTCTTTTTTCTTTTAAAGAAATAAAAGTGGAACGCTAAATGCGTGGGGTGGACCAGGTCCCTGCCAAAATGGTCCCACTTGGGCACTGGGATTCTACCTGGGTTGGCATTTGCAGGGTCTGTGAACAGAGCAACAGCTGTCGTACTGCTGCAGTTGTGGTTTTTCCTTGTTTTTGCCATAGCCCCCTTAGAGATACTGGCTGGATGGCACAATGCGGAGCGTCAGTGTCCTCTCCAGCTATTTGGCATCTCTCCCCTATCCTGACCTTGTTCTAACCTGCACTGCCACCATGATCTTCTAGGTAGTAGTTACATGGCAAAGCCAAAACTCCTCCCTCTCCAGAGGAAGAAAGCATCCTCCTCTCTCCATCCAACTTTTAACAATCCAGGTGCATTCCCGAACCCGGGTTGCTGGCGTGGTGGCAGGTAAGAGCCATAGTGCTTCAGCCCTCCATGCCACCAGGCCTGCTTTACTGCAGCAAATCAAATTGCCCCTCTCCCAGGCAGCAGCACCCCATGCACCCCAATCTGCTCATGGTATTAGAAAATATTATTTGTTACTTGCACACCCCTAGATATAAGTAGCTCTGGCATCTCAGCTACTTTTTTTTGAAGTACTGATGAGAACTGGGCAAGTGGCTGTAGCAACTGTTCAAAATACAAAAGGTGTGTCACCATTTGCAATTTGGTTATGATGTGCAATACACCATTGACTATGGCTTTGACCCTTGTCCTAGTCATTGTCTGGATCTGCTGTCATAGATACTAACAGAGCACATATTACAGGGAATGATTGAGTCACAGCCTGGGTAGCAAGAAGTTTATTCTACACCTAATATTTTCCAACTAATATCTTGATTGAGTGGGTAAGGAACTGTAGTTCTGTCATTCACTTAGGACTTTTCTGATAGAGCTAAATAAATTGGGTTAAAAAGTTTGAAACATCACTAAAATAGATTTTATGAAAAGCATCTTTTATGGGAAGTTCAAATCTTGTGAGAAACAATTGCAGGGCGTAACTGGGATTATGTGGGGGAAGAGCTCCTCCCTCACAACCTATTTATCTGAAGCAGCTGACTCCCGCTCTGCTTAGAGCGAGTTGTACTCACTTGTGGCACTGCTGGTTTTCGGCTGCTCCTTCCTCCCCTTTCCCTTGTTGCCCCCAACCCCTCGCTCCTTGACTGTTGTGTTTGCTCATCTGTTTGTCCTCTCGCTCTTTCGTTGTCTGCTGTTTTATTTTATTTTATTTTATTTTTGGGGAGGCCTTTTCTTTTGGGGCTTCCTCGCCTGCACTTTCATTCATTTCCTACCATTCACCTGCTTCTCTACCTCTGCTCTGTTCTGTCCCTTCCCCCTTCCTTTGAGCAGCCGTTCCCCTTGCTACCACCACATCCTACCGGCATCGTCGCTCTCTATGGGGATTGGAACTCCGACTCCTGCTTCTCCACTCCTCCTCTACTGCGGCTGCATGCCGCCATCGAACTGCACTTCCGCTCATATTCGCTGAGGATTGCTTACCTGACTCCACCGTTGCTGCAGCTCCAGGACCTTCTGCTCCTCAGCGACCTGCCGCTACTTGCACTCTCGCTCTGTTTACCCTCCAACACTAGCCCTATTACCACACTGGGACTCACTCCGTTTTGCCAATACGCAACTGCAGGCATACTTTCGTTCGTACTTCTCAACTGTCACGCATTACGAGGGAAGAAAGGTTGGGAGGTATGGTTGGTTTCGATCCTGGTTTGACCACTCATTATGTTACTCAAGCTATCCTTACATGTCAGCCATCATGCTTCAATGCCTGGGCTCAAGTCTGCATTTGATTACAATTAAGGGTGTAGGTTGCTGCGCTGCTACCCGCCAGACCTAGATCTCAAACTGCTCGTCATTTACCTTGCCTATACCGTGACTTTCTCCACTCATTTGTGCAGTTACCTGTGCTCTAACCACACACTTGTTTATGCTCCTATGTTATTGGCACATGCTGGTCATGGGATTTACGGAAGCCACAGTATGCACCTAGCCAGCTGGAGTCCCTGTCCATCTGTACCTATAAAGGCACTACCTAACTACTTACTTAATTATTAAGCTACCTCATCAAAAATTAGAACAGTAACATTTGACGTCGGATGCTTGCTGCTTGTCTCATCATTTTCTTCCTAGCTTGCTCATTTGTGTCTGTGCAGCCTTTAGCCCTTGCCCATATGCTTTACTGTAGCATCTTATGCCGTACTTCTGCCTATCATCATTAATTAATTATTCTCTACCAGCTTCCTATCTTGGATCATTCCTATACATCCCACCTAACTAAAGATCTACAATTAGACTTCATCATGGCCTGTGACAACAACTACAGACTGCCATGAGGGTGCTCCGAGATATTTTCACAGCCTTTCATGCCTGAGAAGTGAACGTGGTATCTCAGATATTGCAATCATGTTTCCAATATGGCCTTGCTGGCTGGCTTCTGACTCAGACTGTAATTTTATGACACTAGTTTCATTCTGTGGATCGTTGCTGGGCATCCTGCTTTGCTACCATATGACATTTCATTTCCCCAACTTCCCTGTGTGCCATGCTGCCATTCCACTTACTATGCTTGCCTTAGCCTCTTATTGGCTGCCTCAGTTACAACTCTCCACATAGCTGAGGCTTTCCTGCCATTCTTACAGGGTTACTGTCTTGGGTCTTATACTGCCTAGCTTTATCTGCCATCCACTACAGCCTCAGCTTCGGCTTCTGGGATGCATGCTGCTAGGTAGCCCTCTGTGGCGGCGCCTGGTCATGCTAACCTACATAGGGTCTAGCTTGACTTGCTTCTTTCTTTCCGCCTGGCCTACGAGGGGTCGGGCTGTACCGCTAGTCACATGATGGCCTCTACTAGCACGCTTCACAGCTCCTCCCTGCCCTGCGTGTGAGTCATGGTTCCGTGGCTTTTGTGGGGCCTAGTTGCCATTCTCAGGATTGGATACACCACCAGTTATACCTTGCCTTCACTCCACTACTCGGACACTGGACCCTACAGCCCTTACCTTGCTGCTCCCATGTACTTCCACATGTCAAGGATGTGTTTCTTCCTTCTACTGGATTACTTCTGGATTACATCTCAGAGATTGTCTCTATTCCTTGGATGCACCTTGCTCTACTGATTCACCTCCTTCTGAGTCACTACTTTGTTATACCTCCCAGCCAAGCTCTATTCCGTACTGCCTTCCTTCTCACAGTTTAAACATATGACACGGATCTACTACAGTTTCAGGATGCTTACTACCTCTATCTCGCATTTTGGTCAAAATCTCCTCCAGCTGATGAATACGCTGGGCCTAACACAGGTGGTTACTTCCGCGACCCATATAGGGGGTCATTCACTGGATCTGGTCTTTCTTTTGGGTATGGAGATCGCTGACTTGGGGGTGGAACCTGTCAGCTGGTCTGACCATCACACCATAAGGTTCAGTTTCAGGGCCCCCCCAATAGGTCTGCCCCTACGGAGATGGTTTGGTACCGCCCTTTAAGGGGTATTAACCCCAGTGACCTAACACGGCGGTACTGGATCTATCGAGTTTGTCGGGTGAATGCATGAGTCCAGATGATCTTGTATTAGCCTATAATGAGGCTGTGGGAGATGCTCTGGACAAAATTGCTCCTGTTTGTGTTCGGCCTCTTGCCCTCCGTCCAAAGAGCCCTTGGTTTGATGGCTCCTAGAAGGAGTTAAGGCGAGTTGGCCGAAGGCTGGAGAGAGCCTGGAGGAAGTTGGGCCTTGATGCTGACAGGCTTAGGTTGATGGCACATTATGATAGCTATCAATCAGAAATCACTCGTGAGAAGGCAGAATTCCTGTCCAGAGAGATTTCTGCTGTACAAAATCGACCGGCTCAGCTTTTCCGGACCTTGGACAGATTGTGCAATCCAATCTGTCTTCAGCCCAGAGAAGCTTTTTCTCAGCTAAGATGTGAGGAGTTTGCTCGGTTTTTTGCAGTTAAGGTTGCCAGCATCAGGTCCGGCATCGGTCCGACCTCTCCTATGGGGGACTGCAGTGGTCGGCGAGAAGTGGCATGTCTTCAGTCTGTCTGGTCAGATTTTTGCCGGCTGGAGTTCGGGGACATTGTGAAGATCATCCAAACAATGCGACCAACTAGTTGTAGTTTGGATCTGGGCCCTACGCCTCTTTTAGTAGGATGTGTAGAAGTTACCTGCCCAATCCTTGCTGAAATTGTCTGGAAGTCTTTGGAGAAGGGGGTCTTTCCTGACCCCCTTAAGGAGGCAGTCGTTCGACCACTCCTTAAAAAATCCTCCTTGGATCCAGATTGTCTAGCCAACTACCGGCCTATCTCTAACCTGCCATTTGTTGGTAAGGTTATTGAAAAGGCAGTTGCGTTGCAATTGGATGATCATCTTACAACTCACAATGTCTATGATACTCTCCAGTCTGGCTTTAGGAAAAGGCATAGCACAGAGACTGCCCTTGTCCAGGTATTGAGCGACCTCCTAATGGCCAGAGATCGAAAGGCATGTACCATTCTGGTCCTTCTCAATCTCTCTGCTGCATTTGACACTGTAGACCATGGAGTGCTGTTGGAGCGCCTGTGGGTTTTTTATGGGCTGTCTGGTACAGTCCTCAAATGGTTTCATTCTTATCTCACGGACAGGTCTCAGAGAGTTGTCACTGGCATTTATTCCTCTGGCACTCACTCCCTGCCTTGTGGGGTACCACAGGGCTCCATTTTAGCTCCCATGTTGTTTGCAGTGTATATGCTGCCATTGGGAGAAATAATCAGGTGATACAGTCTGGGTTTCCACTGCTATGCAGATGATGCTCAGCTGTTTCTGTACTTTCTCCCCGGTCAGGGTGATGCACTCTCTGTACTGAATAACTGCCTTGAGGAGATCAGACTTTGGATGAGTTCCAGCTGTCTGAGACTCAATCCGGATAAGACTGAGGTATTGGTAGTGGATCCAGGTCATCCGGGGGCGGGTTTGGGAGCTGGACGACCATCAGGTTTGTTACTTGGTGGTATACCGCTCTCTACCTCCGATCAGGTGTGAAATCTGGGCGTTATCTTTGATGATGGTCTGACCCTAAAGTCTCAGGTGTCAGCTGTCGTCAAATCCTCTTTTTACCATCTGAGGAATATCGCCAGGGTGAAACATCTGGTTCCTCCGGGGGATCTTCCAACATTGGTCCATGCCTTTGTCACTACCCGTCTGGACTACTGCAGTTCCCTCTACCTAGGGCTACCAGGGGTTGATATCTGCCGCCTCCAGCTGGTGCAGAACGCGGCAGCCAGGCTTTTGACTGGGACTTCTAGAACCAGTCATATTACTCCTGTGCTCCGCGAACTGCACTAGCTGCCTGTTTGGTGGCGGATCACCGGTTTACTAACCTTTAAAGCCCTACATGATCAGGGACCCGGTTACCTGAAAGATCTCCTGATTCCCTACTGCCCCCTCCGTCCTCTCCATTCCGCCAACGAGGGATTGCTAGAGATTCCCAGGGTTCGATTAAAGACATCAGGATCTCATGCTTTTGCTTTTTCAGCACCAACCCTGTGGAATTCTCTACCTCATTGGTTGAGAGAATGCCCAACCGTCGATAGTTTTAAGGTTGCTTTAAAAACATATTTATTCAATTTAGCTTTTACTTAGTCATGGCTGACATATTTTAATGTATGGAAATTTTATTGTTTTGTATATGTTTTATGTACAGAGCCTTGGATTCGAAAGGCACTATATAAATAAAGTTGGATTGGATTGGATTGGATAGTCATGTTGCCATCCCAGTCGCCCAGGTCTCTTTACTGCATTATTTCTACCTCAGTTTATCAGGATACGACGCTATACGGCACTCTTCTACTGCTCTCATAAGTACACTTCAGAACATATTTCTATGCTGCATAGGATTGGCTCAAGATTATGCTACTGTCTGCAATACCATTTACAATCTATTCCCTACTGCTTCGCTACTATTTCTGCATTGCATGCAGTTCGACATTACTATTACTTTCTACCATTTTTCTACAACCTGCCTCGCCCCGTGGGGCCAGAGGTTCACTGCATCGCACTTCAAAGACCTGTGCCCTACGGGCCAGAGGTCCCTTGATCTTATATTACCACACTATATTTGTCTGCTTCTATGACCAGCCTTGCCCCCATCGGGCCAGGGGTTTTACCTACTTCTGCTCTACACTTGCCATGCCCAGCTCAGGGCCTGGAAGTTCGCATCTTCTACTGTACATCTACCTGCAGCTTTGTCTGCCAGACTTAGGAGCTCCTGTTTACTATGGCCTCACATCTGGATTTGTTTAGCCATTCGTCATCTATTCTTGGATGCTGTGCCCTGCTGCTTCAGCCATGTGGACTTGCTGCTGCTTCACCTTCCAGGACACTTAGTTGCGCCTCTCCTGAAGACCTTATCCTGATTATGCTCTACTGTTTTTGACCTGTGAAAACGCTACTCCATTTGCCTCAGCCTCTTCAATTATCTCCTTCCAGGACTCTTATGCTCGACTATTCGGTTCTCGTCGCATTGCTGCCTCCAACATTGCATGCCTACAATTTTGAATGCTATTCCTCATCAAATTGTCATCTATGCTGCAGTCTCTTCAATGCGATCCCTGCCATCCTTGATCTACTGGATCCGTCCGTTCTCAGCACCATTCCATTCTCTACTGCTCTCTCTTACAAATGCAGTACTACTTAGCTCTAAACTGACTCAAGATACATCTCCTGGAGGCTGTATACCATGCACTATTCCTACTGGCTGACCTCCATTGGTTTGGCTGCATTTTCCTGTTACCTGGAGCTAGTCGCCTCTCTACTTACCTCTTCAGCTGCTGGAAAAGCTGTGCTTCTCGTCGAAGGACTAACTGCCATGCTCTATTCTACCAGCAGACTTCCATGTGCCTGTCTGCACTTCTCGTACCTGGAATCAGCTGCCTCTCTCTCCTACTTCACTAGCTCTCAGTTCAGTTGTGCTTTTCAGGGGTTGATTGCCACATCCTATTCTTTCTCATATGCCTTCATGGGTACAATCCCTGCCCCTACTACCTCTCACTTCGGATTAGCAGTTCAACTGCTTTGCTTACTTTTTGGGCTCACCTTATCTACTACTTGGATGCTTCATACCTCACACCAGTGTCTCCGATTATCCTCTACAACTTGCCATTATTCTAGCTCAGCTCTACAGCCGTTGCCTTCATATCAATTCCTAAGACTATACTTCACTTATCAGAAATAGATTCATCAGTCGGTAGCCCGGCTTCAAGCCTTCTGTCATTACACATACTTTACAAGCCCTCTATTAGAAATCAGGAAGTCATACTACTTCTATTCATCCTGCCTCGCTGACGTCAAGTTTGGATGCAACTATTTGCGTCTGGTCTCCTGTATTGAATTCATCAGTCATCAACTTCATCTCCACCATCATACATTTCCTGGATTATGCCCTATATCAACCAAAGTCCGGAAGAAGGTTCTTCATATATCCACTCTCCATCATTTTGAATTGTACATGGATTCTCGGACTCAGACTTTATTAGGAGGAAATTACTTCACTGGACATTTACAGTTCAGTTTTTCTTAAGCTCCGTTTATCTGGATTGAATTCTACAAATTAGAATTCAGATATTAGCTCATTAATTTAGTTTAATTAGGATCTCTCTCCTTTAGTATGCCCAGAATGACGGGCAGGTCAGTAGCCATGGGTCCTCAGAGGTTTCCCCCCCAAGGGGTTTTTTCCTCTCCTGAGTGCTACTGGTCACACTCTCCGGAGTTGGAGGAGGTGATCGTCTATTCCTATCATTATTAGGTGTTGTCATGCAAGACGTCTTCAGCCTTCAGTTAAAGAACAATCGTTGATATATTATTCTTTCTGGGGCTTTCATAATTCTAAACCAAGCTTCCTTCCTACAGGTGGGATACAGAGAAAGGCCAAAACCTTCAAATATTATCAAACAACTCAATTCAAGCATCCAAGTACCTAAGCACAAGCATTCTGTACTACTACCTAATAAACATTGTCCTCTTAATGCTGGCCTCTGTATCCACCAACCGTCTACGTCATTACACTATATATGTTACATAAGCACTGAGCTATGAACCACACATAATGAACAGCAATGAACCACGCAGCTTGTTCTGTTCTTAGAAGAGCAGCAAGAGCTCATCTAACACCTATGTTGACTGATGCCCATTCAGGTCCAAACTCCACCATTTTACTAAAACTTAGCCCACATTCTGCAAGAGCATCTAAGAGTTTTTTTTGGTTTTCCCTTAAGTCATCAGATACAGCTTTGATTTTGGAGAAATAAGTTTCAGTCTGACCTTTTTTGAGATTAACAAAAATAATGTAAATGTGTTCCTTTTCAATCATACCACTGTCCGCATTACTGTCTATTAACAAAGAAAAATAATCTGCACTTTTCACAGCAGACAGCAAGTTTTCTTCAAGTTTCTTGTTAATATATGTTGTGAGTTATTTCCCACTAAAAGCATAAATGTATTTATAACATGGGTTGGAGAAAACATGCAACCCCATTAGTAGAGTCCCTCTGCGTGGCCATGCATTAAATTCCATTTTTAATGCACGGTTCTGTGGTGGGACTCAGAGTAAGTGTTGTTGACACTTGATCCTTGCTGGGGAAAAGTAAAGCTAAATGGAAGCTATTACAACATGCGGGGAATGTTCTGGGAACCGGTGCCTTCCTGTGTACGAAGTCAGTCCCTGGTACATGACACAGAAGGGCAATTGTCAGCAGCCAGAGAAAGTCAACACTGTGTGGAGGGAAAGTTGTTGCTGCACAGTACAGCAGTATAGTGGGGAATCGCCCTGCAGCACCATGTGCAAAAAACCATGACATGAAAAGCAGTAGGGCTCCTTAGGAAAGTAAACAGTGTTCTTGCTGGTGCACTGTCCTTCTGACCAACCTGGGCAGCAGCATTATCATCTCCTCTGGGACAGATTGTCTATAGCCATCCAGTGAGAGAGAGCGACAGTGCAGACTGTAGCAGCCAAGTTCCTCACCGCTGTGTGTTGCAGGCTGAGCCCCCCGCCTGACAGACAGAGAGAGTCAGCAGCTCTGGTCAGTTGCCCATCCTCCACTCACTGAAAGTTGGACATTCAGTAGTGGCGTGTGTGTCCTTCTGTGCCAGGTAACGTGTGTCAGCCCAGCTGTAGGGATCAGGGGTTATGAAAATCGCTGTTGGCAGTCTGTCCTGGTGCTCATTCTGTGCACTGTGTCTCCTTTCCCCACAGTGCTACATGGCTCACCACCCATCTGCCCCATGGATTTCCGGGTACCGGATGACACAGTGGAACCCCGTCACTGCTTCCTGTGTGAGCCTCTGTGGTGTTCCTTGTGCACCCTCTGCTGCCATGCCCCCGGATAGTGTCAGCTGCATCGAGATGTCTCTCTCTCTGATCTGCATTGGCACAATAGGAATGGAGTTGGACACACGGAAGCAAAGCTGCTGTCCCGCAGTGAGGCACAAGGACTGTTTCCATGTTAGATGCCCTGCGAGAGAAAGACAGAGCAACACATAGTGGTCCCATTCAGCATGTGCGTTTCCCAGAGACATCAATAAAACCATTCTCTCTCTGCCTCTCTCTCTCTCTCTCTCTCTCTCACTCTTTCTCACTCTCTCTGTCTTTCTCCATAGACATGTTTGCTTTTGCACAGTGACAGTGCGAGAAAGAGCCGGAGCAGCAGATAGTTGGGTGAGACGGGGAATGGTCCATGCGCAGGTGTTTCTGTTGGTCCTCCCGTGCTGTCTTCAACCAGTGTAGTAACCCATGCACTGTCCCCTGCTTGTTCTCACAGAGCAACTGTGTGACAGACACAAAGACCTGGAGCACTTGGGAGTGAGAGAGAGAGAGAGAGAGAGAGAGAGAGAGAAAGATACGTGGATGCAGATGTGGATCTTCATAGTCAAAACATTTGCACATCCAACTTGATTTCTCATTTACATTTTAGAATCCTAGTTTTTTGGCTGAATAATGGCAATTGACAATCTTCAGCAACCTCATCAGAATAAATATCTTTTGTAAATAATAGTGAAGCAGCAACATTTCAGCAGGTATTTTTTTTTCTGCCAAAAACATTTGTATCTTGAATATCTGTAGTGTGTATGTCACATTTCTGTATCCACAATGAGGCACAGTAACAAGCAAGTGTAACAGCAGTGTCCTATGCAGTATTTGGTGTTTCAGTGTCCCTGTGTCTGTCTTGGGGAGGAGGGCAACCAAGTTAGGTGGGTTTGAAGTGTAACAGAGCTTGTTATGCATACCAAATGTCACAAATCTAGTCAGTGTCTTTGTGACATTTGTATGTCTGTAACAAACCTCAGATATGTATAGTTTACTGGGGACTATTTTGCAAGGCGGCAGGATACAGTAAATTTTTTTGTCTTGAAACACAAGAGAAAACCCTTATTGTGGGTTTTCCTGTGTATTCAACATAACCCATGTTATAAGTGTAATAACCCACTCCAGGGTGTGGGTTTATAGGCATTTAGTGCATGCCTGGTGTACTGTGAGGACACTTGGCCTGCGGCCTCATATCTCACATTGCACCCCATGCGTGCATTAAATGCCTATAAACCCACACCCTGTCATGGGTTATTGCTTACTTGTTGCCCAAATCCACTTCATGGCACTTCTCCTGTTCTGCAATTGCTTCAAACGTTTTAATTGGGATGTTCTCTTTTGCCATCATATAGTGTATATGATCTCCATCAACCTATCTACAATGATTCTGAGCTGCTCCTTTGCATTACTGAAAACTTGTTCCATAAAGTATAATTTGTTGTATTTTACCTAGCACTTTTTTACATGTTCACTTGTCCTACCACCCCCATTACTCAACTTATGAATTGATGTATCAGTATATTCAAGTAGTGGCCTTGTCTTGCCAAAGGGTATTGAGGGAGATCAGGGAGGTACTGGATGTACCTCTGACAGTTCTGTTTAACAACACACTGGAAACAGGAGTGCTACTGGAGGAGGGCAGATGTAGTCCCACTTCACTAAAGTGTAGTAGGGAGGAGGCTGGCAACTATAGACCAGTTAGCCTGACATCGGTGGTGGAGACATTAATGGAATCACTGCTGAAGGAAAGAATTGTAGAGTATCTTGAATCCAGTGGGTTTCCAGACCAAAGGCAGCATGGATTCATGGGAGGGGGGTGGGCATGTCAAATGAATCTGATATATTTCTTTAACTGGGTGATCAGGAAATTAGATCAAGTGGAGCGGAGAATGTGGCCTACTTAAATTTCAGTAAGGCTTTAAACATCATTCCACATAGGAGATTTATAAGGAAGCTGGGTAGCTTAGAAGTGGGCCCAAAGGTGGTACAATGGGTAAGAAGCTGGTTAGGGCATAGGTGACAGAGGATGGTGGTATATGGAGTTCACTCCTGAGAAAGGAGGGTGACCAGTGGGGTGCATCAAGAATTAGTGCTGAGACCAGTCCTCTTTAATGTTTTTATCAGTGACATTACAGAGGAGCTGTAAGGGAAGACCTGCCTCTTTGTGGATGACACCAAAATCTGCAATGGAGTGGACACTCTGGAGGGGGGTGATGTAAAGAATGAGTAGAGACCCTTGTCCAGGGTATTACAGTTGGACTTCATTGCCAAAATCATGTACTTAGGGCACAGAAACCCAGAGGGGATGTATAAAATGGGTAGAGAGGTGGAGACTATGACCAAACAGGAAACAGATGTGTGGGTAATCACATCTAATGACCCAAAGGTGGCCAGGCAGTGCGACAAGGCAGTTGGGAGGGCTAGGCTAATGCTGGGGTGTACATGAAGGGTATCACCATCAGAAAGAGGGAGGACCTGTTGCCTCTGCATAGATTGTTGGTGAGACCCCAGCTAGAATACTTTGTCCAGCTCTGGAGATCACATCTCTGGAAGGACATAGAGTAGGGGGCTCTCCAGAAGGCAATTAAAATGCTACAGGGGCTGCATCAGAAGCCCTATGAGGAGAAACTAAAGAACTTCAATACGACAAGTACACCCTGAAGAGAGGAAGGAGAGAGGTGGATATGATAGAGACTTACAAATACCTCATGGGGGTAAATAAGGTACAGAAGGGGAGTATTTTTCAGAACTAAAGATGCTCAAGAACAAGGGGACATGCAGTAAATCTGGAGGGGGTAGATTCAGGAGGGATGTGAGGAAGTACTTCTTCACAGAAAGAGTGGTGGATTCCTGGAACAGTCTTCCAGCAGAGGTGGTGTTGAAGAATGCATGGGACGGGCATAAGGGAATCGTAGTGGAAAGGAAGGGGGGGAGAGCTGGAGATCAAGTTGAACCTGCAGTAACACTGTAAGTAGGGAAAAATGGGCAGACTGGGTGGGTCAAGCGGTCCTTAATTGCTGTCGAATTCTATGTTTCTAAGTTTCAAATTTCTGAATTTAAGCTGTTTTCTTGTGCTAGTCTGTCTCTAGATGCTTCCAGACCATATATACTTTCAGCTAGGAGCCCATTTTCCTTGATACTAATGACTCACTTAAGTTTCTCAAGCCACGCAACTCATCTGTGAATTCACAGCACAATGCACAATGTACAACAGAGACAGTCTGTTTTTTACAGGTGCCCTGCCTATTATTCATTAGTTCAATGTTGTTTCTGCACTTTATTTTGTGTTTTGCACACTTTTTTCCACTTAGCACTTTAATAAAACCTTAGTGTGCTTTACTGCGTTTGTTAGTGCTGACTTTTGTTTCGTTTCATGGTTCGTTGCTACTGAGCCTGGCACAACATCTGTGGAGTGGAGATTCTGCTTTGTAGACATGTACTTGAGCAGCATGCCAATTGCCAGCTGAAGTTCATGAGCATCAACCAAATTCCCCCTTTTTTTGAGCCTCCATTTTTTTTTTCATTTCTGTGTCAATTTTGTTTCACTGTCCCTTTAAAAATTGCCAGAGACTATGGTGCTTAGTGCACTTATGCTGATCCAGGTGACCCTTTCCCTCTTCATGGGTCCACCCTTGATCTGCCACCAGTCAGCATCCTGAGGGCCAGTTAGATGTGGAGCTACCCCTAGAGTCTTTTGGCCCCCCCCATTATTAGCTGGCCAGTCGGAGCTCACATCAGGAAATGAATGTGACTACAGTGTAGCAAGGCATCTGCCCACAATTCATACTACATCAGCATACTGATGAGGATGGATTGTGGCAGCTGACTGGGAGACAACATCTCCAGAACAAGAGCCAAGAGTACTTGAGGATCAATTCAATTTTCAATCAATCTTTTTTTTTATTTTACCAGGAGAAACACCACTGAGAGGACTCATTTACAAGGTGGTCCTGGGAGGACACTACATGAAATTTAACACAACTATGTGAATACTGTTAAGATAGAAGACATTTTTACAAAAGCATAGACAATACAGTACAACTTAGCATCGGTTAACATTTCAATTCTAACAAAGACAAATGGAGAGCATGTACAGTACAATAGTAGAAAACACTACAGTAAGGTAGGCAAGGAATTGACAAAGAGGAGAGATGGGGAGTTCAGGGAAGAAGAGGGGGGTAGGATGGGTATTACAACACCATATGCCCATAGAACAGTTTTGGTGCTGACAGCAGCTAACCAGGCACATACAAGAAGTGCTATAGAGCTAGTGCAGCAGATCAGGGATGCTTGGCAATGCAAACATAGGATTAAGAATAGCAGTTGCAAGCATCCTTCAACAAGTGTCTAAGTAATGTTTTAAAGGTAGCCATTCCAACAAATTGTGAAAGGTTTAAGGTTTTTTTGAGAGTGTCCCAGAGGGTAGGGAGAGCATGTCTTAGGGAGGAAGCCCCATAACAAGTTCTGATCCTGGGCATATCAAACAGGATATAGGAGTATCTTCTGAGTGAATATACTCCAGGAGTGTATTTGAAAAGATCAGAGATATATTGGGAAAGCTTATTGGTGAGGGCTGTGTTTGCCCAAGTGGCGGCATTTTTCAATCTCCTTGTTTTAAGTGACTGCCAGCTGAGCTGAGCATAAAGGGAGCAGTGGTGAGTATTGTATGGAGCGCTAGTGATAAATCTTAGTGCTCTATGGTACAGAGTGTCCAGCTTGGCTAAAGCGGCAACTGGGTAGCAGCTATAGAGAAGGTCTGAGTAGTCCCAAAGAGGGAGAAATGTAGTTTGAAGCAGTGGTATTTTGGCCTCATAGGTAAGTAGGTGTTTGATAAGAGAAAAGAGGCCTAATCTTTGTTTTAGCTTTTTTGACAGTTCCTCTATGTGTATAATGAAGGAGAGTTTGCAGTCAATCCAAAATCCCAAGTATTTGAATTTGTCCGCTGTCTCAAGTGGTTCCCCCAGGAGGGTTGTGATCTGGAGTTTGACTCCCGTTGGGGTTCATGTTCGCTGAGCTGACTTGTAGAGAGAGAAACATGATTTTACTCTTTTTTGCATTAAGCAACAATTTCAGGTGCAGGAGACTTTGTTGCAACAGGTTGAATTCGTGCTGCAACTCCAAGCGGGCAAGCTCGAGGGGAGTGCCTAGTGACATAAAGTATGGTGTCATCCGCAAAGAGATGGACACTTGCTGTACTGATTTTAGAGTCGATGTCATTAATATAAATTGCAAATAGTAAAGGCCCAAGGATCGACCCCTGCAGTACTCCTCTCAGCAGGGTTTTAAGGGGAGAGATGTCACCTTGGGCTTTGACCTGCTGCTGTCTACCAGTAAGGTAACATGCAAACCACTGCAAGGCGATATCATCAAGGCCAGTATTCTGCATCATGGACAGTAGTAGATGGAGGTCTACGGTATTAAATGCCTTGCTCAGGTCTAAAAATAGTGCGCTGACATACTTTTTGGAGTCAAGTGCAGTTTGCCAGTCATTTGTCACCTTAGCCAAGGCAGTTACTGTACTATATTTTGGTCTAAAACCAGACTATAATGGGTTAAGCATCTTGTAAGATTCTAGGTATTCGCTTTTTTATGAGTTGACTAGCTTTTCGATGAGTTTTGATAGGATAGGTAACAGAGATATTGGTTGGTAATTGTTGAGGTCACTCAGATCGCCTGACTTGAAGAAAGGAATGATATGTACTATTTTCCACGCAGAAGAGAGAGCTCCTTTGGAAAGGACATGTTGAAAAGGTGGGTGATGGGTGCAGTCAGAAAATGATGACCTGGTTTTAAAAAGCATGGTTCAAGCTGATCAGCTCCAGCACTTTGTTTGGTGTCCAAGGTCAGTAAAGGGTCTTTAACCTGCTTAAAGGATATTGGACTGAAGCTAAACTTGGTTGCATGTAGTGGGGCCTTTGTGAGGGGGCATGTCATGTCAGCGTTGCAGGGCAGGGTGAGTACTTTGCTTGCAGGGCAGGTGTCAAAAGCTAATGCTGTAGTGGCAAAGTGATTGTTTAGCAGATCTAGGATACACTGCTTGTGATGGTATTATCACCAGTAGTGATCTTAACAGGTAGAGATGTATAGGGGCTATGCCCTCCTATTTCCCTCAGGATTTGCCAAAATTTGGTGGAATTATTTTTGGTAGAATCCAATCCTGATTGAAAATATTTTGCTTTTTGGCCCTTGTAAGTTTAGTGCATAGGTTCGTTGAAGTTCTAAAAGCCACCCACTCTGCTGATAACTTGGTTTTGTTTCCATTGGACAGCTTTGTTATGTAGGGCTGTTTTTAATGTGTTAGTAATCCAGGAACATGACCTTTTCCTAGTTCTGATTTTAACTAGGGGTGCATGTTTGTCAGTCACCTTTAGGACAAGGTTTTGGAACAGGTTGTGGGCTTCCGATACTGTGGGTGCAAGGTAAAAGTCTTGCCATCTAATGTGACTTAAGTCCATTAGGAAATTGGTGCAATTAAAGTTGTGGTGACTCCTTTTGAATATGTACCTGGAAGTGGAGATAGGCTTAGATGTGGACCTCACACAAGCTATGGACCTATGATCACTTATGTCATTAAGGAATACCCCAGTATAAGCGATATTGTGGGGTTTGTTAACAAGGATTAAATCAAGGAGAGTGCTGTTAACAGGATTTTTAGCATTAGGGCGAGTGAACTCTGTAATAAGCTAAGTGAGGCCATATATAAGGGTTTGGAGCAAGGAGAGTACCAGTCAAGGTTTAAGTCTCCCATCATAACCACTTCCGAGTTCTGAGCATCCAGTAGTTTTCGGAGATGACATAACAATTCATGGACCCTTGATGGAGGTCTGTAACAGCCAGTAATGCATAAAGATTCAGCAGATGATAATGAAACCTTTAAGGTGAGGCTTTCGAACTCTTTAGGTACAGTAGTTAAATCAACAACTGAAACCGAGAATTTGTCTAAGACATATATTGCAACCCCCCTTCCCCAGTTTGTCTATTGGCTGTAAACACATTGTGTGAAGGAGTATTGATGTCATGGTCAGGGGTCGTGCCTTATAGCAGGATTCTGATACCACTAATGTGTCAGGCTTTGTGTGACAGACCCAAGCCTGGATGGTGTCCTGCTTTTTCAGAAGACTGCAGGCATTTATATGGAGAAAACCCATACCTTTTAGGTGTGGTAGGTCAGAGGGCACCGTAATAAGCGATGGGGGGCTGGGATTTAGTTCTACGATCCCTGAGCAAAGTAGCAATAGGAGGAATAATTTCCTGAGAGCATTGATTAATATTTGGAGAAGCAGAAGCCATCCCCTTTTAGAGAGAGAAGGAGTAGTTGGGGATGAGCAGGGAATAGTATATTGATGAAACATTGATGAGGCATAGATTGTCACCCAGAAAGGGAGAGCCAAGGGTATAGGATTATAGTATGATTGAGTAGGACTTTGAAAAGAAGTCCTGCTTCCCTGGAAATCAGTGCCAGAAGGGTAATAGTACTGCACAGAGGGTATTATGCATGTCTTTGGGGTAGGGTAAACCTTAACAGTGAAGGGGTCGTTAGTGAGGTGAATGGAGCCTAACAAAATGACACTATATAATAGGCTAAACTGAGCGTTAATTGACTTCAGGTCCTTTTTAATCCAATTTTGGTTATATTTCTAGGATTCTGAATGAATTAGCACTGGCGTCTAGGAATTGAACAGATTAGCTCTAATGAAGAGAGGGGTTGAGGGTGGATTAGGGAAAGCTTGGTTGACTAGTCAGGGGAAGATAGCGTGGCCAAGGGATCAAAATAATAAAAGAAAGGATAGGATCCCTCTAGAAGCCAAATGTTATAAGGTGCTAATGGGAACATTGGTACTTAAAAACAGACAACAGAGTGAAAGCTGTCCTGGGGTCTTAAGAAGGTATAAATATAAAACTCCAGGGTAAGAGGGGAGCTGGTGCACAGCGCCGGCAGGATGATGGCTTCCTGGGGATCGGGCAGGTGGGTGAAATACAGTCCCCGAACCAACGGAGCTGTTCTCCTGGAGGTGGAGGTGAGGTGCCCATGTAGGGTAAGCTCACAATGCCGGGGGAAAGAATGAGCAGTGGTTAGTTTTAGGCTGAGTACAGGCGGGGGTGGAGGTCTCGCACAGGAATGAGAGCAGAGGCAGGGATGGGATCATGGATCAGGAAAGTAAGTTAAGGTTAAGTAGAAACAGTGGGAGAGGAGAAAAAAGAAATAAGATAAATACAGTCGCACTTTAACACAATACAAATTCAGGATTGCTGTAAAACACTAACTTTGCTAGCACTTGGCAGGGATAGGTAAAGAGAGGCAAAGAAAAGTAGCCGGATCCAATCAGGATGTCAGCTTATAACCATTATATTAGTCACCCACAGGTAAATTTTGCTGCCTGTTGTTGCCAAAGATGAGTGTGTCCCTAAATTGTATTGGAGAGGCTAAAATTAAAGCCGCAGTTGAGAGAGGGAGCCATTCGGGGGGACTGCTATCACCTCAATGAGTCAGAAAATAATATACATGGCGCCGTTGCTGAGCAGGCATCAACTTTGGCAATTAAGTTCAGGCTTTTGAATATTAAAGCAGCAATACTAGATAATCAGGAAGTGATTATCAAAATTCTGTTTATTGGGCTGGAAGCATGCAGCCATTGTTTGGGTTTCCATATCTGTAAATATTATTTTTTAGCTATCTTTAGTTTTTTAGATATTTAAAATTTATTTTCATTGTTGTGGATCCACAGTAAATATGGCTGCTGCCTAATTTGCAGCCGAACTCCCCCCCTTCACTTTGCATCGCATCTTTTGTTTACTTCCATGGGACCCTGTGCTGCACGTTCCCACTGTTCCTGTGTACTACTGTGAGTCATGTGTATGTGGTTGGCAGCAGAAGGTTCCAACTCAACATGGCAGGTGGGAAAAATGTAAAGAAAAATGGGGCAAATTATGGGGTGACAGTACAGCGAAAACAAGAAAGATTGTCAGGTAAGTGATCAACAGAGCACAGGAAACAAACTGTTGCAAAAGATCTGATTTTTTTTTTATTTAGTATTGCTGCTTTGAAAAATAACATTTATACAGCATGCTGCACCCTCAACTGCCATGTGACTGCCTGAACTGGACCAGGCAGCTCTGTAGCATGCAGAATGGAGTTTAGCAGTAAATTGTTTTTGTTTTTGATGATTTGTGCTAGTATAGTTTTGTGTGTAGATAATTTGTGCAACTTAAGGTCAAAACCTGGATTCTGTGTCACTGTGTGTGGAGACACAGGGTTTTTTGTTATGAGACAGTAATCAAAGTGTGCCGTGTTAGTATTTGAGCCATCACAGTACACAGGGGAATAGTCAAGCCCTCACATATAATGCCATAGTGTAAAAAACAGCAAATTTGGGACCAAGCCCCACACTTAGTCGTGGGGCTCTGAGGTACTAACAGGTCCCATTTAAAAATAATTGTCTTTTATGGCTGTTTCGAGCTAGGAACATGGCAGTGCAGCATGCAGTACCTCAATAAATGGTACACATTAGATGTGGGTGATAGAGTACCAGGGTTCATTACATAGTTATCTTAAGTATAACTGGAAAACTAGGTCTTGGATCTCAGTCGTCATAATGGGTAGCTACACTGTAAATACAAAAGAAGCTCAAGCATTTAGCTGGGGTAATGTATAGCACCCTGTTCTCCAAAGGTGGTTACTCTAACCATTACACCATCCTGTCGCCCTAATTACTGAGCACATCTTGATAACCCTTATTGTTGTAACTCAGTCTCATCTGATCCCCATTCAGTCTCCCTCAGTTATCCCCTGACTCTCAGTCATGTCTGTAAATAAGTGTCTGCACCACCCATGGCTATATTTTTTTCACTCCTTCTACTTCTGCAGTACCTCCACTTGCCCTCTCCCCCCCAGTCCTGGCCCTCAAGGTACCCTGGAACCTACAACCATCCCCATCAACTCACCCCTCCCAGGCCACTATATCCTTATGCTCCAGCCAAAACCTTTTCACACCTCACCACCCTCTGCCCAACCACCCCAAATGACCATCTGTCTCCCCTCTCTCCCCCTGCCTTTCCACTGCCCCTTGTGTCTCACCTTTCGTGCACCCGTCACCACCACTAAATGTTCCAGACCAAGAAAAAATAAATTACTTAATCTCAACTCGTTCTTTTCCAGGACCCTTCCTACTACTACTGTGCCTCTCTGGTACCATCCACCTAACCCTAGCACTGGCAATGCCACCTCCCATCCATACAAACCCCTGCCCTGGAAACCCCTGCTCCCACCTCCCTTGCTCAATAAGGAAAGGAACAGTAGCATAGTCAACCTCAACATACAAAGTCTCCCTGTGAAACTCAACATTTTCCAAGCCTGGGTCACCATTCATGATTTCGATGTCATCGCCCTTTCCAAAACCTGGCTCTTCAGCAAAATCTTGGATAGGGAAATCATGCTCAGCGGCTACACCTCTGTCAGAAACAACAGACTGGGAAAAAAAGGAGGGGGTTGCATGTTCTACATCTCTAACAGATTCTCCTTCACTGAACACACTCAAAACACCAAGTTCACCCTTCTCGAAACCCTCTCTATTAACCTCCATGTGGGCCCCCCAACAAAACCCTCACACTCACCACCACATATCTCCCCCCAAGCATCCCACACTTGGACCTGGAGTCACTGCTTGCCCTTAAACACTCCCTACCACTAAACTGAGAGTGGATCCTCTTCGGGGATTTTAACATTAACTGGGACTCAAGCTCTGCCGACACCACCAAAGCCTGTATTGCAAACCTGAGTTTCCACAAGCTTATATCCACACCAACTAGATCCAATTATAAAATGGGGATGCATACCCTTATCGACTGGCTCATCACCACTCACCCCTCCCGCATCACTAACACTGGCATCCTGCTTGACTGTATCAGCGACCATTGTGCCATTTTTTGTGTGTGGTCGGTCAGGCTTCCCAAACACCCCCCCCCCCCCAAATTCATTTATGCCAGGAAACTAACAGCCCTGAACATTGATCTAATAACCCATGACCAAGGCCTTGTCGACTGGTCCTTCACCAAAGAGTCAGGTGACTTTGACTCTATACTCGAAAAATTCTCCAATATCCTCATCAGTGTCATCGACAAGCACGCCCCCCTTAAAGAAAATTAGAACCAGGGGCCACATCAATAAATGGGTCTCTCCCAGTATTCTTAGACTCATGAGATCCCAGGACAAAGCCTGGGCCCATTACTAAAAGCACAGAGATCATGCCCAGCTCTCCCTCTACAAGTCACTACATAACAAATGCAAGTCAGCTGTAAGAAAAGCTAAAATAGACTTCCTTCAGTATAAACAGCTCAGTGAATCCTCAAATCCCCGATGACTTTAGGAAACCCTGAACTCACTGCTCAGCAATAACAATAACTCAGATACCATCACTTTAATCCACAGCAACAGACAGACCAATGATCCATCTGAAGCTACCATCTTTAACACTTTTTGGCAACCTTGAAAATACAAACCCACTCCCTCCTGTCCCTCACCCACATCTCCAACCCACTCCTGCCCTAACACTATGGGCAGGCCGATCCCCAACTTCTACTTTAAGGCACTAAAACCCACAGGCACCATCAAGCTCATCTGCATGAACAACCCCAAACCCAGCATAGGTGCCGACGGAATTGATTTCAAAATTCTGAAACTCTTCATCAGTGCCCTTGCCGGCCCCCTTACTAACCTTCTAAATCACTCCCTATGTTCCGGCTATTTCCCCACCATTTGGAAAACCACCATCATCGGGCCTTTATTTAAGTCCACTTCTAGAAATGAAGTCAGTAACTACCGTCCTTTCTCCCTCCTCGCCCCTCTCTCAAAAATCATTGAAAAAGTGGCGCATACTCAACTCACCGACTACCTCGAATCCAAAAACCTCCTCTTAAGTGCCCAGCAGGGGTTCAGATCTGGGCACAGCACCAAAACAGCCTTGGTCAGGTTCACCAGCAACATCATTAAAGCCAACGACAAAGGCCAGTATACAGGCTCCGTTTTTGTGGACCTGACCAAGGCGTTCGATCTAGTTGATCATGCCATTCTCCTTAACACCCTCAAAGATCTACGACTGTCAGACACTCACATCAAATGGGTCAATAGCTCCCTCTCCAGAAGATCCCACAATACATCAATTGAGGGCCATCTCTCCTCTGAATGTCAGATTCAGTATGGTGTCCCCCAGGGATCGATCCTAGGCCCTCTTCTTTTCTCACACTTCATTAACAACCTCCCCTCCATCTACCATACCACCCAACTTGTACTCTACACTGATGACGTGGCCCTGTACTGCAGCGACACTGACCCCGCTGCTATGTTCCATAATCTGCAATCTGACTTTTCTAAGCTGCATCAATGGTTCTCCAGGAACGGCCTGGTCCTCATTGCCGAGAAGACAAAGTTCATGATCTTCTCCAGTCCAAAGAAAGCCCCTGTCACCAGCCTTAAACTTTCCGACAACTCCGGCACTCCCATTGAACGAGTCCTTGAGTTCAAATACTTGGGCATCCACCTTGACCCTCACCTCTCCTTCAACCTCCACATCAGCAACCTCATCAAAAAGCTCCATGTCAGGGTCGATCTCCGATATAGGATTAGAAAGTACCTTATCCCTGGTTCCAGGCTCTGCCTGGCTAGCTCCTTACTCCTGCCTCTATTAGACTATGGATCCATTGTCTTCTCTCCTCCCACCTCATCCCTCCTCCACTCCAAACCCAGGGTCATCTACAACAGCATTGCTCGCTTCATCATCCGTCTTCCCTGGAGAACCCACCACTGCACTCTTTACTCCTCCCTCGGCTGGCCCACTCTTGAAGGGAGGTTTCATCAAAAAATGCTTTCCTTCCTCCACAAGAGATATCTTAATATTCTCCCCCCTAATCTCAAACCTCTCCTCCCACTCGCAGCCCCTGGGCGATCAACCAGAGGTGCCTCCAGTCAGGTCTTCAACACCCCGTTCTATAAGACCAATCTTGCCCAGAACTCCATCACCTACAAGGGTACAAAGCTCTACAAAAAATTTCACCCAGAAATCTAGGCCTGCAGATCCATTAACTCCTTTAATTCCTCCCTCAAAGAGCACCTCCAGGTATTGTTCACCTGCCGCTGCCCCAATATGCCCTCCCCCAGCCCACTCACTAATTTGAGCAGTTCACTACCACGTGTTACCTGCACTTAACCCCACACTTACTCACCTCAACCTTCTTAGGCCTGTCACTGGGCCCATCCCCCTTGTTATATATCACCTGCCTCACCGGTTTCCCTACCATTTCCTCTCTGGGTAACACCTCGACCATGAAGCTATCCTGCTTTACCTTATCACTGTCCTCCTACTCTGAGAGTGTAGCCTCCTACAGCCTCAAACTACCCCTCCCCACCTCCTAACACTGCTTTTCTTCTGCTGCCTTTTATCTTCCCCATACACGCCACTACCACTTTAATTACTATGTAAACTTAATTAATTCCCTGGGTTTTATGTCTATACACTGTAAATACAATGTCTATATTATGTATTCTTATGACTTGTTCCTTTGCTTTTTCCCTGTAAATATGACGTATATGTTATGTATTCCTCCTGCCTCTGACACTGTAAATACAATGTTTATAGCATGTATTCTTAAGACCCTATTCCTATACTTCTGACACTGTAAATACTGTGTATATTTTATGTATTCTTCATGCCTGTAACCATTTTACCTGTTATTTCCAACACTGGACATTTGTGAAAACGGACATTTTTGCTCACATACCCTCCAGTATACAAATAAATTGATTGATTGATTGATAGCTGACTAGTTGTTTCTGGGTAGTAGATGTTAAAGTTTCCTTATTACTTTTTTATTTATTCGAATGGAAACAGTTTTGCTGTTACATTTCTATTAAAATATCAGAATTATATACTTTTTTCCCCTTGGAGTCCGGGGAGGGGGAGACCTAACAGAACATTGTTTTGCCTTCAATGTACTGTAAGCCCTAAAATGCACCACAGAACACCTAAAACCCCAGAGCTTATGGAGGCCTAGCAGCACCTATAGCCCCGGCTTTTTACAAAAGTTTTTTTGCGCGCTATGCTCACAACATACCTCCACTACTTATTAAAAGAACCCCCATACAAACGTCATTGCAATGGCCTTGAGCAGGGTCGATTAAACTTGTCCCCACCCAAACAGACTTTTCCTGCTATTTCAGTCTCTATGGAATAATGCAGGGCATTTCAGCTTATAGAGAAACATAGACAATGATGGCAGAAAAAGACCAACGGTATCTCCAGTCTGCCTGAGTTCCCTAGTTAGTCCTGGGACCCACTGTCCCTCCAGAGTCCTAGCCCTTCCCATACTTCCCCCTTTCCCCTTCCAGCTTCTGCTTCCCCCAAGCAACTGCTATACCCTTCATTCTGTCCCAACCATGCTTGAACCCACCAACAATTTTAGCACTAATCACTTTGACAAGCAGATGGTTTCATGATTCCACCACCCTTTCTGTAAAATAATACTTCCTCATGTCCCTTTGGAGCTTCCTTCCTCTCAGTTTTTGCTCATGCCCATGTGAACTTGAACTAGTATTCAAGCTAAATATTTCCCAAAAGTTCACCTGATTAATTCCTTATTGGAACTTGAAGGTCTATATCATATCTTCCCCTCTCCCTTCTCTGTCATATCTCCCCTTTATTTATTTATTTATTTATTTATTTATTTATTTATTTGAGTTTTGGTGATCAGGTAAGTCCACTGAGACAATAGAGTCCCTTTTTCAGGGTCGAGCCGGGGTCTTGGTAAAATAGCAGAGAGACAATTGCAAGAATACATTGATACAAAATACAATGGCAGATAAGGAGATACAGCAAGTACAATGGCAGACATTGAGGTACAGCATAAACAATGGCAAAAAATATAGAGATACAGCATAAAGGTATTTACAAAAATTAGTCAAACAAGGAATAAGTACTTCAAAAACAATCACAATTTCAAATGTATATACAATAAACTTAGAGTAGCAACTAAGAGCTAAAGAAAGAAGGAGGAAGGGGGAAGGGGAGGATGGAAAGGGGAGGGGGACAGACAATGAGGAAGAGGGGGATGCAGGGCAGAACGCATGGATGTAGGGCAGAACGCATAAACATAGCTGGTGGAGAAGCACAGAGTTCAGTGAGGGGCAGGGATAAAGAGGGAAGGGAAGGGTGACTCATCAACAGAAGCAGGAGCAGGATACAGTGACTGAGAGTGAGGCATACAGATTGGATTGAAATGTGGAGAGAGAGGAGCAGGAGAGGACAAAGGTGGGGAAGGAATTCCAGTCTGATGTTGCCGCTAAAGAGTAAGACCTATGGGCAGTGGCCAGATGTAATTTTGGAGTAACTAAAAGTGGGAGTGAGGCAGATCGTAAGGAATGGGGAGTTTGTCTTAGCCATATAGGCTTATAGAAGCATGGGGGTGTGAATTTAAGGACAAGCTTGAACATGAAGCTCAGGGAGGAATACTTCAGTTTTGCCTCATAGGGTAGCCAGCCCAGAGAGGAGAGGATGTCGCAGTGGTGAGAGCGGACATTTGCCCCCAGGGCAAACCTCCCCACCTTACGATAAGCCTGGGTGAGAAGGGTCAGGGAGAAGGAATTTGCATAGGACCTGCCCTGTTGACCTTGAATAATTTTTGTTACCCTGCATTGCACCATCTTCATCCTGTCTCTATCCTTCCTGAGGTAAGGACTCCAGAACTGGGTGCAGTACTGCAGGTGTGGTCTCGCTACTGATCTATATAGGGGAAGCATTACCTCTTCCCTTCTGCTATCAGTCCCCTTTCTGATACATCACAGCATCCTACTCCCTTTACCATATGCCCTGTTGCACTGACTCGATTGTTTGAGGATGTCCCTGATGACAACTCCAAGGTCCCGTTCCTCAGCCATAGTGCTGTCTCACCCCATTCATCCAGTACTCTGTTCTGGGGTTCTTTTTCCCTAGGTAGATTACTTTGCCCTCCTTGGCATTGAATTTCAACTGCCAAACCTTAGACTACCTCTCTAGCTTTCGTAAGTCACTCTGCATTACCTGATTCCCTCATCGCTATTCACCTCCCACAGAGCTTAGTGTCATCTGCAAAGAGACGCAGCCTGTCACCTGGAAACAGTGAAGCACAGAGTAAAAAAAATGATTCAGGGCCAGCAGGGCAGATCCTATGAAGAGTGCCTCAAGGCACTAAATATGTATTCACTGGAAGTCAGAAGGAAGAAGGGAGATATGATAGAGACCTTCAAGTTCCTTAAAGGAATTAACAAGGTAAACTGTGTGGAATCATTAACCCTGAATACCAACTTGAGCTCACGTGGTCATGAGTGGAAATTAACAGGAGGGAGGTTCAGGAGGAACAAGAGGAAGTGCTACTTTACAGAAAGGTGGTGGAACCTTGGAACAGTCCGTCGGATGAGGTGGTGGGTGCAAACACAGTCAGGGGATTCAAGCAGACATTGGATTGAATGAAGGGAATAGTGGTTACCTGGGGTGACAAGACCAGGGAGGAGAATGGGGATAGGATGGGGAAGGTTAGTACCCTGGAGGAGCAATAGGTTCCAGGGAAAGTTCAAGAGATTATAGAGAATATGGGCAGACTGGATAGACCTCTTGTCTTTTTCTGCTGTCATGGTCTATGTTTCTATGTCCTGGATACCCTCACCAATGTTACTGATGAACATATTGAAGAGGACCAATCCCAGAACAGATCCCTGTGGTACCCCGCTCATGACCTCCCACTCTGCTGACTTGACCCTATTGACTACAACCCTCTGTTGCTTAACCTTTGCACCCACAGCACTACCAGATACATTTCAGATTAAATTAGATCTTCAAAGTTTTTTTAGGACACTTAGGCTGCAGTATCATTTTTTTATTGAGATGTAACCCCTAATGAGGAAAAGATGGAGCTTAAACAGAATTAAAGGTAACATCTAAATTTATCCCCCAGATCTATGCCCACACCTATACATTTGTACATTTTAGAAGTAGAAAAAGAGATTGGGGATTTGCTTAAAAATTATAAGATCAGGATGGTAAATTTGACAAGGAAATAAAGGGAATCACTCATTTCCTTAAGTACCAATGGTAGAATAGTAAACACACAAGCAGATAAAGGAGGTGGAATTGTGATTCAGGATATAGCAGCATGTAAGAGGGAATGCCTTAGGCAGTTACAAAACACTCAAAACTACCAGGTCTTACCACATGACCCACAATCAGTTTCTGAAAGGGAAATCAGAGAAGTTATCATTCGAAGTATGGAAAATGGAAAAACTGCAGACTGTGTGAGTGAAGCACTTGAAACTAGCAAATTAGTGATGCCAGTTTTCCACTGTCTCTCTAAAATTAATAAACCTACAAGACCCTCACTAGGAAGATCACCCTTGTCCTGCTACAGTACCAGGATCACCATCTTAGAAAGTTTGTCCAAAGCATTCCATCTTACCTACAGGATAGCAGGGACATTACTCATGTGATAGAAACTTGTAATAAATATAAGTTGGATCTAAACAATAATATCCTTGCCACGATGGCTGTAATTGATCTGTATATTTCCATGCCACAGTCTGAAGGGTTGAAAGCTTTAAGAGAGTGTTAAACCTTCGGAACTTGGGTGAGAAACCAAGCACTGATTTTTTGTTAGAATTAGCAGGTTTGGTGTGAACTAAGAACTACTTTAAGTTTGTTGAACAATTCTACTTTCAAACTAGGGGGACAGCAGTGGGATCCACAATGGCCCCTTCATGTGTTAATTTACTTATATACACCTTTGAAAGTCAATCAAGTACAAATCATAACCCATGTGTTTCAAATGAACCAGCCTCCGTTACCTCGTAGTTTTGTTTTGTTTGAATATGCCCTATTTGCCTTTATTTATTGAGTTTTCTTTTTAGTTTTTAAACGTTTTAACGTTTTGTTTTATTGTTGTTGTAATTTACTTTTCTGCGCCGCCTTGTGTTTTTTGCTGTGGTTTTGTCTGTTTTACCGCCTGCTGTCGGTCGTTGCCCTGGCGTCTCTCTTAGTGCAGTGAAGTGAGTCGTCTCATTGGGAGCTGTATCCTGACCGGGCATAGTGCTGAGGATAGTGCTGATCTGAGGAGTTTGGTGGCTTATCTCCCGGGTTTGCACCTGGTCACCTGGATGCTTGATGTGCACTAGACCCTTGGATTTGCTGGCTGTCGTCGCCTGGTGCTTGATCTCTGCAACCTGGATTTTTGCAGAGTTGTATTGTCAGAGGATTTTACAGCATTGTCTGGGGAAGAGCTGGGTACTTTTGCTGCAAGAGCATTGCAAGAACTTCCGCTGAAGGATAGCTGGTGATGTTTTAAAGTACTGTGTGTGGCGGAACTCGATTCATTGATCAGTGTCCTTCTTCCCTTGGGATTTTATTTTTTGTTCAAACTGTTCTTTTCATCTATCTGAGTGTTCAGTTCTGCTTGGAGAAGCAGGGCCATAGCAGTGGTTTGGGTTGTGGGAGGCTTTTACACCCCCCCCCCCCTTGTGCCTGGGTGATCTTGGGTTGTGCTGCCTGGGACCAAGCAGGAGCTGTTCTCATTTTCTCCCTAGGGAGTTAGGGGTTTTTGAGGGGCTCCTAAGCTACTCTGGGGTCGGCCTTGTTAGTCTGGCCTCAGGATATCTGAAGCTGTGGGTCCCAGATAGTACAATAGAGCCTGATTAGGCAGTTTGGAGATGTGTGTGTGGGGGAGCCTCCACTCCTTGTGGCTTGGCCTGTGTATATTCTTGGCCTTTATTTGAGACTTCCTTGCTTCCACCTATGGACTTGCATCGAGACTGTATGTTGTTATCCTTTGGATGTACAAATTGGAGTAGTCTGAATTTTGATTTTGATTATTGGAGTGCCATGTGACTTTTTGCTGGATCCTGTTTTCATCTTATGAAGGAAAGTGCATGCAGTGAGAGGGCCTCACTATCCCTATATACTTGGACTCCGTGCAAATTTAATCATCGTTGGCAGTGAGAGTGCTTAAACTGCAAATGGACCTTTTATATTTTTGTCTTTGAGTGTTTTAGTCCTACTGGTAGTGAGAGGACCATTGGGATGAAAATTATTCTTGAATTGTATTACTTTATTTGTTATTTTTTGGTTTTATTTTATTTTATTAATTTCTTTTTTTCCTCCTCAGAGCTGTGAGAGGGTCCTGGGGTGGGGAAGTTTTATTAGTTTGTTTTTGTTTATTTATTTTTTTTTGTATTAGGTTTTTATAGCTGTGTTTTGAGTAAGGTGTAATTATGGGAGGGTTTTCATTTATTTGTAATTTAGGGTAATGTATTTATGAGGTAATTAGGATTTTTATTGAGGTGTTTGGTACTTAGTTTGTGTCCTGCTTGTGGTAAGTCCCCCCGGCCGTGCATTACTCGTCCTCCGATCCCTGTGCCCTCCGGCCTTCTCCCCCTCTTCCCTCCCATTTTCCATCTACCAGCACTGTCGGGCACTTGGTATTGTACATAGGAGGGATTGGGGTGGGTACAGTGGGGGGCGCGGACATTGGAGGGTGAATGAACGGACCTCTCATATAGGGCTGGTTAGGTCCAGAAGATGCCCTGGGGCGAAATGGAGCCTGGAACGTGGTGTTCCATGTCTAGTCCCCATACCCAAGGGCACCATCTGTTCTGATGGGCAAGTATCCGGGACGGCTCAGGAGTCTTGTCCAACTCGGGCGGTGTTGTGCAATGCCATGTGTGTTAAAAACAAGTCTGCTGATTTTGTTGGAACAGCTGATCTGGCTTGCATCACTGAGACCTGGCTGGACGGAAATGCTGGCCCCAATTTGTAGGCAGCAGTTCCAGCCGGGTACTTGGTGATTCACCACCTGAGATTGGATCACGAGGGGGAGGGGGTAGTGGTCTGTTTCAAGACTGGGTTGGGGCTCACGGGCGTACCAGTTGATGAGGCCAAATCCTTTGAGTGTACTGCAGTAGCTGGTGTGGGTTGCAGGATAGCCCTCATCTATCGTCCACCAGGGGATGAGAAGCAATTCCTGCAGGAAGTGGCAGACTTCGTCGCCGATATGGCATTGGAATCACCCAGATTGATGGTTTGCGTGACTTCAATGCTTAGGTCAATAACAAACTCTCATCTTTTGGTTAACACTTCCTCCAGCTGATGATATCACTGGGCTTTACACAGATTGTTTCTTCAGCTACTCATAATCATGGTCACTCTTTGGATTTGGTTTTCCTCCTGGGGACTGAGGCCTCTGATTTGGTGGTGGAACCTGTCAGTTGGTCTGATCATTACACTGTGGGCTTCAATTTTTGTGCTTCCCTTTGTAGGTCTGCCCCTGTGGAGATGGTTCGATACCGCCCTTTACGGGATGTGTGCCTTGAAGACCTGATGGCAGTGATGAACCTCTCAGAGTTTGCTGTTGCCAGCATGAGTCCGGAGTCAATGATTCTGGCTTATAATCAGGTCATTTTCTCGGCTCTTGACTCAATTGCTCCTGTCTGTGTTCGTCCCCTTCCTCTCCACCCTCGGGCCCCATGGTTTGATGGGTCCTTGAGGGAGTTGCGGTGTGTGGGATGACGGTTAGAGCGTCGTTGGCAGAAATCTGCTCTAGAAGTCAACTGCCTTAGTTTGGAGGGGCATTATCAGCTCTACCAATCAGAGATCTCCTGTAAGAAGGCAGAATTCCTGTCCAAGGAGATGGCTGTCACTCAGACTCGACCGGCTCAGCTTTTCAGAACTGTGGACAGGCTGTGCAACCCAGCTTGTCTTCAGCTCCTTCGAGCTTTTTCACAAAAGGAGTGTGATGAGATCACTCAATTCTTTGCGAATAAGGTAGTCTGCATTTTGTCACGGTACCCCGAGCCTCCTGGAGTTCCTTTGACATTCCAAAGTTCGAGGATGTTATGTGAATTGTCCAGGGGATGCCCCCTACATGCTGTAGTTTAGATCCGGGTCTAACCTCCCTGATTTTGGGTTGTGTTGAGATCGTGGGCCCATTTCTGGCTCACATAATCTGGTACTCTATAGAATTGGGTGAGTTCCCAAGCTCCCTGAAGGAAGCGATGGTGACTCCCTTTTTGAAAAAAGCTTCTTTGGACCCAGATATTTTTGCAAACTACAGACCTATCTCTAACCTGCCCTTTATTGGGAAGGTTATTGAGAAGGTAGTGGCAAACCAGCTGGAGGACCATTTGACCATCCATAATATCTACGAACCTCTGCAGTCTGGTTTTCATAAGAGGCATAGTACTGAGACTGCTCTGATTCAGGTGCTCAATGAACTCTTGATGGTGAGATATCGGAGAAACCATTCTATCTTGGTTCTCCTTGATCTCTCTTCAGCTTTTGACACTATAGAATACAAGGTTTTGCTCGAGCGCCTGAGGTCCATTTGTGGACTGTTGGGTACAGTACTCAGATGGTTTACATCTTTCCTGTCTGCGAGAACACAGAGAGTTGTGTCAGGGAATTTTTCCTCTGACCCTTTCTCTCTGCTGTATGGTGTTCCCCAGGGCTCGGTGCTTTCCCCCATGTTGTTTGCAGTGTATATGCTGCCCCTCAGAGACATTGTAAGATGATATGGGCTGAGGTTTCACTACTATGCTGATGATACCCAGCTCTGCCTGTCTTTTGCTCCCAACCAGGCTAGTGCTTTCTCAGTATTTAATAGCTGCCTCGCTGAAATCCATGACTGGATGAATTCAAGCTGGTTAAAGTTGAACGTAGGTAAGACTGAGGTTATGGTTGTGCACCCGGGTCACAGGATAGAGGGGCTGGGGTCTGATCAGCCCTCTGGTTTATTTCTGGGAGGAGAGCAGATCCTTGCCTCTGAATGGGTGCATAACCTGGGAGTGGTGCTTGACAACGGGTTGACCCTTCGTTATCAGGTGTCAGTAGTCATTAAGTCTGCATTTTACCACCTTAGAAACATTGCCAGGCTGAAGCACCTCGTTCCATCTGGTGATTTACCTGTGTTGGTCCACACCTTCTTGACCTCTCACCTTAACTACTGCAACTCCCTGTACCTGGGGCTTCCTGGGGTTGATATCTGCCATTTGCAGCTAGTGCAGAATGCTGCTGCTAGGCTGTTGATAGGGGTGTCAAGAAGGACACACATTACCCCTGTTTTGCACAGTTTGCACTGGCTGTCAATACAGTGGTGGATCACCTTTAAAGTAGATCTTTCGACCTTCAAAGCCCTGCACAGACTTGACCCCCGACTACTTGAAAGAGCGTCTGATTCCCTACAGTCCTGTATGAAAGCTCTGTTTGGCTGACGAGAGGTTGCTGGAGGTTCCGAGGGTTATCTTAAAATCTTCAGGGGCTCGGACTTTTATGTTTATAGCCCCAACCCTCTGGAATTCTCTGCCCCACCAGCTTAAGGAATGCACAATCGTGGAGAGTTTCAAGCGGGAACTTAAGACCATTTGTGGAGTCAAGCTTTTATGGCTTGATGTTTTGTTATTACTCTGATTTTATATATGTATTTATTTTTCTGTTTTTATTGTTCACTTGTATAGCGCCTTGGTGTATGAAAGGCACTTAATAAATAAAGTTTTATTATTATTATTATTAAATATTATGCTGTACAGAGGATACCTAAATGATTTGATTTTTTTTTTGTGGCAGGGATCTTGTGAGGATCGGATTAATTTTAACTCCTGTTTGAATACCATCAATACCATCAATCTCAATATCCAATTTACTTTGCAGTTCGATGCCCAGGAGCTCCCTTTACTAGATCTGACAATTTTTAAAGACAAAGACAAAGCTGGGAACCAGGATTTATAGGAAACCAGCAGATAAAAATGCATTTTTGACATTTGATAGTGCACATCCTAAAAAACTTACAGATAACATTCTGTATGGTCAATATCTAAGATCGAAAAGAAACTGTACTAACTCTGAAGACTATAAAACCGCAGTAGGTGATCTCACAAGGAGGTTTAAAGAAAGGGGTTATGATGATAAAATTTTAAAATCTGCCCAGGAAAAAGCTGATAGTAAATCTAGGGATTCACTTCTAACAAGACAGGAGAAATGAGTAAAACTTCACCGGGGAAGGTGTTTTCTACACCATTCAGTTCAGCTTTTGGCAGAATAAGACAGATTATATAGAGCAACTGGAAATTGTTGAAGTAGACCCCTTAGGGACAACAAGCCTTTATGGCTTCACCATTGGTCTAGCACAGACTCTAAAGGATAGATTGATGCATTCTAACTGTGGACTGTGGTATAAAAAAAAATGGTTTTAGTTTTGGTCTGCTTATACCTTGCAACGACCCATTTGGTAATTGTGTGCAGTGTAATATCACTCGTAAAATGATAGAGTTTTCCAATCCGTTAAACAATGAAAAGAGTTAAAATTAGAGATGTCATTACTTTCAAAAGTACATAAGTAACATAGGCTTCAAATGCCCATGTGACAAGTATTATATTAGACCGGTAAAGATCTCTGTCTGAGGATCTCAGAACTTAAGTCAGTGATCTGAAGAAAAGATGAATCATCGAGTTTTGCTAGCCATTTTCAGGCAGGAAATCACCAGATACCAACTCTCAGATTGTTTGGCATAGAAAAAGTTAAGAGACCAGGGGCCAGATATTCAAAATTTTGCACCTGACGCAAATTGATTGCGCCACGATTGCGTTGCATTTGCACCGGACTGTTACATTCAAAAGGTCAGATAGTACCAGCACATCGTGATAGTGCCAATGCTATGAGATAATGTATGCACAGCACACAGTGAGGGTCTGGGACATGCATACAGGTGCAATGGTATATTCAAAAGCATAGCGCCGCACGATGTGCATTAGCGCAAAATGTAGTGCGGCGTAAAGTATCACCTTTGAAAAGGTCATCTTAATTCTGGGCAAACCCAGGATGGGGGGGTGTAGACACAGCAGCAACAGGGAACAAGGCTGTATGCATCCAGTGAGGAGGCAGTGTGGGCAGACGGCCACCCTGGGCCACTCCATATGCACAGGCACACAAACTGTGGAATGCAATGCCCCAACATTGCTGTGAAGTGAATACTCCTGTAAATGATACAACTGAGCTAGAACACCACTTGCAACAACAAACTATTTGTAATGTATTGTAATGTGATATTTGTGTATTGTGTGTTGTGTTGTATTGTGTGTTGTTGTGCATTGTATTCTGTATTGTACACTGTTGCATCTCAGCCACACAGTTAGTGTCTCCAGGTCATTCCTGACACTGGACCTTGCTCCAGTGTGCTTACCCAGTCAACAAAGTGACACAGAACAATAAACATAAAACATACATGGCAGAGGGGAAGGGCCTTAGACAAGTAGCACACACGGTAACCTTCTCAGAGGTGCTGCCCATCTATGGCGTAGGAGAGGCTAGGATGTTCCACACCATGGGATTCAATCAGTGGTTGAAAAACTGGTGTGGAGCTCAGGGAATTGGCTTCATTGGGGACTGGGGGTCCACCTGGAGTGATGCAAGCCTATACTGGCATGATGGGCTGCATCTGTCCAGGAGGGGAACCAGGATCCTAGGTGATAGGTTTAAATGCTTCATTGGCAAGCATTTAAACTAGCCAAGGGAGGCACTGGAAAGGAGCAGGGAAATCCTAGCCCCCCAAAAAAATCACGGTAGTAAGTGTGGTAAACACCAACATAGAGGTGTCGATAGGGAGAAGGGCAGGGGTAAATGGAGAAAGTGACAAAGGCAAGAAGGACAGGGATGGGGCAAAAGGGTAAGGCCATCAGGAAATGGAGGGTAATGAGTACCAATGCCTGTAGTCTGGGCAACAAGCTCCCTGAGCTGGTGGCCTTGATGGAAGAGGATGCCTGGATATCATAGCAGTCACAGAAACATGGTACACAGAGAACCATGACTGGGATGTTAACATACCAGGGTACATAACCTACAGGAGAAACAGGCAGGGAGGAGAGCGCTCTATATAAAGGAAGGGATAAAAGCAACTGAACAAAAGAGTAAACAGGGAGGAGAGGAGGCACTGTGGGTCACCTTGGAGACTGGAAAGGGCACCACAATCCGCACAGGGGTTGTGTACAGACCCCCATGTCAGGGGGAGGGAATGGACAAGGATATGATGGAAGGCATTCTTAGAATGGCAGAGAAAGGGAGATACTGTTGATGGAAGACCTGAATATGCCAGATGTTAACTGGAGCACTTTGCTGCAGCCACATCCAAGAGTAGGGCCATTCTTGATGCCCTAAGGTGGAGCCTCAGACAGCTAGTTTCGGAATCCACTCGTGAGGGAGCAATCTTAGACCTCATACTCTCAAGCAGGGGCAGTGAGAAGATCTCAGATCTAGAAAGTGGGTTGCCATCTGGGGACAAGTGACCATCAAACAGTGTGGTTCACGTTAAACTCAGCTACAGAGTCAAGCCATACAAAAGTGAGGGTACTGGACTTTAGGGCTGACTTTGGCAAGATGGGAGAGTGCCTCAGAAAAGCACTAGCAAACAGGCTAGAAGGAGGTGTGGAGCAACAATGGGGAATCATCAAAACTGCCATCACAGAGCAACAAGCCTTTGTGTGAAGCAAATAAACAAATCAAAATGAAAGAAAAAGCCACTGTGGTTCTCAAAAGAGGTGGCTGTGAGAAGTCAGGAAGAAAAGATAGCATTCCGAAGTATAAGGAAACACAGAAGGAGCAGGACAGAGAGCTGTACCAGTTAAGGCAGAAGGAAGCAGGAGGGAAGTCAGAATAGCAAAGGCCCAAACTAAGGAAAGATAGCCAACTCAGTTAGAAGTGGGATAAAACCTTTTATAGGTACATCAGCGAGTGTAGAAAGACAAAGGGAGGGATAGTGAGGCTGAATAGAATGAACGGTGGGTGGGCAGAGGGGGACAGTGAAAAAGCAGGAATACTGAATGAATATTTCTGCTCAGTATTCAAAAAGAGGAGGAGGTAGTGCTCAATCAACTAACAGAAGCTTTCTTGATAGGGGACTAATCCCAGTCCTTTCACAGAAGAAAGGGTTCTGCAAGAACTCCTAAAACTGAAGGTGGACAAAGCAATGGGGCCTGATGGAATTCACCCCAGAATTCTAAAAGAATTAAGGGGGAACTAGTGAAACCACTGGCTACTCTTTTAATAAATCATGGGAGGATGGTGGTACCGAGGACTGGAGGAAGGCAGATGTGATTCCCCTTCACAAAGTGGGACCAAGACAGAGGCAGGAAACTACAGACCTGTCAGTCTGACCTCTGTGGTAGGAAAGTGATGAGTCACTTCTGAAGGAAGAATAGTTGAGTACCTAGAGGCCAGTGGGGCACAGGATCCAAGGCAGCATGGGTTCACAGCGGGAAGGTCATGTCAGATGAATCTAATAGATTTCTTTGACTGGGTGACCAAAGTAGTAGAGGGAGGGCTGTGGACATGGCCTACCTAGACTTTAGCAAGGCATTTGACACAGTCCCACACAAAGATTAATAGTCAAATTAACCAGCCTGGAGTGGGTCCCAGGGTGGTAGCCTGGGTAAAACATTGGCTGGACAACAGGACACAGAAGGTAATTGTAAATGGAGTCCACTCTGAAGAAAGAGGGGTTACTAGTGGGGTACCACAGGGTTCAGTATTGGGTCCAGTCCTTTTTAATGTCTTCATAAGTGACATTGCAGAGGGACTGGAAGGAAAAGTATGCCTCTTTGCAGATGACACAAAGATTTGCAACAGGGTTGATACACAAGGAGGTGTGGAAAGGATGAGAAGGGACTTGGCAAGGTTGGATGAATGGTCAGAAGTATGGCAGCTAGGATTCAATGCAAAGAAGTGCAAAATAATGCACCTGGGAAACAAGAACCCAGTGGAAGAATACACAATGGGGGGGAGGTAGTAACAACAACAAAAAAGGAAAGCGACCTGGGAGTAATCATATCAGATGACCTTAAGGTTGGCAAGCAATGTGAGAAGGCAGTAGGGAGGGCTGGGGGTATACTGGGATGCATAGGGAGACGCATCAGCAGCAGAAAACAGAAAGTTGCTATCCCTCTGTACAGACAGTTGGTGAGACCCCATCTGGAGTACTGTGTCCAGTTCTGGAGACCCCATCTCCACAAGGACATAGACAGAATAGAGGCAGTCAGAGGAGGGCAACTAAAATGGTGCAGGGTCTGCAAAGAAGCCGTATGAGGAGAGACTAAAGGAGCTTTATGTATACCCTTGAGGAAAGAAGGGAGGGGACATGACAGAAACTTTTAAGTACCTCAGTGGAATCAACAAAGTCAAGAGGGTAGCATCTTTCAGAAAAAGAGACTTGCAAGAACAAGGGGACACAATTTAAAGATGGGTGGGGTTCAGGGGCAATGTGAGAGTATTATTTCACAGAGAGGGTAGTGGATGCATGGAACAGCCTTCCTGAGGAGGGTGTGGGGTCTAAAACTGTGGGAGAATTCAAGAATGCATGGGACAGACATAAGGCAATTCTTGGGGGGGGGTAGGAAGAAATAGGCTGTTGGTTAACTAGGATCTGCGGCCTATCCTGTAGGTAGGGAAATGGGCAGACTAGATGGGCCAAGCGGTCCTTATCTGCTGTCAAAGTCTATGTTTCTATGTCTATGAGACATGCTGCACACAGATGGCACCACCCATGTCACCGTCACCTGGCACCGGTCCTAACCCTGCCAGGCATTAGTGGCTGCCCCAGTGCCCAGTGGACACCATGGCATTGCATCCATGCACATGCTGCACTGGGAGAATGGAGGGTGTTGAGGAGAGGGTGTACAGGTGGCCAGGCTGCACCACATAGTAGGTACTGCCATACTGCTGGGGCCATCCACACAGTGCACATGTTCCACTGACAGGAATGCCCCTGACAGCAGTGTGCCAGTATGATGGTATGTGTGGCTCCCCTCCCCCCCCGGGCACATACCGTACTCCTGTCCAGGATCCCTGCACACACAGATAGTGATGTGTATGGTAGTGTGGGGATCCCATGCCGCTGATGCAGCACATGAGGGCCACAGGACAGTATGACTGTGGTGTCCACTGTTAGACCACACCGTCCAGCTGTTCATGTCACCGTGTGGATTGCATCAGTCACTGTTGCTTGACACACCATAGGCATTTCTGTGTACCTCCCAGTATCACCTACTGTGGTACTGTACCATCTGATAAACACTGTGGCAGGAACAATGATTTGCCGCTGGCATGCAGCATGACCACTCGTTCCTGTAGTGCTACTCCCCTGGGCCATATTAGTCTTTGCATCTGTGTCCAAACCAAGACTGCAGCTAATGTTCAGTGACCTGTGAGCACACAAAGAATGTGGCTACCAACCTGTAATTCAAGTTGGATCTACAGGTGGAGCTGTGAGCACACAAAGAAAAGTGGCTACCAACCTGTAATTCCAGTAGGACCTACAGGTGGAGCTGTGTGCACCATGTTATAGCACCGGGCAATCCACATAGTGATGCATGCAAAGCAGACTGTAATGAGATGCTAATGTGGCTGTTTGCCCTCGGATTACCTGAGTGGGCTCATTCGCATAACAGTTTTAAATATAGCAAACTTTAGTGCCAGTCAAATGGGACTGTGCCGGGCAAACGTGTCAGTGCCACGCAAACATCTTAGAGACGTGCAATACTGTCATTTTCCATTACATGGTTCTGCAGTATTTGGCCTGCACTGTTGTTTGCAGTTGTTGTGCTCCACTGCTTTGCTGGCACACACTTGGCCCACATAATTCAGCCTTAACTCATTCCACCTCTGTGTGCACTGGGCTGCTGTTGCAGTTTGCACTGCTCTCGGTTGCTATATTCAGTACTGTCTTATTTGTCAGACTATTATTGCACTGCACTCTCAGCCCTGTTTGCACACCTTAGTTTGCATGCTATATTCAACTCGTTTAGCCCCGGGGCTATTCCTTTGAATATGGCATGCAAATGGGTCTGGGCTATTTTAGCACGCCGTGCAGTGCTTGGTAATTTTGCCCCGGGACTAAGATTTGAATATCTGACCCCAGATAGGGGAGGAGATAGGGACAGAAAATTGTTACTTAGAGAAGCATATTGTATCGAAAGATTGGGGGTACTTGACAGTAGAATCTAGCTAAATTAAAAGATTTATTGGGTTCCTTTGTTATAAGTTTCGGTTCATTTTTATATTTGCTTGCACGCATGTTCAAGAAACATAGTGCCATCATCCGAGATTTTGTAGGTGTGGCACATGTCTTCTAATTCAGTCAGTGTATTTGCAGGCACGGCCACAGTTCACCAATGAATGCTGCAGCTGTCTATGACAGCAGTTGAAAATGCAGTGCCGTACGGTTGAAAGGGAGAGCTCCGCTTCAGTGAGCAGCGATAAGATAGTGTTGATTAGCATATTGTCGGCAATCCTGATTGTATACGTCACTGCTTTCTTTTCCTTTCTTTTCTTTCTTTTTCTTCATTGGTGCCCAATTCCCAGTCAGCTCAATTAACCCCCAAAGAAAAGACTTCCAGTTACCATGCTGGGACCACTAGCGTTGCACATGCCTGTATAGTCCAGCGGGGTGCCCAATCCTCCATCGGCTCCGCCCCAAAAAAATCTCCCAGCTGCCACGCTGGAGGCCCACCCCAGCGTGGCACAAGTCCTGCGTCATTGTCCTCGGCTCCACTGCCCTCCCAAAAATCTTCCAACTGCCACGCTGGGAGCCCACTCCAGTGTGGCACAAGTCCCGCGTCATCCTCCTAAAAAGAAAAACACCTGAAAAGAATAAAACAGTCCCTCGTTGATTGTCTTGCCCCCCAACCCGCACCCATCCTCTGCGCATCCACCTCCCCACACTCCCGCCTCACCCCATACTTACCTCCGGAGGCCGGCGAGACGATCTTCGGTGGACCAGGAACACGTCTGCACTCTTCAAAGCCGACAGCGAACTGAAGAACTGCTGGTAAGCTGTATAATGGAATAAATAGGGTTTTTTCAACTTTGATGCATATCTCAGGCATTTTTTGGAATTTTGGTACCAAATTTTCAACATGGGGATTTTGGGACTCCTCCTCATGAATTCTGGCACTGTCATGGCGTTAATCGGCCCAGAAAGGTGATTTCGTGGTCACTGCGCGTAACCACCTTTTGGGACCGATTTACATAACGACAGTGTGACAGTTCATGAGGTAGGCCCCCAAAAACCCTATGTTGAAAATTTGGTGGAAAAATTCTCAAAAATGACTGATTTAAGAGCTTGCGTTGTGCAGTTCCTACGCATGCTTGTAAGTTTGCAAATTTTTAATATTTTCACTCCAGATTTTCAACATTGCCATTTCACCACACCTCCTTATGAGCAGTACAGCTGTCATTTTTCACATCTCGCTCAAAATGTGTTTCCGCGCATGTAGCGCACAATGGCGCAGTCGGTGTGCAAAATCAATGTTCGGGACAGAGTAAGAAAATCACAGTGACACTGTTCATGAACAGAGGTCTTAAAATGGTTATGTTAAAAATTTGGTGACAGAAGTCCATAAAATGACTGTGTTACGAGTGAGCATTGCGCAGTTTCCACGCACCCTCGTAAGTTCATGAATTTGTAATATTTTCAGTCCAGATTTTCACCACTGGCATTTTTCCACACTTTCTTATGAACAGTACAGCTGTCATTTTTTTACACCATGGCCGAAATGTGTTTTCGCACTTCCAGTGCAGAAATGCGTGGCCGCTGTGGGAAATCACTGTTCGGGACAGATTAAGAAAATCACAGTGACACTGTTCATGAGCGGAGGTCCCATAATGCCTGTGTTGACAATCTGCTTTAAAAAATCCCCAAACTAATTACATTATGGGTGGGCTTTGCACAGTTTCTACCCACACTCGTGACTTCTCCAGTTTTTTTAATATTTTCACTGCAGATTTTCAACATTGCCATTTTTTACACTTCCACATGAACAGTACAGCTGTCATTTTTCACATCCTGTTCAAAATGTGTTTTCGCACCTGTGGTGCCAAATGGCATAGTCGCTGTGCAAAAGCAGCTTTCGACTAACGAACTGATATTGCCACTGTTCATGAGGTGGGGGTCACAAAAAAACCATGTTGAAAATTTGGGGTGAAAATACCAACAAACGCCTAGGGTTTCCGACCATAACGCCCCACCCTGTAGAGAATGACAGGCATCAGGGTTGTGACTTGGTATTGTCTCCTGTAATGCTCATACCATTCCACCCCCACCCACACCCTGCAGCCAGTGAGAGGCATCGAGGCGTGCCTTGGACTCTTCGGCCCCAAAGTTCACCCCATTCTCCTATACTGTACCCATCTCACCATATTTCCTGATGGAATGGGGTACACATAAGGGCCATAGACCCCAAGGCACACCATGACACTTGTCAGTGTCTGCAGGGTAGGGTGTGGTGAAATGGCGTGGCCGTTATGCCTGACGACCCAAAGACACACCCCAATGCCTGTCAGTATCTGCAAGGTGGGGGTGGGATTGGCTTCAGTTCAATACTTCACTGCCATGCCTATTATGCAGCTCTGTTACTCATACACTACCAATGCCAGCAAGCAAACATTAGGCATTGACAAATCCTTGTTTATGATGTTTTCATTAATTGGTTTACCAGACTTTACACACTACAATTCTTACCATGACAGTTTAGGGCCCCTTTCACTTCCCATTTCTGTTGTGCTATGAAGCCTAGGATTTAAATTCGGGCTTCCCTTACATGTATTTAAGAATCATTACTGTAAGTGCTCTACAGCCATATGTATTTTCTAGGGATTTTCAGTCTTTTAGATTTGTTGATGGTGACTTTGAACTGCTGTCTCTGACATCCCAAGAAGCGCATTTTTAGTGTAGTTAGAATTTTGCAGTTTAACAGATTTAATCTAAGACAACTTTGATTGCATGTTGTTGAGACTTGCTAATTATATTTTTAAGACAGCAAATAATGATGACTTTTAAGCACTCTTAGCGCTCTCTCGGGAGGTAGTAGACTTATTTTCAATAAGCTACCTGCTTGATTGGCACTAAGGGGAGTGCCTATGACGTGGGCAGGAATGGGGAGTGTCCTGCAACATCACTCAAGCAGTAATACATTAGTTTTTTGGTTCAACCCCCTAAGGACACAGTATACTGTAGTGGTTTAAGGCTGTGAGCTGCAAACCTAGAGACCTGGGTTTGAATCCCACAAACCCCACTTGCATACTGTGTGACCCTGAGCAAGTACCTTAACCTCCTTGTGCCCCCAGGTTGCACCTGTAAACCAGCTATTAGTTTAGTATATCTCTCCTGGTAAAACAAAGGTAAAAAAAAAAAAAATCAGATCTGCACCGGCTGGGCTGGGGTGCACAGCAGTGCACCATCTGAGGTGTTTGTGAGAACACTTATGTGACTGTTTCAGTCTGGTAAGATTATGTTGTATTAGGTTTTTCAGTGCTAAACTGTATGATATGAATAATCTTTAGTGTGAAAATGTATTACTAATAGGATACTGTATTTGTCTGCACACTAGGACCACTTTTTCTTGAAACAGCCTAGGTGCATAGGCAAAAACGTTTGGGATGTTTCATAAGTGGCCAAAGCAAGCTGCTAATATTGATTAAAATCTTGAACTTTTTATGAGAATTCTGTCTGCTGGTTTGATAGTGCCCAATAGACTTTTTGTAATGCATACAATATCCTTTGTACACATTTTGGTGGAAATCTAACTACAAGGGCTTGTTCACCAGGGATGCTCACCCCACTTTTCGATTGACTTTCAACTGGAAATCTTAGTTAGGCAGCCTCTCTGGCTTATGTAAGTCACTCTGCATTACCTGATTTCCTTATCGCTCGCCACCCTCCCACAGAGCTTAGTGTTGTCTGCAAAGAGAGACAGCCTGTCACAAATACTCTCATCAATCTTACTAATAAACATATTGAAGAGGACCAGTCCCAGAACAGAGCCCTGTGGTACCCCACTCATGACCTCCCTCTCTACTAACTTGACTCACATTGACTACAAACCTCTGCTGTGTCTTCTTTAGCCAGTTACCTGCCAAGTTTACTATAATCTTAGCCATGCCCAGATCCTCCATCTTCTTCAGCAGGCATCTGTGAGGCACTGAGTCGAAAGCCTTGCTGAAGCTGAAGTAGATCAAATCCATAGCTTGTCCCCAAACCAGTTCCCTCATCACCCAGTCAAAGAAAACTATCAGGTTAGTTTGACAAGACCTCCATGCCGTGAATCTGTGCTGCTTACTACCCTGGAGCCCATTGCTCTCCAAGTAGTTCTCGAGGTCCTCTTTGAACACTGACTTCATCAGCTTAACTACAGTAGAGGTAAGATTGACAGGTCTATAGGTCCCTGCATATCCCTTGTCCCCCCCCCCCCATGGAGCAGAAGTATGTCCACCACCTTCCAGTACTTTGCAACTATCCACGTCCTTAGAGAGCTATTGAATAGACCTACCAGGGGGTTTAGCCAGTTCTGCTGACAGCTCCCTGAATAACCTCAGATGCAACTCATCTGGTCCCAGGGCCTTATCTATTTTTATGTTGCTTGCATGCATGTGTAAGAAACATAGTGCCATCATCCGAGTTTTCGGAAGTGTGGCAGCCCTCTTCCAATTCAGTCAGTGTGTTTGCAGGGGAGGCTGCAGTTCTCCAATCAATGCTGCAGCTGTCTATGACAGCAGTTGAAAATGCAGTGCCGTACAGTTGAAAGGGAGAGTTACACTTCAGTGAGCAGCGATAAGATCGCATGCTCATATGTGCACCCCCCCACACACACGCATGCACACTCTGTAAGAAACCCTGACCCTGCAAAGTATACATGTTTACAAAGTATTGCACAGCCATCATACAGCTTTCGCGCCAACCCCATAAGCGCCGCTCCACAGTGACCACCCGGAATGACCCCCAATCAAAAGGAATAATTACATTAGTATTGGAATTACTGGGGGGCTTGCAAGGGCTCAGACCCATCTCCAGCTCTCAAATGAGCCCCAATAGCTCATGCATTACAGACACTTACATAAGGCGGAGGGGATTTAAAGCTATGGCCCTTATGGGCTCCTAGCTCATGAAGTGTAGTCCCAGCACTGAAACACGGTAATAATTGGGCAAGTTTTCCCCAGACTTGATCGACATCGCAAAAATTGGAGCATATACCGAAGTCGTTCCTTGCAAGCCTCCACTCACTGTCCTTTTCGAAGCTGGAGCCATGACTTATGACTAAACTCTAGCTAGACTCGGTCCTGCCGCTGAAGCACCTCTGAATGAATAGTGACAGGCGGGGTCACTGGAAGTTGCAAATCCGGGGACAGGAAGAGAACTACGTCTCAGAGCGTTGCAGTGCCTCTCGCTTGACCCGGTTGTGTTCAGTTGTGCATTTTTGTATCAGCAAGAAACACATTTCTACCTTGTATAGTATGCTGAAACTATTTATTTGTGCCCAAACCCCCGTCGGCTCTACTGTGGGCAGGAGTGTGGTATGGAAAATATTCTCACTCCTGCAGAGTGAGCTCTGGGTGCTCACAAATGCAGAAGGCACGAGTGAAAGTATCCAGACTTCAGTCTGCAGGGGTGAGAATATTTTCCATAGCACACGATCTGCACATCATGTGTGCTATTTATACAATAGGGGTGGGAGCTTTTGAAATATTTTTTTCAGTGTCCTTTTTCTGTGTGCTGTTTGCTTTTTCTGTGTGTGGTGTGAGCGTGTGTGAGTTTTTCTGAATGGGCTGGGAGCCTTAGAAACACCATGGCACACAGCTGAGTGTACTTTGCAATGCTAATTGAGTAACTTGCAGGCTTCCGTGAGAAAGAGAACCTGAGCAGTTTCATTTAGCACGTAGGCTGTGAAGCTAATAAAAACACATTAATGGGCTGGGAGTTTCAGAAACACCACAGCACGCAGCTGAGTTTCCTTTGCAATGCTAACTGAGTAAGTTGCAGGCTTCAGTGAGAAAGAGAACCTGAGCAGTTTCATTTAGTATGTAAGCTATGAAGCTGTGAACATTAATGGGCTGGGAGTTTCAGAAACACCACATCACACAGCTGCATTTCCTTTGCAATTGCTAATTGAGTAACTTGCAGGTCTGAGTGAAAAAGAGAACCTGAAGCAGTTTAATTTAAAATGCAGGTTGTAGTGAGCGAGTGGTGACATCAGCACAGTATGGATAAATGGCATTTATTATCACAATGGTGATGTCATCCTCATTTATCACACTTCAGTGAAGATATCTCCATTTATCACACTCTAGAAGCTCCCACCCCTATTGTGTGTGTGTGTGTGTGTGTATATATATATATATATATATATATATATATGTGTGTGTGTGTGTGTGTGTGTGTACTATAGGGGCACAAAAGTGCCCCTGTAGTTAGAGTTGGTACAGCACCAATGTTAAATCTCAGTTTTTCCACCTTAATAACTTTGGCATTTTTTGATGAAATTGCCCACAAATTGGTACGTGCTGTCATTTTGTCAGTATCGCAAGATGTGGAAAGTTTTGTGATGGCAGCTTTTACAGTTTTTGAGATATATAGTTGTCAAAGAGCCAAAAATTTACATTTTTGTTCCCATAGGATAACATGGGATTTTTGCCCTCGTCTACAGCACACACAGAATGAAAATTTTCTCTGAACTTTTTAGGGATGATGGGGTGTGCCTTTGGGTAGTTCGGTGAACAAATATATTGCCATTTTTGAATTATAATGATTTTTGTGATAGATGTAAGTCTTTACTTTTCGAACTGTAAGTGGCCATTTACTGTTCGAACATTAAATGATATTTACTGTTCGAACTGTAAATGGCCATGTAACAAGGAGCCTCCTGTTATGTGTTTAAAACCTCTGTCATAAATATGAATATGTGCAATCCCCCACATGCAATTTCTTTTCACTCTTTCCTTTCCTCTTATCTTTTCTGCCTTTTCTTTAAATTTTGTCAGGGTGGCCAACCTGGAAAATCTCCAAAAACTCTTTGCTGTCCCTTATTCTCTTTACCCCCTCTTTATGCACGCAACATTATGCTCCCAATTGCAGAGATAGGAAATAGTGCATGGCACTATATTTAATAAAGAAACTGGTGCCCTGTTATAATATGGAATCTGGTGTCCTTGTTAGGATAAAGAAACGTGTGCCCTGCAAGAGATTACTTATGTCCACTTTTAAAAATCTTGAAACTCCTGAGCTGCTGCTGTTAAATTCGGATATGGTGTCAGTGTGAGTGCTAGCCACAGGATTTGACTTAAGACTGCCAAAATGAAAGCTCCGTAGTGAAAGCACTACATGTTGCGGCTTAGAAATAATTAAACGTAAGCAGCAAGGTTTTTTTCCCTAGAATGGAGCAAGTTGCTCCATAAAGCAGATAGAGCCACAAATGCAGCTTGAGAAATGCTCATTGTGTGGAGTTGGCCCTTATAATGTGCACTGGAGCAAAGACAGGATCCAAAGCACAAGGAAATGTTGCAGCATGTTGCAGAAGAGGGTGCATAAAGTGGACACTACGGGCAGCATGTACTAAAGTCCCATAGTGTCTGCTTGTACTCGAGCGGCCCTAAGAAGGCAATATAAGCCTAATTAAAGAAAGTTATGGAGCCTTCAGCTTCAAATAGGAGGCTAGTCAAAAAGGGCCCATTTGCAATTTGAACCTGACAGCTGACAATTTCAGCAGTCGGAAAACATAGTAAATCACAGGGACATATGTAAAGTGCCCAAATAAGGGCTATGCTGAAGAAATAAAAGGGGAACATAGTAAGAGTGTTCTTCTAGACGGACATAAAAAGGAAATAAAGCTTTCTATGGAGAAATGCATTATGATTGCTGCACTACACATGTTTATGTTTATAATTACTGTAGATCATAGAGCTGGCAGGAGAAGGAAGATGAGGAGCGCACCCTCAATCTCCCATTCCCCTTGCCAACTCAGAGATGCCTGATGCCAGTTATTATGATTTATAATAAAATGCTATTTACCTGTGGGCCCTTCTGTAATTTTAGCTCCTTGTATAGGGCTGTCTGGCCATAGAATGGCCCTATTTATGGCATTTAAAGCCAGTGAGGTCACACCAATGGGAGGAGCCCAAAACTGTGATGTCAGACCCTGGAACAATAAAAAGGGCTCACCACTAAGGGAATGTTAGATAATCGAGTCAGTCTAGTGCTGACAGTGAGTAGGGTAAGACCTACAGTGTGTGTGTGTGTGTCTGTGTGGGTGGATTTCACGCAGGTTACTTGATAAAACTATTCGTTGGACTATCTGGACTGAAGAAAAGCTGCAGAGTCTGCTGAAGGAAGCAGAGGTCTGAATTTCTTTGTGCAGGACTAATTATTTGACTTTTTCATTTCTGTAAATATTTGTATTTTTTCTAAAAATAAATTGCTGAACGCATTTGTGCATTTTGTATGCACTTGATCCCTGCTTTGTTGTGTCAGTTATTATCCCACATAGTGTTTGAAGTGGGATAACTGGCTTGTCTAAGCTGCCTGGGATATGCTGCAAGGAGGGTATAGTCCAGTACCTGACACCTGTGCATGGTAAAAAGTGTGAAGCCAATGAAAGTCCAGTGGACTTGAGCAATGGCTGAAAAACTTGTGTTGAATACAGTGCCCGGGTTGGACCCTGGTGCCCGGCCGAAGATTTCGAAGAAAGAGCGGGAGGATGCCACAGACGAGGAATCCTTGGAAGAAGAGGACAGGAAGCAGATGGAGGAGAGTACACTGGAAAACCCCAGCGACCTCTTGTGCTGGCTCTGTCTAAAACAGTTGGAGACAGAGTGCGAGATAGCAGAGGACTGATGACAGCGAGACAAGGACAGGATACTACAAGAAGGGAAAGAAAGAGACAGGATGAGAGATGGCATGATGCCTTGCAAGCCATCCATGCTCTGACCTCAGGCAACCTCACCAAAATTTTCCCCATGACATTAAGCTAACAAAATTGATAGAGGCTGATGACACAGAAGCCTACTTAACTATGTTTGAGTGTATAGCTCAGACATGTGCTTGACCCCAAGACCAGTGGGTCATTAGACTTGTCCCTTAATTATCCAGACAGGCCCAACTGGTGTATAGTCACCTTAATGCCTCTGACTCTAATGATTATAATCGGGTCAAGGAGGAAATCCTCCATCGGTATGATATCAATACTGAGACCTATATACAACGATTCAGGTCCCTAAAGATGATGGGCCAAGATACCCCTACAGAAACTTTTGCCAGGTAAAAAGTTTCTGTCTGAAATAGTTACAACCAATGGTCAAAACCCTCGACCAAATCCTAGAATTGATCATTATAGAGCAGTTTATCCAAGTATTGCCCCAAGACATCCAGATGTGGGTGAAGGAGCACAAACCCGACACAGCAGAGAAGACCATCACTCTGGCAGAGGATTACCTGTCAGCCAGACCATCAAAGTCACCCCAACCTATGACACTGGTAAGACCTTTTGAAACTACTTATTCTAGACAGTTAAATTTTCGTGGAGATAACTGACGTGGGTCCTGAAGGGGAAGGCCATATTCTGCAGACATTATTTGTCACAGCTGTTTGACAAAAAGACACATAGCCCGTAATTGCCCCAATAGAAGAAACGAAGATGCCCACTTGGCAATGGCTAATTGGGGTATGTTACCACAGTGGGGATTGGCCAGAATGAAATAGTGGGATTGCTGGACTCAGGAAGCAGACAAACCTTGGTGAGGGTGGACATTTTAAAGAACTACCACAGTAAAAGGCTGAAGGCAGAGGTAACCTGTGTCCATGGGGATGTCCACCACTACCCTACCACAATGGTAGAAATGATGGTAGGGCAGGATAAACAACTCGTCTCTGTTGGTTTAGTCCTTAGACTGCCAGTTTCCATTATTATCAGCCAGGATTTTCCCAACTTTGACCAGTTGATAAAGAATCAACAGACTGTGACCGGCTTGTGGCAGTAACCACTCGGGCCTAGGCTAGACAAGAACAGTCGCAGAAAATTTTTCCATTTGATGAGGAAGTATGTGAGGTACCAGGGAAAACAAGTAAATCAAGATAGGAGAAGACGGCTGAAAACAGAGAATGGAGGGATACCCATCAGGAAGGAATACCTGAGCTGGCCCGGTGGTGCTGAGGGTTGAGGCGCTGGACGCTACACCTCGTGTCACATTGGTGACCCGGGTTCAGGAACAGACTCAGGCCGCCTGGTGCTGGCAGGGGAGAGGAAGGATTGAGCATCCGATGACTGCTCTCCTTCCTCTGGGGTGGGGAGGAGGGGTATCACATTGCCCTCCAGTGGTGACTGGTGGAGGCCAGCCACACTACAGTGACGTATTCAGCAAGGGGGAAGCACAGCAGGCATCAGCACTACATGCTCGGACATCATTACACGTCTGGCTCCCCAAGGGGTGAAGAGTGAAAAATTGCGGGGGGGAAATCTCTGTGGCCGATGGCCGTGCCCTGCACCCTCCAGGACCTGAGAGAGGTGCCTACCCAGGTGCGCAGAGTGATGAAAGGCCAGCCCCTGTGCGTGTGGGTTCATGTGGCCTGTGTGCACGACTGGGTCTGGGGGTGCAGGTGTTGGCAGCCAGAGATCGTGGGGGGCTGCTCCGCTGAGGCAGATAAATAGCAATCATGATAAAAAAAAAAGGAAGGAATACCTGATGTTGGGTCTGATTTAGCTGGGACTAATATAAAAATTGAGCAATCATTGGATGAGTCTTTGAATCCCTTTTTCTTACAGGTGGACCAGGTGCTTACAGAAGAGAAGCCACAGTATGTCTTAACAAATGATGTTTTTATATTGAATGTGTACTAACCCTGCTATGGGGGAATGTATAAGACAAATGATGGTACCCCAGAAATATAGTGATAGACTGATGTACCTAGCCCATGATATCTTTATGGCTGGCCATGAAGGACGAGATAGGACATTAGACAGATTGACTAATCGGTTCTTCTGGCTTGGGATACATGAGCATATGGCTGAGTATTGTCGCACTTGTCCTGAGTGCCAGTTGGTAGCCAAAAGTGGAAGAGGGGATAAGGTGCCCTTACAGCCAATACCTGAAGTAATGTCCCCATTTGAGACAATAGCTATGGATGTGGTAGGCCCCCTATAAAAAAGTTCAAAAGGTAATCAGTATATTTTGGTGATTTGTGATTATGCAACCAGGTATCCTGAGGCGATACCCCTTCGGACTGTGATGGCCCTATGGATTGCCTAGGAACTGACTGAAGTTTTTTGTCAATTGGGTATCCCTCTGGTCATTCTCACAGACAGAGGTACCAACTTTACCTTAGTACTCCTTAAGGAGTTGTACAGATTGTTAGGGGTAACTGCAGTAAAAACATCTCCCTACCACCCCCATACTAATGGTTTGGTGGAGCATTTTAATAAGACTCTAAAACATATACTCCAGAAGTGTGTACAAGAAGAAAGGCGGGAATGTGACAGATATCTACCCTATCTCTTGTTTGTGTACCAGGAGGTACCCCAAGCCACTACAGGGTTGTCACTCTTTACTCTCTTATGTGGAAGAAACCCCAGAGGTCCTTTAGATGTGGTGTGGAAACATTGGGAAGAAGGGAAGGATGTGTGCCATACAAATGTTGTAGACTGTATGACCAATCTTAGGAAGAAATTGGTGAAATATGTTGCTCTAGCACACCAGAATGTTGTCCATAGACAGGCAGAACAGAAGGAAAGGTATGATGAAGGACCGAAAAGTAAAATGTACCATCCAGGGGATAAAGTACTGTTATTGTTTCCATCTACCGAAAACAAGTTATTAATGAAATGGCAAGGTCCATTTGTAGTTAATAGGCAAACTGGGAAGGTAAATTATGAAATTGAAATGGCAGAAAAAAGGTCCCAAAAGAATATTTACCATGCCAATCTGTTGAGGAGATGGTTTGAAAGGCAAGACCCAGTACCCATTTATTTCATATACCCTGAGCAAGAGAACACAGAGCTTGAAGTGGCCTATGAGAGGGTGGATAAAGGCACAGAAGTGGTGGGGGTTCAAATCAGTCCGGGGTTGGATGCAGCCCAGAGACAGGAGATTGAACAACTACTAGGACATTATGGGAAGAAGTTTACTAAACACTCCAAAGAGAGCAAAAGGGGTAGTAAACACCATAAAGGTAGTACAAATGAGACACATACACCAGAAACCCTACCAGCTGCTTGAGAGAGTCAGACAGGATGTCATAGACGAGGTGAAGAAAATGGAACACCTAGTTGTTATAGTACCATCAAGAAGTGCTTGGTCCTTACTGGTGGTAGTAGTGTCCAAAAAGGAGGGGGGTATCCAGCTTTGCTTGGATTTCAGGAAGAATAATGCTATCTCCACCTTTGATGGGTACCCTATGCCCCATGTAGATGACTTACTAGACAAAATAGGGAATGCCAAATACATTAGCACCCTTGACTTGACGATAGGCTACTGGCAAATCCCCCTCTCTTTACATGCACAGGAATTAACTGCCTTCAGCACCCTGATAGGCCTTTACTAGTTCACAACCATGCCTTTTGGACTGCATGGTGCCCCCGCAACCTTCCAGCACTACATGGATCAAGTATTGCATGCCCATACGCAATACAGTGCCGCCTATTTAGATGATTCTGTCATCTTCAGCCCTGACTGGCAGACGCACCTAATACATCTTAGTGCAGTTATTCAGTCCATTCAAAATTCTGGACTGACCATAAATCCTACCAAATGCACCACTGTCAGGACTGAGACCCAATACTTAGGGTTCATCATTGGAGAAGGTACAGTCAAACCAGACATCAGCAAAATTGAGGCAGTAGCTGACAGTCCCATCCCCCTGACAAAGAAACACGTACGTTCCTTTTTGGGATTGACTAGTTATTACCAACGATTTATACCTGATTTTGCCACCATAGCAACCCCACTTAGAGATCTGACCTAAAACAAATGTCCCAAAAAGTGCTATGGACCAAGAAATGTGATGAGGTCTTTCGGAACATTAAAGTAACCCTATTTCATCCCCTGTTTTGATCAGTCCTGATTTTTCTCTCCCATTTGAAATGCACACTGATGCCTCTGATACTGGCATCACTGCAGTCCTTTCTCAGACAAGGAAAGGTGAGGAGCACCCAGTCATATACATCAGTCACAAACTTCATGAGAGGGGAAAGGAAGTATTCAACAGTGGAGAAGGAATGCTTAGCATTAAAATGGGCGATAGAGGCCTTGAAATATTATCTGTGGGTTGCAGAGTTTAAGGTTCTCACTGATCATAACCCTCTGTGCTGGCTCCAACAGATGAAAGACAAGAATGGCCAGATAATGCAGTGGCATTTGGCTTTATAGCCTTTCCGCTTTACCATTCAGCACAGAGCAGGGTCGAAACACCAGAATGAAGATTTTTTGTCTCGATATGGGACCCATGCTGATGAAACTTGAGGAAACATGTTGATATGATGTGTTTTTCTTTCTGTGAAGATATTGAAATGTTTTGCATATGATATATGAGATAGGGGGTTGTATTAAACCCTTGATATTACACCTCAGGGAATAGATCGGTATCAGAGATATGTTTAGGTATGTCTGTTTATAGATACTGATTCCGTTTCTTTTTATAAGGATCCTTGAGGCAGAGCTTCTGAGAAGAGGTGGGCAGAAGCTCCAACCCTCCTAGAGTTCAGGGAGGGTGTCTGACAACAGTATTACTGTTGCCTCTTGGTGAGGGGGGGTTGTAACAGGGAGCCCCATGTAATGTGTTTAAAACCCCTGTCATAAATATGAATATGTGCAATCCCCACCTCACAATTTTCCCTTCACTGTTTCCTTTCCTCTTATCTTTTCTACCTTTTCTTTAAATTCTTGTTAGGGTGGCCAACCCGGCAAATCTCCAAAAACTCTTTGCTGTCCCTTATTCTCTTTACCCCCTTTTTATTCACACACTGTTATGCTCCTGATTGCAGAATAGGAAATAATGCACGGCACTATATTTAGTAAAGAAACTGGTGCCCTGTTATAATATAGAATCTGGTGTCCTTGTTAGAATAAAGAAACTGGTACCCTGCAAGGGTTTACTTAAGTCCGCTTTTAAAAATCTTGAAACTCCTGAGCCTCTGCTGTTAAATTCGGATATGGTGTCTGTACAAGCTCTAGTTGCAGGATGCAAATTAAGACTGCAAAAATAAAAGCTCCGTAGTGAAAGTGCCGCATGTTGTGGCTTGGAAATAATTAAATGTAAGTGGCAAGGTTTTTTTCCTCTAGAATGGAGCGAGTTGCTTCATAAAGCAGATATCACCGCAAATGCGGCTTGAGAAATGCTACTTGTGTGGAGCTGGCCCTTATAAAGTCCATTGGAGCAAAGACAGGCTCCAAAGCACAAGGAAATGTTGCAGCATGTGACAGAAGGGGACATGAAGTGGACACTATGGGAAGGATGTACTGAAGTCCTGTAGTTGCTGCTTGTACTTGAGTGGCCCTAAGAAGACTGTATAAGCCTAATTAAAGAAAGTAATGGAGCCTTCAGCTTCAGATAGGAGGCTAGTTAAAAAAGACCCATTTGCAATTTGAACCCAACAGCTGACAATTTCAGCAGTCGGAAAACATAACAAATCCCAAGGACATATGTAAAGTGCCCAAATAAGGGCTATACTGAAGAAATAAAAGGGGAACACAGTAAAAGTATTCTTCTAGCCAGACATAAAAGGGAAATAAAGCTTCCTATGGAGAAATGCATTATGGTTGTTGCACTACAAATGTTTATGTTTATAATTAGGTCTATGAGCTGGCAGGAGAGGGAGATGAGGCGTGCACCCTCAATCTACCCTACCATTCCCCTTAACAACTCAGAGATGCCTGATGCCAGTTATTATGATTTATAATAAAATGCTATTTACCTGTGGGCCCTGCTGTAATTTTAGCTCCTTGTATGGGGCTGGCTGGCCATAGAATGGCCCTAGTTATGGCATTTAGAGCCAGTGAGATCACGAACGATGTGGGGAGCCCAAAACTGTGGTGTCAGACCCTGGAGCTATAAAAATGGCTCACTACTAGGGGAATGTTTGATAGTCGAGTCAGTCTAGTGCTGACAGTGAGTAGGTAAGACATACAGTTGATATGTGTGTGCGAGTGTGTGGATTTCACACAGGTTACTTTAGAAAAGTATTCATTGGACTATCTGGACTGAAGCAAAGCCACAGACTCTACTGAAGGAAGAAACGGTCTGAATTTCTTTGTGCAGGACTATTTATTTCACTTTTTTCATTTCTGTAAATATTTGCATTTTTTCTAAAAATAAATTGATGAAAGCATTTGTGCATTTTTTATGTACTTGATCCCTGCTTTGTTGTGTCAGTTGTTATCCCACACATTCACATGCCATTTACTGTTTGAACTTTACTGTTTGAACAGTAAATGATATTTACTGTTCAAACTTTACTGTATGAATGGTAAATAACCATTTACTGTTCGAACAGTAAATAAACATTTGTCATTTCATAACAAAAAAATAGTTTAGAATTTTGGGCTGAAATTTTCAGGGTACAAAGGGCATGTACCACAGATGTGCTTTATTTATTTATTTATTCAATTCTCTGATTACTACCTTTAAGCTATAAGCTCGTTTACAGAGGTTCCACGTCAACAGCAAACAACACAAATGCAGCAAAACAATACAGACAGTAGTTACAAAATTACATTGGATACAGAAATGATGTTCAGCTCTTTTATAACTAAACTTACAAAATTCAATCACATTAAGTAATAAGTACGTTGCGAGGGGTGAACAAAGTGGAAAGGTAGCTTACTATGGAGAGAGAAACTGGTAGCAACGGAGGCTGAGTGCCAAGAAAGTGCTGAGTAGGTGAGGAAGGTATAAGGGAGAATAGGTGGAGAAAACGGGAGCAGTCATAGGGCCTTGTCATTGGTTTGCTGGAAGATGAAAATTCTGTGGGGTTTTGGAGTGGGGGGATATGGTGTGGGGAAGGGGAAAGCAGAATAGGTAAGAGGGAGGTGGGAAACAGATGGGGAATGGAATGGAGGATGAAGACAGAGTGGGTCGGTAGAGGAGAGGGGAAAATAACAAGGCAGTTTGATCGGGGAGATTGTACAGTAAGTGCTATAATGAACAGAAAGAAGTTGGCTTGTGCAATTTAGACATTACAATCACACCCACTAAGTGTTGCTAGGTGGGTACAAAGTTTAATTTTGATGGGGCAAATTTTAGATTCTGCCAGCAGGCCGTCATGTACTGAGTTGAGCCAGGCGGGTGCCCAGTACTGAAAAGACTGCTGACCCTGGGAGGTGCAGTGGAAAGGGACTTTTAGTGGCTGGCTGTTAGTCCCTCTGGTAAGTCTAGCCTTGTTCGTAGGGCAGAGGAGACTCTGAATGCCAAGCGGTGTTAGACCTAGGGTGGACTTTTTAGCCAGCAGGCAGATATGATATTGAGTTCTACAGTGCAGATTTAACCACCCAGACTGGGAATAGAGATTGCAGATGTGTTTAAGGCATAGCGCATCTAGGACAAGCCTACAGGCTTTGTTTAGGGCCAGCTTTATTCTCTTTATAGCTGTTTCAGTTACCGCACTATAGACTATGAGCCCGTAGTCAATAATGGATAAGACCGAGCTGCACACAGCGAGTTTTAATGCCTCATCGGTTAGGCAACGTTTATGCCTAAATAGTTGGCCGATTTTGACATTTGCAGCCTTGGCTACAAGGTCAATGTGTTGTGAAAATGTGAGTGAATACTTTAGAGTGATCCCAAGATATTTAAAACTTTGGACCATTTCTAGTGAGTCATTTTGGTAGTTTACTCGGATCTCTGCCGGTTGTGAGGAGAGGCAAACTGCATTGTCTTGGTCTGCTTATAATTAAGCAAGAGCTTTGAATCAAGAAACCAGGCCTCAACTAAAGAGAAATTAACCTGCATTCACTTTTCCAGTGCTTCTGGGTCTGTGTGACTGGTGTAGAGTACCGCATCATCAGCGTACAGTAGGACCTTATCCTGGCACGCTAGATGGAGGTGGCTTAGGAACAGGCTAAAGAGCAGGGAGCCCAAGATTGAACCTTGGGGGACTCCTGTGTTGACATTCAGACTTTTGAAAGGGTATCAACAATTTTTACTTGTGTTCTCCCAAACAGGTAGCTCTGGAACCATCCCACTGATTCAAGTGATAACCCAGTGCAGGTTAGTTGGTTCAGCAGCAGTTCATGATTGACTGCATCAAAGGCCTTGGTGAGGTCTATGTAGGCTGCCCCCACCATAAGCCCCCGATCAAGTGCAGCATGAATGTAGCCTGAGAACTCCACCAGCGCTGTTGTAGTACTATGTTGTTTCCTGAAACCATGCTGTTCCGGGCATTGCAATTGGTATTTGTTGGCGGTAGTCAACAAGCTGGTCATAGATAATACGCTCCAGCACTTTTTAGAGTGGGGGAGTATGGAGATCAGACAGTAGTTGTGACTAGCCCTGTCACCACTTTTAAAAACAGGGGTGCCACCACCACTTTCCATAGCTGTGGGAATTTACCAGTTATAAGCGAGATCTGTCAGCAAATGGTTTGATACCTTTTATTCGACCAACATAAATGTTACAACAAAAGAATAAAGTGCTGTAGCTTTCAAACCAACCAAGTCATAGAAACATAGAAACATAGAAGTTGATGGCAGATAAGGACCGCAAGGCCCATCCAGTCTGCCCATTTCTTTTCTACCTTATAAATGTGCCATCGGCCTTTGCTCTGTCAGTGGCCTATCTATTCATAGTCATTTGTATTGCTCCCTTATGCCTATCCCTTGCCTGTTTGAAGCCCTGCACTGTATTCATAACCACCACTTCTTGTGGTAGGCCATTCCATGCATCCACCACCCTTTCTGTGAAAAGAATTTCCTCACATTCCCCTTAATTGGCCCCTCTAATCTCATGCTGTGTCCTCTTGTCCTGCTATTTTCTTATATTTAAACATGTTAGACTCTTTCACCTTGTTAATGCCCTTAAGGTGTTTGAATGCCTCGATCATATCACCTCTCCTCCTTTGCTCAAGGGTATACATATTGAGCTCTGTTAATCTGTCCTCATATGTCTTCTGATGCAGTCCCTGCACCATTTTGGTTGCCCTTCTCTGGACTGCCTCAGTTTGGTTAATGTCCTTGTGAAGGTGTGGCCTCCAATACTGCATGCAGTACTCCAGATGGGGCCTAACCAGTGTCTTGTAAAGAGGGATTATTACCTCCCTCTTACGACTTGTGATACCCCTACTAATACAGCCTAACACCCCCCTAGCCTTACCTACTGCTTTAGAGATCTGCTTGGATGATTTCAGGTCATCAGTGATGATGATGCCAAAGTCTCTTTCTTCCTTTGTGACTGCTAGCAACTCCCCTCCCAGCCTATAGGTGATTTTGCACTTCTTTGCATTAAATCCCAGTTGCCACTCTTCTGATCATTTTGCTGGTTTATCCAGATCACTTCTCATTCTGCCCACCCCATCTGGATCATCTACTCTGCTGCAGATCTTGGTGTCATCTGCAAACAGACAAGCCTTACCCTCTAGTCCATCTGCGAGGTCACTAATGAAGATGTTGAAGAGGACTGGCCCCAGGACTGATCCCTGAGGTACCCCACTTGTGACTTGCATCTCTTCTGACTGTATACCATTTACCACCACTCTCTGTTTTCTGCCTGTCAACCAGTTTGCCACCCAGTTGACCAACTTCTGACCCACCCCGGGCCTACCCAGCTTATTTATCAATCTTCTATGTGGAACAGTGTCAAAAGCTTTGCTGAAGTCAGGGCGACATCAACTGCTCCCCTTGGTCCACCACTCGGTTATCCAGTCAAAGAAATCTATGAGATTAGTTTGACAGGACCTTCCTTTTGTAAACTCATGCTGTCTTGGATCCTGTGCCCTATGAATTCCAGGTGTTGCACTATCCTTTCCTTAAGGAGGCCTCCATAATCTTGCCCACTACTGAGGTAAGACTGACTGGTCTGTAGTTCCCGCCTCCTCCTGCTACCACTCTTGTGGAGGCGGGATCACATGAGCCCTTCTCCAGTCTTCTGGGACCTCTCCTGTGCTCAGAGACTCACTAAGCAGTTCTGCTAATGGCTCTGCTAGTTCCACCTTTAGCTCCTTAAGTACCCTGGGATGTATGCCATCAGGTCCCATTGCCTTATCTACCTGAGCCTTAGCTCTTGTGGGACCTTTTCTTTTGTGAAGGAGTAGTACTCACCTCCCTTCCCCTGTGTCCATGATGCTGAGCTGTGGGCCCTGCCCCACCTTCTCTTCAGTAACTACTGAGCAAAAGTATCTATTTAGGATAGATGCCTTTACAGGGTCCTCCTCCTCACATGCTCCCTTTTCTCCATTAAGCTAAGCAATACCCCCTCTGGACCTTCTCCTTTCACTAATGTATCTATAGAAAGTCTTGTCACCTTCTTTTACTGTTCCTGCTAGTTTTTCCTCGGTTTGGGACTTTGCCTGCCTTACTGCCTTCCCTGCTTCCCTTAGGGCAGTTTGGTATGCCTCCCTATCTTCATCCTGCTGTGTTCCCTTATATTTCCTGAAGGCCAGCCTTTTGGCTTTGACCTTTTCTGCTACTGTATTTGAGAACCAAAGTGGTTTCCTTCTTCTTTTGCACTTCCTTTTCTGTCTAACACAATGGGATGTTGTTTCAAGTATTGCATCCTTAATGCTTGCCCACTTTGCCTGTACCCCTCACCTGTGTTTCTTTTTGCCAGGGCTAGCTTAACTCTGTTGGCCATCTTATCAAAGTCAGCTCCTCTGAAGTCCCATATTTTTGCCTTGGAATGGGATGATTTAGATGTAGTGCCAAATTGAACCATACCATGTGATGGTCACTGCCCCAGGTGACCTTCTACCTGGAGATCTGTGATCCTTCCTTGTTAGTCAGTACTAGATCTAGGATAGCCCTGTCTCTGTGGGTTGCTGTACCAGTTGTTTGAGGCCCTCCCTGCAGGAATCCACTATGTGTCTAGTTCTGGCAGATGTTCCTGCTGGTATTGACCAATCTGTATCCGGCATGTTGAAGTCTCCCATTATCAGAACCTCCCCTTTAGCTGTCATGTTTTGTATATCTTCTAACAGTAATGTGTCTATGTCCTCCCTCTGGTCTGGGGGCCTGTAGACAACCCCAGTTCTTATGGCTGTCCCATTTCCTGTTTCCAGGGTGACCCACAGTTCTTCTGGCTCCTTATGTGTATTCTGAATTTCTGTAGCCTTGATATTTTCATTGACATACAGGGCCACTCCTCCCCCTTTTGCACCTCGGTCTCTTCTGAACAATACGTAGCCAGGTACTGACGTCTCCCAAGTGTGGTTACTGGTAAACCACGTCTCACTAATTGCTACTATGTCCAGTTTAGCCTCTGACATTATTGCCTGCAGGTCTGGGATCTTATTTCCCAGGCTGTGAGCATTTGTGTACATGATTTTCCATTGGCCAGATTTTGGTGTGTTAGTTGTTGGGTGAGGTTTGGCATTACCTCTGTGCGTCGTATGGGGAGACAAACCTTTTTTCTTACCTGGTGATGCAAATGAACTGCAAACATGCTGAATCCCTATTTGACCACTAGCTGAGGGGGGAAGGGTGTTCTTCCCATTCAACGTATCGGGTGCTGCACCCCTCTCCCCATTTGCTAGTTTAAATATTCTGATAAAGCTTCTGAAGAAGGACTTGGTTGGTCTGAAAGCTACAGCACTTTGTTCTTTTGTTGTAAGATCTATGTTGGTCCAATTAAAGGTGTCAAAGCATTTGCTTCTGGATCTGTTCTTACTAGGACCAATACAGCAACTACACTAGTTGTTTGCCATTTATAAGCGAGAGATTCATAATTCTGGTAAGGGGTGACAGTAGCTCTTCAAGTGTGAGAGCAATAAGCTTGGTGTCAAGCTTGTCACCACTCATTCTAGTTTTTCCTAAAACTAGTAAAAGGTATTTTTTGGCTTTGGCTTGAGAGATAATTTTGAAATAGAAAGGTAGGGCAATGCCAGCAGTATGGGTATTCTGCTTGTTATTTAGATTTGTGCCACTTGGGGGGGGTCTAGGAAATTAGGGGGAAGTACACTGCTTAAGTCAGTAAATGCCTTATTAAAGGTGTTTGCTATGATTTTTGGGGTCCTGGGTTGTGGTTTCTTCAAGATTTAGCATGGTTGGAGGTGGTGTGGTGAAAAAATATTACTGCGCCACATAGTTATAAGGCTTTGAAGTTTCCCATAGGATAGCACTGTAATGGTCGGAGTACCTTTCAGCAGCTATATCTCGAAAACACTTTGAGATACGGATTTTCTGTGAAACGCAGGTTAGTACATCTTTAGGTGTATTAAGCAGTTATGCATGTTTCCTACCCTTCTTTAAAGCTTCTGGGAAAAGTATTATAAATGGGGCTAAGGTGCCTGTAATACTGTACCATTATGAACTGAGCACTCTACCAGGGAGATGAGGGTTAATTACAGTGTCGCTACACTTATGGATAGATGGTAGTGCAGGGCCCTCCCACATAAAACAAGCTTTTGTCAATGCCGAACGTTCGCTTTCAGGTATTTGCAGTGGTATTTGGCACTTGGACATGGCTTAAAAAAATCAGTGACAAAGAAGTACAAGCATTTGTCAATGCCGAATGTTGCTTGCTTTTATTTGCTGTTTAGGTATTTGGAAGTCATTGGAGTGCAAATATTTAAAATTCGCAAACCTACGAGTGTGCGTAGGAACTGCGAAATGCACGCTCGAAAAACAGTCATTTTTAGGAATTTTTTCACCAAATTTTCAACATAACCATTTTAAGACATCTGCTAATGAACAGTGTCACTGTGATTTTCTTAATGTGTCCCATACATTGATTTCGCACACCGACTGCGCCATTATGCTTCCATGGAGTGGGAAACATTTTGGGCAGGATGTGAAAATGACAGCTATACTGCTCATAAGGAGGTGGTAAAATGGCAATGTTGAAAATCTGGGTGAAAATATTGAAAATTGTGAGCTTATTTAGGCCGCATGAGGAACTATGAATGCACGTCAGAAATGGTCATTTTAGGAATTTTTCCACCAAATTTTCAAAATAGGCTTTTGAGACCTCTGCTAATGAACAGTGTCACTGTGATTTTCTTAATCTGTCCCATACATTGATTTTGCACACCGACTCGCCATTGTGCACTACATGGGTGGAAACACGTTTTGGGCAGGATGTGAAAATGACAGCTGTACTGCTCATAAGGAGGTATGGTAAAATGGCAATGTTGAAAATCTGGAGTGAAAATATTAAAAATCGATGAGCTTACGAGCTATGTGAGGAACTGTTCAACTTTATCAGAACGGAAGTCATTTTTAGATGCCCACCAAATTTCAGCCAGGCTTTTTGAGAGCCCACCTTATGAACACTGGCAGTGTCGTTTCATTAATCATTCCGGAAAGGTGATTCCACACAGTGACTGCGAAATCACCCTTCGGGCCAGAATAACGCCAAGACAGTGACAGCATTCATGAGAAGGGGTCCCAAAAATCCCATGTTGAAAATTTGGTGCAAAAATTCCAAAAAATGCCTGAGATATGCAATAAAGTTGAAAAAACCCGATCTATCCCATTATACAGCTTACCGGCATTTCCTCAGTTCGCGGTCGGCTCTGAAGAGTGCAGACGTGTTCCCGGTCCACCGAAGATCGTCGCGCCTGACTCCGGAGGTAAGTATGGGGTGAGGGGGTGGGGAGGCAGAGCGCAGTGGGTGGGTGCGGGTTGTGGAGGGGTGGGGAGACAGCGAAGTGAACGTTATTTACAGATTTTTGCTTTTTATTCAGACGACACGTAGACGCTTGCCATGCTGGGTGGCATCCCAGCATGGCAGCAGGAAAGCTGTTTGGGGACGCCAATCCGACGGAGATTGGGCACCCCGCCAGCCAAAATATCAAGATTTGCCACACTGGGGTGGGCTCCCAGCGTGGCACCAAAGCTTTTGGGGGGGTGGGGGGCGTGCAGACTTGAAGCGGAAACTGGACATATTTTGTTTTGGCAGCTCATACAGAAGCGCTGCCAGCACTGATCGCAGCGGTGGTTTTCTTTGAAGTGAAGACCACTGCTGTCATACACAGCACCTGCATCCATTGGTGCAGGACTGCCACACCTGCTCAACGGAGCAGTGGATTGCACAGGACAGTCACACCTCCAAAGTGTCCTATTCTCCCAAGACATTCCTTGCGCATGTGCGCAAGTGAACGTAAAAATGAGGACAGTTACAATATGCATGCATGGGAGTACAGGGTCTGGAGGGCCCTGTGGTCCTATAACACACTCTAGGCTGCCACAACCAAATAATGGTAAGATTACACTTTTTAAAAAGTAAGGAAATTGATTGCAAAAAACTATGTCAATGCATCAATTAGGGTTGTTATTAAAGCATCAAAAGCTTGGAAATTCGACATTGGGTTTCCAACCCTAACCCCCCAACCCCATGAAATGGCCAGACTGGGGATCCTTGTTCACCAGTGAAGAATAAGAATGGTGAACAAGGAATTGTTCAGGTGAAAAAGGATTCCAGTCTGGCCAACTGGTCATGAAAATTTCATGCCCCGATGCCCAGACAGGGAATCTTTATTCACCAGCTGATTTCCTTGTTCGCCATTGATGGAATAGGATGACAAATAGGTAATTGGATGGTGAACAAGGATTTTGTTTGGTCATCTCATCCCAAAAATAGTGTTTTAGGACCATCTGGTCCCATAAAATGTGTGTCTCATCGCTGTCCCCTAAATTGCCCTGGTGTGTAGTGGGACACCCCCCCCATCCTCAAGGTGTATAAATATATATATATATATATATATATATATATACAGAAAATTCTTTTTCATAATTTTTTTTAAATTACGGCTTTTTTGCCACTTGTTTGTTATAGCCTTGGTGACTAGTGGTCCCCTTCCCATCACCATAATTGTTCACTGTTAGTGGCTACTGAAATCCATGCCTCCAGCCTTCAAATAATATTTTAATTCTTTGCTGAAAATAAGAAAACAGTCCCTCATTGTCTTTTTTTTTTGTTCCCTGTAAAAGAATGGTCCACCACTGCTGATCACACCCATACTCCCACCCAACCTCCCCACTGTGGACCCTGCTCCTCACACCCCACCGACTTCCTCACCCACCCTCACTCACCTCAGGACATCCCAGGATTGACACCTGCTCAACAAATCGAAGGCACGTCTTGCTGCTGGAACCAGCGACAGCAATATAAGATACTAAGGTAAATGTGCGCTTACTGTATGTATTTCAGTGGGGGGGGGTCAACTTTCAGCCATAACTCAGCCATTTTTTTAGATTTTGCCCCCACATTTTCAACATGGCCTCATGGGGACCCCCCTTCATGAGTTGTATGATTGTCATTGGGCAACTCCCGCTGTAAAGGTGATTTTGCAGTTGGATGTCGAAATCACCTTTCCAGTGGGATTTATGTCATGACAGTCATACTGGTCATGAGGTGGGGTCATAAGAAGGTGATGTTGAAAATTTGTGGTCAAAAATGTAAATAATGGCTGCATTATGAGCATTTGTTGCTATCTCGCTATGCACTGTTGTAACTTTGGAAATTTTCTATATTCACCCCCATATTTTCAGTATAGCCTTGTTATTACCCCACCTCATGTATGTGACAGCTGTCATTTTTCAAATCCTGCCCAAATTGTGTTTTCCTACATGGGGCATGGAATGGTGATATAGTTACGCAGAATTACGTTTTGGCAGGGATTCGAACATTTTCTGTAACAGGTACATGAGGTGGGGTAATAAGAAGGCTATGCTGACAATTTGGTCACTGTTGTCCTATAAATGGAAGTGCAGGGCCCAGAGGCATTGCAGTTGCACAGAATTATGTTTTGGCAGGAATTTGAAAATGTTCTGTGCTGAGGCCATAAGATGGCTATGTTGAAAATTTGGGGTAAAAAATTAATAAAACTGGCAGATTTATGACTATTTGTCTATGGAGGGATAAAAGCACTGGGTCCAAAGAACCTGGCGCTCTCATCGTAACATAAGGATACAGTTATGTAGCACGGGGTCATAATGTTGCAGACGATATAGCGCACATCAAAACTGCGCACCAGACATAGTGTGCGGCAACACAGTGGCAGCACATAATGCTGACTGCAACAGAAACACCACATATCTGAATGGCCTTATTGTTTAAGCCTCCCACATCCCTGGACTATTTATAATCAACTCCGAGGGGTGTGGACACAGGGGCAAAACAAAAATTTGCTGTGGTACTTAGCTGTTGGTGCACTGACGGGAATCACAAAAGAAAATTCCCCACACCATGGATTAAAACCCTGGTCCTGCCTTGCTGCCCACTGTATGATCATGTGCTCTTGCCACTCCACCACGGGAGCGGCTCAACCGAGCACACGACCAGCAGACACTACATGCACTTCCCCTTCCTGTGCAGAGCGACAGGGGTAGCAATTCTTGTGTATCACTCATATACCCCGTCTCTCTGAAGCATTATGTGCTACAGACCACACAGTTCTTCATGCATGGTTTAGTCTGTGCTATAATCACTTGGTACCCTGTTATACTATCTCGATGGAGGGATGTTGGACCCTGCGCTCCCACTGTAACATAAGGATACTCTTGTATTACCTTGATGGAGGGATGGAAGCACAGGGTCTGTATACTGCCTTGATGTCTGACCCTGTGTTCCCACCATAACATAAGGATACTCTTATACTACCTCAGTGGAGGGATAGGAGCCCAGGGTCCTTCTGTAAAATAAGGATACTCTTATACCATCTCAAAAAGTAAGGAAATTAATTGCAAAATACTTTGTTAATGCATCAGTTAGGGTTAAAGTGACAAAAGTAGGGAAATGTGGCATTAGGGTTTCCAACCCTAACACGCCATTCTCCACCCTACATGGACCAACAGGTGGGGGAGAGGGCTGTCTTGGGGCTCACAAACCCTCACGCTCACCCCATTCACCTATACTGCAGCCATGTCACCTAATTTTGAAATGGAATGGGGTGAGCGTTAGGGTTCACAAGCCCCAAGACATCCTCCTCCCCTGCCTGTCTGTCTGTGCAGCGTGGGGAATGGGGTGCTAGGGTTGGAAACCCTAATGCCGCATTTCCCTACTTTTATCTCTTTAACCCTAACTGATGCATTAATGAAGTATTTTTTTGCAATATATATATATATATGTATACATATATACATTTTAAATTGGACTTTTCAGGACCCTCCTTCAGTGTTCATGAAGATCACTTGAGATTGTATCCAGCTTTATTTCTAACAATGTAGCTCTTGCAAAATTATCTTATGCAGTGAGCAGGGTGTTAACTACAGAAGACAAAAAAAATCAGCATCAGTATCAAGCTGAGAGCATATACATATGTCATTATCAGAGCGGCCATATTTACACAAGCAAATAACAGTGTATATTACAAAGCATATAGATATTTATAGCTATCTCTTAACACCAGCTGTAGTAATACAGGTACTGGGAAGACACCAACTAACTCTCATGATATTAACAAGAAGCACGCTGGCATGACCGGATTTACCTATACACCAATTATAACATGACATAGGCCCCGTGGTTCAGGAGGGCCCCGGCTGCCCCACAATTTTATTATTTGCCGCCTGCAGCCATTCTGTACTGACTGACTGTTGTGGCGGACCGGTGGCATGATGATGACAATTTAAGAAGAAAGTTCTCCTTCGCTCCAGTCCAGGCAGAGCCTCCCTGACCTACAACAGTCCGCACACCGCATTGGTCAGTGTACCGTAGGAGGTGTGGCTACTTGGGCCCAGGGCAGCGGCAGGAATCAGCACACAGCAGCTGCCTATACTCTCCACTTAGCCTCAGTCAGGTAGAAGGCTCAGAACAGCGGAAAGGCATTTCGTTTTTTGTCGGTAATGGCAGTGGTCATAGGAGGGAGAGCAGTAGACCAAGTTAAAATAAGTGGAGCCTCAATGGTTTTTTTGAAACGTTTGAATTTGAAGCACAAGCAGGTAAGCTTGTAATAAATCCTGCCTTTTGAAAACATTTTGCATTAAGAAGCTGCAGCTAGCTGGCTGATTTCCAATTTAGTAAGCCATGCCCTTATTTCTCCTCTTCTATGAAATGAAGGGATGTTAAAATTTCAGCTCACATTTCTGTCCTCTAAATGAGTAACTTAAAAAGTGTAGTGCTTAGGTAAAATGAACTAACTTGAATGAAATACAAATGAATAATGTTTTTGAAAAGTCTTAGTTAAAATTAACTTGAATGAATACAAATGAAATAAAGTTTTTGCAAAGTCTTTCTTTACTTTTGGAAATAATAGATACAATTGGAATGAGCAGGCTAAATTTTTGCATAATTTTTCAGATTAAACGAGGCCAGCCCACAGCAAGGTTTAAGGCCCCCCCCCACCCATTTACCAAGAAAACATGATTGAATATAGCACAAAAAAAAAAAAGAAACATGCTTAATTAGCAGGTTTCTTCCTCCTGCATATTTGACATTTGAATTAATTTTGAAGCCATTATAGAGAATATATAATAACACATAATATATTACCATATGAAATGAATATAAAAGTATAAAACAGTACTTAACATGGACTTTATTTAATCTGTTTTTACAGAACAGTCATAATTAAAGAAGCACGGCAAACACTGTAAAGCTCATTGTCTGATGAAGGATTAAGGAACCATTGAAGTTCTGAAATGTTACAATAAAATAAAAAACAGAGCAAATGTGAAAGAAAGAAAGAAAAAAAAGAAATAAATTCTAATGAATTGAAGTTTTACATGGAATTGTCTGTGGGATGAGCAAGGAAGTTTTGTGTTGACTTTGGATTTTGGTTTCTCTGTATGTTCCTGCCCCCCCCTCCACATTTGGCTTCAAGACAATAAGTGTAAACTAGGAACCCTTGGAGACACTAGGTGGTGATGTATGTGACCTGTCAAGTCATGTGGCATAACACATAGCATTGTAAACCACCACATCCTGCTTGAGTATCCTGGTCATTGCCGCCTTGCCAGCCTGGCACCGTAGAAGAGTGGGATGTTGGCATTTAGGGGCCCTGGGCCCCAAAATATGACTTGGAGTAGGGCCCCCACATCCATTAATCTGGCTATGCGATGCTGGTAAAATAAGTTTTGTATCATAACAGAATATAGAATTCAGATGGGGGGTCACATTGTCTGGTCCTTCTTGCAATATATTGTCACATTTGGAAGAAGTATGGTCTAGCATTATAGAACATAGAGAGCAGTTTACTATATTACCAATAACCAGAATTTTAAACCTTTAAAGAGTGTGTGTGTCTATGGTGGGGGGGGGGGGGTTGAAATGACTTTCAGTAGTAGTTAATTTAGGTTCTTAGCATCTATTCTTATTATCAATGATTTTATTCGTTAGTTTCAATAGCGACATAGTGACAAACATATTTATAGTAAATGGACTAATTCCACTGAGTCATTCAATCCTGGTAGATGACAAGCTCATGTTTGAAAGATCCAGCATGAGTTGCAAGCACTCGCTTGTTTTTCCGAGTCTCCCCCTCTACTATTCTTACTGATGTTGTAAATAGCAAAAAAAAAAAAAAACAATTTTATGTTAATTTCTATCTTTGCCTATAACACGTTGACCAATAGCATATTTGCTATTGCCCTCTTGCTCTCACATGTTCATCTATATGTGTTCTTGGATTCGTCTAAAGCCTTTGACTTGGTGCACCACGATTGCTTGCTCTCAAAACTGAGAAACATTGGTCTGTCACTTTCCACACTTTTGTGCTTTCAGAGTTATTATACAAATTGAGCTCAGTATGTTACACTACAAAGTTAATCCTCTCTTTTGGTTCCCATTTATATTGGTGTTCCGCAAGGTTCGATATCGGGGCCTATTTTGTTTTCTATTTTTTTTGAATGATCTTGACTCTTCTGTATTTGTTTCTTAGTTAGTATATTATGCAGGTGATATAGCATTGTTTAATAAAGGAAGCTCTTGGCCTGATGTTAATGCACCTTTATGAAATTATTTTTTATTAGCATAGAATTGGTTGATAGATAACACACTTTTGTTAAGTGTTTCTAAAACAATGTACATGAAATGTGGTACTTGTCAGAAAATGCCCCCCCCCCCCCCAATCCAGTTTTGGACAGGATAAGGTCTGTGATTTGAATGTGTTGATACTTTTTATTATTAAGGTTTTACATTAGATCAGAATTTGATTTTTGATTGTCATATTAATTTGTTAGTTAAATCAATTCATATATGTTTGGGTCAATTGTGCCACTTAAAAACATGTCTAATATGCCTGTACAGCCTCTGAATCTTCTTTTTTTTTTTTTGAATATGGGTTCTGTATTTTATTTGTTAGTTAAACATTTGGTAACCAGGAAAGGCACACTGAGCTGAGGCTCATTTCCAGGTGCGAACTGGGGACAACGGATACCAGGAAAAATATAGGAAACAAAATACATAAAAATACAAAAATGCATAAATAGATATCTAAAATAAGGAAATAAATCCAATTACAGGTTGGTATACAGTGGAGTGTAAACAGACAGAACTCTTTGTACACTGGTTCATGATGAGGTCAATTGAGAATAGTGAGACAACAAAAACACGTTTCAGTTGGATGCACATACTCCAAGATATAAGAAATACAAAAGGTAGGTTATGATCCCTTGTATATAATGCAGTCGGGGGGACTTACATTAGGAGAGGCTAGCAGCAGGTGCAGGTAGGGTATGTAAGTTGATGAATGTGATGTTTGATGGAGTTGTGAGAGAGCGAGTTTCTTAGGAGATGTGGTAGTTTGTTCCATATTAAGGGGAGCCTGTAGAAGAAAATGGATTTGCCAGTGGACGTCGAAGGCTTGGGGAAGGAGAAGGAACGTAAATCCCTTGAGTGAAGGGTGTATGGTGAGGTAGCTGCTGGGGAAAACTGTCTGACAGGTAGGAAGGGAGTAGGTTGGACCAGAACTAGGATATAAAGGAGATGGAGTGGGTAAAACGGTGGTGGGATAATGGTTGTATGTCGAGGGTAGAGAGGAGAGGAGAGTGCAATAATGGGTTGTGAGGGGGGAATTTGTGGCAAAGTGACAGAAGGTGTAGAGAAGGCAGTCAAGCCTGGTTAGTAAAGAAGAGGGAGCAGTACAATACACTATGTCAGCATAGTCAAATATGGGAGTGGTCATTTTGGCTAATTATATACTTCTTATTGGTGGAGGGAGGGAGGGAGTCTCTTAACCTGTGCAGCAAACCAAGCTTAGGGCGAAGTTTCAAAATGATGGCATCTATGTGGATCAAGAAGTTTTAATTGGAGGTCAAGCCATACTCCTAGATACAGTATATGTAAGAAGAGTAAATTAGTAAATAGCACTTTGGGTGCTTTTTATTTGTAAAAACCACATATAACTGGTACATGATTTAGTGGTTTTAGCTGCAAAATGAGCATTGTGAGTTATGAGGGAGCCATGACCCCTAACAACAGCTTCTGGGTCACCTCAGACTCTTAACCTAGCCCTGCTGCGAGCAGGGCAAGTGGGGCAGGGCATGCGTGATTACGTGCACGGAGACACGTGCGTGTTATGCGTGTTGTTCAAGGGTAGAGGGTGAACACCAAGAGTACTGGATACAAGCTTTTTTCACTGTAAGCTACTTATCTCAGAAATATTAGCAGTAGTTTGACTAAGTTGGGGTAACCATGGACTTATCACAGTTGCTAAAGGATAAAGTGGGGGATACTTAGTATGGTGTATGACATGTACTTGTTTACTGATGTGCCAATGCTTGAAACTCCATTCAATTGCCTGAAATGTAAGCAAAATGAGGAGATGCAAATAGATATCTCGCTGTTTAACACAAGATTAAAAGTGCTAGAAATCAGCCAACAACGTTTAGTACAGAGTCTGGGCACAGAAGATACATGTAATGAACATACTATACTATGGTTACTACAGTTTTAGCCCCAGAAGCACAACAAGGCTCAATTCTAAATATATGTCAAACCCTGTCCCCCCACTATCCAGTCAAATCAGGAAATTGAATCAATCACAAACATAGGACTAAATGTAACCTCAAACAGAAAGAGAATAAGAAAAAAATGAAGCGCAGGAGAATCCAGACAATGACTGGTTTGATATGCGGTTTAATAGACCTGTTAAGAAAAAAAAAAAAGGAAAGCTGAGGCAGTCACCTTACCCCTTCACAATAGTTTTGACCCTCTTATTAAGCTAACTGAGGAAGAAAGCACGACCACTGCAAGATCCAATTCCCCCTCCCAATAATGCCCTCCATTGAACCAGTTATCACCAATATGATACATGAAATTTCTCCAGGGCTATCTACTTTAAAAGAAGGAAATGAGGATGCTAATATGACTGCCTGCAAACCGTTCCCCCACCACACACACACAAATGCCCTTAAATGAATCAGATATTACAAATGTGACACAGGAAACTTTTCCAGAGCCAGTAGTATTAAATGAAATATATAAGGACCACTCAGACCCCAATAATATTCCCACAGTTACCATGACCCAAATAGTTAATCCACCTGAGCAAATATTCGCACTAGGGGATTCTATAATGAGGTTTACAGACAGATATACCACAAGGGGGAATAAAGGAAATGTAGCAAGTTGTAGCTGTAGTGGGGCAACTGTAAAAGACATCACCCATTTACTCTCTGGCATACTACAAAACACCCCAGAACCCAAAACTGTTGTGCTCCATGTAGGCACGAATAATTTTGGCAAACAAGATGTGGGAGAAATAATTCAGGACATGGAAGTAGCAATAAAAACTATACAAGACCTAAATGCAACCCCAATAATCTCAGAAGTCCTTCCAGTACCTAGGGCTAGCCACAAAAGAACCAAAAATATTAAAAGCTTTAATAACTGGCTGCGAAGATGGAGCCTGATAAATAACATAAGAACTTGGGAAAAATTTGAAAATAATCCCTTATTGTATGGATATGATAGGCTTCACTTGAGCAGGCAAGTATCCCGGCTTCTTGGATATATCTTCTATAACACACTAAATCAAGAACAAACAAAAAACTAAAAGTCACGGAGCAAGGGATATCTTCGACTATTACTAAAAATAATAATAAGTTACAAGCAACTCTGGGCAGAACAAAAGCTAATAAAGCCTTCTTTAGCAAAAAAACAGGTTTGTCTTTCCTCCTAATTAACATTAGGCATCTACATGGAACAAAAATAGATGAATTACAAATAATGCTTGAAAAAGATAATATTGATATAGCTGCAGTAACAGAAACCTGGTGGGGTGACTCCTCAAATTGGAATACAAACATACCAGGATACACTACACACTACAAAAACAGAGTAGGAAAAAAGCAGGTGGAGTGGCTTTATTCATAAAAAAGAACATTAAGTTTACACCAATTACTGAATTAACCGAAAAAACATCTTGTGAAATAATCTGGATAGAGATATTAAGGAAGAAACAGCCTAAACTACTTATTGGCCTTTGCTATAGGCCACCAGACACAAATTCAGAAGCACATCAGGATATCCTTAATAGTATAAGTAGTAAATCTGACTATAATGAAACTATATTGCTGGGAGACTTCAATTTCCCTGGCATAAACTGGTATAATGCTGTGGGTGGCAATAACCAGGAAAATTCCTTCCTAGATGTATGCTCCACAAATGGTTTATTTCAATTAATTGATAAACCAACCAGAAAAAATTACATATTAGATTTATTCCTGACAGATATCCCTGACAAAATTAGTAATATCAAAGTTAAAGCACCGATTCAAAACAGCGACCATATGACCATAACACTTGATACCAATATGCAAACAAAATCTGAGTTAGGGAAAATGATCTTCAAAAACTACAATGAAGCCAATTCCGTCCAATTAAAGCAGGACTTATATGACTGGAAATGGAATAATGGGACCACTTCTTCATCTGAACTGTGGTCAAGAGTTAAGAATAAAATCTTAGAAAGTGAAGCAAAATATGTCCCAAACAAGACAATCTATAATAAAAAGGGAAAGATCCCACTGTGGGTAACATCCAGCATAATAAAATTAATAAAACAAAAGAAAAGGGCATGCAACATAATGAAAAAGGATAAGAGTGACTTCAGCATATGGACATATAGGACAATATTAAAGAAATGCAATATCCAGCATAATAAAATTAATAAGACAAAAGAAAAGGGCATACAACATAATGAAAAAGGATAATAGTGACTTCAGCATATGGAAGTATAGAACAATATTAAAGAAATGCAAAAATAAAATACAAACTCAAAAAATAAATCTGAACATAGACTAGCATACAGGAATGATGGAGGGAAAGTTTCTATTCTTATATAAATAACAAAAAACAAACATCAAGGTCTATTGGGCCCTTGACAATAAATTCAGAGGAGATAACAGAACCTCAGGTAATCGCCAAGGAATTTAACAAATTCTCTTGTTCTGTTTTCAATCCAAAGAATAAAGTTAATGTTATACCCTCAAGCATTGAAGCTGAAGATTGTTTGGAAATTTCCAAAGAGGAGATTCTGGGTAAACTAAACAGCATCAATATAAACAAATCTCCAGGGCCCGATAAATTGCACCCAAGACTTTTGAAGGAAATTAAGGATTGGTTAGTTGAGCCAGTCCACAAAATATTTAACATGTCCCTGCTGTCCCATACTATACCAAATGACTGGAAAACTGCTGTGGTCACACCACTCTATAAAAAGGGCAATCATGCTGACATTTCCATTTACAGACCTTTCAGCCTGACTAGTATACTAGGAAACATCTTTGAGTCTCTTCTTAAAATCAAACTAGAAAAGAACTTAAATATCAAGAGGCTAATAGACCAAGCACAGTATGGTTTCAAAAACAACAGATCCTGTCTGTCCGGTAATTTGATTTTTATGTTGGTGAGCTTGCGCAGCCAACGCCGATGGGACAATGCAGCTTTGGAGGCCGGGTCGCTGTTGGGCGAATGCAGGGCATGCACCGGTAGGTGCGTCCCTCATTCCCCAATCAGCCTGCATGCCGGCGCCACACCATGCATACATAATATGGCGAGCACATCTAAGAAAAGGTCCGCTGCAATCCGAGCAAAGCTTGTCATATGCAGCGGACCTTTCCTACGTGCTCGCCGACATTATGAGCATGGTCGGCCAGTGGGTGGCCTCCCAACTACTGCCGACTTCGGGGGTGCCCAATCCCCCTGTCAGTTAACCCCCCCACTTCCTTTGTGTGCCGACAGGGGAGCCCACTCCCCATTGGCATAAACTCCCCCAGTTGTTGAATGCCGAGGGGGGTGCCCAATCCTTCTCGGCTGGCCCCCCCCACTTTCTTTGTGTGCCGACGGAGGTGCCCAATCCCCATCAGCATTACTTCCTCATTCCCCCCATGTTGTGTGCCGATGAGGGTGCCCAATTCCGCCAGTTACAGACACTTCAACAGTTAGGTGGCACGCTGGGAGCCCACCCCAGCGCTCCAATCCCCGCAAACAAAACTGTCCTGCAATGTTTTTTTCTGTAAAATGAAAATGGTCCTAATAGTCTCGATGCCCCCTCCCCCACCGCACCCACCCTCTGTGCACACTGCCTCCCTCACCCCATACTTACCTGCGAGTCCGGTGCAACAATCTTTGGTGGACCGGGAACACATCTGCATTCTTCAAAGCCGACCGTGAACTGAAGAAATGCCGGTAAGCTGTATAATGGAATGAATAGGGGTTTTTCAACTTTAATGCCTATCTCAGGCATTTTTGTGAATTTTCGCCCCAGATTTTCAACATGGGGTTTTTGGGACCCCTTCTCATGAATTCTTGCACTGTCATGGCATTATTTGGTCCCAAAGGTGATTCGCAGTAACTGTGTGGAATCACCTTTCGGGACTGAGTGATGAAATGACAGTGCCACTACTCATGAGAGGGCTCTCAAAAGCCTATGTTGAAGTTTGGTGGAAAAAATCCCAAAATGACTGTTTTCATTTAGCCGCGTATAGCAACTGTGCAACGACGCCAGGTTAGTGCATTCGCACTATTTACTGCCAGATTCTCAACATTGTCATTTTACCAGACCTTCTTGTGAACTGTACCGCTGTCATTTTTCACATTCTGGCCAAAATGTGTTTTCGCACTTCCGGTGCAGAATACTGCGGTTGCTGTGCAAAATCACTGTTCGGGACACATTACAAAAATGACAGTGACACTGTTCGTGAGCAGAGGTCCTAAAATGCCTGTGTTGAAAATTTGGTGACAATACTCCGTAAAATGACTGTTTTACGAGCATGTGTAGCAACTGTGCAATGCACGCTCGTAAGTTAACGCATTTGCAATATTTTCATGCCACATTCTCAACATTGGCATTTTACCACACCTTCTTGTGAACCATATAGCTGTCATCTTTTACATCCTTGCCAAACTGTGTTTTCACACTTCTGGCACAGAATACCGCGGTCACTGTGCAAAATCACTGTTCGGGACACATTACAAAAATGACAGTGACACTGTTCATGAGCAGAGGTCCTAAAATGCCTGTATTGAAAATCTGGTGACAATACTCCATAAAATGACTGTGTTACGAGCGTGCGTTGCGCAGTTTGCACGCACGCTCGTAAGTTCGCAAACTTATAATATTTTCACTCCACATTTTCAACAGTGCCATTGTTCTACACCTCCTAATGAACAGTATAGCTGTCATTCTTCACATCCTGACCAAAATTTGTTTTCGCAGTTCTGGCACACAATAGCGCGGTTGCTGTGGAAAGCCCGTGTTCGAGACACATTATGAAAATGGCAGTGACACTGTTCATTAACAGATGTCCTAAAATGCCTATGTTGAAAATTTAGGGATGAAAGTCAATAAAATGAGTGTTTTATGAGCGCACATTGCGCAGTTTGCACACACGCTCGTGACTTTGTAAATTTGTAATACTTTCACTCCAGCTGTTCATCATTGCCATTTTTCCATACCTCCTTATGAACAGTACAGCTGGCTGAAATGTGTTTTCGCACATCTGGTGCAGAATTGCACGGTCACTGTGCAAAATCACTTTTCGGGACACTTTGAGGAAATGACAGTGACCCTATTCATCAGCAGAGGTCCTTAAATGCCTATGTTGAAAATTTGGTGGCGAAAGTCCAGACAATGACTGTATTGAAAGCGTGCATTGTGCAGTTTCCATGCACCCTTCTAACTTCATCAATCTGCAATATTTTCATGCCACATTTTCACCACTGGCATTTGTGCACACCTCATTATCAACTGTCCAGCTGCCATTTTCCACAGCCTGCTCAAAACGCGTTTCCGCAGCTCTGCCGCACAGTGGCGTACTCGCTGTGCAGAAGCACCTTTTGGAACACATTAACAAACTCACAGCACTATGCCTCTCACCTCCGCCACTGCCAATGCCAGCGCAACAACATTCGGCATTGACAAATGCTTGTTTAAGAGCAAATCAGTAAGACCTTGGAAAATAATACACCAATAGATGTGATTTACCTGGATTTTTGCAAAGCATTTGATAAAGTGCCCCATGATCAGTTAATTAATAAAATGAGAACATTGGGAATAAATAACACCATCACAAATTGAGTGGAAGAGTGGCTGAGCAACCGTACTCAGAGGGTATGTATTAGGGGATACACGTCAGGACCATGTTAGTTGCGGAGTTCCTCAAGGGTCGGTATTGGGCCCAACTTTGTTTTCCATTTTCATATCAGACCTGACAAACAACATTAATAGTTTCACCATCAAATTTGAGGATGATACTAAAATAGCAGCCCAGGCTAAAACCGAAGAAGACAGGTTAAATTTTGCCAACGATCTGAAAAAACTTGAGGACTGGGCAGCAAATAATTATATGTCATTTAATAATAGTAAGTGTGTTATAATGCATCTGGGAACTACTAACAAACATAACCAGCAGACACTAAATTACAAAGTCTTAACCCCAGTAGTGCAGCAAAATGACTTGGGTACAATAATTACCTCAGACTTATCCTTCCACAGCCACTGTAAGTACATCATAAACCAGGCTAATAGACTTATAGGCTGTATCAAAAGGAGTTTTACTTCACAAGATAGGGGATGTATTTTACCATTGTATATGGCCTATATGAGACCACACCTAGATAACTGCTCACCCTTGTGGAGCCCTTACCTCAGCAGGGATATAAATAGATTGGAGGAGGTGCAGAGGAGAGTCACCAAGCTTGTCACAAACATGCATGACAAAGAATACTAGGTAAGGTTGAAGGATTTAAACCTCTACTCCTTGGAACAAAGGAGAATGAAACGGGATCTCCTCTTAATGCATAAAATTTCCAACGATAGTAAATTATTGACCCAGTTATGAATGTACTACAATCATAGGGAAAGTAACCTCAGAAGCCATAAATATCAATTGACATTAACATCTTCCAGAACCAATAAAAGGATTTCTTATTATACTCAAAGAATTATCCCCCTATGGAACACATTTCCCAGTTCAATAGTAAAATCTTCCAACCTTACTAAATTCAAACAGAATCTTGATTGCCACCTATTATAAACCTGGGATGATGTACCAGCTTGGCTGGAGATATACATACATGGACCACGGCCTTCTGTATATCTGACTTTCACAGTATGATTCACAGTATGATTTAGAGAGATTCCATCTAATGAGGAAATTGCAGATGGGCAGGGTGCTCTAGCGAGTTTTTGGGTCAAACCAAAGGTCATGAAACCGTTTTTGAAGTGTTTATTTTGAGTTGGTTTGCCTGGAACTAAGATTGCATATTGTGATAGTCCTGTTGTGGTGCTGATTGAATGTCGCTAAGAACTGGGCCAGATGAGAAAAGGATGGTGTCATCTGCATACATGTGGATGAGAGATCTAGAACAGACAGATGGAAGATTGTTAATGAATATGGAGGACAGAATGGGGCCCAGAATCGATCCTTGGGAGACACCTGTGAGTATGGGGAGCAGAGGAGAAGTGGAGTTTGCAATCTTGACAGATTGGAGCCTGTTCTTGAGGTAGGATCTAAACTACTGGATGGCATTTGGGGGGGGGGGAAGAGTCCGGCATTCTTGAGTTTGTCGAGGAGTAGGGGGTGAGAGACCCAGTCAAAGGCCTTAGCTAAGCACAAAGATTGCAGCAGTTAGTTTGCCTTGATCAGTGGCGGACTGGATGTGTTCTGTGACCCGGACGAGGGAGGATATGGAGAAATGGTGCTTTCTGAAACCTGCTTGGTACAGGGAGAGGAAATTGGTGGAAGTGAGAAAGTCAGTCAGTCTGGATTGAACTAAAGATCCTTGCAGTTTGCAAGAGCTGGGAGGAGGGAAATTGGCCGGTAGTTGCCAGGTACTGACGGATCACCGCCTTTGTGGAGAGGGATAACACATGCCATTTTCCATGGCTGTTGGGCCCTGCTTGAGGAGAAGGACAAATTTAGAATGTAAGTGAGGGGAAGAATGATAGCAGGAGCAGATATATGCAGTGGTCTGGGGTGGATGCCATCTGGGCTGGATTTAGAGATGTTTAAGGAGTATAGGGTGATTAGGGCTTCTGCCGGTGAGGTGGGAGCGCAAAGGAATGTATTTTTGGTAGAGTCATGGGGGGTCACTTTTGAACCTTGGTAGGGGGTGTGGATTGGCCTGGTAGGGCACAGCTGGTGAAGAAATTGTTTAGAACATAAGAACATAAGAATATGCCAGCAGAAGGAGACTGTGTGGTCCATCTAGTCTGCCCAGGTTTTCTATCCCCACTATCAATTTGTCTTGCTAAGGTGACTATTCTGTTGATCCCATGCCTGTATGAATTCACTTACTGTCTTGACTGCCACCTCTTCTCCAGTGGCAGGCTGTTCCAAGAGTCCACCATCCTCTCCATGAAAAAGTACTTTGTAACATTTGTTTTGCATTTACCTCCCACCAGGTGCATGTTGTGTCCTCTAGTATATGCAGCCCTGTTTTCCCAGAATAGGTTCCTGGTTTGTACTATGTTGATCCCTTTAGCAAATTTAAATGTCTTGATCATGTCTCCTCTGTTCCTCCTCTGCTTGAGGGAGAATAAATTTGCTGGCTGAACCGTTTCATGGTGCAGACCCTACACCATTTTGTTGGCATGTCTCTGCACGGTTTCCAGATGGTCTGTGTCCTTTTTTAGGTGAGGTTACCAGAACTGCACACAGTACTCCAAGTGAGGCCTCAACAGGGACTCGTACAGCGGGAGGATTACATCACCGCTTCCTGCTGGTAATACCCCTAACAATACATCCGAGTATGCTGCTTGCCTGTAGTGCTGCTTTATCGCATTGCCCCCCTACTTTTAAATCATTTTGATTTGATTTGATAAAAATGTATTTTTATACAGAAATACATTTGTTAGGCTATGAATCCCATTTTCAACAAAGTCCTGTGTTATTACAAAGAACAAACAATACAGATTATACAAATGACAAGACAATACCATTGACAATTATTTAAAACATGCACAGTTTGATTTTAGATATTCATGTAACTTCACCTTAAATCTGAGCAGGCTATCGATGATCTTCAACTCATGAGGTAGGGTGTTCCAAAAGTGTGCAACACTATTTTGTAAGGTTATATCACCCAATCTATTAAATGATCTATGCATAGGTATTCTACCACTAGATGATCTAGTATGGATTTTTGAACCATTGTTAGATTCTAGTGACATATAATTCAATAAAAAAAGTCTGGGTTTACCCATTAAAATTCTATAATATAGTGTGTACCAAATATAAATTCTGTGTTCCCTTGGATCAAGCCAGTTTAATTTATTATGTATCTAGCAATGATGTGTCCTATGTCTGCTTCTGGTGATAAAATTTACCCATTCTGTAATAGATTTGATTTATTTTATTTAATACTTTCTTAGTAGAGTGCATTTATAGAATAGATTTATATTCCTGTACTGGAATGAGCAGTTGTTTGAGATCATGACACCAAGATCCCGTTCCAGCTTTGTTTCTTCTAGTAGCTGCCCCTCCAGGACATACTTCATGCATGGGTTCCTTCTACCCAAGTGCACGTCTTTACATTTTTTGGTGTTGAATCTCAAATGCCAGTTCCCGGACCATTCCTCTAGCATCCTGAGATCTGCCTCCATTTCTGTGATCCCTTCCTGTGTGTCCACCCTGTTGCAGAGGTTTGTGTCATCTACAGAGAGGCAGACTTTCCCTTTCAGTTCTTCAGCGATGTCACTGATGAATATGTTGAAAAGGATGTGGCCTAGTACAGACCGCTGTGGCATGTCACTTGATACCTTCGCTCTTGGGACAAAGTGCCATTTACCATAACCCTGTGTGTCCTGCCTTGCAGCCAGCTTGTGATCCATTTAACTACTTTGTGACTGATGCCAGCTTCCTCCAGTTTGTTGGCTATGCCTGCCTAGATTGAGGGGTCTGAATTGATTTAAAGATGAAGCAGTCCTTTTCATGAGCTTTGCAGAGGTCAATTATCGGGGCAGAGTCCCATGGGTGGTGGTGTTTTTTTACCCTTGCTCTTACCAGAGGGGTGTGAGAGTCCCAGACATAGCTGAAAATATGCAAGAAGTTGGCCAAGGCTGAGTCAATGTCTGGTGCAAAGTAGACTGGGTTCCAGTCAGTGTGCGACAGGTCGTTCTGGAGAGAATTGGAGTTTAATGAGTTTAGGGGATGGATATTAATTGTTTAGGGGCAGAATTGGGAAGCTGGGTTTCCCTTGAGCACTGAGTGATACAGTGGTCACTTAAGGACGCATCCATTACTCTGTCAGAGGATATTCTGTGAGGATGGGAGGTGTGGACCCAATCAATTAGGGAGTGGTTAGTGAGCGAGGATTATAATGGGTGGGCTCAGTGATTAATTGGGTGTGGTTAAGCGCCTCTATTTTAGTGGTAGTGGATTTGGAGGAGGGCGAGAGCCAATCTATGTTATAGTCACCTAGCAGGAGTAATTCGCCTGAAGCTGCGAGGGGGGGGGGTGGAAGGGAGGAAATGCATGAAATATGAGCATCCTGGGCAAATTGTGGGGAGGCATAGATTACCCCGATAAAGATAGGGAGGGTTGAGGGGAGGCTAAAAAGGGAAAGGAGAAATTTGTGGGAGCATTGGCATGATTCTTTCTTTATTACTGGGCAAGAGAGTGGTTGCCTTACATAGATCACCACACCACGACCTCTCTTGCTGTGGTCCTGCCAGTGGAGTGAACAGTGTCAGTGGCTCAGTAGGTAGCACACTCGCCTCTGAGGCTGGGAGATCAGAGGGCTGTGGGTTCACTTCCCACGTCTGGCACTTGGGTTTATATCCCAGTACTGACACTGCGGTGCAGCATGAGAGGGGTGCTGCACTTCTGAGGTGCCGTCTTTCGGATGAGACGTTAAACCGAGGTCCCATCTGCCTGGATTGGTGGTAGTTCAGGTGGATGTTAAAGATCCCATGGCACTTATCGAAAAGAGTAGGGGTAACTTTACTAGAATAAACACATTCAAACAATACACATTAACATAATCAAATCAAACAAACAGCAAACGTCAACAATCCTGCAAAGGTAGAAAAGCAAAAACACTATAAATAAACAGATTCCTCTTACACAGGATAACAAATTAAGAACGAAGGGACAGGATTAATCAAAATCAATAAAAGAAAGAAAAAGAAAACCCAGAACACCAACCATACTTAATTATATACACTCTTCACCACTCTATACACTTTATACAATTCACTTACTATATATAGCCTTATTCTTATCATCCTTAATGATATTTAATAAAGTGCAAAAATTCCCTCCACCAAAATCGTACTTTGTCAGTTATATACTTGACATTCTTCAGTATAAATTCTGTTCAGAACATTGGTAACGTAAACTCTAAACCCCTCCAAAGAGGGACGTTTCTGATATAATACCCATTGGCATCTAGTATGCCATAAGCAAAAACGTAAACTAGCCAAAAATAAACGTAAAGTATTGTTCTCAAATCTACTCAGGTGAGGGGGAAAAACCCCAATCACCAAGATATCGTAGCTAATCTTAGCCAACCAAGGGAAGTCCCAAACCTGAGCCAAAAAGCACCATAATTTAGTGGGAAAAGAGCATTGTAGAAAAAAGTGCTCCATTGTCTCTTCCACATGTAAACATTCTGGGTAAGGGCAAAATCGTTCCTCAATAGCTTTATGTTTAGCTGTACCCCTCACATTTAATTTTCCATACATTGTAAGCCATAGATTTTCCCACATATAAGGGGGAAGTCTCTTATTATTAAGTTGCTCTAACACATTTCTTGTGTTGTCATTTGAACAGTTCTTAAAGTTAGGTTCTAGATGGTAAAATTGTGCCATAATTTCATCATACAAACTTTTGGACGAGCATCTTAATATCAAATCTTTAGACACTTTCCACTTATATAGTTTTGGGCCGCAGATTTAAAATAACCCGGTACCCCCAATTTCAGAGACCATTTAGGTGCCTGAGGACCCCACTTACTAAGATAAAGCTTAAAAAGATTTTTGAAAACTAAACAATCTACTTCTGTAGAAGGGCCCAAGCCCTTTTTTAAAGAAAAAGAAAAAAAAGAGTAAAACAAAACACCACTGGATCCACCATCCCTAAACCCCCTTGCTTTTTATTTAAATAAGTACAGCCTCTCTTCACCAGGTTCAATCTATTTCCCCATAGCAACTGAAAGCATATGCTATATAGTTTTGTATCGAATTGCAAAGGTAACGGGAAAATAACAGCCATATACTGTATTCTTGGCAAAATGAATTGTTTTAAAATCTGGATTCGTTTCAGTTTTGAAAACTTAAACCTTTTCCAAAGTAACACCTTCTGTGCTATGGAGTCTAGAACCCCTGACCAATTCTCCAATGGACAGTTCTGATTTGAAAACGTCACCCCTAGTATTTTTAAAGGTTTTAATGAAAATTCTACTGACTTACAGAAAAATAAATCTCTCTGATGAGTGCCTACTAATAACCCTTTTGATTTATGTATATTTAATTTAGCATTAGCGACACTAGCATAAGCAGAAAAGATTGAAAAAAAAACTGGAAATTCCATATGGTTGGAAAAAAACAGGCAAATATCATCTGCATATGCTTGAATGACACAGAGACTTGGTACCCCTGGCACCCTTATCCCCTGCCACATGGGGGGGTGCAGACCCCCCTTATCAGGGGTTCTAACGAAAAGTTATACAAAAGAGGGCTTAACGGACACCCCTGCCGGACTCCACACTTAATGTAAAATCCCTTCCCCAAACCTCCATTTAAGACTGGAAAAACTTTTGCATTCTTATATAAACCTCGCAGTAAAGTTATAATATTCTGAGGGATACCAAACCAGTGTAAAGTAGCGAATAAAAAACCCTGTTCAACCCTATCATATGCTTTTTCCAGATCTAAAGACACAATGACCCCTGATTGTCCCTCATTCTGTACTTGTTCAATAATATCCCTAATTAAACATAAAACTGAATGAATTCTTCTGTTTGGAATCCCACAATGCTGAATAGGCATGAAAATCTCCTCTGCCACCCCTTTCAGCCTATTATTAATCACAGTAGCCAAAAGTTTATAATCTGTGTTTAGTAACGTTAAAGGCCTCCAATTATTGAAATCCCTCATCACCTGCTTTAAAATGTATATCTGACGTCCTTCTGAAAATGAGTTCAGCAGTGCCCTCCAGTAAGGAAGAAATTAAATACCAAAACAAGACATTCCACTAATTCAGCCTGGAAAACCTTATAAAAACCATTAGATAACCCATCCAGACCAGAGCCACATTCAGTTTTAGGGTTTAATAACATCCAGGTTCTTCTTTCAAAAAGGCAGTTCTAATGTACCCGCCTACAATAGCTCTTTTATCCCCAAAACTTTGCCTAAAATTGACTAATCTGAAGAGGCGATGGAGTGTCTTTGGGCTCTAAATCCATAAAATGTTGCATAATAACTTCTAGTGCATTGGTGGAATACACTTTAGTGTCTCCCTGATTTAAAAATTCCAACGCTCCTGGTCTTTGGTCGATTTACACAATTCAAATGGGTCCCCAAAACAGACTTTTAAATGATTTTGGACTAGAGCTTGAAGCGTTTTTGCTCTGTCATACTGTAGATTCTTCATTTTACCTTTTATTTCAGCTATTTGATCAGTAAAATTACCTCTAGAGGAATTAGCCCATGTTAAAACTTTCTGAAGCTGTTGTCTAAGTTTAAGGTATTCAAAAAATGCTGTGTCCCTCTTCCGAATCCCATATTTTGTAAACCAACACCTACAATCATTTTTGGCTTCTTGCCACTATATGCCTAAATCCTGATACAAAAAGACCACTGACAACCTAGCTTCCAAAATACATCTAATAGAATTAATTACCACAATCTCCTGTAATATCGAGGTATTTAGTTTCCACATAGTTCTATGCTTGACAAAACTCCGATAAGCACCCACCTTAATAACAACCAACGCATGATCAGAGAATTCCATAGGGATAATCTGTGGACTATGAATCTGGATTTGTTTTGAAGTAAATAAATAATCAATCAAAAAACTTTTCCCTTTTGTGAAAAAGGTACCTGTTAAGCCCCACTCCCTAGTATTAACACAATTGACTAAATCCGCTGTTTTTATAATATTAGCTAAACATACAGAGTCACAATAAATCTTCTTTCCAGAGACCAGCCTATCGACACTATTGTTCCCCCTTAAATTACAATTAAAGTCCCCCCCCCAGAAAACCGGAATTGTAGTAGTCAAAAATGGCCATTACATCAGTGAAACACTTAACTCTACCTGCTTTAGACTTGAGGCCCATAAATATTGATCAATCTAATTCTGCTCTTATACCAGCATCCTTCTAAAATTAATATTCTACCCGGACATACCTCTATCAATTTGTGAAGTGTAAAATTAAAAGAGTTAAACAGGATCCCCACCCCATCCGCCCTGTCCTCCCCAAAGGACCAAAAAGAAGGTCCCCACGGCCAATCTTTAGCAAAAGTATAAACTTGGTTATTGGCAAACATCCATGTCTCCTGTAAAAAACAGATAGAAATCCGTAAATCAAATAACTGAAAAACTGCTTGTCTTTTCCGAAAATTCAGAAGACTATGGGTATTGAAGGTAGCCCATGTAAACTCCATCCTATGAGCCTAACCAAAGCCATTATTAAACACTCATTTTTTTCTTCTCTTCTTTTTTTTTCCTTTATAATCCTCCTTCTGAACTGTCCCACCCTCTTGTACAGACACTTGGGAATCAGTACCAGCCATATCCATTTCTGAATCACCCCATGACAGCTCCGAAAAAGGATTTTTTGATTCAATACTATCAGAATCCTGAGGCAAAATATTTTTGGACGTTCGACTGGACCTACTTAATACTAAAGGGGCTACCGGGGGCTGCAATCCATTTGCCCTACCCTTCTCCTCTGGAGTCTCATCATAGCATACCGGTTGAAGTAAGTTAGGGACTACCTTTCCTATATTCTGCTTATGGACCACATTATCCACCTCTACTACTTCTTCCTTCACCTTAACCAAGTTTACAACTTCCGGGGTCACCTCCTGCTGAGACACACCAGCCTCTTGCGCCTGTTGAATTAATAAATCAGAATCTCCGCAAGACAGTTTATTTTGGGCCACCCAGGGACAATCTTTGAAAGCATGATTATGCTCTTCACATAAGTCACATTTTAAAGCATTTGAACAAAACATAGTGACATGGCCTACCTCACCACAATTGTCACACTTGGGTTGGTCACATGCACTAGATAAATGTGTTCTAGACCCACACCTGTAGCAGGCCCTGGGCTGACCACTGTGGAAACAGACCCCCCCTATCTCTCCCCAACAAAAATGAGTTTGGAATGTGTTCTACACCTGCCATCAATTGCCTCAGTTTAACCTTGAACTTCCAACCCCCCGTCCAAAATAATTCTGAATCTAATATTGGATCGGGTTCACTCAACACTTCACATTTCTGGGAAAGCCAGAATTTTATATCTTCTACATGAACCCCCTCGTTCCTAAACATGACTGTCACAAATTTAATTAAAGGTTTAGGTAACGGGATAACAAAAAAAGGGGTCCATAAAGGGGAAAATTTTACCTGGTTATATCTTTCCCAAAATAAGTCCAGTAAGGCTGGGGAACGGAAGCTGATATCGAAGTTATCCTCCCCAGAAATGTTAATAAATGCAAAAACATCTCTGGGGGAAAACTTTAAGGAATCTTTAATCAAAGTTCTACCCACATAAAACCTATTTGGTTTTTCTTTTAATCCCCCTTTATATCAGATTCTGACAGCATTTCTCCTCGGGGCTGCTTCTCTCTTGCACTGACTGAATAGGCTAGACAATAGGGGTTTTCTGGGTTTGGCTCCCTGCCCCTCTACATACTCAGAAGTCTCAGGATTAGGCCTCACTGCATTAACATCAGGCACAGTATCATGTAAATGCACATCTTTTTCATTCGGCAAGACAACACTTTTAATATGAGCATGAGCCCCAGCCCCCCCCCCCCCAGTTTCCATTCTGGAGTAGCAGACTGCAAACCCCAGGAATCATTCCAAGCAGAGCCTGGAGACCAAATCCCATGCTCCATCTGTTTCCACCCTGCTGCTGATAAGGCCGCCTGTGGGGACCAATTTTTATCATGTTCTCCCAATAAATCATGAGACTCAGAAACAGTAGCCTTGGAGAAACCCAAGTCCCTTGATTTAGGCCCCTGTAATAGTTTTTTATCCTGCTGGTATGTGAAACAAAATTCAGTTACACCTTCCTGCACTCCAGCATCTTTTTGATAAATTATGGGCGACTTCTTAGAGTCTTGGGCCACCTTAGGGTTGTACACAAAGCCAGAATCCTTAGTTATAGGTATGGTTGGGAAGGCAAAAGTTTTGTACTGTGTACTTACAGGCCGAGAGGGAATAGCAGAAGTTCCCATGCCCCTCGCTCCTGTCTCTGGCTTCTCGCTTGATGCCTGGCCTGCTCTCTCCAAAGCCATCAAACTCCTCCGATTTCTAGGCCCTTTCTCCGGCTCTCGCCGCTCCTCTTGTAGCATTTCCTGGGCCATAGCCGCAAGACTGCGAACCTGAGCTCCGAGCTCCTTCACTTCCACATTGCCGGCTTCCCGACTCACCCCTGGTGCCGGTTTTAAAGGAACCGCGTCCTTTACCTTCTCTTCTGTAAAAACGTGATCCTCCACTTCATCAGCCTTTAAGGAACTCCCCAATTCGTTGCCATCTGAAATCTGCATGCCTTCATTTCGTCGCGAACTCTCAGAAAACTCCACAGTAAGTTCAAAACTTGTATTTTTCGGTATCTTTCCTTCTAACTCCAGCTCCTCAGCACCTACGAGCGCCCTCCCTGACTCCTCCATCAACTGAGCCATGGCTAGCTCAGTCACAGCACGTCAACACCCATACTCCCCCCACAGGCTACTGAGACTCAGCAGCAGTAGGGGAATTTTTATTGAACAAAAAAAACATAACCATCACAGAAAAAAATCATTTTCATCATAAAGACATAAAAGCAAAAGGAAATAACATCAAAGGAAGGTTATACAAAGAAACAGTTCAATTAATTAACACAAAATTCTTCCAGAAATTAACAACTTTAAATCTTGGAAAATTCAGTCCATCTCTGGTTTTAAGTTCTTTCAACTCTGATTCAATATAAGAAATAATCATAGAATGAGATGTATACTGTTGTCGTAAAACAAAATGACAACGTGCTTGCCATAAAAAAAATTGCAAGAAAGCAAAAAACACATTTAAAGTGCTTCTATGATAAGTACCCCAAACTCCTGAGTAATCTCCGAGAACAAGAGTACGATAAGTTAGACAGCCTAAATGAGGCATGTGCCAGTACAGTGCTGCAAAAGCCCAAAATTCCTGGCTATGCGGACAATCTAAAAAAAAATGTTTTTGACTTTCTTCAACATTATTACAACCAGGTCGTAGACAATACCTATCACTCATTGGTTTATACTTTAAGTTCCCCCTAACTCCCAACCTCCCATGTGTGGCCATCCATATCACATCCCAAATTTTAACTGGAATTCTAAAATCCATTAATTTATATAAGGCATATTGCATACAAGATGGGGAACAATCAGGAAAAATCAGAATAACTTTTAACAAGTCATACACAATATAGTTATAAAAAGCTTTCCTAGTAAAAGAAAGCAGTTGTTGCAAGGAGATTTTCCACTGATAAAGTTTCTTAAATGTAGGTAAACCATATGTTGGAAGTTTATCAGAATCTAAAACTCTAGGGGGAAAAAGGGACCACTTAAAAAAATATTTATGCCGTATGGATTGTGTCCAAAAATGCCATGGTAAACCTACATCATTCCAAAGATAAGAAAAGGAAGAAAATAAAAATATGGAGTGTAAGAAAACGACAGGATTAATCATATTTAACCCGCCATTATTTCTTCTAAGATAGGTAAAGTCCCTCTTAACTGGGTTGAGTCTATTTCCCCAAAGCATTTGAAAAAAAATGCTATACAGTCTAGTCTCACAATTAAGTGGAGGTGGAAAAAGGTGACTAACATAAATGAAGAGCGGTAAAAGATTTTTGATAATCAAAACTCTTTTCTGTTTCCCAAAATGCCAGTGTTTCCACTGATTTACTTTCAGTTCTCCATTCAACAACAGTTTATCCCAGTTAAAAGTGATATCCTCCATCCCAAACCAAATCCCTAAAATCTTCTGAGGTGAAGTTAATAAAGGAATATTATAACAAGATGATAAATCAGGAAGTATGGGACCTAATGGTAATACAAAACTCTTATGTACATTAATTGAGGCTCCTGAAAATTGTCCAAAAAATAAAAAATATCCAGTGCTAATTGCAATGACCTAGGATCAGCTAATAAAGAGTGACATCATCAGCAAAAGCAGTAATTTATAGGCACCAATGAAGGAGAAGGGAGATACCAATAATATTTTCCTCCAAAACTATCGTCTAATAACGGATCCAGCACAAAGGTATATAAAAGGGGGCTAAGAGGACAACCCTGCCTAACTCCCTTATTAATTGGAACTTCAGTACCAAAGAAACTATTCACAATGGGAATGGTAACCGCCTGACTATATAATTTACTAATCCAGTGCACAAAAGTGCTTGGAATCCCATATTGTTGCAAAATAAAATAAAGATATGAATGACAAACAGCATCAAATGCCTTTGTTTGATCTAATGCAACCACAATTTCAGAATTTTGAAAAGCAACCTTACTGGCAAATAAATCCTGAATTAGAAAAAGATTATGCTGTATTTTCCTTTGTGAAATGGCATATGTTTGTGTAGGGTGTATTAGAATTCTAGCCACTCTTTCCAAACGTATATTTAAGATTTTAGCTAAAATCTTATAGTCACTATTCAATAAACTTATAGGTCTCCAATTTGTTAAAAGAGATCTATCACCTTTTTTATAGATAAACTTCAGCAGAGAAATGGAGAATTCTTTACAAGGCTTGCCTGAAAACAAAAAGGAATTGTAAACTAAAGGTAGGAAAAAACCCATATAAACAGGGACACTGGTTTACCGGGATTGAGAAAGGGCATATTCCGTTTTGCACATTGTATAAAACGGTATTGTCACCGGTGTCTGCTAAGCCAAAATCCGGTTTTGCCGGTGTTTGGTTTTGTGTACTTTATTTAACAATTTTTAACTCTGCTAACATGTATTTTAGCAATTTTGACCTCCACTATTACACATACTTCCATCCTTGTACCAATTTAAAGTTATTTTAGGTACAAGATGTGATGGCAGCAGCAACACTACAGCCCCCGTCCCTAAGGTGTGATGGAAGCAGCACTACGGCCCCCATCCCTCTGATGTGACAGAAGCAGCAGCACTATGGCCCCCATCCCTTAGGTGTGATGGCAGCAGTACTATGGTCATCTTTCCTCATGTGTGATGGCAGTATCAGCACTATGGCCCCCTTCCCTCAGGTGGGACGGCAGCAGGCCTACATTCCCCATCCACCAGTGGTGATGGCAGAAGCACTACAGTCCCCACCCCTTTGGTGTGATGGCAGTAGCAACAATGCAGTACACATTCCTCTGGGTTGATGGCAGTAGTGACAGCACTATAATCCCCTTTCAATACTCACACCCCACATGCACAAGTTACAAATGACTTGGTCTCTTGGCTTGTCAGAACTCAGATGTGAATTAATCTGAACCATCACCGCTAAGGTGGACTACCTTTGTTTTTTCCTATCTATAATTTAACTGCCTGAATTGGATATCTGCCTGTGACACCGCTGACCAGGGTTAGGGAACAGACTTGGGTGTTGGAGGGCCAGCTGGTGGGTGAAGGCTTGAGTGTCCAACGACCACTCCCCTTCTCCTGAGAGGAAGGGTAGGTTTATGGCAGTGGTAGTAGGGGGCCTTGGCAGGCCTGAAGGAGTGGATGGCCAGGGGGTAGGAGGAGCAAAAAAAACTGCTTGAATTTGCTTCTTTAAAATAAAGTGTTTTCACCTAAAAAAATCCACAAGTGATTAGTGGAGGACCTTCAAATAGATTCATGCATCTCCCAGACATGTGGATTCTTTTTTTTTTCTACTTGGTGTCCATGAAAAGGGTGCCTCCTAGTTTTCATGTCTTTGTTCAGATGAGAATTGAGCACTACTCTGCCCACTAGCATCATACATCCCCTTGGAGTCTTACCTTGTTAAGTACTCTTAAATACTTAACGTTTGCTTTTTGTTGAAGCAGTCTATTAGAAAACATTTGTTGTCACAGAGACAGAACCAGCAGGTTGGAGAAAAGGAGAAAATGATTCAATTCACCTAAATGTGGCGCTAACTGTGAAGTCTTTTCATAAGAAAGGCAGTTTCTTCTTTGTGAACATACTTTCATTCAGACTAGTTTTCATTACAACAACTGAGGATTTTGGATGGCCCTACTGATTATAAACTTGAATAAGTTAGTTGGTAACAGTGGTCCTGCATTTAACAATCTACAACCTAGATGCTTATGTGCAAAGAATACAATAAAATCTGACTAAAATGTAAAACAAGCTTATAAAATGTATCTGAATATTTATCTTTACCTATACAAAATCATTGCAGCCCAAGTAAAACTCGAGTAAATTACATGGTACCCTGACTACTGTTCTATGATGCAGTAAATATATATTGGTATTTTTTATATTCTTTGTAAAGCAGGTAAGGCCCACTAGGCAGAACTGTGTGTTCTACGGAGTGACCTAGAAGCAATTGGGAGGTTAAGTGACTTGCTTGGATGCAAGTGGAGGTTGTGGACTCAAACCCAAGTCTGCTGGATGTACCAGATTCAATCACCGTTTGTTACTCTAACCACTAGGCATGAGTGGTTAAACTGAATAGCTGATTACAACAAAGCAGTGCAGGTGATTTCCTTACTGTTTCTATACGCAGCAAAGCAGAAACAACGCAAAGCACAGCAGCATTCATTTTAAGATGCTGAAATCTGGGTCGGCCCACTGGCGCTGCAGTAGCACTATTGCTTGCAGTGCCAGTGACCCAGGGTCAGAAGCAAACTCGGGTTGCTGGAGGTCTGGTCGGGGAGTAGGATCGAGCACCTGGGGAACTGCTCTCCTCCTCTGGGGAGGGTGGGCTGCAGGTCCTGCTTCTTTACCACCACCGGTGTCACCATGGGTGGTGGTGCAATGGTGCTGCAGAGTGATCAGGAGGGGAGGACGCTAGCCAGGATCTGGAGCAGTGGCATGTCTATGTGACTTACCTCCTTGGCTCTCTAGTGCCGGTGCCCTCAGGGACAGACCAGAAAACCAGGAACAATCACCCCACATCAGCCACTGGCAGAAGGGACCCAGGCACCCCAGACTTCATAACCAGGACCCACTGGGCTGCCCGACGCACACTAAGGGAGTGTGGAGGGGTGACCTAGGGTTCCCTCCCTTCCCACCTGGGGGGTACAACCCAGGCAGGATAGGGGAAGGCCCACAGGAGCTCCTGAGCATTACCTGGGGGTGAAGCTAGGGGATACTGATGTTGTGATAAGGGGACATAGAAAGAGAAAATAAAAAAAAATGTAAAAAGATACTGAAATCTTAGAGATTCTGCACAGTGACATGCAATTTCCGTGAGGCACCGGTACAAGAATTCAAAATCCGCAAACCAAACAGGATTCCGTGATTGTTACCGGTGTTACCGGTAAAAATGGAAAACCAGGGTCCCTGCATATAAAGTATGCAAGATTTATAAAATTCGTTGGGTATGCCATCAAGTCCTGGAGAAGATCCAGAATTGAGCTGTTTTATAACGTCAATAACTTCTTGCGAGGAGACAGGGCCAGTCAAAAGCTGTAACAAACTTTCGGGAACCGCAGGTAAAACACCTAACGTTTGCATTGGGAAAGAATCTAATGCAGATGTAAATGAACATGAAAAATAATCTAATAAATAACTGTTGACAGCTAACATATCCAAATCTGTAGTAAACAAAGTATTGTCCGAATCACATAATCCTGTCATAAAAGTGTCAGCTAAGCATAATTTACATGCTTGATAAGGATCAGATGCTGGACTTTTTTGTTCGAACGAATTCTAAATCAGGGAATGAGCTCTGTTATATTGAAACTTTCTCATTTGTTCTTTGATGCCAGAGATTTGAGAAGCATAAGCAACCCGGTGCCAAGCGATATAGACATTAATTTATATAACTGATTCCTAAAAAGTAATATTTCCTATAATCAGAAACTACTTGTCCCTTACCCCAGCCTTGAAATAATGCTCATTTCTTTTTCGTCTGCAGCCACCACTCAAAAGGAGAGGAAAAAATCAAGTGTAGAGTATTTATCTGCAAAAAAAATTTCTAATTTAGAAAAATAAACAGGTTTACTTAAAAAGGAAACATTAAGTCTCCATCGATTGATCATGGAATGAAATATAGGGGGTAGATGTGTCAAAGAAAGGGTGCAAAGTAAAATAAAATGATCTGAAAATTCCGTAGGTACAACCGAGCAGACAACAGGATATAAGTAACGAGAAATAAAAATCATATCAATACGTGTGGCGAAAGTATGACGATGGTAGGTCTCACCGGCCTGTGCATGTATGCTTCTATAGACGTCCTTAAGATTTGCATCCTTTACAATGTGAAAAAGTGTATTTGAATCACAATAAACCTTTTTGCCAGTAAGGTTTGTAAATTTTAAATCTATGGAGCAATTAAAATCACCCCCCCAAATAATGTGCTTTTTGGTAAATAGGAAAGGCCTAATTTCATCAAATAATTCAATACGACCAGTCTTAGATTGGGAACCATAAATATTAATCAGCCGAAAACAATAGGAGTGAAAGGAACAATCCAAAATCAAAATTCTACCCGGGTGGACATCAATAACTTTAGTAATCTTAAATACAGAATTACAAAATAATATTCCAAGACCATCAGCTACATCTGGTCCGAAGGTCCAAAAGGAGGGCCCCATGGTCCATTTACCTTTTAATTGATTAATTTCCCCAAGGGAAGAAAGCCTAGTTTCTTGCAAAAAGATGATGTCCAATTTCAGGGATGTTAAATACAAAAAAATAGGCAATTGTTTCTTAAAGGCTTTCAAGCTGCAGACATTATATGTGGCTAGTTTTAATGTAGACATAAAGCAATTCTAAATACTATTTTTGTTGGCTAACTTTCCGTTTTTTACCTTTTTTTCCCTTTTTTTCTTTGGCCAATTCAGTAGCTTTACTGTCTTCATCATCAGTAATAAGTTCAGAAATGTGGGAAGCATCAGATTCAAGATTTGAATCCCGAATCTCATCTTGTAAAGGGGAAAAAAAAATCTCAGTAGGGAGAGGAGTAGAGGGAGTTTATTTTAATGAAGCTCTTGTGAGACGTCTATTCTTCACCAGCTCAAAGGGCGGAGGCATAATTAAAGTAGGTGGTGGTTTACTAACAGGTGGAGGTTTTGGGCCTGGTTTTACACCTGATGCCTGAAGTCCTTCAGAAAGACCCAACCCTTCACTAAGGGAATCCATAGGAGCAGATAATGGTACAACAGGAGAAATAGTAGGGGGAGTAGAAAAACTAGGTTCACAAATCCCTATTTGTTGATTGAGCCATACATGAACAAACCATCATGATCAAGACCCTCTGAGCAATTCGTACGTGCCCAAGGACATTGGTGAAAGCGTATGTCCTTTCTCATCACAAAGGTTACATCTAAAAATATTAGTACACCTATCAATAGAGTGGCCAAAACCACCACATAAGGGACATTTAGAACATCACACACACACTACTAATATGAGTACGGTCCCCACATTTATAACAAGCTCGGGCTGACCAGCATAGAAACAAACACCCTATCCTTCCCAAAAAAAACTATTAGGTAAGTGTACGATGTCTGAATTAACTTGAAAAGTTTCACTTTAAACTTCCAGCCTCCTGTCCAAATGCCTTCCACATCCAAGAGGGCCTCAGGTGGGCCCAAAACTTCACATTTGGACTGAAGCCAGTGATAAATATCACTAACATGAACGCCTTCATTCCTAAACATTATGGTTACAAAACGTATAAGAGGTAAAGAAAGGGGACCATAGGGGTGTATTTTTGTACACAGAGTATTTTTCCCAAAAACGTTCCATATGAGAACTAGCCTGAAAACTAACATCAAAAGAATCCTCCCCAGAAATATGAATAAGAGCATATATGTCCTTAGCCACGAAACCCATAGAACCTTTCAACAAAGTTTTGAAAACAAAATATCTATCCGGATGATCTGGTAAACCCCCTTTATATCTGATCCTGATTGCATTCCTTCGAGGTGCTTGTTCCAATTTGTTCTTGAAAAGTTCAGACATGGGGGGTTTTTGAGCATGCTCCTGTAAAGCAGTCAGCAGGATTGGTTAAAGTAGTCAAAACAGCTGTGGAGGTACTAGGCTTAGAAAAAGCCGAGATACTCTCCCCACCCTTCCCTTCACTGCTTTGAAACCCGGTAATATGTTGCATTTCTGTACCTGAGCTCATAGCCTGGCTATCGTTGGCATGCAAAGTATCAGTCGATGTCCAGGAAGAAACAGGTGTCCATACTCCCAACTCCGTTCTCCGCCAGCCTGCCTCCGTCAAAGCCACTTCTTCCGACCAGTCCTGAATGCCCACATCCTGGCTGTCTCCTTGTAAGCTGAATTGCCGTCACACAATAGAGGAAGTACATGGTCCGTCCCCTAAAGCCGTCTTCCCGGGAACCATATCCGCAAAATTAAGGTCCTCTTGGGGCTCGGTTTGCACAGCGCCTTCCGGTTCATCCTCTTTCCTCGGCGTCGACAGAGAAACGGCAGAAAAAGACAAAGATCCACAAATCAAACCTTCAGAAGGCACTACCGGACCAACAGTGCCTGTATCCGAGAAAGACAGCTCCACAATCGGTTTCTGTAGTTCCACATCAGGTAAAGAAACAGTAGACTTCTCGCTATGCAGATCCATGCTTTCCTGAGACACCATACTCGCTCCAACCTCCATCTCCTCCCGATGCTCTGAAACGTCTGCCATACTGCAGCGTGATGTCAGGATGACTCCCAGACTAGCCGCCGACCAGCAGCCAGTAGGGGAATTTCCCCGGTGTCCTGGCCAAATTTCCCTCATTCACTCAAAATACTACCAACAACTTAATCTGGTTCAAGGACAGTTGGCATTCATCTGTAACCCCCTCCCCCCGGGTCGTGCCTGAAAATAGGCAGGATTTGTCTAGTGCACTTACCCGGTCAACAAAAACTAAATAAATAAATAAATAAAATTCAGGGATGGAAACTCGGGAGTCTGGAGTTTTAGAAGATAGCCATTTTTCAGTAAGGCAGAGGATGTTGGGAGAGTGTTGGGTTAGTCAGCAGTTAAGTTGGCCTGGTTTAGCTAGAAGACTCCTGATTTTTATGTGCATGATATTTAGGCCTTTGTGTGTAGTTGATTGATTTTGCCCTGCTGGGGGGCCTGGGTTTTATTCAATGTCCCTTGCTAGGAGCAGAATGAGAAGGAACAAAGAGAAAGTGTCTGGTAGTTTGCACCCCCTTGTGAGTAAGGGGGATTTGGGCACGGCTTGGGAGCACCACAGAAGTAAGAGGGAGGTTGCTTCATTCATGGTGGGAGTAGCGGGTAGATGACTGATGGAAAATTGGCTGTAGCACTAATACACTGTGTGTGGTGCTCTTTGTGCGTGGGTGGGGGGGAGGCCATGTGAGGGACTAGTAGTAGTAGTAACTCCATTTTTCATTCTGCACTTTTAAGCCTACTTAAAATATATCATTTTGAACTTTTCAGTTCATTAATTTGGTTTTCACTTGACATTAAATGTTTTCATTACATAGTTTTAAACATACAGAAACATCTTAGAAATTCTGAACAGTTTTCATTCATGACTGGTATCAAATCAATTCCTACATTTCATCAGACCAGATTATCTCAGGGCCCCAGTATCAGACCATTGTGTTTTAAAACATCACTTGGACAAGGATCTTATCTATATAGTGCAGATTCTGGAATTCACTTCCAGATACGGTTCAACAAATTCAATGTGTTTCTGTTTTCTGGGTAACAAGCTTCCTGAATTAGTGGCCTTGATGGAGGAGGAACATCTGGATATCGTGGCAGTCACAGAAACATGGTACACACAGAACCATGACTGGGATGTAAACATACCAGGATACACTATCTGTATGGAATTCTGAATGTGAAGAAGCTTTTTGTACTATAAAAGCTCAATTATGATCCTCACCAGTTCTCCATACACCTGATTTTACATGTCATTTTATTCTTCAAACCGATGCCTCTAACCGAGGTATTGGGGCAGTATTAACACAGAATATTGATGGAGAGGAACACCCCATCATGTATGTCAGCCGTAAATTACATGAACGGGAGACCAAATATTCTACCATTGAGAAGGAATGCTTGGCTATCAAATGAGCTATTGAAGCCTTACGTTTTTATTTATGGGGTACTGAGTTTGAGATTTGGATGGATCATAATCCGTTATGTTGGCTGCACAATATGAAAGATAAAAATCCCAGAGTTATGCGGTGGTATCTGTCACTGCAACCTTACTGATTTGTTATAAAACACCGAAAGGGAGCTACGAATGGAAATGCAGATTTTCTATCGAGATATGGAATAGAAGAGTGTTTTTCACCAGACCCCGGGGTAATGCAGAATAAAGACTTGGAAGACGCTTGTCTTCCTCTTACTTGTTAGAAATTATGTTTATGTAAGGGACCCTGGGGTGGAGCCATGGAGAGGGTGGGCTGTGGCTCCATCTCTCTTTTCCAAAACATCTGGGAAATAGAACTCGTACAGTAAGCATGTTAATCCAATTACATGAGTATAAGGGGGGGGGGCTTTTATCAAAAGGGGGAGGAGTATATGAAAGGGGGATCGGTAACCCCCCACCCATTTCTCGGTATATTTGGTTGTCTTGTGGAATGAATGCTGTCTGCGTATCTATGTTTGTCTACGTCTATTTGTTCTGCTTAAATGAGTAAATAGTGAGTAATAGACTGGCCATCTATTACACACTATTTAAATAAAATATTAACCCCTATATCTGACTTCAGTGCTATATGTAGAAAGTCCGTTGAGGTAATACTTCATCTTGCATTTTAAAGGTTACAAATCCCCCCTGTAACAGTAGAAGTTTGCTGCAGTAAAAAGGTTTCTGCTTTATTTCATCCTGCTCACAATACCAGAAGAATCCACATTAGCAAGTAAAAACGTAGCTTTTAGGCAGGATAGTCCCGAGATATAGGGACTTATCTGAGAGACTCTGTATTCTGTCTGCCTTTCAGCTCCGTTCCAAAAGCCATATTACACCGTTAACTGCTTACCGCACTGTTGTTACACTTGCTGCACTGTTGTATTCTAATGCCCGATTAGAGCGGGCCAGTGCATGTTTCCCTTTTTCCTTTATAGTTTTTGTTTTAGTCAGTCCCAAAGAAACAGCCACTTACCTAGGATCTGTTTTCTTATTTGGCTCATCGTCTCGGAAATTCCCGATACCCTCTCGACAGTGTGCACATTCGTGCTGCTGCACTTTCCGTTTTTGGGACTCTTAATTATTGAGAAGGCAAACCAAATGAAACGGGCAGTCAAGCCCTTGGCTACTTCTATTTAGAAGGGATTTTTGCGGTTCTTCCTCTAAAAGGGTAAAACAGGGTTTTAACCCTGTCCAAATATATTAAATGAATACGTCTATTTTCAGCGCTTTGAAACGCCGGAGACCCGCTCAGCTCTCCTGCTTCTTAAGAGCCGGCCGGCCCCTTTCTTCTTCATTTTATACAGGAAAGCTGGGACGGTGTCTGTAGGCATTTCAAAACTGGATCTAGGATTTAAATTAATTCAAGGGAAAGAAGTTAACATAGGAAATTAATATGAATTATATGGTTAGGATGTTTCAGGTATGATAATGTGCACAAATGAATATTTTTGTTTGAATGTTTAAAAAAGTTATTTGATTGACTGCTGAAAGGACCAATCCTAGTTCTCTGCACCCTTTATATACCAGGCCATAGAATGTAAGTTTTCAGATTCAACTTGGGTGCTGTGTTGGAAGCACCTCGGAGGCAGTAGAAAGGAAAGTACTACTCCAGTATAAGCCTGGAATAATGGAATGGAGCTTACTATTAGACCTGTATTTATTTTGTTTTGTACATTATAAACGTTCAGTTCATTTTTGTTTTTGTTTGATAATTTGTTTGTGGTTCCTGCCAATAAAAGTCTGTCAAGATATCATCTCTTCCTTCAAGCATCCATTTGTTACCCTGAGACTTCCACAAATGTGTTTCTGTTTTCTGGGTAACAAGCTTCCTGAATTAGTGGCCTTGATGGAGGAGGAACATCTGGATATCGTGGCAGTCACAGAAACATGGTACACACAGAGCCATGACTGGGATGTAAACATACCAGGATACACTATCTACAGTAGGGACAGGGAGAGTGAAAGAGGAGGAGGAGGAGTAGCTCTCTACATAAGGGAAGGAATCAAAGCAACAGAACAAAAGGGTAAACAGGGAGGAGAAGAAGCACTGTGGGTCAATTTGGAGGCAGGCGATGGCACCACAATCTGCACAGGGGTTGTATACAGACCCTCCTCTCAGGCGGAGGAAATGGACAAGGAAATGATAGAAAGTATACTTAGAATGGCAGATAAAAGGGAGATACTGCTGATGGGTGATCTGAATATGCCAGATGTTAACTGGAGTGCAGTTGCAGCAGCCACTTCTAAGAGTGGGGTTATTCTAGATGCCCTACAAGGGCATGCCTTAGACAACTAGTATTGGAACCCACTCGAGAGGGAGCAGTCTTAGACCTGGTTCTCTCAAATGGAGATGGAGAGAGGATCACAGATGTAGAAGTGGGTAGCCATCTGGGAACTAGCGACCATCAAACAGTATGGTTCACAATAAACACAGCAATAGAGTCAAGCCACAAAAGGCAAAAGTACTGGGACTTCAGGAGAGCTGACTTTGCCAAAATGGGTAAGTGCCTAAGGAATGCACTAGCAAATGGGCAGGAAGGAGGGGTGGAAAAACAATGAGGAATAATAAAAACTTCCATCACAGAGGTAACAAGCCTTTGTGTGAAGCAAATAAAACAAAAAGGATGTAAGAAACCACTATGATTCTCAAAGGAGGTGGCAGTGAAGGTTCAAGAGAAAAAGAAAGCACTCAGAAAGTACAAGGAATCACAGAAGGAGCAGGACAGAGAATTGTATCAGTTAAAGCAAAAGGAAGCTGGGAAGTCAGTCAGAACATCAAAGGCCCGAACCGAGGAAAAGATAGCCAACTCGGTTAAGAAGGGAGATAAAACCATTTTTAGGTACATCAGGGAGCGGAGGAAGACTAAGGGAGGGATAGTGAGGCTTAATAAAGGAGAGAGGGGTGGGCAGAGGGTGACGGTGAAAAGGCAGAGATACTAAACAAATATTTTTGCTCAGTATTTACAAATGAAGAGGAGAGGTACCTAATAGAAACACTCTGGATACAGAAGTTGATACCAGCCCATTTACAAAAGAAAGGGTTCTGAAAGAACTCTTAAAACTGAAGGTGGACAAAGCAATGGGGCCTCATGGGATTCATCCCAGAATTCTAAAAGAACTAAGGGTAGAACTAGTGACACCACTGACTACCCTCTTTAACAAATCATGGGAGAATGGGATGGTATCTGAGGACTGGAGGAGGGCAGATGTGATTCCCCTTCACATAAGTGGGAACAGGGCAGAAGCAGGAAACTACAGACCTGCTAGTTTAACCTCAGTGATAGGGAAAATGATGGAATCACTTCTGAAGGAAAGAATTGTCGAGTACCTAGAGGCCAGAGGGGCACAGGACCCAAGGCAGCATGGATTCACAGCGGGAAGGTTATGCCAGATGAATCTAATAGATTTCTTTGACTGGGTGACCAAAGTAGTAGATCAGGGCGGGGCTGTGGAGGTGGCCTACTTTAGGCTAGACTTTAGCAAGGCATTTGACTCAGTCCCACACAAAAGATTAATATACAAGTTAGCCAGCCTGGGAGTGGGTCCCAAGATGATAGCATGGGTAAAGAATTGACTGGAGAATAGGACACAGGGGGTAATAGTAAATGGAGTCCACTCTGAAGAAAGGGGGGTTACTAGTGGGGTACCGCAGAGTTCAGTATTAGGACTGGTCCTCTTCAATGTCTTTATAAGTGACATTGCAGAAGGACTGGAAGGAAAAGTATGTCTCTTTGCAGATGACACAAAGATCTGCAACAGAGTTGATGCGCAAGGTGGGGTGGAAAGGATGAGAAGGGACTTGGCAAGGTTAAAGGAATGGTCAAATGTATGGCAGCTTAGATTCAGTGCTAAGAAGTGCAAGGTAATGCACCTGGGAAACAAAAACCCAGGGGAAGAGTACACAACGAGGTGTGAGATACTAACAACAACAAAAATGGAAAGGGACCTGTGGTAGTCATATCAGATGACTTAAAGTTGGGCAAGCAATGTGAGAGGGCAGTAAGGAGGGCTGGGGGGATACTGGGATGCATAGGGAGAGGCATCACCAGTAGAAAACAGGAAGCTGTTATCCCTCTGTACAGATAGCTGGTGAGACCCCATCAGGAGTACTGTGTGCAGTTCTGGAGACCCAGTCTCCGCAAGGACATAGACAAGATGGAAGCTGTCCAGAGGAGGGCAACTAAAATGGTGCAGGGTCTGCACCAGAAGATATATGGAGAGAGACAAAAGGAGCTTAATATGTATAGCCCCAAGGAAAGGAGGGAGAGGGGGGACATGATAGAAGCTTTCAAGTACCTCAAGGGAATCAACAAAGTCCAAGAGGGTAGCATCTTTCAAAAAAAGAGGTGTGCAAGAACAAGGGGCACAATTTGAAGATGGGGGTGGCTCAGAGGTAATGTAAGGAAGTATTTTTTCACAGAGAGGGTTGTGGATGCATGGAACGGCCTTCCGGAGGAGGTTGTGGAGTCAAAAACAGTGGTTGAATTCAAGCATGCATGGGACAGTCATAAGGCAATTCTAGAGGGTGGGGGTAGAAAGTAGGCTGCTGGTTAACTAGGATCTGCAGCTTATCCATTAGGTAGGAAATGGGCAGACTGCGGGCACAAGCGTCCCATTCGTCAGTTAAATTCCTGTTTCTATGTTTCTATGTTTTGAATTACTGTTTCACAAACTCCAAATGTCAATGCTTCTGTTTTGTAATTTGTTTTATGTTATGTTGTATTTGTTGAATGTAGTCATATTTTGTATATAGATTTTTTTACTTAATTATTATTACTTGTGCATTGTTCTGGATGTACTGTAGAATGAATGTATGTGTCCAGGCTCTCCCCCAATAGAAAATGGGAATTTTTACACTTTGTTTCTTATCCAGTTGATAAATTAAAAAAATTAAAATAAAAACTTACTGGTACGCCAAGTCATTTGAAGAACTCTGTTCAGTCACTTCAGTCTGGCCTGATGTCGAGTCTCCCAGTGACTTTTTGCTTACTCGACAGGCATGAAAACCTCTGGCCTTTACTGTCAAAGCTCTGCTTTTCACACAAGTCTCCAAGCAGTTCAGGCTCAGGTTTCTTCTGTGCACACTGATCGCTCTTCTAAAGAGGACAGAGTCCGAAAATGCTAAAATACTCTGCACAGCAAGGCATAGGGGGCTGAAAGTGCTTTGGCACCAATCCATTCAAGTCAGAAGATGGGGGTGGGGGGGGGTGGACCTTCCAAAGCGCCCACAAGGTGAAAAAAGGCATTTTTTTAAAACAAGTCCTGCCAGCAAATTTATTAGCAATTTATGCTAATCAGACTAGCCATCGAATAACCATACACACCACTTTCTTCAAGTTGAAAAAAATCACTGTAAACACTCAAATCGAGGGGTGCTCACATCCAAAATAAATTCAGATTTCAGTTTACAAACACTGCAACACGTACATCACAGGATGGAATTAAATGCCTCATTTTATTCGAAGAAGTGAAGGCTAAAACTTACAGCAGACTTGTGGCAGTGCAGGTTAAGACTTACAGCAAACTTACAGCAAACAAAGTCCATACAACATTCAGTTAGGTTAATGCTGTATTATTCTGCACTGCAGAGGCAGTAGACTAAATCACCCAGCGCTTAGTGATTAAGACATCACTTCGTCATTGAGTCACCATCTCGGAATCTTGGGCCACAAATTGCGATGTCAACCTACGTATTTTACACCTTGTTATCCCCCATGATTTTCAGCAGTTTCACAACACACCACCACATTCTTAGCGCCATGATTTCCAGTGCCATTTCACATCCTTCATACTTTCCAGGCAAGTCTCACTATACTTCTTCTTCTTATCCCCATCCTTTCCAGCAGTCTCACACAACCTTTTTATCCCATTTTCCAGGGAGTTTAAAATACATCACCTTGTCATCTCCTATGCTTTCTAGCCCAGACCCACAATTCACTGCATTCTTATCTCCTATTATGTCCTGTGCAGTGTCATAATACACTACCTTCTAACCAGCATGCATTAATGTGCAGTATCGCAATACACTGCATTCTTATTTTCCATGCTTTCCTGGGCAGTGTGACAATGCATCACCTTCTTATCCCCCATGTTTTCCCGTGCCGTGTTACCATACTCCACCTTCTTATCCCCCATGCTTTCCTGTGCAGTATCAGTATACACCACCTTCTTATAACATGGGCTGTATAAATGAAGATGGTGATTGGCTGAAGCACAGCAGATGACTGTTAGTTAATGGATGTTAACACACAGTTGGTATTAACAGTCCTGGCTGCACAATCTCTTTTTAGAAGCTGAACTTGTTCCCTGTACAGGCAAACTAAAACTGTGTGGCGGCCATTACATACCCTGCTATCCCGAGCACAGTAGCAGCTTAATGCACAGCACAGTCCCCACTATTTGCCCTTCTTTACTGTGTGCAGCAGTAAAGCAGCACATTGTCATCATTTAACAGTCTCCACTGTGATATTACCCACCCACCTGCCTGGCGGACCTCTAGGAACCCAGTTGAAATCCATTGCAATGTGGGTGAAACTTGTCCTACATGACAGGGCTTGTGATAGAGAGCTGGATTTCTCTTTTAGGGACACTGTCATACATTTTTCTGTAGTGCTACACATTGACCCACCCTGTGGGCCTCCAGCAACCCAGTGCATACTGCTGTACCCATTAGTTGCACTTGGTTACTGTCTGCAGTGGTACTCTTTATTGTGCTGCCTCCTCCCCATCCTCGGGACTCGCACCAGTGTGCAGAATGTCCTGTGTGTCACACAGGGCTCCCAGTGCATGAACTGAAGCACCCAACCACTCTGTGCATCTACCTACCCAGGTAGAGAGACAGTGAGAGGGAGACAAGAGACTGGCAGCCTATTGTGAGGGAGCCCTGCCACTGATCTCGTCCATGTTTTCCCAAGCCCCCCACCCCCAGTCACCGTTGTCCAGTGGGCACAGAGAGAGTGGATGCCAGTGTGGGAGAAACTTTGAGACAAAGTTGCCCCCCTGTGCTCCAGCCACCAGTATCCATTCCACGCCCTGCACTCACCGAGAGCAGGAGTCTTGTGTCCCTGTCTAGAGACCACCATTTAGAGAGAGCCTGGCAATGAGCAGGAGACGGGGAGATCGAAATGTGGTGATAGCTGACAAGACTGGTGACAGCTGTCATGAGAGAGAAAGCAACTCCTGTAACCCGTGCCCTCCCACCTTACCCCTAAAGACAGAGGCCCAGATATTCAAACTGCTCCCAAAATGTGCGCAACAGCAGGAGCAAGCACAATTCAATTGCGCATATGCGCAACAGACGCGATATTCAAACATGGAGCTAAACAAATTGCGCAAGCAGCCAACGTCTGAATAGCGCACAAACTGCGCCATAGCGCAACCATGAAGGGGAAGCTGAGCAGAAAGGTTGCGCCATAGTGCAACAAGGCTAGCCCAGCTGAGCAGTCCAGAGGTGCCATAGCGCAAGCAGAGCCCCCACCCCAGCAGAGCAATGGAACTGCACAACCAGGGAGGCAGGCTGGGGCCCACCACCAGCCATGCCACACATGGGCACAGGAACACACTGCAGAACCAACAAGACACCTGCACACCCCAAGCACAGCATCACTGGGGGTGGGACGGATGATCCACTGGCCCATGGGGACAAGCCAACAAAGCACAGCAGGGCCATGATGCCCCAGCACAACCACTGGCAGGCTGAGACTGCCACACACAGGGGGTTGACAACCACAGTGCACATCAGCCCCCCGTCTGCACAGCACACCCTGCACCGTGACCCCAAGACACCACCCATGTGCAGTGACTGTCACTGCAGGAAACACCATGCATACCCCAGCACATGTCAACCTCGTGTAGCATAGAACCATACAAGCCAGACCCACCCTGTGCACCCAGCAGTGGGCGGCAGCAGATGGCAAGACCGACAGAAAGTAACTGCCACACTGGAGACACCTCCCCATGCGCACACACACACACACACACACACACACACACACACACACCCCAGGACCATACCACCCCAGATGGTATGCACACCACTGCAACTGAGCAACCATAGCCAGCTGCAAATCAGAGACCACCACAGTATTCATAACAAAATAGATATATATTTCAAAAATGGAAAGTAGAACAAGAACAACAACAAAACTATTTACAAGAGGGGGGGTAGGGTACAAGGTAGGGTGGGCAAGGGTAGGGATGAACAACTTGAGAGGGAAGGCAGGGTGGGAGGGATGGGTGAAGTGGGAAGGAAAAGCCGGTCTAAGGCCTAGCAGGCTGGTCCTCTGCTTGGCTGTACCTCCTCCGGAGCCCATGGCGCTGGATGTCATGGAGGATGTCACGGTTCTCCAGGGACACCCAGGTCAGCTGGTGCAGTGCCCGCTCAATCCTGTGGAGCACGATGAGGCCTAGGAAAAGGGAACACAGTCAATGGCTGTGATTGTCCACAACCCTGAACACCACCCAACCTGCAAGGCATATAGCCCAGTGTCCCGCACCTGTGATGGTATGCACCCACCCACAGTGACCATGCACATGACAAGCCCAACCAGGCGGCACCAGCTATGTGCACCACTGCACACACACACTGCCCATGTCCATCACAGCACAAACAAGGCTGTCAAGTGACGTGGCAATGTGGTGGGATGCCAGTTCCACAGCCATGTGCCCAGTGCATGCAGGGACCACCAGTGACGCACACACAGACGTGCAGTGACACTGGACAGTGATGACTGTCGCCTGTGTCGTACATGGTTGTGTTGTCCATGGCTGGTGGTCATGCCCACCCCCTCCAGCATGCAATAGCATCCATGATGTAATGATACTCACACTCCGCAAGCAGCTGTGGCTGCTGCTGCTGCTGTGGCCCACCCCTTGCAGCACCACCATCCGCCACCTGGGCCCTGTCACGGCCCTACTCATCCCGTGCCTGCATCCTCTCTGCCCGGCCTGTGGGAGACAAATGTTGAGAAAAACATCAGTGTGACTCCAAAGCAGACTGCCCCCTGCCCCAGTGAGTGTGCCTGCCCACACAGCCAGACCCATGCATCTCACACCTGCACACACTGACACAGCCAACCATGGCAGAGCCATCCCCCATGCACAGCCACCAAAACACACTCACATCCCTACGGAGAATACAGGTGCATAGATGGTACACCCACCTGGCCTAGGCACAACGCCCCTCCTGGCATGTGACCGCAGGCATTGCAGCACATCTGGCTCCCTCCTGCGGAGGTCACTGAACCTGTGCTGGCACTGCTTGGCAGACCGGCGCCGCCCTGTGACCCTCACCAGGTCAGTGGCCACCTGCAGCCAGACCTGGTGCGAGCCATGGTGAGGGCTCCTCCCCATACAGTGCCCCATAGTGGGGCTCAACCAGAAGCCACCAGGTTGGCCACTTCCACTGGCTCCATTGGGGCACTCTCCTGTGTGCCATGGTTGGAGTGTTACAGCAGGCAATATGGCGCCGCACGCGGCCAACCCCACGTGAAATGTTGCGCAATAGACCACCATAGGTTCCAATCACGCTGTTCATACAGCCGCCGGTTCACATAGCGCTGTCACCAAACAGCGTAATAGGGCCGCATACATGGCAGCCGAACAGCGCCAGGGGGCAAAGGTCAGACACCAGGTCAGGGGTCTGGCGCAAGGCCACGCGCGCGCCATCTGGCGTCTATGCATCCTCGTGACCAACCACCTGCGTGCCAGTGCCACAGTGGACTATTGCGCAGTAGTGCCACAGTGCCATATAGTGCCCAGTGCTGTGGCGCCACTGGCACAATGATGCCATGGCCTGAATTGCCGATCACGCACAGCCCGTCATCAGCGCAGCAGATGCCTGCGTAAGCTACCTGGGCATGCGCAATGCAGTGTACCACACAGTCACAGATCTGCGCCATTGGCTCAGCCGGCTCAATCGTAGTGCGAAAAGCGCAATGGCGCGATATTCAGCCGACACATGCAAATCATCTGATCAGCCATTCAAAGGCAGTGGCGCAATTTGCATCTCATTACAGTTGCTCCACTCCTAATTTGCATGCATTGCGCTATAAATGTGTGACATTGGGCTGCGCTGGCCAGATTCAGTTACTGCAGGTGAGAGGTGGGTTGCATGCTGTGGGATGTTCTGGACAATGGGCATGGGATAGCTGTAGACTGCACAGTGACAGGTGTCCACTTCCACCCATACAGATTGCCATGACCGAGCAGAGCCAAGGTGAGGGTGAGGATGGTGGGCGATAATGAGGAGGCCCAACTTCACCACGGCAGAGACAGAGGCCTCTTCCAGGCCTACCTGGAGGAGGAGTCACTACTGAGTGGATGGCGGAGCACCCCTCAGGCCCGTGCGGCTGCATGGGAGGGGGCAGCCCGGGCAGTGAACCTGCATGGAAGCCACCAGCGCTCCATGCAGGAATACAAAAAGAAGATTGGGACAGACCGCAGGAGGGTGAAGAAGAAGGTGGCAGCCCTCAGGGCGGCACGTGCTGTCACTGGCGGGGGCCAGCCAGCGGTGGTGGAGCTGACCCCGGCTGAGGACCGACAGGCTGCATCAATGCAGCGCAGTGCTATTGAGGGCATACCAGGAGGTGGATTCCAGACAGGTGGAAGCCCATCACTGCACGGTATGACATGGTGGTGGTGTTGGGGGGGGGGGTTGTTCACATGCACTCACATGTCCTCTCTTTCTGTTACAGATCCTGTTCGTCTTCAGAGAACGGTGGTGGTGGGTCCAGGCAGTGAGGATGACCTGCTGGACATGGAGGAGGGTCCATCCACCTCTGTCCCTAGCCAGCATGCACTGCACCAGCATGCACGCTGGGCTGCCAACTCTGGTGTCGGTGAGTCGGGTGTGGGGGGTGCACAGCCTGTGTCTCAGCAGTCTGGCATGCAAACATGCCAGCACGCTGTGACTGTGGCTGTAGCACGTACCTGCACCATTGATGATGCAAGGACTGCAATGGGCAGTGACATGTGTGTGTCCCATGATGGACACACAGCAGGCCAGCACGTGCCCCTGGGCCTTGCTGGTTCCAACTTGTGTGCCAGCATGTCGGCACAGTCCCAGGCTGTGCCTGTCAGCACCGGGTGGGCAGCACCGTGGCTGTGCAGGTGTCTGGCACTGTTGCGGCCACAGCAGTGGAACGAGTGGTCCCTGGGGCACAGCGGTTGGAGGGGCAGCAGCAGCAGTCACCCACCAGGTCTGGGGGTACAGTGTCCAGCAGTGGCACATGCCCGCCGCCTTTGATACTCCCATTCCTGGTCCTGGCGAACAGCGCCCACCCTCAAGGGGTGTTGAGCATCAGGACCTTCCACACCCTGGGGGACAGGATGCCGTTGTGGCAGAGTACCCATTTGAAGAGCACACCCGCCTGCTGCGGGAATCAGTACAGCAGCAAAGGCGGGTTGCAACGTCTGTGGAGGCACTGTGTGCGGCTGTGGAGCAGCACAGCAGGGACTGTGCTCTGGACCGTGCAGAGATGGTCCATATGTGGATGGATGTGACCGCCGCCATTGACAGGCAGACCCAGGCATTGGTCGCTGTCGTGGCTGCATTGGGCACACATGCAGGAGCTCCTGTACCGCGCACCCCACACAGTACGCTCTCCACTCCCCGTTCCCGGCATCGTGCGACACCAGGCCTGTCAGCACCGGGTTCTGCTGTGGGCATCCCAAGCACCCCTGGTGCAGGTATGTTTGGCATCCTACAGACCCCACTGCGGACAAGGTCGCGATCGCGCAGTGGGACCCCTGGTGGTCCATCGGTGCCACCCCATGTGGCCCCTGCTCAGCCTGCCAGTGCTGTTGGGTCACAGCGGGGCCACCCATGCATCCGTGGTGGCTGTGGAATGGTGCAACATGACTGACCTGTCTCCCAGTGCGGGCCCTGTCTGGTGCTGCCCTGTGTGCACTGTGCGTCATGGTGGGCAGTGCACTGGTGGGTGCCCTGCCCATCACGCCGACATATGGACCACCTGCACACCATCCCGACTGCTGTCCACAGGTGCGTGTGCATAATGATGCCTGCATTGTACTGTACACCAAGGTGCAAGGGTGCCCAGCATCTGACACACGTGCTTAGACAGTACAGGTGGTGGGTGTGGTCTGTGGATCTGTGTGTTTGCCATGTCTGTTCCTGCTCTGCTGTGCACCTGCCCATGTACGCTTTGTGCCTGGTGTGTTGTGTGTGTGTGTGTGTGTGTGTGTGTGTGTGTGTGTGTCCATATGACTGTTCGCCCCTCCCTGATGGTGTGTTTGTGTGACTGGTCCCTTCCACCCCCCTTGCCGTCATGCACCCCTGGTGTGTTACTCTGTGTGCCTGTGGGTTGTGCCAGGACAGTGTTGTTTGCACATGGCCCCTTGACTTACCTGTGTTGTGCATAATGCTCCTCCGTGATGGTGTCCCAGTGCAGCTGGGCCTGCCGGATCAGTCGGGGTCCCGCCGTCCAAGGGGGGGCTGCTCATCACCATCAACACCGGCGCCACTGGCGTCCCCATCGCTGTCCCCCTCTTCAACCTGTACGGCTATCCCACAGTCATTGGCCATGTTGTGCAGGTTACAACAGGCCAGGAATATCCCACAAGCCTTTGAGGGGCTGTACTGTAGGGCACCGCCGGAGGTGTCTAGGCATCAGAAGCGTGCCTTGAGCATCCCAAACACCCACTCAATGATGTTGCATGTGGCGGCATGTGCCTCATTATAGCGTTGCTGCGATGGGGTCATGGGGCACCGGTACGGTGTGAGCAGCCAGGGATGGAGTGGGTATCCGCTGTCACCTGTGTGGAGATAGTGGAGATCAGTCTCATGTTCAGGTCCACATTGCCCATATCCCTGTGTGCCACTACCATGGCACCTGTGGCATTCCCACCCTTGCCCCGAGTTTGCATTTCCTACATGCGTACTCACCCACTAGATGGCCTGTGGGGATGTCCCCACTCTCGAATCGATGGCACAGTGCGGACTGATGCCATATAAAGACATCATGTGCTCTGCCAGGGTGTGTGGCACAGACATTGATTATACACCCAGTGGCATCACACACCACCTGGCAGTTGACACTGGGGAAGCCCTTTCTATTCCTATATGCATGACCCCGGGGCCAGGTGGCGTCGCGAATGGCCACATGGGTGCAGTCTATGGCCCCTAACCCGTGAGGCATACGTGCTACCCTGTGGAACGCCTGCATGTTTGCTGTACTCTGCGCGGTGCTGGGAAAATGGATGTGCTCCACAGCATGTGGCAGCAGTGCGCTGAGGAATTGGGTGAGGATGCGTGACGTGGTAGACTGTGTGATGCCTGTGGTGTCCCCTGTTGGCCTCTGGAAGGTGTCCGTGGCGAGCAGGCACATGCAGGCTGTCATCTTGGTCTCCACTGACAGAGCATGACTCCGTCATGAGGGTGCCTGCATCACATCACTGCACAGCTCACAGAGCCGCCTCAGTATTGCCCTGTTCAGGCGGTACCGGCCCCGATCTCTACATCTGTGTACAACTCAAAGCTGATGCGGCGCGGTACTGCCTGTTGGAGCATACCCGACAGGCCCTCAGCTGGCCACGACGCCCTGCACCTTGCATTCTCACCCTCATTACAGCTTCCATGTGGAAGCTGCCACTGTCCATCTCCCTGGCTTGTGTCCCCACAGCTGATGTTGCTCTGTTACCCCCGCTGTCCTGACTGCTACTTCCACTGCACCGGGCACACCCCCGCTGGCCTCTGCAGCCTATGGCCCACATTGCTTCCCTTGCCTGCCCTGGCCTGTCACTGTCTGTCTTTCTCTCTCTCTTCCCACTTGGCATCCCTGTGGCGTTCTTGCGCCTCTTCCTTGAGCCTTTTTATTTTGGCTCATTTCCGCTGGGGCGCAACCTACCGGCTGTTCCGCTGTTGCGCATTGCGCAACTCTTTGGATATCGCATTGCGCTCTTTATGCATGGATCCACCCCCTTCGGTTGCGTATGCCATCATTTGCATTGCGCTGTTGCTCAGCATGTTTTCGGTGGCGCAACTGCCTCCTGCTGAATATTGCAGAATGGCGCACTTTTGGACTTGCGCAGGCGCAACCCTATTGCGCATGGCGCAACCCTTTTGAATATCCCACCCAGAGTCTTCATAGCCAGTGAAGTGCTTTTTTCCATGCCTGTAGTTTACTGTCGCTCACTTTTTTCGCCATGCTACAGTGTGTGTCTGCTGCTCTATTAGCGGGCGTCATACAGAGAGAGAGAGAGAGAGAATAGCAACAAGACAGTAGGTGCTAAGGAGACACACAGTAAGTGAACAGCGTCCTGCATACTGTATTGCCCTTTGTTCTGTGTGGACCACGTTCCAGGCAAATTTAGTGTTCTCATAGAGAGAGACAGCGGGAGAATTCCAGGCCGGTGCCATGACAGCAACAGACATCAGGACATTGACTTGGTGTGCTCACACATTCATGTCTGGCAGCATGTAAGTTCGTGTTCCTTTTGGTAATCATGCTTCAGGCACAGTTGTGTGGGGAGGGGAGGGGGGTTACACATGTTAGAGGTGTTGGAGTCACTGTTATTCACAAAAGATGTCACAGATCATATCAATAGTTTGTCTGTGACATCTCTATGTGCATAACAGTAGTGCAGACTGCATTATTTGTTAGGGACTATTTTGCAATGTGGCAAGATACAATACTTTTTTTGTTGTTTAAACACCAACCCCCCCCCACATTTTTTGATATTTTTTTCTTGCTTAAACTTAGACCATGTTATAAGCACAAGGTGTGTGGTTATTGGGGATTAACACCCTAGTTGCTGTGAGGACACTTGGCCTGTGACCTCGTGGTTTCATAGGTTTCATAGGTTTATCGGAGCATTTGAAGACCGAAGTCCATATACTCGCCACAATTTAGGCATATCCAACAATTTTATTACCAATCAGGTACTTATCTAGCTTAACCATAAATTCTTTCATTGTTTTACTGGCCACTACTTCAATCGGGAGCTCATTCCATATTTTAGTTACCCTAACTGTAAACCATTGCTATCTCCTAGATGTATTAAACCTCTCCCCACTTACCTGCAATGGATGGGCTCTAGTGCTATATGTCTGTTCCCTCAATGCCAGGTTTAACTGTTCCCACAACTGTGCATCATTAAGGGCCCTAAAAATCATACACGTCACCACGCAGTCTTCGAAACTCCAGTGAATATAATCCTAAATTTTGTAACCTAAATTCATAATCCTGACCATGGACTTCCTTAATCCTGTGTGTTGCTCTCCTCTGTACCCTTTCCAAGGTCTTGATATTGCCTTTATGCCCAGGTGCCCAAAACTGGGCACAGTACTCCATATGTGGGCGCACCAATGAGGAATAAAGAGGGAGCAAAACCTCTCTATTCCTACTTTACATATGTCTATGGATGCAGTATTGAATACTACTGCCTCACAACGCACCTGGGGCATTTGTTAATCCCCAATAACCGCACACCCTGTCGTGGGTTTTTGCTTACTTATCCCCCATGCTTTCCAGTGCACTATCACAATACACTACCTTCTCATCCCACATGCTTTCCAGTGCAGTGTCACAATAAACCACCTTTTTATCCCCCATGCTTTCCAATTCCGTGTCACAATACACTACCTTCTTACCCACTATGCTTTATTTTTATTTATTTAGTTTTTGTTAACTGGGTGGGTGCTCTAGACGCAAAAGTGACTATTTTCAGACACGACCGAGGAGGTTACAAAGTTATAGTTGGAACAATGACAGAAATACAGAAATATGGATAAGGAACAAATAGTACGATAATGGTAAAAGCAAATACAGTTATAAGGAGACATCAGGTAGGGTACAAGGTAGATCAGGTAAGTGCCATAACGATTTTAAAATTCAAAATTTTCAAGCATACAAAAGGCCTAAGTTGTGATATCAGTCAGTTAGCATTCTAAGTAGTAGTGAGAGTGATGAGAGAGGGAGGTAGGCAAAGGATGGAAGAGAGGGAGGTAGGGGTGGTAGGTGAGGGAAGTGCAGGAGAAAGAAAGAAACAGTGAAAGAAGGTAGGACGGAACGCAGTCTAGGTCAGACATTTGAAAATACAGAAAGGTTACAGTGAGAGAGACATAGGTCATGTAACAGGTTAGGGAGGGCAAAACAATCCAAGGTGGATTAAAACAAGTGCATGAAGCAAGGTTGACGAGGAGAGTTCAATGCTTATTTTTGAAAGTGGCATGACTGGTTGCTAAACGGAAATCTAGGGGTAGGGAATTCCAGAATTTTGGGGCTGCATAGGAGAAAGCACAAGCACCCTTGGATGTTTTACATCTAGGAACGTGTAGCAGGGATTGGATGGCTGAATGAAGGCCATAGGAGGAGCACTCAGGAACAAGCAAGGAGGCAAGTGGCATGGGAATATTTGATCTGATAATACTACGCATCAGGGAGCCAAGGAAGAGGAGCTGGTGAGCAGAGAGGGAAGGCCAGTTAAGATCTGCATAGAGCAAGCAGTGGTGTCTTAGCCGCTGGGATGCAGAGGCATAGCGGCAGATATTATTGTAAGTTGTATACCATTTTCTGTGAATGGCCTTTGATGCATTTTCATAGGTGACGGCACCATAGGCAAGTGACGGGAGTAAAATGCCCCAGGCAATGGACAGTCTGGCGGAGGGAGTGAGACTGTAGCTTGTTCTATAGGCAATACCGATTTTTTATTTACAGATTTACAGGTGGCCAGGATATGTTGATCAAAATCAAGAGTTTCATCAAGTAGGACCCCAAGATATTTGAAAGAGCTCACTGTCCCCAATGTGGAGCCATCTGAGAAAGATATTTTAAGCTGATCATGGCAGGTTTTTAATTTGGCAATGGATCTGAAAAGCATTGCCTGTGTTTTACCAACATTTAGGACAGGCATATGTCTGGAGAGCCAAGTTTGGATACTGAGAAAGGCAGAGGTGAGATTAAGGTTGATTTCAAGTATATTTCTGGAACTAGAATACAGAACAAGATCATCAGCATAGAGGATGGATGAGCAGGAAGAGGTATTCAGTGAAATCCGGTCAATAAAGATGGAGACGAGGACCCAGAATGGAGCCCTGATGAATGCCAACATTGATAGAGGCTTCACCTGCTATAGCTGAGTTAAATTTCACTACTTAAACTTTATTAGATAGGTAGCTGTTGAACCAGGCAACTGATTGTTGTGAGAAACTGAGAGATAGAAGACTGTCAAGAAGAAGAGGATGGTCCACAAGATCCAAAGCTTTCGTAAGGTCAATAAATACAGCACCAGTTATAAGGCCAGAATCCATGGCAAAACGGGTGTCATTCGTGAACTGAAGCAAGACAGCAGATGTGCTATGCTCCTTGCAAAAGCCATGCTGATTTGGTGACAGGAGATTATACTTGGAGAGAAAGTCAGTGATTTGAGAAGCCACCCATTTTTCAAGGATTTTATTCAGGACTGACAGGATTGCTATGGGCCGGTAGTTAGAGATGTCTTTCTTGTCCTTTTTTTTACGTTGGTTGCACATATGCACAAACCAACGTATTGTTGCAATATGGGATGTTGGGTGGGTGTCGCTGAGGAGCCCATTGCAGAACACAAAATCATGGGCTTGCAATGGACTCGGCAGTCGGCACCGGTGACCACTTAGTGTGGCCCTGACACAATCCTCTGCTAGGTGTGCTGAATGGACATGCACTTTAAAGGACTAAAGCCGCTCCAATCAGAGAGGGCTTTTGTCCTTTGATTTGCTTGAAGCCCACATCAGCAGAGCCAAGCAATTCGGGGAAGATGACAACCACAGCAGCTGAGAGGCCTGAAGAGATAGGCTAGTGCTCTCATGCGCAGCTGCCATAAAACAACTCACGCTGGACAGTTGGGGGTGAGCCGGAGGTGGCGGTGGCGATGGGAGTGTGCCCCTGTAACAACGTCCTCGCTCCTCTGCCCCTCCAAAGGCTTCAACAGTAGCTGCAGTGTGGCTTTGTCTCCTGGTCCTCGCTTCTTTGACCCCTACCCCTCTCAAATGTGCAGCTGCCATAAAACAACTCATGCTGGACAGCTGGGGGTGAGCCAGAGGTGGTGGTGGCAATGGGAGCATGCTCCCGTAATGACGGCCTTGCTCCTCTGTCCCCACCCCAAAGGCTTCAACAGTAGCTGTGGTGTGGCTTTGTCTCCTGGTCCTCACCCCTTTGACCCCCACCCCAAAGGCTTCAACATTAGCCATGGTGAGACTTTCTCTCCCGGTCCTCACTCCTGTGCCACCCCTTCAACACTGGAGAGGAGATTTAGATACTTTGGAAAATCTTAAACATTATGTCTACACTAGGGACCAAAATCTAACATTCACATTTACAAATGATAACCAACAGATAGATTTCTTGAATATCACCATATACAAGAAAAACCAGAAACTAGAAACAAAATTGTTTAGAAAGCCAACAGACGGGAACACCACAGTACACGCTAAAAGTTTTCATCCAAAGAAATTAGTAGATAGCATACCATATTCTCAGTTACTTAGAGCTAAGAGAAATTGTAGCATGAGATTATTAAAAAGAGGAAAAAGAAATTGAAAAAAGGTTTATAAAAAGAAAAAACAATAGAAACACATTAAACAAAGCTGAAGAAAAGGTATCTTTAATGTCACGATAGCAAACCCTGGTACCAAAAGAAAGAACAGAGACCATGAATATCACATTTAGCATACAACATAATACTATGTGACAGACGTTAGAAAAATAATTTTGGACAACTGGAAAATCTTAGAAGATAACCCCACAACTGTAAACATCTTTCAACAGAAACCTTTTGTGGTCTCTAAAAAGACCCCAACCATATGTAATCCCTAGGTGGCACTATCCCAAGGTCTACTACTCCTGCCTGTGTGGCTAGTTGCAGGTTAAGGGGCCTGAGTTCTAAAACGGGTGCCTCCACCCAGAGGTCAGGGTTGTTAGTGGTCAAGCTAACCTGGGTACAGCCCTCTGGGCCACTGTAACCCCCCTCTTTCCCTGCTAGTGGCCTGAACAATATACAGTAATCACTTTCATAATACCACTTGTCCACCCTACAAGTACCCACATTGTTTGCACTTACCACCAGGGCTGGTTCCTCTGGCTCGACACTGGTGACCCCCTGTAAAACAAGGTTATGCACAGCAAATAGCAACAGTACAGTACTTTGAGCACAAACTGGAACCACAGTCAGATTACATGCAGAAAAAGTTAGATCTGACTTATTCAGGGGACTTGAACAAGGGATGGGTGAAATCAGGTTAATTGGCTTAAAGACTATATCAATCAAACAGTTAGGCATGCGCTTTAAGTCCCCACACAGTCACACCTCTGGGTACCCAGGTAGGAAGACGATGGGCTAGCTAGGACCGTTGCTCGGGGTAGGTCGGTGTCGCAGCTGGTTGGAGCCCTGTGATGGAAGAAAACAACATGCACGACACACTCTAATTGTAGTCTGGAGCCAGAGGGCTCACTTCATGAAAGAAAAGGCAACAAGACAATCAGATGACACACTTTTAGATTAAGCGGTTGTTGCAGGGAGCTACCCTGATGTTTACTTGTGATACCCAATACTGGACACAGGCAGGACGAAAAATTGAGACTTCAGGTGGTTGATCTGGAGTGCCGGGAGAAGTAGGGCCCACACGAATCACCAAGGCGCCATTCCTGTTCAAGAGTAGAGCAGGGGGGTGAACCCCAGGCAGGTCTCTCATCGATGGCTTTCTCTGTGCAGCAGGTAGTCTGGCTGGGCCAGCGTGGCAAGGCCCAGGCCAATTGAGGGTGAATACGGATTTCAGTCCGTGGAGCTGGATGCAGCCTCCAGCAAGCAAACACAGTTCAAACACACAGTGAGGAACCAAGTTACGACCCACTATCAGCACACAGCACATTTACATGTAAGGAAAATTCCACTGTACCAGCAGATTGCTCTCCAGTCGCAATCACAGAGTCTCTGCACAAACCGGGAGTTCAGAGGTGGCTAGAAGTCCAAACAGGTTGATCGCATTCAGCAAATCTTCGGTCCTCTTCAGGTTGAGCCTGGTTACAATTCAGTGGCTTGCTTCATTCTCACAAACTCGGATTCAGTCCGAAATAATTCTCTTGTCCCTCTCTTGGGGCAGCAGGCATGCAGGCAGGCCAGAACTCCGGCCTTTCCACAGTTCTCCCGCGTGAAACTACGCAGATGGCTGCTCGACTGTCTTGAGCTGTTGCTCCTTCACTTCCCAACTTAGATCTGATCCTTGCTCGATATGCCCATGAATTTGGGCACAACGAAATGGGCTAGGAGACGTGGTCTGAGATGAGGCTTGTCTTATCTCTCCATGCAGGAGAGATGAAGGCAGGCAGCCAGGCCTGACTCAGCCTTCCTGCCAAGACCCCATGCTACCCCGCAGAGCAGCAGCTCCACGAGCTGCTCACTCCTCCAGCTCCAACTCAGTTCTGTCTCTTGCTGCAGGCAGCCCGGGAATTTCCCTCAGATCCAGTAGGTCCAATTGGCTGATCTGTCTGTCAGTCACAACAAGGGCTCCCCCTCCAGGTTTGATTAGGTGCCAAAAGCCCAAAACTACAGTTCCTACAAGTTTTGCCTCTACCAAGACCCTGTAGGCAGGCTCCATTTTAGAAGGTACAGATTGGTCCAATTCGGCAGTCCAGGACCAAAATGGTGGTGATGAACAAAACAGTCCATTGCTGCAAAGAAGGCAGGTTAAACAAACTACAATTTCTTTACCACTCTAATAAATAGCGAGCAAACAGTTACATCTTCTAACAGGGCTCCCTCTGTGCAATTAGCGATGGCAGAAACTGAGCGATTATCAGTCAGCCCGGGCCGGACTCAAGCCTAGAAGCACTCATCCCCCCTCCCAGACAATTACAGACTGCAAAATAGGCATCTCTTAAAGAGACAGGCGCAGAGGTGATTGGGCACTCTCATGCAATTTCTTTTTAACAGCAGAATACAGGGCACCAGCCTGGCAGAGGGCATTTAGGCACACCCCAGGAAAAGACAAAATTGTTCATACACAACATTTTCAGACAAAACCCTTAGGAGCACAGTTACTCCTAGGACCACTAAAACATGGGATGTGCCCCTGTGGTAAGTGCAGAGCATGTGGACATACCACAAAAAAACTGCTACAGGCACCCACATACAGACAAAAATTATGTAATTCTGTCCCATATAACCTGTGGAACAGAGGGAGTGATCTGTATCATACAGCACAATGTCCATGCAACCAACTATATTTTGGAAAAACAGTAAGAGAATTATGCACACGTATACTTGAACATAAAAGCAGAATAAGAAATAAAGACGAAAATTCTCCATTAGCGAGGCATTTCACAGAAAGAGGACTCATGCCAATACAAATAAGGTTCTGGGGGTTAGAACAAATACAAGAACCATTTAGAGGAGGTGACTATAATAAAATAGTGGAACACAGAGAAATGTGGTGGATGTATCATATGGGGTCATCCATGAAAAATGGGGACTTAATGAGGATGTGAACTGGCAGGCTTGCTGGTGAACATCAGCTTGAATTCACTAGAGTCTCAGCCTAAAAGATCCTGATATGAACTGAACTAAAAATAAGTAGACAGAAAAACCAGGACCCCATAGAAAATGAGATGAAAGGCAAATAATGCTCAAATTCATAGAAAACTACATGTAATAATAAAAATACATGATATTAGAAATTGTATGTAATGGGAGAAAAGGACCCCATGGAAAATAAGATACGCTATGAATTAGAATATAATGTAATAAAAATATACTTAAATAGGATAAGTGAGTGTAAATGTAATAAACATGAATACTTCTGGGAAAGCTGGCAATAAATACAAAACCACCAGGAGTTAAAAGAATATCCCCAACAAATTGACAGACCAGGACAGGATAGAAAGCAAGGACAAATAAATGACAATAAGATATTAGGATGAATGTGAACTTGGAATATAGTTAATATGACCAGTTTTAACAGACTTAGTGACCTAGGAATGCTAAATAGGATAAGGATGGATATCATAGCTGGATGTAAAATAGAATAAAGAACTATTTACAAGTAAAATGTGCACCAGTGGAAAAGGCATAGGTTACTATAAGCAACAGCACTGTTATCGGTTATGTGTAGTAATGTCAGTACGTTATTATAAACTTACCATATGATGGAAGGAAGAGACACATTGCTGCTTATAGGCAAAAGTAACTGAGAGTAAGAATATAGTAAATCAAATGAAATAATGTATCATATCAGCACAACTTTTACTAACATGGATCCTTGAATATAAATTTGTTTAACTTATTGGAACTGGAAAATAATTCCACCCAAAACAACATATTCCCATCCTGACTGATTAAAACCTTACACTGGCTGAATCAATGTCTGTGGAGAAAGCCATGGTTGCCTAGGCAGCAGCACAGCTTCGGCTGAGCGTGATGACATCATCATGTCGTCACATGGCTGCCCCACAGAAATAAGAGGGAGGGCCATGGCTTACTCAGTGCTGCAGAATTTGAACCAGAAGGGCAACAGCACTAGAAACTTTCTGAAGCATTTAGAGATGAGCAGGAACATGCAAAGTCAGTTATTTCAAACATTTACTTAAAGTTGAAGAAAAGAGTTCTCATAAGTTAAAAAAGAAACAGCAACAGTATGTTGTTAAGTCAATTAAATACGTTAGTATGTGTGTCACATGCCAAAATGGTAAACAGAAAGTAAGTCAGTTATAGAGAGCAGTTTTTTCTTTATTACTTTCTAACATTCAAACGCTGGAAATTGTAACCTGTAATTATAATTACTAGAAAATGTTTAGCACATCGTAGTGAACTTGGGATGGCACGTAAACAGAATGCTTTTACTCACTTCGTCAGACGCCATAGAGGCAATGGGATGTTTAACAGAAATGTAATTAATGAAAGGAGATACAGAAGACATAAGAACTCAATGTACTGAGTGATATACTAGGATTGAGAGTATACATTATTCATTACAGGTCTTTCATAAGAAACACACAATAAAAATAGATCGTAAAGAATATGAATGGTAACTGCATTTAAAGGTATATATACTTTTCCCAAAAAAGTCCTAAACAAATATGATTTACGCATAATGCAAAGAAAGAAGTTGAATTGATTTATATGATTTATTTTAACAGAGAACAATGATGATAAATGAAGTGACACCTGTATAAGGAATGCCTATGCTAGATCTAATGCTTCAGAACAGGTGAATTATAAAAAGTCATTATACAGTACTTGTAAAATATCAAGGAAGAATATTACTGAATGACAGAATGGAACTTAAAAAAGATTTTTCCTGTATTTTTTAATTTTGTATATGCTGAGACTAAAACGTCTAATAAAACAAACCTGCAGCCGAGGAGCCAATCAAGCCAAGTTACAAGGCAGGTAGAGTTTTAATTAACACAACTATAAATTAAGGTGTCCGAAATTAATGGTGATGAATATATTTATTTATTAAAATAATCAGTTTTACAACCTTTGAGTCAGAGACTCGTTTACAAAGGTACCTCGTCGGGGGGGACAACAATTAAATGAAGTTTAGACAGAGGTTACATACAGGTGAGAGACATACATACAGGTGAGTTACACGCATCATTAAATAAACACAGTTGTTACAGTTATTCATGAAGAGTCATACTCAGACCTAGAAACCAGTACTTAGTCATCCGTGGAACCCAGTGAAGACTTAGGGGGGCTAGTCTAGACAGAGTTATGTTCCACTACGGGCAGTTACAGCACTGACTGTCAATAATGTGTTTACGGAGGGCTATTTTGAACAGGCCAATCCTGGGAATTTTTGTGATTCCCTCTGGGAGGGAGTTATACCAGGCCGGGGCTTTATGATGAAAGGATCTTTGGCAGAGAGAGGCCCTAGCTCTGGGTACTAGGAAGGTGGCTTTAGTGGAGTTACGGGTTAGCACAGGCTGGACGGCCGGTTGCAGGGATGCGGAGACCCCTGGGGGGCATAACCCAGACAGGGACTTTTTAGCCAGCAGGCAGGTGTGGTATTTCAGCCGCCCTCAAGTGTGAGTATGTTTGTGGCAGATATAGCAGGCATGTGTGAGTTCTGCTATATGCCGGTCAGGAGCCTACAGGCTTTGTTAATAGAGGTCTGGACTTAAGAGGGCGGGGTCTGCAGCTGCGTGAGATTAGAAGTTCGAAGTCAACCAGTGACAACACGGATGAGGTGATGGCCAGTTTAAGGCAAATTTGGGAGGCAGTCTTTATGGCGGTAGAGGAGCCCAATCCTGGAGTTCATGGCTGATGACAAGGTTTTAGATGGCGTGGAAGGTAAGCCTGCATCAAAAGTGATGCCCAGGTACTTATATGATGTTACCTATTCAAGTGGGTGGAGTGTGCTAGGGTGATGAACAGGGGAGTATCTCATGCTTGTTTTGCCGATGTCGAAAAGCATTGACTTTGTTTTCTTAGGTTTAGGACTAGCCGATGGTTACTGAACCATTTTTCTGCTTGGAGGAAGGTGCTTTGCAGTGCGCTTTGGAGTAGGAATGGGTCCGAATGTGATGCTATGATCACTGCATCATCTGCATAAAGAAGTATTTTGTTGGAGCAGGAGCTTGGGAGGGTATTTAGGAAGAGACTGAAAAGGGTGGGTCCAAGGATGGAGCCTTGCGGGACCCCTGAGCGTACCGGTAGGTTGGTGGACAAGGTCCTATTTAGCTTAACTCTTTGGGATCTGTTGTGTAGGTAGCTTGAACACCAGTTCAGAGGGCCAGATGAGAATCCTAGTTGGCTAAGAGAGTTTAACAGCAGGGGGTGACACACAGTGTCAAAGGCCTTGGATAGGTCGATGAATACTGCCCCTGCAAGTTGCCCATCATCAAGTGCAGAGTGTATATGGTGGGAGAATTCCAGAAGGGCAGTGGATGTGCTGTGGCCCGGATGAAACCCATGTTGCTCAGGACATAGGATGTCATATTTAGATAGGTATTCTATGAGCTGTGTGGATACTATTTTTTCCAAGGCTTTGGAGAGGGGGGAAGGATGGAGATGGACTTGTAGTTATTTGGTAGTGTTTGGTCCCCAGACTTATGGATGGGGGTGACTTCAGCCTGTTTCCATGCTTCCGGGAATTGGCCAAGGCATAGGGATCTGTTAATGACATTCGTGAGGGGGATTAGCATGGCATCCAGCATGAGGCGGAGTATCCTGGAGTCAAGAGGGTCATTACTTGGGTTGTGCGAGGCGAGTGCTTTTAGTAGGAAAGGTTTGGCATCATGGGGTGAGATTGTTCGGAAGTGGAATAGAGGCCGAGAGGTGGGAGTGTGGGTGGGCATGGGGATGGGGTCAAAGAATTGGGCAAGGAGAACTGCACTTAGGTCCGAGAAAGTTTTGTTAAGGCAGTCTGCAATACATGTTTGGTCTGTCGAGACTGCCCCATTTATAACAATCTGAGATGGAGTAGGGGAGCGGGTTTTGCCGTTCAGTTCTTTTATATTGTCCCAGAAGGCTCGGGCAGAGCCCCAGGAGGATGTCAAAGCAGCCTGTTAGTGTCTAGCTTTTGCTTGTTTGATGGCCCAGGTGCATTGGTTGCGGGCTGCCCTATAGGCTTGCCTGTCCTCTACTCTACCAGAGTCATTTGCTATGTGCCAAAGATTGTCCCTCTGTTTTAGATGCTGGATCAGTGCAGAGGGATATCCATGCAGCAGCCTTTTTTTTTGGTCTAGATGTGGTGATGGGAGCAAATAGGTCACAGGCATTGCTGAAGGCCCTAGTGAGATAGGTTAGGGCAGTATTTATGTCAGATGCAAGGGTGATTGGAGTGCAGTCGACTTGTGTGAGGTGACGCTTGAGGTTGTCAAGGCCCCTGGGGAGAAATCTACATCGAGCAGTGCTGCAGTACTCAGGGCTGAGTGTGTGGGAGGACCAGAAGCAGAGGACAGGGGAGTGATCGCTAAGTGAGTCCGCTAGGACTTTTACAGATTCCAACTTTGTGTGGCCGATTAGAGAGAACTATGTCTAGGAGGGAGCTAGTTCCCTTCGCTCGATAAAGTCTGGTGGGCTGGGTGACCAGTTGAGACAGGTCAAGGGCTGCAAGCTCGTCCTTTATATTATCAGATGAGGGGCTGAGCCAGTTGGTGTTTAGGTCTCCCAGGATTAGTTGTTCAGCCTTTTGAGGTAAGGTGGATAGATAGTCTATGAGGGAGTTGATTGCTATATTTTTCGTATGCGGGGGTATGTAGGCCGTGGTCAGGTATAGGGGGCCACGACCAGGGTGTGGGGTGATTTTTAGAGTAATGGCTTGTGTCCCATGGTTGAACTCAGGGATTGGGAGTGCATGGCCTAGAGCGGAGTCGCAAGAAGATTGCTACCCTCCACGCTTGCCCATCCGATCAGCCCTGAACAGGGAGAAACCTGGGAGGGAGACAACTGAGTCGGGTGTAAGCTGGGAGAGCCAGGTTCCACTAGCATAAGAATGTCAGGGAATATTGTAACCAGCACTGGAGTGCTACGGTTTTCTTGGGGAGACTACATATGTTCATAAATGCAATGCGGAGACCTTTGCCAGGGGTGGGCCCAGGCGGGGCAGAATTGCCCGGCCCAGGCTGTGAGTGCACATTTCCTAAGAGCAGGAGAAGTAGGGCAATTAGATGCCTCATAGGGCAGCGGTTGCTGTAGGTGGGACGCTTTTGCAGTTGCCATGGCCTTAGATGTGTGGTGCACAGGATGGGGAGTGAGATTAGTGCTGGTGAAGCTAGAGAGGAGAGTGACCATCGGTGATAGAGTTCATGGTACAGAGGGTTGTGTATTGGCAGTGGGTGGGTGGGTGCAGTGTGGTAGTCCAGTGGTCAGGATAGATTAGGGGAGATGGGCTGATAGGTGGATGGGCTGTGAGTTGTGTGGTAAACGGGGTACTGTGTGTGGAGGGGCTAAGGGTCGGGCAGGGGCACGTCCGTGGATGATATAAAGGGATCCAAGGTGGACGGTGGGTGCTGTGGCAAGAAGAGTGCCAGCATAGCAAGGATCATGGTTATGTGTGATTTTACAGCAGAGAGCATTGGTTTAGAGTGCAGGCTCCCTCTAGTGCTAGAGAGATATAACCTGCAAACGGAAAAGTTGGCTGATTGGTTCTGGCACCCCATGTGATTATAGCTATATAAAGGAGTGCCGCCCAAGAGTGGTGGTCAGCATCAGAGAGCGGTGGGGGGGTGGGGAGTCAACGATGAGCGTCGTGGGCCAACCCTAGGCTAGCTCCACAGGGACCAACGGTCGCGACTGCAACAGGGAGTTTTTTTTTTTTTTTTACCTAGGTAGCAGCTTCGGGGCTTGTCTGTGGCAGGGAGGGCTTCAGCGAGCAGCCCTCGTGACCTCCAGCTCCTCAGGGGAGGGGGGGGTATGATCTGCAGGAGAGGGAGAGAGAGCGCAGGTTAAATAGGCAGGTAGGGGGAGATCAGATTAGCATTGGAGGGCGGGCAGGCTTGGGGAAGAGGTACTGAACAGTGATTAGCTTAGGGCTCAGCTGTGGTACAATTTACTAAATAACAGCCCTTGGGCAGGTTAAATCAGGCTCACGCTGTTTTACAGACTCAATTCCTGCATACATCCCACACATACAGTCTCTACTTTATAAAAATTCTACACCTGGTTAGGCAGTATTAAAACAGTTTCTGTTCCCACTAAGCACCAAGAGAGATCACTATTCGGTTCCCTTTTGCTTCCCGAGCAGTGTTACAAGCAAGAAAAAGGTGCCAGAAGCAGGATTCAAACTGTCCAAACCTAGGCTAGCTCCACAGGGACCAACGGTCGTGACTGCAGCAGGGAGGTTTTTTTTTTTACCTAGGCAGCAGCTTCGGGGCTTGTCTGTGGCAGGGAGGGCTTCAGCGAGCAGCCCTCGTGACCTCCGGCTCCTCGGGGGAGAGGGGTACAATCTAGGCAGCAGCTTCGGGGCTTGTCTGTGGCAGGGAGGGCTTCAGCAAGCAGCCCTTGCAACCTCTGGCTCCTCGGGGGAGGGGGGTATGATCAAGGGAGCTTACAGCAGATCCGGGCGAGCCCTCCCCAAACTACCAGGCAGGTTGTGGCCTGCTCGGTTCCGCTCTGTCAACCTCCCCTTCAGTAACCGTCACGGGTGGGTCGGCGGGTCCCGTCCCTCCTCTCCATATATCGATACTGCAGGTTCTGCACAAAGGCACCACGGTGCCCTTATACCGACCTCGGGCCACACACAAACCGCCGCAGCAACTGTCAGCGAATACGTGGTAAGATAGCATTTGATCTCACATTGAGATTATATGATACAGAGAGAATAATTGCTCATACTCTAAAGTTGAGCTTGTAAAGCTAGATATTATATTGAAACTGCTGTTTGAATACAACTTTTTTTCTAATTAAATATAGAGTTGCCCAGAAGAAACATAATTGGTATGCGAAACGTTGGGGCTTGGATACGAATAATAAAAGAAAAACAAGAAATTATTTTCTGAGTGTATGGGCATTTTTTTGCCTGAGCAGACCGAACAAACCTTTGCTTGGACATTACTTTACCTAAACCAGGCCAGCTCCACAAATTAACACATTTAAGAAGGTAGAGAAATATGACTGGCGATTTCCCTTGGGTACCCACACCATTCTTCCAGTGCAGTGTCATAATACACCACCTTCTTAGCCCCCATGCTTTCCCATGTAGTGTCACAATACACCACCTTCTTATCCACCAAGCTTTCCCAAGCGGTGTCACAGTAATCACCTTCTTATCCCCCATGCTTTCCAGTGCAGTTCCACAATACATCACCTTCTTATCCACCATGCATTCCAGTGCAGTGTCGCAATACACCTTCTTATCCCCCATGCTTTACAGTACAATGTCACAATACACCACCTTCATATCCCCCATGCTTTACAGTACAATGTCACAATACACCACCTTCATATCCCCCATGCTTTCCCATGTAGTGTCACAATGCATCACCTTCTTATCCCCCATGCTGTCCCGTGCAGTGCCACAATGTGCCACCTTCTTATCCCCCATGCTTTCCGATGTAGTGTCACAGTACACCACCTTCTTATCCCCCATGCTTTCCCAAGCAGTGGCACACTAATTATCTTCTCATCAACCATGCTTTCCAGTGCAGCATCACAACACACCACCTTCTTATCCCCATGCTTTCCAGTGCAGTCACAGTACACTACCTTCTTATTCCCAATGCTTTCCAGTGTAGTGTCACAATACACCACCTTCTTATCCCATATGCTTTCCTGTGTAATGTCACAGTACACCACCTTCTTATTCTTCCGATTCTTTATGCTATGTATAATTTACTCTGTAAAACACCAATGTCTCATGCTCTTTATAATGTATGTACGCACCTGTATTGTTCCACCCTGTCTCGCCGCACTACTTGTTGTCTCCCCTCCCTGTGACGAGGTGCCTTTGTAAATGAGTCTGTGACTCAAAGGTTGTAAATCTGATTGATGAACTAAATAAATAAATAAAAATAAAATCATCATACTTTCACAGGCAGTATCACAATAATCACTGTCTTATCCTCATGCTTGCCCATGCTGTCAGAATACAAAACATTCTTATCCCCATGCTTCCTAGTGCAGTGTCACAATACACCACCTTCTTATCCCCATGCTTTCCAGTGCAGTGTCACAATACACCACCTTCTTATCCCCATGCTTTCCAGTGCAGTATCAAAATACACCACCTTCTTATCCCCCTTGCTTTCTCGTGTAATGTCCTAATATAGCACCTTCTTTTCTCCTATGCTTTCCTATTCAGTGTCACTATATACTATCTTCTTATCCCCTGTGCTTTCCTGTGCAGTGTGCCAATACACCACCTTCTTATACCCCTTGCTTTCCCATCCAGTGTCACAATACACCACCTTCTTATTCCCAAGCTTTCCCATGCAGTGTCACAATACGTCACCTTCTTATCCCCATGATTTCCTGTGTAGTGTCACAATACACCACCTTTTTATTCCCACGCTTTCCCGTGCAGTCCACAATACACCACCTTCTTATCCCCCATGCTTTCCAGTGCAGTGTCACGATAATCACCTTTTTATCTCCCAGACTTTTCCATGCAGTGTCACAATAATCACCTTCTTATCCACCTTGCTTTCCCATGTAGTCTTACAATACACCACCTTCTTATTCTCTGTGGTTTCCTGTGCAGTGTCATAATAACTACCTTCTTATCCCCATGCTTTCCCATACAGTGTCACAATACACCACATTCTTATCCCCCATGTTTTCCCATGCAGTGTCACAATACACCACCTTCTTATCCTCCATGCTTTTCCCATGTAGTGTCACAGTACATCATCTTCTTATCCCCAGTACAGTGTCAAAATACACCACCTTCTTATCCTCCATGCTTTCCAGTGCAGTGTCACAATACACCACCTTCTTATCCCTGATGCTTTCCCATGTAATGTCACAATATACTATCTTCCTATCCCCTATGCTTTCCCATGCAGTGTGCCAATACACCACCTTCTTATCCCCCATGTTTTCCCATGCAGTGTCACAATACACCACCTTCTTATCCTCCATGCTTTTCCCATGTGGTGTCACAGTACACTATCTTCTTATCCCCAGTACAGTGTCACAATACACCACCTTCTTATCCGCCATGCTTTCCAGTGCAGTGTCACAATACATCACCTTCTTATCCCTGATGCTTTCCCATGCAGTGTCACAGTACACCACCTTCTTACCCCCATGCTTTCCCCTGCAGTGTCACAATAATCACATTCTTATCCACCATGCTTTCCCATCACGTTCTTATTCTCTATGGTTTCCTGTGCAGTGTCATAATAACTACTTTATTATCCCCCATGCTTTCCCATGCAGTGTCACAATACGCCACCTTCTTATCCCCCATGTTTTCCCATGCAGTGTCACAATACACCAACTTCTTATCCTCCATGCTTTTCCCATGTAGTGTCACAGTACACCATCTTCTTATCCCCAGTGTAGTGTCAAAATACACCATCTTCTTATCGCCCTTGCTTTCCTGTGTAATGCCCTAATACAGCATCTTCTTTTCCCCTATGCTTTCCCATTCAGTGTCACAATTACTATCTTCCTTTCCCCTATGCTTTCCCATGCAGTGTGTCAATACACCACCTTCTTATCCCCATGATTTCCTGTAGTGTCACAATACACCACCTTCTTATCCTCATGCTTTCCCATGCAGTCACAATACATCACCTTCTTATCCTCCATGCTTTCCCATGCAGTGTCACAGTACACCACCTTCTTATCTGTCATGCTTTCCCAAGCAGTGCTACAATAATCACCTTCTTATCCCCCATGCTTTCCCATGCAGTGTCAAAATAATCATCTTCTTATCCCCACACCTTCCCATGCTATATCACAATACACCATCTTCTTATCCCCCATGCTTTCCAGTGCAGTGTCACAATATACCACCTTCTTATCCCTCATGCTTTCCCATGCAGTGTTACAATAATCAACTTTTTATCCCCACTACTTTCCCATGCAGTCACAATAATGACCTTCTTATCCACCATGCTTTCCCATGTAGTGTTACAATACACCACCTTCTCATCCCCTCTGGTTTTCTGTGCAGTGTCACAATAACTACAGTACATTCTTATCCCCCATGCTTTGCCATGCAGTGTCAGAATACACCTCCTTCCTATACTCCATGCTTAACCATGTATTCGAACATATGAAATTGCCACTAGAAACAGGCCTCATGGTCTAATCGAGTCTGCTTGAGTGTGCAGCTAGCACCTCATCTCACAGCTGCCCCTCCCGCCCCTCTCTTCCTAGTATCCCTTCCCCTTCCCCTTTCCCTATCCCAACCCCTCTTGAAACAGCCCACCATCTTACAGGACACTATCTCATCTGGTAAGGTGTTCCATTTGTTCACCACTCTTTTAGTGAAAAAATGTCTCCTCATCTACCTCCTGAATCTTCCCCTACCTCCTGAATTTTCCCCATTCCAATCTCAGTCCATAACCTCTCGTGTCCCTCTCCTTTCTCATCTGGAAAATCCCTTCTGTGTTGATCTTGTTTATCCCCTTTAGATGTTGGTCTTGTTTATCCCTATAGATACTTAAAGGTCTCGATCATATCCCCCCAAACCCTTCTCTCCTCCAGTGAATACATATTCAAATCTCCCAGCCTGTCCTGGTAGGGCTTGCTCTCCAATCCCTGGATCATCTTTGTGGCTCTTTGCTGCAACCCCTCCAACAATCTGATGCCCTTCTTCAGGAATGAGTACCAGTACTGCATGCAGTACTCCAGGTGGGGCCTGACCAATGACCTATACAGGAGCAAAATAACCTCCCTCCTTCTGGAAGAGATTCCTCTTGCAATACACCCTAGCATTTTGTTGGCCTTTTTTGCCACCTTCCTGCACTGAACAGAGTTGTTCATGCTCCCCGTAATGATCACTCTTAGGTCCTTCTCCTCTGTGGAGCTCCCCAACTGTACCCCATTCAAGATATAATCCCTTCGCTGGTTCCTGGCTCCGAAGTGCAGAACCTTGCACTTCTTGGCATTGAACCCCAACTGTCATGTTTTTACTCACTCCTGCAGCTTAGTCAGGTCCTCCTGCAACCCCTTCCACCCCTCCGCATCATCAACCACAGCTCCCATCTAGGTATCGTCTACAAACAGATTGATCTTGCTCCGGATCCAATATGAGAGATCTGCAATAAAAATCCCAAACAACACCAGAACCAATCCCTGTGCTACCCCACTCATCACCACTCTCAGTGACAAGAGGTCCCCCCACACCACCCTTTCCTGCCTTCCCTTTAGCCAGTTTGTGATCCATTACACCATTTTTGGTCCTGCCCCCACATGTTCCAGTCCCCCCCCCCAACCTGCCATGCAGCATTGAACCAAAGGCCTTGCTGAAGCCTAAATATAGGACATCCATTGCATGGCCCTTGTCCTTGCAGTGTCACAATACACCACCATCTTATCTACCATGGTTTCCCATGTTGTATTACAGTACACCACCTCCTTATCCTCAGTGCAGTGTCAAAATTCAATTCAATTCAATTTTATTTTTATACATTTTTATTTTTATTTTATTAAATACATCACCTTCCTATCTTCCTTGCTTTCCCACGTAATGTCATAACACAGCACCTTCTTTTCCCCTATGCTTTCCCATTCAGTGTCACAATATATCATCTTCTTATCCCCATGCTTTTCCATGCCATGTCCCAATACACCACCTTTTTATCCTCCATGCTTTCCCATGCAGTGTTACAATACACCACCTTCTTATCCCCATGCTTCCCCATGCAGTGTCACAATACACTGCCTTTTTATCCCCCGTGCTTTCCTGTGCAGTGTCAAAATACACCACCTTCTTATCCCCCATGCTGTCCCATGCAGTGTCACAATACACAACCTTCTTATCACCCATGCTTTTCTGTGCAGTGTCAAAATACTCCACCCTCTTATCCCCCTTGCTTTCCTGTGCAGTGTCACAGTATACCACCTTCTGGGGGGAGGGGCATGGCTAACCAACTACCAAGATGGCAGCTTGATTTGTCTTGGCTGCACTTTGCCAATTTTATCATTTATAATCCAGTAGCAGGGTGCCCTTTTGCAAGTTAACTCTGGCAATATCGAAGAGAGGTATGGATTTTCACCTGATTTATACTAATTTGGTGCACGCTGATTGTTGGGCTTCTGGAACACTGACAGTTTGTCTTTGAGCCTTGCCTTGTAGCAACCAGTGCCACGGAGGACAGATCCCCTTCCCTTAAAATGGACATAACCCCCGATGTGATGGACATGCAGCAAGTCATACAAATGTTAACACAAATTCTAAGGAACACAGCCGATCTCAAGCAAACTGAAACAGATACAAAAAAAGAACTAGTTAATCTTGGTAACAGAGTCTCTAATGCCAAGCACCAGGTCACCAGCCTAGAAGAGTCCTCTACCTGTACACAGGCTCTTCTCCGGGAACAGTGATCCAACATAACCTACTTTCTTGAGAAAATTGATAGTGTACCATGATATGAGCATGTTTTTTTGAGCAGCTCAATAAAACCGCTTGTAGGAAGAGCGACTGCTGCACAGTAGTGAGGAGTAGGTTAGAGCGAGTGTAGCAGTTTGATGCACTCACTACACCTGCAGGAAGAAGATCAGTGGTAAAGTCTGGCCAAATCCTGTTGAGCTGACTGTTTGGCATAGTGGCTAGAGCCACCACCAATGGAAGTCGAGGACCAGAGTTTGGGTCCTGGTGCAGGACAGAATTCTTTTTGTCCTGGGTTATTCTTTTCTTCAACTCCACCCCACCCCCTGGAGTTAGTAATCTTGGGGTTGGGGGCACGGGGACTGCCCCTGCAAAGGGGGTAGGTGTAGCCCCCCACATAAAATGTTATTTTCTTTTGTTGTTGTAGGAAAATGTAGCGACCGTTGCTGTTTGCGATGGTCGTGCTGATGTCCATCATGGTTTTGATGTTGGGCACTTATTGCGGTGCCGTTGTGGGCCAGCGAGATTCAGTACTCACCTTTATCATGTTAAACCAAATTGACAACCTGGAGAACAAGTCTAGAAGGAACAACATGAGACTAGTGGGATTCTCAGAGGGTTTGAACTACTGGACATGGTTAGATTTTTACAAATGAGAATACCAGTGCACCTGAATGCCCCAGACTGCCTGCCCATCGAAACAGAGTGGGCACACCTCAGCCTGGCTCTGAGGCCCTGACCATGCCAACCTCTGAGCCCAACCATTGTAAAGCTGCTTCGATTCCTGGTCCAGGACAATATCCTCTGCTTAGCTAGGGAATGTGGCCCATTCACACCCCAATTAAGACAAAAAAATCACTTAGAGCTACTACCAGAAGGGAATCAGTCAGCTCCACTTAGGGGGGATTATAGTCCTGTCAAGGGGGTGAAGACTGCAGCAACCTCATCAAACTCAACAAACAGCAGCAGACCTCAGCAGAACAGTCAAGGAACCATCAAGGGGGTAAAGAGTGCAGCAGCCTCAACAACCAGCAGCAGCAGACCTCAGCAGGCCAGTCAAGGAACCAAAAAGATCCTGGGAGTCAGTGACTCCATGATCAGAGGAATGGAATCTAGTATGCACAAGTACTCACAGAAGAGGGTGACAGTCAGATGCCTTCCCAGTACCTCAGCAATAAAAGACTGCAAGCACATCTGGAGAATTGCAGACAAGGAGGATGGAGACATGGGAATACTGGTACACATTGGAACATACGATCTGGCTGACCAAATGGTGGAGGATGCAAAATGTGGCATCGAGAAGCTGGGAGATAGGCTTTCAACAACTGCAACCACAGTAGCCTTCTCAGAAGTCTTGCCTGTATGGGGTAAAGATGGCAGCATGGAAAGAATCAGACTGGAGGAAACAGACAAATTCAACAACTGGCTGATAAGCTGGTGCCAGACAAGAGGCTTCTATTTTATCAGATCCTGGGGGAATTTCTGGGATAGATCACTCTTCAAACGGGACAGTCTTCATCTCACACAACAGGAAACAAGAGCACTGGCTCAGAAGATGGAAGTATATTTGGACCATTTAAACTAATCAGAGGGAGGCTAAGGCATGGAAACAGGTAGTGTGCCTTGCCAAACCCTCCGCCAACAGGAAAACTGAGATCAAACATAAGTGCACCGATCACATTAGGACAATGAAAGCATACAGTACAACAAAGGGCCAGCATCAAAAAATTACACAAGAAACAACCAGCAGGAAAAGGAGAAACAAAATCACCCAAGAAGAATCATGATGCTAGCTCATGGTGAGGAGTCTGCCTCAATGCTAGGAGCCTGGGCAATACGATCAGTGACCTCCAAGCTCTAGTGGCAGGCACAAAGGTTGATCTGGTAGCTATTCTCAAAAGCTGGGTCACAGACAACAATTTTTTATTTATTTATTGAGATCTTGGATAGTACCTTTGAGCACAAGCTCATTAAATAGGTTCTGCATCTAGACAAAAAAGTTATAAGAAACATAAAACATAAGTAAATTACAACACAATTGTGCTGGAATAACAAGTAGAGCAAGCACAGTATGTACAAGGTCATTGGCTGATCACACTAGCCAGAGTCCATTAAGTTACAGTAGGTAGGCATTTATACAAAGGCTGTGTTAGTAGCCGGAGTCAAATACACTAAATTAGGTATTGTTACAAGGTTACAGGAAGAGAGGAAGAGAGAGGAGGAGAGGAGAGGAGTGAGGAGAAGAGAAGAGAGGAGAGGCAGTACCTGGGAGGACAGATGACAGCTGAAAGTATGGGGGAAGGAGTGAGGGAGAGACAGGAAACAGAATCGAGGTGGAAGCTGGGGTGGAGTAGAGGTTATAGGGCAACTGGAGGGAAGGGGAGGGTGAGGGTGAGCAGAGAATGGATGTGGGTAGGTGGAAGTGGAAGAGGATGGGTACGAGGGTGGTGGGGAGGATGGAGTGTGAAGGGAATTGAGAGCAGAGGTGAGATGATAAGAGGGGGGGCACAAGAATAGAAGGCACTGCAGAAGTGGGTTAGTGTAAGGTCAGGGGAAGTATGGAGATCATGCGTAAGACGTTATTGGAAGCAGGTACAGCTGGCATGCTCTATTAGGTGTTGTCTGAGCAGTCTTTTGAAGGGATCAATCGAGCTTAGCAAGGCTGTAGAGAGTTTAGCCACCCAGGGGCATGGAAAGCGAAGGACCTTTGACCTAAGGAGGTGTGACAGTGGGGAATTTTAAATAGGTGACAGTCTGAGCTTCAAGTGTTGTGAAGGTTAGTATTGGGGGAGAGAAGATTCTGAACCCCTACGGGAGCCAGACCAAGACTAGCTTTTCTCGCTAGTAAGCAGGATTGGTAGAGAAGTTTATCAGAGAACTGAAGCCAGTTAGCCTGGGCATACAAGTCACATGTGTGTGTCATGTGTGTGACTCCTGTGGTAAGTCGGCAGGCTTTGTTTAAAGCAACATAATATGGCGTAGGGCAGTTTCTGTGGCCGAACCATATATTACCAGCCCGTAGTCAATTAGGGTCACAAGAGAACCTTGCACTGTTAATTTGAGGGCCTCAGGGGTGAGGCTATGCTTGTGCCTGTGCAACAGACCAATGCATGTATTAACAGCCTTAGTGACTATGTCGATGTGGAGGTCGAAAGTTGTTGTGCTGTCCAGCATGATCCCCAGGTATTTGAAATTCTATATAAGCTCCAGGGGAGAACCCACCTTGTTGCTGATCAGAAGAAGGTGGGCTCTGTTCTGATTTTGAGTAGTGGAGAACAACATAGTTTTAGACGTTGTATAGTTCATCACCAGTTCCTGATCTTTAAACCATCTTTCCGCCACTGAAAAGTTGGTCTGGAGTTTGCCTTCGAGAGTGAAGGAGTTAGAGTCGCTGGTGAACAGTATGGCATTGCCTGCATAAAGGAGTAGATGACAGTTACAGGCAGAGGAGAGTTGGTTAAGAAAGAGGCTGAACAACAGCAGGCCCAGAATGGACCCTTGAGGTACACCTGAGCAGCCTTGATGGCTATCAGATAAGGTATTAGCAAGCTTGACCTGTTGAGACCTCTCCAACAGGTAGCTGGAGAACCAAGTTACAGTGTCAGGGGAGAGACCAATGCTATCGAGCTATTTGATCAGAAGAGCATGATTGACAGTGTCAAACGTTTTCAATAAGTCGATGAAAGCTGCACCAACTAGGAGACCTCGGTCAAGAGAGTAGTTTATATAGCCCATAAGTTCAAGCAGCACAGTTGTGGTGCTGTGGTGCTTTCTAAAGCCATGTTGCTCAGGACATTGCAGCTGGTGCTTTTCAAGGTATTCGACAAGCTGGTCCACAACTATTCTCTTGAGGGCTTTCGGGAGTGGCAGTAAGATAGAGATTGGGTGATAGTTTCCAGTAAGTGTCTGGTCACCACTCTTGAAAACTGGCATGACTATTGCAGACTTCCACTTTACTGGGAACTGCGAGTCCCTGAGAGAAGTGTTGAGTGTGTGTCAGTGGGGTCAGAATTTTGTCCAAGGACAGTGCTATGAATTTCAGGTCCAGTGTATCACTGCTGAATCTAGTTTTGCACAGAACCTTTAGGTGGTATTTTCAAGCTTCCCTGGTTGTGATTGTTTTGAAGTAAAATGGAGGATGGGAGGGGGTTGTGAAACTATTTATTTGAGCGTCAGAAGAGCTGGGTGGGTTGAAGAAGTCAGGGGGAGTACCCCACTCAGGTCCGTGAAGGCATTATTGAATGAGTTGGCAATTATTCTGGGATCAAGAGTGGGAGTGCCTTCTATGTTAAGCATAGTGGGGACAGATCTGCAGTCTTTATCAATTATCTCCTTTAGGTTGTTCCAAAACTTTCTGCCATCACGCCAGGTTTTGGTGAGGGCTTCCTTTTAGTATTGATTTTTAGCAGCCCGTATAGCCTGAGTGCAATCATTACGTGTTTTCTTATAGTTTTACAGGTCTGCCTGCTTGCTAGAAGCACGTGCCCTCAGCCATAGGCAGTCCCTTGAATTCAGCAAGTCAAGTAGACCAGGGGAGAACCAGGGATTGCAGTAGCCCTTGACTTTCCTAGTTTTCATAGGGCATGCCAATCACAGATTTCATTAAAGTGGTGAATGAAGTAATCTAGGGCAGTGTCAAAATTGTGTGTATTATAGACTGGAGACCAGTTGTGGTGATAGAAATCCACCTTTAATGCTTCTAGGTGTCCCCGTATGAGAATCTGTTGGTAATTATTCTCACTCGGGGCTTGGTGTAATTATTGGACCATTTGAACATGACAGGAGAGTGATCGCTAAGAGCATCTGGGAAGATAGTGATCCCCGATAAGTGACTGGGGCAGTTAGACAGTACCCAGTCAAGTAAGGTACTGTGCCAGTGGATTAGTTGACCCTAGTAGGAGTGGTGACCAGCTGCGAGAGGTGAGTAGCTATGAGAGCATCTTTAAAGACCTCAGCATCAGGGGAGAGCCAGTTGATGTTAAAGTCCCCGAGAAGTATAGTTTCATTGTTTGGGCTCATTGAATCTAGGCACTCCATTAGTCCATCAAAGCCAGAAGCCTTATGCTTTGGAGGAATATAGACTGAAGTGACAGTGAGGGTTTTATTATGAGAGCCAAGGAGCACTTTTAAGGCAAGTGCTTGTATTTGGTCACCCAAGGTAGGCAGTGGCAGGACTAGTCCTTGGAGATTGTCTCTAAGGTAGATAGCACACCCTCCACTGTGCTTTGTTAAGCGATCTTTTCTATAGACCATGTAGCCTGGGAGTGAGACACAGGCATCTTCTATGTTGGGTGAGAGCCATGTCTCGACCACTGAAAGTATGTCCAGGTTGTGCTGCTGGATCCAAACATTAAGGATGTCGAGTTTATGGAAGAGGCTACAGATATTTATTGATGCAATCGTGAGAGACCCTGTCCTGCTTGGTGATGTGGTGCCTGGCTGGGGGCCAGGGTTAGGATGGATATTCCCAGAAAGCAGCGGGAGCAACAGTGTAAGCCTGCAGAGGTACTATCTTAATTGTTTGAGGCTATGTTTTGATTTCCTTCCCCTGAGGTAGGTAGGAGGAGGTGTTTTTACTTAAAGGGAAGAGGTGAGGAAAGAGTGCCAGTGGAGGCAGCCAGCGGGGGCATACCTACTAGTGTTACAGTTAGGATACAGAGGCTGGAGCCATTGAGAGTGAGGAGAATTATTATTATGTGTGGAGGTAGTAGAACTATAAGTGTGGAGGTAGCAATATACCATGAATGGAGGTCCGAGGGAGGTCTCACAGGCAAGAGGGAGTTCAGATGGAGGAAGGGGCATTAGTAGCAGCAACCATCTGGCAAGTGTCACAACTGGAGAGGACATTCTAGGGTTTGAGCTAGTTAATCTATATTTATATATACATATATATATATATATATACACACATACACACACACACATATATATTTATACAATAGGGGTGAAGGATAAATGAGTGTGATAAAAATATGTATCTTCACCAGAGTGAGATAAATTTAAGGGCTGACATTTATCTCATGGCTCAGAGTGTGATAAATGTAAGAACTGACATTTATCTCATGGCTCAGAGTGAGATGACTCACTGCTGCCTGCAGCTAATTTAATTACCATGGCAAAACATCCTCACCTGCTTCCCACACTCTCTCACTCCCAGCCCATTACTGTGATACTCTTAGTTGACTGCAGCCAAAATTCTAAAGCACACAACTTCACAAAACAGTTTCTTTCTCACTGCTGCCTGAGGATAACTTACTTAGCATTGCAAAACACACTCAGCTTTTCCCACAGAGTTTGTAACACTGCCAGCCCATTCAGAAAATGTCACACACAGAAACAGCAAACACAGAAAAAGCAACCGAACACAACAAATCATTACAATACTTCTGAAACTCGTACCCCTGTTGTATAAATCAAACACATGATGTGCAGATCGTGTGTTATAGAAAATATCTTCACTCTTGCATCGTGAGCTCTGGATACTCACTCATGCCTTTGGCACTGTGAGTATCCAGAGAGACTCTGCAGAGTGGAAGATATTTTCCATATCACACTCCTGACCATCATGTATCCTATATACAGTATGTATATATATATATATATATATATATATATATATAGGATAAGTATGGTCTTTGGTTAATAACTACACTGTAAACATTGAGAGGTTGCCATGACATCATTCTAAACCGAGACTAAGCTCGAGAGGTTTTCAGATGTCATGGCAACCTCGAGAAGTGTTTTCAGCGTAGTTGTTAACCAAAGACAATACATTATATTTTATAGTGTATGGGCTACCAAGATAGTGTAATCGCAGATTGAATTACTTTACTGAGTTACTTTACAGAACATTGATTGTTGTGAGCATTCTGTTTTGTTAGAACATTGATTGTTGTGAGCATTCCATCTTGTTATACCATTGATATGACATACTCAAGAAGGGTTAACAACAGAATGGTGTCATGACAATGGCATAACAAGGTTGTAATCTGCTTAATTTCAGTTAATAATAAGGCTTCATACATTATATATATATATATATATATATATATATATATATATATATATATATATATATAAATACAAAATCACACATGCCCACACAATGCAAAGCATCATGGGCTGCATATGCAAATCACCACAGAATGTTATACTGGTTCAACTTTAAGCAGAATTGCATGGTGCCGAAAGGCCTCTCACACAGTTTGCAAAGGGTGCTAACAGATGACATAGACACGTGTTTCATCCTACCAGGACTCATCAGTATGCCTCATCTGTTTGACACCCCAGTGGAATGAACCAGGTACCCTAAGATGGTCTGTCTGGGTTATGTTGTGGTGAACACATTAAAATAAAAAACTATTTAAAAGACAAAGAACCTCTGTGCGCAAACACTGAGGCAAGGGTTACCCCAAAGGGCATTTGGCTGGGAAGCCAAGTTTCAAGAAAATACAAAATTACACATGCCCACACAATGCAAAGCATCATGGGCTGCATATGCAAATCACCACAGAATGTTATACTGGTTCAACTTTAAGCAGAATTGCATGGTGCCGAAAGGCCTCTCACACAGTTTGCAAAGGGTGCTAACAGATGATATAGACACGTGTTTCATCCTACCAGGACTCATCAGTATGCCTCGTCTGTTTGACACCCCAGTGGAATGAACCAGGTACCCTAAGACGGTCTGTCTGGGTTATGTTGTGGTGAACCCATTAAAATAAAAATCTATTTAAAAGACAAAGAACCTCTATGCGCAAACACTGAGGCAAGGGTTTACCCCAAAGGGCATTTGGCTTGGAAGCCAAGTTTCAAGAAAATACAAAATCACACACACCACAACATAACCCAGACAGACCGTCTTAGGGTACCTGGTTCATTCCACTGGGGTGTCAAACAGACGAGGCATACTGATGAGTCCTGGTAGGACGAAACATGTGTCTATGTCATCTGTTAGCATCCTTTGCAAACTGTGTGAGAGATCTTTCCGCACCATGCAATTCTGCTTAAAGTTGAACCAGTATTACATTCTGTGGTGATTTGCATATGCAGCCCATGATGCTTTGCATTGCGTGGGCATGTGTGATTTTGTATTTTCTTGAAACTTGACTTCCCAGCCAAATGCTCTTTGGGGTAACCTTTACCTCAGTGTTTGCGCACAGAGGTTCTTTGTCTTTATATATATATATATATATATATATATATATATATATATATATATAAAATGGGTAGGGAAATTGCTGTTCATTTATTGGACCTTGAGCACCACATGGTCATACGTATATCAAGAGTGCGACCGCACACCTGCAATTTTACTCCCTCCAAAAAACAATTTTGATATTTTATGATAGATAATATTTGAGAGGTCACGCCTGATATATGCACGCCTTTGGGCGATACACTCGCCTGCGGCCTCAGACGCTCAACGCACACCAAGGCATGCGATATCAGAGCGTGACTGCACACCTCAGAGTGGTTTATCTATTATATATATATATATATATATATATATATATATATTAGGAGAGCACAGTAGTACTACCATAGTTAGGGTTGAGTAGCACTTTTAAGGTTAAAGGGTCAAATTTTGCACCTTAATAACTTTGCCACCATTCAATGGATTTGCCTGAAATTTGGTATGCTCAATTGGGCATGGGAGATCTTGGGATCTGCCAAGATTTGTACCAGTCAGATATACAGCTGCGGAGTTATTAAGCGACAACCAATTGCACAATTACGCTTTTTTGCGATTTCTTTGCTCTCACCTATAGGTTGCACAGTTTGCGCGACCGGTCCGAAAACTTCAGGAAAAATGCAGCCGGCCTCCCCGATGTGCCTTTTGAAGATTTCGTGAAAAAAATATTGAATGGTTCAAAGATTATTCAAAAAACATGTTCCCGTTATAAGTCAATGGGAAAAGTTAACAAAATATTCAACACTTTCGCAAATGCACTTTTTAGTGTTGCAAATGGCCCTAGTAGTGTCGCAAATCCACCATTTTTTTTTCAGTTGGTGATCAGAAAAATGCTTGCCATTTAAATTTGAGACCCTCTAGGGATACACTTCTTTTTGTGTTCACCTAGTTGGACCCTGAGGATGCTAACCATGTCTTTATTTTGGGTTAAAACACTCCAGAAATATGTTTTTCAAATTTCTGGAACCAGTAGTGTCGCAGGCACAATACTTTCACGCAAATTGCCACACTACTTTTTCAGACTTGGACAAAATGACAGGAATTCTTTGCCACCCTGTTGAGAAAGAACAGTTTGGTATTGTGAGCTGCAATTTGGAGGGAAGACAGCCAGCACCTCCCATTTATGCCTTTTTGTGGTTTGGTGAAAATATATTGCATGGCTGCTAAGTTATGGTACTCTGAAGGTGATGTTTCTTCCCATAGACTAACATGGTGGCATCTACCGCGACTCTCGGGGCTTGTATCTCAAAAACGGTGTGAGATACAGAATTTTTGTTGAGAGATACATAGCTCTATGGGCTATGTGAAAACAAAAACCTAGCCAGGAAAATCAAGATTTTTGTGAAATTTTAATTTTTTTCCTACATCATGTAGTTGCTGAGATATTAGCAATTAAGTACTTCCAGTGCTCGTTTTAAGCTTCGATCCCCATTACAGTGCATACATTCTTTGTACACACTGTGTTTTTGCATGCACCTGTTTGGCAAAAACAGATGATGTGCTTCCGTTACTGTTACAGTTACTGTTTCCACTTGCGTTTATGTCCCTGTTTGCGTTACCGTTCCCGTGTACGCCACTGTGTGCGTAACCCTTTGCGTTGTCATTCACACTTGCATTTTTGTTACTGTTACCATTTGCGTTTCCACTACTTTTTCTGTTTGCATTTTTATTTGCATCACCGTGCGCATTGCCATTTGCGTTTCTGGTAGCCCTTTCGTTTGCATTTCCGTTTCTCTTTCATTTTGCGTCTTCCTTGCTGTTACTGTTACCATTTGCATTTGCAATTGCGTTATTGTGCCCGTGCGCATTACAGTTTGCATTTCCATATGCACTTCCATTTCCTTTGGCACTTCTGTTTACTTTGCTGTTATTGTTGCTGTTACCGTTACCATTTGCATTTACAATTGCAGTACTGTGCCCGTGCGCATTTCAGTTTGTGTTTCGATACATGCTTCTGTTCTTGTTTCCCTTTCTCTTTCCTTTGGTGTTATTCTTCATGTTAACTTTACCATTTGCATTTACAATTGTGGTACCATGCCTGTGTGTGTTACAGTTTGCTTTTACGTGTGCGCTCGCGTGTCCGTTTCTGTTCCCTTTCGCATTCTTTTTGCTGTGACACTGAAAATTCCATTTAAAATACCACTGCCATCACTGTTCACGTTACCAGTTGTGTTTTTGTACATGCTTCGATGTCCGTTTGTGTCACTGTTCGCTTCGGTGTCACTTTGCGCTTACGTTTCTATTAACGTTTCCTTTACCATTTATGTTTGCATTACCATGTGTGCCACTGTTCACGCTTCTGTTTGTGTTGCTGTTCCTGTTACTGTGTCACAAGACATCACATGGTGGGAGTGTGGGGCCCGCCGCATTACATTCATTATTCCTCGTCATCATTCTCAAGAAGAAGCAAAATTAGAGGTAAAAAACTCTGTTTAATGCATTAGTTAGGGTTGTTTCCTGGCGACAAAGTGAGGAAATTCAGTATTGGGGTTAAAGCCCCCCTTGGACCCCTGCCCACCCCCAACTGGCATCAGGTGCCGCTTGGGGTCATTGGTCCTAACTCATCCCCATTCTCCCATACCTCTGCTTTTCACATGTGATGGGGTGAGAGTTAGTCAAGGACCCCAACATGCACCCCGATGCTGGTTTCGGTGGGTAGGCAGGGGGTCTAAGGGGGGCTTTCAACCCTAACACCAAATTTCCTCACTTTTGTCACTGTGGAACAACCCTAACTAATGCATTAAACTGAGTGTTTTGCCTCTAATGTATCTACGTATACACACATACACAACTTTTTTTTATATTTGTTATATGTTGGGGTAGTAGGGTGGGTAAGCAGGTGAGCAGGAGCAGATTCAACTAAGGGTTGGAAGTCACCTTGAGAAAGAATATGGTGAAAAGGTGGCCAGTCACTTTAATAGAGAATATAGGAAGCCACCCTGTTAGAGGAAGTATTTGGCTCACTTTGTGGGATCTGGCCATCCCAGGCTACACACTGTTTAGAAGGGACAGACTGGTGGGGAGAGGCAGGGGTGTTGCCCTCCATGTGAGGGAGGGCATAGAAGCAACAGAGGATGAAAGCACCAAGCCTGGGGGGGGCTTGTAGTCACTCTGGGTCCACTTAGCCACCAATGCTGGAAAAAAATTGCACATGGGTGTGATATACAGACCCCCAGGGCAGGGAGAGGGAAAAGATGAACAATTAGCTCAGGAGTTACAAAACATGGCTGGCAAAGGTGATGTAGTGGTGGTTGGGGACCTTAACCTGCCAAATGTGGACTGGAATATCCCAACACCCAAGAGCTCCAGAAGTCAGGCTTTACTGGACACCTTCCAGGACTGTCTGCTGTCTCAACTTGTAAAGGACCTGACCAGGGGGAATGCCATCTTGGATCTGATCCTCGTAAAGTCTGAAGAAATTAGATTCATGAGGGTGGAAGAACCTTTGGCAAATAGCGATCGCAATACAGTCTGGTTTGAAATAACCATGGGCACTACTAAAACCACTTTAAGCATGGAGGTGCTGTGCTTTCAGAAGGCTGATTTTGGTAGATTGACGCAGATAGTGAGGGATAAGTTAACAAACATCAGAGACAAGCCAGACATGGAGTAAATATGGAAAGATATTAGGGATACTGTTCTAGATGCAACAAGACTCTGCATTACCCTTATGAAAATTGAATATATTTTGAAATATATTATTAGAAATATGTTTAAATATATTGAAATATATTCATAGCTTCTTGGTGTAAAATATATTGTAATGTATTGGAAATGAAATGTATTGAAATATATGTCAAAAATGTGAACTATATTGCAATATACGGGAAATATATACAGTATGGCTGCTTTAGCATATCCCATATATTGCAAAATATATTGATAAAATTCCAAATATATTGAAATAAGGATGGTAAATATATGTTATTGGTATATTGCCAATATATGTATCTTTCTCGCGCTCTAGTACAGATGCTGTTATATATATATATATATATATATATATATATATATATACACATTACATATATGTTTATACATGTTACAGACATATATATATATATATGTTACATATATTTTATGTATATGTCACATATAATATATATAAATACATTTATTTTTATACATGTTACATACATATTTTATATTTGTTACGTATATATGTATGTGTGTAAATATATAGTGTATGTATGTTACATATATTATATACAAGTCACATACAGTACATATATATATGTTAGAGGCAAAAAACTCAATTTAATGCATCAGTTAGGGTTGTTCCACAGTGACAAAGCGAGAAGTCGGTGTTGTTAGGTTTGAAAGTCCCCTTGGACCTCCAGCCCCCCAGCCGGAATCGGGTGGTGTTGAGGTCATCGGCCTAACTCTACCCCATCACATGTAAAGAAGCTGAGGAATAGTAGAATGGAGGAGTTAGGACCGACGACTCAGTGCGCACCCCAATGCCAGTTGGGGGTGGGCTGGGGGGTCCAAGGGGGCTTCAACCCTAACAATCGAATTTCCTCACTTTTGTCACTGTGGAACAACCCTAACTGATGCATTAAACTGAGTTTTTTGCCTCTAATTTCCTTATTTTGAGAATGATGACGAGAAATAGTGAATGTGATGCGGCGGCGGAAGGGCCCCGCGCTCCCGCCACATGATGTCTTGTGACATAGTAACAGGAACAGCAATGCAAACAAAAGTGCAAACAGTGGTGCACATGGTAATGCAAACGTAAATGGTAAAGGAAACGTTAATAGAAATGCAAGTGCAAAGTGACGCCGAAACGAACAGTGACGCAAAAGGACATTGAAGTGCATACAAAAACGCAACTGATAATGTGAACAGTGATGGCAGCGGTATTTTAAATGGAAATGTTAAGTGTCACAGCAAAAAAGAACATGAAAGGGAACAAATGGAAACGCAAACAGAAGCGCACACATAAACTCAAACTGTAATGTGCATAGGTACGGTACCGCAATTGTAAATGCAAATAGTAAAGTTAACATGAAGAATAACGTCAAAGGAAACAGAAACAGAAATGGGAACAGAAGCGTGTACGAAACGCGCACGGGCACAATACCGCAATTGTAAATGCAAATGGTAATGGTAACAGCAACAATAACAGCAAAGGAAACAGAAACACAAAAGGAAACACAGGCGCATATGGAAACGCAAACCGTAATGCACAGTAACGCAATTGCAAATGCAGATGGTAACAGTAACAGCAAGGAAGATGCAAAACGAAAGAGAAATGGAAAACGCAAACAAAAGGGCTGCCAGAAACGCAAATGGCAATGTGCACAGTGACGCAAACAAAAATGCAAACAGAAACAATAGTGGAAATGCAAATGGTAACAGTAACAAAAACGCAAGCGCAAATGACAATGCAAAGGGTAATGGACACGGTGGCGTACACGGGAACGGTAATGCAAACGGGGACATAAACACAAGTGGAAACAGTAACTGTAACAGTAATGGAAGTGTATACCCTGTTTTTCCCGAACAGGTGGATAGAGAAACACAGTGTGTACAAAGAATGTATGCACTGTAGTGGGCATCGAAGCTTAAAATGAGCATTGGAAGTATTTAATTGCTAATATCTCAGCAACTGCATGACGTAGGAAAAAAATTAAAATTTCACAGAAATCTTGATTTTCCTGGCTAGGTTTTTGTTATTACAGAGCCCACAGGGCTGTGCAACTTGCAACAAAAATTCCATATCTCGCACCGTTTCTGAGATGCGAGCCCCAAAAGGCACGGCAGATGCCACCATCTTAGTCTATGGGAAAAAACGTCAACTTCGGAGTACCATAACAGAAATCATGATTTTTCTGGTTAGGCTTTTGCTGTTACATAGCCCAAAGGGCTATGCAAAATTCGCAACAAAAAATCTGTATCTTGCATCATTTTCGAGATACGAGCCCCGGAATGCGCGGCATAGACCACCATGTTAGTCTATGGGGAAAAATGCCAAATTTGGAGTACCGTAACTTTGCAGCCATGCAATATTTTTTCACCAAACCACCAAAAGGCACATCTGTAAGTTGTTGTCTGCGTTCCCTCCATATTTCAGCTCAAAAGACCAAACCGTTCTTTCCCAGCAGGGTGGCAAAGAATTCCTGTCATTTTGCCATAGCCTGGAAAAGTAGTGTCGTGATTTGAGAAAGCTTTCGTAAAAATTTGCAGAAGTGTTGCAAGTGCGGCACTACTTTGTGACACTACTTTTTTCAGAAATTTGAAAAACATATTTCTGGGGTGTTTAACCCCAAAATAAAGACATGGCTAGCATCCTCAGGGTCCGACTAGGTGAACACAAAAAGAATTGTGTCCCTAGAGGGTCCCAAATTTAAATGCCAAGCATTTCTGTGACCACTAACTGAAAAAAATGGCTGACACGACACTACAGGGGTCATTTGCGACACTAAAAAGTGCATTTGCGACACTTTCACAGTTTTTGTTGACTTTTCCCATTGACTTATAATGGGAACCTGTTTTTTGAATAACTTTTGAACCATTCAATATTTTTCATGAAATTTTCAAAAGGCACATCAGGCAGCTTGGCCACATGTTCCCTGAAGTTTTTGGACCAGTCGCACAAACCATGCGACCTGTAGGCGCAAGCAAAGAATGCGTAAAAAAAGTAAATGCACACACAGATGTCACTTAATAACTCCGCAGCCATATATCAGACTGGTACAAACGTTGGCATATCCCAAGATCTATGGTTATGCCCCATGCCTGTCAAATTTCACACAAATCCGTTGAACAGTGGCAAAGTTATTAAGGTGCAAAGTTTCACTATTTAACATTAAAAGGGTGACTCAACCCTAACTATGGTAGCACTACAGTGCTACCATAATATATATATATATATATATATATATATATATATATACAGTATATAAAACCTCAAATGTTGTGTCCTGTATTTACAAATATAAGTAATGTTAATATAACTATTAACCAGATGAAAGCAAAGGGAATTATTTATGATTTCATGTACTTTTATCTGTACAACTGGAGTTCATCTTGTTAGTCATCATGAAGATATATACATTTGAAATATTGTTTTACAGTGCAGCTTTAACTCAAACTTACATTTTTGATATTTATAATTACACATAGAACTTACTTTACCACCTCACACTTCTTAAAAGCTCAGATCAGTATTTATACCACCCATATTGTCTTAAGGGCTCAGCTCAGTATTTATACCACCCCAATTTGTTTCTCTTTTAGAGCAGGGTGAGATCCTACATGTACTTTCTTTATAACTTGTACCTTTCATTTCAGTCAGTAAGCTAATGTTGTAAATTTGAAATTATTGTAGTACTAGTAATTATCATGATTTTGGCTGCTAAAGTACATTTTCAAAATATGCAAATTAGCTATGCAGATTTACACTTGGGACCAAACCAATCACTTACAAAAATATATGTAACATATATAACAATATATGTAACATGTGCAAAAATATATGTAACATATATTAAACATATGTGTGTTATATACACACGAAAAAAAATATATGTAACATATATAAAATATATATGTTTATTGATTTAAATTTTAGTAACTGGGCATGCGCACTGAGCCCAACAAGTGGTCCCTTTTCAGGGGCAACCCAGAGTTAATTAAAGGTAGTACCACAATAACAGAGTAAGACATATGCAGGGGGTGAAACAATATGTAACATATATAGAAAATATATTTAACATATATAATATGTATGTAACATATATAAACATATATGTAATATATATAATATATGTAACATGTATGAAAATATATGTAACATACATATAAAAAATATGGCATATATAAAATGCATGTAAGATGTATGACCAAATATGTAATATATATATATATATATATATATATATATATATATATATATATATATATAAAATGTATGTAACATAGATTGCACATATATGTTTTATATCTATATACACACACAACATATATGTAACATAAAATATATATGTAACATACATATCAAATGTATTTAACATATAAATATATGTAACATGTACAAAATATATGTAACTATATATATCTATATATAACATATATAATATATATGTGACATGTATGTACACGTCCGTGGAAGCATTTAAGAGATCCCTGAAAAGTTATTTATTTTTGCTGGCATTTGGTTAGTTTATTTTATGGATATTTTATTGTTTTATGTCTTTATTTATTAGTGTTGATGTTTTATCTCTGTTTTGTATTAGCGCTTTGATTTCTTGAAAAGCGCTTTATAAATAAATTTTGATTTGATTTGATTTGATGTAACATATATGTAATATGTATATATATATATGTAACATGTATAAAATATATGTAACATACATATAACCACCCCTACCACCCTCACCCACCCCCACCATCCACACACCAACAGGCATCAGGGTGTGTGTGTTGGGGTCGTCGGCTTAACTCTCACCCCATTTCATGTGTAAAGAAGCTGAGGTGATGTAGTATAGGAGAATGGGGTGAGAGTTGTGCACAATGACCCCATTGCACACCCTGATGCCTGTTGGTGTGTGGATTGGGGGGGTTGGAGTGGTAGGGGTGGTAACCCTTACGCCACATTTCCATGCTTTTGTTGCTGTGCTATGAACCCTAACTGATGCATTAACAGAGTTTTCTGCCATGAATATATATATATATATATATATATATATTTATAAAATGGGGTAGTAAAATCATAGAAATTCCAGTAACATGATTGGACAGAATGCATCACATGACCGTGCATTATTTCCCAACGACCGCACGCCTCCCAGTACGACCGCACGTCTAAACTACTTTTCAGCCTCAAAACCTTCTCACCAGCAGGAGATCACCCACGCCTAATGCAGTTAAGCAGCCACACACACACACACACACACACACACACACACACACACACACACACCACAACAGCCATAACTAAATATATCACTAGTAATCCCACACTGTACAACCTGATTTACTTGATTGCACCACTCCTTTTTAAATAAACTATCATCTAAAAAGCAAATTCTGCCTGCCATTTTCACACTCTTACTGCAGAGCCACTAACTTTTAGTACTGCACACTGTGTCACCACCCTAAATTCTACAAAACAACATAATGCAACCCATTTAACAGAAACCTAACTGTGTATAAAAAAAACAAGACAAACTACAGTTCTCTTACTTCCTACTCTCACTTTCTGTTAAAAAAATCTCCCTTTCTACACAGAGTTGCCCGATCATTCAGCACTTTCACTTTTCCTTCTTGAACTATAAGCGTGACCGAGCAGTGCGCTTGCAAGTGACAAGCTGTTACGAGTTGAAAGTAAGTCCTTTGTGTTTTAAAAGATAAAAGTGTTTTTCGCTGCTGTGAGTTTCTCTTAATTTCAGTAAAACAAGCTGCAGGTCTATGTAGAGATGGGCGAGGAGGCCTTGAGTGAGTCGGCAGCTTCTGAAGGTAAACGCAAAAGCCAGGCGAGTGTTGCCATGACAACTCTCGCTCTGGCCTCTACAAAACTCACCAGTCTCCGCTATTCATAGACTCTGCAGCTTTATAATACAATTAAGAAGAAAACAGGAGGGAAAGCACTATCTTTAAACACGAAAGACTTTACTAATTCAATCAGCCTCACTGTCTTGCTACCCTTCGATCACTTCTCTTCATCACTAAGCTCTCGCTTCGGACTACTTTCCTAAAGCTGCCGACTCACTCACTGTGTCCTTGCTCCCTTCTACATAGAGTCTGCAGCTTCTCCACTTAACTAACAGACACATAACATAAAGAACACACTTTTCATCTTTTTAAACACAAAATGACTAACTTTGAACTCTGCCACCATATCATTTACCAGCTAGACAGAGGATTATTATAAACCAACAGAACCTAACAGGAGGGACACACTTTTCATCTTTTTAAACACAGGACTTACTTTGAACTCTGCCAGCATATCATTTACCAGCTAGACAGAGGATTATTTTTCCACCCACCCCCAAAACATGTGGCCATTTTATAAGATAGATATACCACTCTAGGGTGTGCGGTGGCGCTCTGATATCATATGCGCCTTGGGTGGATGCTGAGACCTGCGCCTCGTGCATCTACTACCAAGGCGTGATGATATCAAGCGTGACCTTACACCCTAGAGTGGTATATCTATTACATATATATATATATATATATATATAATATATAAACATATGTAATATGTATAAATATGGTACATATGTGTAACATATGTTATATATATATATATGTACGTGTGTGTGTGTGTGTATAGATATAGATATATATATATATAACATATATGTAACATTCACTAAAAAATATGACCAGCAGCTTAATCTGGCTCAAGGTCAGTTGACATTCATCTGTATCCCCCTCCCCCGGGTCGTGCCTGAAAATAGGCAGGATTTCTCTAGTGCACTTACCTGGTCAATAAAAACTAAATAAATAAATAAATAAACATATATAAAGATATACAGTGAAGCTCAGCAGGATGAAGCCCAGCTCTGCAGAATTCTGCAGTACAGTTACTGCAGCAAACAATGCAGTTTCAATGGGAGTTGTTCCCTTTTGTCATGCAGGAAACCTGTGACACTGTGCTTCATCCTGGCAGGCTTTACTTTATGTCATATATATATAAAATACATGTAACATATATATATATATATATATATATATATATATATATATATATATATATATATATATATATATATATATATATATATATACATTTCATACTAGATTTCATACTGGAAGTTTGAGAAGTCAAGAAGGCAAAGCCCATATAGACTTCCCCCACGATTCAGTGGTGGTGACATGAGTCACCAACGTCTGCAAGGAATTTATCCAATCTATTTTTGAAAATCACCAAGATATCAGCATCCACCATGTCTTGGGGCAATTTATTCCACATCTTAACTGTCCTACACTTAAAGCCATTTCTTCTCAATTCAGTCCTTGTTGTTTCTTCCTCAGTTATTTATTGTGTACTCTCAGGTATATGATTGTACCACCAACTCTAATCCTAGTTCCAATTTAAGATCATCTCCCAAAGCCTTATATAGTAACAATAAGTCACCCCTTACCCTTCTATTTACCAAGGGCCACAAACCCAGCTTATCTAGTCTCTCCTCATACGAGATCCCCTGACATCCAGCAATTAATCTGGTGAAAGATCTCTGGGGCCTCTCCATTACTTTAATATCCTTTATGAGGAAAGGACAAAAGGTGTTGGAGCAATAGTCCAAGATGGGCCTAACCGTTGTCCTATACAGTGGCAACAAAGCCTCCCCACATCTTGACTGAAAACCCCTTCTCATACAATTAACCAGCTGCATAGCTTTATTTGACGCTATTCTACTTTGGGCACCATTTTTAAGGTCATTCTGTACATACACACCCAGATCTTTTTCGCACTTAGACACCTTCAATTTAAGGCCCTGCATATAGTAAGTCTGCTGTATATTATGCCTTCCAAAATGCATTATAATACGTTTCTCCCTGTTGAAAGTCATCCCATTTTTATTTGCCCATTCCATTATATGAATCAAATCCTGTCCAAATAGTAATCTATCATTAAATGTATCCACCACTCCCCCTATTTTGACATCATCAGAATATTTTATTAACTTATTTTTGCTTAATATCTTCAGATCACTGATAAAGATGTGGATGACTCAAAACTGGGAGCACTAGCAGATGAGCAGAAGGGGAGAGAGGAACCGCAGGGGGATCTGGAAACCCTGGGGGTGGACAAGGAAGTGGGGGTTGAAGTTCAATGCAGGGAAATGTATGGTGCTGCATCTGGGGGTCAGAAACCCTGGACATGCATAGACCCTGGGGGGACCATACTGCAAGTCACATTGGGCGAGAGGGACTTAGGGATAGTGGTGGAGAGCAAAATGAATAACACAGAGAATTGTCGAAGAGCTGCAGCAAAAGCAAACAGGACACTGTGCTGTATAACCAGGGGGATTACCTCCAGGAGGAGGGAAGTGATCCTCCCTCTGTATAATGCCCAGGTTAGGCTGCATCTTGAGTACTGTGTGCAGTTCTGGAGACCCCATCTTAAGAGGGACAATACGCTGCTGGAGAAGATCCAGAGGAGGGCGACCAGGATGATTCAGGGCATGGAGAGTAGGACCTATGAGGAGAGACTGGATGAACTCAATCTGTACACATTGGAGGAGAGGAGGGATAGAGGGGACATGATAGAGACTTTCAAGTGTATAAAGGGGGATAAATAAGGGCAGAGCCAGGGAAGTGTTCAGGCTTAAGAAGGGAACTACCAGGGGCATGAGTGGAAGCTGGAAGGGGGCGTGCGGGGGGTGCAGGAGACACTTCTTCACAGAGAGGGTGGTGGAACCATGGAACACACTGCCCAGGAGTCTGGTGGAAGAGACCACAGTGGAAGGATTCAAGAAGGGTTGGGACTGGTATAGGGGGAAGCTGAGGCCAGGAGGGCCACCTCTGGGGCTGGGGGGACAGAGCTCCCAGTAGGTTGCTAGCTTTCGAGCAGACACGATAGACCATGGGGCCTATTCTGCTGGCTTTTACTATGATACTATGAAAGATGCTGAACAACAAAGGTCCAAGCACTGAACCCTGGGGAACACCACTCACCACCCCTAATGAGTCAGTCAAATGGCCATGTAGTCTCACTTTCTGCAGTCTATTTGTCGACCACTGTTCAACCCATCTTACAATGGCTGAATCAATCCCCATTCCACTAAGCTTTTCAATAATCTTACAATGTGGAACCGTATCAAATGCTCTACTAAAATTGAACATTACCATGTCTACATTCTTCCCTTCATCAATATGCTTACTAATAAACTCATAGAAAGTGATCAAGTTTGTTTCACATAATCTATTTGCCACAAATACTTGCTGACTTTTATCCATTAACCCATTAATTCTCATATGATCAGTAATAGTTTCACACAAGATACCTTCAATAATCTTTCCTATGACAGAGGTCAAGCTCACCAGCCTATAAGTTGCTGCCTCAGTCTTCTTTCCCTTCTTATAATTAGGTGCTACATATGCCAATTTCCACATCTCTGGTACCACTCCCTCTGCCAGGGATTTTTGTCCTAACCTAGTGATAACTGGTGTTAGCATGTCTCCCAACTCTTTTAAGAAGTAGGGATGGATCCCATCTGTTCCTGCCGCCTTTTCAGCCTTTAATCTCTTTATTCTATGTCTAATCTTTGCCTCAGTTAATATTTCTTTAGGATCTAACATACTTTTTCCCAGATGCCCCATCTCTACAACTCCATCATGTTTTTTTATACACAGCCCTAAAGCATCTAATAAATTCATTTAACATCTCCTTAGGTTTTGAGGTTATAACCCATATATACGTAACTGCATGAGGCAGAAATACATTACGATTGTATATTGCTGAAATATATAGTTTTATGTATTTCATCAATTCAGTGTATTGACATACTTCACATAATTTCCAGTATATTGAAATGTATTTAATTTTTGTAATAAAATATATTCTTTAAATACATTTAACATACTCTACATTAGATTATTTACAATTACTTTACTTAGAAATGTATGGTTTCAGTTTATGCTGAAATACTCTGTGTATTACATTCCGTTGCAACAATGTATTTCTCAATATAGTGACATATATTTTTGCATACTATGAGTTAGAATATATTATGTCAGTGTATCTGAAATATATTTAATAAAATACTATGTAATACAGTATATTACATTGGGACAGTGTATTTCTCAGTGTTTGACATACATTAACACATATTTTTAAATATATTGCAGTATATTCCATTTTCGTAAGGGCAGGACTACAACAAAGAAAAATAGGTTTAAGAGACCACTGTGGTTCTCCCCTCCAGCAAGAGAGGCAATCAGGGCCAAATGGAATGCATCCAAATGGTTCAGGCAACATTAAGGGGACAGGGAGTGGGAGGATTACACTCAGAAAAGTAAGGAGGCCAGGAAAATAGTGAGGAGGCCAAGGCAGCAAACGAGCTGCAAATTGCTCGTGGAGTCAAATCACGGGGGAAAACCTTTTTCCGCTATATCAGCAAAAAAAGGAAGAAAGGGGGAGGAATTGTAAGGTTAAAAGTGGGGGATGAGGCTCTAGAGGACAGCAGACAAAAAGCAGAGGTCCTAAATGAACACTTTTGCTCGATATTCACGAGGGAGAATCAGGGCCCACTGCCAGACAGTGGTATCAGAGCTGAGACCAGAGGTGATCAGAGAATGTGCACCCAGGAGTTCACCACAGAGAGGGTCAGCAAGGGCCTTTCAGACATCAGACCCAACAAGGCCGTGGCCCTGATGATTTACACCCTAGAGTGCTCAGGGATCTTGCAGAAGAGCTGGCAGCACCTCTTGAGCACCTTTTCAACAGGTCACTAGAGTCAGGGGTAGTTCCAGGTGACTGGAGGGTGGCTGATGTGGTGCCACTGCACAAAAGTGGAAACAGGGAAGATACAGATAATTATAGGCTGGTCAGCCTTACATCAGTAGTGGGTAAACTTATGGAGGCAATTATCAAGCAAGATCTAGTGGAATACCTCGAAGTAAATCACCTCCAGAACTACAAACGATATGGGTTTGTGATGGGTAGGTCATGTCAAACAAACCTTATTATGTTCTTTGACAAAGTGACCAAGGAGTTGGACAGCAGTCATGCAGTGGACTTGCTTTACTTTGACTTAAGTAAGGCATTTGACACAGTCCCACATAGATGCCTCTTAAAAAGCCAGAAGACCTTAGGGTAGCAGAACATATAGTAAAGTGGGTATGGAGTTAGCTGAGGGGCAGAAAACAAAGGGTGGTAGTAAATGGGGTGAAATCTAATGAGAGGCAGGTCACTAGTGGGGTGCCTCAGGGGTTGGTCCTGGGCCTGGTCCTCTTCAATGTATTCATTAGTGACTTCAGCGAGGGCATGAATGGCAATGTCACTCTGTTTGCGGATGACACAAAACTCAGCAGAAGAGTGGATAGTATGGAGGGAGTCAGACAACTGCAGGAGGACCTTAAGAAGTTGGAAAGGTGGTCACAAATATGGCAATTAAACTTCAGTGTTAAGAAGTGTAAGGTGATGCACCTGGTTAGGGCAAACCTCAAGGAAGAATACTGGCTAAACAGAGTCCAGCTGAGCTCCTCTGCTGAAGTACGTGATCTGGGATTCCTCATTAGGGGCGACCTCAAGCAGCAAAGTCAGTGCAATAAGGCTTACAGCAGGGCTAGCAGGGTGTTAGGATGCATTGGCAGGGAGATAGACAGCAGGAACATGGAGGTGATACTACCACTTTACCAGTCATTAGTGAGTCTTCATCTGGAGTACTTTGTATAATTCTGGAGGCCTCACCTAAGAAAGGAAAACGATAGATTGAAAGTGGTCCAGAGAAGGGCAACAGAAATGATACATGGCCTTCAGGAAATCAACTATGAAAAGAGGCTTGGTGCTCTGAAATTGTACTCACTAGAGACTGGGGGGGGGGGGATATGATTGAGACCTTCAAGTTCCTTAAAGGCAACAACAGTGTGCCAGAAGCGCAGCTTTTTACCAGAAATGTCAATTCTACTACAAGAGGGCACAAGTGAAAATTGAAGGGTGGCATGCCCAAGAGGGACATCAGAAAGTATTACTTCTCAGAGAGGGTGGTGGAACCTTAGAATAGATTACCTCCTAAGGTAGTGGCTGCAAAGTCAGCATCAAGCTTTAAGAATGGGTGAGACAAGGATTAGGAACAAACACATGGCACTGGCAAGGGCTAGGCTGGGTGTCTAGGAGAACAGAACACTGGTGCACAATAGGTCCTGGGATACCTCGCTTGGGCAGACTCGATGGACCACAGGTCCCCTTCTGCCATCCTCTTCTATGTTTCTGTGTTTCTATGTTGTCCTGGCAGAGCCATACAATAAGATTTTTTCAGGATTTCTCTATGGAACTGTCAAATTGCCGCTGGGCTTTTAATACAGACTGAAAGAAACTGGCACAGTTGGCAAACTGGTATGCCGTGCAGTATTTGGCAACACTTAATGTCACGATCAGTGGGGTGCAGCATGCCTTCCTTTCCTCGGACACAGTCAAGCAATTTTTACTACAACAAAATCAGTCATCACATGAGGGAACATCTATGGATACCTGCCCAGCACTGAACCTCAGGAGACATCCTCCTCGTAGTAACCAGCCAGTGCCAGGGACATCCCAAACAGCTACCATGGACCCCTCCTGGCAGCAGGTGAAAAGACTGAAAGGGAGACCATGCTACAAAGAAAACACCAAGGACCCCCATTTGACAGTCTTTGTTCTCATAGCCACAGCAAAAGTTCAGGATCCCTGAAACCCTCTCACAGTCTGCAAAAATTTACCAGCCTTAATAAATTTGCAGCCCCGGAATCAGAACAGCTATCCCGCTCTGGCCAAGGAGAAGATCCTTCAAGCAGTAAGTGCACCAGGGCTCGCACGGGATGACAGCAACTTCTCGGCTGACAGAGTGGTGGAAACTCCTCTACCTCTTCTCCCTTTCTCATGTCCAAAAGATCATATCACCCCTAAAAAAGAGGGTCCATATCGCTGAGGTAAGAAGTAGCTTTTATTCTGCTCAAATGCTGTGGCTAAGGGCTTATCATCCAGCTTGAATGCAAGCTGAAGCAACTATCCCCTCATCCCCAGTAATGCTGGCAATCCTGACTTACTTATGGTACCTTTAAACAAAGGTTTGGCTCCGGAATATTGCTGGACCCTATGTTCTTTTTTTTGTTTTGTTCTTGTCAGCTCCTTAATTCTGTTAACTTGGTTGATCACATGTAAAGAATGCGACCTGCCAGTTTTTAACTGTGGGGGTCATCGACTGTAACAGGGCCCTGTGAAGAATGATCTAAACAGAAGTGCCCAGCTCGAGTAACTTTCCAGGCAGCTGGGTTTGACTTTTTGGGTGCTCTGGGAGTCGTTCTTGGTGACGGAGCTCTGATACTCATTCTGCTCCTTCCAACAACATTGAGCCTAGCCTCGTGTGTTTAAATGTGTTTTACAGGTTGCACATTGTACAGCAGCCTAAAAAGTTGATGTAGTATCTGTAGATCACTCCTAGAGGAAATTATTTAAAGTTACCAATGTGTTTATTTCCATACAGTTAATTGAAGTTCCTCTCCCTCCTTGCTGGGAAGTATTTTGGAAATACTGGCGACTTTTGGGAAGAGGTTTGATAGGTAACCCGACCACTTAAGGAAGGCTTATATTCACAAGCCTGCATAGGGAGTTACCTACTTAGATTAACCACCTGCAAGGTTAACGGCTAATGAAAGCTGTTCTTTTTGGCATCAGTCTTCCCCCCTTCCCCATTTGTAATCCAGGGAACCAATACATTAACACAGGCCAATACAATCTGACATAAGGTCTATCACTGACTACTGCTATCCCCCTCCATAGGGCTCTACATAGGGATTTTTCAGATCCAGGTCCCTGTTTTACCTCTCTGCAAGCATCCCCCAAAATGAGATATGATGGTTGCCAGTCTCTACTGACAGTATCTGGATCTAAAGGAGTGGGGTATACCATCCTTTTCATAGGTGCTCACACCTGTTAGACACATAACCAGCCCTTATCTGATACTTGCTTCTCTGGTTCCCGAACTGTAGACTGCCCTCTTTATGGAAAGGCAACCCGGGGGTTTTGGCAATCAGCTCTAGCTGGCTGGTCGGGGGAGTGGGCACAGAACACCACCTCGATATACTGTAGCTCTTAGGGCATTCATCTATACCCGAATTAGAATTGGCTAGTAGTGTGATGCCATATATCTATTGGTGTATACAAATGGTTGCTTTGTATGTTGCTTTCGCCCCGGATATGAAGCTCTGGCCTTTGGCAAAGTACTGATTGCCGGCCTCATAGAGTTCATGACCCTAAATTTGGAACATCTTCTCCAAGTAATCCTTCTTTACTGGTTACAACTGGCTAACAGCCAGCCATATGTTGTTCAAATGTTCATTTATGTTGTTTTTTCTTATGTTTGTGAACAACTCTAATTCAAAATGCAGAGACACACAAATATATGATAGCACTTTTCCCATGTGAGCCAAAGACACTGTCTTCCCCCCCATTAGATGGGGCGCATATGCATGTTTGGCTGGGGCTGCCCTTGTGGTACCGCAACATTACTCTTCTGACTCCTATTTCTGCTTCCCAGACTCTTGTAAAAGGCGTTCTATCCTCTACCCTGATAGAGGTCTATTAGTGAATATTTCACCTCATGGCTGACTTCAGGTCTGTCACATGAAATGCATGTGTCCTCAACCCTCCTATTAGAAGGAAACAGGTGATCTCACATCTGAAAAAACTGCGAAGTAATACAGCTTTCCTCCAGGAGACCAAATTGGTATCATCTGAAGTCACTAAACTCTGAAGGAAGCTGGTGGGATTGGATGTGCACAGCTGTGCTCCCTCTTCTAAAAAGGGGGGGGGGGTTCCATATTAGTACATAAATCCCTATCCTAGAAAATACAAAAACAGGTTAAGGATGTCAACAGTCACTGGTTATTTGTGTATGGCCAAGGAGGAGATCCTTCAAGCAGTATGTGCACCAGTGTCAGTGTGGCTCAGTAGGTAACACATCTGCCTCTGGACCAGAAGGTCGTAGGTTCTCATCTAACATCAGGATTGGACTTGTACCAAAAATGCTGGCAGCCAAGTGCAGTACTAGGCGGGTTCTGTACTGCTGGGGTGTGCCGTCCTTTGGCTGAGATGTTGAACCGAGGTCCCTTCTACCCATCCTGGTGCTGTCCTGGTGGGTGTCCAGGTGGAAGTAAAAGAACCCAGGGCATTCTTGGCAAAGAGTAGGGGACATTCCAGGTGTCTATGTCAACATTCCCCTTCCCATAAAACTGGTTCATGCAATTGTTTGGGCTATGTGTGGGTGTTCATGTGCAATATGGCTGCCACTACACATTCAGTCATTTCACTACCAGTCTATCATTTCTTGTAAAGTGCTTTGAGATACACTATGTATGAAAAGCACTATATAAATGCTGATTCTTCTTCTTCTTCTTGTGCAGGTTACCAACCCCCAATGTCCATTTATCCTGTGTTCTGTATATGGTCCTAACTCTTGACACCCCAAACCTTTTTCACTCTTTCGGCCAAAAACTCCCAAGACTTTGCAACCCCCATGACACCTTGCTTAATTGGAGGTGATTTTAACACAACATTAGTCCCAGACATGGACAGATCTCTCCACACTGTAGAACCGCATCCCAGGGCAGCTAGGGCTGTAATCTGCATGATGGTGGACCATTCCCTCACTGATTTATGGAGGTCCTTTATCCTGATGGTCAAGGACTTCACCTATAATTCCCCTGTGCTTGGCTCCACCAATAGACTAGATTTATTACTGGCCTCCACTTCTGTCACTGATAAAAACATTACCAGTGACACTGAACCTCCGGTCATATTGGACCATGCCCCTGTCTTGTCCCTGGTGAAATGGGGATCAAAGACACCCTGGTCATCGCAATGGAGGTTAGTCCCATGACTCATGAAGGATGAGTCCTTCTGCAAATGGGTAACAGTGGAAACTACCAGATTTGTCCAAGAAAACAACATGGGATGTTACTGCCACCACCTTATGGGAGGCCTACAAAGTGACAATCCGAGGAGGTATAATGGGTTTTGCTGCCAGGTGTAGAAGAGAGAGGGAAACAGTTCTTAAGGAACTGGAGGATGCCTATCCCATAAAGATCAAGAGTATAAAAAAGCTTAAACTCCTAGATGAGCGAAATCCATGTTAGCCGAATTGACAGGTATCTAACTCCAGATTAATGCATTACTGGCCTGCAAAGCTGAACTAGCTTTACTCCAGACCAGACACAGATATTGGTATGCGGTAGAAAAAAAAAGGGCACTTGCTGTCCTATCACCTGAAGAAGCAGTGGGCAGAATTCCATATATTAATGCTACACCACCCCTCTAGTGCCCCACAGTATAATTCTATTGCAATAAACAAACTCATGGCTCAGTTTTACAAAAATCTTTATAGTTCTTCGGTAACCGACCAAGTCCTCCAGATTGAGGATTTACTATCCAAATAAAGTATCCCCCACTTAACTCCTCAATAAAGGACCTCCCTAGATCCCCCCCTTACACTGGCTGAGATTCAAACAGCTGTTCATGTGCTAAACAGCAAATCCCCTGAAGGAGATGGCATCCCTATTGACTTATACTCTCATGTGTTCTCCTATAGTTAGTCCTTACTTCTACAACTTGTTTTCAGACTCTCATCTTTTCAAAACACTCCCACCAACCCTTAGGGAAGCAATAATAACAGTTCTCCCCAAGGAAGAGAAAGACCTGCTCCTCCCGGCCAGTTATCGTCCTATCTCATTGATAAATGTGGACGCAAAAATCCTGGCCAAGGCTCTAGCACTGAGATTAGACAAGATCCTCCCCTTGCTTAGTCATCCAGCCCAAGTGGGTTTCACAAAAGGCAGATTGGCCTTGGACCATCTCAGATCCATGATGTCCATTATTGCAACCGCTAACAAAATTCCCCAACCAATTGCTGCAGTTGCCATTGACTTTGAGAAGGCCTTTGATTCGGTTGAATGGGAGTATCTTCTCAGGGTCCTACATCATATGGGCTTTGGACCATACTTCTCCCCTTGGGTACAGACTCTGTATCAAGCCCCGATGGCACAAATTCCAACTAATTCCACTATTTTATCCCTATTCCAACTTCACAAAGGCACCCATCAGGGTTGTCTTTTATCTTCCATGCTGTTTGTATTAGCCATCAAACCTTTGGCAATTGCGATTCGGAACCATCCAGATATACAGGGTATCTCTAGCAAGGGGATGGATACCCAAACCAGTCTGTATGCAGATGATCTGTTAGTCTTCCTCTCAGAGGTTTCAGATAGCTTGTCCCACCTTCTCTCTCTCCTCAAAACATTCTCTCTGATTTCAGGCCTACAAATTAACCACGGGAAACACAGAAACATAGAATTTGACAGCAGATAAGGACTTGTTGGCTCACCTAGTCTGCCCGTTTCCCTACTTAATGGATAAGCTGCAGATCCTAGTTAACCAACAGCCTACTTCCTCCTACCCCCCACAAGAATTGTCTTATGTCTGCCCCATGCATTCTTGAATTGCCCCACTGTTTTTGACTCTATGAGCTCATCAGGGAGGCTGTTCCATGCATCTACAACCCTGTCTGTGAAGAAATACTTCCTCAAATTACCTCTGAACCATCCCCCTCTATCTTCAAATTGTGCCCCCATGTTCTTGCACATCTCTTTTTCTGAAAGATGCTACCCTCTTGGACTTTGTTGATTCCCTTGAGGTATTTGAAAATTTCTATCACGTCCCCCCTCTCCCTCCTTTGCTCAAGGCTATACATCTTAAGCTCCTTTAGCCTTTCTTCATATGTCTTCTGGTGCAAACCCTGCACCATTTTGGTTGCCCTCCTCTGGACAGCCTCCATCCTGCCTATGTTTTTGTGGAGATGGGGTCTCCAGAACTGTACACAGTACTCCAGGTGTGGTCTTACCAACTGTCTGTACAGAGGACCAACAACTTCCTGTTTTCTACTGGTGATGCCTCTCTCTATGCATCCCAGTATCCCCACAGCCCTCCTTACTGCCTTCTCACATTGCTGGCCCACCTTTAGGTCATCTGATATGACTAACCCCAGGTCCCTTTCCATTTTTGTCGTTGTCAGTATCTCACCCCCCATTGTGTACTCTTGCCCTGGGTTTTTGTTTCCCAAGTGCATTACTTTGCATTTCTTTGCATTGAATCTAAGCTGCCATACATTTGACCATTCCTCCGACCTTGCCAAGTCCCTTTTCATCCTTTCCATCCCACCTTGCGTATCAACCCTGTTGCAGATCTTTGTGTCATCTGCAAAGAGACATACCTTCCCCTCCAGTCCCTCCGCAATGTCACTGATAAAGGCATTAAAAAGGACCAGCCCCAGTACTGAACCCTGTGGTACCCCACTAGTAACCCTCCTTTCTTCACTGTGGACTCCATTTACTATTACCCGCTGTGTTCTGTTGTCCAGCCAGTGTTTTACCCAGGCTACCACCCTGGGACCCACTCCCAGGCTGGCTAATTTGTTTATTAATCTTTTGTGCGGGACTGTGTCAAGTGCTTTGCTAAAATCTAGGTAGGCCATGTCCACAGCCCCTCCCTGGCCTACTACTTTGGTCACCCAGTCAAAGAAATCAATTAGATTTGTTTGATGTGACCTTCCTGCTGTGAATCCATGCTGCCTTGGGAACTATGCCCCTTGGACTGTAGGTACTCAGCAATTCTTTCCTTCAGAAGTGATTCCATCATTTTCCCTACCACTGAGGTCAAACTGACAGGTCTGTAGTTTCCTGCCTCTGTCTTGCTCCCACTTTTGTGAAGGGGAATCACATCCGCCCTTCCCCAGTCCTCAGGCACTACACCATCCTCCCATGATTTTTTAAAAAGGATAGTCAGCGGTGTTACTAGTTCTTCCCTTAGTTCTTTTAGAATTCTGGGGTGAATCCCATCAGGCCCCATTGCTTTATCCACCTTCAGTTTTAAGAGTTCTTTCAGAACCCTTTCTTCTGTGAAAGGACTAATATCAACCCCCTATCCAGAGTGCTTCTATTGACTGGATTAGGTATCTCCCCTGCTTTTCCATTGTGAATACTGAGCAGAAATATTCTTTCAGTATCTCTGCTTTTTCACTGTTGCTCTCTGCCCAACCACCTGCAAAACCGAAGTCTTACCTCTGAACAAGGCCTGTACTACTGATCCATTTCTCAGGGTCCAGTTTAAGATGGACTCCAATCTCCATATAATATTTAGGAATTCACATGTTGGGTGACCTCACCAAAATCTCCACCCATAACACATAAGTACAGATTTTGACCGTTGGAAGAAACTACGCCTCTCCCTAGCCGGGAAAATAGCTGTGGTTAAAATGATAGCCGCTCCCAAAGTATTCCATTGTTTAGCACACCTCCCCATCAAAATACCTCCAGCTTGATATGCAAAATTGAATACATTAATTGGATCATTCCTGTGGGAAGGTACAGCCCTGAGGCTTAGTAGACTCAAATTGTAGTCACATTGGGTGAAGGGGGGTTGGAACCTCCCATGGTTCAAAGGATATCATAACTCCTTTACAGGGGCACAAATATCCCAGTGGTTTGTGCCTTCATTATTACCACCTCCTATCTGGCTCACCATGGAATCTTTCCTTTGTTGCCCAGTCCCTGCCCTGGTTTATATTACCCCACCCCTTGGCACGTGCAGCAATATCATGCCATCTCTGCCTCTATCCAGTCTTGACGCTGGATAGCAAAAAATATTAAACACTCTATCACCCCTCTTAAGTGGATCTCCCTTTGGAACAATCCACTGATACACATTGAAACCAGACACTGACCTGGTCTATTTGGGTACAAAAAGATATTATCCACTTGAAGGACCTCCTGATCCCTGTCACAACAACCCTAGTCTCCTTTGATAACTTACGTAAAGCATTTTCTCAGGCTAAGTCAGACTTTTGGAGATTCCTCCAACTGAGATGCTCACTGGCCCCTCTTTTAAAAAATCTGCCCAACGTAACAGGCCACAGATCCTGATATACAGTCATGGTTCTCCAAAGGGAAAGGGACGACAAGCCTAATTTATGCACAAATCCGCAGGGCAATCCCGGTCCAAACCCATTCGGCAAAAGCCTATTGGAAATTTGCTATGGGTATTACGATTACTCCACAAATATGGGAGAACTCCTGAAAGGTGGTGCATACTGCCTGCCTGGACAATAGAAGCCTCCTTATCCAGAACAAGATTCTGCATAGAGCATACAGAACACCTGTTAAGCTCCAGGGCATGGGCCTCTTATCCTAGAATGCCTGCTGGTGCTGTAATTCTCCAGGAGGTGATCTTTACCATATCTTCTGGAGATGTCCTGCTATATAAACAAACTGGAAGGAAATACTGGCTGCAAGTAATTTAGTGATGGGAGACTCAATTTCATTATCTCCCCAACTGTTGATATTAGCTATCCCCCACTCCTCCACTTAACCACTCTGATCCTCGTATTCACTGGCGTATCCAAGCAGGAGTGGAAGCAAAGTGCCTTCTTCTTCGGAAATGGCGATTCACTTATGTCCCACATATCCAGGAATGGAAACAGGTGATCCAACAAGTGGCTATCCTATCACGCATGTCCCTCATTGCTAAAGGGAAAAAAACAGTATCTTCTGATGTGGACCCCCTATTTCTCCTCTGCACTCTGCTGAAGTGACCCGCATTTGTCTTTTCTGTAAATGTATTAAGCTATTACTCTGGATTGCCTGGTTAGAATGTGTAACACTGTATTAATATTAAGCGTGTTCTAATTGTGCACAAGACTGTGTCTCACTCTGCTTCTGTAAATGTTAAAGTAACTGTCTCTGGCTCATGTTGATATGCTGTATTAATGTATTTATTATCTATATGATATCTTCAAAAAAAAGGATTAACTGCAAAAACAATACACCACCTTCTTATCCCCCATGCTGTCCCATGCAGTGTCACAATAAACAACCTTCTTATCACCCATACTTTCCCGTGCAGTATCACAATATACCTCTTTCCTATTCCATATGCTTTCCCTTGCAGTTGTCACAATACATTGCAGTTCTCATTATACTTACTGTGCAGCAAGTTTGCAACCCATTCTTTTTATGGGACTGCAGAGAGTTGCCAACTAGTTGGTTTGTGTTTTTTCCCCTTCAGCTGCGAAGGTGACTTTCAAATGAAATTATTCAAGCAGCTCATTCCAAGCTCAGCATATTCTCAAGGATCACTTGATGGGGATTACCTCAATGACAAGTGTGGAAAGGAGATGGGAGGTCATAAAACGGGGACTACATGAGGCAGTCAGGATCTGCACTAAGTCGAAACGTAAGGGAGCAAGGTCACATAAACCATGCTGGTGGTCCAGTGAGGTACAGGTAGCAGTCAGAGAAAAGAAGGCGGCCTACAAAAATATAAAACAACAAGAGGGATAGGGATAAGGAAATGTACCAGCTTGCATCTAGAAAAGTCACCCGTATGGTGAGGGAGCAAAGTCCAGTAAAGAGCAGCGCTGGCACAGGGGATATATGGAGGAAAGGGTTCTTCTGGTACATTGGGGAGCGGAGAAAACTAAGGGCCATCTCAGCAGATTGAGATCAGAAGGAGGGTGGGTGGAAAAGGTGAGGACCAGGCAGAGGTATTTAGCAGTACTTTGCCTCTGTGTTCACTAGGGAGGGATGGGATATCTACAAAGCAAGGCACGAAGGGATAGAAAACATCAGTAAGTGGGATCAGGAGCAACAAAAATGGAGCAAGAGGGAGAGAGTACCCCAGGGTGTCACATCTGGGTAAAGATAAAAGGCCAGTAAGGTGGAGGGGACGGATGATGCTATCTCCACCAAAAGGTGTGGTTAGCCCTCAAGGCCCTAAAGAAGACAAATCTCCTGGGCGGATGGCATTCATCCGAGTACTATAGGAATTGGCGGACATACTGGCTGCACCCTGGCGGAGCTTTTCAGCAGGTCACTTGAGACAGGGAGGTACCTAGGGATTGGCAGAGGCACATGTGGTACCAATCCATAAAGGGGTCGAGGAAGTACCAGGTGACTATAGACCCATCAGTTTGACCTCGGTGGTGGGAAAATTAATGGAGTATACTAAAGGAACGATTGGGGTGTACTTGGAGGAGGTGGAGGTCTGGATGGTAGAACATGGGTTTGTGCCAGGTAGATCATGTCAAACCAACCTTGTGGAGTTCTATGAATGGGTAACATCAGAACTGGACAGGGGTAAGCCTGTGGATGTATTATTCTTGGACTTCAGCAAGGCGTTTGACTCTGTCCCCCACAATGGTCTGGTGGAGAAACTGATGGGGTTAGGAGTAGGCCCTTTGATGGTCAGATGGATTGAAAACTGGCTAGCTGGACGCACTCAGAAAGTAGTGGTCTGTGGGGAGCTCTCGAACCCTAGAGAGGTTGGTAGTGGGGTGCCAGGAGCTCGGTCCTGGGTCGATCCTGTTTAATGCATACATATCGGACATCAGGGAGGGTATAGGTGTGAAATGAGTCTCTTCGCGGATGACTCAAGATGGGAGCAGTAGTTGAGGGAGAAGAGGGAGGTTGGCCCTGCAGGGGACCTGGACACCCTGGAAAGCTGGGCTCACACATGGAAATTAAATTTCAATATCACCAAGTGCAGGTGTTGCATCTTGGTGGAAACTCCTAAACACAGGTACACCCCTGGGAGGGAGGCTGGAGGCCTCAATAGGGGAAAAAGACCCAGGGGTCATGGTGGATGCATGTATGAATAACTCTGAGCAGTGCAGGAGGCGGCTAGCAAGGCAAACAGGATGTTGGGATGCATCGTGGGGATCACCTCTAGGAGCAAGGAAGTGATTCTGCCGCTGTACAATGGACTGGTTAGACCACACCTTGAGTACTGTGTACAGTACTGGAGACCACACTTAAAGAGGGACATACAGCTCCTAGAGAGGGTACAGAGGAGGGCAACAAAGATGATATGAGGGCTAGGGGATCTGACGTATGAGGACAGACTTAGCGAGCTCTGCCTGTTTTCACTGGAGGAGAGGAGACAGGGGGACATGATTGAGGTCTTCAAGTACCTCAAGGGAATAAATAGGAGTAAACATGGAGGGATCTTTAGACTAAAGCAGGGAGGTATCACCAGAGGGCATGGTTTGAAGTTGGAAGGTGGAAGGGTAAGGGGGGAAAAGAGGAGGAGTTTTTCACTGAGAGGGTGGTGAACCCTTGGAATGCACTGCCTGGTGAGCTAGTTCAGAGATCCACAGTGGAGGGCTTCAAGAGAGGATGGGACAGACACAGAAAGTGGATGTATCATGATGTCCTGTCCCAGGGGGATGGGGATGGATGATACGGGTTTCTGGAGCACAAGGGATGGGAGGGTCTCGGCACCCAACTAAGGATCTAAAGTTCGAGCAGACTCGATAGACCGTAAGGCCTAATCTGCTGGCAAATAGTATGTTAGCATGTTAAACCAGCTAACAACCAGATATCAGTGATGAAAAGTTTCACTATGCAGAGCTTTAACAGTTCAAATGAGAACCGGCTGTTAACTAGTTGCACTGTACTGTACAACACTTTCTTAAGCCCCATGCTCTTCTGTACAGTGTCACAATGCAACACCTACTTGTTCCTATGCTTTTTATAACAGTATCAGAATACAACTCTTTATCCCCCAATTTCTCTTGCAGTCTCACAATACAACACGTTCTTATCCCCCAGGATTTCCTTGCAGTCTCACAATACAATGCCTTCTTATCCCCAGTGTTTTCCTGTGCAGTCTCAAACAGAACATCTTTTCGTCTTCCCATGATATTCAGGGCAGTCTCACAATACACCATGTTATCCCCCATTGTTTTCAGCACATTCTCACAATAAAACATCTTCTAATTCCCCCATTATTTCTGGCATACTTAACAATACAACACCTTCTTACTCACTATGCTTTCCAAGACTGTCTCAGAATATAACACCTTTATCTCCCCCATGTTTTCAAAATCAGTCTCACAGTACACCTCATTATGCCCCATGCTTTTCTGTGCAGTCTCATAATACACATTCTTATCTAAATAGTAACATAGTAGTTAACAGCAGATAAGGACCGCTAAGCCCACCGAGTCTGCCCGTATTCCCTGCCTGCTTCAGCGGCCTCTGACCTTACTTGTTCATTGGCTTTTGCCTCTCTTCCCCACATCTAGGGTTCTCTTAATGTCTATCCCATTCGTGTTTGAATCCCACCACTGTGTTAGCACCTACTGCTTCCTGGGATAGGCTATTCCAAGCATCTACCACCCTTTCCATGAAGAAAAATGTCCTCACATTTCCCCTTATCCTGCCCCCCTCCAATCTCATATTGTGCCCCCTCGTTCTTGTACAACTCTTATACTGAAAGATGTTGCCCACCTGCACTTTGTTCAAGTCTTTAAGATACCTGAAGGTCTATATGATATCCCCCATTCCCTCCTGTCTTTAAGTGTATACATGTTGAGGTCTTTTAATCTGTCCTCATATGTTTTCTGATGCAAGCCCTGCACCGTCTAGGTCATCCTTCTCTGGACCGCTTCCACCTGGTCTTTGTCCTTGTGAAGATGTGGCCTCCAAAACTGAACACTGTATTCTAGATGAGGCCTGACCAGCGTTTTGTACAGTGGCATCATCACTTCCCTTCTTCTGCTAGTGATACCCGTTCGTATACACCCCAACATACCACTGGCCCTTCCAACAGCCTTGTTACACTGTTTGGCCACCTTTAGGTAATCTGAGATGATTATCCCATAATCCTTCTTTTCTCTGGTGACTGTCAGCAATCCCCCCCCCCCCATCCTTTAGTTCTTCGCAGGGTTTCTTTGCCCCAAGTGCATGATTTTGCAATTTTGCATTAAATATTAATTGCCACACTTGTGACCAGTGTTCTAGCTTTCCCAGATCCCTCCTAATTCTTTTGACCCCCCTCTGGAGTGTCTGCTCTGCTATAGAGCTTGGTCTCATCCACTGATAAGCAAACCTTCCTCTCCAGCCCTTCAGCAGTGTCACTGATGAAGACATTAAAAAGCACTGGCCCAAGGACTGATCCCTGAGGCACCCCACTAGTCACTGTTCTTTCCTCGGACTTGATCCCATTTACTACTACCCTCTGCTTCCTGTCCTTCAACCAGTTTCTAACCCAGTTTTCCACTTTGTGGCCCACCCCCAGTCTACCTAGCTTGTTCATCAGTCTTCTGTGAGGAACAGTGTTGAAGGACTTGCTGAAATTGAGGTAAGCAACATCCACTGCTCCTCCCTGATCCACCTCCTTCATCACTCAGTCAAAAAAGTAAATCAGATTTGTTTGACATGACCTTCCTGCTGTGAATCCATGCTGCTTCAGATTCTGTGCTCCCATGGTTTCCAAGTGTTCTGCAATCCTTTCCTTAAGCAGTGCCTCCATAATCTTATCCACTACTGAGGTGAGGCTGACTGGCCTATAGTTTCCTGCCTCCTCCTTGCTACCACTCTTGTGGAGAGGGATGCTTACCTTTACATCTTTCAATATAACACATGCTTATCCCTAATGATCTCCAGTGCAGTCTCACAATGTGACACATTCTTATCCTCCATGATTTCCAGTGCAGTCTTTACAATACAATGCCTTCTTAACCTCTGTACTTTCCAGTACAGATTTAGAGTTCAATACCTCCTTCTTTTCCCCATGCTTTCCAGGACAGTCTTAAAATACAACAGTTTCTCATCTTCTGTGCTTTCCAGTTTTCCCCCATGTTTTCCAGCACAGTCTCACATTACTCTGCCTTTTTATCTCCCAGGCTATATAGCACAATCTTGCAATTTAACACCTTCTTATCTTTCATGCCCTTCAGTGTACAGTTCCAGTACAATACCTCTGTATCCCTAGGTGTAACCCCCCCTACAAATGGGGGTTCCCAAAAGTCTTCCTTGGATGTGCTTAAATGCCCACTGCCAGGCTGGTGTCCTGTGTCCTAACCGTTTAAACGCTATTGCCTGTGAGTGCCTTTATAGCCTCTGTGTCCAGTCTCTTTAAGAGCTGCCTATATCACAGTGTATAGTTAATCTGGGTGGTGGCTGTGTGTTTCTATGCTCGAGTCCTGCCTGGGCTGCCAGATAATTGCTCCATTCTACCATCACTAATTGAGCAGAGGGAGCGCTGTTAGAAGCTGTACTTATTTGCTGATTATCTATTATAATATTAATGATATTGAAGTGTGTCTAACCTGTCTTCTTTGCAGCATGGACATTTCTGTTAATCACCACCATCTTGGTTCTGGACTGTCACTCTGGACCAATCAGTACCTTTGTGACCCTAAAATGGAGTCTGTCCCCAAGGGTCTTGTGGGAGTGGATTTCTGTAGGAATTGTAGCTTTTACACTTTGGCGCCTAAATGGACCTGGAGGGGAAGCCCTTGCTTTGACAGACAGATGAATCAACGAATCAAACCTTTTGGATCTCTGGGAAAGTCCCAAGCTGTCTGTAGCAGAGAGTTAGTCTGAGTTTTGGAGTGAGAGAGTGAACAGCTTGAGACATTCGAGCAGCTGCTCCTGCGTAGTTACGCAGGAAACTGGTGGAAAGGCTGAATTTGGCTTGTCTGCCTGCTGTCTCTTGAAAGGGATCTTTAAAGAGTGCTTACATAACTGGACTGTATCTGAACCAATTGTGACAAAAGCCACTGAATTGTGACTGTACCATTGCCTGAAGAAGACCAAAGATTTGCTGTACGCGATCGGCCTGTCAGGACATCTGAAATCACCACAGAGATCACGGTTTTGCTCAGGATAGCTGAAATTGCAACCAGACTGTCATCCGACCTGTGGTATTGTGTTTTACATTACTGTAAATGTGCTGTATGCTGTCAGTGGGTCGCAATTTAGTTCCCCACTGCCTAATTGTGTCACGCTTGCTGGAAGCTGCATCCAGAGTTTACTGGACTGAATCCGAAATGTTCACCCTGTCTGGGCCCTGCCACCTTGGCCCAACCAGCTACTCCAGGCGCAGAGATCACTGTCAATGAGAGACTCGGCTGGGGATCAGCCCCCTGCTCAGCCATCTCGAACAGGAATGACACCTTGGTGATTTGTGTGGGCCCTGCTTCTCCTGGCATACCAGCCTGTCAACCTGCAGTCTCCATCTCGTCCCTCCTGTGTCTCATACTGGGTAGTGTGAATAAACCCCAGGGTAGCTCCCTGCAACATCAGCTAAATCAGAAGTGCTGTCATCTGATTCCTTTGTTGTTTCTCTGTCACGACCTGAGCCTCCAGGCTCCAGATTACAAATTGTGTGTGGTTGTGCATGTTTCTTCTTTCCATCACAGGGCCCCAACCAGCTGCAATGATGGCCTACCCCAGGCAATGAATTAGGCTAGCCCACCTTTGTTCCAGCTGGGTACCCAGAGTGTGTGACTGTGAAGGAACTCTAAAGTGCATGCATGATTACCTGATTGAATCAGTTACAGAGCTAATCAGCCAAATTACACCCCTTCCTTGTTCATGCCCCCTGAATAAATCAGATCTAATTCTTTTTGCATTTATTCTGACTGTAATTCCAATTTGTACCAGAAGCACTGTACTGTTGCTAACTGCTGTGTCTAACCTTATTTTACAGGGGGTCTTCAGAGTCGGACTGGTGGAACCAGCCCTGGTGGTAAGTGCAAACAGAGTGGGGATTTGTTTGCTGATTAGGGACTATTGTACCTGTGTATGCTGTTCATTGTTAAACCACTAGAAGGAAAAGAGGGGGGTTACAGTGTCCTGGAGGGCTGTACCCAGGTCAGCTGTGCTACCACTAACCCTGTCCTCCGGGTGGGGGCACCCGTTTTCAGTACCCAAGCCCCTTAACCTGCAACTAATCACGCAGGCAGGGGTGGTAGCCCTTGGAATAGCACCACCTAGGGGTTACATATGTTTTCCAGTGCAGTCTCACAATTTATCAGCTTCTTATCCCCGATGTTTTCCAGTGCAGTCTCAAAAAAAATACCATGTCTTTAAATCCCTTATGCTATCAAGGAGAATCTCGTAATATAGCATCTTGTTATCTCCCATGCTTTGGGGTGTCATCTCACAATATACCTTCCTTTCTCTCATGCTTTCCATTGCAGTCTCACAGTACAGTACCATTTTATCCCCATGGTATATAGCACTGTCTTACAATACAGCACCATCTTGTTACCTACACTGTCCGTGTAATCTTACCATATACCACAGTCTCTCACCCCATGCTTTCTAGCACCATCTCACAACATGCAAGTGTCTTGTTCCTTCCACATGCTTTCCAGCACAGTTTCACAATACATCCCCTTATTTTCCTCATCCTTTTCAGTGCAGTCTCACAATATACCACCACCTTTCCCCCATGCTTTCTAGCACAATCTCACAATTTAACACCTTCTTATCTTGCATGCCTTCCAGTACACTCTCCCAATACATCTTCTTCCCATTTCCTCAGTTTTGTAGCTTCTTCTCCCCCTGTGGTTTTCAGTGCAGCCTCATAAGACACCACCACGGTGTCCCCCATACTATCCTGTTCAGACTCACAGTACATCACCTTATTATCTGTACGCTTTGCACAGTAATGCATAATACACCTTCTTACACCCATACTTTTAAGCATAATCTCACAATGCACCACAGTCTTATACTGTATGTCCTGTTTTCCAGCACCTTCTCCTAGTACACCACCATATTCTTCCACATGATTTCCAGTGCAGCCTTACAGTACGTCACATTGTTATCCCTCATGCTTTCCAGTGCAGTCACACAATACAGCAAAACTTTCTTATCACCCATACTTTTTAGCCTAGTTTTACTGTACCAGAGACTCCAAAGGGAACTGCTCTCAGCCTATCAGGCATACATATGGGCAGAAAAGCAGCACCCTAGTTACATGGAAACATAGAAGTTGTCAGCAGATAAGGACCTTTTGGCCCACCTAGTCTGCCCTATATTCCATACCTACTATGCCACCACAGACCCTACTTGATCTCCGGTCTTCTCCCAACTTTGCCCTATTTTAAGGTCCCCTTGTGTATCCAAATGCATGCTTAAATCCTGTTACCATTTTGGCACCCACCACCTCTGCTGGGAGGCTGTTCCAGGCATCCACCACCCTTTCCATGAAGACGTATTTCCTCACATCTCCTCTGAGCCTCCACCACTCCAGCTTCATAGTGTAACCTCTTGTGCTGGAGCATCTTTTTCTATAGATAATGCTACCTTCCTGTACCTTATTAATACCTGTGAGGTATTTGAATGTTTCTATCATATCCCCTTTCCCTCCTTTCCTCTAGATAGTACATATTTAGTTCCTTGAGTCTTTCCTTGTAGGGTATTTGATGCAGGTGCTGCACCATTTTGGTAGCCCTCCTTTGTATGGCCTCCACCCTATCTATGTCTTTCTGGAGGTTGGGAGTCCAGAACTGGATACAGTACTCGAGGTGGGGTCTTACAAGTGATCTATACAGGGGTAATATTTCCTCCTTCCTTCTGCTGGTGATGCCCCTTCCTATTAGTGATGGGCGAAGTGGCCCCAATTCACTCCGCGAAGTGATTCAGAGAGTGAAGGCGAAGTTGCAGAGTGCTCCACAACACGAAGCGGAGTACTTCACATTATAATGGGTAACGTGAAGTCCATTGAAAACAATGACTTCGTGTTACTCTGCTTTCCCAAACCACTACTCCACACCAATTCTTAAGGTGAAGTACATTGAAAACAATGTACTTCTTCACTCTTCGGCTTGTTTTTAAGCTCCAAAGGCAAATTTTGCAGTGATTCATGAGATTTCAGTTCACATGGGCTCTAGATTGTTCTGCAGAGCCTCAATTTGGGGTAGCGTGTGTAGGAAGCTGTAGGAAACAATCTGCTCTGAGAGCTCTCTGCGATTCAAACCTTCAAAAAGCTGTTAAAAAAAGTCTTTTTGAGTAAATTTTTTTTCTGAAACTTTAGTTCATCGATTACAGGAAACCTTCCTGTGCTCACATCATCGAGCGTTTATTGTTTGTGTATGGATTTTGAATGTTAATGTACAACATTCAGTCTATGTACTGAGAGACAGTGGAAGTGTGCTTTGGGGAAGTGGTATATATATCTGTGGTGTAGGTAGATTAACTTGGAGAAAAAGACAGTGCTTTCTGTTTTTGTGATATTTTACTTGTATAACTGTGTTAATGTACACACAGTAATATTTTCAATATTTCTTGCCTTTTTTTGCTGATTGTTGTGGTGCAGCAGTGCATAATTTTAGTTTGTTTAAAATATGTGGTTATATTACTGAAGTTTTCAGTTTGCTATGCATTACTTAGTGTATGTGTGAGTATGTGTGTGACGCGTGTCATCAAATCAGACACCTTTTATGATGCCACATAATAATTTCAGCAATGTGAAGCTGCTGTCCACTGCAGCTGTGTGATTTTTGTACTTCTTTGTGGTATCTTTACTGGTACTAGTACCAGTGACTGTTACTGCAGCAGTGCAGTACACTGCCCTCCCCCCGCAGCCCACCCTAAATGGCAAAGGTATTCTTTTACAGATTTGAATTTCTGATGGTGAGCACTGGTTAGGTGTTGTGCCTTTGTGTCTGCATCTCTTCAGTGCACAGCACAATCTTAATCTGTCTGTGCATTTGCATCTCTTTAGGCCCAATCTCCATCTGTATCTTAAGTCACAGTTGTTTCTTTGACTTCCCTTCAGAGTACTGGACAGGTGTGGTGCTTAATTCTGCATGAGCATTGTACTCATTAATATGCATTTTTAAGTCAGGACCATCATCACAAGTGACTCATGATACAGATCACATTCTTCATCATCACGGTCACAAATGCAGTCACAAATCATGATTTACGATCACGTCACGAATCACAACATTCATTTTTTGTAATAGTTACTTGGCTGTATTGTAAGCTTGTTTTGTAGTATCTCTCCATGCTTCACCACCCCACCACTGTACTCATTAATGTTTGTTTTTAAGTCAGGGAGTTGGACAGTGTCTGCAGTACATACACAGACTGGAAAGAAGACTGACTACACACATGCAGTTTAGCACAGTATACTTGCACTGCTCAGATTACAAACTGTCATGCATACAGAAGACAACAAAAAAGAGCATAATTACATACAAGGGTCGGGGATGGTGGAGGAATACATTTTATAAGACAGCAAGGATGGTGTGAGGAAAAAAAAAACTAATGTAGGATCCCATGGTGATCCAGCAGCAGTTCCAGCATGGACATAATTTGCAACTGATGTCCCTCTATGTGATCCAGCTGCTGCTCTGCAGCACTCACCCTCTCGTTGTTCTCCTCGACAGCATTCCAGAGAACTTCCAAGTCAGCCTGTGTTACATGCAGTTCTCTGGGGCCCATAAGTTCTACAGGCTGACCTGCTGGTGGTGGTAGTGGTGGTGGGGGTGCTGCTGGAGCAGCAGGTGCAGCTGTGGCCCTCCTCTTCTTAGGGATGCCGCAATGCACAAATGCACCCTCTGCCACGGAATGGCCAGCAGGTGCAGGCATGGTCCGTTCTGTGGCAGCCTGCCGCTCCAACTGCTGGTGATTGAGCATATGGGTGTGCTGGCCTCCAGTCCCCAGGTGAGTCCCCTGGGGGCCATGGCGCACCTCAACCTCACATACGCGGCACTTGACCACACTGCTGTCCCCCCAACACAGTCAAAAAACTGCCAAACAATGGAGGTGCAAGGAAGACCAGGCACAGACAGGGGATGGCCAGATGAACTGGCAGCCAGCTGGTCACGGTGCTGAACAGGGATGGGATCCACACCTGGACCCAGGAGAACAGGCACATCCTGCTCCAGAGGACCTTGTGCTGGACTTGGTGGTGGTGGTGGTTCAACTGCCTCAGAGTCAGGACAGGAGGCGGTGCTGGTTCTGCTTCGGGGGGGGGACACTCACAAGTTTTGAGTGGTCCAACAGGAATGGGTGCCCATGCCCTCCACACATGTGCATGGTATGACGCTTACCACTACCACACTTTCCCAGAGCTGCCCCTGCCCCAGACATTCCCTCACCCTGGTCCATCTCTCCTACTGAGCTCCCTCAGTCCGAGCAATCACTACTCACACTGTCACACAACACACACACAGTCACACAGACACAAACAACTAACTATTTATAAAGGTAAGAAAAATAAAATTTACATAAAGAACAAATTAAGTAAAAAAGAGTACAGAAAATACAAAAAAATGTAGCTTTTAAAAAAGCTGTTGGGTCTAAATCAAAGTTTAAATCTCCTCCTCACTCTAATCTCAAAGTATCAGCAGTCACAAAACACACTACTCTCTCTACGTCTGCACAGGAGAAAGTAAAAATGTCTGCTTGTATGACTCACTTTCTTGTTGCCTAGCTAAAGAGCATGTGACTTACAGTACTGTAAGCCATGTGATGTGTGGGGGACTGCCAAATCTGAAACACCAAGTGGATCACTTAGAATCATAATGAGGAACGCAAAGTCCATTAAAAACAATGACTTCGCCTTACTTCGCATTGCCATTCCACCTTAATGCGAAGTGGTAATGACAAGGCGGAGTGAGCGCTTTGCATTGCCCACTCCACTACATGCAAAGTGTCCACTTCGCAGGTGGAATTTAAATTCGCTGCATCTCTACTCCCTATGCACCCGAGCATCCTGCTAGCCTTCACCACTGCCTTGTCATACTGCTTGGCTACCTTTAGATCATAAGAAATCATTACCCTAGGTCCCTTTACTGTTTTGTGTTTGCTAATACCTCCCCATTAAATTGGTACATTGCCCCTGGGTTTCTGTGCCCCAAGTGCATTGATTTTGCACTTTTTTGCATTGAAACCCAGCTGCCATTCCCTTGACAATTCTTCTAGCTTATTTAAATCATCCCTCATTCTTTCCACCTCACCCCACTGTGTGTTCACTCTGCTACAGATTTTTGTGTCATCTACGAGCAGTCATACTTTCCCTTCCAGCCCTGTTGCAATGTCACTAATACAGACATTGAAGAGGACCAGGCCTAGTACTGACCCCTGTGGCACCCTGCTGGTCTCCTTGCCTTCTCCAGAGTGGACCCCATTTACCACAACCCTCTAACTTCAGTAGCACACCACTACAATAACATTTTAACAGTGAAGACAACACAGTGACAAATCTCGCCTGGTTGATGTGATGGTCTGCTCTTCATCGACGCTGCGACTCCCGGTGTTTCACCCCCATCCTGAACCAGCTGTGACTTTGAGTTGGTTATTTAGAGATGGGGGGGTGTGGTGAGCAAAGCCCCCTGCAAAAAAACACTTTGTCCCAACGGGAACAATGCCAACAGTCAGCATTGTTCCTGTCGCTGTCAGGCATGTTGACAACATCGTTGTCAATGTGTTGACATGGAACCTCTGACTCCTATTGCTTAGCCAACTTCTTATCCATTTTACTACTTTTGGGACCTACTCCTAGGTTGCCCAGCTTGCCCACCAGTCTTCTATGTGGAACGGTGTCAAAGGCCTTACTGAAATCCAGGTATGCCACATCTACCACTCCTCCCTGATCCATTTCTCTGGTCACCCAGTTAAGAACTCAGTCAGGTTTGCCTGGCAAGACCTCACCCCATGAAACCATGTTGCCTTGGATTCTGTAATCCACTGGTTACAAGGTATTCCCCAATCCTTTCCTTCAGTAGTGATTCCATTACTTTACCCACTACCAAAGTCGGGCTGAGAGGTCTGTAATTTACTGCCTTCTCCCTATTTCCACTTTTGTGTAGTGGGACCACATCTGCCCTCCTCCAGTCTCCTGGAATCTCCCCCTGTTTCTAGTGACTTTCTAATGATAGGTTGAACAGAGTTGTCAGAGGTGCAGCCAGCCGGTTCCCACTGACAAATGAGTATACCTCCTTTCAAAGACATTTCTAGTCAGAACAACAGTTGTAGCATGCAGTAGGCATGTTGGAGAGGCTCCACCAAGATGGAATAAAGGAAGCTAATGTAGTAGGTTAAAAATATTATCTGAGTGACCAGTTTGCCGGTGCCATGAATATGAAGGCTTTGGAAGAATATGAAAGACTGTTTCATTTCTAAATAAGTTATACTCATCTGTCTGCTAGGCCTGGTGCTGCTTTCTTACTGTTGATCTATATGATAACCTGACCATGGTTTCTTTCCTTTGGATGTTTGTAAGTCCCCAATGGCATGCAGTCGAAGCCAGCTTACATAACTGGGTGCTTATGATGTCTTGATAATTTATAGTTAGGAGTACCTGAGACTCCTTTTAAAATGAGCAGAGCCTACCTAGAAGATTCTGATGCTTTTTATTTCAGGGATCTACACTAAGATTTGCAGTCAATAGCCATCACAGAGATTATTTAAAAAGTAAATAAATTCCACTGACATTTTCCTGGTCCAAGTGGTATACGTACTTACAGAAATTTACATTCTCCAATACAAGTTTGTAGGGGTGGTTAATGAAAAGTTCTGCTGGCCCAATTAAGAATTTACCTGCTCTTGGCTGTTTGGCTGGTGTCAATTATGATCCCATCATAATAATATCCCTGATTTTGGAGGCATATTGTTAAGCACTGGGGCAGCGTGGGGAAGCTTGAACTGATGAATGGATAGGCAGAGGTCTTAAATCTCCAGTGCTGTCAATCTGGCACCTTTCACAGGTTCTAAAACACCCTGTAAAAATGTTAACGGGCACTCATACCTAAATCTAAGAACCTGAAAATCCCTTCCTCCAGGTCTGGAAGTTCATCCCTGCATCTTGTATGGTATTTAAGTGGCATAATTTACACTTACAGTATTATGTCATGGAGGCAGTATAGCACAGTGGTTAAGGGCACTGAGCTGCAAACTTGGAGACCTGGGCTTGAATCCCTCAGCCCCACTTACATACTGTGTGACCCTGAGCAAGTCACTTAACTTTCTTGTGCTCCCAGGTCACACCTGGAAACAAGCTTCGGCTTAGTGTGCCTTTCCTGGTTAAATAATTTCCCCTTTCCCTTTCCCCTTTCCTTTCATGAGACTCCAACCACATAGATAGCTAAAGTACATTAACCATGAAGTAATATATGTCATATGTGATTTATTTTATATTTGATGCAATTTTTATATACACTTATTACAATTCCACTGCAAGTGTCCTATCATTGAGCAGAGTCGCACCTCACAATATGGTTAACATACAAGCTGCAGCTGCAGTGCCAGAATGTAGATGAAACATAGGACTGGGGTGAGGGCAGCCTCATTTTAACATTCCACAGCATTTGTTATTTATTTTCTTCAGTTTTATTTCTTCTCCCAGTTATGTCTGGATTACGATTGGCCCCTCTCTCCTATTCCCACTCCTATACAGCAAAATGGTCCCCAGTCCTGCTACTGGGCTCCATACCCTTATATCTCTGTACTGTGGCTTTACCAGTGCAGCAGGCTTTACCCTCTGCTGAATCCAAGATAGAGGTGGGGAGTCTTAGGACTGTCAGCAGTTCATTAGAATATTGGAGGAAGAATACATCTCACTCTTGCCTGGTTCAGCCTATTTTACCTCCCCCCCCCACATCCGCCATCCCACATTGCTGAGATAGAGCCATACTCACTACACCTGGCCTCACACCATGGAAGGCAGGGGGCATGAGGAGGTGATACTCCTAAAACTGGTCAGAGGACGCACTCAAGTAGTTGGGTAACTTAATCCTCCTCACAAGTCAGTGTGCTGCATCTGTGGTGCCACTGTGACTCCATGGGACTGGAAATTGATGTCAGGCCTGGAAAATGAAACCATAGGATTGCAGTGCTGATCCCTCTGTGCCACCAGACCAGGCACACTACACCTCTTTTATGTATTTCAGGTCTATATTAGATTTTCTAGGGCACTCCTGCACATCAAACACAGTTTGAGCTTACTGTGCATAAAACCACTGTAGTGTACTTGAGAGCTTCACCTTGACTCAGGTTACATCAACATTGTATTACAGGGGTTAACAGTAAATGATTCCAGTGGTTGGGTGATAGGAGGTGAAAACTACCACATCCTTTGGGAGCCACCTGCATGCAGGTTTCCAGCATGTTGCTGGTTTTAAAACTGACATATTAAATCATGGCATCAGATTAAACTTGTTATACAGTGCTCACAGCTCAGGTTTCCTTGGAGTCGTCTGGCTCCACTGATAGAATTATCTCTGTTTAGAAATCTTGGTGCTGTCAGGCTCCATGGTAATCATGGACTGGATGGTTTTGTGGAATGTGCTGTAATTGTGTTCATAAAAAAGCTTTGACTTCTATTTGCCTTACCTTTCTCATCCTCTGGTTTACTTAATTGCTTGTGCAAGTGCAGGGGGTGTGAAACGCTTAAGGCAAACACAAAACAGGAAAAGCTATCCTACTTTTGTGATACTGCTTTTCATTTGTGGCAGTCAGGCTTGTCTAATTATATGAAGATATTTAAATGGGAACATTCAACCTTTCTTATGCAACCCTTACCCAGGCCAAGAGTGGCATCTTGCAGCCAGGACCTCCCCCCCAATTTGTACACAGATAAGGAAACAAACCACAGGTTGGCATAGCAGTAGGCATCACACCTGGCATTAGGGTAAATACCTGGCTCGGCATCTAAGAGGTCGGAGGATTAGAGTGCAAAATAACATTTATTTTTACACCGAGTTCTGGGTAAGAGGTGCTAGGGCTATGCCATGTCTCCTGTCTGAGGGAGCCCATAAACAGTTTCACACTGGGAAGCACAGATGGAATGTCTACTACTAGAAATGGGATTATATAGTATGGCTTTATTCTGACACAGATGGAAACAGAAAGGGGGTTGTCCCCCAGGTTGGTACTGTACCTTACAGAACACACATTACACAGGAGCTCTTCCTTCTCCAGAACAGACAGCTTGGGCTTTTCTTAAATTTTCTCTTCCACAGAACTACGAACAGTCCATCCCTCTTTTCTAGGGACCTCATGGATTTATATTTCCTTCAAGTGTCCATTACATGGGGGTTTCCACACACACCTAAAACATTACATTTCTCCTGAAATGATGGGCTTAGTTAACATCCGCAGGGTAACCTTGTGCACTTCCAGTAATCAGTTAGCCCTGACTGGAGTTTTAGATGAGGGTCTTCTCACCCTGGCCCCAGCCAGCCTCTGCCACTCCATCTGGGTTACACAAACTGGATCCTTCAACCCCCTTGGATTGCTAAAGGCTTCCACGCATTTTAAATCTACATTCAGGACATATTTGTGGTGATACGGGGACCCTCAGTGGTGTACTCTAGCCTTATCTCTGGACACATACACCACCAGACGACTCCCTCTTAAGCATTTCCATGTTGCTATACTCACAGTTTGTTTGTCCCTTTATTACAGACATGGTACATAGAAGAAATTATACTTCTTCCCTTTTCCAGTAGCTTTTACTGAGACTATCTCTCTGTCTCTGATCTGGGCACCTGGACAATCTTCTGGATCTCAGGAGATTGCCCCTTGGACCCATTGGATCTCACAGTCCCATCAGTTCTCATAGAAGTGACTCACTGGGGTCTCAGAATTGCAGGTCTCCACCACTTCCTATGGTACTGCTGTTGTCTCACACACTGGGGTGAGAAAAATGACCAGAGGTCCTTCATCCAGCTTCAGAGCAGGCTGGTAGGCACCTCTACACTGGGAGCTCTTCTCTCCATTGCTCCCACACTCAGACTGCACTGACTGAATCCAGCATTCTAAACTGCTTCCCTAGCAGCTGATTCCACTGTGGCTCAGGCTGCTGCCAGAGTTCTAAATAACCTCACTCATTTTGGTCATTTATCACTCAGGCTAGCTAGGTAAACAATGAGAGGTCTGTAGAGAACTTTTAATAATCTCTCTACCAGCTGCCCACTACCTTCCTAGTCTAACACTGATGGGATTCTAGTAACTCCAGAGGACTGGGTGGTTACACTTAGAAGTTCACCAATCAGATCTATTCAAATCACAGCTAAACACAAGGCACATTTTTGGGCTTCTTTACTTACAGCACGAAGATAACCCTGAACATGGTGCTGCCTTTCAAGAAAAATAATTTCATCCATATACTGTTGCTCAGTGCAAAGGAATATATTGTATAATTATTAATGAAGACACATTTCAGTCTATCATCATATAGCATGGTGACAATTGTTCTTTAGCAGTCAGTCTCAATCAACATTTTTCTCCCATCAGCCATCTCAGCAACTTTTTTCAAACAAAAAAGGCACTTTTGATTACTAAAAACAATATGTAATTTTGCCAGCATAGCTCACTTTTAGTACTGACACCTATCAGCCAAACAGTCACGCATGCAAATCCTGGGACTTAAGTTCTTACACAATGCTGAAAACTCAATGCGATTCAGTACGAGGGGGTGTTGCACTGTTGGAGGTGCCATCCTAAACTAAGGTCTCTTGTACTGTCCTCTGCCAATTATCCAGGTGGCTGTTTCCATGGCCCATTTTAAAAAGATTAGGGAATGTCCTCAGTGTTCTGGCCAACTTACTTTCTATTGATAACACAGGATCTTCTTCGAGGGTATCTCTTTCATTAGGCAACACCTATGGAACTTATAGACACCAGGCACTAGGACCACATGGAAATTTCTACAAGCAGTCCACTACCAGGGGCCCCCCATGACGATGTCAGATGTCGGTTATTACATAAACGGGCGTGGCCCCTTCCCTTCTGAGTTCTTTTCCAGCCATTGACCATACTGGTCGGACTGTGCACAGGAACACCACTCAAAAGCCACCACTTTCTATATTTTTCTCTCTCTACAAAGTAATCACTTTTATAAGTTATTTTTGATGGTGTGTATGTTATTGAAGGAACCTTCAAAACTGTTCCATTACTGTGAATATGATGAGAAGATTTTTACTGACGAATTAAAAAGTGTCTGGATCTGTTGCCTTGGCCCAGACCACAATGTGCAAGTACTTGCTCGATTTGTAAAAGGTTTAACACAGCCACCCGGCAACATCAAAAACATGCTTTAGAGAAGCACCTTTTAAAACAGAATGTAGCCCACATGGAGAAGGAGCTCCAGCAAAAGAGTTCCGCTGCATCACCAGACCACTCCTCTGCATCCAGGTCATCCAAATCCTGGGAGAAGTCATCCAGGACCCTCAAGCACAAACACCAGGAGAAGGAGAAAGAGAAGGAGAAAACCTCCCCATTGTGCTCCAGGTTGCCCCTTTGCACAACGGGTACGACCTGTACAGCGCCATTGACAGCTACTTTCAATGTGCCTGTGCAACTGGTTTTGTGCTTGTGTAATGTAGATTATCTTTAACTGTTCACCTCTCTATCCATGTGATATACTACCCTGTAGGGGTACAAAGGTAAGGAACCCTAGAGGAGGATTCCACCCATAGAGGTGCCACGGGAGTGATTCCCTTTGCTAAAGGTACCTTAGGAAGAAGCCCATGGGAGAGAAAGGTGTACTGCTGGAAGAGATGGGGTGGATGGAGGGGCAAGGAAAAAACACTTGTGTGTGGAGTGGGGTGAGTGGCCCTTAAATGGACCAGATGGTGGCATGGCCACTAGTACTGCCCCCTTGAACTACAGGCTTTAGCCTTCCAATTCAATGTGCCTGTGCAACTGGTTTTGTGCTTGTGTAACGTAGATAATCTTTGGCTGTTCACCTCTCTATCTGTGGGATATATCACCCTATAAAGGTATGAAGGCAAGGAAACCTGGAAGAGGGTTCCACCCCTAGAGGTGCTGGGGGAGTGATTGTTTTGGCAAATGTATCTTAGAAAGAAGCCCAAAAAGAGTGTCGAGCAAAGCATACAAGGTGGTGAACACTTATTGGGGTCGAAGACCTGTATGTAGGTCTACTGGTAACCTGGGTTCAGTTGGTAGCACTGTTTGAGTAGAGTAGGCAGGAAATGACAGGTGAATGGTGACCCACTCAGAGATCTGACTAGAAGGCGTGAAGGCCTGGCTTTCTAAGGAGAGCAAAAAGCAAAGACTGACTGCACTGCCCAAGATGTATCAAAAAGATGTGCCAACACATAAATAAATTCAAAAGCATTTATTTTCAAAGTAAACAGTGTTGCACCCAATGCAACCACAATACCACTCGCCACAGTGCTTTGGGAACAACCCCTCCATCAGGGGGTGTGGCAAGCAGAGAAAAGACATCCATTTAAATACACATGTGAATTAAAGAGTGGTTGACATCACCACAGGTGCTTATCATAATAATACAATAATAAAGTACAAAACCATATGTCATTAACACCATAGAACTGTGTAAAAGCAAATAAAATACAAATAGCCTATGTAAGGAACTAGAGCCTACATATTTTAATATATGTATACTTATAAAATGGGTTAAGAAGTCAACCATCCTGATTGGCTGACAGCCGTTTTCAGCCGTGTCCTTATCAGGATGTATCATGCCAACCGGCACTAGTTGTGCCAAGCAAACTGCAGCACATTAAAGAATCCATCCATGCCACCACTCTCTTCCTAGCCTCTGCAGCTCCTCATTGCTAAACTATGATCCCAGCCAAAAGGAACCCCAACAGCAGCAGACAGAGACACGATCACATGAACGCAGAACCCATGCCAGCAGTGAGTGTCTATAATACGGTATTTCTTCCTACGCAAGCAGTAATGAAAAAAAATCAAATACTCACTGCTTGTTTCCATCTGCATCGCAGACCATAGCTGTCAATCCCACTCACTGTGCCACTACTTAAAAGTCTTCACAATCCGTGCTTCCTTCCCCTCCAACTCCTCTCCTTACTTTAAAACCTGCAACAGTCTATACTGTAACTCCATAAGTGTAACCACAAAATAAAATAAAATAAAAAAAACACGGTTTCTTTAACTTCCTTGCTCTAATACTTCTGGGACCATGAAACACAAAACATACGGCACCCGCTAATGGACACACGTGTTACAAGCTAGTTAGTCACCCAGCCATTTAAAAACATTAATTTAACAGCAGATACCTGTAAAAAAAGCAGACAACAAATGTTACACAGGAGAACATCAGCTACTATCTCACACATACATTTCCGACGAACACGCTCACTCCAGTTGCCGTTAACTGAAACGCGAGGCGGGGGGGGGGGAGACAGACAGATAAAGTACAAAATATTTCAGCACAACAAAATGCTTTTAAAACTTGTTTTTTTTATAAATGGCATTGCTGTCCTCTGCACATACATCACAGACAACATAGCCTGTACCATCTTTTAATTAAACAGCTCCATACCAAAACAGTAACAGGAACTACTTTTTCTTTATTTTCTACTTCATAATCATACATTTTACTGTTTTTATCTATTTTTTATGTGTATTTTTAAATAACTTCCTTACTGAAGGAGCCCATTTTATAAGCGCAATGACATATTCTGAGGTGTGGGTTACGTGCTGATAAGAGCATGCCCAGGGACATACAGCACTCGGCGCAAGCGCCTTGTGCCTTAGTACACACCTGGGCATGCTCTTATCAGCACGTAACCCACACCTTGTCATATGTTATTGCTTGCATAATGTATGAAAGCACAACAATTTCAAAATGGTGGATATTTAAATACTATAATGCTTTCTAAGTCCAATAGTGAACAAAAGGTAGAAGCTCTAGTTTCCATGCTATCAAAGCTCCAAGTCTTATGGAAAAGGGAATAGGAAGGTGGATCTGAGGGGGTCTGCCAAGAGCAGCGATCTGCCCAAATTCCAGGACTCCAGAGGTAAAGACAGAAGGACCTAAGACAGAAACATGAGAGAAAACAAAAAATTAGAAAAGGCAGTCAATCAGGTTACTGATTTATTGATCTATGCTGAACAATCAAAAGGCATCTTAAAAAACAGGTGCTTTTTCACACAACAAAAAGAAGATCTCTGATATTTCATAAAAATCCTACAACACATTCTGAAGACTGCTATGCCCTAAAACATGTTCTTAATATGTGAAGTTCAACCACTTAATGTAAAGGGCACTCTCCAGAAATGTAGGATAGAAGATCAACAAGATGTAATATTACACTGGGGGGGGGACTTTTTTGTTTGTATATAGTAATCAGGAAGGGAAAACAGGGCTAAAGAGGGTTAAAAGATACAAGCAAGGAATATCAGTTGTGAGTCTTTACTTTTTATACCTAATGATTAACCAGTTAACATCCTTATGGGGCAAGAATCTGAAGGTATGAAATACCAATTTGGTCTTACAGAGTGGGAGCACCCCCTATTCACTTATCTATTAGGTAAGGTTTAATATCCCATGAATTATTCAAGCCAAGAGGATTCACACTCATTAAGGTGTATATCCAAATGCTCTCCCTTTTGAGGAGATCATTCATCCTGTCCCCCCTCTAGCCTATTTATTTTAATATGTTCAATACCCATAAACTGTAATAAATCAGAATTAGTCATGATATGTTGCGAAAATGAGTTCCCACGGGGGTATCCTCTCTCTGATTGATTATGGACCTGACATGTTCTTGGATTCTTAGTTTTAGTGGTCTGACTATGCATCCAACATAAACCTTATTACAGGGGTACCACAAAGTGTACACTGTGAATGGAGTGTCACAAGTGATGCATTCCCTGAGGTCCATTTCTATGTCTGAAAATTCAGGGTGTTGGAAGCAGTTTCATGTTTTGGCCAACTTACAAACATTGCAACATTTGCATTGGTAAAAGCCTTTAGATGTTAAAGGGAACCAATTTCTGTATGTCGGGGAAGGTGTGGGAGCAACTAGTCTGCTGCATACTACAAAGTCTTTAATGTTAGTGGCTCTACTGTAAGACACTCTTGGTGTAATACCCACTGCCTGTCTTACCTTGATACTACTCACCAGAATTGGTCAGTTCTTATGAATGATGTTCCCTATTCTTCACACTAATGCATTGTATTCAGTTGTAAAAGTGACTGGGGCATTTTCTAAACTGTACGTTTGTTTTACCGTTTTAATCTATCCTGTTTTAAAGATTGTTCCTTTACATTTGCAAGTGTGGCTTCAGTATAGCCCCTATTTAAGAACCTTGTTTCTAAATCCTTGCATTGTTCATTTAATTTTTCTAATGTACTACAGTTTCTGTGCAAGTGCAGCATTTGGCTAAAGAGTACAGATTCCTTTAGTCTGGGGGTGGGCACAGTCGGCTCTCAAAACAGAGTTGGTAGCTGTTGCTTTACGCTAACAGCTTGTTTTCATAATTTGATCTGGAGTGTCTGAAAGTTCTAAGTCCAAAAATCTAAGGGTGGAAAGGTCACTGATGTATGTGAATTTCAAGTTCATATTATTGGTGTTAATCCAATTTATAAATTCAGGAATCTTAGTCCTGTCCCCCTCCCAAATATATAAACAATCATCAGTGTATCTAATCCACATTTTGATGTACTTATGGAACAGATTATTTAGAGGGTTCCAAATTGTTCTATCTTCCCACCACCCTAAGAATAGGTTTCCATAACTGGGGGCCATACTGGCTCTCATTGCAGTGCCACAGCATTGTAGGTAATATTCACCCTGGAATTCAAAAACATTGTGGTTTAATATGAAGTCTAAAGATTTAAGTAAAAAGTCAATAGGCATTTCTCCTCTGAATTCATTATTTTCCCCAAAAAATATTTACAAGCACATAAACCATCTTCATGGCATATGCAGGTATACAGGGATTCTACAGCCACGCTGATCCAAGTATAGTTTTCACCCCAGACCAGATTCTCAAGTTTGTTTAAGGTGTGAGTGGTGTCTTTTAAATAAGACAGAAGTTTATTCACACATTTTTGTAGAAAAAAAAATCCACAAAAATTCCTAGGTTTTCTACCAGACCCCCATTCCCTCAGACAATTGGCCTTCCTGGTGAATTCTGAAAATCTTTGTGGATTTTGGGAAGAATGTACAACCTTGGGGTCTTGGAGCATTCACACCAAAGGAACTTGTGTTCTGGTTCTGTGATGTCTCCATTACCCATAGCATATTCAAGCAGTTTAAACCGTTCTTTTTTTAAGCAGGGATGGGATTAAAGCTCAATTTTTTATAATTTAACTCATCATTCAGTAGATTTTCAACTATTTCCACATATTGCTTTTTGTTCATGACTACTACATTACCCCTTGTCTGCTGCTTTAATTACCAGGTCATGTCTGTCAGATAATTCATTGAGAGCTGCCCTCTCCTCATTGCTCAAATTATGATTTGTAATGGGTACTGTATTCGATAAATATTTCATTTACCTGATGTAACACAGTGTTTTCATAAGTCAGGAGTGCATAGTTTGTAGTGGAATGGCAGAAAACAGACTTGCCTCTAAACAGCTGCTTGTGTTGTTCTTTAAGTTCTGGTTCTCCCATTTCTGATCCACTCGAGGCAGAGTCATTTAATCCAGCTTCTTGTAGTAAGGAAACAAGGGCACTGTCATCAATTGAATCCCAAATTGCCATCAACATCAGCAGTCACATTGATTGCTTTGCAATCCCCTGTTGAGATTTCTTCATTGCTGATGTCAGTTGGAATATGGTGCAGAATTAAATCAATGACCTCATTTACCGTGAGTGCAGTTTCCTCAGTGAGCCCCATGTCTGTGTTATGTCTTGTGTTTTTATTGGCAAAATAAAGCTCAAGTCTTAATTTTCTGAAAAATGTCTTTATATCTAGAATCACTGAAAAGTGGTTCACTCTTCCTAAAGAGAGAGAGAGAGAGAGAGAGAGAGAGAGAGAGAGAACAGCCAAAGGGGGAGAAGGGACAATTTTCAAGACATCCACCCAACTCCATCCAACAGCGGAACCTAACTAAGTGAACTAGGGACTACAACTACACCTATCTAGTATAATGACCATTAGCGGAGAGGGGAGGAGAGGAGAGGAGAGGAAGAACCCCCTTTGAGGATGAAACCTTTATTTATTTATGTATGTACGTATGTATGTATGTATGTATGTATTTATTTATTTACGTTTTTGGTGACTGGGTAGGCAAGCTGATCCAAAGGACCATTTTCAGTTGCGACCCCGGACCATACAGTAGCAGACAATACAAGGCTGAAGCAATAGGCACATGTTACATTACAGAAAGGAGCAATATACACTGAGTAACATGAAATCAACAACAATGAGTCATTATACATCAAATCTAATACACAAGTTTCATAACAAATACAGGAGTGCATGCCTGGGTCTCAGATACATGGTTGATCACATGTGGAACGGTTACATCATAGATCCACACTTTACTTGATCAGTCAGGATATGTGACAGTGCATGGTGGAAATACCTTACGTGATCCATGTGAACCCAGGAAGGGGCAAGCAGTGCTAAGAGGTACAAACTAGTGGTCAGCATCCAGGTGGTAAGTTGAGAGATACAGTATGACTTCTATGTTGGCTGTTTGGTGAGAGGGTTACTCTCTCTGGGGATCCAAGGCCTATGTTACCTTCCCTCCAGGCCTTTGGGACAGTTTTGTTTAGTGATGGCTCTGCTACTGCAATTTAGTAGACCAACCCAGGGGAATTGCAATTTTGGGGAACACTCATGCTGTATCCCTCTGTGAACGAACTCTGAAACACCATGGCATCTCTGTGCCAACCTCCAAGGTGGGAGGAGGAGGGTAGCAGGTGCCGAGGTGTTTAGCTGGCGTATTGATCTAAGAACAAACTAGGGGAAAAAGAGGCAGTTGTAGGGAGAACAGTTTTAAAGGGTGCATCCAAACTCACTCGGGCAGCTAATGGGGCCCTTCCCATGAAAGCCCCACCCCTTCACTGCTGAAGTCTTAAATCCTACATCGAGAGGTACCGTCAGTATGGTTGACGACTGAAAGCCCACCCAGAGTGAGGGCATTCCCAACTATGGGCCAGGTGAGAAAAACCCTGCCCAAGCTTTGCATGCTCAAGATGCAGACTTTGGGGTGCAGAGAGAGACCGTCAGCCACAGGGCTAGCCCTGAGTCCTGGAAGTAATGGATACGGTCAGCATGTCTCCAAAAGGTAGAGAAGGTAGACGAAATGTAGCATGAGTTAGTTTTAATGCAGCATGGGATCTGCATGTGAGTCATGAAGGGTGATAGCAGACATAGAGAGACCTGTATGTAGGTCAGACTGAGTGCAGTGGACACTCTTGTGGGTCTAGTTAAGGCAAATAGCTTTTGTCAACCACAGGAATGCATGTCGACCAAGTTCATTAAGAAGCCAAATTAGGAGTGAATTGAATTGCATGTTATGAGGGAGAGAATGATGAGGCTGGGCAAAGTCCGGGGCCGATGGTTGGAGAGGAGAAAACTGAAGCTGGGTAGGTAGGAGGAGGCTGCAAAGCCAGGACAATAGGAGATGTGATTCAAAGCGAGTAAACATGATATGCTGCCAGTAATGGCAGGGGAGGGCATTACTGGTAGTGCAAGGGACAGGAAGGCTGGGATGCATAATAGTAAGGAAGGGATGGTAGAATGCTGGGTAAAGCCAGCTGCCCTTAGGGGGAGAGTTGCCGGGAATTGCTGGTTGCATAGTGCATAAAGGCTATGCGGGGCAACAGTAGGAGGCCAGGTGAGCCAGTGGCTGATAAAATATACAACAATAATGAAGCTGCTCCTGCTGCCTGGGGCCGTGATGCCCACTGCAACAACTCAGTCCCCTGCAGTAGGAAAAACAAAGAAGCCATGAACAGGACACCACCACGCCAAGCAGTTAATTAAATAGGTCACAGTCCACAGGTGCCACCAGACCTAATATGGCTGATATGTCGCCATCAACTTTGGGGGCATTGCCTCCTCCATTGATTTCCACTGACGCACATGTCAACCACTCAGGCACCGACATCCAGGCATTGCTGTTGTCCTACCCCGACATTCTGTTATGCATGTTGCCTCCTCCTCCACCTATACCTGAAGGCCCATCGACAGGCCTATAATTCAGACCTCTCCCCAACAATGCATCCTAGGGCTGTGTCTCAGCCACCTCCTCAAATGCTGACAGCCTCACCAGTGTACTCCCTTTCACCTATTGACCAAACTGACAGTTTTGTGTATAATCCTGATCTCATGATGCAGGATGAAGAAGAGGAAGCTGAAGACCATGTGAAAAGTCTTTATGAAAGAATTAATTCCACTGTCTCTACCTGCAGTGAGAACTCAGTGGTTTACACCCCCATGATCCCTCCAGAGGACTTCTCTTTCATTACCATGATGCAGCAGTTACAGGCTGCCATGGGTTTTGATTTGGAAGAACAGGATATCACCAAGAAAAACCTCATAGATTTCTTGGAGTTACCTGATTCTCCCCCTGTAGTGATACCGCCCCTCCTCTCTGCCCTAGAGGATGCCACCATTGCTGCTTGGCATAGGCCGAATGTAATTCCTACCAAACCAAGAAAAGCAGACAAGGTGTATATGGTTCCGTAAGGGAAGCCCTTCTTTGCTGGCCAACTTGAGGCAGACTCAGTGGTGATCAATGGCTGCTCATGATAGATCAAGGGCACCACAACACCTTAGCTCTCTTTCTCCTGATAAAGAGTCGGGAAAGCTGGATGTGCTAGGTAAGGGAACGCTCACTTTAGCCTCCCTGGGCGTCAGAATTGTTAACTACTAGGCCCATATAGTCCATGTACCAGAATACTTTCTGCAGAAAGGCCAAAGCAGCTGCTCAAGCCTTTTCAGAATGTACATCCAAAGAGGACCTTTTCAAAGCTCTCACAGCTGGTGCTGATGTAGGAAAACAGCTACGTCTTATGGCCTATGACATATCTGATGCTTCAGCCAGGGCTGCTGCCTCAAGAATATGCCCAAGGAGGTACTCCTGGCTTAGGATGGCAGGGTTTGTGAATGACATACAACAGTCCATTTTCAGTGCTCCCTTTAGAGGATACAAGTTATTTGGCTCAGATGTCTAGGATATCCTCTCTAACCTATAGTCCTCAGGTAGGACCCTGAAGTCATTATCCTCCCTCTACCATACCCAACCAAGAGATACACAGAGAATACCTTTTCATCTGGCTGGTGCTAGACACCATCATGCCACCAAACAAGGTAAAGGCATGGGAGCAAGAGCCTTGCCCGCCCGAGGAACCACTCCAGGTGCCCACTCAAAGGTCCCTAGAGATGGTGGTGCAGCAGAAGCCACCACAACTGTCTGTGTTTGACTCTTTGTACACCCACCCCCAACCACCATTATTTTCAGGGGTGGTTGTTGGGGGTCAACACTCGCACCCCCTAAATCAGTGGAAGGAGGTGATATGAGATGCCTGTGTCTCAGAAATCATAGGACAAGGTCATGCTCTGGAACTTCTAGAAATATCACCAGATCATCCACTGGTGCTAACACACTATCCTCCAGACCACATTCCTCTGATCCTTTAGGAAGTCCACAGATTGCTTTCGAAGAGGGTTATAGAGCCTGTGCCCTTGGAACAAAGAAACACAGGGTTCTACTCATGGTACTACCTAGTCCCAAAATGAACAGGAGACCTGCAGCCTATGCTAGATCACAGGGACCTGAACTTTTTTTATACAATAGAGTACAAGAAGTTCAGAATTGTCACCCTACAAGGCCTGCTTCCACTACTACAAGCATGGGATTGGATCTTTTCCTTTGACATGAAGAATGCCTACCCTCGTGTCAAAATTTGCAAACCTCACAGAAAATATTTGAGGTTCATGTTTCAGGGGGACCACCACCAATTCGGAGTATTGCCTTGTGTCTTGTCCTCTGCACCGGTATTTGCCAAAGCTTGGCAGTGGTGGCAGCAGCCCTTCACAGGAAGGCCTCTAGGTCTTTCCTTACCTGGACAACCAACTATTGAAAGCCCACTCCAAGGAGTAGATCCTGCACACCTTAGCTCGAACAAGGCAGATGTTCAATGCCCTGGGGGTCACTGTCAATGTACCCAAGTCTGTCTTGACACCTTGTCAGTACCTGCAGTACATTGGAGCAGTTTTGGACACAGCCCAAGGCTCAACCTTCCTGCCTCTGGACAGGGACAAATGTCTGTTTGCACAGGCCCAAATGGTCCACAACTGATAGTAGGCAGGTGACAACTGGTGGCCCGCTCCTATTCAACTTATTCTTTATTTCCCTCCCCCTGGCCTGCCCTGATAACATCCTGCTATATGGAGTTGATTCAGCTATTTTCTCCAGTAGCCCACAATCACACCTACTAGAATCCAAACTCCAAAACAGCTTTGCAGTAATAGAGGACTGGTTTACCTAAAACAAGCCTCTCCTGAACTACAAACAAATGAAAGTTATGTTGTTTGCTAACAGCCAGAGTAAATACAGTGTGAGTCAGCTGACCATCCTGAACAACAAGCAGGAGCCACTCAATCAGGTCAGTACCTTTAAATATTTAGGTATCACTCTGGATAGCTCCCTCTCCCTTTACCCACCACATAGACAATGTTGTAAAGACAGCCAACACCAGAATTGGCCTCCTTTGCAGACACAGACACAATATGACCCCTGCAACCTTGTCTCTGGCTGTCAATAGCTATATAATCTCTGGTATAGACTATGGGCTAATTGTGTACAGTGCGGCAACTGTTACAGCCCTAAATAGGGTCAGAGCTGCCCTCAACAAGTCTTGTAGGCTGACCCTGGGGGCACACAGTCTCATTCACACCTGCAAATTTTACTCCGTCTAAGTGGCTTAATCTTCAGAGGAGCATTAAATACCAAACCTGCCTGCTCAGGAAAAAGTTCTCATTCTAACTCCACAACCCATTACAGACCTCCTTAAACCTTTGTATAACTCCTGCCAGACCAGAGGAAAAACACAAAATGCTCTACATATCCCCTTTCCATCACATGGCACTTGCACACAGATCATACGCTTACAAGGCACCCCTCTGGCTCAATGAACTGCTCCCAGAAGTAATAAATGTGCCTAAGCTCAGAACTCTCAAGAAATCCCTACTGAAACACCTGCCAGTACTCAGTTTCTGTGACTGCAGGTTCTAACCTCCCACCACCCCCCTCTTCTGTCTCTCCACTCCCTATACACCCTGCACCCCCATTCACCTTTCCCCTTTTTCTTCAGTCATTCCCCCATATCCTTTTACCTCCCCCTCATGCTTCCCTTTCTTCCCAACCCTCACTCCATCTGTCACAACTCATTCCACTCCCCCAGAATTGTCTTCTTTCTCACCATCCCTTTCCAACACACCTTGCTTACCTTCCTCAATAATCACTGAGAAGGACACTTCTATCTACACCATGTTTTTTCTACCCCTACCCTCAGCCCTCTCCCCCTTTACCCCTTGTCGTAGTCAGCCCTGACTGTTCCACTATCTATCCTCACCACCTCTCCTTACTGCACTAATCATGTGACCCCTGCACTCATAGCTTGTCAAAAACTGTCATAAATACTGTCGGTACTTCATCATGTGAACTAATGCACTTGCTTCTTGTAAATAGTACAGTTTCTTTTTCCATTGCTTTTTCCTCTCTGTAACCCTAGGATTTCACCAATGATTGTAAATTATATGTTGTACTTGACTATGTCTATACCTTATGGTGCGTTTTATTCTGTATGTATCAATTATTTGAACCTTACCTGACGTGGAACCTTTGTAAAAGAACTTTTAGCTCAAAGGTGTAACTCCGAGATGACAAATAAATATAAATAAAATAAACATAGAAACACAGAAACATAGACTTTGACAGCAGATAAGGACCACGTGGCCCACCTAGTCTGCCCATTTCCTACCTATTGGATAAGCTGCAATCCTACTTAACCAGCAGCCTACTTCCTCCTACCCCCTACTATAATTGCCTTATGTCTGTCCCATGCATTCTTGAATTTCCCCACTGTTTTTGAAACCACGACTTCCTCAGGAAGGCTGTTGCATGTGTCCACCACCCTCTCCTAGAAAAAATACTTCCTCACATTGCCCCTGAGCCTCCCCCCCTCTATCTTCAAATTGTGCCCCCTTGTTCTTGCACATCTTTTTCTGAAATATGCTACCCTCTTGGACTTTGTTGATTCCCTCGAGGTACTTGAAAGTTTCTATCATGTCCCCCCCCTCTCCCTCCTTTCCTCAAGGGTATACATATTAAGCTCTTTTAGTCTCTCTTCATATGGCTTCTGGTGCAGACCCTGCACCATTTTAGTTGCTCTCCTCTGGACTGCTTCCATCCTATGTCCTTGCAGAGATGGTGTCTCCAGAACTGCAAGCAGTACTCCAGATGGGGTCTCTGATATGTTACAGCCAAGGCATTCCTTTGGCTCCTGGGGCTGATATCAGCGGCCATTGTCACAGTATATCTGGACAGAATGCACATGATGATTAGTCAGTGGACCCTAAGAGTCCAGGGGGACCAGCTCGCAGATGATCTAGAACTGAGGGTTCTAGTAAACTGTCCTGTACAAAGTGCTCAAGCGGTGGATGGAACCCCAACAACCTGTTAAAGGTGGTTCCATTCCTGATCCTCACCCCTCACCAGATTTTAACTATGGATGCTTTGGGAATGGGCTGGGGGTACATTTAGGATGCAGGGTACATGGACCACAGTGGAGTGCACCATGCACATAAATGTTCTAGAAATGCAAGGTGTTCTGTATGGCCTACAGGCCTTCCAGCCTCATCTGTCCCTGGGTCCTCTGTTAGTGCAGATGGACAATGTCGGAGTGATGCAGTACATCAGCAAACAAGGGGTAACTCATCCTTAACCCCTGTGCAGGGAAGCAGTGAGAGTTTGGTACTGGGCTCTGGAACATGGTCTAGAACTATCAACAGTACATGTTCCAGGCTCCCAAAACATCTTGGCAGACAGGGTAAGCAGGTCACAGTCCAGAATACACGAGTGGGAATGGCTGACCTCAGTGGTAGAAGATCTGTTCGACAGTTGGGGTCATCCAGAGTTGGACCTTTTGGTGTCCCTACACAATGCAAAACTGGCACTTTTCTGCTCGCTCGCTTCAGGGTCTGGAGTCTTTCAGTGAGATTAATTGCCCTTCTCTTGGAAGGGGAGGTTTCTGTATGTCTTCCCTCCTTTCCCTGTAATTCAGAGGGTGCTACTCAAGCTTGAGATGGAGGGGGCAACTTTGATCCTTATTGCTCCCCTTTGGCCTTGGCAGATCTGGTTCCCTTTACTGCAAGAGCTGGCAGTGGAACCACCAGTACCCCTGCCCTTATGCTAGATCTACTGTCACAAGAACAGGGATCCCTGGTCCGTCCAGACCTCATATGCTTCATCTTCATGCACGGCTCCTGAGAACATAGCCATAGCTAGGTTTGGGATTTCCCAAAATGTGGCTGATGTCCTGATGTTTGCCAGAACACCTTCCAGCAGGGCCACTTATTCTATCAAGTCGAAGTGGTTTGCTTTGTGGGACACTTCTCATCATTTAGATCCATTTATCTGTCCAGTAAATCAAGTTCTAGAGTATCTGCTCTCCTTGTCAGATGCAGCTTGCAGTATTCCTCTATCAACATGCACTTGGCTGCCATTTCAGTTTTCCATGTGCCTATTGAGGGTCATATGGTTGCCCAGCTTGTGATGGCCTGTACATTCTTGAGAGGCATTCTGCACTTGAGACCTGCCATTCACAATCCAGTCCCAGCTTGGGACCTGAATTTTGTTCTGGAAAAGCTTACCTTGGCTCTTTTTGAGCCAGCTGTGATTTGTGGCTTATGATTTCTTTCTTGGAAAGCATTGTTTATGGTTGCCATTGCTTTTGCTTGAAAGATTTCAGAGCTATAGGCTGTAATGTGTGAGCCTCCTTATTTGATTTTCCACAAAGACAGGGTATATTTGCAAACTAATCCTAAATTTCCATCAAAGGTGGTATCTGAGTTTACTTTGAATCAAACCTTGCACCTGCCAGTTTATTTTCCTGAGCATGCCAATCCAGGGCAAGCATTGATCCATACTCTAGATGTACATAATGCATGAAGGGCTACAAGAAGTAATCACAGCTTTTTGTTTTATTCACCTCTGGGAAAGAGGGTACTCCAGTTTCTAAACAGTGCCTGTCCAAATGGTTAGCAAACTGTACTACTGTTTGTTATAGGAAGTATGGTAAGGAACTTCCTAGGGTTGTTCGTGGTCACTGCACTAGAGGCATGGCCACATCTGTTGCATGTTTCAAAAAAATTTCTGCTGCAGAAATCTGTGCAGCTGCCACCTGGAGTACTGTCCTCACCTTCACTGTACACCACAGTCTGGACACTGTCTCTCTCAAAAAGGGTGGCTTTGATCTAGCTGTGCTTCAAGGCCTGCTTTCTTAGGCCTATAGACTCTATCCACCCCAGACTGCTTTATGGACAGTACTGCTTGGTACTCATTCCACAGTGGGCTGATGAAAGAGATATCCTCGAAGAAGATAGAACAGTTACGTGCTCACCGTAACAGTAGATCTTTGAGAGAATCTCTTTCATCAGGCCATGCCATCCCACCCTCCTTCCCGCATAAGATCCTGAGATTCTAGTGAGTGTTGTCTCCTTCTCCATGAGGAAATACCTGCTGTTCTCTGCCTTGCCTGGTTGGAAGAGCCCTAGGTTCTTTCCTGGTTCCCTACAGAGAGATCCTATATAAACATAGAAATTGACAGCAGATAAGGACTGCTAGCCACATCCAGTCTGCCCATTTTTCCTACCTACTGCAAAAGCCGCTGACCCTACTTGATCTCTGGCTTTACCTTCTCGTTCCTATTGCTAGGGTTCTCCTATGCCTGTCCCATGCATTTTTTAAATTCCCCCACTGTGTTTGCCCCTACTACCTCCGCTGGGAGTCTATTCCATGTATCCAACACCCTTTCCATGAAGAAATACTTCCTTACATTACCACTTAGCCTACCCCCTTCCACCCTCATTTCATGTCTCCTCGTTCCTGAACATCTCCTTTTCTGAAAGGTGCTACCCTCCGGTACCCTGTTTTTGCCATTTAGATATTTGTAGGTTTCTATCATATCACCCCTTCCTCTCCTCCAGGGTATACATTTTGAGGTCTTCTAGTCTCTCCTCATATGATTTTTGGTGCTGACCCTGCACCATCTTTGTTGCCCTTCCTTGAACTGCCTCCACCCTGTCTATGTCCTTATGGAGATTCAGCCTCCAAAACTGGACACAGTACTCCAAATGAGGCCTCATCAATGATCTGTACAGCAGTATCACCACCTCTTTTCTTCTGCTGGTGATACCTCTCCTTATGCACCACAGCATCCCACTGGCTCTCCCCACAGCCTTGGCACATTGTTTGTCCACCTTTAGGTCATCAGACATGATTACCCCCAAATCCTTTTCCTGTTTGGTGACCATCAGTATCCCCCCTCCCCATCATGTAATCCTTCCCCAGGTTCTTGCGCTCCAAATGCATGATTTTGCACTTTTTCGCATTGAATCTCAGCTGCTACACTCTAGATCATTCCTCCAGTTTACCTAGGTCCCTCCTCATTTTTTCCACCCCTCCTGGAGTATCCACCCTGTTGCAGATCTTAGTGTCATCTGCAAAGAGGGGCATCTTCCCTTCCAGCCCCTCCGCAATGTCACTTATGAAGACATTAAACAAGACTGGCCCCAGAACTGATCCCTGAGTCACCATGTTGGTCACCCTCCTTTACTCATCTTGAGCTCCATTTACCACCACCCTCTGTCTTCTATCATGCAACCAGTTCTTAATCCAGTTTACCAGCTTGTTCACAAGTCTTCTATGTGGGATGGTATAGAAGGCTTTACTGAAATCCAGGAAGGCCACATCCACCGCTCCCCCCGATCCACTTCCCTAGTCACCCAGTCAAAGAAATCAGTTAGATTTGTTTGACATGACCTTCCTGTTATGAATCCATGCTGTCTCAGATCCTGTGCTCTGCTGGATAGGTGTTCCACAATCCCTTGTTAAAGTAGTGATTCCATACTTTTCCCCACTATTGAGGTGAGATTGACTGGTTTGTAGTTTATCTGTCTCTTCCCCTTCTCCTCCTTTTGTGAAGAGGGACTACATCTGCCCTCCTCCAGTCCTCTGGAACCACTCCTGTATCAAGTGACTCATTGAACAGGGCTGCCAGTGGCGCTGTCAGCACCTCCAGTAGTTCCCTTAATATTCTAGAATATACTGTATCTCATCCAGTCCCAGTGCCTTGTCCAATTTCAGTTTTGTGAGTTCTTTTAGGACTCTCTTCCATAAATGAACTGGTGTCCACCTCCCTACCATATTTGCTCATGTTGCTTAACTGTGGTCCCACACCTTCTCCTTCTTCTGTGAATACAGAACAAAAATATTTGTTCAGTACTGATGCTTTTTCCAGGTCCTCTTCCATCCCCCTTCTCCTTTAAGCCTTACAGTTCTCCTTGCATTAATGTACCTATAAAAAGTCTTGTCCCCTTTTTTACCTCCTGGGCTATTTTTTCTTCTGTTTGCACCTTTGTGCTCCGGACTGCTTTCCCTGCAACCCTCTGTTTATCCAGGTACACTACTCTGTCCTCCTCCTTCTGTGTTTCCTTGTATTTCCTGAAATCATCTTTTTCGCCCTTACCTTCCCAGCCACTTTCTCAGAGAACCACAGTGGTTTTCTCTTTCTCTTGCCCTTATTTACTTGCCTAATTCAAAGGTTTGTTTTCTCCACTATGGCTCCTTTCTGATATGCCCACTGCTCCTTAACTCCCCCAATTTGTCCCTCCCTGCCAGGGCATTCTTGAGATATATCCCCATCTTAGTAAAGTCTGCCCTCCTGAAATCCAGGACCCTCACCTTAGTGTGTATTGACTCAGTCACTGTACTTATAGTGAACCATCCCATGCGTTGATCACTGGACCCCAGGGTCCACCCACCCTAACTTCCACAATTCAGTCCCCATTGGTGAATACCAGGTCCATAACTGCACCCTCCTGGGTGGACGATAGCACTAGCTGCCTGAGGCCTGCCCCTTGCACAGAGTACAGGATGTCCCTGCTCCTGGCTGAGGCAACAGCTGGGATGCTTCAATCCACATCTGGCAGATTGAAATCACCTACCAGCAGCACCTCCCCTTTAGCTGCCATCATGTGGATGGATTCCTCTAGAACTCTGTCCACCTCCTTCTCCTGCACTGGAGGTCTGAATATCATGCCCATGCGAATAGCTGTGCCATTGCCTGTCTCAAGGGTGACCCACAGTACCTCTGCCCCCCCCCCGCATTCCCTGTATCTCAGTCGCTCTAATACCCTCCCTGATGTAAAGGGCCACTCCCTCCCTTTTTACCCTCCTTGTCTCTCCTAAACAGAGTCTTACCTGGTGTTGCTACATCCCAATCATGGTTTCCAGTATACCACGTCTTGGTAAGAGCTGCAATGTCCAGGTCAGCCTCCGTCGTCAAGGCCGCCAGGTCTGGAATTTTATTTCCTAGGGTGTGGGCATTAGTATTCATGCCCTTCCATGTTTTGCCATTATTCCTTTTATCATCCTCCCATTTGCCTTTATGCCTCCTCTGTCCTTCCTCTTTTTAACCCCTTTCCTCCTGTCCTCCGCCGTTCCTCCCTTTATGAGTTTAGTTACCGCTGGCAATATCATAACTTTATGTTCCTCCATGTTGACTGCACTATCTTGTGAGGGTGGGCAGTTTGATTCTCCCTGCTTTCTTCCACCACCCCACCTGGCCAGTTTAAATGCTTGCCAATGAAGCATTTAAACTATTCACTGAGGACAGCTGTCCCCTCCTTGGACGGATGTAGGCCATCACCATTGTACAGGTCCATATTCCTCCAGGCGGGTTCCTGGTCAACAATGATGCTGAAGCCCTTCTGTCTGCACTAGTTCTTCAGCCAAGCATTGAAGTTCCTGGTGCAGAGGTACTAGCCTCCCCCTTGCCATGGATAGGCAGCACCTCTGAGAAGATCACAGAGCTTGCTACCTGCCCAAGGCCCCTTCCCAACTCTCTGAACTCCTCCTGCACTCTTTCTATCCCTGCCTCATCCCCAGCCAGGTTATTTGTCCCCAGATGAACAATGGCATCAAGCTCCGCCCTCCTCACTACTGCCGTAATGATTCTCTGGATCCTCTCTCCATCCCTCTGAGCTGTGATTCCTGGTAGACACTTTACCTCCCTTTCCTCCACTGTACCTGTTCCCAAATCCACTCCCTGGGCTATGGAGTCCCCCACTAGGATAAGGTTCCTCATCCTTTGGGGGTCTTCTACCACCTGCCTGTGGGGCTGTCTTGTGGAGAAACTACTCATCCACCTTAGTTGCAACTTCAGGTGACACTGTGGGATCCTCCTGCTCCTCTAAAACTGCATAGGAGTTCTTCAGTTGCACCAGATGGGGGTTGTGCTTTTGATCCACTGGCCTTTCACTCCCTGAGCCCACTGTAACCCACCCACTCCTTTTGCTGGTCCACCTTTGAGGTAGTGGGTGTAGACTTGGTGGTCCTTGTGTTGGGGAGGAGATACCCTGAAACCTAGCCAACTTGGCCTGGAGGCTGGCAGTCTCTGCCCTCAGCCCAGAGAGGCAGAGATTGCCAGCATGATCTCTGGTAGTGAACTGAGGAGGGAAGGAGACACCCATGTTTATGTAGTAGTCAGTGTCTGACATCATCATCATGGGTGGCCCCTGGTGGACTGCTTGCAAAATTTCTGTGTGGGCCTAGTGCCTAGTAGCTATAAGCTCCATAGGTGTGGCTTGATGCAAGAGATTCTCTCAAAGATCTACTGTTATGGTGAGTACATAACTGTTCTTTTTGCAGTGGTCTGTGACCATGTGTGGCTGTTAAATGTTTGATAGTTGTCACATTTTATGCATGCAAAAGAGAAACTTTACATGTACATGGAAAATAGAAAATAAAGTTGTAACTGACATTTAGACATTTGCCAGAGTTTTTTTTTTTGCAAGATTTATTTGTGATCCACCCCTGCACGCTTGCAGGTCTCTCCTTCGGGACGCCAAGGACTGGTCCCATCCCCGGTCACCCCCCATCCACCCACCACCCCACATCACAGCCCTCCCAGGGTAACCTGATGTATTCATTGCATCAGGTGGGTCCTCTTCCTAAGGAGAGAATAAACCTTACTGGTCTGCTCATTTGGTCCTGGGCGCTGCTGGGGTCGGTCTGATGGTCCAGGGGCTCCATGGCGGTGAGGATTCAGGCGGCTGTCATCCAACCGGCAGATGTGCCATTTTCCATTTTCTCTGCCCCTCTACACCATGTTCTCAGCCTATGGGGGTGGCATCCTTGGGCGGGGGCATGCAGGGGGCATGTCGAGCTGTCCATCCCCATAAGCACACACCCAATCTGCATGGAGGTACTGAGGCAGGACCCACCCTCCTGGGAGGGAAGTATCCAATGGATGCTTATGCACTCCCTCCCTGCCGGCCTCCACTCCTGGCACATAGGCATGAACCCGGGTTGCCAGCATGCCAAGAGAACCCCTTCGCTCAGTGCCACAGAGCTAGTCCACCAGAGTGCTTTACAGTGATCATTTATGATAACAAAAAGTAAACCAAGTTTAAGACTGTAGACTAACAAATAATATACTGAAAAAGATCTCCCTCAACCAATCAGAATGCAGAGCTAATATTCAATTATTCAGCAATAATGGGACAGTGGACTCAATAAAGGGATTTATGCTAATCCCTAAATTCTGATTGGCTAAGACTGCTGTGCTACACTGCCACTGTCAGAAACTGCTGATGATTTCTGATTTTCTTACAGAGGCAGGGGTCTCTGTATTTCTAAAGAGAGAAAGACAGAACAATTTTGGCTCTATTTTAAAATATTTTCCTGTTGTTCAGTGTACTGTAATAACAATAAGAATATAGTGGTTGGAGTTTTCTTGATAATAACTAGACCGGGCTGTAAATAATCATCTCGGTCAAAGGGCTCATTGTTTATTCACCCTGGTCTGTTTATTACACTGTAAACCCCAACAACTATACCATTACAAGTACAACAATACTTACCTTTTTAATGAATTATTTCTAAAGAAGACCTAATGGTGCACACTGTTTATCATTTTTAGATTCCATTCAGATTATTAACCCATTTGTTTGATTTACAGACCCCACTGTAACACAGTGTTCAATATTCATGTAATAAATGATTTGCTGGTAGTTTTTAAAAGTTGTGCTTCACAAAAAAGGAAAAAAATTGCTATTTGTTTATTTATCCAAACAATGCTAAATGCATCCACTCTTATAGTTCATCTCAGTTGTAAGAAGTGAGACTAATGCCTTGTACTAATTATACCACAGATGGAAAAAATGCTTCCGATTATGGAATAATATTTCTTTTCAACTTTGAATCTCTTTAAAAATTCCATTGTAATAAAGTACAAAAATTAGAGAACGAGCACTAGGACAGACACAATACATGTAAGAGCAGTGTAAAAATGGCCATACGTTTCACCACACCTCAATGTGGTTTCATCAGAGGCATAAGTATGGTGAGGTGTGGTGAAACATAAGGCCTTTTTTACAATCTGTTCTTAATCATATTGTGTCTGTCCTGGTGCTCATAATGCTTATTTTTATACTTTATTATTTATGGAATTTAAAGATTCCAAAGATTAAAAGAAATATTATTCCATAATCTGAAGCATTTTTTCCATCTGTGGTACAATTAGTAGAAGGTATTAGTCTCACTTTTTAGAACTGGGATGAACTATAAGAGTGGATGCATTTAGTGTTGTTTGGATATTTTATTGTTTCTAAGTGTACCACTCTAAGAAACTCAAGAGGATAGCAGAGAGCCTCTGTGGAAGTTTAACTATTTATTTATTTGAATTTTGATTATTGGGTAGACTCATTGAGACTTACTAGTCCCTTTTTCGTGGGCAACCCAGAATTAGTTACATACAGTTGAATAAATAATTTCATAGTGATTACAATGCAGGATAATACTATACTACAATAGGTGGGTGAAATAAAAAAAAAAAGAAAAGAAGGTCTACCTACAGAGAACATAAACAGAATAACTTTTTTTTTGTTACATTGAGAATGAATTCTTTGGGGTCTAGAGCTGTACAGAACAGGTTTCCATGGGGACCATGGAACCTATTTGAAAATGATCACCTCTGTTTTCATAAACTTTCCCAGAGCAGGGCAAAGGACAATAAATCAACACTAGAAAGTGTGAGAAGAAAGTTTTATGTTGGTGTGTCGATCATCAGAAATCAGACATGCTGGAACAGCTGGTTTACATGTTAATTAGGTATTTTAATCTCAAATGGAAAAAAATAATCTATTACCAAAATAGAAACCCTCCAACTTTTAAGAACTGTGTTGCTAGGACACCTCATGCTCTGCAGACATCAAAGGAACACTCAAGCTTCACTCTGTGATGTCACCAGAACCCTTCAGTGCCATATCAAGCCTGTTCTTATCAGCTTGAGGTTAATTACTCTCTGTTTCCAGATTTTATTATGCATGCAATTACTTCACTATCAGTATCTAACACTGACACATTGGTATAATATTTGCTCTGAGATACTTTATGTATGGCAACTGGTGTATAAAACCATGCAGTGTTGTTTTAAACTTGTGACATGACCAAAAGAAACATGAGTAATACAGTCTGGTCCTTTGTTTAAATACTGCTGATATTTTGCAACTATTGCTGGAGGTCTTATCTAATTATACACCATAAAAATAGCCATATAACCAATCAAATATGGGTCATGGAATACAGTGGGTTGTTGTGTTGGAAAGCACACATCAATTGTTTTGTGGTTTCTCATTCAACTTTATCCATAAAGAAGAAAATTTATCAACAGTTCTTATTATAGTTTGAAAACCCATGAAAAGCTCTTTTTAAGGTATTAGACTTACTGTACCTGTAGCTGGCAGCAGTCCTGAGATAACTGTGACTAAGTCTCCCATACAGTGCAGTGATACTTTATTGTCTCTAGTTTAGAACCCTGCGATGTCACTGAGGTTGAATCTGTGTGTAAAGAGATTTGTTAGTTTCTCACAAAATAATGACAGTTGGTATCAGCAGTACTAACATCACAGCATTTCAAAATTAAGGAATACATAATGGGTTGCAGTAGAATAACACGTTCATCTTACCTAGTGAGTGGTAAGACCCATAATCCCTGAGTAGCAAAGCCATGAGTTAGTTATGAAGGTCTTACCACTCATGTGTGGAGATAAGTGTGTTGTTCTATTTCAATCCATTATTTATTTGTTATATACCACAACATTTGTAGTGCTTTTACTGGTGTTTTACCTTATTTTAGCATAAACCTGTCTTTCTTTCCATTGTAAGATCTCTATCTGGCCCATTATCCTCTGTGTTCTATTTCTAGATCCTAGGTGGAAATAACATGTTCTGAATGAAATAAATGATGTTCTAAGTGAAATAAATTGAGTTCTAAGTGAAATAAATATTTTTCCAAAAATAACATGATTTGTTTACCTCATTTATTGACCACCGATGTGGTATATAGTTATTTATTACCAAAGACAAACTTATTTCAAAACAAATGTTTGCCCTTTAAACTTTGTCAATTCTTCTTGCTTTTCCTGCCTTAAATTTATATAATCCTTTGCTTATAACATCCAGATTATTTCCATGTTAATGGGTCAGTGTGTCATACACAAAGGATTATGATTTAACGTCAGGAGTAAGAAACAGGAACAGATGAAGTCTGAGGAAAATATGTCCTGAATGTCTTCAGTAAAATGAAAGGGAAGGTCCCGAAATGGAAATTGGTGGGTAATTTTTTGTAACAGATTTCTGGTGATGTCAGCTGTTGATGTTTTGCTAGATCCTGGAACATCTCTTCAGCTGCAGTGAACTGAGGCACAGCTTCACCCTCGGTGATATCATAAGGTTTTTAAAATGGCACCAATGTAATATCAATATATAACAGACTTTGCCATTGATATCTCTGGACTGAAATGCCAGCTACACTCTAGTCCAAATGCATAATTAAAGCAGCTTTTCATTGGCTTTTCAACCCTGATTGCTACTCTTCATAAGTGTTAATAAGAGTTCTTAAATCTTTGCCAGAGGTATTTACAGAATTGACCAGTCAAACCCTGGGGGAAATTGTATAAGTGTTGGAAAAAAGTGCTCATCTTAAAACCAGAAGCAACCAGTGAAAAACTGTAATTTCTACAAGCTTTTTGAATGATCAATTTCAATAAAAAGATGTTTAAATAGTATTCACTACTGTACATTGTAGGTTGTAGACCTGTACTGGGGAGTAGATCCAGAAGAGTGGGACAGTCCAGAGCTGCAGAAGACCCGTATGAAACTGCTGGAGGAGTGCCTGAAAACTTCTGCAGGTCCATGTTTTGTTGTGGGTATATAAAATAACCCTTCATATTAAAACACTTTTGTGGCTTGTATAGCATTCCTGGCAGTTAATGCATTCAACTACATCATGTGTTTTGCTGTAGAAGTGCACCTTATCCTGTAGCATTCCTTACGCAAGAAAACCTGATGCAGATCCAAGTGCAAGATATAGACAGAGTGCAAACAGAGTCTGCTGTGTAAGGGGATAAACCCAAGTTCAAATCAAATTCACCTGATAGTACCAGAGGATCTCACAGTTTCACATTATTATCACGACAGAAATGTGTGCATAGAATATTTATTTAGGTTTTGTTCACCAGGAATAATGCCCTAGGGCAAAATGTTCAATTTTCAGTCAAGATTTGCGTCACGTTCTTCTACACTTCACATGCATGTAAACTGATGTATTGTATATGGGATATGCAGTGGTCTGACTCAAAATACACATCTTATCTTCAAGTACGAGATGTTGAACTATAACGCATGAGTGGCAGAGCCACAGGTGAATCATGAATGTCCTGCCCCCTTACAAGTGATGTTACACTGTGTAATTTGAGCTAGACCATTGCATATACAAGTTCTACAACATTAGTTTACTAGTTATAGCTTTTAAACCTGATGTTTGTTTGAAGATTGAACTGTTTTTCTTTTATTTAAACTACTGGCTTCAGTGCTGCATTAAGCAAGTGTGATAATATCAGCACTGTAAAAGCTGCTCTGATTGATTGACTGATTGATTTAGTTAGCTTTTGTTATCCAGGTGGGTACACTAGACAAATAAATGCCTATTTGCAGGTATGCCCTGGAAGAGTACAAAAGAAGCAACATCAAAATTAAGCAGGAATGACGGGTAAAACAAGGCAGAAAAATGTCTGTACTCCACTGTATTGAAAAAAAAATATTTACTTATGGCAAAACTAACAACAAGATATTATGATAGCTTAAGATTAGCTACAGACATATCACTTGTTATTTTGCTGTTTTTATCTTCACTGGTGTTGCAGCTGCTGCCAAAGGCATGGTCAGATATTGCCAGGTTTTTCACAGTATTTCTAAAGAGATTTTCTCTGGTGGCCCTACTGTGGAACTGCTGGCTGGCAGGGAATTTCTCTACAGATATCACAGAAATTTCAGGAACTATCTAACCGTGTCTTTGGCTGATACAGGATATGGTATTGGCATAATACAACTATGCCTGATGTCTGATAGGTGGTCTGTGACTCCATGGTATTACAAGTGATGAAGCCATGAGTAATGTTAAAGGGGTTACAGTTCATGAGTAAAATATTGAGCATATTTATAGTAGGCACATGCCATATTTGATTTATGCAATGGCATTGATTTATGTGGTAAAACTGTTGGAGTTGTTTGTTGAAGTCCCAGAATGAAATGATGTCAGCCTTCCATTCTGAAGAACCTACAGTAGGAATATTTGCTTTGTCATCCACCAAAATTGAGAATACATATCATGACTGTCTCACACTAGGTCCATGACAAAGAAAAAATGTTAGGGTTATTTGCTGCAGATTATTCTCACACTGGCATTGCTTAAATAGAGAATAATGCCTGAGGTGTGTGATAATCCATAAACCCAGAGAGTGAAGCTCAAGGGGGTTTATGAGATTGTCACACACCGAGGATGTGTGAAAAATCCTACTAACACACACCTTGCACAGGCATTATTTTTTATAATTACTGGTGCAAGAAGAATGACTGCCAAAGCCACTGGAGCAGCTCCACACACAGACCTACACAGACACCCACCCACAGACAAACAGACACACATTGCCTGTTTTATCCTTTTTTTTTTACATTACAGTGAACCTTGATAACATGCTCCATTCATGATGCAGCCGCTGTCAAGACCCACTCGAAGGGTACAAACTGCAGGATCAAACAGATAGATTTTCAAATTAGTAAAGGCAGGATCAACCAGATAAAATACTGAAATATATTAAGACATTACCTGCTATGGTGGTGAGAGGTGAGGGATCAGTGCGGGTGCTTCATGATGGCAAAACGGAGCTGCGTTTTATCAAGTGTTTTGCCCGCCCACACACAGACTTAAGGCCAGTGAGGTGGTGCACTTTAAATGAGTGGCATTAAATGCCACAATAACTGGTTCTACCAGTTATTATGGCATTTTAAACACATACCAACTCCATTCATTAAAGGAGGTGACCAGTCATTATAGAAATATATTATACTGGCATGGTAATGCTTCTATAGTTAAGGCAGAGTAGGCTGTTTAATGTTAAACCTATAACTTTGCACTGTAATAGCTACACCCCCATTCAATGGATTTGCATGAAATGTTGCAGTGCAGTCTTGGGGGCAAGGTCTATTGGTGTGCCAAGCTTCGTTCTGGTCGAATATGTGGACTCCAAGATCTGAATAGTGAAAAAAGTGAAAAAATCGGGGGGGGGGGGCCTCTGAGCATACTTAGTACACTCTTTTAGATAACTTTCATACAAAAAAAGAAGTTGGCATATGAAAAAGGATTCTGTTTCATATAGGAGGTAATCCTTTTTCATGTGAATTTGGTTTGTATGGTGGCCATATTTTTTCTGATTTTGTTTTGAAAATCCATACAACTCATATCATGGAAAGGAAACAGCACATGTATCTTGCTAATTGGGACCACATTAGCTGGATTATGAGGTTAGATTTTGGAAAAATTACACAGAAATGTGTTTTTGAAAGATTTTAATTTTTTTTTTTTTGTGAAATGATTTTCTTTTCTTGTATGGCGATACGAAACAGGAATAGGGCCACACAAAAGAAGAGTACCTTCATATGAGAAAATAATTTGGACTCAGTTATTTTTCACATTCTTTTTTCATAGGAACCAATCCTGTTTCATGAGAATGACAAAATCTCATGAAAAAGGATTCCTTCATACCAAAAAAGAATATGACCTTAGGTTTTTTCACATTATTTTTTCGTATGAAAGAATCTTTTTCATGAGAATGACACAAATCTCACAAAAAAGGATTCCTTCATACAAAAGAAGGAGTTGGACTTAGTTTATTTCACATTCTTTTTTCACATGAAGGAATCCTGTTTCATAAGAATAACACAATCTCTAAGAAAAATGATTCCTTCATACGACAAAAGAATTAGGACTTACATTTCAGCGTTAACATGCCATAGCTCTATCAATATTAGCAGTTGAGGGACAATCTGTGTATCAAAAGAAAGGTATTAATCAGTACTACAGCACTAACACATAATACCTCACAAAAGAATGCAGCGGCCATATAAAAACAGAAACATTTAAAAATTACAATTCCCATAGGATAACATTGCAACTTTAATAAGCTGTAATTCTGTCACTCTTTGGAGTTAAGGGACACTCTATATATGGAAAAAGTGTCTCAATGAGTACTACAGCACTAACACGTAAAACCACCGCCAGAATTTATGGGCCATACAAAAATAACATTAAAATTAAAAAAATGAAAGTTCTCATAGGATAATATTGCAACTTTAAGAGGTTATAAGTTTGTCAGTAACTGAAGTTAAGGAACAAGGTGCAAAAAAAAGGTGTCAATGAGTAAACATAGAAACATAGAATTTGACAGCAGATAAGGACTGCTTGGCCCACCCAGTCTGCCCATTTCCTTACCTAGTGGATAAGCTGCATATCCTAGTTAACCAGCAGCCTACTTCTTCCTACCCCCACCCCCTAGAATTGCCTTATGACTGTCCCATGTATGCTTGAATTCCACCACTGCTTTTGACTCCACAACCTCCTCCGGAAGGCCGTTCCATGCATTCGCAACCCTCTCGGTGAATGAGTACTACAAAACTAACACATAGTCCCACTCTAAGCATCATGAGGTTCACACTACAGCCCCAAATTACCACCAATCTTTACCATGGTATGAAATCCACAATGGAAATCTGATCACCGTCAAACATCAAAAATACACCAAGGCTGTATTTCATTTTCCACTACAACTGCAGGAAACCTCAGAGCAAACTGACAAAAGTGTATTGACTTATGGGTAAAAAAAAAACCAAAAAAACATTTTTACCGATATGCAATCAAACTTTGGCAGTTAAGAGGGATACTTAATATATATTTTTTCCTTTGAAGTGAGCCCCACAAAAAACAATTACAACCAAGCACATAAATTGCTTTTCTGGATGTATGGAAGACCAGGGCCAAGATTGCCATGTGCTTCCACAGCCAGATGGATGCGTGCATCTATGGAGGGATGGATGTGTTCACACAAGTCCTGAAGGACTTGCATGAATGAGGATATGATTCTACTGTCTCAAAAAGTAAGGAAATTCTTTGCAAAAAACTTCATTAATGCACCAGTTAGGGTTCAGAGCAAAGTGAAATGAAGGAAAATGTGGCATCACCTCCACCCCACCCCAACCCACCAAGCAACGAAAGGAAAAAACATTATGGTTTTTGGTGTCCTGCCTGCTGGAGAATCAGTGGTGGGGTCCTCCTTGGGGTTCTCAGCCTTAAAGCTCACCCCATTCCATGACCAAATAAGATGATATGTGATATGTTTTGCTTCAGGCAGGGCCTACAGGTTGTTGTCAACTTGTGGGGAGACAGTTCTGTGCATTTGATGACTATATCACAATGGGGTGAGTGTTAGGGTTGAGAATCCCAAGGAAGACCTCACCCCTGATTTGCCAATAGTCAGGACAGTGAAAACTGTAATATTATGTTCCTTTTGTTGCTTGGGAGGTACGGGCGGGGAGTTAGGATTGCAAACCCTAATGCCACATTTCCTTGCTTTTGCCACTTTAATCTGGACTCTGGTACATTAACACTTTTTTTTTTTTGCAAAGAATATATGATCAAACACTATTGTGTATAAAAAGCAGCTACTTTGAAAATCTTGTGCACATTCTAAAAAAGTTATTTGTATGCTCTATCATTCAGTATACCTGTGTCCCTTCTCTGGCTGACTCTTGCCACTTTTTTTTACCATGGATGCCATGGCAGTAAGAAGCAATGGAGTCAGGGCAGAGCCAGCAGCCATGTTGGGTCAGCCAGGCCAAGCAGACCAACCAGTGAGACAGCCATCCTCAGTAGCCAGAGGAAATGACCTGGCCAGGGCAGTGGGTCATGGCAGCAACATTAGGCAGGTGCTGAACACCTGATTAAAAAAAAAAGTATTCCTGGCACTAGATGGAGCAACAAGCAGTGCTGAGTCTGCAACGTCAAGGCAGCCCCCAAGCTAAGCACCTCAAAAGGCTGGCAGGGCCACAATTAAGAAATACTTGTTTTCTTGTTTAAAACCATATACTATAAGAAATAAAAGCTGAGTGGTAATACACAACTCATCTTGTGTTTCCATATCAGGGTTGGTATAACAGCATGGACCTCTTGAGCTTTACTCTCGAGGTCCTTTTGCTATTATCCCAATCCATCCATGGCAAAATAGGTGTTATAATCGCCCATACATTATTCTATATGTATCACACCATTTGTTCACAAATTGGTTAAATAAATCATGTTATTTAAGTGATAACATTCAGTTAGCCAGAGTATACAAAAGAATAACTGACTGATGTGGTAGATTAAATACCAAGGCTGAAGACCAAGGTTTTTAATGAACCACAGAAGCTGGTTATTCCAAGTATAGTCCAGCTAACAAAATGTTATTACTGTTATTTGACTAGAAATTTTGAACCCAGGAGTTTGAAAGTTCTATTGTAGTTATAGTGGAATATGCCTTTTCCCCCTTTTTTCCTGCAGACCAAATGGATAACCTATTTTCGGCAAGTCTGAAATGTGGATAATCTACTGTGGGCATGTCTGAATTGTGGATAGCCTACTGTGGGTGTGTGTAAAATGTGGATAACCTACTGTGGGTATGTCTAAATTGTGACTGTACAGTAGTAGATTGTGGGGTAATAAATGACAGATTTCCTGTGTTCTGATTGGCTTGTAATAGATACCTGTCACATAATTTGGGTTAAAAGTTTTTCACTTAGAACCCATGATCTTTTTCTGTGCGGGTGGGTATCTCAGTCATTAGGTCACACTGCAGGAACTTCACTGTCGGTGAAGCAGGATCCACATGGAAGATTTTCCTCTAGTACCACTGGGGCTGCCCACACCAAAGTCACCAGCTCTATAAAGGTGTAAGCAGCCCCACTCCCTCCTCAGTTCCTTCCCGACATCAAGTCTGTTTGCATGGGTCTCTGTGGAAGTTCCGTCACAGTTCATGCCATTTTTGCCTACAAATTTTTCCTTTACCTTGGCTTTTAGAATCTTTTTTAAACAAGAGATTCCTTTACCTTATTTATGTCAAGAGTTACTCCTTCCACTTCTCTCTTCCATTGCTGCTGCTGCAGAAAGAAGAATGCTTCTTCAGATAAGCACAACCTCTGTGTCTGCTATCTTGGGTCTGAAATCAATCATCAACCCTCGGGTTGTCAGCCCCCATTCATCAACCCTTGGGTCATTGATGCCAGCCCCTCCATCACAGTCTGATACTTCTCCAGGCCCTTGGATGTCAGGATCCTTGGGCTGTCAAGACCTGATGGATGGTACATCATGCACTGTGCCAGTGACCCTTCCACTGTCGATGCACCCTTCTCCTGCCATCAACCTCAATGATATTTTGGCCAGGTTAACCACAGCCCTAGTGCATCAGTTGGGCTCATACAGACTTGGATCCCTGGCGCAGTTGATGGCTCCAGCATCATCAACGCTGCTTAGGCCTTCTTGGACTGTACTCCATAGGCCATCAGTGGCTCCTTGAATGTTAGACCTTGAGTTGGAACAGTTCAATGTCAAGGAGGAATACCACCCTGACCTCATCCTCCCTGAGGAAGAGGAGAAGGAGGAACCTGTTTTCTCTCATAGGTCTACTGCTTCTTCAGTGAGTGAGGACTATGTTAAACATACTCCCAGGTCCCCTCCCAAAGATCCTACATTTTGAAATGTCATTAAGCAGCTGTCCACAGTTATGGGCTTCCATACTGAGGAAGAGGATGCCACCAGGAGAGAACTGGTGGACTTCTTGGAGATTCCAAAATCTCCCCCTAAGGTAATTCCTCCTATCCTCCCAGCTTTGAGGAATACCACTACCGCAGCTTGGCAACATCCAGACATGGTTCCTGCCATGCCCTGCGGGCATATAAACTCTATCATGCCCCTCAAGGCCTGCCTTATCATGCTGCCCAACCTGAGACCCATTCTGTGGTCATCAAAGCAGCACGTGACAGGTCCAAGGTGCCCAAGCACCTAACCTCCCTCTCCCGTGACAGAGATTCCAGACAGATCAAACTTTGGAGTAAGAGGGTTTATGTTTCCTCCACCTTGGGACTTCGGATTGCCAGCTATCTATCTCACATGGTGAAGTACCAAAACACCATCTGGAAGAAGGGCAAAGTGGCTGCCCAAGCCCTCCCAGAATATTCCCAGAAACAGGAGGTTCTCAAATCTTTGCAGGGCACCAAGGATCAGTAAGCACCTCCTCAGGGCCTTGTATGACATTTCTGATACTTTGTAGGCACGCCTGGATGAGGGTCTCAGGCTTTGCAGTGGATGTCCAGCAGAAGGTGCTGAATGCTCCCTTCAATGGCTCAAAGTTATTTGACTCAGATGTCCAAGACATCATTAATAAATTACAGGCATCTGGCAGGCCTATCAAGTCTGTCCATTTGCTGTACCATACCCGGTCTAGAGCCAGGTCACGTCTGTCCTTTCGCAAGGTATCCCACAAGCCTGGAGCAGGTTCTCATCCCCAGGGAAAAAGAAAAACCTTCTCAGCCTTGTCCACCCCCCTCCTCCTTGGGCACAGTGCCAAGCTCCCCAGAGGCAATGGATCAGCCCCAGTGGCTGGATCTGCCTCTGCCTGACCCCTTGCCAGACCTCCCCCTTCTGGTCCCCGAACAAGAGGTGGTGATTGGAGGTCCATTCTCCCTCCATCTCAATCAATGGAGAACCATAACTTCAGATGCCTGAATTCTTCAGATTATAGAACTGGGTCACACTCTGGAGCTTATAGAACAGCCCCCAGAGACTCCTCTGGTACCTTCACCTACCCTCTGGCCCATGTAAGGGTTCTTCGAGAAGAGGTACAGAGCCTTCTTCAGAAAAAGGTCATTGAGCCAGAGCCCAGGTGGCAGAATAACAAGGGCTTCTACTCCAGGTTCTTGCTGGTCCCCAAAAGAACCAGAGATTTGAGGACCATCCTAGATCTCAAGGACCTCAGTCTTTCTATCCGGTATGCCCCCCCGACAGCGACACCAACATAGTGACCTACAAACCTGCCAACAAAATTGACAGTTTGCTGACAGGTCGCTGTGTTGGTGCACCTGACAAAGGGGCACGCTGTCTCCTGGTCCTGTGCCCCCTCCCCAAATCAACTCTGACTGGAGTTGAGAATCTAAAGTACAGAGGGTGTGGGGGACAGAGCCCCCTGCATTGGTGGTTCAGGGGGCAAAGCCCCCTGTTGAAAAAACAAGACCGGAAGAAAAACGGAATTTATGTCAACTGCGACTTACGGTCGGCATAAATCCTGTCCATGTGATGCCGGTTGACAAAAGTGTCCTCGAACCAGCATCGTAGAGCCTTTATATCCAGTACAAAATATTCTGCATGGTCACTGTGCCAGGCCTGCTGCCTCTACTTAAGCAGAGTGATTATCTGTGCTCTCTAGATATGCAGGACACTTACTTGCATATGTCGGTTTGTCCTCCTCACAGGTGGTTTCTGTTTTTTTTTTCAGAGCGAACACTACCAAATCAAAGTATTACCCTTTGGCTTATCCTCTGCACCTCAGGTCTTTACAAAATGCTTAGCAGCAGTAGCTGCTGCCCTCCAGAGGGAAGGCCCGTATGTCTTCTCCTGCCGCGATGATTGGCTCCTCAAAGCACTGTCCAGAGATCAGCTTCTCTGGACACTGGAGCGGACCCTCCAGCTGTTTCATGCATCACTGTAAATCTGCCCAAGTCCATCTTGATTCCATTCCAGAGACTGCAGTATATAGGGGTGATCCTGGACTCAACACAGGGCAGGGCCTCCCTGCCACCAAAACAGAGCTGAGTGCCTCATTTCCCAGGCTCAGGAAGTTGCCCAGAGCTGTTATGTCCCTGCGAGGGTATACTTGAAGCTACTAAGCCTCATGGCTGTGGCCATTGCCATGGTTCCCCTGGCCAGACTGCACATGTGGGTGCTCCTGTGGATCCTCTGGGTGCAGTGGGACCAATGTACAGATGACCTGGAGCAGTCTGTGCTAGTCTCCGCTCCAGTCTGAAAGGTGCTCCAGTGGTGGATGGACCTCCAGAACATGTTGCAAGGAGTCCCATTCCTGGTCTTCTCTCCTCAACAGATTTTCACTACAGATGCCTCCAGTTCATGCTGGGGTGTGCACCTGGATCCTTTTCAGACTCGGGGGACATGGTGCCAGATCGAGACGTCTCTGTATATCAATATCCTTGAGATGTGGGTGGTCCTAGATGCCATGCAGGCTTTTCAGAACCATCGCCTTCTGGGTCAATTGTTGATTCTGTCAGACAACATCAGTGTTGACTACTACATCAACAAGCGGGGGGAACACATTTGTACCCCCTGTGCAGGGAGGCCATGAGAGTCTGGTGCTGGGCGCTGGACCATGGTCTGGTCCTTTTGGCAGTCCATGTCCCAGGTATGCTGAACAATGAGGCAGACAGTCTCAGCTGGGCTCAGTCCAGAATGCATGAAAGGGAGCTTCTCTCATCCATTGCAGAACATCTGTTTGACAGATGGGGTCGTTGAGAGTTGGACCTTTTTGCGTCCCTACTCAACATAAAGCTGCCCAATTTCTGCTTGTTAGATCCAGGGCCTGGAGTTTTCTGGTGAGATGCGTTGTCCCTCTCCTGGAGTGGAATGCTCATTTATGCCTTTCCTCCATTTCCTCTCATTCAGAGGGTGCTAATCAAACTGCAGATGGAGGGAGCCAACAAGATCCTGGTCGCACCCTACTGGCCACTGCAGATATGGTTTCCATTACTGCAACAGTTAGCAGGGGAGCCTCTGATCCCTCTGTCCCTTTGCAGGGATCTGCTGAGGCAGACTCAGGAGACCCTAGTCCACCTGATCCTCAAGTCCCTTCATCTGCATGCCTGACTCCTGAGGTCATGGCCATCGCCCAGTTCAGAGTATCTCAGCTAGTGGCAGGTGTCCTCGTGGTGGCTCAAAAGCCCTCCACTAGAGCCATGTATGCCATAAAGTGGAAGAAGTTTGCCATCTGGGCTGCCAAACATCATCTGGACCCTTTCACTTGTCCGTTGAGACAGATTCTGGGCTACCTGATTTCACTGTCAGACTCAGGTCTCCAGTACTCCTCACTCGAGGTGCACCTTTTGGCTGTTTCTACCTTTCACAAGCCTTTGGGTGGTCATACTGTGTCTCAGTTAGATGTGTCCATACCTTTCTCAGGGGCATCTTGTATCTGAAACCTCCAATACATTCCCCTGTCCAGGCTTGGGATTTAAATTTTGTTTTGGAGAAATTGACTCTGTCTCCGTTTGAGCCAGCTATGACTTGCAAGCTATGCTTTCTTTCTTGGAAAGCATTATTTTTCGTTGCTATTACTTCTGCTTGAAGCATTTCCAAGATTCAGGCTATCTGGTAGCCTGAATCTTGGAAATGCTTCAAGCCAAGCAGAAGTAATAAAGGACCTTTATTTGATTTTTCACAAAGACAGGGTGCCTTTGAGCATGAATCCTAAATGCCTCCCTAAGGTGGTGTCTGAGTTTACCAATCTATCCACCTACCAGTTTATTTTCCAGAGTGTGCCAATCCAGGGGAAGCACTACTCTGTACTTCAGATGTTTGTGGAATTCTGAAATATTATCTGCTCTGGACTAAGGACTGCAGAAAAACAAAGCAGCTTTTTGTTTCTTTCACCCCAGGAAGACAGGGCATTCAAGTTTCCAAACAATGTTTGTCCAAATGGTTTGCTCCCTTAGTCTCTGGGGGAAAGAACTGAGGAGGGAGCGGGGCCACTCACGCCTTTATAGGGTTGGTGATGTCGGCATAGGATGCCGTAGTGATACTGCTGGAAAATCTTCCATGTAGATCCTGCTTCACCAATGGTGAAGTTCCTATAGTGTGACCTGAAGACTGGGATCCCCACAAAGATCTACTGTTACAGTAAATTCTTATGTAACTGTTCTTTATTTCACCTACAACCTATGTTACTTTACTTAGAACATGTTATTTCAATTTAGAAAATGGAAAGAGAACAATGAGTCAGGTAGAGTTTACAATGGAAAGAAAGGCAGTTGTAAAGTGAAACAAGGTAAAACTCTAGTACAAACATTAAAAATAGTGTGATGCATATCAAATACTCAATGGGTTGGGGTGAATAATACATTTATCTCCATACATGAGTTGTAAGACCCTCATAGCTAACTTGTGGCTCCATTACTCATGAATTATGGGCCTTACAATTCACTTGTGGAGATCAATGCATTATTCATATGCAACCCACTGTGTATTCCTTATTTATTCTACATCAGTGGAGATAAAAATGACAAGGTAAATAAGGGATGCAATAGGTGGACTCAAAATATGCAGTTTAACTTCAAGTGTGAGGGGCAGGAACATACTGTAACTCACGAGTGGTGGAGCCACGAGTGAGTTTTGAAAACCCAGCCCACTCACTAGTGATGATAAACTGCATTTTGAATCTGGCCATGGCATGTAAAATTTGTTCAACACCAGTTTACCTGCTGTGAGTTTTAAATCTACAGTTTGTACGAAGATGTAACTGTTTTGTTTGACTTCAGCTACTGGCTTCAGTGCTGCACAGGTTATTGTAATGTTATCAGCACTGTGAGAGCTGCCCTCTCTTTTTGGTTCCTTATTCCATTGTGATGTAACCAACAGGGCAAGATATCATCTGGGACATTCTGAGCCCCCAAGATAGCATGCTATCTTGTGAACTGGGTATAAGTTATCACTTCTTTAACTGATGTTGTCTAAAAAGTAATACAGTAACGTAGACCTACTTGAGTTATTTTGTGAGCTGGGTATGTCACAGATAAGGTATTGCCCTGCTAGCTATATCACAATGGAAAACTGAACCAATCAGGGAGCAGCCTTGATAATGCTGATGACATCACAATAGCCATGTGCAAGATTGAAACCAGTAGTTGAAGTCAAAGAGAAACATTTACATTGTCATGCAAACTGCAAATGTCAAAGTCTTTCACAGTTCATGTCACTATGCAGCTGCTTCATGAATGGACCACAAGGCGACTTGTGAAACAAGCTACAGGTCTGCCACAGTTAGTTTAATTGTGCAGCTGCTTTATGAGTGGCCTGCATGGCCACTTAAAGCAACAGTATGAGTCAACAATAATTCAGATAACTTGGTGGGCAGCTAGGACAAACCAACACATCAATGTATCTAATTTTCTTTTTGCTATATTTTATTCCCAAAACAAGATAAATGATTTTTAACTTCTTTAAAGTTATTGGTCTTTTGCCATGTCAACAATCATGGATGTAATCAGGATGGTTCTGTGCTACTGGCCATCAGAAAGGTGCTGGCAATGGCAACACCCTGACATATCTGCATTATAAATACAGTGGCTGCAGTTAAAATGTGCTCTCTGTGGAGAAGAATTTTGAAAGTTACTGGTGTTTGCCATCTTTATTGTAGAGCCACGCAAATTACAAAAGTTGTAATTAAACACAGTCTTAAAAATAGCTGATTGAATATGTACCCGAATGAAGATTATCAGTAATATATTACTGCTAAATAAAAGTAGGGTAACATTTTTTGCTGGGCTACTAGTATTGCTGCTTTAAAAAGGAAGCTACAGGTTTGGTGCAGTGAGGGTAATTATATAGTGTTAGTCATAGGGCCAGATATTCAAAGGTTAGCGCAGGGTGCAAATCCGGTTCACTGGACTAGTGCCGAATTTGCACCCAACTGCTATATTGAAAAGGACATTTAGTGCTGGCACTAGGTGTTAGTGCTGATGCTAAATTATGATGTATGCAAGGGAGGGACTGAGGGGAGGGGCCCTGAATGCCAGCACATAGGCATATTAAAAAGTATAGCACTGCACTACAGGCATTAGCACAACTTGTAGCGTGGCGCTGAATACCGCTCAGTAAAGACTGGTGGTAATGTGCAGGTGGTAATGTGGTGGCGGTGCCCCCCTCCCAAAGCACAATGCCCGATTCCCGCTATCTGCCCCATGACATCATTTCCTAACAGTCTAGTGGTCCCCTACCCCAGCACATATCCCGACCCCGGTTTAAATAAAAAGAATTTGTTTCACTCGTAGTCTAGTGGCCCCCACCCCAGCATGCATCCCGACCTGGCCTAAAGTAAAAAATAATTTGCCTTGGTAGTCTAGTGATCTCACCCGTAGTGACTACCGACTACTAGCATCTCAGAACAGCCAGCGACCAGCTTAGCTCCTCCTCACCAACATTAGCCGACCGAGGCAGGAATGAACGGCATCTTCCTACCCCAGTCGGCGGCTGGCCATGGTGGTGAGAGGATGGCTGAGCCGGGTCAGCGGCTCTGTTCTGAGATGCTTTTGATGGTGGGTGTCAATGTCACTGCTGGATGGGGGACAGCCAGACCACCAGGGAAATGATTTATTTGGCTTCAGAATGGGGTGGGATACATGCTGTGGTAGGGACCACTTTCACTCAGGAAAACAAACTATTTTTATTTAAACAGGGTCGGATACTGCTGGGGTGGGGACCACTAGACTACCAGGGAAATTAATTAGTTTTTATTGAAAATGGGGGTTGGGATATGTGCTGGGGGGGGTTGGGGGACCACTGGACTACTAAGGAGTGGAACCAACATACGTGGGAACAGGGACCATGATGGCTGAGAAGGGCTGCATGGCCCAGCCTGTCTGCCCAGGTCCCTATATACTGGATGGCTGCACTGCACAGCCCAGTGACCCTACAGCTGACATCCCCCCGTCCCCAGCAGGTTTGCCTTATGCCTGCACCATGCATACTTGTGTTCCACCCACACCTGCTATGGGCTGCCCCTGTTGGTGTGGGGTGGGGCATCATCCAGGGCATGTGTGGCCACTGAAAGTGTGTGTGTGTATATAGCCATATGTATATACATACTAAGATACTGTAAGAGGCACAAAGGCTAGAAATGCCTATATTGGCCTCACACCTACAATTAACTTTTTGGGGAATTTATTCAAGTTCCTAAGGGCATCAAGTCTATTTTTGAAAGTTAATTTATTGTCACTGACTACAACATTAGTTGGTAATTCATTCCATAATGAAACTACTCGTTGTGAAAAGAAGTGAGCTCTTTTATTAGTACGATATTTGTTTCTAGATAATTGAAGCGGATGGCCTCTAGTATCAATCTTAATTTGTTTATAATCAAGACCACTATGAACAAATAAATATTCGTCATTATGCAGATCCCATAAGAGCAACAGATCACCTCTCATTCTTCTTTCTTCCAGTGACATTAAATCAAATTTCGCCAATCTATCCATATATGGACTTGTTTTTGAAGATACAAGATATTTAGTTATCCTTCTCTGTACTCTCTCCAATCTAGCTACATCCTTCTTTTTATATGGGCTCCACTACTGGGAACCAAAATCCAGATGAGGTCTAACATATGCTCGATACAAAGGTAGAAGCACATCTGGATTTTTTGAAGTCATATTATGACAAATGGCCCACCAAATCTTATTTGCTTTTTTATAGTATTAGTGATATGGGAATCAAAAGACAGCTCAACATCAACAGTTATACCAAGATCTTTTTCACTATCTTTACTAATTAACAACTTGTCATACAGATAATACTGATGTTTTAAGTTCTTTTTCTCAAAATGTAGAACGCTGCATTTTGATGTATTAAAAAAGAGATTCCACCTTTTGGACCACATTTCAAGCGTCTTTAAGTCTCTCTGAATAACCAAACCATCATATTCATTTTCACATGTGTGTGTGTGTGTGTGTGTATATATATATATATATATATATATTCATTCATGTGTCTCTGTATCTATCTATAGTTATAGATCACTACAGATCTACATATATATCTATATATATATATATCTATATATATATATATATATATATATATCATTATGTACTCCTTGCAGTGCTGCATAGGTATGTTGTATGCACTGCTTGTACCTGCCAGCACACAGTTCCTGCTGCTTCCAGCCTGTGCTTCTATTCCGACCAACAGGGGATGCTGGGGGCATGCCTTGACCTGTAGCATCCAGCCTGTACTTCCATTCTGACCAAAATGGGGAGCATTGTGCTCCATGCAGCAGCACCGGGAAAACTGCATGGTAATGTATGCTAAGCAGTGTCCGTGTCAGTGGCTCAGTAGGTAGCATACTCGCCTCTGAGGCCGGGAGATCAGAGGGCTGTGGGTTCAGTTCCCACATCTGGTACTCAGGTTAATATCCCAGTACTGACACTGTAATGCTGCATGAGAGGGGTGCTGCACTTCTGAGGTGCTGTCTTTCAGATGAGAAGTTAAACCGAGGTCCCATCTGCCTGGATTGGTGGTAGTTCAGGTGGATGTTAAAGATTCCATGGCACTTATCAAAAAGAGTAAAGGGAAATTTTTATTAAAATCAAAAACAAACTTCACAAAGGAAAATTCAAATCATTATCATCAAAACTAATCATAAAAAAGGAAAGAAATAAAACATAAATAAGCATGAGGCCATACAAATAAAGATTCTGAGCATAAGGAAACACACCCTGCCTCCCTCCCCTCTATAAGAGTAGGGGAAAATTTTCCAAAAATTCAGAAACAAACTCCAAATAATCATAACAAAAACACTATTTTAAGGACCAGAGAAACTAAAAATACATTTTGCCTGTCGAAATTATCTAACAGTCTTTCTTATCACTAACCGCTAGACTTAGGACAAAACCCCTTACCCCACCCAGTCAATATTTCTCCATAATATTTCAAATACATCCTTACTAAAAGTATGTTTTTCATAGGCATAAATACTGTCCAATTCTTGCTGTATATGAAAAAAACATACTGCTGTTGTACTATTTTACCTTGTAAGGATCGTGAGCATCTTGCATGCCAAATGGACCATTTAATACATACCAAAATAACGTGTAATGTACTGTTTGCCCATTTTGCCCATGTAGCTGGGATTTGTCCTAAAACCAAAATATTATAATCAATTAGTAAAAATGATTTTTCACCCCAGAGATTTGACAGAAATGCCCAGAAACCTTGTACATGAAAACATTCAAAAAAAAGATGCTGCATTGTCTCCACAACCCCAGCACATGCTTGTTCTCCACATTCTTGCTCATTTATTTGTTTATGCTTCTGATTGTTTTTTACCTGTAGTTTCTGGTGACCACAAAGCCAGGCAAAATCTTGCATCTTCCAAGGGATCCTTATCTCTAACATATTTTCCAATAATAAGGTAGTTTTAATCTGAGAGGGAACTTGAAATATTGGATCTTCCCGATACCAAGAATCTAAGATTGCCTGATAAAAACATTTTTTCTTCTTCCCCTTACACCAAGATAGATCTATTTTCCAAGTACGTATATATCGAATTGTAGTTTGCACATAACTAGGAAGTAAACATTCTGCAGGGAGCCATTTCCCCCTACCCCATGCTTCAAAAAAGGCTTTACCCCAAAGTTGTAAACAAACTTGTCCTGAATTAGATGTCTGTATTAATAAAGGGAGGATAGAACTATAGAAAAAATTCCCAAAAAGGTAGATTATGGGCTGTATCATGTTTAAACCCTCTTCTTTTCGTGCTCTATATGTATGATTCCTTTTACCCAGATTTAATCTGCTACCCCATAAAAAGTGAAAGAATAAACCCAAAACTTTAGTATGCATGTTATATGGCAAGGGAAATACATGGGATAAATATAAATAAACAGGCGCTAAATAGGCCCTTAAAAGATACACTTTTTTCTTCCTTGACATTTTCCAATTCAGCCAGTCTTTCATTTTCAGATATGCTTTATCATAGGCCAGATTCCAATTATAGGATTCTGATTCCTTAGTACCAAAATAGATACCCAGAATTTTCACCTGCTCTTTTGTCATCACAATGGGAAACTCCTTTACAGTATTGCTGTCTCCGAGAATCAGAACAATACTTTTGGTCATATTAACCTTGATACCTGTTATATTAGAAGATTCTTGTATCATGGATATAACTGCCAGGCCAGATTCACCATCAGCTACAGAAAAAATTTAATCATCTGCATAAGCTGATACTTTTGAGAACTCATACCCATCTTTATTTTTTTTGCCACAATTCTCGTGTTTTGCCCAATTTTCCTCAATAAAGGATCCAAACCAAAAACATACAACAAGGGTCTCATTGGGCAACCCTGCTTCACCCCATTCTTCAAAAAAATCGGGACCCCAAAACACCCATTCACCAAAGGCACCGCTTGAGATTCCTTATATAAAATCTTTACTATGTCTATGACCCCTGATGGAATTCCATAATGACTTAAAACCTGCCAAAGATATTCTTGACTAACTGCGCCAAAAGCAGTTTCCTGATCTACTGCCATCAAGTAACCTTTCAAATTTTGTCTCAAGCCTTGTTCTACAATTTCCCTAATAATTGCCAGGTTTTGTACAATATTTCTGCCTGGGATGGCACACGTCTGCTCTTGAAGAATCACCCTCTGCGCTATTTGTGCTAATCTCTTGTTAAGTATTTTTGCAAGTATTTCATAGTCAGTGTTTAGTAATGTTAGTGGCCTCCAATTGTGTAAATCCTGTGGATCCCCTTTCTTGAAAAGAAAAAACATTATCCCCAGCTGCATAGAGGGTGCAAGTCTTCCCTCCTCCCATATGGCCTGGAAAAGTACTTCAAGGCAGGGGGCTAAAATATCTCTATAATGTTTGTAAAAATCATTAGGTATCCCATCTCTACCTGGAACTGTCCTAGTTGCTAACTGCGAGATAGCCTCTAAAATTTCTGCCTGAGAAATAGGAGCAATTAAAACATCCTCCTCTTTACTGCTTAAAGCCGGTATTTCTATGCCTTGGAAAAAATTAAAGGATTCCTTCCTATTTCCCTGAAAAATAGCTGCCATGTGTTGCTGTACAAGAAGCATAATATCCTGATTATGTTCTTTTAAAATTCCCTGTTTATCCCTAAGACCTGTCAAAGTCTTACTATTCACCTCACCTGCTATAATCTCAAAGGGGCTAACCTTGTCTTTCGTCTCTTGTGTACTATATTTCTGCTGTACTGCTTTTTTGTGAACTACACCGTCCAAATACTGCAACATCTGATTTTTTATAGCTTGAAGACATGTTCGACGAGCCATACTATCTCCTACCTGAGTTAAGTTTCGTAAATACTGTGCCCTTAATCTTAAATATGCAATATATTCATTTTTTGCATGCTGTTTTGTAACTGCACCATACCAATCTTGTAAATCTCTCTTAAAATATTCCCACCACTCTATGGGACTATCATACAGGAAACATAAATCTTTCCTTGCATGCAACAAGGTTCTAACACCCTTTTCAACCAATGCATCCTGAAGTTTGGAAATATTCATTTTCCAATACCCTCACTCAATCATTACCTTCTGTGTGGTCCCTAAACATAAAACTACCATTAAATGATCAGAGGTTTCCAAAGGTCGCACACTCACTGTTTGACAGGTTAGTCATGCAGATACTAACCAGAAATCGATCCTAGTGGATAATTTACCTTTAAAAAAAGTATGACTTGGTTCTAATTGTAAGATATCATATACATCTTGTATGTGATTGCGATGCATAAGTGTGTTTAAAGAATTAGTATCACAAAACATGTTTTTTGTGTTTCTTCCCCAGTCCCTATTTGCAAGTCCACAATTAAAATCTCCACCCCATAAAACCAACTTTGAAGTGTGTAGATAAGGCTCTATACGTCTAAACATACCAGACCTCTCTGCTTTACTTTGTGGCTCATATATATTTATCACCCTGAACACTTCTTTCTGCAAGACTACATCCATAATCAAAACCCTCCCTGGTATTAAGTCATACACATGTAATACTTTAACCTCACTTTTAAAAAGCACCCCTATCCCAGAGCATGCATCTTCACCAACTGACCACAAAGAAACTCCCCACCTCCAATCTTTTTGTGCATTTTGTACTTCAACCAGAGAGTGTAGTCTAGTATCTTGCAATAAAAAAGTGCCTATCTCCAATACTAAGGCTCAAAAAAGTGCTCTGCCATCTCTCAGAGGCCTTGATGCTATTAACATTGGTTGTACAAAAAGTCACAGCCATCAAAACCCAGAAAAAAATAGAGAAGAAAAAAGGAAAATAACTAACACCATTCATCTTTTCTTTTTCCTTTTCCTAGTCTTTAGCTTTTCTGTAGGACCTATCTCTAAAATCCCATCTGTTTGAGAGGAGGCCACTGAGGAGAGATCTGACTCGAAACCATCCTCATCCATCCCATCCTCAAATAATAAAGCATAAGAATTCTGTACTATTACCTCCTCTACCTCTTTGGTTTGTTTTAAGGCAGCTATTCCCAACTTCCCTGCTTTAGACCTAGTGACCCTTTTAAACCCCGTATCTGTTTGCACTGGGGGGGGGCATAGAAACCTGTTCTTCCTCCGTATGCACTATTTGGTCCAAATCCTGAACTATGTTGCCCTCTAAAGGCCCCTTCACCATCACATCCTCCCTTCTCTCATTCGGTTTACACTGGGTTATGTCTTCCTGAATTTGTGTCCCTACTACTTCTTCCACCATTACCTCCCCTATTTTCCTAGGAACCCGTTGTGGTAGTGGGGTACTAATAGGTCCTTTCGATAACAACTCCATCATACGTAGTTTTTCTTTCTGGGCTGTGGCTACATATACGTCCTGCTCAGCCCGAACTAAAGCATCTATGCTATTATGTGAGGCCCAAGAGCAGGTATGAAAAGAATGACCCTTTTCATCACAAAGGTTACATTTCAAAGGTTGCCGACAATGAGCCCCAACATGCCCCAAATCTCCACATAATCCACACTTTTGTTTGTCACAGACATTGCTCAGGTGACCCACTTCCCCACATTTAAAGCAAGCCCTTGGTTGCCCAGGATAGAAGATCACTCCCCTGTCCCTGCCCAAAAAGAAACAATTCGGTAAATGATGTGTTTGTCCATTTATTAATCTCAATACTATCTGATAATTCCACCCCCTGTCCATAATTGTTCCTCATCCAAAATAGGTTCCGGGGCCCCTTGAACCATGCAATGCTGCTGTAGCCAATAAGTAATATCTGCTACATTTACCCCTTCGTTCCGAAAAAGAACTGTGCTTTTTTTTGTTAAGGGTTTTGTCAACGGGATTGCCAAAAATGGTTTCCATAAAGGGGAAAGCTTCAGTAACCGGTATTGTTTCCAGAACCTTTCTGACCCAGCTGGATGCTTAAAACTTACATCAAATAATACATCTCCTGGCACATGTATTAAGGCATAAATTTCATAGGCAAAGAACTTCATACTATCCTTCAATAATAGTCTGCCTACAAATTTCCTGTCTGGGATCACATCTAAGTCGCCTCTGAACTTTAAACGCACAGCATTACGCCGTTCTGCAGGCTCTAACAAGGGACCTTTACCAGCTAGAAATAAATGCTCTGTTACCTTCCCATGCCATACTTTGTCAGGTCCAGCCCCTAAAAAATCATTTTCAGACCTTTCAACAGAAATAATACCTTGAGGCAGCACCTCTGGTTCAAAACAAACCCCCTGTACTGAGTCATTTAAATCAGCTGTTTCTTGGTCTTTATAATCTGTAATAAAGGATGAGAGTCATCCTGCTTCTGATACATCTCGGTATTTTCAGGGGAAGCTTGTCCCAGAGGCAGGCAAGAGGATAGCACCACCTCGGGCAAAGGGGGGGGATGAAAGGCTCAGAAATTGCAGTAAGAGAGTCATCCATGAGGTTTGCTTCCCAACTTTGTCCAGATGGGTTTTTTAACCAACTGCAGCCTGTAAAACTGTGTCCACCCAGTCCTCTGAGTCATGCCTTTCACTCAGAAAATGATCTGAGGGTCCCCCCCTGTTTTATTTAGCAACTTTCTACTTTTCCCCCGTTCAGTAAAGAGTCATTTTGTGCCTCCTACAGAGGCTCTAAATGAAAAGTTAACTTTTGGCAATACAAGTCTGGTGGAGTTTACGCTACCTGCCTCTGACTGCTGTTCAGGAAACAAGTGCTGGTCACAGCTTGCCTCCCCTGGAGCTTCCTCATGCTCCTCCGACATCATTTGTCCCTCTTCATGCTGCTGTACTTCCAAAACGCTTGGTGGGATTCCTGGTAATCCCTCTCCAACTAGACTCCCTTGTTCCTTGCTTGAGTCTTCCTCCATTACCACAGCCACTTTGCCATCCCATAGTTCCGCTTCCTGCTTCGACGCTTGTGCCCTCCGATGTTCCAGCACATCCTGCAAACTCTTCCTCGTGTCTATGCAGCATTGTTCCACCTCCTGTAGTCGCAATTGTAAGGCAGTTTCCAGCTGTTAAGCTTTCAAATCAGTTTCACTCAACGTCGCCTGACCACAGGGAATCTCATCTCCTGCTGTATCTATCATAACCTCAGGTTCCTCAAACGGTAGGATTCTTTCAGAATTCACCAAAAGTTCAGTGTTGGTCTCCATTGTAAAATTGCCAGGGAAGCTAAGGAGGAGACGCACACCTCAGCCTCCCACATGTCTGCTTCAGCTCAGAACTCAGTCACCACTGAGTAACACCACTGCTTAGCCACACAGCGCCCTCTGCCTTGACAGAGTAGGGGAATTTTTTATTTAAATAACATCAAAACAAAAATTATAAATAACTCATAAACAGTGTTAAATCACACGAAATCATATACAGTTAGTAAACAAATAAATTATTACAATCCTACAATAGCAGGACAATACATGGAAGGAACTTGCAAAACAGCATCGCACCCCCTCCCATAAATTAGAAAAAGAAATTTTCCCAAACATCAAGAATAATCATTCAGGTAGTGTTATTTCTCGCATACCAGTAATAATTGACAACAATTAATTATGAAAAATCTTAACAGATAATAAGGTAGTAAATCACCATTAGAGTGCCTAAAAAAGCATCCTGCCATTGAATACCTAATGCCACCTAAGAAAAAAAACCTGTACACTCCACTACTATATGCTCCTACCATAACAAAATCAAATCTTTCTAAATCATCCTATTTATATTTAATAAACATTGTAAATCCCTTCCACCAACTAGTCACTTTCCAAGCAGTAGCCCCTTCACAATCCTTAAGATAAATTATTTCCATTGCCCCTTGCACTAATAATCCCACCGTATCATAAGACATTCTTTTTTGATATAATACCCACTGGTATCTAGCTTGCCACAAATAATAAGTTAAACAGCAACAAAAAAATTTGCCAAGTCTCAATATCATACCTCCGCCCCCAACTGGGGATGAGTACCTAAAATCAATATGTTATAATCTAAATGTAATAACCATATCATATTCCATTTTTTGCCGGAATTTCCACAAAGATTTAGCATAGGAGCAAACAAACAAAAAATGTTCCATCGTCTCCTCCTGGGATATACACTCAGGATAGGGACAAAATCTATCAGTCAATGCTTTATGTTCCCTCTGACATTTATTTGACCATACAATGATAGCCAAACAAATTCCCACATATATTCAGGTAACTGGAAATTATTTAGTCTCTTAAGAACCATCTTTATATCGGACGAGGGGCAGTTTTTAAACGCTGGTTCAGTTTGATATAGTAATGCCAGCACTATTTTATATAATTGAGGACCAGTGCTATTTCTAACCACTTGAGCTGTTAGGCCCCATTTAAAAAGGTTTTTTGCTACTCACATAAAATAATGTGGTAAAATCAATTTCTGAATAGGTTTCGGAGGTAGTATCTGCCAAGCTAAATAATAATGTACCAAAACCTGTTTTGTTAATAACCTATGCAAGGTCGTAATTGGAGATAATCCTATACGGATGTTTTGTGATATAAACAATGTATTAAAGAAAATTACCGTATCCACCATCCCAAGGCCACCTTTATTTTTTTCTAGGTATGTATATTGCCATTTTATAGGGTTGAGCCTATTACCCCATAATAGTTGAAAAAATAAACTGTAAATTCATGTTTCTAAATACGTGGGTAAGGGAAATACCATGGCCTTATACAATAAACTAGGGATAATAAATTTTTTTAATATCTGTACCCTTTTTAATTTTGACAATTTACACCGTTTCCACATATTAATTTTTCCCTCAATCAAAGCTAATACATTTTTCCAGTTCAATTCAGGCAAATTTTGAGGCCCATATAGCAAGCCTAATATTCTTACTGGATCTGGCGAGATTCTAAGTCCCTGAATAATCCTATCAGATGTCCCACCTTTAAACAATCCCTGACTTTTTTGAATTTTTGAATTAGACACCTTAGAGTAATAGTTCATATATTCCAAAAACACAGCGACTTGCTCAACATTAGAAAAAAATACACAAAGATCATCAGCCTAAGCCTGTATGTAGAGATATTTTGACAAGGGAGGGCCCAACACCCCTTCCCATTTAGGAAGTTGTGATACTGATTGAATCAATGTGTCTATAATAAAGGAATATAATAAAGGGCTCAAGGGACATCCTTGACGAACCCCAATAGGCACATGAAAACCCTCTCCACTCACGCATTTCACAATCTGGTGCATAACAGATCCTGCATAGAGTGATTTTATCCAACAAATAATTACATCAGAATTCCATAATGCTGTAAAGTCAGAAATAAAAATGGTGATATACTCTGTCAAATGACTCTTTGGTCTGCTGATACAATACAACCCAGTTTTTGTTTTAAACCAGCATACTCAGTCAGATCACAAAGGATCATATAAGCATGTTGGATTTTCCTTCCCGGCAATCCACAGTATTGATAAGGGGAGAGTACAGTTACTGCATAATGTTTCAGCCTATTATTCAAAATTCCCATGAAAAGTTTATAGTCCGTATTTAAAATCGTAATAGGTCTCCAATTTTCAATCAGTGTTTTATTCCCTGATTTATAAAGAAAAATCACTAGTCCTTCAGAGAACCAAACAGGAAAAACCACTGTGGATAAGAAAAAATTTAAAAACAATTCTAAGCATTGAGAAAACTCAAAGGGAAAAGCTTTATACAGCTCTGAAGTTAAGCCATCTTGCCCAGGTGAAATACCGGACTTTTGAGATTTAATGGCTGCTTCAATTTCGAATCTCTTAATTTTTTCAGATAAGGATTTATCAAATTGAGAATCCAAATTTTATTAAAGTCAAAAATTGCGTCATATCCTCTACACTAGGGGGCACTGTAGGTGCATGAGACAAGAAAAAATCCTTAACAATCCATTGTAAACCATCAGTGTCCTCTACCAATCTACCCTCCTGATTTATCAATGCAGTTAAGGAGGTATTGGTTTTGTATTTTTTAAAGGCTTCAAAAGGATCACCATGAGGCTGTTTTTTTAAACCATATTGAAGAAGGACTTGTGAAGTTTTCGCTCTGTTATATTGTACCTGTTGCATTTGCTGTTCCAAAGTCTGAATTTGTAGAGAGTAATCATATTTGGAGGTATTAGCAACAGAAAATAAATAATACAGCTGTTGCCTAAGTTTTAAATAGCTAAGAAATCTAAAATTTTCCTCGGACCTCCCTTGATTCTTTAATAATTTACATAAATCATTTTTTGTATCCCTCCACCATTGTTCTAAGTCTTCATACAGAAAGGAAACTGACAGTCGTGCTATAAGTAATGTACCAATCTTATGAAGCACTCCAGGGGACTGTAATAAAGGAGCACTCAGCTTCCACTGGGATTTCTGCCACTGAGGGAACGGACCAGGAGAAAATTTGCATTGAAGTAATAAATGGTCTGAAAAGGAAACTGGAATTGTATAAAATGAAAAGGGCAGATTATCTGATAGAAAAATATAATCTATAACGGATGTGTATGTCTTTTTCTTATAAGTAAATTTAGGGCCCCCCTGCTGGTGATTACTGGCCGGAACTAACCCAGATGATTGTATTAGAGACCTAAATGCATGAGTGTCGAATATTTTTTTGTTTTTCAAATCCCTTGGAGTTTTCCACCTGGTTTTAGCTCACAATTGAAATCACCACAAAGGAAAATTTCAAACGAGGTTACTAAATAAGGTTTATCATTTGAAACAGTGCCACCTGTTCAGCCTTAATTTGTGAACAGTACACATTAATGAATCTACAAGTCATAGATCTCCACACCCCATCTAAAATCATTAGCCTCCCTGGAATCAAATCCATCAATTTTATCAAGGAAAATGTGTAAGAATTGAAAAGGAAACCCAAACCGTCGGCTGATTGTTGTCCAAACGACCAATATGAAGGGCACCAACACCATTCTTTTTGAAAACTCCTGGCCTGATCAATCGTATATACCCAAGTTTCTTGTAACAAACAGATATCCAAAAGATCGTTATGCACATAATCAAAAACAACCTGCCTTTTTTTGAAGTTTAATAAACTATGGACATTTACCAAACCCAAATTAAAACAAGCCAGCTGAAAATATTAGGTAGTTAACTATCTTTTTTCTGCCTCTTTTTCCTTTTACTTTTATATCCTTCCTGTACCACACAAGGGGAAGGAGGGCTATCCTGCACAGGTTGAGAGTCTAGTTCTTGACACTCCATAACTGAATCACCCCATTGAGATGATAATACCTCAAAAGGATTACTGGTTTCCATATCCACAGAAGAAGGGGCCACTAAAGGAGGTTTTAAATTCCTTGAGGACCTTCTCACCTGAGGCAATACCAAAGGAACCGGCTCTTGAAGTAAATTCTCCTGTTGTTCAGTGTAACAAACTGGAGATGTAATGGGTAGGTTATCTACTGGAGCATCCACTGAATGAACATCAGATTCTTCTATCAAAGGTTGTGAAACAGGGACATCCATTTCACCACCTGAAACATAATTTACCCGGCACAACCCTCGAGGCCAAATCTTGGGCTTTTTGTATGAAGAGATCAGGACTGCTAATAGAGGCTTTATTTTTCACAGCCCACACACATTCTGAGAAAACATGGCCTATGTCTTTGCAGAGATCACATTTTGTGTGATTCATGCATTGAAAAGTTATATGACCAGTCTCTCCACAATTGTCACAACAAGGCTTGTCACATGAACTAGATAAGTGCGTCCGAGAGCCACATTTATAGCATGCCCTAGGTTGCCCAGCATAAAAACAAACACCTCTATCTCGACCTAACAAAAAGGAGTTTGGAATATGCAGAATCCCATTGTCAGTCTGTCTAAGCTTTACCTTAAATCGCCAACCCCCCCCGTCCAAAACTGTTCATCATCTAAAATGGCTTCCGGAGAACTCAAAACATCACATTTTTGAGATAACCAATATAATATATCATCAATATACACTCCTTCATTTCTGAACATTATAGTGACAAACTTGATTAGTGGTTTTGTCAAAGGAATTACCAGAAATGGGGTCCACAGGGGGGAAAGTTTAACTTGATTGTAACGTTCCCAAAATAAATCTAGGGCATAGGCAGAGCGAAAGCTCACATCAAAATTATCCTCACCAGAGATGTTAATAAATGCGAAAACCTCCCGGGGAGAGAAATGCAGAGATTCTTTTAACAGACACTTCCCAACATAATGCCTATCGGGTCTCACTTCTAGACCTCCTTATACCTTAACCTTACTGCATTTCTACGTGAGCTGCTTCTTTTTAATTTTGGAAAATAACTCAGACATTAATGGTTTATTTGACTCAAAAACATTTTTTGCTGTATTAGTATCTTGCTCAGGACTTAAGTCAATCAAAACCTCAGAAGTCCGATTTTGAACCTTTTCCTGGGAAGACTCTGGTTCCCTTTTTTCTACCTCTGTTTTCCCAGGTGTATCAGGTAATGCAGAGAACTTTGGATGCCATGAAGGTTCGTTTTGCGAGAAATTTAGCTTCGGGTCCCAGTCAGGTGTAGGGTGCCAGGAGCCATTATTAAAAGACCAACCCACAGCACTTAAGGCATTCTGAGGAGTCCAACTATCCTCAGATAAGGGCTGTAATATAGGAACCTCTTGTACAGCTGCAGGCACAGAGTCATTTCGTGGGGGCCCCAAGACAGTGTGTATCCCTGACTGTGTCCCCAAGTTCCTTTTAGCAGAAAGTACTGCTGCTCGTTTCTCTTCCCCTTCCTTACCCACTTTTTCACAATGGGCGGCCGCTCGGTTTAAAAATGAAAAATCCGACACTCCTGTCTGGTTGCAAGGATCAGTTTGAAAGACACAGCTTACCTCGGACTGCTGAGGCTCCGTGAAGGCACCAGGAGGAAGGGCTTTGAACACAAATCCAGCATCTTTTGACAGCTTCTGACCCTGTTCAGTGCAAATGGAGCTTCTAGACTCCGCAGCAGGCACTTCCGGGCTCTCAAAAGTCTCTGTAGCAACTGGAGACACCATGGGAGCAGCTTTAGCTAAATGGCCTCCTAATTCTGGCTCTTGGCACTGAATCAAACCTGATTCACTATTGCCAGCCAAACACACTGAATTAGGGGGTTGCACAGAATGTATATACAACACACCTTTCCTCTGAACCATTTCTGGTATGGTTGGAAACTCCTGTTCCTGTAGAATGCTCGTAGCAAACACCTCAACCATAGGGTTTTTTTTTCTTTCATAAGCGGCCAATTGTAGTTTCACCCGCTTAAGTTCCTGAGCGAGTGCCGATAACTTTTTCTCCAGTAGTTCCTGTTGCCCCTCCGAGTCTCTCATAGTAGCCATGGCTCCCATAGAATTTCCAAATAATGAGAAATCTTCAGTTGAGATGAATATCTCTTCTTCTTCTTCAATAGTAGTATCCACAATCCAAATTTCAACCAACGCAGTAGAGTCTTTAAGTTGTTCAGCGCAGTTTAACTGCTCCCTGAGCTCCATGCTGACCGTCCACCACCGAGTCTGAGCCAAAAATGACTCAACTCAGCCACTTGCCCCCTACTGCCAGCAATGCAGTAGGGGAATTTTTATTAAAGTTGGAAAGTAAAATACAGTCAAATAATACACAAAAGCAAAAGCAAATTACTCAAACAAAATACATATGCCATCATACATAAAATACAAAACTAACATTGCAATAGACTCTAAACTTATTAGACATACTGAAAAAATAACCCCCACCCCACTAAAGAGTAGGGAATTTTATTATTTCAGTAAACCAAAATTGAAAACATACAGTGTTAAATCACACAAAATAATATATAAATCATGAAGATAATCTATTACAAAGATATATCATCCAAACAATGTAAAAGGAAAATCAAAACAGTCCCCCACTTAGAAAATGAGTAGGGAACTTTTTGTCATCAGACAGCAAACCAAACAATAAATTCAATCAATGTTAAGTCACATTAAAGAAAATGATACAGCATATTGTTATCATAATAGAAAACAAAGATTATACATAAAACGAAAGGGAAAAAAAGAAGAGAAGAAAAAGCAAATAGAAAACACTAATTCAATACATCCAAAATAATTATTCTAAATTAACCCAATGAAGTTATAGCCAATCTACAGAATCCCATCTAGAGTGACATATAAATGAAGAAAATTTCCCATAATCCTGCCTTTTCAATCTCAATATTGCATTAGCAACCATACCAAATAATGCTCCTTGTGAAAAATATTGTTGTTGAATGGTGAAACGGCATTTCACATGCCATATATAGTATTTAAAACAAAGCAAAATCAAACATAAAGTCACTTTATCATATTGCACAGTGGTTACTGGCAGAATCTCTATACACAACATATCTAACTTTATAGGGTATAAAGGAAAGGTAGGCCATTTTCGTAAAACAAGACTCCAAAATCCTTTTATAAAAGGACATTCCAAAAATAAGTGTTCCATTGTCTCCACTAATTCAAAACACGTACTCTAGGGCAATACCGATCAGTAATTTGCTTATGTTTTAGATTTGCTTGACATTTAATTTGCCATATAGGGATAACTATAACACATCCCACATATGAGGTGGAATCAGGGGAGGTTAACATATTGCCAATTGCAAGTTTTATAGGAGATGGAAAATAATCAAATGGAGGCGAATCTTGAAAATACTTTTTGTAAAATATGTCGTATAATTCCTTTCTAGTAAAATGCAAAAGGTATGCCTTGAAATACCCCATAATTTAATTTTCCCAAAACATATTTTAAGAGATTGTGGGAGATGGTTTATGGAACGTTGTCTCGGGAATACCTCATATTCAGGTCAGAAAAGACATATCTCCCAGAGTATCCTGAAGCCATGGTTTCCATTGTGTGTCTCTATCTATAAACAGAGGTTTTAAATTTGTATAGAGAAACATAGTAAAGCAAAAACTACAGGATGTAACATTTTTAGGCCCCCATGTTTTTTCTCCCTAAACAACAAGGCTCTCTTTATGGGGTTCAGTCTACTGCCCCATATACAAGCAAAAAAAACATCCATATAACTGTGTCTCCAAAGCTAAAGGAAGACTAAAACTGCACTTAAATATAAAAATATGGGTAATAAGAATGTTTTAACCAGTTGAATCCGTTTCAGTTTAGGCAGTCTCAATGCATTCCAGACATCTACCTTAGTTTGCACTTCCTTTAGTTTAAATTTCCAATTTAGATATGCTAAATCTCCTGCTCCGAATAAAAGACCCAAAATTTTACAAGTATTCTTAATTACCAGAATACCTATAACCTGTGTAAGATGAAAATATTCTATCCCCAGTGTTATACAATTACATTTCTCATAGTTAATTTGTGCACCGGTATATAACAAAAAACCCTGTAAAACTTTTTTGAAAACCCTTGCAGAGGGAAGATCCCCAATCGAAAAACATAAATCATCCGCATAGGCAATACATTTAACTTCAGGATCAGTACTTGAAAAGGAGAGTCCCCGTATACTGTCATGACTATACACCCACCTAATTAAGGGATCTATAGTAAATAAATACAAAAGGGCACTAAGAGGACATCCTTGATGCACACCCCGTAATATGGGATATATAGTCCCTACCCACCCATTACAAAAAGCTTGAGCAGTAGCATTGGCATAACAGTTTTTATCCATTCTATAAAGGTATCGGGTACACCATACCCAACTAAACAGTCCCATAAATAACCATGTCTTACATTATCAAAGGCTTTTGCCTGGCCTAAACTCAAAATCAAACCTGTAAGTTCCCCTGTAGATCCCTTTTGAAAAGTTTCCATAAAGTATTAGACTATCGGTAATGTTCCTATTTGGAATGGAACATGTTTGTGCCGGATGTAAAAGGGAATGTGCATTAAGTAACAGTCTATTGTTTAATATTTTGGTAAATAGTTTAAAATCTGTATTCATAGGGTTATAGGTCTCCAGTTTAACAAATCCTCTATCTCCTTTTTATACATAAAACTACAAGCCCTCATTCATACTTTTTGGTAATATCCCGAGGATAGTATTTCATTCAAAACACCTGTAAATTCTTCCAATAATTGTTGAAAAATTATTTTATAAATTTCCTATGGAATACCATCATTCCCTGGGGTTGTACCAGCTTTTGCTTATGCCAACACTGCAGCAACCTCTTGTGTTGTAATATGTGCTACTAAGTTAACTGACCCTGAATCTGAAATTGGGGTAAATTACATCCTCCAACCAGTTCTCATGTGTGTGACTCAATGTTTCAGTAATCCCAAAAGTTTCTGTACATGTAAATCAACAGTCCATAGACACTCACTGGTATCTGTGCACCAAATCCCTGCCTGATCATTAAGACCTGTCATAGGTTTCTGATGTCTTTGGGAAGCACTAAATTGAAATGAATTCAGAAAGGCCTTTGTGCCTTGGGTACCAAAACGTGTTCATTTTCAAAGATTTTGCCCGATCATATTGAAAATTATTCATCTTTTCTCTTATTTCAGATAACTGGGGAGGACTGAAACCTCACCATTGGCTACACTAAAGTGTAAATCCAAAAATTCCTTTCTATAATTTAAGTAAGTATCAGTTTGTATTTACCATATAATCTCCTATTGATTGAAAAACGTTTAATTTCAGTTTTTGTATCCATCCACCATTCCCGATAAGTATCATAGAGACATAACACAGATTTCCTGGCCTTTAAAATAGCTAGAAAGCCATCTTCAATTGTAGGAAGAAGTAATAGAGCCAAGTTCATTCTCCAGTACCCTGGACCCCGATGCATAGGCATATGACTTGCCACCGTAGCTACTATAATTACATGGTCAGAGGAAGTAACAGCCAATGTTCTAGTATCAATCACCTGTAGGGAATCGGAAAGAAACCAAAAATCTATCCTTGTGGCCTTATTGCCTTGAAAAAAATGTTTTTGCTGGATTCCCTGAAAGGGCCATAATATCACTAAGGCCTGTTTGAACTAGTAAATTATTAAGACAAGTAGCATCACAAAACATTTTGGTGGTTCGGCATCCCCTATCTGTATTGTATCTACTATAATTGAAGTCACCCCCCAAACAAAAAAAACATACTTTGAAGTAAATAAATAAGGTTGAAATAAGCGAAATATTTCAATACATGCAAATTTTGTTTGAGGTGCATAAACATTGATTAACCGACACTGTAAACCGTTAATCACTATATCCAACAACAATACATGACCAGGGACAAGATCAACTAGTTGTATTATCTTTGCAGTGGGACTATTTAGGGCTATACCTACACCACTACAGGGGTCTTCACCCATAGACCAATAGGTAACCCCCATCTCCAGCCAGCGGTTGCTAATTCAATATCGAGTTTGGTATGTAACCTAGTATCCTGCAAAACCACATCATAATCCTTTTTCTCAAAAGGATAAAATCAACACCGCTTCCTCTCAGATAACATACTATTCACATTTAAAGAAGCTACCAAAGATTATAAACTGCTACCATCAAGAGAGGGAAACGACCAGCCATATTTTTGAACACATTTTAGCATATTATTTTTTCTTGTTCCCTTTCCTCATTCCCAATCTATTTTTTTTCTTTTTGCCTAAATCAGTTTTTGCCAAATTTTGGTCTATATCAGACGTACCATCATGTTGTGAGGAATTTACAGAAACTGAGTCAGACTCCATCCCTGTGTCAACTTGTAATACAATAAAAGGATTATGTGTAGCCATCATAGGGGGTTCAGGAATCACCATGCTAATATTGCCAGATCGAAGACTATGTCTTCTGGAAGATACCAGAGTAAAGGCCTCTTCGGGCAGGAGCAGTGGAGGCATTGAAATCAAACTGCCTCTAGAAACCTCCACTTGAGAGACAGGATTTTGTGTCACTGACAGAGGTTCAGAAACATCAGGGTGTATCTGCGACTGAGGTTCTTTTTGAATCAATGCACAACCATGATTACCAGAAATATGTGGTTGAGGTCTCCCACAGGGTGTGGTAGGGGTTTTATTCCTAGGGCAGCTTTAACCACCGTATTGATGTAAAAATCTTGAATACTATAGTCTCCAGATTTATTTTGCGCAGCGAAAGGGCAATCAACAAAAGAATGTGCATCTTCACACAGTGAACACTTACTGGGGTGATGACAGTTAGTAAGGACATGTCCTTGTTCTCCACATTGAGCACATTTTACCACTTCACACATCCTACTCAGGTGCCTAGGAGAGCCACACTTATAACAGTGTCTTGGTTGGCCTGGATAAAAAATAAAACTCTTATCCCGACTCAAATAGAAACAACTAGGTAAATGCTGTAGACCTTCATCGTTTTAAAATAGATTAACCTTTTATCTCCACCCTCCATTCCAGAAACCTTCATCATCCAATATAGGTTCAGGATTCCCCTGAACAGTACATTTTTTTTTCCACCCAGTACGTTATATCTTCTACATTTACTCCCTCATTCCAAAAGTACATTTATTACTTTAAAGGATTGTTTGGTGAGAGGTTAGCCTGAAAATGTAACCATGCTGGGTTAGTTTTTAAAAGAGCATATCTCATCCAAAATTTATTTAGCAAATCTGGTGTCACGAAAACTAATGTCATAATTGTTATCCCCTGGGTGTGTATAAGGCATACACTCCCTGAGAAAACCCAGCATTTGCTTAATCAAAACCTTCCCTACATAAAACGATCTGGCATACCATCCATAGGACCTAGAACCTTAAACGCACTGCATTCCTCACGCTTTGCCAAAGTAACTGGTTTTTTAAATAAACTAGCAAATGTAACAGGGGGTTGTGAGATAACAGGCTGATCCTGTACTGGATTTAACTCAGAACCCAAAACATTCACATAACTTAAAGCTTCAGGAGTGACAGTTTGTCCTAACGTGGGCTCTGATAGCAAAGAACCATTTGATAGTAAATTAGAAATAATGGTTTGAGGAGACACACATAAAGAAGAGTGTACACTTATTACAGGGGAAGTTTCAAAACAGTCTGGCCCATAGCTAGATACAGCATCCCTTGATGCAGATTTGGCCTTTTGCCCATCTGCTACGCTTGTTCCGGCAGAGGGATTATTGGATTGACTATCCAGCCTCCCTCATCTGATTGTATCCAATCCTGCCTCGGAGAGCTTGTTGGGGACCAGGATTCATTAAGCACCAGATTAACATCCTGAGGTGGGGTTTCATCCGTCGATCGATCTAAAAACTGGGGCCTTTTAGAACCTTAGGCACAGTACCTGGTGGCCGAAGGAGAGTCCAAACAGGCCTTTTTCTTTTCGATCCTCCTCAGCTTGTTGTTTTAATTCATTGAACTCAGCCAAAGCTTCTTTTATCAGCTGCCATTTTTTTTCCAACAATATGTTAAGCTCCTCAGACCCTTGCGAAAGAGCTGGAGCTCCACACAAAACTGAAGCATTTTTGCCCATCATTTCTCCCGAGATCCCAGACTCCGTCAGAAACTCACTGTTTTGCTCCAACTCCACACTCCCGATGACTTCCGCATCGTGCACTAATACTTCAGGCCACGGGTATTCCGGTACGCTATGCTGGCCACCATCAAGGTGCATCCCAGCCATACCACTGTCCCCACACAGATGATTTAGGAGTTGAGCAACATCCGTCCTACTTCCACTGCTCTCTGCAGCCATCCAGAAAGCCGTACCATGTTCCCCACTGAGCCTTGCTAACTCAGCCACAGCATGTCCTCCTCCACTGTCCTCCTCCTCCTCCGCCATCTTGGTCCCACCAGAAAATGGGTCCCCCCTGCTCACAGGAACCAGGAAGTAGGGGAATTTCCCCAGTGTCCTGGCCAAATTTCTCTCATTCACTAAAAATACCACCAGCAACTTAATCTGGTTCAAGGTCAGTTGGCATTCATCTGTATCCCCCTCCCCCGGGTCGTGCCTGAAAATAGGCAGGATTTGTCTAGTGCACTTACCCGGTCAACAAAAAATAAATAAATAAAGCGGCACTTAATGGGATGCAAATGTACCTGTTTGCCCACAGATTACCTAAGTAGGCTAATTTGCATGGGATCTTTGAACATAGCTCCTGTTTGCCCTGGGCTAACCAGTTTGCACCGGGCTAATGTGTTAGATCTGTGCAATCAAGTTAGCCCCAGGCAAACCTCACTTCAGCATAGCACAGTTCTGCAGTGTGTGGCTTACATTGTTGTTTGCAGTCATACCTCTCAACTGTCCCTGATTTTCAGAGACGTCCCTGATTTTACCTCAATGTTTTACTCTGTCCCTCCTAAAAATTGTGTTTCCATGACCAAACAGTGGGGGTTGTAAGCATAAAATAATGTCAAACATTAATTTTACAGATGTGTTCTTCCTTAGAAAATGCATTTTACACTACACCACTTATCCTACCAGCTTCCTGAATGCATATAACCAACTTTTAAGATATGTCACTGATTTTAAACCTTTGTCCCTGATTGTTTTAATCCTTGTCCCTGATTTATGAGGCAGGAGGTTGAGAGGTGTGTTTGTAGTAGATGTGAGACATCTTTGTGCAATCACACACAATGTTCTCCACCTGCAACACTGGCTTGCTACAGAGTCGAATGAGCTGCAGTTGCAGTTTGCACTTCCCTGTTGCTATATTCAGTGCTGTCTTATTCCCATGCTATTTTTGCCCTGCACTTCAAGACCGGCTTGCCCGGCTTCCTTAGACTGCTATATTCAGCAGGTTTAGCACAGGGCTATTCCTATTGAATATAGCTTGCTTTGTGCTTCGGGCTAAGTTTGCCTGCTGGGCAGTGCTAATTTAGCCCCAAGGCAAAGTTTTGAATATCTGGCCCATAGAGTGTAAGAAAGGCAAAAGCTAAAGCATCAGTTGTTATATATGTTTTCAAGAATTAAGGAAATTAAAAACTAATAATATGCCTTTTAGAGTCAAAGCACAACGTGTGCAAAGTTGGGAATTGAGAATTGAATGTCAAAGTCCCTGGAAATCTTCAAATCAGTGGTGGATTGTTCTTCTGGCTTTGAACACACATGTGACGCAATGTTGCTGTTACCCTAATTGTGGCACTGTCATGCCATACAATGCAAACAACACAGCAAAGCTTGCATAGAGTGTGCTGATAATAAGGCAACACTGCAGTACATCACAGGATTGTTTAAAATATGAGGAACTCCATACCACCATTTGCAAAGGTTCCAGGGAAGTGTTAACCATCATTTTCAGCTCACTACTATACATGCCTTGTGGTTCAATCCTAATATGTGCATTAATGTAGTTATGTGCAAATAACATATATGCATTACAAAAACTACATTATTGCATACATTAGGGATGAAGAACACAAAGCACACAAATTAGGGAAATGAAAAACAGGGTTTGGGGTTTCTGGAGTGTTGATGAATCAGTGGTGGGGTGTTCCTTTGGGTTGTAAACCCTAATGCCCATCCCTCCTCTGAGCAAACAAGTTCAGACCGTAAGTCCCAGCATGAAGAAGGCTATGACAGATTCTGTTAGCAACATGTGGTGAGCCATACTTCTCTACCTTTGAAAAGTGTGTCACTATGGGACACTGGCTTGGAGCTGTATCTTGTGCTTTGGACAGGATGCTATGGGATGGGGGGAAGGGTTGGTTGACAACCCCCAGGAAGACCCCACCACTGATTTGCTAATACTTTGGAAACACAAAACACTATTTTTTTTCCCATTTCCCTACTGTGTCCGCTTTGTGTTCTTCAACCTTAATGTCTGCATTAATGTAGTTTTTTGCAAAGAATGCCCCTTCTTTTTTGTGATAGTGGAATCATATTGTTATTCTATCTTAGGACCTGCACACAATTAGATAAACAGAATAGTGGCAATATTTCTAGTTCTACTTCACCATTCAACTAAGAAGTGAAAGACAAGGGTGTCTTAATACTTATAGTTGCATAGATACAGTACTACTAATAAAGATTTCTTACTTGTGTCCTGGGGATTGTAGGATGGGAGCTGAGCTTTTTAACAGAACATCCAGTCATACCTGTAACATAAGAATAGCAATGGAGTCACAAAGTCTCTGCAGTTCTTTAGCAACTAACTGGGACAAAGTACTCTTATAAAACAATTCTTATTCAATACATGTGGTCAGTGACCTCTGCCAGGGCAGGTGTCCTATTGTGCCATCTTTATCATTCCACTGGACATGTAGACAAAGCATAAAATGGGAGCCACCACACGCAATAGATGGTTTTCTTTATTTTAGGTTTAAACAAATAATACAAAAGACTACGAGGGATGATTACTTAGGTTTAAACAAATAATAAAAAAGACTACTAGGGGCAGTTTTCTTTATTTTAGCCTAAAAAAAAAGACTATGAGGGATGGTTTTCACATTTCCAGGTACTAACACTGGGGTTTGGGCACCCAGTGTTGGGGTTCTCTATTGCGGCACTGGGAGTGGGCACCCTGGTGCCACACAGTTGTGGAGGGTGAGGGTGGGGGGTTATGAAGCTGGCATCAGTGATTGGGCACCCTGGTGTTGGCTTCTAAAATGGACAGTCAGGAGACTTAACTGGCACCAGGGACTGGAAACCCTGTTGTTGGTTAAGGAAAATAAATAGGAAAGGAAGGGCAACTAAATCAGCATATGGGGTGGGCACCCCAGTGTTGGAAATTTAACATGTTTAGCTAGCACTGGGGATTAGACAGCATAGTGTCCAGTTTACAGTAAGGAGCCCATGGGTGTGGTTAATGGTGTCCAACTGCCACAGCTCTGTTTAGCAGTTGTATTAGTTATAGGCGAGCAAAAGAAAAAAATGGTTTTGTTTATATAATTTTTACTTTTTTTTTTTGCACCTCTGTAACTTTGGCCCTGATGAACCCATTGCCACAAAATTTTCAGGATCCAGTGATCCTGGCACTAACTTTGTGTCTTCCAAATTTACAGGGCAGAGTTGTTAAGGTGTAAAAATCAGGGTTTAGAAAGATAGAATTTGACTACAGATGAGGACCAATTGGCCCATCCAGTCTGCCCATTTCTCCCTCATTACACTATTACTGCAGACTGTACCCGATCTACAGCTCTTTTTCCCTCCCCCTTCCATTCCTCTATGATTCCCTTGTGCTTGTCCCATGCTTTCTTGAACCCCACCACTACTTTTGCCCCCACCACCTCCACTGGAAGGCTGTTCCAGGAATCCATCACTCTTTCTGTGAAGATGTACTTCCTCACATCTCTCCTATATCTACCCCCTCCAGCATCGTAGCACGTCCCCTTGTTCTTGAGCACTTTTTCTTCTGGAAAATACTTCCTTCCTGTACCTTATTTACCCCCATGAGGTATATAGAGGTCTCTGTTCCAGGTGTACAGACTGAGGTTCTTTAGTCTTTCCTTGTAGGGCTTTTGATGCAGACCCTGACCATTTTAGTTGCTCTCCCCTTGACTGCCTCCACTCTGTCAATGACATTCCAGAAATGTTGTCTCTTGAACAGGACACAGTACTGTAGGTGGGTTTAACTTTAATGTGTGGCCATGCCTGTATTATATATTTATATGTGATATGATATGATATGCAATGGCATGACCCACACTATGCAGTTTACTGTATCATCAGATGTGAAGGTGCACAACTATAACTTCCAAGTGTCAGAGCCACAAGTAAGTTTTAAAAATCCTGCCTCCATCACAAGTGAAGTTATACTGCATATTTTGAGTCAGGCTATTGTGTATTTGGTTTACAACATCAGTTCACTAGTATAACCAAGGCCACTGGCTTTCGATTTTTATTGAAACACCCAATAAAATTCCATAATTTGGACTGCCTGCACACCAGTAAAAAAAAGAATTTCATGGAATTTAGCATTTTATACCAGATTGGTAAATTTACAGAACTTGTATTTTTCTTATACTTCCTTCCTGTGCTATTTTAAATTTGCTTCAATTAAATCTCTGTATGTTAATCCTTCTTTTATTATGATTATTTATGCACATACTAAAAGAATGACAGTAGAATCGGAGTAACATCTGGAAATCAGACTAACAATCACTGGTGCAATTCCTGGAATTTCAAGTCTTGAAAAAGGAATTTCAGTACCTTAATCACCGTAAATTAGTGGCCTTGGTTATAACTTTTAAATCAGTTGTCTGTGTAAAAATTTAATTGTTTCTCTTTGAATTAAACTGATGATTTCAGTGATTTGCAGAGCTACTGTGATGCATCAGTATTGTGAAAGCTGGTCACTTAGGGGTTCTGCAGAGTATTGAAATGTACCCAACCATCAAAATAGTAATTATAATCTATGCAACTTTCACCCTACCTGTGTAACTCACCTGGGTCATGCCTGAAAATAGGCAATGTGTGCCTAGTGCACTTACCGGATAAACAAAAATGAACAAAATACATTTTGTGTGCCAAGATAATATGTTTGTTTTTAACAATTTATTTTTACACTTGTAGAAATGTATAGTACATGTGATACAAGTAAAAGTCAAACCTTATGAAGAAATTATTTATTTTAGCCACTGGAAAATTTGCAATGAAGATAAATAATTTATCTTTTATCTCAGTGTTGGAAGTGTCATTAGCATTTATGTTATCTCCATTGTGGATAGGTCACAAAGGAAACCCATGATTAAAAGCATGCAGCTTTGCACAATGCCTGACCACTTCATAATGGCTTCAAGACAGAGCAGTGAAATCCAGCTGAAATAGTTAAAGGGGAACAGTCACCACAAAGGGCCCCACACTCAAATGTGGGGCTCATCTCAGTGTGTACTTTGTGTGCAATAACATTTGGGTTTACTTACTGTTTACTGTAGTATAATAGATTGTATCAGACTTATTGTTGACTTGTAGGCTGACATCTTCTGTTACTATAAATCCTAGAATCCTCTGCAGCTGACATCAGAGCAGTAGTAACATTCAACACCACCCTTTCTGTGAAGAAAATGCTTTCTTACTTCCCTTCTGAACCTCCCTCCATTAGTTCGTGTCTGTTCCCTCTGGTGATGGAACCCCCACAGTGCTTGAACAGTTGCTGGTTGTCGACTTTGTTGATTAACTTCATTAACTTGAAGGTTTTAGTCATGATTCCCCACTCCTTCCTGGTCTCCAAGGCATACATGTTCAGGTTACACAGTCCTGCCTCTCCTCATACATCTTCCCTTCTACCCCCTAATCATTTTGGTTGCCCTTCACTGTACCATTTCCATCTATATCCCAATCCTTCTTAAAGTAAGGGTTCCAGAACTGAGCACAGAACTCCAGGTGCTGCTGTACCAGGGATCTGTACTGGGGCAGGATCAACCTCTCAAATCTGCTACTCTCACGTGGATTTGCCAAATGCCTTGCAACACACCAAAGGCATCCATATATTTCCACACAACCAGACACCTTTGGTGATATTGTAGATATATATGTATGCAACATGTGTGGACTCAAAAGTCATTGCATTAATTAATTTATCTACAATACTGTTATATACATTTCATTTATATATAATAGATACATTATGTGCATTTATGTCCATAGTAGACACATCATCGCCTGGTCCTCACCCCCTTGCCTGCCTGCACTACTTCCCTGTACACTATTCACACTGCAGTCTGCTGCACATCACACCACCAGCTTCTTCCCACTGCATTTAAAACACACGTTATTCATTTTTAATGCTGATGAGTAAAATAAACAGGCCATTAACTAAAATGTTGATTTTTTTAAACCAAATATTATGTAAAGGACATAGGCAGGGTAAAGAAGGTTCAGAGGAGGGCAACAAAGTTGGTACATGGATTGCATCACAAGTCCTATGAGGACAGGTTGAAGGAATTGAGTATGTACTCCCTGGAGGAGAGGAGGGAGAGAGGGGCCATGATAGAGACATACAGGTATCTTTCAGGGAGGAACAGGATGCAAGAATACACTATTTTTAAGCGAAAAAGATGTTCCAGGACTAGAGGGCATGGGATGAAGTTGGAGAGAGGACGATTCAGAGGAAATGTGAGGAAGAATTTCTTCACAGAACGGGTGGTGGACAAGTGGAACACCTTGCCTGAGGAAGTGGTGGGGGCTGAAACAATCACAGGATTTAAGAATACAAGGGATAGACATAAAGGAATTCTGGAGGTCAGGGGTAAGGGGCAACGGAGTTCTTGGAAAACATAATCTGAAGTTACAAACAAAAATGGGCAGACTAGGTGGGCCATAGGCCCTTATCTGCCGACACTGTCTATGTATCTATGAATCTATGTAAACGTTTCAGCCCAGACGTCCAAGACCTCTTTAATGATCTGCAGGCCTCTGGCATGGCTCTTAAGTCCATCCCCTCTCTCTACCACACTCAGCAGCATGGTAGGGGGTGTTCTACTTTTTGTAGGCAGACTGATAGGCCAGGCTCAGGCTTTCATCCCCAGGGAAAGCATAGAGACCAGTCTTCCTTGCCTGCCCACTCGCAGGCTGGAGCGGCAGTCAAGCTTCCCAGAACAGAGGGTCTGCTTCCACAGCTGGACCCTCCTCAGCTTGACTCCTTGCCAGAACCCCCTCTTGTGGCCCAGGTTCAGGAGGTGGCAGTCAGAGGTTGGTCCTCCTGTCATTTGACTCAGTGGAAAACCATAATGTCAGATGCTTGGATCCTGCAGATTATAGAGAGCTGTCATACACCAGAGCTCATTCAGCAATCTCCAGACACCTCTCTGGCGCCTGGAAATTTCCCCCTGGCTCATTTACCTGTTCTCCGGGAGGAGGTACAGACTCTTCTGCACAAGCAGACAATAGAATTGGTGCCAAAGCGATAGAGAAACCAGGGGTTCTATTCCAGATTCATCCTGGTTCCCAAGAAAACAGGAGTTCTGAGGCCCATTTTAGATCTCAAAGACCTCAATCTCTTTGTCCAGTACAAAAAGTTCCAGATGGTAATTTTACCAGGTCTTATGCCCCTCCTCAAAACTGGGGACTGTCTCTGTTCCCTGGGTATGCAGGACGCCTACCTGCACATTGCATTTTTTCCTCCTCACAGGAGGTTTCTCCACTTTACCTTTCATGGGGAGCATTACCAGTTCAAGGTATTGCCCTTTGGCTTATCCTCTGTGCCATGTGTCTTTACCAAATGCTTAGCCATGGTTGCAGCAACCCTCAGAAGGGAGGGTCTGTACGTCTTTCCTTACCTGGATGACTGGCTTCTCAAAGCCCCATCCAGAGAACAACTGTTGCTGACTCTGGAACGTACCCTCCAGCTCTTTCAGTCTCTGGGCATCACAGTCAGCCTGCCCAAGTCTGTTCTAATATTGTCCCAAAGATTACAGTATGTTGGGGCGGTCCTAGATTCAGAGCAGGGGAAGGACATCTTGCCCCAAAACAGGGCAGAATGTCTTATTGCTCAAGCCCAGGAGGTCATTCAGAGTCGGTATATTCCTGTCAGACTGTACCTCAGGCTCCTGGGTCTAATGGCTGTGGCTATTCCCAGTGTTCTGCTAGCCAGGCTCCACATGCATACCCTTCAGTAGACTCTCAGAGTGCAGTGGGATCAACGTCTAGACAAGCTGGACCATCTAAGCCTGGTCTCCTGTCTAGTATGCAAAGCATTGCAGTGGTGGATGGACCCCTCAAATCTTCTTCAAGGGATCTCCTTCCAATTCTCCTCCCTGAATCAGATCCTGATCATGGATGCTTTGGGTCTGGGCTGGGGGGCACACCTAGCTCCCTTTCAACCCTAGGGCTCCTGATCCCAGTGGGAAGCTGCCTGCATGTCAGTGTCCTCGAGATCATGGCGGTGCTCTACGCCATGCAGGTATTTCAGGAGCACCTAGCCCCATGCCTACTTCTGGTGCAGTCAGACAATCTGATTATTGTCTACTACATCAACAAGCAGGACAGGACACACTCGTATCCCCTTTGCCAGAAGGCAATGCGAGTGTGGCTCTGGATCACAGCCTGACTCTCTCTGCAGTCCATGTGCCAGGCATGCTAAACACTGTAGTGGACAAACTCAGCAGAACTCAGTCAATCATGCACGAATGGGAGCTTCTCTCTTCCATAGCAAAAGATCTGTTAACAGATGGTGTCACCCAGAGTTGGACCTTTTTACATCCCCACACAACACAAAACTGTCCAATTTTTGCTCCCTAGATCCAGGGCCTGGAATTTTCTGGTGAGACACAGTGTCCCTCTCTTGGAGTGGGAGGTTTCTATATGCATTCCCTCTGTTTCCATTGATACAGAAGGTGCTGCTCAAACTACAAATGGAGGGGGCCAGCATAATCCTGGTAGCTCCATTCTGGCCTTGCCAGATATGTCCCTCTGCTTCAGCAGCTGGTGGAGGAACCTCCAGTTCCCCTGCCTCTCTACAAGAACCTGCTGACCCAGGATCGGGGAACCTTGGCCCATCCAAACCTCAAATCCTTCCATCTGCATGCATGGCTCATAGAAACATAGAATTTGATCTCAGATAAGGACCGCTTGGCCCACCTAGTCTGCCCATTTCTCTACCTAATGAAAAAGCTGCAGAGCCTAGTTAACCAACAGCCTACTTTCTCCTACCCCCCACTAGAATTGCCTTCTGTCTGTTCCATGCATTCTTTAATTCCCCCACTGTTTTTGGCTCTACAACCTCCTCAGGAAGTCTGTTCCAGCATCCATAACCCTCTCTGTGAAGAAATACTTCCTCACATTACCCTGAGCAGTCCCCCCTCTATCTTCAAATTGTGTCCCTTTGTTCTTGCACATCTCTTTTTCTGAAAGATGCTACCCTCTTGGACTTTGTTGATTCCCTTGAGGTATTTGAACGTTTCTATCATGTCCTCCCCCCCTCCTTTCCTCAAGGCTATACATCTTAAGCTCCTTTAGTCTTTCTTCATATGTCATCTGGTGCAGACCCTGCACCATTTTAGTTGCCCTCCTCTGGACAGTCTCCACCCTGTCTATGTGTCTGCGGAGATGGGGTCTCCAGAACTGTACACAGTACTCCAGCTGTGGTCTTACCAACTGTCTGTACAGAGGGACATCAACTTCTTGTTTTCTACTGGTGATGCCTCTCACTATGCATCCTAGTATCCCCCCAGTCCTCCTTACCGCCTTCTCACATTGCTGGCACACCTTTAGGTCATCTGATATGACTACCCCCAGGTCCCATTCCATTTTTGTTGTTGTCAGTATCTCACCCCCCATTGTGTACTTTTTCCCTGGGTTTTTGTTTCCCGGGTGCATTACTTTGCACTTCTTTGAGTTGAACCTAAGCTGCCATACATTTGACCATTTCTCCAACCTTGCTAAGTCCCTTTTCATCCTTTCCACCCCACCTTGCGTATCAACCCAGTTGCAGATCTTTGTGTCATCTGCAAAGAGACATACTTTTCCTTCCAGTTCCTCTGCAGTGTCACTTATAAAGACATAAAAAGGACCGGCCCCAGTACTGAATCCTGTGGTACCCCACTAGTAACCCCCCTTTCTTCACTGTGGGCTCCATTTACTATTATCTGCTGTGTCCTGTTGTCCAGCCAGTGTTTTACCCAGGCTACCACCCTGGGACCCACTCCCAGGCTGGCTAATTTGTTTATTAATCTTTTGTGCGGGACTGTGTCAAATGCCTTGCTAAAGTCTAGGTGGGTCATGTCCACAGCCCCTCCCTGGTCTACTACTTTGGTCACCCAGTCAAAGAAATCAATTAGAATTGTCTCACATGACCTTTCTGCATTGACTCCATGCTGCCTTGGGTCCTGTGCCCCACTGGCCTCTAGGTACTCAACAGTTATCTCCTTCAGAAGTGATTCCATCATTTTCCTTACCACTGATGTCAAACTGACAGGTCTGCAGTTTCCTGCCTCTGTCTTGTTCCCACTTTTGTGAAGGGGAATCATATCCGCCCTCCTCCAGTCCTCAGGTACCACTCCATCCTCCCATGATTTATTAAAAAGGGTAGTCAGTGGTGTTGCTAGTTCTTCCCTTAGTTCTTTTAGAATTCTGGGGTGAATCCCATCAGGCCCCATTGCTTTATCCACCTTCAGTTTTAAGAGTTCTTTTAGAACCCTTTCTTCTGTGAGGGACAATATCAATCCCCTATCCAGAGTGCTTCTATTGACTGGATTAGGTATCTCCCCCTGCTTTTCCATTGTGAATATTGAGCAGAAGTATTCGTTCAGTATCCCTGCTTTTTCACTGTTGCTCTCTGCCCACCCACCTTCTTCTTTATTCAGCTTCAGTATCCCTGCTTTAGTCTTTCTTTGCTCCCTAATGTACCTATAAAAGGTTTTATCCTGCTTCTTAACCGAGTTGGCTATCTTTTCCTCAGTTTGGGCCTTTGCTATTCTGACTGCCTTCCCCGCTTCCTTCTGCTTTAACTGGTACAGTTCTCTGTCCTGCTGCTTCTGTGTTTCCTTATACTTCCTGCATGCTATCTTTTTCTCCCTAACCTTCTCCGCCACTTCTTTTAAGAACCATAGTGTTTTTTGTTCTTTTGTTTTGATTTATTTATTTGCTTCACACAAAGGCGTGTTGCTCCTGAGGATGTAGCCATCACCAGGTTCGAGGTTTCTAATAGGGTAGTGGACGTACTAGGGGCCATCCACAAGCTTTCCACCCATACCACTTATGCTATGAAGCAGAAGTGGTTTGCCAACTGGGCTGCCAGGCATTCCCTAGACCCTTTCACTTGTCATGTGAAGCATGTCTTGGACTACCTGATTTCGTTGTCTGACTCAGGTCTCCAGTATTCCTCCCTCAAGGTCAACCTTTCGGCCATTTCGGCTTTCCATGAATCCATAGGTGACCACACTATTGCTCAGCTAGATGTCTCCCGCACCTTCCTTAGGGGCATCCTGGATCTGAAACCCCCAATCCATTCCTTGCTCCCAGCTTGGGATTTGAATTTTATTTTGGAAAACTTGACCCTGTCTTCTTTTGAACCAATCGCAACTTGCAATTTGCACCATCTCTCTTGGAAAGTGCTGTTTTTAGTTGCAATTACTTCTGCTCAGAGAATTTCAGAGCTTCAGGCCCTCTGGTGTAAGGAGCCTTATTTGATTTTTCACAAAGACACCGTATCTTTGCACACTAATCCTAAGTTTCTACCTAAGGTGGTCTCTGAGTTTACTCTCAATCAGTCTATCCACCTTCCTGTTTATTTTCTCGAGCATGCCAGTCCAGGGGAAGCACTGCTCCATATGTTAGATGTGCGCAAACCTTTGAAGTATTATCTGCTCAGGACTAAGGAGTCCAGAAAGTCTAAGTAGTTGTTTGTTTTGTTCACCTCTGGCAGAGAGGGTGCCTCAGTTTCTAAGCAATGTTTATCCAAATGGTTGGCAAAGTGGATTGTGTGCTGCTATAACAAGTATGGCAAGGAGTTGCTTGGAGCTGTCAAAGCCCATTCCACCAGAGGTATGGCTACCTTGGTGACTTGCTTCAAAGGGGTCTCAGCCGCTGACATTTGTGCAGCGGCCACCTGGAGTACAGTCCACACTTTCATCAAGCATTACAGTCATGACATTGCCTCAAGAGCCCGTGCTGGTTTTGGCAGGGCTGTGCTGCAAGGGCTCTTGTCTTAAGTTTATGGAGTCCCTTGACAGGTTCAGTTTTCAAGGTCTTCTGTATTAATTTTATGAAGCTCCTTGGCTGGGTAGCATTTTTCAATTTTCCTGTCCTGTGTTTATGGAGATCCTGCCTCCCAGAATACCTGTTCCTCCTGTCACTGCTTGGTACTCGTTCCTTTGGTGGTACCTGATGACTGAGATTTCCCCGAAGAAGATAGAACAGTTACATAAGAACTTACAGTAACAGTAGATCTTCGAGGGGAACTCAGTCATCAAGTATGCCTTTCTGTCCCACCATCCCCCTTCTAGGGGCTTCTGTTCAGAATCTGGCTATCTGTTGCTTCCATCCTTTCATTTAGAGCTGGGTCCCTTTGTCTCTCCTCAGTTCCCCAGGGTGTGAGCCTTGGTCCCTTTGTCTTCTGGGGAAAGAACTGAGGAGGAGCCGGGCCGCCTATGTCTGTATAGGGTTGGTGACGTCGGCGGATGTCAACAGTGTGGTTGGCCACAGTTGTACTGCTGAAAATCTTCCGTGTGGATTCCCCATTCACCGATGCTGAAGTTCCTACAGTGGTACCTGATGACTGAGATCCCTCAAAGCTCTACTGTTATGGTAAGTTCTTATGTAACTGTGCTTTTTACATATTATTTATTTAACAACTCACCCAGAATAGCCCAACTGAGGTGCAGCATCTCATTTCCAGTGTGGTCCTGACTCCTGCTTCTACCCATTTCTGCATCTCGGTAGACTGGAACACTAAGAGATTAAGTTACTCACTCCACATCACACAATGGTGTTTATTTATTTTTTTACTAATTTAAAATAAAAAAAAATAAAAATAGTGTTGTTTTCCCTGTACTAATGAATCATAGAAAGAAAGGAACACAGGATTTGTCGACAGAAAAGGACTGCTTGGCCTACCCTGTCTACTCAGATGGTACCTACCTAGCCTGTCTCTGCACACTCTAACTGGTCTCTGGTGATCCTACTCCTCTCTGCCCATTTCCTAACATTCCCCCTATGTCTGTCCCATGCATGCGTGAAGCCTGCTACCGTTTTCACCTCCACCACTTCTGCTGGCAGTCTATTCCAGGTGTCCACCACTCTTTCAGTGAAGTAGTACTTCCTCACACCCATCCTAAACTCCCCTCTTTCAGCTTCATCTCATGCCCTCTGGTTCTGGTGCTCTTCCTCATTTGAAAGAGACTCCCCTGCTGCACTCTGTTCACCTCCATGAGATACTGGTAGGTCTCTAACATGTTCTCTCTCACTCTCCTCCAGGGTGTACATGTTCAAATCCCTCAGTCCTTCCTGGTAGTGCTTTTGGTACAATCCTGCACCATTTTAGTTGCCCTTATCTGGACTTCCTCCACCCTTTCTATGTCCTTTCTGAGGTGCAGCCTCCGGATAGGGACTCAAAACCCCAGGTGGGGTCTCACCAGCGAGCAATACTACCTCCCACCTCCTGCTGGAGATGCCTCTCCCTATGCATCCCAACATCCCTTTGGCCCTACCCACTGCTTTGTCACACTGCCCTGCTACCTTGAGGTCAAGACTCATCAGATATGATATCCCCAAGGTCGCTTTCCTGCTTAGTGAATGACAGTACCTCTCCCCTTCATCATATACTCAGTTCTTGGGTTCCTATGCTCTAGGTGCATGATTTTGTACTTTTTGTCATTGAACCCCAACGTCCATGCACTTGACCACTCCTTGAGTTTCCTAAGATACCTATGCATTCTTTCTAGCCCTTTCTCATTGTCCACCATATTACAGATTTTCGTATTATCTGCAGGAAGGCATACGTTCCCTTCCGGTTCATCTCAAATGTCACATATGAAGACATTGAACAGGACCAGTCCCAGTAGTGAGCCCTGCGGCACCCTGCTAGTCATTGTACCATTATCAAAGTGAGTGCCATTTACCACCAACCTCAGTGGTCTATCCATTATCCAGTTTCTAACCCAATTCACCACTTTGGATCCTACTCCTAGACTGTTCAGTTTCTTAATCGGTTTTCTGTGTGGCACAGTGTGAAAGACCATGCTAAAGTCTAGATAGGCCATGTCCACTGCCCTTCTCTTATCTATTTCCCTCATCATCCAGTAGAAGAACTCCATCCGATTTGTCTGGTTTGCCCCCCCACCACCACCATGAATCCATTCTGCCTTTGGTCTTGCAGCCCATTGAATTCAAGATATTGTACCAACCTTTTCATTAACAGTGTTTTCATTAATTTCCCCACCACTGAGATGAGTCTTACTGGCCTATAGTTACGTGGCTCTGCACATACCCTTATGAAGAGGGACCACATCTGCTCTCCTCCAGTCACAAACCACATCTGATTCCAGTGACCTGTTGAATAAGGTTGTCAGTGGGGCAGCCAGCACCTCCCTGAGTTCTTTCAATACCCTTGGGTGTATTCTGTCCAGTCCCATAGTCAAGTCCACTTTCAGGACTGCATTTCCCTTTGGTACTGTTTCATCTAAAAATGGATTTTAGTCTTCCTCCCCTCAGCCTTTGTTCCTGCTGATCACTGGTGCCCCACTGTGAAGATTGAGCAGAAGTACCTGTTCAGGATGTCTGTTTTTTCTTGGTCCTTTTCTGCACAGTCTCCCTCTGCTACCCTCCTTATGCTCACTGTCCCTCCCCTTGCCTTCTTCTTCTCACGTACCAGAAGAAAGTTTTATCCCCATTTGCTACTCCTTTTGCTGTCCTTTCCTGTGTCTGCACCTTTGCTCCCCTCACAGCCTTACCTGATTCCCTCTATTTTACCTGGTACACCTCCCTATTTTCCTCCCTCTGCATTTCCTTATACTCCAGAATGCCACCTTTTTTCCTTCACCACTGTGGCTACTTCCGTAGAGTACAACAATGGTCTCCTTTTCCTTTTGCTGTTACTTTCTTCACACAGAGGCTGGTTGCCTTAATTATGCCCACCCTTATTTTTCCTCCACTGTTTCTCTAGCCTTCCCTGGCATGCTCCCCTACTAGGCAGTTTCTGAAGTAGTCTCCCATTTCCTTAAAATCCACCTTCTTAATGTCCAGGATCCTTGTCCTCATGTGGTTTGCCCCTGCTCTCATCTTAATGTTAAACCACATACAGTGGCCACATACAATGTATAGAGCCTATGGGCAGACTGGATGGGTCTAGCGGTCCTTATCTGCTGACAATTTCTGTTTCTAAATCCCAATGTACAGTAATCACTAGTGCCTGGGAGACTGCCCACTGTGACATCTGCAATGCTGTCCCTGCTTGTAAGCACCAGGTCCAGCAGTGCTGTGACCCTAGTGGGTTCACTGACAAGCTGACTGAGAAAGGCTCCTTGTACGAATGCACAGATGGCCCTGCTACTTGCTGAAGCTACAGCTGTAAGGCTCCAGTTCACATTTGGTGCATTTCAGTCACCAACTAGCAGCATCTCCTCCTTGTTTGCCATCCCAATGATGTCCTCTCCAAGTGCCTTATCCAACTCCTCTCCTTATGCTGGAGGTCTGTATACCACTCCTGTATTGATTGCAGCCCCAGTGCCTGTCTCCAGGATGACCCACAGCACCTCCACTCCTTCTTTTTCCTTTTGGTGCCCCTGCACTTCCATAGTGTTGATTTCCAGTTTCCATCCCTCACATACAGTACTGCCCCTCCTCCCTTCCCTGTCTCTCCTGGACAGATAGTAGCCTGGTATGACCACATACCTGTCATGACTGTCATTGCACCGTGACTCTATTATGGCCATGAATTCAGAGCTACCCTCCTCCATGGTGGCCTCCATGTCTGAAATTTTATTCCCAGGCTCCTTGCATTGGTTCACATGGCTCTCCATACCTTACTACCCCTTGCCTGCCTCCCTGCCTTCTCCCCTCCCTCCTGCCTGTGCTGTTTCCTGAAGCTTCCCTGACCCCCCATCTTCCTTTGTTACCATCTCAGCTACCTGTTTCCTTTACTTCCTTCTTTGTGCTGTCCTGACTTATACCCCCTTGTCCTCTGCCCTCTCTGTCTTCTCTCCACCCCAGTCTTCCTGTGCCCCAGCTCTGGGGGAGCTTCCTCCCCCTTGGATTGTCCTTCTTGCTGCTTCATTGTCTGGGGGAGGCAGTCTTTGCCTACTTTTCTATTACAGCCTTCGCCCTACTGGCTAGTTTAACTGGTTATCAAAGTAGGATCCATGTTGTGATAGTAATAACACACTTAAGGATGTGTATTGTGTCGGATAACAGCACTTCTTGGTTGGACTCTAAATGTGTACCTTTATCCTACCACAGTGCACACTGTTTTGTATTGTCTTGCTTCATTATGAAAAGGGGCTGCAGCATACAGCCTCCTTATTGTTTTTTTGTTTGCTTTCAAATAGTCTTCCATTAATTTCTTGTTAATATTCTGTACCGTAGAGCCTTATAACATCAAAAAATCAAATGACTCACTGAATTCAAAGCTAAATCATTGTTTTACTCAACCAGATTTTCAGATGCAATATTAACACCAAGGTACTTCCAGAGGTTACATTATCAGACAGTTAATCAACCCCTGGGGCGTATGCCACAAAGTGCATGCCCTTAGAGGGTAATTAATAGACCATTAATGTAACCCCTGTTCATGCTTTAATGCTTAATTTGTATACAGTACAGCACTACAGCATTTTGTATCATAACCGTAGGTGCACCCCCTTGCCTACTCGCAGAGCCATATTACAGAGAATGATTCTGCCCATCTTTGACTACAGAGACACAGTATACAGCACTGCTTCTAAGTCTATCCTGGCCAGACTGGACCCACTCTCTCACTCATTCTACCGCTTTGCTCTTGACTGCCCCCTCCACACCCACCACTGCTCCCTTGACTCTGCCCTCTCTCTCCCCTCCCTTGAGACCAGACATCTTACTCACTGCTTCTTCTTCCTGGCCAAACAATGGCTTGGTTCTCTTCCCTCCTATCTCTCCTCACTCCTCTCATCCTCTCCCCCATCCTCCTTCTTCCTATGAAACTCTATTGCCTCCTCAATCTCCCGCCTAGGTTGACTACAGTTGGTCAGGTGGCTTTCTCCTACCTTCTCCTTAAACTGTGGAATTCTCTTCCCCCAACCACCTGCTCTGCCACTTTTCTTCACTCCCTCTCCCATCTTCTCCACAAGCTTTACTCACCCACCTGCAACTGCTCTTGATTCTTCCTTCCCTATGCCCCCTCTCCCTATTCCCTCTTCCCTCACCCTGACTTATACCCCCCCACAGCACTACTTCACTGCTCAACCCCTCTCCACCTAATTATTATCAGTATATAACACTATATACCTCTTTGCATTTGGCTGTAATATGCCTAGGCACTTTGGCCCCTTGTTGGGCATCTGTTAGGCCTCTCTACGAACAGCTATCCACAACTTGTAAATTCAATTGTATATGTAAAATTGTAAATGGTAAATTGTTTATATTGCTATAATCTGCTTGTTTATTATGCACCCTTCTCCTTCACACTGTATAGTCTACTACTTGCCATTATGTTATATTTTCTTCCCCCATGCCCCCTACTCCCCCAGGACACATCTGGAAACGAATTGCTATTCAGCGCAGTATGTCTTTCCTGGCAAAACTTTTGAAACAAACTACGCTCTGTATTGAAGGCCTCAGAGCAGAAATATTTTGGCAATTTAGGCAACTAGACTGGAAATATAATGGAGTTATGACATATGCATATGCTGTAAATGTGGATTTCTATACTACAGAATATGATTGACCAGAGGATTTTGAAACCAAACCAGGCAGCGGATTTAAGGGGAAACAGTGACACAGAAAACCACAGCCCTAAATGGCACAGTATTGTTTAACAAGTTATCATGCTAAATTATTATTATGTTTGATTGTCTTTCCTTGAAAAAAATTATTTTTTTAAACTATTTGGGACAAATCCTCAATAAAATATGGGAAATTGTGGGCAAATAATAATTTATTATGGAGAATGGTGAAAACTGCAAATTAAACAAAACAATTGTATAATTCAGTTTTCCAGTGACCCAGCTCATAACAAAGCCTAACATAACATAAACAAAACCTGACTACTTACCACAGGAGCTGCACGCATGATGCACAAGTGTGACTTGTATGCCCAGGAAAACTGGCTTCAGCTCCCTGATAGACTTCTCTACCAATCCTGCTCACTAGTGAAAATAGCTAGTCTCAGTCTGGTTCCCATAGGGGTTCAGAATCTTCTCTCCCCCAATACTAACCTTTGCAACACTCGAAGTGCAGACTGTCGCCTATTTAAAATTCCCCACTGTCGCACCTCCTTGGGTCAAAGGTCCTTCGCGTTCCATGCCCATGTGTGGCTAAACTCTCTACAGCCTGACATTTCCTCTCTAAGCTTGATTGGTCCCTTTAACAGACTGCTGAGACAGCAGCTAATAGAGAATGCCAGCTGTACCTGCTTCCAGTAATATCTTACGCATGTTCTCCAGACTTCCGCTGATCTTACGCTAACCCACTCTGCAGTGCCTTCTATTCTTGTGCCCCCCAGCCTCTTATTATCTCACCTCTGCTCTCAGTTCCCTGCTCACTCCACCCACCCCACCACCCTCCTACCCACCCTCTTCCATTCCCACCTACCAACATCCATTTCTCTGCTCACCCTCACCCTCCCTCCCTCCCCTCCAGTTGTCCTATACCCTATTCTCCGCCCAACTTCCTCCCCCTGATTCTGTTTCTTTCTCTCCCTCACTCCTTCCCCTGTACATTCAGCTGTCATCTCTCCTTCCAAGGTACTGCCTCTCTCCTCTTCTCCTCGCTCCTCTTCTCTCCTCTCCCTCCTCGCCTCTTCTCTTTCTATAACCTTGTAACAATACCTAACTTACTATACTGACTCCGGCTGCTAACATAGCCTCTGTAAAAATGCCTACCTACTGTAACTTAACAGACTCTGGCTACTGTCCTCAGCCAATGACCTTGTACATGCTGTGCTTGCTCTACTTTGTCACTTAAGCACAATTGTGTTGTAATTTGCTTATGTTTTACGTTGCTTATAGCTTTGTCTAGACACAGAACCTATTTAATAAGCTTGTACTTAAAGGTATTATCCAAGATCTCAGTAAATAAATAAATAAAATAACATAAACTCTTCATCTCCTTAATTAATTTAGTTGCTCTCTGCTGCCCCCTCATGATTGCTGTAGTATCCTTCTGTTCTGTGGTGGACAGAATTACACACTGTACTCATAGTGCAGCCTTACCAGTTTCTTATGTAGGGGTCTGAATCCCATCACTCTAACAACATGCTTTGTACCTTTTGATGCAGCCCAGCATTCCGTTTGCCTTACCCTCTGCTGCTGCACATTGCTGTGGCAGCTTCAGCTTCCCAGCGATAATGGCACCCACATCTTTTTTATTGTCTGTTTCTGCTGGTTGTTTACTGTAAACTTGACCACAATATATTGGGTCTAAGTGAAGATCTTTACACTTGACCACATTAAATTTCATTTTCCACTTCTTGTCCTAGTACGCTAGTACATTTAAGTTCCTGTGCACACAGTCTTCCTCTCCTCTGGAGTTGAACACCCTCATTATTTATTTATTTGAATTTTGATAACTGGGTGGGCCCACTGAGACAGTCATGTCCCTTTTTCAGGGGCGACCTGGGCAATAAAGGCAATTCCATAAGTAGGTACAATTTACAGCTGGTAAAACAATAAATAGAATGAGTACAGTAAGTGGCAGGAGAACAATACACGTATAAATATATAAAGCTGTAGGTATGTTCATGAGCAGACAGTCAGTTTCCTCAGCTTCAGGCCAATGATTCCATGGTGGTTCGGAAGGGTCCAATGTTGATAAATCTTTAATATGGCTTGGGACCACTGTGATGGAGGCTTGAGACCACTGACTTCAGATAGGGTATTTTGCACAGTAGACATAACATCATACAACCAGCAATAGTACTAAAAATGTACATGTTTACAAAATATAGAAGAGGAAAAAGGTGGGAGCAGGGGAAGGAAGGGGTTTTAGTAGAAGAATAGGAAAGCCAGAGGGGGGAGTGAGAGAGGTAGAGGGAGCACTAGGATTAAGGTAAAAGGGATATGCGGAAAGTAGGAGAGATGCAAAATGCAGGTGAGAGGTGCATAGAGGTTAACAGAGGGTGTTAAGTACAGTTGCCACAACAGGTTGGGGAAGGGAGAAGATTTTCTTGTAGCTTCTTTTAAACAGGGGAAGAAACGTACATGAGAGTAAACTATGTGGGAGGGTATTCCATTTTTGAGGTGCAGAGAAATTGAAGGATTGCCTGCCAATGGCTAGGTGAACTTTTGAAAGGCTCAGCAATGGGAGGTCAGAGTGTAGAAGGGTCCTGAGGAAGGATATCGGGGTGAGTAGCCCGGAGAGAATGGGTGGGGGAGGAAGGTGGGTAAGTTTGAACGTGGTACATAATACAGGGAAATCCATTCTGTGCTCGAAGAATGGCCAACCTAAAGATTTGAGAACATCACAGTGGTGTGCCCGCGCTGGTGCTGCATCTGCAAAGCAAGCTATCCTGTGGTAGGCCTGTTTGATCTTGACCAGAGTGGTGGTCTTGGCTGAGTGAATTATGGGTGCACCATTGAATAAACTGGGGAGGAGGGTAGCTGAGGCAATGATCTTCCTAGTAGAAGGAGTAAGGTAGGGGGAAGTATGATGGAGGAGGCAGAGTTTCTGATTTGTAGTTTTAATAATGCTGTTAACATGTGTGTTGAAGGATAAGTGTTCGTCGAGAGTCATACCCAGGTATTTGAATGATCCTACCCCTTCAAAAGGTTGACCCGAGGATGTGTTGATGAGCAAAGGAGGCTTGAGAGGTTAAGTCAAAGGATGTATGGCAGAACAGCATGGATTTAGTTTTCTTTATATTCAGTACCAGCAGGTTCCCCTTTGAACCAGTCTCCCAGTTGCTAGAAGTCTTTTTCCAGATTATACTTGATAGAGGAGATGTCTATGCCATGACGGTATAAGATGGCATCATCAGCATAAAACTGGATTGATGCCCCCCCCCCCAGCAGTTAAGAGGCAAGTTGTTAATAAAGATAGAGAAAAGTAAAGGCCCAAGAATAGATCCTTGGAGGACCCCATCCATGATTGGAGATAGGGAGGAGAGGGCCCCAGCCCATTTGACACATTGGAAATGGTTGGATAAATAGTTTGAGATCCAAGAGAGGGAGTTGGAGTCAAGACCTAATGATTGGAGCTTGGAAATGAGGAGGGAGTGGTTAACAAGGTCGAAGACCTTTGTGAGGTCAATGAAGACAGCCCCATGGCACTACCATGGTCCACGGCATGAAAAAATGTCAGAGGTGACCTTCAAGGGAGCAGATTTGGTGCCATGTGACTTCCTGAAGCCATATTGATGTATTGTAAAGGTGTTAGTTTGTTCAAGGAAAGAGTACAGATGATTGTATAGGATTCTTTCTTGAATTTTTACTATAGGACACAAGATGGAAATAGGTCTGTAGTGTTTGACGAAGTTAGTTGGGCCCAATTTGTGCACAGGGGCAACAGTGGTGGTTTTCCATTTGTCTGGGATAGTGTGTGTGAGAAACGATTGATTAATCAACAGGGCAATTGGGTGAGACAGCGTGGGGGCACCAATCCTAAGGAATTTTGGAGGCGGGATGTCAAAGCCGGGAGAGCTATCAGGATTGAGGCCCATAAGTAACTGAGGGACTTCCTTACGCGAAGTATGTTTTAAATGAAAGAGGGGGTAGTGAATTTCAGTGTAGTGGGATCATGGCACTGGCCTGGTATCTGGGAGACCTATTTTACAGACATCGAGGTTGGTGAAGAATAAATTTATTCCTGCAGTGGTCTCGGAGGATGAGGATAGTTCTGAGCCCTTCAGGATCATGACCTGGGGGTGGTCCATTTATGGCCCTTAAGGAGGTTGTTAATTTGCTTCCAGAAACATTTAGGGTCACCAAGGTTGCTTGTTTGCAGGGACTGTAGATAGTGCCACTTGGATTTGGATACTTTAGCTTTGCAGACATTCCACAACTGCTGGTAGGAATTCCAATCAGTAGGGAGCCCTGTCTTTTTTGTAGGATTGCCATGCCTTGTCTCTGGAGTGCATTAGGAGCCAGAGTGCATGGAAGAGCTGTGGGAGTGAATTCCTTTAGCCCTTCTCATCTTGAAGGGGGCATGGAGATCAAGAACAGAGGCAAAAGTGTTGATTAAGTAATCTAGAGCCTGACTTGATGTCAGGAATGGAGGCGATAGGTGATCAATCAGAGGAAGCAATGCTATGTATAAATTCAGAGGTGTTAAAGTAAGTTAGGTCTCTGGCTTTGACAATTTTCGGAAGGGGGGTAGGGAAAGTAATTTTTCCAGATACAGAAAATCGGGGAGTGATCACTTAGTACATTAGGGAGCATGCCTGCAGCCCTGATATGGGACCTGTTGTTAGTTAACACCCAGGCAAGGAGTGTATGATTCCCAGATTTCATATTAAGTCTAGTTGATTGGTTGATAAGTTGTTCTAACCTGGCATCGGATATAGCCAACAGAGAGTATTTTTTGGGCCATGCCAGTCAAGATTGAAGTCACCACAGATTATAGTGTCACCGTGATGGAGGGTGTCGAGACTGGTGAAGAGTTCTGTGAAGGAGACAGATGCAAGTTTGGGGGGCAGGTAGATACACCCTATGGTCATCTGTTTGGTTTGGCCAAGGGTGATTGAGATGAATAGGTGATCGATGTTAGGGTCAATGCTTATGTCGGACAGCTCATTAACAGCCAACCCAGCCCTGGTGTATATCAGTACACCTCCTCCCTTCTTTCTGAGTCTGTCCCGATAGTAGGAGGAATAACCTGGGATTGTATAGAGGGTTTTAGCCAGGACTCTGTTAAGCAACGAACATCTGGCTTATATTGCCATTAGATTTGTGTCATCTGCAAATCTGAATACTTTACTTGGGACCCCTAACTCCAGCTCTTTATTAAAAATATTGAACAACAGGGGTCCCAGCACTGACCTCTGAAGAGCCCCACTGGTAACTTCCTTCTAGTTTGATGTTGCCCTATAAAGCTTTTGCACTGAGATTTTTTATAAAGCAGCTGACATCTGAAGAAGTACTTTGAAGAACAATATATTTAGATACTATTTTGCTTATAAGCCACATTTGTTTGTGTTCTTCTTATCCCATTCCTTATTATATTGGTGACATTTGCTTGAAAGCAGGGTCATTGTCCTTTAGAGTTGATCTGCTCCAGCTGCTTAGTTCCCACCCAGGTTCATTATTACAGGCTTTTGGAATCACAGTCATTGCTACAACAATAAATTTTGATGTCACAGACAAGATTATGATTTCAAGAGGTGAATGAACATCAAAAGTAGATGAACTCTAAGGGGCTAAGCTCCTATTGTCATGCAGTCATATCAGTAATAAAAAAGACATATAGAAGAGAACAATAGAACATTTATGAAATATAATCAGAGCAAGGTTTAGTGATTGATGTTTTTTTCACAGTTGTCAGCCACTCTAGCTCTCTATCCATTGTGTTATGTTACCTCTAATTCAAGATTTCATCAGCTTCAGAAATATCTTCTCAAGGGGAACCTTGGGCATGCACTTGACTAAATTCTTGGCTCACCATGTGTGGCCCACAGTCCTTCCAGGTCAATATGTCGTACGCTTAATAGCATACAACAAAACCCCGAAACAGACATAGCACGGTATAGGACAGAGAGAGGGTGAAATAATGTGAATGGGTCTGTGTGCGGTACTGCACCCTCTCACTGTCCCAGACAGAGGATAAGACCTCTGCTGGGATGGGGTTCTGCCAAGCAGCTGCCATGGCTCAACAGGATGAGCCACTGGCAGCAAGGGAGGCAGGTAGTGCGTTTGGGACCAGGTTGGATTCCCAGTCCCAGATGCTTGGAATTTTTCATTTTTTCGTACTTTGTGTGATATTTACTCTTAAGCCCCCCCAGGAGTTAGTTATTTTAGTTGGGGGGGCCAGAACCCCCTGCAAAAACAAGACTTATGCCACATGCAATATATTGCGCTGTATTGGCAGTGCGTTATATTGCTGTGGCAAAATGTCTTGCAACATTATGACCCCGTGCCCCCACAGTCAAGTCAAGTCAAAGTTTATTGGCAGGAATAACTCCATTGAGCAAGCTCATTTACAAGGAGGTCCTGAGACAATAGGTGAACAGCACATACAATAAAAGTGAGACAAAATTATACACAATGTGTAGTAGGAAAGAATAAAATATATACAAAATGTACATCAGGTGATTTTCAAACATGGAGTAAATATTTACCAGGAGTAGCATTTTATTGATATAGGACAGTGTGGAATATCATAGTTATATGGTAGGCAAAGGAGAGAAGGGAAAGTAAGGATGCTGGCAGGCAAGTAGCATAGCTTGCAGCAGGTGACATTACAATATAAGGTGGATTGTTAAGGGAGATGGGCACCCAAGGAGTGTTGCAGGGGAATTCAAGGATAGCTGAAGAAGGAGGAGTCAGCCACAAATGGAGGAATGGAGAGGGGATGGTGGGTAGATGAGATTCTCAGAAGGATTGTGTGGACGGAAGGTGGGGGTCAGGGAGGTAAGCATGGGTTAAGAGGTAGCATAGAGGTAGGGCTCATCAAGGGGGAGTGTGGAGCATTGAGCTGGGCAGGCTGTGGTGGGTGTGGGAGATGGGGAAGGGTATGCATGAAGGGTGGATGTAAGGGGAGGGAATTAAGGAGGGTGTGGTTGTCCGACTGGGTGGGGGAAGCCGTAAGGGTGAGTGTAGGAGGAAGGAACTTTGGGGGGGTGGTCACACCAAATGGGGATAGGAAGCGGTGGGTAAGAGGAATGGGGTATCAGGGAGTGAAGAGTGAAGACACCTCTAAGGGGTAGGGAAGTGGTGGATGGGCAATCAGACAGTGGCAGGCCTCTAGGTTAGCGGCATGAACAGGAATCACACAGCTTGCTTGTGAATAGGTCTTTAAAGCTGCTCAAGGGAATTAGCTGTTGGAGCATGAGGTGGGACTGAGCTTTGTTCCAGGCATCAGGTAGAGCATGGCTTATGGCCAGACTTCCAATGTGGGAGTGTGACCTGGGGACATCTAGCATAATGTAGGAGGAACTACGTAGTGTACAAGAAGAGGTGGTTCACTGGAAAAGAATAGTTATATATGGAGGTAACTTGAATAGCAGTGCTTTGTAAAGCCAGGTGAGGGAATGAAAGAGCCGCCTGGTGGGCAAGGAGATCCAGCCCAGGGTAGCATATAGTAGACAGTGGTGTGTACGATGGTGTGCATTTGCAATGAACTGTATTTCTCTGTCATATAGTGTGTCCAATTGGTGTAGCAGAGTTAGAGTAACATCCGTAAAGGATGTCCGTGTAATCAAGCAGTGGTAAGAAGTTTGTCTGAACTAGTCAAAGCCTGGTGTTGTTTCTGAACAGGGATTTATTTCTAAAGAGGAAGCCTAGTCTTTGCTGCAGTTTCTTAGCATGGGTGGCAATGTGGGTGGAGAAAGTGAGGTGATGGTCTAGCTCACAGCCCAAATATTTGAATTTGGTGACTACTTCGTGGTTGTCATGGAGGATCTTTATGGGGGGGAGCAGGGATGCTAGCTCACTTTGAGTATTAGAGTCATGAATGGAATGAAGGTACATTACTTTTGTCTTTTTTGTTTTTTTTGCGTTTAGAAGGAGTTTAGACTGTGCAGGATTGAGCTGGAGGAGGTCAAATTCTGTCCACATTCAGACTGTCTACTGAGGGTTTTACAGTACTGTATGTGTGCATGTTGACACCACTATATACACATGCCATGTTAAATACAGAAGGTGCATCCCCTTCATATGGCTCTGTTTGGGATTGATTGGCTTAAAACTATGGGACTGGCACTCATAGCTCTCTTTAAGGAGCCACTGATGCTGCAAGAAGAATTTTGCAAACCCAGTGTATCCACAAATGTACACAATGCCAACTGTTTCCCAAATGTGTATATAGTACATTTATTTACCACATAATTCTGCGTTGTGATTCAGTAACCCATTGTCTGCACTATTTTAATGTATGTCTGTATTCTAACCTATTGTATGCTCAGACATGAAAGCTTTGTAAATGAGTCTCTGACTCAAAGGTATTTTTAATTCCAAGAAATATATAAAATAAAATAAAATAAAAATAATATTTGGATACAAAGCAGCTTTACATTTTCTATTAAATTTGTATTTCTTATCCCCCATTATTTATTACTGAGGTCATATGCATGAAAACAAGACTGTTGTTCATTGAGGGTTCATCAGCCCATATTGCTTCTTCCCAACCTGATGTCATAATACTCTGCTTGTGACAGCACAGTTGCTTCCATGGCACTAGACTAGTGATGTCACAACAGAGCATTATGATTTCAAGTAAGGAGTACGCTACAGAGGCAGGTGAACTCCAAAGAATACAGATCTTGTTTTTTGTGGGAATTTCTTCACTTATAAATAATGAAGAGTAGAAATATGTAGAAAATATGAAATAACACCTGAACTGTGTCTGAACATTATGTTTTTTTTTTAATTTTTCTAAAGGCGTCAGCTGCTCTTTAAGTTACAAATACTAGTATGTGTGTCTGCTAAACCCCCAATACAAGGCTCACTTTTTTCTTATTAATTTTTGGAGGGTGAAAAAAAAATAGTCATAGATAAAATTAAAGCTAAACTGGAAAAGAACATTAGTTTCTGGAGGAGATGATGACATTCATTTGAATTAGCCCTTTTACAAATTGTTTCTGCTTCCTACTTGGCCTTTGAAATAAGCATTTCTCAGCTATCTCTGTATCTAGAAAAAAAATGTGACCAGAAAAAAGGTTTGTCAATGCTCAGATAGGAAGGAGAAAAAAAAAGAACATGGCTCATTTAAATCAATAAGCTATATTTATTTTATTATTATTATTATTATGAGGAACTATGCTCATAAAAGTGGATATTTGTTAATTTAAATTAATGTACATCTGATGGGAGACTTCTGAAATAGCCCGTAAATTTTACAAGTTATCACCAAGTACCTGAGGGCTATTTATTTGATATTGGGCCCAAAGGGATTTATTGTTACTTAGAAAAAATTGTAAAATAGCTTTCAAAATACCCTTCCATTAAATTGCTTTTCAGTTTTTGCTAATTTATTTCCTCTAAAAAGAAAGATGCTCTTTTAAAAAATACACATGAAACACTTTAACATATGTTATTTTTTCTGAACGATGTCATATTTTTCATAAAATTATAAAAAAAAATAACAATGACCATTACTTGGGTACATGATTCAGTAAGTGTTGTAATACCTTTCATTGGACTAACAAAGAAATTGCACATGCTGTAGATGTTACAGTACACAATGTTTGGGGGCCACTTATATCCCTTCTTCCAGTGGGTTTCTTCCGACATGGAGACCTGTGGGAACTCAAAATCTTTTGTACTGTAACATCTACTCTATGTGCAATTTCTTTGTTAGGCCAATAAAAGGTATCAGAATAATGTACAGTATTCAAAGAATTTTGATTTCCAAGAACTAAATGGCTTCAAAATAGGGTACATGAACTAGGTCTTTCAAGTTTTTCAACCCAAAAATCATTTTTAGGATACTATAGAAAGATAAATCCAGTGGTCTTCATCCTCAGTTATTTACAGATATACCTTGAATAGGTAGATGTATTAGTTCTAATATTTCAAAAGATTTTCTCGAATACAGTAAATTCTCACAGTACAGCAAAACAGTGCAATCAAGACTGTAGGTAGCCAACCTTAATGTTTTTGCTCCATAACGAGCTTCATATGATGAAGTTGATTATGCAGTGAAAAAGTTAAGGTTCGCTACCTTGCTGGTTTTATGTTAAGATAGTATGCCAAACTGACCTGGCATCTTGTAAGTCCCTGAAGTTGTCTTTATGATTTGGTATCCTTTTTAGGATGTTGGTTTAGATGAAAGAACAGTTTTGTACATTATTAGCCCTTCACTGGTTGATGGAAATAAAATTGCTTTATTTTTTAAGAAGGAAATACAGAAATGTGCATACTTGTGCATTCCTTTTTGATACTGTCATTGTACAGTAGCTTAGTTGGTAGTATGGTAGTTCTTAGACCAGAAGGTCTTGGGTTTTGAGTGCACTGCAGAACTTGCGCTCAGACTCAGTGCTAATACTATAGTGCAACACTAAAGGTTACTGCCCCATTGGAGGTGCCATCCATTGGATTTGAGGTTAAAGTGAATGTGTGTAATTCCCTACATGATTATTGTAAAGATTACCATATACAGTAGATCCATTATATAAACTGTTGAGTTATACTATATTTAACAAATGTCTTCAGGAAAACAGAAAAACTACTTTTAAAATTGTGATGTGGAAGCATCCTTTTTGTGGACAGGAAGGGTATTGTGATATGCCACTGCCTCACCAGCCTTATCAGTGTGCATTGAGCAGGTTAAATATAGGCTGTTTTTTCACAGAGGATTTATGCCCAACTGTGAAGAAAGCCCTGGATTTTCTTGTTGCACAATTGCCATCCAGGGATTTCTTCATAATTTCATAGGACCCAAATCTGCACAGCCCACCTGATCTCACCTGCTGCTATGCACACTGTTGAGACTGGTGAGGCAGTAGCATTATCACAACACCCTGCCTGCTCAAAAGATAGATGTTTCCATATCCCTATTTAAAAGTATTTTTCAATGTTTTAAAAACAGTCACTTGTTAAAGGTGTCCTGTCAAACCAATGTTTGGACAACTATAGTAGATGTTGTAATAATAGGTAATTGTACATATTTCCCTTTAAACTGAGGTTTCTTCTGCCCATTTTTGCTAGTTGCTTGGGTGGAAGTTAAAAATTCTATGGCACTGTTCAAAAAGAGTAGCAACGGGATATCCCTGATGTTCTGGTGGGAGTATTTTGAAAGACTCAAACCCAATATCCCGAGTTTCATTAGCCCAAAACCGATTACCTGACACATGGTAGCCTGACAGTCAGAACTTTCCCATGGTGAACTTTGTTATATAAAGTAAGTGGGGGGGGTGTTGCGGGGAGCGAAGAACCCCCCCGAAACATGAAAAAACCTCTGTCATAGGCAGTTTCCAACTGTTGGGCAGCCGTGTGTCAGGCAATTGGTTTTGGGCTAATGAAACTTGGGATATCGAGTTTCAGCCTTTCATAGTATATTTCTTCTGGTCAGATATCCTTCACTCAGTGAAACACATTCCTGGAATTCTTCAGAATGCCCAGCTGATCTGGAGCTATCATGTGTCTTAATGTGACAGCAAATTTTACATGATATACTGAAGTATGTAGTGGTGATAGTAAATAGCGGATGCCTGCCTTTGGGAAACCTTGAAGGAAAACTGTAAAAATACTGTATAAGCAAAACTCCATTACTTTGATATCTGTTCTGATTGACAGTATTACACACTTGAAGATCTTTCAAGCTTGTGATATTTCTCAGAGATTGCCTATTTTTTTCACAATCATATTTGGGCCAACAGATTTGGGGAAGGCAGCCAACATCAGTTCTAAGACAGGCTTCTGCAAGAAATGTGTTACTTCTTTTTAAAATAGTCAACTTGAGATTCTGTACAAAGCATGGAATATAACTAACCAATAGGCCAAAGGGGTGTAGTGTCATCTTGATATAATACCACAGCTTGAAGGTGCAAACTCAAGGCCAATTTGAAAACTAAATTAATGCTTGGTGTAGAGCACAGTCACCCTAACCCCACATCCTTGTGTCATTGCTGTTATTCTTTTTTTTTTTTGCCCAAAAGTTGATTTAAGGCACATATTATGCTAATTTGGATTTAGTAACACTTTAACTGCCACAACAGACAGTTTGAGAAGCAATGAAACATAGAAGCTGAGAGGAGATAAGGACCGTGTGGCCCACCTAGTCTGTCCATTTTTCCTTACCTACAGTATTACTGCAGACCTTACTTGATCTACTGCTCTTTCTCCCCCCTCCCCACACACCTTTCCACTAAGATTCCCTTATTCCTAATCCATTCATTTTTCAATCCCGCTACTGTTTTTGCCCCATCTCCTCAGCTCAAAGACAGTTCCAGCCATCCACTGCACTGTCTATGAAGATGTTCTTCCTCACATCTCTCCTGAATCTACCCCCTACAGCTTCATTGAATATCTTCTTGTTCTTGAGCATCTTTTCTTCTGAAATGTACTTCCCTCCTGTGCCTTATTTGCTCCCTTGAGGTATTTAAAGAACTCTGTCATACCCCCCTCTTCCTCCTTTCTTCAGTGGTGTACATATTGAGATCCTTTAGTCTCTCCTCGTAGGGCTTTTGATGAAGACCCTGCACCATTTTAGTTGCTTCCCTTTGGACAGCCTCTGCTATGCCTGTGTCCTTCTGGAGGTAAGGTCACCAGTACTGGATGTAGTACTTCAGGTAGGGTCTTACCAGTGATCTATACTGAGGCAACACCACCTCCCTCGTTCTGCTGGTGATACCCCTCCCTATGCACACCAGCATCCCTTTGGCTATCCCAACTGACTTGTCACACTGCCTGACCACCTTTAGGTCATCAGACAGGATTACATCCCAGTTTTTTTTCCCTGTTTGGTGGTCACCACTACCTCTGCACCTATTTTGTACTCCAGCCCTCAGTTTCTGTACCCTAAGTGCATGAGTTTGCACTTTCTTATATTGTAACCCAGCTACCATTCCCTTGACCACTCCACAAGTTTTCTCAGGCCTCTACTCATTCATTCTACCACCCCCTGAGTGCCCACTATTGCAGATTCTGATGTCCTCTCCAAAGAGGCAGGCCTTCTCTTCCAGCTCCTCTGCAGTGTCACTTATAAAGACATTAAAGAGGATAGGTCCCAGTACTGATCCCTGAGGCACCCCCATTGGTCATCCTTCCTTCTCCAGAGTGAACTCCATTTATTAACACCTCCTGTCACCTATCCAATTTCCAGTTTCCTACCCAGTTTACCACTTTGAACCTACCCCTAATCTGCCCAGCTTCCTTAAGAGTCTCCTCTGTGGAACACTTTTGAAAGCTTTGCTGAAACCTAGGTAGGCCGTGTCCACCGCTCCACCCTGGTCCAATTCCCTGGTCACCCAGCCAAAGGAAACTATCACATTTGTTTGACATAATCCCCCATGAATCCATGCTGTCTTCTGCTTTGTAACCCACTGGATTGAAGATATTCCACAATCGTTTCCTTCTGCAGTGATTCCATTAACTTCCCCACCACTGATGTCAGGCTGACTGGCTAATAGTTGCCAGCCTCCTCCCTGCTACCACTTTTATGAAATAGGACTACATCTGCCTTCCTCCAGTCCTCTGGAACCACTCCTGTTCCCAGTGAGTTTTTGAATAGGACTGTCAGAGGTGCAGCCAGTACCTCCCTGAGCTCCTTCAGTACCATTAGAAACATGCTGTCTGGTCTCATCCCTTTGTCCACTTTTAGATTTGCAAGTCCCTTCAGGACTATCTCCTCCAAAAAAGGACTCATGTCTACCTCCCTCCATCCAAAGCTCCTTTTACTTGCTTGTGGTCCCTCCTTTTCTCCTTCTTCTGTGAACACTGAACAAAAGTGAATTCTTGCAAGACTGGTGTTACATGTGTTTATATGCACAGTTACTGTGTCTCACATGGTGATAAGAGTGCATTCCTGAGTTCTTTGGGTGAGAGAACTGCGAAGCTTAGCAGTTCTGGCACACATACTATAGGACTTGAGAAGAAACTCGTATAACCATAAGGGGCACAGAAACTGTAGTACTGTATACATGTTATAAATTATGTTAAAGACCTTTGTTAAAAAAAAGTGGAATTAGAATTTAAAATCAACATGTTTTACTTTGCAGATTAGAGAATTCCCTTTGTGGGAATGGACTGTACCAACTGGGCTTATAACTTCAGAATCTTAGAACATTATGCATGAGGCACCTTCTTATGGTTAGGAGTACCAGGAATGTTTAGAAATGAACAGTCCTGATTAGCTAAGAATGATGTCCTGACTTATAATTGTGACATAACCCCACCAGTAAATTGCCTTTGACCAATCAGATTGCTGAGAATGATGTATCTTTAAGACAGAAGGCTGTGTGTCCATGTCACTGTCTTCCACTTCTGAGCAGTAGTAGTTCTTAGGTAAACCCCCCAAATCCATATACTAAGCCAATACATGTTTGAATGTATTCAAGGTATGTGTACAGAAGCATCGTATAAATATTATTGTTAAAGGAGTACTATACCCTCATATCTTGTAAATCTTACTTGTTTCTTTGTCCAGAGACAGATCTTTTCATTTAGCTGTTGGGGATATATTTGTTTCCATTAGTTTATTTTTGTTGTTCGTACAAGCCCCTGTAACTAGCCTGGGGGTGTCTCCATTTTCTGGTTGTTGAACTCTCATTGTCCTTGAGAGCCACATTAGCATATGAGAACATGATACCACAGCGTCCATTTACACCATGCATCTCTATGCTGAAAGTATGCATGACCTGGAAAAACTCTCTGGAATCACACATACTAAATGCAGTTTAAAGGAAAATCTCTGCATTAGAGCCACAATAGTTTGCAAAACCAACTGAAGGTACATGTGGTATTTTACACCTTGCTGCAACTTGTTTTGTTGAATTCTAAAGAAGCACACAGGCATACCTCTGTAGTCTCAAGGGTGTTGACACATCATGTTCTTATATGCTAATGCAGCTATCAAGCACAATGAGAGTTCAACAATCAGAAAACAGGGACCCCCCAGGATACTTAGAGGGACTGGTATGAACAGTGAATATAAACTAAAGCGAACACATGTATCCCCAGCAGCTACATGAAAAGAGTTGTCTTGTGACAAGGAAACAAAATAATGTTTACAACATATGAGGGTGTGGCACTCCTTTAAAGCTGGCATCAAGTGGTCAGCGATTTCACTGACCATACATGGGTTTTAGATGGTACTTTTTATAAGATTAACCAAGTTCTTGCTACCCAAGCTTTCAATACCCTGAAGGTCCCTTCTTCAGATGTTCTGAAAAACAAACTGACTGTACGCATTAGAAACTGTGTATGCGCATGTTAAAGCATGTTTAACACAAGGAGAATTAAGACAAAGCAAAAGAACAAAAAGATGGGCTGTTACCACAGAAATCATAAGTTCAATTAATTATTCATGACCACAAAGCGCTTCTTGATTGTGAAGTGTACCTGGGTTATCTCCTAGAAAGGGGTAGCACAGCTAACCAGATCACACCTTCATTACCTCTTCCTGAATCACAAACACAAACTGTAAGTTTTAACTTGGTAAAAAATTATCACAAGTGATAAGATTTAAATAACAGCCTAAAATCATGCATTTCCGAGGTCTAAACTCCCAGTCTGGGGTTTCTGCCTTCATCTTCCACTCAGGCCATCAACACTTCGCTGGTGGTTTATCCCCTTGAAATGTGCAGATGTCCAGGCATTATATGTTCCCATTAGAGATGGTCGAAGTCTGCAAATGTTACTATGCAAAATATTTTGTGAATTTTGCGCAATTCATGAAATATTCCCCAGGTGCGAAGTGTGAAATTCCGCCCCAAAAATGTGGAATTTCACCAATGAAGTGTAAAATTTTGCCTGCAAACTGCAGAATTTCACCCAAGAATGGCAGACTTTTGCTACTCTTGGGTGAAATTCCTCCATTTGCTGGTGAAATTCTGCCATTCGAAGGTGAAATTCCACATTTTGTGGGCAGAATTTCGCACTTCGCACCAGTGGAATATTTCATGAATTGCTTGAAATTCGTGAAATCTTTTGCTGGGCAAAATTTCTGACTTCACCGTAACTTTGCCTGTGAAATTAAACTTTGCGGCATCTCTAGTTCCCATTGAAGCTGTATATCAGACATGCAAATTGAATCATAACATGAAGAGGTTATTGTTACAGTCAGAACTCTGAGTGTGCCAGAAATGCATAAAACAGTATACATGAAGGTGAGGGCTATTTTGATAAGTAAAGACAGAGGCATGTCTGTTAAGTTCAGATAGAGGTATTGCAATCCCTCCTACCTATATTTTTAAACTTTTTTACTGAAGACATTTAAAACTATAATGTTATAAATAACAGTGGTTAGAGAACAGTGAGTGCAGTGGCACATTTGCTTTAGGTTAAGCATGTATTATTGAATTAAAATGTTTGCATCCGTCTTTACGGGCAAAGAGTGAGCCCTGACTGTGGACTTAAAACAGTATAGATTTCACACATGCAAGCCCATTTAGCAACAGAGCAACACCAGCCTTGTGACCTTGTCTCCCTTTCGCCAGTCAGACTGTCTACATTCACAGCAGTTTATCTTCAATATTTTATGGTTCTGTGCCAAACAGTCCCCAACCAGTGCTTTGGAACTTGCTATGTAAAATGTACCAGACAATCAATACCAGTCAGATAGGAATCCTGTTGCTTTCTTACTGTTGTTGTGGTAAATATCATTTTAAATTAAGATGTCAAAGGCATTATATTAAATGTAGAGCTTACTTTGATATTAGAAACAGGAAAGACGCCACTTTCTTCAAATGAAAACTGACAGCTCACTTGTTTCATTCCATAATTTTGTTTTGCTTTTGATGTCTAGTTTACAGGATTGGGAAGTGGAACACTGTTATTGTGGCAGAAATACACCATTGAATATTGTTGTTTTAAAGTGAAAACCCTAATTAAAAAAAAAATGAAACATTTGTTGGTTTACTGTCATAAAATCTGTAACTGTTAAAGCACATGATTATAAACTGTTTTCTTTTCCCAAAGATCTATCTGAATTTTGCCTCAAGCATTCCCTCTTTGTCTGCCTCTGACATCTGTGATGTCTGCAATTTTTCTGATATGGGGCAGATAACTATTGGGACACCTCAGGGATCCACCCGGGGGCCTTACTCTTTAACATGTACATAAGGGATATAAGGGTTGGGCTGCATGGGAAAGTGAGTCCGCAGACAACACAAAACTGCAGGATACTGGAGAGTGATAAGGAAATTAACAACATGAAGAGGGATGTAGGAGGCTTGAGAAGTTGTCTAATATTTGGCATTTGCAATCCTATGACATGAAATGTAAATGAATGAACATTCCAGCATACAGTAAATTTATATTGGATTGTTGCATCAGTGGGGTAGGGTGGCATACTCAAAGGAGGAAAGAGACCTGGGTTAATAATTAGCAATAGTCTCCTATTCCCAATGTAATAAAACATATGGGAAGGCAAAAAGGACATTTGGATGCATTTGGAAGAGCTTCAGCAGTCTCAAGAGGGAAGTTACACTACCACTGTACAGGTCTTTGGTTTGGCCACATCTGGAGTACTAAGCAATTTTGGAGCCCCCATCTAAGGAAAGACAGAGACAGGTTGGAAACCATGCAGAGAAGTGCTACAAAAATGACAAATGTGTGCATATTAAACAACTCTCCTCTGATCTTCACTTTTTACTGACTCGGACAATTCTAAATGCATATATGTGCAAAGACATAATCAAGCCTCTCCCATATTTCCTTGCATCCAGTCACAGGTATTTTCCTAAGATACACACCACAGTCAGAATCCAATGATGCACACTCAAAAGCAGCTCCCTAGCAACCTCATCCGACAGTGTAGCTACACTAATCAATTCACAAAAAAATTCCACCAAACTTTTAAATGTATTAAATAAAATAAACTATTGACCAAAAAAACACCACTGTCTACAAACACCTACCAATTGTATGTGACATCTGTATGGCCTGGGTTGCGCCTGAAAAAGGTCCATTGGATCAGCGCACCTACCCAGTGAACAACTATATAAATAAATAAATAACTAAAACTGCATAAATCGAATATCCATTGTGGACTTCAGTGTAATAAATATTTTATCTAGACTCATTCCGTTTACCCTCTGGCACATAATTTCTCCTGTAATCTTCTAACTGCGCTGACTGCGACTGCTTTTGTAAATCATACTTTATGCCTCCAAACTGTTCTCTGCTATCCCACTTCATTCTGTCTCCCACAACACTCCTGCTCTGCTTCCCTTGACATTGACCACTCTAATGCTCTTTTTCAACTAACACCATTCCACCCTGCCAAGTGCTGCCTAAACTTTGTCCCATTTATACTTGGTTTTGCCAATCCTGGTTCTGGTCTTATGGAACTCCTCTCTGATCCTTTTGTTATACATGTTCCTCACTAAAACCACTGTCACCCACAGTGCTGCTTTTACTTTCCTCAGTCCTACCCTTACATTCCAAAAACCCCAGCAGCTTCCAGTACATACAGTTTTGGTACACCCTATTAGCAAATCACCAGCACTGCAACAGCTGACTAGACCCACTTTAATGTTGTACTACTATTTTTACATATTATTTATTTAGCAACTTACTTACCCAGGATTGCCTAGCCAAAATGCAACGTCCCATTTCCAGTGTGGTCCTACTTCTACCCATTTCTGCATCTGGGTAGACTGGAGCACTGAGAGATTAAGTTATTCACTCAGGGTCACACAAGGGTGCTTATTTATTTCTTTTTTTACTAATTTAAAATAGAAACACTAAAAAAAATAATGGATCGTTGAAAGATAGATTTTGTTGACAGAACAGAACTGCTTGGCGCACTCAGTCTGCCTAGCCCGGCCAGATGGTCCCTACCTAATCTGTCTCTGCAGACCGTAACTGGTCTCCAGTGACCCTCCCTCCTCCCTGGCCATTTCCTAATATTCCCCCTATGTCTACCCCATGCTTGCTTGGAGCATGCTACTGTTTTCACCTCCACCACTTCTGTTGGCAGTCAGTTCCAGGCATCCACCCCTTTTTCCATGAAGTAGTACTTCCTTATATCCAGCCTAACCCCTCTCCCCCAGCTTCATCGCATGCCCTCTGGTTTTGGTGGTATTCCTCATTTGAAAGAGACCCCCCCTGCCCTGTACCCTGTTCACACCCATGGGGTACTTGTAGGTCTCTATCATGTTCCCTCTCACTCTCCTCCAGGGTGTGCATGTTGTGATCCCTCGGTATATCCTCATAGTGTTTTTGTTGGAACTCCTGCACCATTTTAGTTGCCTTCATTGGGACTGCCTCCACCCTGTGTCTGTCCTTTCTGAGGTGCAGCCTTCAAAACTGGACACAAAACTCCAGGTGGGGTCTCACCAGTGATCCCTACAGTGGCAACACCACCACCCCCTCCTCTTGCTGGAGATATTTCTCCCTATGTATCCCAACATCTCACTGGAGGTCCCTCTCCTGCTTAATGAAGAACAGTACCCCCATTCTGTACTCAGTGCGTGGGTTCCTATGCCCTAGGTGCATGATTTTGCACTTTTTGACACTGAACTCCAACTACCATGCTCTTGACCACTCATCAAGTTTCCCAAGATCCCTATACATTCTTTCCATCCCATCCTCATTGTCCAGAATATGGCAGATTTTGGCATTTTCTGCAAAAAGGTTAACCTTCCATTCCAGTTCATCGGCAAAGTCACTTGTGAAGACATTGAAGAGGATCAGTCCCAGTAATGAGTCCTGTGGCACCCCGCTGGTCACACTACCATCATTAGAGTGTGATTTACCACCACCCTCTGTCACCTGTCCATTAACCAGTTTCTGACCCAGCTCACCACTTTGGATCCCACTCCTAGACTGTCTAGTTTCTTAATCATTCTCCTGTGCAGCACAGTGTTGAAGGTCTTGCTAAAGTCCAGATTAGACATGTCCACTGCCCTTCTCTGATCTATTTCCCTGATCACCCAGTTGATGAACTCAATCAGATTCATCTAGCATGACCAGCCCGACCATGAATCCATTCTGCCTTTCATCTTGCAGCCCATTGGATTCAAGACACTGTACCAACCTTTTCATTAACAGTGTTTCCATCCATTTCCACACCACTGAGGTGAGGCTTAGTGGCCTATAGCTATTATGCTGTTGCCTACACCCACTCTTATCTGGAGGGACCATGTCTCCTCTCCTTCAGTCCTCATGAACCACACCTGATTCCAGTGATCTGTTGAATAAGGCCATCAGTGGGGCAGCCAGCACCTCCCTGAGTTATTTCAGTACCTTGGGTGTATCCCATCTGGTCTCATAGCCTTGTCCATTTTCAGGGCTGCAAGTCCCTTTATGACTCTTTCATCTAAAAATGTACTCAAGTCTGCCTGCTGATCACTGGTGGTCCACCCCCCCTCCCTCTACTGTGAAGAATGAGCAAAAATACCAATTCAGGATGTCTGCTTTTTCTTGGTTCTCTTCTGCACAGTCGTCCTCTGCCACCCTCCTTATCCTCACTGTCCGTCCCCTTGTTTTCATCTTCTCATTCATGTTCCAGAAAAAAGTCTTATTCCCATTTGCTACCCCCTCTGGCTATCTTTTCCTATGTCTGCACCTTTCCTCCCCTCGCTGCCTTACCTGATTCCCTCTGTTTTACCTAGTACACCTTCCAGTCTTCCTCCCTCTGTTTTTACTTTTACCTCCTGAATGCCATCCTTTTTCCTTCACCACTGTGGCCATTTCCATAAAGTGCAATAATGGCCTCTTTCCTGTTGCTTTTATACACTTTCTTCAAACAGAGGCCAGTTGCCTTAATTATGTCCTCTCTTTTTTCCCCACTGTTCTTCTACCCCTCCCTGGCATTCTCCTCTACTAGTCAGTTTCTGAGGCAGTTTCCCATTTCCTTAAACTCCACCTCCCTAATGTCCACTACACTCATCCTCATGTGGTTTCTGTCTGCTCCTATCTTAATGTTAAACCACACTGTACATTGATCACTATACCTAAGGGATTTCTAACTGTAACATTTGCAATGCTATACCTGTTTGTAAGCACCAGGCCCAGCACTGCCCCATCCCTAGTGGGTTCATTGACTAGCTGCCTGAGAAAGGTCTCTTGTAGGGATGCACAGATACCATTGTTCCTTGCTGTAGCTGTAGCTGGAAGGATCCAGTTAACATCTGGCAGACTGCAGTCATCAGCTAGCAGTACCTTCTCATTTGCCATCCCAGTGATGTCCTCCCCAAGTGCCTTATCCAACTCCACTCCCTGTGGTGGAGGTCTGTATACCACCCCTGTGTGGATAGTGGTCCAGCACCTGTCCCCAGGATGACCCACAGCACCTCTACTCCTTCCTTTTGTTTGAGTGTGTCTGCACTTCTGTAGTCTTGATTCACTCCCTCACATATAGTTCAGCCCTTCCTCCCATCTCTGTCTCTTCTGAACAGAGAGTAGCCTGGAATGGCCACATCCCTGTCATGGCTATCATTGCACCACATATCCATTTTGGCCATGCAGTCAAGGGTAGCCTCCTCCAAAATAGCCTCCAGGTCCAGAATTTTATTTCCAAGGCACTTTGCCTTGGTGCACATGGCTTCCCATATCCTACTACCCCACTTTCTGCCTCCCTGCTTTTTCCCTTTCCTCCTGCCTGTGCTGTTTTCTGAAACTCTACATGACACCCCTCGTCCCTTGTTACCCTCTCCATTACCTGTCTCCTTTACTCCGCTGTTATTCCTATCCTGGTTTTATACCTTCTTCTTCCACCTCCTCCTCCACCTTGTCCCTACCGTGGTCTTCCTTGCCCCAGCTATGGGGGAGCTTCCTCCCCTTCGGCCCTTCCTCTGTGTTGCTTCATTGTCTGAGGTGAGGCAGTTTTTGCTTCCATTGCTATTACAGCCCCCCCAGCTAGTTTCAATGCTTATCCAAGTAGGATCCATTTCATCATAGTCAATAGAAACTCCAGGGTGTGGGTTGTTTGGGGTCAGTGCTTCTTGGTTGTACTCAGTCAACATGTGCCTTTTTCCTACCACAGTGCATACTTTTTCATATTGTATTGCTTAATTATGAAAAGGGGCTATAGAATATAGCCTCCTGATTGGTTTCTGGCATTCAAGTAGACTTACATTAATCACTTGTTAGTATCCTGTACCTGCAGAGCCTTATAACAGAAGAAAGTCAAACAACTCTGAATTCAAAGTTAAATCATTGTTTTTTTTCAACCAAATTTTCAAATACAGTATTAGAAATAAGGTACTTCCAGGGGTTACATTTTCAGTCAATCAACCCCTTAGGCATGTGCCACAGAGTGCATGCCCCCAGAGGGTGATTAATAGACCACTTAAGAAACCCCTGTTCATGCCTTAATGTTTTTTTATGCAGTACAGCACTACAGTCTGTACCAAAGGTCTCAGAGCAGAAATACTTTATTGTATTTCCAGTTTAGTTGCCTAACTTGCCAGAGTTATGACATATGCATACGCACATGCTGTAAATGTGGATTTCTGTACTACAATGTATGACTGACTGAAGGATTTTTAATCCAAACCAGGTAGCGAATGTAAGGGGAAGCAGTGTCATATAAAAATCACACCCTTGATCACACAGTATTGTTTTAACAAGTTATCATACTAAATTACCAATACGTTTGAGAGTTCCTTGAAAAAATTAAATTTTTAAAACTATTTGGGACAAAATCTCAATAAAATACGGGAAATTGTGGGCAAATAAATTTATTACAGGGAATGTTGAAAACTGCAAATTAAGCAAAACAAGTTGTTGTCAGCTGCTCTAGCTCTATTTCCAGATTTCCTCAACTTCAGAACCATCTTCCCATGAGGAACCTTGGGCGTGCACCTGATTAAATTCTTGACTTACACGCACTGCCCACAGTCAGACTGTCCACTGGAGGTTTTATGTGTGCATTCCAACACCGCTGTATAAGCATGCCAGGAATAAATATAGAGGTTGCATTACATTCATTTGGCACTGTTGGGATAGTGGGGTGGGGGCTTAAAACTACAGCCTGGAACTAGTAGCTATCTTTTTCTTTTCCATATAGGGTTTTCTGCACTGGAGGCTGGTGGACAGCTATGGTCCTCCCTCAGAGGGACTCATCCTCTGGTTCATGCGTCCCCGCTCAGCCAACCCCTGGTAGTTCCCCCCCCGGTTTTCCCCCAATGGCAGAGCCAGGGTGGAGAGCACTGGCATTTCTTTCCTCTCCAGGAACCAAATCCAGAAGCTGGGGGTGTCACAGGGATGCGGGGCCTGCCAGCTCCCTTTTTCCTCTTTTCCCCCCCTACGCCCTCCCCTACTGACGTGAGGATGTCAACATGTGTCTCCCAGCCCATACTGCCCTCCAGCTACCACCAGAGGGAGTCAACAAGCTGGACAACAAGCCTCCCTTCCTGAGAGGAGAGCAGTCCTCTGGATGTTCAATCCTCTCTCATCCCCGCCAACCCGTGGTGGCCCGGGCTCATTCCCAAATCCGGGTCACCAGTGTGGCGTGAGGTGTGGTGTCCAGCACCTCAACCCTCAGCATCACTGGGCCAAACTAGTAGCTATCTTTAAGGTACAAAAATGAGTATGTGTGTCTTCTAAACTATCAGTATAAGGCTAACTTTTTTCTTAATTTTTTTGAGGATGAAAAAATCTATTCATATATAAAATTAAAACTAAAGGGGTGAAGAAGACCAGTTTCTGGAAGAGATGGCAACATTACTTTGGATTAGCCTTTTTTTTTTTTTTGAAATTACTATTTTTATTCACCTTCCTGCCTGCCATCCCCGACCCTTTAGGAGCCTCAAGGTAGACATCCCTCTGCCTTCCACCCTGCCCGTATGACCCCACCGGAACCCCATAGAGCTTCGGTTTTACCCCCCGAGCGGGGATGGGGCAGAGCCCCCTTACCCCAACAATCAACTTTCGTCGGTCCAGGGGCCATCGGGCGGGCGAAGGCACATCGAGGGCACGTCTCCGGAGGCTCCATCTTCCCGGCGATGGCAGGCATTTTTCTGCTTTTTCTCCCACCCCCATACAGCGAGGATCCTCGACATCAAGGCGCAGAGCCGCACATCACGCTGTATGTTGGCAGCCCTTCCTCAACACTGCTTTAGTACCCGAGCCTCCGCTCGGAGTCAGACAAGTGTTCAGGCTATAGCCTTAACCCTCCCCGGAGTAGGTGAGCTGTCGTTGGACGCTCAAGCCTAACTCCTCCCGGCTGGCCCACCAGTGACCCGAGTCTGCTCCCGAACCCGGGTTGCCGGCGTGGAGCGAGGTGTGGCGTCCAGCGCCTCAACCCTCAGCGCCACCGGGCCGGCTGGATTAGCCTTTTAACAAATTGTTTCTCCTTCCTACTTGGCCTTTGCAATAAACATTTGTTGGCCTTGTCTGTCTCTAGAATAAGTCTGTGGCCAGAAAAAGGTATTTCTATCCTCAAAAGGAAAGAGAGAAGATGAGAATGGCTCATTTAAAATAATATGCCTGATTTAGTTTATTAATATGAGGAACTATCTTCATACAAGTGGGTGTTTGTTAAGCAAGCAATAACCCATGACAGGGTGTACAGTTACTGAGGATTAATCAACACCCCTGGTGCATTGTGAGGCATGCAGCTACAGGCTGAGTGCCCTCACAGCACCCAGGGTGTTGATTAATCCCCAATAACCATATACCCTGGAGTGGGTTATTGCACTTGTAACATGGGACATCCTTTTCAGGTGAATAATACACATAAATGCTGTTTTTCATGCTACAAATGTGAGTTTTTCACACTGTATCCAGTCACCTCAGAAAGTAGTTCCCACAAGCGTGTAGCAGGAAAGAGAGACACTCATCAACAGATGCAACAGGATATGTAAGTTAGACATGCTGCTGTGTCCCCTCTCTCCTCACTTGTTCAGTCCACTTTCTACTGTTTCAGCAACAGCGCCAGTACTGCTGTATGGAACTACCAACCAGATGCTCTCCCTCTGTGACTACAGCATGTCTAGAGGACAACTGCTGCTGGGGACTGTCTCTCTGAACCTCCCCACCCACGTTCTTCCTTCCCTCATTGTCTCCAGCTCGCAACTGCAGCTGCCACCCGCAATCTCTCTCCAGACTGTTGTGTGTCTGTGTGTGTGTGTGTGGGGGGGACTCACTACAGTGATGAGCACCACAGAAACCGAGATGGAGAGACAGATGCACAGACCAGTGACAACATTAGGCACAACCGGTCCTGACCTTGCTCCTTCTACTGTGACTGCTTCTGTCGGTGAACTGAGGATGGAGAGCGCACAGCATCAGGGCGGGTGCAGGGCACTGTGTCAAACTGTTTTCACTGTCTCCTAACTCTAAGCTACATGCTACTCATTGGAACCTGAAGGTTGCAGGAGGCACAGTTGTACACAGCACACACAGAGCAGGGGTGGAGCCACAAGCGAGAGGAACTGGCGCGATACCAGAGAGACACAGAGAAGTGACTGGGCTGTTTCTTGTTTCTTGACAGCACTGTATGACACAAAATGTTTCATTGTGGCTGCTGGGTTTCTGTTCTTGACCTGTGTGCAGCAGGAAAAACACATGCTGTGAGGGACAGTGTGGGAACAATCTGCAGCAGAGACCAGGGAATGTGGCTTTGATTGGAGAGAGACAGATGGGAGATTGCATGTTCCGGTCCCACTGCGTCTACCAACTTCTCAGAGTTCCACAGGGTGGTTGGGTTACACTGTGCCCCTGGTGAACCTACTGTTTGCTTGACAGAGACACACGCACACAAACTGACAACCGAACACTGTCATTGCTGACTCACTGTGCACTCAGTTGTGCGAGATCCACGGGGCGGGTGAGCGGGTTGTACTGTGGCACTCACTAAGGTGCAAGAAAACAAATGGCTGCAGTTGACATTTCTTCCATAGCTGAAGAAAAGAAGAATGGTTATGCCCACTGATTCTCACTCTTACCGACTCACATGAATTGTGAGTATATTGTGCATTAATGCATGGTCAGGTGGCAGCAGTCCACCAATCATCTGACTAATACAACTATCCCCATGTTATCATTTAAATCAATGCTTATCTGGTGGGAGACTTCTGAAATAGAACATAAATTTCACAAGTTACCAAAAAGTATGTGAGGGCTATTTGTTTGATATTGGACCCAAAGGGATTTATTGTTACATAGAAATATTTGTAAAATAGCTTCCAAGATTCCCTTATAGTCAACTGCTTTTCAATTTTTGCAAATGTCTTTTACTCTAAAGAGAGAGATGTCCTGTTTAAAAATGAAGATGAAACACTTCAACATACAGTATGTTGGTTTTTTTTGCACAATGTCATATTTTTCATAAAATTACCACAAAAATTACAATGACCATTTCTGGGGTACATGATTCATTAAATATTGTGATACCTATTATTAGAGTAACAAAGAAATTGTACCTACTATAGATGCTATGGTACACAAGATTTCGGGGCCACACATATCCCTCCTTCTGGATTTCACCTCACATAGGGACCTGTGAGGACACTAAAGCTTGTGTCTTGTAACATCTACTCTATGTGCAATTTCTTTGTTGGGCCAATAAAAGGCATCAGAATACATGTATTCAAATAATTCAGTTTTCCAATGGCTAAAATGACTTCAAAATAGAATAAATGAACAAAGAGATTTCTATTTTTTCAATTCAAAAATTATTTTTAGGATACTATTGTAAGTTAAAACCAGTACTCTTCAGCCTCAGTTAGATAGGAATATACACTGAATAATCAGTTTACTAGTTCTGATAATTCAAAAGATTTTATTAAATACAATAACTTCTCACAGTGCAGCAAAATGGTGGAATCAAGACTGAGGTAGCCAACCTTAAAGTTTTCACTCCATAATGAACTTCATATGGTGACGCTGATTATGGAGCAAACACATTAAAATTGGCTACCTTGCTGATTTTATCTTAAGATAGCATTCCAAAATGACCTGGCACCTCTTAAGCCGATAAAGCTGTCTTTGTACTTTGGTATCTTATTTTAGAATGTAGGTTTAGACGAAAGAACATTTTTGTACATTATTGGCCCTTCAGAGGTTGGGTTGAGGAGAATTCTGTTTTTATCCTTTTTCCTTGTAGTCTTTTTTTTTTATCTTTTTAGGGTTTCTCGTTTTTTTTTTGTTTGTTTGTTTTCTTATTTCATGTTTAGTGTATTTGTCTATTGCATTTTTGTGCTTTTTGAACTATGATTGTTATGTATTGTATTGTGAGATTTCTCTGATATATCCAATAAAGAATAAATCATTACAAAAAATAACATTGTTTTATCTTTAAAAAAGAAATGCAACAATGTGCATACTACTGTATTCATTTTTGATACTGTCATTATATAATAGCTTAGTTGGTAGTGTGGTTGTTCTTGGGCCAGAAGGTCTTGGGTTCTGATCACACTGCAGACCTTAGGTTCAAACTCAATGCTAACACTGTAGTGCAACACTGAGGGTTACTGCCCCATTGGAGGTACCATCCATTGAATGTGAGGTTAAAGTGAATATGTGTGATTACTTAAGTGATTATTGTGAAGGTGACTACATACAGTAGATCCATTATGTAAACTGTTGGGTTATACTGTATTTAACAAATGTCTTCATTAAATCAGAAAACTACTTTTAAAATTGTGATGTGGAAGCATCCATCTTGTAGACAGGAAATGTGTTGTGATGATGCTACTGCCTCACCAGCCCTATCAGTGTGCACTGAAGCAGGTTAAATATAAATGGCTCCTTTAGACAGGGCTTATGCCCAATTGTGAAGGATGCACTGGACTCTCTTGTTACATCATGCCAAACATACAATCCATGGGAGTTCTTCACAGTGTGACAGGACCCCAATATGCACTGCCCACCTGTTCTCACCTGCTGCAATGCTCAGTGTTAAGACTGATGAGGTCGTGACATCATGACAATGCCCTGCCTGCCACAAAATGGATATATCCATATCCCTATTAAAAGGTATTTTTTCAGTGTTTCATTGAAGTCATTTGTTAAGTGTATCCTATCAAACCATTGTTTGGACAACTATAGTAATTGTTGGAATGATAGGGATTTGTACACATTCCCATTAAAGTGAGGTCTCTTCTGTTCATTTCTGCTAGTTGTCTGGGTGGAAGTTTAACATTTCATGGCACTGTTCATAAAGGGGACATTGTTGGTGTTCTGGTCAAATTTCCTTCACAGTGAAACACATTCCAGGAATTCTTTAGATTTTCCAGATGATCAGGATCTATCCTATAACTTAATGTGACAACAAACTTTACATGAACCACTGAAGTATGTATTAGTCATAGTAGATGATAGATGCCTGCCTTTGGGAAACCTTGAAAGGAAACTGTGAAAATACTGTATAAGCAAAACTCCAGTATTTTGATACCTGGTGTGAAACGATAGCATTACACATGCGGCGACCTGTCAAACCTGTGATTTTTCTCAGAGGGTTTCAGTTTTTTTCATAATCATATTTGGGCTAACAGATTTGGAGAAGGCAGCTAATATCAGTTCTATGACAAGTTGCTGTAAGAAATGTGTTACTTCTTGATAAAATAGTCAACTTGACATTCTGCACAAAGCATCAGATATAATTACTATAATCAATTGGCCAAACAGGTGTGATGTCATCTTGAGACGATTCCACAACTTGATGGTGCAAGCTCAAGGCCAAGCTGAATGCTAAATTAATCCTTGGTGTAGGGCACAGTCAACCTAACTCCGCAGCCCCAAGTGTCATTACATTTATTAAAGTTTTTTTTCCCCAAATGTTGATTTAAAACACATACTATGACTAATTTTGATTTAGTAGTACTTTAACTGCCATAATGGACAGCTCTGAAAAGTGATGAAACATAGAATTTGAAACATAGAAACATCAAATCTGATGACAGGTATGAACTGCTTGACCCACCTCGTCTACCCATTTTTCCCTACCTACATTGTCACCGCAGACCCTACTTGATCCCTGGCTCTTTCTAACGCTCCCCCCACACACACACACCTTTCCACTAAGATTCCATTATGCCTAGCCCATGCATTCTTGAACCCCACTACACTACTATTTTAACCCCCACCATTTCTGCAGGAAGACTGTTCCAGCCATACATAGAAACATAGAATTTGACGGCAGATAAGGACCGCTTGGCCCACCCAGTCTGCCCATTTCCCTACCTAATGGATAAGCTGCAGATCCTAGTTAACCAGCAGCCTACTTCTTTCTACCCCACCCCTTAGAATTGCCTTATGGCTGTCCCATGCATGCTTGAATTCAACCACTGTTTTTGACTCCACAACCTCCTCTGGAAGGCAGTTCCATGCATCCACAACCCTCTGTGTGAAAAATATTTCATTATTACCTCTGACCACCCCATCTTCAAATTGTGCCCCTTGTTCTTGCACACCTCTTTTTTTTGAAAGATGCTACCCTCTCTTGGACTTTGTTGATTTCCTTGAGGTACTTGAAAGTTTCTATCATGTCATCCCTCTCCCTCCTTTCCTCGAGGCTATACATATTAAGCTCCTTTAGTCTTTCTTCATATGTTAAAGATTACAAGCCAACATGACAGTACCCTCCGGTACAGTATCACATCTCAGTGTTTCTCACTTGCGTGCTGTTTCAAGAGATATCTGTGGTCTCTAGTGGATATTCGCTTATATACTGTAAAAACCTTAAAGTGATATACTTTTTTATTTAGTTGTTTAACCAGGACTAGCACACTAAGCTGAAAGCTTTTTTAACAGGAGTGACCTGGGAGCACAGGAAAGTTAAGTGACTTGCTCAGGGTCACACAGTATGCAAGTGGAAGCTGTGGGATTCAAACCCAGGTCTGGTTTTCTGGATGTCACCAGATTTGCAGCTCAGAGCCTTAAACCACTGTGCTATCCAACACTCTTTCTGTGAATAAATACTTTTTCACATCTCTCCTGAATCTACCCCCGTCCAGCTTGATTGCATGTCCCCTTGTTCTTGAGCATCTTTTTTTTTCTGTAAAATACTTCCCTTATGTACTTATTTAGCCCTGTGAAGTATTTACAGGTTTCAATCATATCCCACCACCTCCTCTCTTCCAGTGTATACATATTGAGGTCTTTTTGTCTCTCCTCGTAGGGCGTGTGATGCACATCTTGCACCACCTTAGTTGCTCTCCTCTGGACAGCCTCCACTCTGTCTATGTCCTTCTGTAAATGTGGTTTCCAGAACTGGACACAGTACTCTAGGTAGGGTCTTACTAGCAGTCTATACAGATGCATATACAACCTCCCTCCTTCTGCTGGTGATACCCCTCCCTATGCACCCCAGCATCTCACTAGCCCTCCAAACTGCCTTGTTGCACTGCATGGCCACCTTTAGGTCATCAGATATGATTACCCCAGGTCTTTTTTCTGTTTGGTGGTAGTCACTACCTCTCCACACATTTTATACTCCACCCATGGGTTTCTGTGTCCTAAGTGCATGGTTTTGCGCTTTTTCACATTGAAGCCCAGCTTCCATACTCTTGACTGCTTCTCTAGTTTTCTCATGTTTCTGCTCATTCTTTCCAATCTCCCAAAGTGCCCACCCTATTGCAGATTTTGGTGTCATCCACCAAGAGAAGAACCTGCTCTTTCAGCTCCTTTGCAGTGTCACTTACAAAGACATTAATATCAGTGTCAGTGGCTCAGTAGGTAGCACACTCGCCTCTGAGGCTGGGAGATCAGAGGGCTGTGGGCTCAGTTCCCACATCTGGCACTTGGGTTAATATCCTAATACTGACACTGTAGTGTAGCATGAGAGGGGTGCTGCACTTCTGAGGTGCTGTCTTTCGGATGAGATGTTAAACCAACGTCCCATCTGCCTGGATTGGTGGTAGTCCAGGTGGATGTTAAAGATCCCATGGCACTTATTGAAAAAGAGTAGGGGAATTTCCCCGGTGTCCTGGCCAAATGTCCCTCATTCACTAAAAATAGCACCAACAGCTTAATCTGGTTCAAGGTCAGTTGGCATTCATCTGTATCCCTCTCCCCCGGGTCGTGCCTGAAAATAGGCAGGATTTGTCTAGTGCACTTACCCGGTTAACAAAAACGAACTAAACTAAAATGAGGACCAGTCCCAGTACTGATCCCTGAAGCACCCCCAAGTCACTCTCTCTTCTCCAGTGTGAACTATGTTTTCTATCACCTATCCCATAAGCATTTTCTTACCCAGTTTACCACATTTAGACCCACCGTTAAGCTGCCCAGCTTCTTTGTGAGTCTCCTATGTGGAACAGTTTCAAAAACCTTACTGAAATCTAGGTAGCATGTCTACCACTCCATCCTGATTTAATTTCATGGTCAGTCAGTCAATGGACTCTATCAGTTTCATTTGGTGCCCCCCAATGAATCCATGCTGCCTTGGGTCTTGTAACTAACTGGATTCAAGACATTCCACATCCATTCCTTATGCAGTGATTGCATTAAATTTCCCACCACTGATGTCAGGCTGACTGGCCTATAGTTGCCAGCTTCCTCTCTGCTACCACATTTATAAAGTGGGGCTATATCTGCCCTCCCTCAGTCCTCAAGAACCACTCCTGTTTCCAGTGAGTTGTTAAATGGGACTGTCAGAGTTGCAGCCAGTACTTTCCTCACCTCCCTCAGTACCCTTGAATGCACCCTTTCTGACTCCATCGGCATGTCCACTTTTAAATTGCATTTGACCAGTCAGATTACTAAGAGTTATGCAAAGTGTCTTCAAGACAGAAGGCTGTGAGCCCATGTCACTGTCTTCCACTTCTCAACAGTAGCTGTACTTAGGTACCCTTCCCCCAACATCTATATATTGAGTCAATGAATGTTTGACTGTATTCTAGGTATGTATATAGAAGCATTGTATAAGTATTATTGTTAAAGCCAGCTTTAAGAGGTCAGTGATTTCATTGACCGTACACGGGTTTTGAAATGTACTTTTAATGATTAACCAAATTCTTGGCTACCTAAGCTCAATACCCTCAAGGTCTCTTCTCTAGGTGTTCTAGAAATGAAATGACAATATGCATTAGAAAATGTATACACATGTGTTGTGTGGATTAAAGAGCTGATGTACTGCCTAAAACTAATATTAGTTTTTAAAGCAGTCAACCATTACCTTTTATATCTGAGGTCCATTTTCTTTTCCCTTTGGTTAATTAGAAGATTTTTTACCTGATGTTAGTCTTTGGTAACCGGGTAAGGCCCATTAGGCACAAGTGCCTGTTTTCAGGGGTGACCTGGGAGCACTGGGCAGTTAAGTGACTTGCTTAGAGTCGCACAGTATGCAAGTGGAGGTTGTGAAAATCAAACCCAGGTCTGGTCTGCTGGATGTACTAAACTCGTTCACAGCTTATTACTCTAACCTCTAGGCTATACTGCCATCCCATGTTAGTAGGTGTGATGTATGGGACAGCACTATGCATGGCAGCTGATATATTTGTCTGTATCTCCACCCCACCACTACATCATCAGCATTGTGACCTCACCTACTATGACATCACTTCTGCTTAGGAAGAGCCACTCAGTGGCTGCTGGGTCAGTCACCTGTTATATCACTGTCAGCAAGATCACAGTGCTGCTGATGTAGTAGGGGGATAGAGATTGATATGTCAATTGCCTGGCAAAGAGCTCTTCTACACATCCAGCACACTATTATCACATAGAAGACTTCTAATGATCAAAAGGGAAAAGAGAAATATTTCAGAAATAAGCATTTACAACTGACTACCTCTTAAAATTTGTATTATTTTACTGTCAGCCTGCTCTGGATCCACTGGCTTTTTAAAGCGTGTTTAACACAAGGAGAATTGTTAAGGCAAAGCAATAGAACAAAAAAAAAGGTTTGTTACCACAGAAATCATAAGGCTAATTAATTATCCGTGACCACAATAGACTTTCTGATTGTGCAGTGTGTGTGAGGTTTATCTCCTATAAATGGGTAGCACAGCTAACCAGACTACATGTGCATTACCAATTTCTGAGTCACAAACACAAACTGGAAGTCTGAACTCAGAAAAAAATTATCGTACGTGATAAGACTTAAATAACAACCTTACAACCAGGCCTTTAAAGGGTCTAAACATCCAGCCTGGTGTTTCTGGCCTTCAGCTTCCACTCAGGCCATCAACAACTTCACTGGGGGTTTATCCCCTTGAAATTTCCAGATCTTCTTTGGGGGTATCTTACTCATCAGGTCATACTGTAGGAACTTCAGAGGCTCTAAGCTTTTGGCCCAGATGTCCAGGACATAATTAATGACCTCTATGCATCTGGCAGGGCTCTCAAATCTGTCCACTTGCTCTACCACATGCAGTTTGGGGCCTGATGGGATTCACCCAAGAATTCTAAAAGAACTAAGGGTGAAACTAGTGACACCGCTGACTACTCTCTTTAACAAATCATGGGAGGATGGGGTGGTACCTGAGGACTGGAGGAGGGCGGATGTGATTCCTCTTCACAAAAGTGGGAACAGGACAGTGGCAGGAAACTACAGACCAGTTAGTTTGACCTCAGTGGTAGGGAAAATGATGGAATCACTTCTTAAGGAAAAAATTGTTGAGTACCTAGAGGACAGTGGGGCATAGGACCCAAGGCAGCATGGATTCATGATGGGAAGGTCATGTCAGATGAATCTAATAGATTTCTTTGACTGGGAAACCAAAGCAGTAGACCAGGGAGGGGTTGTGGACATGGCCTACCTAGATATTAGCAAGGCATTTGATACAGTCCTACACAAAAGATTAATACACAAGTTAGCCAGCCTTGGGTGGGTCCCAAGGTGGTAGCCTGGATAAAAAATTGGCTAGACAACAGGATGCAAAGGGTAGTAGTAAACAAGTCACAGTGAAGAAAGAGGGTTACTAGGGTACCGCAGGGTTCAGTACTGGGACCGGTCCTTTTTAACGTCTTTATAAGTGACATTGCAGAGGAACTGGAAGGAAAAGTATATCTCTTTGCAGATGGCACAAAGATCTGCAACGTGGTTGATACACAAGATTGAGTGGAAAGGATGAGAAGGGACTTGGCAAGGTTGGAGGAATGGTTAAATATATGGCAGCTCAGATTCAATGCAAAGAAGTGCAAGGTAATGCACCTGGGAAACAAAAACCCAGGGAAAGAGTACACAATGAGGGGTGAGATACTGACAATAGTAAAATTGGAAAGGGACCTGGGGGTAATTATATCAGATGACCTAAAGGTGGGCAAGCAATGTGAAAAGGCAGTAAGGAAGGCTGGGGGGATACTGGGATGCATAGGGACAGGCATCAATAGTAGAAAACAGGAAGTTGTTATCCCTCTGTACAGACAGTTGGTGAGACCCCATCTAGAGTACTGTGTGCAGTTCTGAAGACCCCATCTCAACAAAGACATAGACAAAGTGGAGGCTGTCCAGAGGAGGGCAACCAAAATGATGCAGGGTCTGCACCAGAAGACATACGAAGATAGACTAAAGGAGCTTAATATGTATACCCTTGAGGAAAGAAGGGAGAGAGGGGACATGATAGAATGTTCAAGTACCTCAAGGGAATCAACAAAGTCCAAGAGGGTAGCAGCTTTCAGAAAAAGAGATGTGCAAGAACAAGGGGGCACAATTTGAAGATAGTGGGGGAACGGCTCAGAGGTAATGAGAGGAAGTATTTTTTCACAGAGAGGGTTGTGGATGCATGGAACTGCCTCCCTGAGGAGGTCATGGAGTCAAGAACAGGGGGGAATTCAAGAATGCATGGGACAGAGTGACATAAGGCAATCCTAGTGGAGGGTAGGAGGAAGTAAGCTGTTGGTTAACTAGGATCTGCAGCTTATCTGTTAGGTAGGAAAATGGACAGACTAGGTGGGCCAAATGGTCCTTATCTGCCATCAAATTCTATGTTTCTATGTTTCTAATCAAAGAGCAGACAGCACTGTCCCTTTTGCAAAGCATCCAATAGGCCAAGGGCAGCCTCTCAGCCCCAGGGCAAATGCAGAGCCTCTGCCACCTTGCCCACCCCCTCCTCTGCTGTAGCGGCCAAGCATCCCAGAGGTGATGGACCAGCCCCAGCAGCGGGATCCGCCTCCACTTGTCTAATTGCCAGACCCATCTTCCATTCCCAGACCAAGAGGTGGTGATCAGAGGTCGGTTCTCTCTCCATCACAATTAGTGGAGAACCATAACTTTGGATGCCTGGATTCTTCAAATCATAGAAAGGGGTGACACTCTGCAGCTCATCAAGCAACCCCCAGAGACTCCTCCTCTACCCTCCAATTACCCCCCAGTCCACCTGTTTCTTCTCCTGGAGGAGGTACAGTCCCTTCTGCGCAAGCAGGCTATCAAATCAGTGCCCAGGTGCCAGAAAAACAGGGTTCTTTATTCCAGGTTCTTTCTGGTCCCCAAAAAGACCATAAATTTGAGGCCCATCTTAGACCTTTAGGACCTCAATCTGTATGTCCAGAACAAAAGGTTCTGAATGGTAACTTTGGCAGGTCTGCTGCCCCTTCTCAAGTAAGGTGACTGGCTGTGTTCTCTGGACATGCAGGATGCATGCCTGCACATCTCTGTGTTCCCTCCCCTCATGAGGCTTCTTGGGTTTCATTTCCAGGGTAAGTCAAAGTCAAAGTCAAAGTCAACTTTATTTAAAAAGACACCCAATCCCAAAGCTCTCTGGGCGCCGTACAAAACCTTTACAGTTTATCATACTGTATACATTCAAATTAAAATCACAGAACATATAACTTAGACCCCAAAAGCCTGCACAAATAAAAAGGTCTTTAGACTACTCTTAAAAGCCTCTACAGTGGGGGCCTCTCTCACTTCAAGCGGCAACGAGTTCCAGAGAGCTGGAGCAGCAACTCCAAAGGAGCGATCCCCTGCTGATTTCAGCCTAGCTCTCGGAACTGTGAGGAGAGCCACCACCAGAGGCAAGATCCCGGACAGAGGTGGACGGTACCAGTAGATCAGAAAGGTAACCAGGGCCCTGTCCATGTAGGGTCTTATAGGTGAGAAACCCCCACCCTTGAACAAAACTCTCCACCCGACAGGCAGCCAGTGCAAATCGCGTAACACCGGAGTTATATGGAAAAACTTACTTTGTCCGGTCAAAAGCCTGGCAGCAGTGTTTTGCACCAGCTGCAGTCTGCGAAGAGAAGTTCCAGAAACCCCGAGATAGAGCGCATTACAGTAGTCAAGTCTCGAAGTGACCAAGGCATGTACCAAAGTAGGGAGGTCCAGAGCCGGAACAAGCAGCTTAATCCTGGCGATATTCCTAAGATGAAAGAAACAGGAACGTACCACGGAGGATATTTGAGCCTCCATGGACAAGTTCCTGTCAAAGATCACACCAAGATTACGCACCCTTGGGAATGCCATCAATGACACAGCTCCTAGCATAATGCCAGTCGCTGAATCAGAGGCCATCCCATCATGAGCTCTGTTGACTCCACCACCAGTACCTCAGTCTTATTAGGGTTAAGTCGCAGCCAGCTGAAGACATCCAGTCATTTATCTCAGCCAGACAGATATTCATCACATCCACTGCATTTGATGTTCCAGTGCAAAGGATAGGTATAGCTGAGTATCATCAGCATAGCAATGAAAACTCAGACCATACCTCCTAATGATCTCCCAGGGCAGTATGTACACTGCGAACAACATTGGGGCCAATACCGAACCCTGAGGGACTCACATGAAAGGAGCAGGTCAGATGAGAAATTACCATCACAACCCGCTGCCTCCTGTTGGTAAGAAATGACTCAAACCATTTGATGACAATACCGTGAGTCCACACACTCCCTCAGGCGGAGAAGCAACACACAATGGTCCACAGTGTCAAATGCTGAGGAGAGATCAAGGAGGACAAAATTGTCTTTCCCCCGATCTCTAGCCCTAAGGAGATCATTTTGCACCGAACTAATGCAGTTTCAGTGCTATGCCTGGCCCGAAAAGTTGACTGGAAGGGATCGTACAACTCATGGGTCATGAGATGCTCTCCCAACTGAAGTGATACCACCTTCTCAACAACCTTTCCCAAGAATGGAAGATTGGAGACAGGATGATAATTTGCCCTAATCTCCGGGTCCAGAGAAGCTTTCTTTAAAGGGTCTCACAGAAGACTCCTTCAAGGCATCGAAATACACCCTGACTCAGGAACACGGACAATCAGAGCAAACACCGGGCCAACAGTGTCAACACACCTCATCAAGCAGCGTTGGCACAGGGTCCAATTCACAGAAGGTATACCTCAAATTGGCCGCTATCTCAACACCTCACGAACTTCCACTGGCTTAAACTCCCCCACTCAGAATGAGTGCTCTTGAACACACTGACGACCACTGACAGCAATGATATTACTGGCTGAGGAAACCTCCCGCCGGATTGCAGACACCCTGTCTGAGAAAAACCGAGCAAATTCCTCACAATCCTCATTCGAGGAAACTCTCCGGCTGAAGACAGGAAGGATGGAGAAGTCTGTCAACAGTCCGGAAGAGTGAGGCTGGTCGGCTTCTCCCAGCAGCAATCTCCTGGGACAAAAATAATGTCTTCTTTTGGTTAATTGCCTCCTGATATGCGCGATAATGCGCACACAGGACCAGTTTGTCAGCCCCAGACGGGATTTCCTCCAGCAACGCTCAAATCTCCGACCCAATTTCTTCATTTCCCTGAGATCACGATCATACCAAGGCGATCTCAGGTATGAAGTTCTGGGTCGTAAACGGACAGGTGCGAGGGAGTCAATGGCACCAGATAGCACCTCGTTATAGGCAGCTACTCCGGCGTCAACGGCTCCAACGCATGCATCACCCACCCTTGATAAATCAACTGCCACCATATAACCCTCAGGGGTAAGATCTTTCAGCAGGCAGCAGCGAAATATCTCAGAAGGGGAAGAAATTGTGATGGGAGCACTAAATGTGAACTTCACCGTGCAATGATCAGACCAAGCTACTTGGTCGATATCGAGATCAGTGATCTCGAGTCCCAGTGAAAACACCAGGTCCAATGTGTGGCCATCCCGATGGTAAACCGCCAACAAACTGCACCAGCCCCAAAAGGGACATATACTGCAGTAACTCATCGGCACACCTATGACTTTTTATCTCGGCCCAAACATTGAAGTCCCCAAGAAAAATACATTTGGGAATCCAATGTTCGTCAGCAACAACCGGAAAATTCCTGCAGGAACCCCTCCCCATCACCCAGGAGGCGATAAATGAGGAGGATCCTGCAGCCAACACTCAAGTCCTCCACGAACAGCCACATACTCAAATGAACCCGGGTTCCCACGGTGCACAATCAGAGATCAAATTGATTTAAAACAAATGCTACACCCACCCTACGATTTTCTCTGGGGCAGTGAACCACAGTGTAACCTGGGGGACTGCAGCCTCAAAAACAGGGCAGCATCATCTCCCCAGGTCTCTGTAATGCACGCCAGGGTCGACCAATGAAACGAGAGTGGCAATGATAGCCGCCTTGTTTCTGGACCGACCCATGCTGTACAGCACTGCCAGAGGGAATTGAGGGTGATGCAGCCCTAAAAGTCACCTGGCCACTTGACCTGGTGGCCTCCTGGCAATAGGCACCAACCACCTCTAGCTTCTCCTAGGTGCTCTATTTATTCCAGGACGTCTCCTGGACTTAACCACCTCAATCCTTTGTTCTATTTGCTCCTGATCAACCCACAGCACTTGCGCAAAACGGTCCCCCTCAATCCCCACTTCCCTACAACGTCTGATAATAATATCAGACACAGGGAAGGGGATAAAAGAACGTAGCGCATGCAGCTGCAAAATTCCATAAACAATCCTAGGCCCCAAGAGTCGTCCAACAGAACCCCTACACATATCTAATTTAAAACCAAATAACACATATAAATCATGCAGGCAATATACATAAATCTGATTTACAATAAAACTATTTAACATACAAGCTATTTTAACATAATATCTTTCCCACCTTACAATTAAACAGCAAATCTCAGCTCCAGGTGGCGTACTCATAACTTACTCACCAGCTCGCTCTAGCGAGCGGCGCCTGTAATTTAAACAGTGCCTCCCCACTCCCACAACCAATCAGCCGGCAGCCCCCCTCTCGCAGCTCCAGCTCCAACAGGTTGGTGCAGATTACTACAGCCTCTCACGCTGTATTTAGGCACAAAGGTAATGAGGAAGTATAAGCCCAAAGTTAGAGACAGCCACACAGTCTTGCACAAATAGAGGTAGTTAGCAGCTACTGCACAGCTGCAACGGACAACGCTTTCCAGACATCGAGAAAATACATAGAAATGCGCTGAAGCGAGCGGCGCCTGTAATTTAAACAGTGCCTCCCACCCCACAACCAATCAGCCGGCAGCCCCTCTCGCAGCTCCAGCTCCAACAGGTTGCAGATTACTACAACCTCTCACACTGTATTTAGGCACAAAGGTAATGAGGAAGTATAAGCCCAAAGTTAGAGACAGCCACACAGTCTTGCACAAATAGAGGTAGTTAGCAGCTACTGCACAGCTGCAACGGACAACGCTTCCAGACATCGAGAAAATACATAGAAATGCACGCTAGCGAGCGGCGCCTGTAATTTAAACAGTGCCTCCCCACTCCCACAACCAATCAGCCAGCAGCCCCCCTCTCGCAGCTCCAGCTCCAACAGGTTGGTGCAGATTACTACAGCCTCTCACGCTGTATTTAGGCACAAAGGTAATGAGGAAGTATAAGCCCAAAGTTAGAGACAGCCACACAGTCTTGCACAAATAGAGGTAGTTAGCAGCTACTGCACAGCTGCAATGGACAACGCTTTCCAGACATATTATCAGTTCAAAGTGCTGCACTTTGGCTTGTCCTTTGTGCCGTGCATCTTTACCAAATGCTTAGCAGCAGTAGCTCTGGCCCTCAGAAGGGGGGGAATGTACATTTTCCCTTATCTGGACGATTGGCTCCTAAAGGCCCCATCCAGGGAATAGCTCCTGAGGACTTTAGAGAGAACTCTCCAGTTGTTCTTCTCCCTGGGCATCACCGTCAACATGCCCAAGTCAGTCCTGGTCCCATCCCAAAGGCTGCAATACATAGGGGCGGTTCTAGACTCAGCACGGGAAGGCCTTTCTGCCTCAAAACAGAGTGGAGTGCATCATTGCCCAGGATCAGAAGGTGGTCCAGAGCCATTATATTTCAGCCAGGGTGTACTTCAGGCTGTTGGGACTGATTGGCGCTGCCATCCCCACCGTCCCACTGGCCAGACTCCATATGTGCATCCTCCAGTGGACTCTCTAGGTGGATTGGGACCAGCGAACAGATGATTTAGATCAGATTAGTGCTGGTCTCCTCCCCAGTCCGCAAAGTGCTCCAGTGGTGGATGGACCCCTAAACCTGACGCAAGGGGTTCCATTTCAGATCTTCTCTCAGCAAATCCTAACCATGGATGCCTCTGGTTTCGGCTTGGGGCTTGCCTAGGTAATTTTCAAACTCAGGGCTCTTGGTCCCAGATTGAAATCTCCATGCACATCAATGTCCTGGAGATGAGGGCAACTTTGTATGCCATGCAGGCCTTTCAGAATCATGTTCTTCCAGATCAGTTTGTAACCCCTAGATGGCGCTGTCCCAGGGGCTACTACCCCTGCCTGATTTGCCACTAACAGGTTGAGGGGCCTGGATCCAATGGCGGGTGCCTCCACCCAGAGGTCAGGGTTTGCAATAGTTAAACTAACTTGGTCACAGCCCTCTGGGACACTGCAACCCCCCTTTCTTCCCACTAGTGGCCCACACAATATATCAGAATTACCTTCACAGTATACACTTACCCCCAGGTCTGGTTCCGCACTGGGACCTCCTGTGAAATGAGATACAGTGCAACAATCACAGTACAGTACTTTAACATAGACAAATACCTCAGGCAGTATAACTTTGCTGAAACAAGCAGCTCTGATTTATTTAGGGGATATAACAAGGACAGGGAAATCAGGTTAATTAGCTTATCACTCTAATAATCTACCTATGGCTCCTGTGCACAGGCCTATCCCTATCAGTTACTGTCCCTGGAATACCCAAGCCCTAGTGGCTAGTCCAAACCGTGGCAGCTGGTAGGGGCCCTTTCACACAGAGAAAAGGAGAATTAAACAGTCAGCAGTACAGTAATTCCATTTGGATGTAATGTGGCAATTCAACAGGGAGCGACCCTGAATTAGTACTCACGACCTCCAAATAAGATAGGGTCCTTCAATGTCAGCAGGGCTCACTTGAGGTACACAAACCTCTTTACACATCCATATAAAAGAAAGCACTATACCAGGCAGGCTGCATCTGTATCCCGATCGCAATTACTGCACAATACCCGGGAGAACACACAGCAGATTCAGTTCCTGACAGACCGAGTGCAATTTTCAGCAATTCTTCCAGTCTTCTCACAGGGTGAGCCTGGTTTCTACTCTTCAGAGATCCTTTGATTCTTCTTCACAGGACGGATCCTAACAAGCTGCAGACCGAACTCTGCGGCTACACACGTTTTTGACTAAAACTGCACACTGAAAATGCACAGGGCTCCTTCCTTCTTCACTGCCAAAGCTCAACTGAACTCCAACTGACCTAAAACCGGGCACTTCCTTTGAGTTCCTCCCAGTTCTTGACTGGATTGGCTGTCACTCACAATAGACTGCTGCTGTTGGTCCAAAAGGCACTGAAGTCTAAACTACATCTCCCAGAGTCACTGCCCATACAATCCTCTTGTGGCTGGCTCAGATTATGAGTCACAAGTTCTGATTCGTCCAAGGCATCATTTTAGAGCTAGCTTACCCCACACTGATTGGTCCAGTTCAGCAGTTCAAAACTAGAATGGGAACTAGCAGACACAGTTCTGACTGCAAAGAAAGCAGGTTAGACAAACTGTAATTTCATTATTACTCTAAATAATTTCTGGCAAACAGTTACATCTTTCAGATAGGTTCCTTTGCACTCCTAGTGACTGCAAAAATGAAGTGAATTAGCAGCAGCTTGAGTGGTACTCAATCAAAAGAAACACACAGTCCCCATACAAAACTAATTATGTCTGCAAGCAGACAGCTCTTAAAGAGACAGTACCAGAGGTTCTAAAACACTCACCGATAAATGGCTTAAATGCAAACACCATTCAGGCTTGGAGCATTCAAGCAAGATCCTGAAATCTTTGGGAACCCCCATTTGCAGGGGTTACACCCTTCTCTGCCTGGGAAAGCTTGACGTCCATACAAGTAACCCCACAAGTTTCAACTGCAACCATATACATTTACATTAGGCTCGCACATGTAATCATCAGTCAATATATCATTTTACCAAGAACACATTTCTGAAACATTGCAGTAATCACTCTTTACACAGTATTACATACACATTGTACCATAACTCAAATTATTACCTCTTGTACATGAAACCCAGAAGAGAGGGGGCCCTTCCCTATCAGTTACCGAAGGACTGGGGCAAGGGCACCATACTTAGAGAGGGCAACACAAGTAACTTTGAGTTAGCACTGATGCTCAGTTTGGGCAATGAGCCTCGGGACACACACTCCTTTATGGACAACATTGAGAGGCAAGTCCACAGGCCTCCCAAGTGAATCATAACTGAGGTGCACCACAGGCTTTACAGCTCGACCAGTCTTTCTAGGGGGAACTGTTACAGTCTCTGCACTCTGAGCCTCATTTTCAGCATTGTCCTCACTTGTCAGGGGAGTCTCCATGGGGGTAGAGAGGCTGGAACTTGGGGCACTTTCAGCTCCAGGAGTTACAGTTTCTGAGTCCACAACATTTGGCTCGCATGGAGAGCTTTCGGACACTGGCAGTGGACTGTCAGGGCACTCAAAATACTCTTCTTGTTCGGGTGTATCACCAGTCTGCCCCAATCTATCATTTTCCTCCCCTGAAAGCTCAAACAGTTCAACCATGCACAATGATTCCATTTCATCTGATCTGATGCTTTGCACTTCACTTTCTGGGAGCATTGGCTCCAGGGATGAAGCTGGGGCTTAGACAGTCCAGAAGGCCCAGCTTCATCTCCAGTATTGACTAGGGATTGCCCGAAACAATTGACTCAGTTACGTAAGAAGGATAGTATTCAAAGTCACCTCACTTTCTTCCGATATGGACTGACAGTCATGCTCAACTGGGACTTGTGGAGGGAACACTTTAACTTTGCTTCTGTAGGTGCAGACTTTCTTGATCTTTTCTCAGCAAGCTCTAGATCACTGGTCCAGAGGGGCATCTTCTAGGCTCAGACTCAATTAAGATTTGTCCAATGGGCAGTAAATGATTTCTATGCATTGTTTTACATCTTTTGAATTATTCTCAGGCCTTACTTTGTACACTGGCAGATCATCTAGTTTGCCCACTACAATGTGAGGGAGATGGTGCCATCTGTCAGCAATCTTTGTGCTTGCCATGCAGTCCCAGATTTCTTAGCAATACCCGATCTCCCTCCTGGAGTTCCAATACTTTCACCTTTTATCATACCTTTCTTTGTTGGCCAGATTTCTTTGGCAGCCATGGTTTGAGCCAGTTGGTACGCATAGAGTTAGCTGGGCCTTTAACTTTGCACATACTGTAAAAGTTGTCAGCTTGAACCCCATCAGGAGAGACCCCAAAACACACATCTACTGGTAGTCGAGCTTCTCTTCCAAACATCAGAGGCGGTAGGGGAGAATCCAGTGGCATCACTTTGGTGCAGTTATAAGCATGTACCAGGGTGCTAATTTGTTGGCTCCATCAAGCTTCCCTTAGGGTGCAGGGTGCCTAGCATATCTAGCAAAGTGCGGTTGAAACGTTCAGGCTGTGGGTCCCCTGGGGTGGTAAGGAGTGGTTCTGGACTTTTCGCACTCCCACAGAGAAAGCATCTCTTTGATCAGACGACTCTCAAAGTCTCTCCTTGATCAGAATGGATTCTTTGTAGAGCCCCATAGTGAACAAAAGTTTTCTACAAGTACTTGCCACAGTGGATGCTTTCTGGTCTTGGTGGGGAAAGCCTGGCATATCTCGTGAAATGGTCAGTGACCACAGCACATTACTGATATTTCTTTGATTTGACTCAAACTCAGAAAATCAATACAGACCAGCTCCATGGGTGCACTGGTCGATGTTAACAAGGAGGGCAGCCCACTCACAGGAGCAAAGCTTTCCTCTATAGACGACTACAAGTTCAGAATGTGTTGCTCCATATCAGCCCCATCTTAGGCCAATAGAATCTGGATCTCACCAAGTCAAGTGTTCTGTCTATACCAAGGTGCCCCATGTGGTTGTGCAAGGACCTCAGTACTGAGTCTCAAAGGCAGGGCAGCACTAGTTGTTGTTTGTCTACTTGTCCCCTCTGTCTACTGTTTCTCTGTATAACAGTTTATTGATCAGTTTCAACTTAGGACCTTCTTTGTATAACAGTGGTTCTCAAATCAGTGGAGTATTAATTTGGACACATCTTTTCCTGCATAGAGGGCTTCTAAAGCTTCTTTGATCATGGGATCGTGGGATTAGAGCCGCGGAATACAGTCATTGTCCAGCTGAGGCAGTGCACCAATGTCTATTGCAGAAAAGTGGCAAGAAGCAGCAGGTATGCAATTCTCAGAGGCTCTAAGCAATCCACCATGCAGTCCACTGCGCCCAGGGACATTTGTTCCTCCCTGTCAAACTTCCGCAGAGTGCCCGAATGTCAGGTTCTGCAGTCGGACCCAATCATTCTGGGGAACAGGCCTCCGGGAGAGAGCATCAGCTATCTATGTGGTTCAGACCTGCTCGGTATTCGAGAGCATAGTCATATGTAGATAATGCAGAAAGCCACCTATGGCCAGTGGCATCCAACTTAGCTGAGTCTGCACATAGGTCAAAGGATTATTGTCAGTTTTACTAGTATTTTAGCCCCATACAAGTACTCATGGAATTGGTCAACAATAGCCCACTTCAAAGCTAAGAACCTAACTTATGTACAGGATAGTTCTTTTTCGGATGGGGTCAGGCTTCTACTGGCAAAGGCCACTGGTCTCAGGCCATTCTCATGCTCTTGGTACAACACTGCCCCAACCCTTGCAAGCTAGCATCAGTGTGCAGGACGTAAGGTTTTTGCATCGGGCATAGGCCAGCACTGGAGCATGGGTAAGTTGATATATGATCTCATGAAAAGGTCTCACAATCAGGAGTCCAATGGGCCCCAAATACTACTCTGGATGAAAATACACTCTTTTCAGTCTTGAGGGACGCTGGACTTTTGGCTATTTTTGTGGGTTGGAGGATACCCTTGAGTAAGGTTAAGTAAAGACGGATCACTCTTGAATAGTCCTTGATGAAGCGCCGATAATAACCACAGAATCCCAGGAATCTTTGAGTTCTTTTAGATTTTTGGGCTGTGGCCAGGTAGCTCAAGGCCTCAACTTTACTTAGGTCAGTTCCCTATTCCTCGGTGGATACTATGTCCCACATACTTACCGATGTTTGAAAAGAATTGACACTTATCAATGGACAGTTTAAGGCAAAGTCCTCCAGTCGGTCCAACACCGTAAATAATCTGCTCTCATGTTCCTCCAGTGAGCTGCCAAACACAATAACATCATCTAGGTATACCAGGCACTCTAGTAAGTTCATGTCCCCACTGCACGCCTCCATCAATCGCTTGAAAAGTGGCTAGGGCACCTGAAATCCTTTGAGGCATCCTCATGAATTCATAGAAACTAGCGGACAGATAAAGGCAGTCTTCTCACGGTCCCTCTGGGGCCATCGGGATCTGGTAGTACCCACTGCGGAGATCCAGCACAGAGAACCACTTGCTCCCGCTTAGGCAGTCCAAAGCATCCTGAATGCGGGCATTGTGTACTGATCAGGGATAGTCCGTCGGTTTAAGATGCTATAATCCACACACATCCTTACTGTTCCATTCTTTTCCTCACTACCACAATGGGGAAGCATAAGGGCTTCTGGATTCTTGTATTACACCAGCAGCTAACATCTCACACAGATGCCGTCTCACATCATCTATGTCCAGCAGGTGCCAAACGTCGAGACCTCTCACGAAATGGTTCTTAAATCATACAGCGGATATTGTGCTCAGCCCCTTCGCATCCCTACATCCCATTCCTTTAAAGAAAACACCTGGTCTCTCTGGGCAGAAGCTTCTCACTGATCTTCACTTTCCATTCAGCTGGCAGCGGGAGTCGCAAAATCAAACAAGTCAGGCGTTACTCTGTCATTCTTCCTTGAACTCTTGCTGCTGGGTAGCACTGCAGTGTCTGCACAATGCACATTAGCCAGGATGCAACCTCTGTTTACTCGAATGTCTCTTTCAGACACATTATGAACTTGGACCATTACCCTTCTGGCATAAGCATGGGCTCTAGCGGGCAAAATACTAAACCCGACCAGCAGTCCCTCAGAGCAATTTCAACCGCCTGGTGCATCCAACATTAATATTTTATTCTTAACATCCTTTCTGATACTGGACCTCTCCCTGTAAGGTACACTGGGCATTTGGCGCCAGGATCAGAGACTCAGGATCCTTCTTCCATACAATTCCGACCGGTTCCTCTGGTTCTGTTTTTCAGCATCTCTCTGTGCCTCATAGGCCTTCTTAATTAAAGCCGAACTCTTAAAGCTCTCACTAGTCTTTGACCCCTGTTTTCATAACACAACTGTGCCAGCCTTCCGAACATATGAGCATTTGTTCCAATCAACAAAGGACACCATCATACAGTCCAGTGGGGGACACTAAGGCTAGGGTCTCTACTTGTTCGGCCACTCCAGCCACGGAGGGGGAAAGACAGCCAGATCCGGATATACCGGAATGGGGTAGGCCTTCTCACTTAACCCCCATGCAGTCCTTCTAATGGTTGTAAAGATACGTCTGACAAATGCTTCTGATACCAATCCTGGAACATATTTGTCACTTGGGAGCCACTGTCTAATACAGCTCTTGTAGACACTCCATTCACCTTTACAGTGGTCTCCATGGAGAGGGACCCACTATTCTGGACCAGTCTGGAGAGGCGGTAGTAGGGCCTGGGCAACTGACCTTGCCACAAAAGGACGTGAATTAGCATTTTTGGTGCCTCACTGGGATCATGTCATGGCACCTCTTAGCCACTGATTTCTTCTCCAAGCTCTCCTTGTAGCCTATATGCAACTTTGTCAGTGTCTTTTAGGGACTGGCATTCCCTTTTCATGTACCATCTTTCCCACAATTATAGCAAACATACTTTCTGGAGTTTGAGCTGGCGAGGCGCCACACTGGGAGCCAGGGGAGGGTATTACTAACTGGAAACCCTGGGTGCCATCTCTGTCTGCGGCGCAGATAAGCATTTGGAGACATCTCGTCAGTTTCTCCACTTCCATGGTCAAGGAATTGAGTTTGGAGCTGTTATCAGCAGGAGATACATGGGCGGGTACCCCACCCCATAGCAGATGCAGTCGGATATAGGTCAGGGCCCATTTGCAGGCGTGGCCTTCATAAAAGGACTGTTTTTGAATTCTGGATCTCTCTCAACAGTTACTTCCATTGTGGCATATCTTTCTCCTTGTCAGAGCACTCATTGACTGTCAACCTCTGCCCTGAACTTCACTTGATGGGTCACCCTCAGTCACTCGGGTCGTAGCCACAGCTGTTGGTGCAGGTACCTCCCGAAGTGCGCCTTTCTCTCAACTCCCAATTTCTCTCATTAACTCATCATAGGAGGGTGGGGATTCCAGTCGATTTGCCAGGCGTAACTGAAGCAACAGCAGTTCTGAGAAAGGAGGCGGACTTATGATTCTGTCCAGTCTGGTTCGGTCCAGTTCAATCATGCCAAACTACCCTTTCGGAGGCATTCTTGCAACAATTTTTCCAGCCGAGAGACATACACAGACAACAACTCCCTGGTACTGTTGTGCATTTCTTACTCTCCACCATAGGTCCTCATCAGATCTCGGCTCCCATACACATTCTCCAAGGCCTCAAGATAGGCCTGTGCAGTCGCTTCAGGGTTACTGGCCCGCTTATGCAGGATGGCCAGAGGCAGGACCTCGAGGCTCTCACTAACTCCTCTTCGCTCGCCTTCCGAGCATTGCCATTCTAGCACCGAGGGGCAACATAGTCTATCCAGGTCTCCCAGTCATCCTCCCTTGAGGGGTGGGGAGAGTGCCAGAAGATCCTCCAACCTTCGATAAGAGTCGTGACTAATGGCAGGTGCAGAAATAGGAGTCTGCATTGGTTCAGCCACCATTACGGGCACTGAGAGCAGGAGAGGGTGTTGGGGAGGAACACTTCAGGTGGCAAGAATAGTTTCTTCAAGTCCTCCACAGTTTCCCCTCTCCCAGCAAACTATTCAAGCAAATTCTCCTCAAAAGTTTCAGATAGTGGTGGAGCTGATTCCCGCGGGTCTTTACTGTCCTTAGTTATCACTTCCAAGCAGTGAGGGCTCCCTCTGGGGTAATGGTCTGTGGCACTGGAGCTATCTATGGGATCCTTAAACTCTACTAGGGCCAGGAAAGTGTGGGTGAGCAGATTAGCATGCCGACCCACCACCACAGGGTTTGTAAACCTTCCATGGAAAGTACTCCTGCACAGTGTCGTATTGATATCTCAGGGGATGTCCAGGATAAACCTTAGCATTTTGGAGTCGATCTCCTCCCAGTACACCACTCCACCAGCCGGTGCACAGCCACTTCTGTCAGGGTACCCATTTTTTCTTAACAGTGGTCAGTAAATATGGCCACTAGAGGACACACAACCCAGCGGTGCCTCCAAGATGTAACCCCAGATGGCGCTGTCCCAGGGGCTGGCCACCCTGCCTGATTTGCCACCAACAGGTTGAGGGCCTGGATCCAATGGCGGTGCCTCCACCCAGAGGTCAGGGTTTGCAATAGTTAAACTAACTTGGTCACAGCCCTCTGGGACACTGCAACCCCTCTTCTTCCACTAGTGGCCACCAATATATCAGAATTACCTTACAGTATACACTTACCCCCAGAGTCTGGTTCCGCACTGGGACCTCCAAAGAAATGAGATCAGTGCAACAATCACAGTACAGTACTATTGCATAGACAAACACCTCAGGCAGTATAACTTTGCTGAAACAAGCAGCTCTGATTTATTTAGGGGGATATAACAAGGACAGGGGAAATCAGGTTAACTAGCTTCATACTCTAATAATCTACCTATGGCTCTGTGCACAGGCCTATCCCTATCAGTTACTGTCCTAGGTACCCAAGCCCTAGTGGCTAGTCCAAACTGGCAGCTGGTAGGGCCCTTTCACAGAGAAAGGGAGAATTAAACAGTCAGCAGTACAGTAATTCCATTTGGATGTAATGTGGCAATTCAACAGGGAGCGAACTAGAATTAGTACTCACGAACTCCAAATAAGATAGGGTCCTTCAATGTCAGCAGGCCTACTTGAGGTACACACATAAACCTCTTTTACACATCCATAAAAAGAAAGCACTATACCAGGCAGGCTACGTATCTGTATCCCGATCGCAATTACTGCACAATACCGGGAGAACACACAGCAGATTCAGTTCCTGACAGACCGAGTGCAATTTTCATGCAATTCTTCCAGTCTTCTACAGGAAGTGAGCCTGGTTTCACTCTTCAGAGATCCTTTGATTCTTTCACAGACGGATTCAGTCCCAACAAGCTGCAGACTGGAACTCTGGGCCTTACACACGTTTTTGACTAAAACTGCACACTGAAAATGCACAGGGCTCCTTCCTTCTTCACTGCCAAAGCTCAACTGAACTCCAACTACATGAGCCGGCACTTCTTTGAGTTCCTCCCAGTTCCTTGACTGGATTGGCTGTCACTCACAATAGACTGCTGCTGTTGGTCCAAAAGGCACTGAAGTCTAAACTACATCTCCCAGGTCTGCCCACAATCCTCTTGTGGCTGGCTCAGATTATGAGTCCAAGTTCTGATTAGTCAAGGCATCATTTTAGGCTAGCTTACCCCACACTGATTGGTCCAGTTCAGCAGTTCAAAACTAGAATGGGGAACTAGCAGACACACAGTTCTGACTGCAAAAGCAAATTAGACAAACTGTAATTTCATTATTACTCTAAATAATTTCTGGCAAACAGTTACATCTTTCAGATAGGTTCCTTTGCACTCCTAGTGACTGCAAAAATGAGTGAATTGGCAGCAGCTTGAGTGGTACTCAATCAAAGAAACACACAGTCCCCATACAAACTAATTATGTCTGCAAGCAGACAGCTCTTAAAGACAGTACCAGAGGTTCTAAAACACTCACTGATAAATGGCTTAAATGCCAAACACCATTCAGGCTTGGAGCATTCAAGCAAGATCCTGGAAGTCTTTTGGGAACCCCCATTTGCAGGGGGGTTACAAGTTTCTGATCTAGTCAGACAACCTCAGTGTTGTGTACTACATCAACAAGCGGGGGGAACACATTCGTACCCCTGTGCAGGGAGGCCATGAGAGTGTAGTATTGGGTGCTAGACCATGGCCTGATCTTCTCAGCGGTTCACATCCCTGGAATGCTTAACAATTTGGTGGACAGTCTCAGCCGAATGCAATCCAGCATGCATGAGTGGGAGCTTCTCTCATCCATCACAGAGGATCAGTTTGACAGAGGGGATCATCCAGAGATGGACCTTTTTGCATCCCCACTCAATACAAAACTGCCCAATTTTTGCTCACTAGATCCAGGGCCTGGAGTTGTCTGGCAAGACGTGTTGTCCCTCTCCTGGAGTGGGAGGTTTCTTTACACCTTCTCTCCATTTCCTCTGATTCCGGGGGTGCTCATCAAATGGCAGGTGGAGGGGGCCACCATGATCCTGGTAGCTCTATTATGGCCTTGCCAGATATGGTTCCCTCTGCTACAGCAGCTGTCGGGCAAACCTCCATTTGCTCTCCCCTTCTGCAGAGAACACTGATCCATTCCAACCTCAGGTCCCTTAATCTGCATGCTTGGATCCTGAGGACATAGCCAGATTTGGGGTTTCTAATAGAGTGGCGGATGTCCTAGTGGCTGACCAAAAGCCTTCCACCCATGTCACTTATGTCAAGAAGTTGAAGCGGTGTGCCATATGGGCTGCCAAGCATACTTTGGACCCTTTCACCTGTCCGGTGAATCAGATCCTGGACTACCTGATCTCTCTGTTTGACTCAGGTCTCCAGTTCTCCTCCCTCAATGTGCACCTTTCAGCTATCTCAGCCTTTCATGAGTCTGTGGGTGACTGTACCATAGCTCAACTGGATGTCTCCTGTACCTTTTTGAGGGGCATCCTGCATCTGAAACCTCCAATCCATTCCCCTGTCTCAGCTTTAGACTTGAATTTTGTTTTGGAGAAGTTAACCCTGTCTCTTTCTGAGCCAGCCGCAACTTGCAAGCTGTGCTTTCTTTCCTGGAAAGCATTATTTTTAGTTGCTATTACTTCTGTTCAAAGAATTTCAGAGCTTCAAGCCCCCTGGTGTGAGGAGCCTTATTTGATTTTTCACAAAGATGGTGTCTTTGAGCACGAATCCTGAGTTCTAGGGACGTGGATATGATATTCTATCCACACTTTCTTGCAGTGTCCCTTCCCTTTAAGATGAGCCAGAAAGTCTTCAAGCTGGCTTCTCCAACCCACCCGGGTGGTAAGTCTCTTGGCTCCGTCCCATGACGCCACATCTTCCTTTCCACTGGAAGAAGCAGGTCCCCTCCTTACCACTCCCGCGTTGAGTAGGCCCTACTGCTTAAAATCTTTGGATTTACTTCCAGAATGTAAACTCTTTAAGTTTCTGTCTTCATCTCAATCTTCGATCATTTCCGCAATGGACAAGAAGTCTGCTCCCGGGGTTCCGCCAGTGCCCTTGTGGGTAGAAGATGTTTAGGACTGACCCGCATGCCACATGCATCTACTGCCTGGGGCACGACCACGATCCCCAGGCTATTGACTTTTGTTGCTCGTTTCACCCATCCATTCTGGAAGACTGTCTCACCCACCTAAAATTGGGCCACCTGGGCCAACGGAACCCACTGGCCAAATCCAAAGATGCCCGTTGGGTGGTCTCCACTGTTATGGGGTCCACTGAGCAGCTTGCAGCCTTCAAGGAGAAGGTGGACCAGGCCGCGGCTCATTCTTCCTTGGCTTCTGCCTTCATGCTGCTTCAGCTGGGCTTGACCTTTGCAGGTTCCTTCAAGGAATTGTGCCAGTCTCTGATGACCTTAGTCAGGGACCTACGGGAAAATCTAAATCAAAAAAGAGTCCAAAAAAGATAGGACTCATCTTCGGTTGTGGGATCGGCAACACTGTCGGTCAAGGTCTTCTGATTCCCACACTTCTCTGGATTTGACTTCGGTCAAATCCTCGGCCTTGGTCGCTGGCTCCAAGGTAACCCCGTCATGCCTGCCAGCCAAGACGCTGGTCAAAGTACCAGCCGAGATTTTTCTCAAGCTGACCAACCAGTTATCAACTGAAGAGGCTGATAATTCCTTGTCTAGGACTCTGATCTTGACACAGACTGTTGGAAGGATGGATCAGTCCGCTGACCCTCTTCCTCTGGTCCCCGACCCTGACCAGGGGGAGCCTCAGCATTCACCAACTCCCTCCAAGACGCGCCCCCAGTCCTCCCAACATCCGAGGTCGAGGTCCTCCTCTCATGGGTTGAGCCGGTCCTACCAACAGCAGCACTCCTGCTCTCGGCACCATGGGAAGAGGCGCTGACACGGTTCTTCGTCCTTGTCCTCCTTCAGCACAAGTTGTGTCAATGCTACAAGGACTTCATGTGACAACAGTTGGTGTTTACTGGCACCAGACTGACCCTGGTTTCTACACCAGCCATCACCTGGCTGTTGCCTGAATGGCTGATGCCGACTCCGCCTTTGGAACCAATCACAACGGTCCTGACTCGGCCGACTCCAGCTTCTCCATCGATCGTGGTGGAACTCCTGCTAAAACAACTGATGGTCAGTGCTCCAACTAAGGAGTCTTGGCCAGCCAAGGGGCTTCCCCATTGGCTGTTGGTCACCATAACTCCTGACCGCCCACATAGGGTCAGTGGGGACTTGGTGGTCGACCACTCTTCGATGACACCTCAGAGTCCAAGGGTTCCTCCCTGCACTCCCGTCCAGTTGATGTGGAGTCTTTGGGGGATCTCTCAATGGATGAAGGCCCATCTTCCTTCATGGGCCTTCTCTGCTTGATCTCCGAGTCGGCGTGCATGAAAATGGAGCCCGTTCAGAAATGGGCTTGTTACCCATTGGCCAAGATCCTTGACCAGGGAGACTCTCCGATGGAGGCTTTCCTGGTGGCAGAAGCCATTCTTGGTCCTACCCTGGAGCTTTGGCAGCACCCCACTTCCTGTCCTATGCCCTCTGCCCAGATGGCCTGCAGGTATGCAGTGCCCACGGATCCCTTTCAGGATTTACAGATCACCCGTCGGCCGAAGGGGTTGGTGGCCAACTCTGTGTTCCGGCACTCCAGCAATACCGGGGATGTTGACAAGCCACCTAATAAAGAGTCCAAGAAGTTGGATCATGTGGCTAAGAAGGTCTATGTTGCCTCCTCACTTGGCTTCTGCCAGGCAAGCTCGGCCCTCCTCATGGCCCACTTCTCCCATGCCTTGCTGGGTACCTTAGATGGGGTGCTTCCTCATCTGCCTGTGGACCTCCAGACTACGGTCAAACAGGTCTGAGACCAGGGCCAAGCTGTGGCCAAACATTAGCTCCAGAATGTCATGGACATTGGGGACTCTTGTACCCTCTCCATGGCGGCCTCAGTGGCCATGCGCCACAGGGCTTGGCTGAGTATCTCAACCTTCACAGCAGACACTCTGCACAAGTTGACAAATTTCCTTTCCTAGGCACCAACCTGTTTGGGCCTGGGGTTGAGGGTCACCTCACTCACACTGAAAAGTCCAGTGCCACCTTGGACTCTGTGACATCTGCCCAGAAGGATCCCAATGGCTCCAAACAGTATCAGAAATGGAAGCCCTTTCAGTCCACCTCTACTCCTGTGGCCAAACCAGCCTAACAATAGGCTGGCCAGCAGGCTCAGGCCTGATGACCTCAGCCCAAGTCGGTGGCCTTGGTTCTCCATGAGCAAGGAAGGAGGGGCTCCGGTGGTACCTCAGATGGGCCCTCCTCCTCCTCCTCCAGGCCTGTGCAGTGATGAGATGAAGGGTGCCTCCTTCATGCCCATCATGCCTCCCCCGGGTCCTCCTGTGGGGAGCCAGCTCCACCACTTCCTTTCTATCTGGTCCGCTGTCACTACAGACAGGTGGGTTCTGGAAGTGGTGGATCAGGGGCTGCCTTTGGAATTTGACAAGTGCCCTCCTTGCCAAGCCCACACCCCACAGGAGAATTTGGTTTCCACATACATGCTGTCAGCTCTCAGAGATGACAAAGCCCAGCTCCTCCACAAGGAGGTCATGGTTCCTGTTGCAGATCCTCCAGAATACCCAGGCTTTGTCTCCAGGTACTTTCTGGTGCCAAAGTGGACAGGAGGGCTGGCACCCCACTCTAGATCTGCACAACTTGAACAAGTTGCTCAGGTCATGTACCTTCAGGATGGTAACTCTGTCACAGATTGTACCATCTCTCGAGCAAGACATGTGGTTTTGCTCCCTGGATGTTCAGGATGTGTTCTTTCACATCCCGGCCGTCCATCTCACCGAAGGTTCCTCCACTTCCGAGCAGAATTAGCCCTCTACGAGTTCCATGCCATGCCATTCAACCTCTCCTCCACCACCAGGGTCTTCACCATGTGCACTGCAGTGGTGGCAGATTACCTGAGGCACCAAGGGGTCCAGATTTACCCCTACCTGGATGACTGGCTAATTGCAGGTCCCTCCAGGCAGGAGATGGAGCAATCCAGGGACCTGGCCTTCCAGACCTGCATCTCCCTTGGCCTCCTGGTCAATGAGGCCAGGTCCGAACTCATGCCTTCCCAGGTGATCAGCTTCATCAAGGTGGTGCTTGACTCTTGCAGTACCAGAGCCCAGCTCCCAGTGGACAGGGCAGAGGCTCTCTCCTTCTGTGCCCGATCATCTCGGGTTGAGCAACTGCACTCTGCCCAGGACTTCCTGTGCTTGCTTGGCTACATGGTGGCCTGCACCAGCATGGTCCATTGGGTCCACTGGAGAATACACTCCCTGCAGTGGGAACTGGCCAACCAGTGGTCTCAGTGCAAGGGTCACTTCAACCAGCCAGTCACTGTGACCCAGAGGATGTTGGACACCATCCAGTGGTGGTTGGTCCCAGCACATCTGCAGGAAGTGATCCCATTTGTCCATCCAGAGCCAATGGTCATACTGATGACCGATGCCTCTCTCCGGGGTTGGGTGCCTGCCTGGGGGAACACAGAGTCCATGGGCTCTGGACCCCCAAGGAGTCCCGATGCCACATCAACCTGCTGGAGCTCCAAGCAGTTTGACTAGTGCTGACTGCATTCGCTCTGCACATTCTTGGGTCAGGTGGTTCAAGTCCAGACAGACAACACGACGATCATGTACTACCTCAACAAACAGGGCAGGATGCACTCCCTGCCTTTGTGCAAGGAAGCTCTCCATGTCTGGATCCTCATGCGCAGCCTGGAGGCAAATCTTCTGGCCTTCCATGTGGCAGGATCCTCCAGTCAGCTGGCAGACACCCTCAGCTGGGTGGGTGAGGCATCTCATGACTGGTGTCTCCACCCAGAGGTAGTTCACAGTCTCTTCTCCCAGTGGGGCACCCCTCAGGTGGACCTGTTCACCTCCAGTGGGAATGCAATACTGAGGCTGTTTTGTGCCCACTCCACTCAGCAGGGAACACTTTAGGGGGATGCTTTTTCAAGGCCCTGGACTCCAGGCCTCTTCTATGCCTTTCCTCCAATTCCCTAGATCCACAAGGTGCTCCTCAAGGCCAGGAGGGACAAGGCACAGGTGATCCTGGTGGCTCCAGACTGGCCATGCCAATTCTGGTACCCTGATCTCCTCAGCCTCATCAGCAAGCTCCTGAGGCATCTTTCCCTATGCCTGGACCTGCTTTCCATCAGTCAAGGGAATGTACTCCACCCAGTCCTTCAATCCCTGCACCTGACCATTTGTTTCCTGAGCAGCTAGAGTTCTAGGTCTTGGGTCTCTCCGAAGATGTCTTTACCATTGTGCAGGCATCTTGGAAGGAGTTGACCAGGAAGTGCTATGCCTTCAAATGGAAGATGATTCTATATTTGGTGTCAGGGCATGGGGTTGGACCCTTTGTTCTGTCCAGTAGCTAGCATCCTTGATTACCTTTGGTCCCTATCTCAGTTGGGCCTTTGGTCGATGACCCTTAAAATGCACCTGGCAGCCATCTTTGCTCACCGGGTGCAGGCCAGTCAGCTGTCAGTGGTGCAAGAGAAGTTGGTCTGGTGCTTCTTCAAGGGACTTGACCACATTTCCCCTCCAGTGCATGAATCACCCACCACCGTGAAACTTGTTGCTGGTTTTGGCAGAGCTCATGGTCAAGCCATTTGAACTGATGCACAGGTGTAATCTCTCACCTGTCATGGAAGACCACCTTTTTGGTGGCTATAACATCATCCAGAAGGATCAGTGAGCTCCAGGTACTTTCAGAGGAGTTTTCTTACCTGGTCTTCCACAGGAACAAGGTTGTCCTGTGCCCCAACCCAAAGTTCCTCCCAAAGGTTGTGTCAGAGTTTCACCTTAACCAGGTGATTAATCTTCCAGTGTACTTCACCAGTCACACCTCAGGAGTTGAGCACAGACTCCATACTCTGGACCTGAGGTGAGTGCTTGCTTATTACAAAGAGCGCATGGCTGGAGTTCGGGGAGAGGTTCGCCAGCTGTTTGTCACCTATGCTGAAGCCACACCTGGCAGACCTGCAGCCCAGCAGACAAGTGGCAGGTAGATCACATCATGCATTGATTTCGGTTTTGGTTGGCACTTAGGGAGCCTCCCGGAAGGCTAAGGGCTCATTCCACCCACCATACGCTGCATCAGTGTCTGCTTCCAGGGACATCCCTATCCAGGAAATCAGCAGGGCTGCGACCTGGAGGTCAGCACACACCTTCATTTCCCATTATCACATTGACTTGGAGTCATGCCGGGATGCTGGTTTGGGGGCCTCAGTTCTCCAATCTCTGTTCCCTAAGTAGGGGTGTGCGCCTTGCCTCCCTCCTCCCAGAGAACTGCTAGGAGTCTACCAGAAAGTGTGAATAGAACATCATATCCATATCCCTAGAAATACAGGTTACTCACCTGTAACAGTAGTTCTAGGAGTGGTATATGATGTTTATCCACATGGACCCACCCGACCTCCCCAGGTTTGGTGCACATACTCTGCTTCCAGCAGGCAAGATCTGGCATCATGGGGTGGAGCTGAATGAGTTACCACCTGGGTGGGTGGAATGAGCCAGCATGAAGACTTTCTAGCACATCTTAAAGAGAAAGGACACTGCCAGAAAGTGTGGATGAACATCATATACCACTCCTAGAACTACTGTTACAGGTGACTAACCTTTGTTTTCTTCCTAAGGTGGGGTCTGAGTTTACACTGAACCAATCTATCCACCTTCCCTTTTATTTTCCAAAGTGTGCCATTCCAGGGGAAGCACTGCGTATATTAGATGTGTGTAGAACTTTGAAATATTACCTGCTCCGAACCAAGGATTGTAGAAAGTTGAAGCAGTTGTTTGTTTGTTTCACCCCAGGTAGAGAGGGCATTCAGGTTTCTAAACAATATTTGTCCAAACAGTTGGCTAATTGCATTGTGTTCTGCTATAATAAGTATAGTAAAGAATTGTCTGGAGCAGTCAAAGCTCATTCCACAAGAGGCATGGCTACTTCTGTGGTTTGTGTCCGAGGGGTCTCAGCCATTGACATTTGTGTAGCTGCCACCTGGAGTACTGTCTACACGTTTACCAGGCTCTACAGTCTGGACATTGCTTCTAGAGCTTGTGCAGGATTTGGCAGGGCTGTGCTGCAGGGACTCATGTCTTAAGCTTAAGATTGGCCTTCCTCCTAGACTGTTTGTTTGCACCTGTAACTGCTTGGGACTCATTCCTACAATGTGCCCTGATGACTGAGATACCCCTGAAGACGATAGAACAGTTAAGTAAGAACTTACCGTAACAGTAGATCTTCAAGGGGATCTCAGTCATCAGGTCTGTCTTCCCTCCTACCGTTCCCCTTTTTTGGGGGACTCTTTACTCGAACTGGCTATCTGGTGTATACAGCCTTTCTTATTGGCCTTGTACCTCTCTCTTTCCCCTGTCCCCCATGGCTAGAGATATGCTCCCTTTGTCTCTGGGGGGAAAAGAACTGAGGAGGGCGCGGAGCCACTCATGCCTTTATATGTTGGTGATGACATCATGTGACGTCAGTGTGGGCGGCCCCAGTTGTACTGTGGAAAATTTTCCATGTGTATCCTGCTTCACTGACGGTGAAGTTCCTACGGTGTGACCTGATGACTGAGATCCCCTCGAAGAGCTACTGTTACGGTAAGTTCTTATGTAACTGTTCTTTGTTTAGGCATTATTGCTTAAATAGGTGCCAGGTGATTTTAAATAAAGTTATCTTTGAAGAGGTGTATCAGACATGCAAACTGAATCATAACATGATGGGGTTATTGTTACAATCAGAACTCTGAGAATGCCAGAAATGCATAAACAGTATAAATGAAAGGTGGGGCATATTTTGATAATTAAACACAGATGCATCTTAGTTAAGTGCAGATTAGATGTGTTGCAGTCCCACCTCCCTATATTTTAAAGTTTTTTACTGATGACATTTAAAACTATGTTAGCAATAACCCACTACAGGGTATGGGGTTATAGGCATTTAATCCACGTCTTGGGTGTGTTGTGAGGCATGAAGCCATAGGCCGAATGTCTTCACAGCTCCTGAGGCATGGATTAAATGCCTATGACCCCATACCCTGGAGTGGGTTATTGTACATATAACATGGACTATGTGTAAAAACCCAGCAATATTAGAGAAAGGTGTTTTTCCCACTTTCACTTGGAACAAAGTGACAGTATCCTGCTGACTAGAAAAATAGTCCACATAACAAATGTATATGTCATGTATTTTATGAACATATAAATGCCAGAAATACAGTGCTGAAATGCATTTTGACATTTGTTGTCCAAAAAATAAGGTGTTTTCCCTAGTTTCAGTGGGCACAATGTAACTGCTTGCTACTGCTCCCAATGTGATAAGCTGCACTAAAGAGAAAGGTGCTGTTCAGGTGCCCTGCAGTGAGATGCAACAACCCCTAACAGTGAACTGAGAGAGACTGAGGATGTTTTGATCTTGCTGTCACTGTATCTCTGTCACTGAGCAATGATGTACGGGTGGTCGGGGGGGGGCTACGGCAATGAGGTTCAGTTTGCTTGCTATCTCCCCTGTCTCTCTGTCGTATGGATGGTCGGGTGGGGCGTGATGGCAGTGACCTTCACCTCACATTCTCTCTCCCCTGTCTCTCTCTCACAGAGACAATGCTGCTGTTTTCTGTTTTGTCTCTCCTGCCATCCCCGTTGCACACAACATGGGCTGCAGAAAGGAGAGAGAGGACACTACAGGAACTGTGCATTACATGTCCTGATCATGCTGCCAGTATAACTCTCTCTCTCTCTCTCTCTCTCTGAGTGATGATGTACGGGTGGAATGTTTGAGTTTCATTGGGCATTTTTAACCTACCTTTACATGGGTAAAGCACTGACAGGCGGCCACCAAGTTGTTTGATTTATGCTGTAATCTGCAAGAAATGACAATGCTGTGGCTCTCTCGCTTCAGAACATTTTTAATGGCTGCCTTTCACTGCTGAATTTTCCCACACATAATAAGTGCCGCTCTGCCCATGGATATTGCTTGACAGACATCTCACACCAACTGTGGATTAAATAACTGTGGAATAAATAGTGAATTTAATCCACGGATAGGTGATGGTGTTTGGCCAATTAGCGTTCCCCCTGTTTTCAACCCATGTTATAAAATGTTATGAATAATAGTGGTTAGAGAATCAGTGAGCATGGCGGCACATTTACTTTAGGTTAAGCATCTACTATAGAATTTAAATGTTTGCATCAATCTTTATGGGCAAAGAGCCCTAACTGACAGTGGACTCTAAACAGTATAGATTTCACACATGCAAGCCCAATTAGCAACAGGGCAACACCAGCCTTATGCCCTTGCTTCCCTTTCGCCAGTCAGACTTGTCTACATTCACAGCAGTTTGTCTTCAATATTTTATGGTCCTGTGCCAAGCAGTCCCCAACCAGTGCTTTGGGACTTGCTATGTAAATGCGCCAGAGGATCAATATCAGTCAGATAGGAATCCTTTTACTTTCTTACTGTTGTTGTGGTAAAGATCATTTCAAATTAGGACATCAAAGGCATTATATTAAATTTAGAGCTTACTTTATATTAGAAACAGGAAAGATGTCACTTTTTTCAAATGAAAACTGACAGCTCACTTGTTTCACTCCATTTGTGGGGGAGATTTTGATGTCTAGCTTGCATGGGGGGGAAGTGGAGCACTGAGAACCCTAATTTAAAAGAAAGAAACGATTTTACTGTTATAAAATCTGTAACTATTAAGGCACATGCCTGTCAACTGTTTTTTTTTTCCTTTTTTTTCTGAGAGATCTATCTGGTTTTTGCCTCAAGCATTTCCTTGTCAGCTTTCTGACATCTGTGATGTCTGCAAGTTTGCTGATGTCAGACAGATAACTGGTGGGACCCTTCAGGGATCCACCTGGGGGCCTTTCTCTTTAACATGTACACAAGTGATATAAGGGTGGTGCTGCATGGGAAAGTGAGTCTGTTTGCAGACAACACAAAACTGCAGGATAGTGGAGAGTGAGGAGGAAACTAGCAGCATAAAGAGGGATGTAGAGAGGCTTGAGAAGTGGTTTAGTATTTGGCAGTTGCAATCCTATACCAAGAAATATAAATGAATGAACATTCCAGCATACAGTAAATTTATATTGGATTACTGCATCAATGGGGTAAAGTGGAACGCTCAAAGGAGGGACGGGACCTGGGTTAATAATTAGCTATAGTCTCCTGTTTCCAATATATGGGGTATGGTGGAACATCCAAAGGAGGAAAGGGACCTGGGGTGATAATTAAGCAATAATGCATGACAGGGTATGAGTTGTGCTGGGATAACGTCACACCTCGGATGGGTGGGTACAAGGCCGCAGGACGAGTATGTCCAACACCCAAGAAGTGACATTATCCCAAGACAACAAACATCCTGGAGAGCATTATTGGTACTATACAATGGCTCGTTTGTGAAAAACAAAAGAAAATTGTAAAAGTATTGTTTAAAACTTTACTTTTACTTAAAAAGTCAATGGGTAGGTATACTTAGTAAAAAAAAATAGTGCCCATTTCTGTTTTGGCCAGTAGGTGGTGATGTAGTTGTGTCATCTGTGTTTTGGTTCTGTCCTTCAGGTTTCAGTCTCTGTCTGTCCCACCCTTCCTCCATCTCAGGGGCTATCTTTTTATGTGTAATGTCCTATTGTCTGAGGTCAGCTATTGACATTCGTGACCTATGAGTGCTCCCTTACACTGCTGTATGAACAGTGCCTTGGCAGTTTGCGAGCTGTGAGCACCCCCCCCCCCCGGCAGTTTATGGATTTAAAATGGGACCCGGGAGTGTCATTTTCATGAAGCTGACAGTTCCCTTCAGTATTTTTTGTTAGTAGCATTACAAACTTCAGTGTACCTGAAGGAGTGGGGTCACCATGAGGCTGGCTGCTGAGTGGGGGTACTGTGAAGCCGATAGAGAGGACAGCTTCAGTTTCGTTTTTAAATTTGATGCGAGATGTTAAGTGTTTACAAGTAGTTTGTCACATTTTTGGCTGGGGAAAATAACATAAGTAAGTGTATCTGTTAAGGATTTACTTTTTTTTTTAATCGGGAATGGGAACTACTATGGGAAGCTATACAGGGCAGAACAGAGCAACAGGTGTGTGTGGGAATGGAGTGCACGGCCACTTCAGTTGGCTGTGGAGCAGAAGCAGTGTTGATGATGATTTTGTCTATTAGGTGTGAAAAGGTCATGTGGCTACTGGACCTTGATACAGTGATGTGCTGGGATAACATCACTGTTCCAAGTGGCCATGGACCAATCAGAGCCCAGGATTCTTTCTTGCCATTGTATAATTAGCAATAGCCTCCTATTTTCAATGTAGGAAAACATATGGGAAGGCAAAGAGGACATTTGGATGCATTTGGAAGATTTTCAGCAGTCACAGGAGGGAGGTAGCACTACCACTGTACAGGTGTTTGGTTTGACCACACCTGAAAAACTATGAACAATTTTGGACGCCCCCCCCCCCACAAAGGAAAGATGGAGATACATTGAAAACCATGCAGAGAAGGGCAACAAAAATGATACAGGGGTAGCTGGGTAGCTCCTATTAGGAGAAACTGGAAAATCTGAATACGTACTCCCTGGAGACAGAAGAGAGAGGGGGCTATGATGGAAACATTCAAATACATATAGGAGTATAATAAGGTGAACTCTACTTGTTCAAGTTAAGGAATAGCTCATCCACTGGGTGCTCAATCTTAAGCTGGAAGGGGAAATTTTTAAAAGGACATTAGGAAGTATTTTTCGTAGAGAACGTATTGTATGGGTGGAATAGTCTTCCAAGCAATGAGATCAATGCTAGGACTGTAGCTGGATCCAGAGCTCAATGGGGCATTTTTAAGGGGGTTCCTAGTAATTAGAGGGTGGAAAGAGACAGGGAAAACTCTGAGGGGAAGGCTAATTCACAGAAATACATCATAGAACATGGGGTCAGACTTCAAGAACTTTTGAACATAGAACACTCAAAGTCAGCTGAGCTGAACTGAGGTAAGGGGGAAGGGAGCTGTTAATTGCCTTTTAGGTTTCTGCTGAAATAGCCAAATTTTAATTTCTTGTGTTGGGCCGAGGTTTAAAGAGATCAAAAGGAAGAAGGGAATTCTGGGCAGTAGAGGCTGGTTTTGCTAGTGGCAGATCAGTCTCAGCAGTCTACTATTAAATTACCACAGGTGCAAGCATCGCCTTGCATCAGTGACCCAAAGATTTAGGACCTCAAGAAGGAGGACAGTGTCTGCAGGGGCATCCACAGTTAGACTACATGAACTGAGTGGCACTTCTCCTGGTATCTCCTGGGTGAAGGTGTGACACAAAGGTCTCCTGCAGAGGGAATTATAATTTAATCATCCGGGTAACTTGACGGAATTAGTGGGTACTGAACAGAATCTTTTGTTTTGCATTATTGAATAGGTTGATCACTCAGTGGTGAATACAGTAGTAGGGGACAAGTAAACAAAGGTACCCAGGAGTCAAATAAAGTAGTGTAAACCATCACTGCTCATTTTACAGGACTCCTGGAGAAATGTGATATCCTGAAAAACAGATCTTTGTAGGCAACTAAATGAGTAGCCCCTAGAACAGTATGTGGGTCAGCAGAGGGAGGACTGGTAGGAATGGAGAGAGGGCCTGATACAGTACAACAGCTGTAGAGCAGTCATCTTCAGGGAGAACTGCTGGATATGGTGATGCTGCCCAGTGTGCAGCAAGATTGCAGGACTTGCTGTAGAACTTGCCAAGGTAAAGGCAAAATGTAGCCTTCTAAAGATGGAGACCAGAACTGCTTGCCCCCCAGGACACTAGATCTGTCCCAAAGGAGACCCCTGAGATGAGCTCAGAGTCCCAAGTGAAGGAGTGGGCTAGAAAATATTTGTAAACCAGCTAAACAGTCCAGGGAGATCACATCATGGAAAGCCATGTGTGCCAATACCAGGAGCCTTAGCAACAAGATGGAGGATCTGGAGGCTGCCATGGTGCAGTCGGACCTGGACATTGTGACCGTCACAGAGACCTGGTGTAACGATAACCACAACTGAGAGATGGCCAACCCAGCTACAACATATTCAGAAGAGACAGGGCAGACAGGAAGGGAGGAGGAGTGGCACTTTATATGAAAGATGTCATAAAGGCCATAGAGATCCAGGAGGAACAAAATGAGGAAGAGATAATGTGGGTTAAGCTGGAAAGGAAAATGGGGTCAGCCATCCACACAGGGGTGATCTACAGACTACCAGCCCAGGAGGAAGAAACAAATAGGGAGCTAATGCTAGCCATCCAATGGATGGCAGACAAGGGGGAGGTGGTGCTGGTTGGAGACTTCAATATTCCAGATGTGGACTGGAGCCTCCCAGTAGCAGCATCAACCAGGAGCAGATTTATCCTGGACTCCTTTCAAGGTGCCTTCCTTATGCAACTGGCCATGGAATCGACTCGGCAGAAGGCAATACTGGATCTCATGCTCACAAACCGGGAGAGTGTGATAGTGGTAACAGTGGGGGGAGCATCTGGAGAACAGTGACCACTGGTCACTGTGGTTTGAAATCACAGAAGGAGCACAACCAAACTGCACAAAAACACATATCCTGGATTTTAGGAGTGCAGACTTTGGGAAAATGGATAGATGCTTGAAAGAGGCACTAATGGGAATGAGGAGGGAATCAGGGGTGGAGGAACAGTGAGCAATATTTAAAACAGGGATTAAAAGAGCAACAGAATTATGCATTAAGCAAGTTAGCAAGGGGAAAAGGAAGAGGAGGCCATTATGGTTTTCCAAGGAGGTGGAGAAAGTGAAAGCCAAAAAGATTGCATTCAAGCAATACAAAAAGATGCAGGCAGAAGGTGATAGGGAGAAGTATCAGGAGAAGCAAAGGGAGGCAGGGAGGTCATTAAGGGAAGCCAAAGCTCAAACAGAAGAATGCATCGCAAAATCAGTGGGTAGAGGGGACAAAACCTTTTACATGTACATAAGTGAAAAAAGAAGAGCAAAGGGAGAGACAGTGAGGCAGAAGGGGGAGGACGAGGGCTGCCTGGAGGTAGACAACGGTAAAGCTGACATATTGAACAGACACAGTATTTCTGCTCAGTCTTTACTGAGGAAGAGGAGGGTTATGGGCCTCAAGGTAGTACAAGGGGTGGGAACAGCATAGAAATGGACACAAGTCCCTTTACATGGGAAAGGGTCCTAAAGGAACTGGAAGGAATGAGTGGATAAAGCAATGGGGCCAGATGGGGTGTACCCAGGGTCCTAAAGGAACTAAGATAGGTGGTGGATGAACCTCTGGCAATCCTGTTTAGCCAATCATTGGAAACAGGGGAGGTACCCAAAGACTGGAGGACAGCAGATGTAGTCCCTTTATACAAAAGTGGGAGCAAAGCAGAAGCAGGGAACTAAAGACCAGTCAGCCTGACCTCAGTAGTGGGGAAGATCATGGAAGCACTACTGAAGGAGAGATCAGTGGAACATCTGGTTACCAACAGACTACAGGACCCAAGGCAGCATGATTTCACTGGGGGGAAGTCATGCCAGACCAGCCTCATTGAATTTTTCGACTGGGTGACAAGGGAGATGAATCAGGGGAGAGCAGTGGACATGACCTATCTGGACTTCAGCAAGGCCTTTGACACTGTGTCATATAGAAGGCTATTAAACAAACTGGGGAATATGGGAGTGGACAGAACAGTAGTGCGGTGGGTGGGTAATTGGCTGGGCAGCAGGACACAGTGAGTGGTGGTAAATGGCTGTCACTCCACAGAGGGAAGAGTGACCAGTGGAGTACCACAGGGATCAGTGCTGAGACCGGTCCTATTTAATGTCTTCATCAGTGATATTGCATAGGACCTAGAAGGCAGAATTTCCCTGTTTGCTGACAACATGATGCTCTGTAACAGAGTGGACATGCCAGAGGGTGTAGACAGAATGAGGAGGGACCTGCAGAAGCCTGAAGAATGGTCAAGGATTTGGCAGTTGAAACTGAACACAAAGAAGTGCAAGATAATGCGTATGGGGCACAAAAACCCTGGAACAACGTATCAGTTGGGGGGTGAGGATATAGCATGCACCAAGCAGGAAAGAGACCTTGAGGTTATTATCTCTGATGACCTCAAGGTAGGGAAATAGTGCAACAAGGTAGCAGGTAAAGCAAATAGGATTCTGGGATGCATAGGCAGGGGCATCGCCAGCAGGAAAAGGGAGGTCATAATTCCACTATACAAGACACTAGTGAGGCTCCACCTGGAGTACAGTGTACAGTTTTGGAGACCTTACCTACATAAGGACATAGGCAGGGCAGAGAAGGTTCAGAGGAAGGTAACAAAGATGGTACAAAGATTGCATCACAAGTCCTATGAGGACAGGCTGAAGGACTTGAATATGTACTGCCTGGAGGAGAGGAGGGAGAGAGGGGATATGATAGAGACATACAAGTACCTTACAGAGAGGGACAGGGTGCAAGAATACACTATTTTCCAGTGAAAAAGATGTTCCAGGACTAGAGGGCATGGGATGAAGTTGAAGGGAGGGCAATTCAGAGGAAATGTGAGGAATAATTTCTTCACAGAAAGGGCGATGGACAAGTGGAACACCCTGCTAGAGGAAGTGATGGGGGCTGAAACAATCACAGGATTTAAGAATGCATGGGATAGACATAAGGGAATTCTGGAGGTAGGGGTAAGAGGCAACAGACTTCTAGAAAAACATAAAGGGAACTTACAAGCTCAAATGAGCAGACTGGGTGGGCCATAGGCCCTTCTCTGCCAACAGTGTCTATGTATCTATGTTCTCTGGAGTAGGTCCACCTGAGGACTAGTAAAGGCAGCAACTACTACTCTTCTCCAAGGAAGCCTAGGTTCCAGACTGGGAGAGGTGGACTGTAGTTGGCATGGAGAAGAGGAAGAAGGGTCCACTCAGGCAGAAGGGGGGGACCTGGGGTGGTGACAGTGAGCCAGTGCAGTGGCCTATGCAACCCCATAGCTCTAGTATCCCCTAGATGGAGACCAGAACGGCTTGCCCCCCCAGGACACTAGATCTGTCCCAAAGGAGACACCTGAGATGAGCTCAGAGTCCCAAGGGAAGGAGAGGGCTAGAAAATATTTGTAATAGGTGACTTCATTATTAGGGGGATGTATAAGATAGAAGGCATAGGAGACAAGGAAAACAAGATGGTTAAATGCCTTTTGAGGGTGTTGGTGGGGAGGGTTGTACACAGATTAGTGAGGATTGTCACTTGTGTGGGGGGAGAGAAGGGCTAGATGTCATCGTCCACTTACGGATTAGTGACCGGGCTAGCAGGCACTTAGGGGAGGAGAAAGACAGCTTCAGAAAGCTAGGAGGGAGGCTCAAACTAACAACAACCTCACAATCCTTCTCTGAGGTTCAGCTAGTTTGTACCAGGGGAGAGGGGAGAGGAGACTTTTCCCGATCACTCACTTCATTGCCTAGCTGAAGGAATAGTGCATAGAAGAGGGCTTTTAGTACACAGGAGACATGGGGCACTCCTGGAGGATAAAGGCTATACAAATGGGATGCTTACATTGTTTTTATTTTTATTTTATTTATTTCAGTTTAGGATTAATACCTTTGAGTCCAGGACTCGTTTTCAAAGGTTCCAGGTCGTTGTTGTACAAACATTACAAATATAACAGTGTTTACAGAAAACAGTTACACAGGCATTCAAATTCCAAGAAATTATAAAAGTATATACATCCGATGATAAGTTGAAGAGGATAAGGTCAAATATGGTTCAGCCTTGTAGTTCACTAGTTTGTAGGTCAATCTAGGTGGAAGGGGGGGGTAGGAGGTTAGCCAGGGATGGCATTGTCATCGAAGAAGTGGTTTGTCAGTCAAGTGGGCCTCGTTTGGGGAGGGGGGGGTTGAGGAGATAAAAAGGGGTGAAGGGGGGGGTTGGGTGGCTGAAATCCTTCCACATTAGTGCTGGCAAGCACAGTTCTTTTTTGTGTCAAAAAGGGATGTGAGCCCAGATTTGAAGGTACTAATCTTGGGTGATTCTGTGAGGTTAGCAGGTAGCTCATTGTACAATTTTGGTCCTTGGTACAGAATGGAGCTCTGGGTGAGTTTCGTCCTTTTGAAAAGAATCGCCAGCCTATCTGTTGCCCTACTTCTAGTTGATTTGGTGGAAACCGCTGGTGTAAAGAGGCAGCCCAGTGCGGGGGAGTAAAGCCCAAGTAGCACTTTTTTCAGAAGTAGGCAGGTTTGGTATTGTGCTTTAAGATGGAGTGGGAGCCACCCAGTTTTAGTGTAGAGTGTGCAGGTGTGGGTGTCCTGAGCAGCCCCTATTGACAGTCGGCAGGCCTTATTTAGTAGTGTGCTAATCCTGTTTAGGGCAGTTTTAGTGCCTGCCCCATAGATAGGCAGTCCATAATCTAAGGAGGGCACCAAGATGTTAGGGCCAAAATTTACAGAGCATATCAAGGTATTTTTAAAGTAGCAGATAAAGTAAGCAGATCAGTTAGTGATAGTTGCAACTACTCAAAAGTGGGAGTGCTAGCTGGCCTTTCATCAGCAATAGTAAAAAGACAGAGGCAGAGAGGAAGCAGAGTAGAGATAATGAGTTACTAGAACAAGTTAAGGTGCAGGAACTGGGAGGTAACCAGGCGGGTGAAGGGCAGAGGTGATAGGAGAGGGACCAAAATGAGGGGATGGAGGACAGTGAGTTAGGGGGAAGAGGAAAGCAAGAGACATAGAGGGCTATGTGCAATAATGCCAGAAGCCTGTGCAACAAAATGGTCACCCTTCAGGCAGGGGAGGCAGAAGCACACTTGGACCTGGTAGCGATCCCAGAGACATGGGCCATGCAGCATGAGATCCATAACTGAGATGTGACTGTCCATGGGTTTACTTTGTTTAGGGGGGATAGGGAGTAGGGTGGGAGGGGAGAGGTTAGAACTATATGTAGAAGAGGGTATAAAAGTCATAGAACTCGGTGGTAGTAAGGAGAGTACACAGAGACAGTGTGGGTATAGGTAGTTACAAATGGGGTGAGGGACATCAGGACGGTAGTGGTATACAGGCCACCATCACATTTTATTGCAACTAAAATAGATTGAGGACATAGAGGTCTTAGATGAGATCCCATTTTGTCTGTATCTTCCTTGGCTCCAGAGTTTTTTTTCCAAACTTCCATCACTGTGACCAAATTATAGATCAGGAAGACAAAATTTAAGTGCAAGCAGGAGACGTGAATCTTCTCAATGAAGGTACATGGGCCAATCTCTGCCTCCCTTCCGTTGGTGGAAGACTATAGAATTTTTGCCAACAAAGGACCTGGACAACACCAGATGCACAGGTACTGGAAATTCTGGCTCTGTTCTGTGCCATAGAACTCTTGTCTGTGCTCACAAGAGATCATTTCCTTCAGTCCCTAGTTCCTCAGAACCAGGTGAAAAATTAGGCAGTAAGCCAGGCTCTGGATCACCTGATCCAGATAGAGGCAATCTCCTCAGTCCCCCCACCCCATGAGAAGAAACAGGAATTCTACTCCTTCTAAGAAGTTGGGGGCTTCCAGACAATCCTGGACATGAAACACTTGAACAGATTTGTCAAACACACAGTGATAATGGTGGCATCCCTGCAGTTCATCATTCAAGTAGTCCGGCTTGGGAACTACCTGGCATCCATTGATTTGAAGGATGCCTATCTCCACATTCTGATATGCCAGTCACACTAAAACTACCTGAGATTTGCAATTCATGGGAACAGCATTTTCACTGTCAAGCTCTCCCCTTCTGTTTAGCAGCTGTGCCAGGAGTGTTCTCAAATGTACTGAGCATGTTCTCAAGAGTCCCCATTGTGCTACTTGCATAACTGAGGCAGGAGGGCATCACATATACCCCTACCTGGACATTCTCCTCATCAGGTCCCAAATGGTGCCAGTGGTAGAGAGGTCAGTGGCAAGGACTCTGGAAGTCTTGGAGATTCATGGTTGGATAATCAACAGGGAGAAGAGCTCCCTAACACCATCACAGAGGTTGGAGCTCCTGGGGTGGAGTTTGAGACTGTCAAGTGGAAGGTCTTCCTATCGAAAACCTGGAAGGAAAACCTAGTCCAGAGGATTCAGTGGCTGAGATCCCAGCAGCTGTTCCTGCTCACAGGCTTCTGAAAGTACTGAGTCTGATGACAGCAGCAATAGAACTGGTGCCATGGTCCTATTTCACATGAAACCTCTCCAGAACAGGATGCTGTCAGTGTAGTCCCCAGCTGCAGAGTTCTACAAGGCTCTGATCCAGCTATCCTGGCTAGTATTGCAATCATTTTCATGGTGCGAGAACTCTGAGAATCTTCTCAGGTGGTCTCTCCTCAAAGCTCTTCTGGGGCTACGTTTGACCACCAAAGTCAGCTTGTAGGGCAAGGGAGCAATTCTAGACCAGATTTAAGTTCATGGACTCTGAGGCCCACAGGAACAGTGTCTGCAATGGGGCTTTGATAGATCAATGTTTTGGAAATTAGAGCAGTGTATCTAGCCTTAATACATTTTCAGGACCTGGTTCAGTTCCAGGTAGGGAAGGTGGGATCAGGAAAAATGTCACAATGCTATGCATAAACAGTGAAAGAAGCACATGCATGCAAGCAAGCACATGGAAGCAACCAGGGTGCTCCAGCGGGTGGAGGGCAATCTACTGTCTCTGACAGTGGTTCATCTAGCAGGGAAACAGAATGTCCAGGCTGACTAAGTCATGAGAGAGTGCACCCAGAAGAGTAGTCCCTGAATCTGGAGATGTTTGATCTACTGTGCAGAAGGTTTGGTCAGCCTTAGCTTGATCTTTTCACATCAAAGTAGGACACTTAGGTGCTGAGGTTCTTCAGCCAGTTTCGGTGCCAGTGAGCAGAAATACCTGCAATGGATGTCCTGTCCCAGCAGTGAGGCATTGACAGAGTGTACCTGTTCCACCTGCCATATCCACTGTTTCCCATGGTACTGCTAAAGACTCAGTAGTCAAGAGGAAGTTTTCTTATGACAGCCCCGTAGTGGCTAACATGGTTGTGATTTTCAGATCTGGTCGCTCTGACAATGTAAGTGCCATTTCAGCTTCTGCATCATGAGGATCTGCTCAGTCAGGGACCAGTCATGCATGCAAACCCCTTGACTCCTGAGAGGAGGAGGAGGAGGAGGAGATTTCTGGAGCAATGATTCTACAGAAAGGTGGTAAACACCCGGATGGTCTCTAGAAAGGTGTCCACCTTGGCAGCTTATGATAAAGTTTGAAACACTTTTTTCTGGGCCAGAGTCCCACCAGACTATGATACCACAAATCACAAGATTTTTTGCAGGTGGAGTGAGCAAAAGTCTTGTGTTGAGCACCCTACATAATTTAGGTGTCCACTTTTGTTGTGGTGTTTGGGCCATCCACAAGGACCTCCTTGGAGAGCAGCACAGATGTCATTTTCTTTATCAGAGCCTTCAGCATGAAGGCATCTCGCACCTTTCCACGTAAAGCAGGAAGTGTATCTTCCATCAATGTGTCCAAATTCAGAAAATCCAAAAGAGAAAGAGTTTTGTGAGCTGGATTTGCAGAGGGTGGTCAAGACATACATAAAGTGAACAGAAAAATTCAGAAAGTCAGAAAGTTTCTTGGTTCTGGTTGAAGTGGGAAGGAAGGGCCAAAAAGCATCAAAGGCCACCTTAGGGGTAAGGTTGCACTTTGTAAAGGCGTATGTGGCAGAATAAGAAAGGCCCCTGCTCTGATCAGAGCACACTCCACAAGGGCACTGACAGCATCCTGGGCAGAGAGGGCAGAGGAGTCGGTGTCACAACTTTGCAGAGCAGCAACCTTGTCCTTCATTCATACATTCACACAGCACTACAGCTACCTATTTAGTTATGTATCTAGTTTTGCTTTTTTTTGGACTAATTTTTAAATTCTATAAGCGTGTGTTCCAAATTAGTTTTAATTATTATTGTGTTTTATTGTATTGTTGGTTTTATTGAACTGTTATTGTTTATTGATCTGTGTACAGTGCCCAGAGCCTCAGGGATTGGGTGTTGTTTAAATAAATTTGCCTTGCCTTGCCACTACAGACTTCATGCCCAGAGTTCCAATGATGCAGTCTTTGGGTGCAGAGTGTTACAGGGGGTGGTTAACAGATGACTCCTATAGTTATCCTTATTGTTCATATATGGGACAATGTTCTCCCCTGCCCTATCCAGGATACTGCTTCTAAAAACCCATATTTATTAACTTCTCCATTGACAAAGTAGAACAATACAGAAAGGAGAAATTCCTTTATGTTTACCATAATTTCCTTTGCTGATTGCACCAACATTGCCAATAGGACCTCTCTGTTGAGGTCTTCTTGGAGAAAATTGTCCAGTATATTTATAGTTGTGAGTTTTCAAATGAATGATGCTTGTCACAGTAGTTCAGGTATTAGGGATTCATTAGTTATCTCTGGTTGTCATAGTAAAAACCTTAATTGCCACAATGGGCCAATAAGATAGCTGGCCAGAATTTCTTAAGTTTCAGGAATTTGAAATGTGTTTAGGTTAGCACACACTTGTTCAAATTAAGTTCAAAGAGTTTCAATTATATAATGTTACTTGTTCCAGTTGTTTGTGGAAGTTTTCCACAAAACCTTATGCAGTACAAAAGTTACATAGTTCATAAAGCAATCCTATGGTTTAAGATCTGAAGACTGAATGGCTTAGCTGTTGAAGCTGTCCTCCAAGATAAGGTAGCCTGGGCATTTCCTGTCCTTTACCTATCTTATGATGTTTTATATATATAGGGCTCACTGGGGTCATGGTCATTGATAATTATGTCTACTTTTTTGGAGTACTGTATTGACCAATGTAAACTGGAATAACTTCTGTATCTGGAAGGTTCATGTCTCTAGGGTTCTATGCTGATCTCACTGAGTTGGACTGGTTGGACTGTACCACTACCCAAGTAGGAGAGCACATTACCCATATATATTAACTTCCCCATTCACAACACTGGACCTAACAGTGGTAAGTATACAGGAGTTTGTCCTTTTGCACCCTCTTGACTGCCTCGATTTTCTTTATGTATCGAAGAAGCAAAAATGGCATATAGTACTCCAGGTGGGGCCTGGCCAGTGCCTTGTAAAGTGGCAGGATTCCTTCTTCTGTTGATCACCTTATCTTGATGCACCACCGCAGTATTCTGCTGACTCTCTTAAAAGTGGCCAAGAACAGCTTGCCCTGCTTTAGCCCCTTGTCTGTTGTGACAACAAAGGTCCTGCTTCCATTGACTGCAACAAGAGGAGTCCCACTCAGTGTGCAGGTTCTACCTCTTTCATTCCCAAGAGCTGCACCTTGCATTTGGCTACATCAAATCTGAGGCTTCAGGAGTCAGACTAATTATCCTGCTTGTTCATCGAATTCCAAGCCAGAATTACAGCCCTTGTTACTAACGGTTTCCTAGATGTTATTATAAAGTCATAGGTTCTCCGAGGGCTATGTTTTATATATAAGAGACTTGGAGTATGAGGTTTGGGTGAGAGGACCACTATGCAAATCTGAGCAGTTCTGTCTGCTAAACTTCATGAGAGGGTCTCTTGTACAATAAGAGACACCCCTTGAAGGCCTTATTATCTTATTATAAATCACTCGAGTTTAGCTCATGTGATTCATGCTAAGTTTAGTCTTTTTTAATTTTATTATGCTGTCCTCCCCCCCCAAAATAAAAACAGAAGTTGAGTACTCTCTCCTAACGCTCCTTTACAAGAGTACACTGTACACAGAGGTACAGTGGCTCTACGCACTGATCTGCTGAAATCACATTAGTGATTTAGAATGTTTGTAATATATGGAATTCCCCAAACATTCTATTCCATAATACAGGCTTTAAATATCACTCATTATACATGAGTAAATGTGACCATCTGTATGTTACAAAAAAAAAAAAATGAACCAAAGCAAACCCTGATTCAGAGAACACAGATAAAAGAAAATATGAAGGAAAGAGAAAGCAAACATCATAAAGGTTTTCTATTATTTTTGTTACAGTTTATCCAGGAGAGGATGACTGTGGGGTAACATCTTTAAATAAATACATATTTGCAAGGCATACTGTAATTATCCATCCCTGCTTCTGATGCCGGGAAGGGGCATACTAGACCTAGAGTTCCTTTGGGTCTTCTGATATTATGTTATTATGGTACATTTCAGTATTTTTGGTTATTCTGGCCAATATGTTGGGATCCCCCCTGCATGGGAGGCTCTGGTGTAGGCCCATCATTAGACAATTATGTGCATTCACAGAGTTTCCATAACACCCTGCTGCATTCTGTCTCTCATTTCATAGAGAGAAATAACAAGTGCAAACCAAGCAAGCAAGCACATGGAAAGGAAATATCAGCTTTTAAAAAACAAGAAACCATCTTAAATTAGTCAGGAGCATTCTTTCTACTATAATACAGCTTGTTATCAAAAAGAAAGTATGTCACTCACTACTTCAGGCTCCTTAGAGACAGTCCCTGTTCATCAGATTGTTAGTAAAATCTAATTTAACAGCCTAACTGGCTATGACAAAAAATGACATTACAAATTGTATTTCATTAAGAAACAGCAGCATACAATGAAGGGAAAAGTCTGCCTTACATTTGAAATACTATAAGCCATGTATAAACAGTGGAAGTATTTGTCACTCTGGGGAACATAGCATAACATTTCACTACACATAGCAATTAATAAAGAATCTAGCCATCCTAAATACAGTTTTCTGTAGCAGTGTTAGTCACTGCTACTCTTCATTAAGAGTCACTCACAACCCAGCCTTCTCTCATCTAATAATATGTCTTGACTCAATTAGCTGGGTTAACTAACATAATTAGGGCGGGTCATAAAATCAACAGTGATGAAGGTAGATGCCAGTGACAAATGACTTGCTATTTTTAATTCTGACTGCACAATGTGGGTTGGTTTCAGGAGGTTTGAGCCAGTTCATAGATTATTACATTATCATTATCTAATTGTAGTTCATGGCTAGATAAGTGAGACAAAGCAGACGTGTACAGTACATGGATACAGAGGTATGCACTAAATCTCTTATACAGTACATGTGACATGTACAGAAGTATTTTTTCAATTAAAAAAAGGAGTATTGTAAAAAGCTGACCTGTATACCAATTTGATGCTGATTAATAATTCCAAACATTACCTGATTTCAGCTTTTAAAGCAGAACTATCATAGGTTCTCTAAGGATGATCATGCCAGCCTTTTCTTGTGGAGACAACAAATGCATTAGATGGGAAAATAGTTGTTGTAATAGACTTCAGCAGAAAGAGCGAAACATAGACAATGACAGTAGAAAAAGAACAAAGCTCTATCCAATCTGCCTGCAGTACCCTAGCAGCCCATGGACCTATTGTACATACAGGGTTCTATCCCTCTCAGTCCACCCCCTGCTCCCTCCCTCCCTACCAGTCTGAGTGATCACCAAGCCCATCACTCGGTCCCAACTGTGCTTGAAGTCATTTAGGGTTTTGACTCTGCCATATCTGTAGACAGACTGTTCTTGGGATCTACCACCCTTTTTGTAAAATAGAACTTTTTCACTTCTCTCTTAAACCTCCCTCCTAACAGCTTACACAGGGGCACTGGAAAATTGCGCAAGTAATTTTTTTGCGGAATCCGCAATTCTCACGATTCTCTGCAAAAACTGACATGTTCTGCAATTTCTTGCAATTTTTGAGTTTTTATATTGAACTGTGTAAAAAGTATTAACATTTTTAATAAAATACTCTCAAATATATTGACAGTTTTGCATACAGACTTGGGTTTGACTGAAACAATGCAGTGCAAGGTAGGGCAAAAGTTTTATGTGACACTGATTTCTTTTGAATCCTTGTCTTGTTTGGTTTCAAACTCCACTAGCCAAGCATAAGTACACTTAAACATGTAATATTTGTTTTGTGCTGAAGAAGTCTATCAGAAAACTTTTTTTTGCCACATAGACTGAAACAAAGTATGGGAGAAAAGGTGCAAATTATTCCATTCACTGAAATGGGGTGCTAACTATGAAACCTTTTTTGTAAGTGGCAGGGCAAGATTTTTCTTGTGAGCATACTTTCATTCAGACTAGCTTTGATTCGAACAGCTGAGGATTTTTGGATGGCCTTGACAATTTTAAACTTGAATAAGCTAGTTGCTAACAGTGATCTCACTCTTAACAACTACCCCCTATATGCTCACTTGCAAAGACTACAATAAAAACCTGACTAAAGTCTAAAAACAATCTTATGAAATACAAAATGTATCTAAACATTTATCTTTAACTAAAAAAATTGTTTTAGCTAAAGTAAAACAAAGGCAAATTACAGGGTACCCTGACTACTGTATGATGCAGTAAAAATATATTGGTATTTTTTTACATTTTTTGGTAACTGCGTAAGGCCCACTAGGCACAAGTGTCTGTTTTCAGATACAACCCAGGAGCCTTCAGGAGGTTAAGTGACTTGCTCAGAATCACACAGTATGCAAGTGGAGGTTGTGGGAATCAAACCCAGGTTTGCTAGATGTTGTCAACTCATTCACAATTTGTTACTCTAACCTCTAGATTATACTGCCAGCCCCAATAACCCCCAGATTTATTGCTTAAATATGAGATTTCAAAAATAATATACAGTACCTATAGTACAAATTATGGCCATTAAACACTTTAACAACATTTTACTAAAACTCAATTATTCACCACTCTATTTGCTTATTTTTTCTTGTACCAAAGGGGGTGAATACCTGGCAGAGCACTGTAAGTAGCAGTTGATTAGGCTTCATTATTCCACAGCCAAAAACAAACAAAAAATATTTCTTCTGGCTTTATTTAATGTTGATTTGCTGTGGCTCACTTTATATAATCTATTTAGCACTGTATGAGGCAAATGGTTTTAAATTTTGGAAGATAGGCAACACTTACGATAGCTTATCAGTTTAGTATTCTTTTTAGAAACATAAACTTTTCTTTATGTTTTAAACATATTCAGGTGTCAGTGTACTCATTTAGCAATTTATACTGACATATATATTTTGCAGAAAACATTAAAAGATTTATTGTGAAGCACTCAGGGTCTATAGTAGAACCCCCGCAATTTCCCGCAATTATTGCTCCACAATTTTGGGTAACCTTTTTCGCAATTTTCCAGTGGCCCTGCTCATGACCTCAAGTTCTTGAGTCTGTACTGCTAAATAATTATTTGAAGTTTACCTTGTTTATTCTCTTCAGGAACTTGAAGTTCGCTATCATATCCCCCTCTCTTGCCTGGTTTCCAGCAAGTACATGTTCAGGGTCTTGAGTTAGTACTTGTATGATCTGCCCTGCTAGCCCTGAATCATCTTGGTTATCCTGCATTGTCCCATCTCCAGCCTATCTTTGTCCTTCCTTGGGTATGGACTCCAGAACTGGGCACAGTATTCCAGGTGCAGCCTCAGCAGTGACGTACAGAGAGGTAGTAGTAGTACTTTCTTTTTCCTGCTGTCAGTACCCCTTCCAAATTCCCCATAGCATCCTATGTGCCTTACTAGAGGCTTTATTACACTGGCATGATTGTTTAAGGGAGTCACTAAGGATGACTCCCAGGTCCCTTTCCTGTGCCATGGTGTTCAGTTTCACTCCTCCTATCCAGCACTCTGTGTTAGGGTTCTTGTTTCCTAGGTACATCATATTACACTTGCTGGCATTGAATTTCAACTGCCAAACCTTAGACCACCTCGTAAGCCTTTGTAAAGCCCTCTGCATCTCCCTGATCCCTTTATTGCTATGTACTCTACCAGAGAGCTTCGTGTCATCTGCAATGATACACAACTTGCTCTTGATGCATTCTCCAGTGTTGCTGATGAACATATTGAAGAGGACAGTCCCAGGACAGATCCCTGAGGCACCCCACTCATGACTTCCCTCTCTTCTAATTTTACCCTGTTTACCACCACCCTCTGCTGTCTCTCTTTCTACCAGTTTCCTATCCATGTAACTACAGTACTGTATGTCCATAGCAGCACCAAGATCCTCAGGCTTCTTCAACAATCTTCTGTGAGGCATCAAGTCAAAAGCCTTGCTAAAACTAAAGTAGAGTAAATTCACAGTGTGGCCCTTCTCTACTACCTTCATAACTCAGCCAAAGAAAACTGTCAGGTTGGTCTGAAAAGATTTCCCCTGCCATGAACTCATGTAGTTTACTATCCTATAGACCATTGGTCTCTAGGAAGTCCACAAGGTCCTCTTTGACCAGTGTCTCCATCAGTTTACCCAAAATGGAGGTAAGGCTGTCAGGCCTATAATTCCCTAGTTGCTCCTTGTCTCCCTCCCCCCACATGGAGCATGACTACATCTGCCACCCTCCAGTTGTTTGGGTTATTCCTCTTTAAAATTAACTATTGAATAGCCCTATCGGAGGTTCAGCCAGCCCTGCTGCAAATTCCTTCAGCAGCCTTGGATGAATCCCATATGGCCCAGGGGCCTTATCTGCCTTTAGAGCTTCTAGCCTCTTTTGTACCCTTTCCCTGATAAGTACTATCTGCCTCATCTACGTGGTGACATCACACAAAAAAAGTGTGCTCATTCACAGGCTGGGTTGCTAATCAACCCACTCTGCAGGCTAATGTAGCCTGCTAGCTTTCCTCCCAGACTTGCGAACAAATGGGAAACTGAAATGTAGTTACCCCAGCACAGTGTATGGACTGATATAGTCTTTGCATTCTATGATCAAAACAAGCATAATATTTTTTATATACTATGTAGTTTGTCCATTTGTCCACCATAGTCACTATTTTTACTGACATAAACTTTTGTACTGCATCTTGTTTGCCCCAAAATAATAAAGTCACATAATCTGCTGCTGCCTTTTTTAGCAGCATAACTTGCAGATTGTGGTATTAAACTATCAAATCATTATACCGCTAGAAATATTTCACTTCGTGAAAACAGTGACACATGACATCCAGCCCCTCACAAACTCAAGAGGGAGCACTGTACATTTCACGCATTCCTTGTCGGTAGCCTTGTCATGGTGTGTTGCATAGCATAGTAAGCATTCTGCCATCTAATTTTGATAATGGTGCTAATCTAAAGCACTGTGATTAGTCCAGTGTGAAATCTCTTCTTAAAGTTCAACTTCCTAACTTCCACAGATTTAAAAAAGATAGCAAGTAGAGGATCAAAGAACCCCGAGTGAATCAAATCGAGTTTTAAATCTAAAATTATGCAGACAGGTAATGACCATGATGTGCAAGGTGAAAAGGTAAAAGGCTAACATATAGAGCCAGTTTACTGTAAAACCACTTGGTGACTTTTTCATGCAGGAGGTGTGTTTCATACATGTGATTAATATAAGACTTGTTGCTAATATTTTGGAAGCTAAATGACCGATTTTGTTGTATCATTGACAGGCATAAAATGGACTTAAATGCATTATACTGCAGATTGATTTTCAAAACAGTAAAAGTACAGGTAACTAGGTATACTTGTGTATATTTTTGTTTAATTATTTACTTATTTATTTTTTCTTTGTTTACAAAGTAGGTACAATGATGCAAAATGCTTTTTCAGGCATGACCCGTTTATTACAAGTACATAGCAAAACAGCAAAAGGATACAGAATCAATATACAGAAGCCAATACTGATGAGAAAAATGTTACATCCATATACAGTAGAAACACATTGCATAATACACATGTGTGAACGTGTACAGTTAACAATATACATTTTCATTTCACTGTAGTGCAAATATAAAACAAAACAACATTGCTATACAAGAAGATTATGCTGCAGAACCAAAGAGAGGGTCTAGCCACCAATATATGTAAGAGTTACCCTGCACAGAAAAAGCATGTGTTGAGATTTAGCAGGTGGTCCTTTATTTTAAGCTCAATGGCTTTTGAGGAGGGGGACAATCTGATGTGAGTAGATATGGAATTCCAGAGGGAGGCAGCATGGTAGCAGAAGGATCTCTGCCCTGTGCATTTTCGCATAAGTAGGATCACTGGAGAATTGTTCTCAGTGGAACAGTCATGTGGTAGATTAACAGGAGAAAGCAACTCAGTGAGGCTTTAACACACTGACTTTAAAACTGAATATTTAACATCATCACCGATAAATATTAATTTAAATATTTAAATAATTTTTATTTATTTATTTTTTTTATTTATTAGATCATCGGTTTACAGACCTTTGAGTCATGGACTCATTTACAAAGGCACCTCGTCAAGAGAGCAATACATCACAGCAAACAAAACAGTACAGTACATAATGCTTAGATTAAAAAAGCAACCAGTGTTACAGGCATTGCTTGGTAATAGGTAGATCACAGTAGTCATAATATAGGTACACGAGTACCATGTCAGGTAGCAACCAGACATATTTTATTGCATTAGTCAGCAGATGTTGCATGAGACCCCAGGTATATACAGCAAAGGTAGACAGAGCAGACCCAGCCTAGGGGTGAAGGTAAGGGGCAGGTGGGGGATTATGTGCAGTTACAGCAGCGAGTGCTTGTCAGATGGCTTCTGAGGGAGACCTTGAAAGGACCAAGCTTAGTGGAGTCAGCTATATTGGCTGAGAGGGAATTAAACTAGGAGGGAGCCTGATAGCAAAATGATCTCTGAGCCATAGAGGTACTTACCCTGGGGACAATAAGGGAGGTTTTGACAGTGCTGCGAGTGGAGACTGAGGAGGAGGCACACTGCAGGGAGGTGGTGACCCCAGGGGGGGAGAGCCCTAGCAGGGTCTTTTTTACAAGAAGGCAGGTTTGGAAGCAGACTCTTTCTTCAAGGTTGAGCAAGTTGGTTGTGGAGTGTAGCAGGCAAATATGGGTGCGCCTAGGGGCTCCCAGCATAAGCCTGCAGGCCTTGTTTACAGAGGTCTGGATTCTTGCAAGCGCAGTGTTGTCGGCTGCAGCATAGATGGGCAGCCCATAGTCAATTAGCGACAGGACAGAGGAGGTGATTGCCAGTCTAAGGGCCTCTTGTGGTAGACAGTCCCTATGGTGGTATAATAGTCCAATCCTGACATTGGTGGCAGCAGAAAGGGCATTGATATGGGAATGGAAGGAGAGTGCCGAATCAAAGGTAATGCCCAGATACTTGTAGGAGGAAACCTGCTCAATTGGGTTTAGTGTGCTAGGCAGTATCACGAGAGGGGCACCACTGGCTTTGCTTTGGCGATGTGAGAAGAGCATAGCTTTGGTCTTTTTTAGGTTTAGAACTAGCCTTCGTGATGTGAACCAATGCTCAGCTCTATCAAAAGCTTGTTGGAGGGTGGCCTGGAGTGTGTTGGGGTTGGGGTCAGCGGTGGAGAGTACAGCATTGTCCGCGTAGAGGAAAATCTTACTTGGGCAGGCCAAGGGGAGGGAGTTGAGGTAGAGACTGAAGTGGAGAGGGCCTAAAATGGAGCCTTGGGGAACCCCAGAGTGGACAGGTCGTGTGTCAGATAGGGTGCTATTGATTTTTACACACTGAGTTCTGGCAGAGAGGTAGCTGGTAAACCATGCAAGGGGGCCCAGAGAGAAACCAAGGCATCTGAGAGAGTCAAGTAGGAGGGGATGGCAAACTGTGTCAAAGGCCTTAGAGGGGTCAATGAACACGGCACCGGCAGGACTTCCAGCATCAAGAGCGGAGTGCAGGAAGTTGGAGAATTCAAGTAGCGCGGTTGTGGTGCTGTGGCCAGCACAAAAGCCATGCTTTTCAGGGCACAGGATATTGTGCGTGGACAGATATTCGGCAAGCTGGTTGGCACCTACTTTTTCAAGGGCCTTAGAAAGTGGGGGGGAGGATGGAGATAGGTCGATAGTTACCTGGGGTCGCTCGATTGCCCCTCTTTAGGATGGGAGTGATGATGGCAGTTTTCCATGTGCTGGGCAACTGCCCCAGGCACAGGGAGCAGTTGAGCAGCTTGGTAAGTGGGACCAGGATAGCATCTAACATCAGACGAAGTAGCCTAGTGTCCAGGAGATCAGTGCCGGGGTTGGTACTACTAACGGCTTTTTGCAGAAGGGGTGTAGCCTCCAATGGGGAGATGGTACATAGGTAGAAAGGAGGTCTCTGAGGAGTGGGCAGGGGTGCTACTGGGATGAGGTCAAAGAAGTTACCGGGCAGGACTGAACTCAGGTCTGAGAAAGTGTGGTTTAGGCAATCTGCAATGCCAAGGGGGTCAGAGCAGACAGTTCCATTAAAGGAGAGTTGAGAGGGGGGTTGGGAGTGGGATTTCCTAGTCAGCTCCTTTACATTATCCCAAAAGTTTCTAGCCGACCCCCAGGAAGAGACGAGACCGGATTGGTAGTAGTGGGCTTTGGCCTGCCGAATGGCCCAAGTACACTTATTGCGCTCAGCGTTGTACGCTTGCCTATCAACTGGCTTGCCAGATTCCATGGCAATGTGACATAGGTTGTCTCTCATTTTAAGTTTTTGAAGGAGGAAGGGGGTAACCCAGGGCATGTTTTGCTTTTTGGTGCGATATCTAGCGAAGGGGGCATAGAGGTCACAAGCGGTGCTAATAGTGCAAGTGAAAACATCCAAAGCCTCGTCTATGGATGGTGCAAGCCTGATTGGGGACCAATCCAGTTGTGAGAGGTACAGTTTAAGGTGACACAGGCCGCCCAGGAGTAGGGAGTAGGGGAGTAATGTAAATGTAATCAAACTGAGTTTTAAATCTAAAATCATGCAGACAGATAATGACCACAAATGTGCAGGGTAAAGAATTAAAAGGCTAACATATAGAGACAGTTCCAAGCTTCCAAGCACAGAACCTGCTACAATACAGCCCCCGGCCTTTACAGGCACTTACAGGTGTGGGAAGTGCCTGTACTGTATATACATCAAGCAAAATAAACTTTTTATATCACCCCAGAACTAATAAACAATATGAGATTGAACACTTTATAAATTGTAGTACTGAGGGTATAGTCTACTTGCTATCATTCTGTTGTGGGACCATATACTGCATGTCTGACGCACTACCCACCAGCTGAAATAAAGGGTAGGGGAGCATGTGTGTGCCATACATCACAACAATGAATCATGTGCAATAGCTAGGCATATGAGAAGCATGCATAATGTAATGCATAGGATTGAGTTCATTGGAATAGAAAAAGTCATGCTTGGACCGGGGCATGGAAAAACCAATGGGAAGACATGAAAGCCTATGGATTTATTTATTGGAAGCAAGAGGGGAAAGTGGAATAAATGAAAATATAGATTTATCCACTTTCCTGAAAAAACTGTATTTATAATAACAATGGATTTGTACTGCTTAACTCTGCCTTTTAAATCCACTTAATGGGACTAGTATTTATTTTATGTGCGTGAATATGGAACCTATATTATATGCCTGGTGGTGGATTTTTTTACATGGTTAAATGAGGCAAAGGGATATATTATATGTTTCTCTATCAAAAATATTATGCACAGCATTATTAATTCTCTGTGTTTACATATTCGTGGAAGGAAACAATGAACTGCTGCTGTACTATATTTAAATAGTATGTATATAGTACTCAGCCTTGTATTTTTTCACATGAATGAATCCATCATGTTATGTTTTTAAAATGATTTCACATCTGTCGTATGATTTGGTAGGTGGTTTGAAATGGTTATGTGATCTATGCAGTACTTATATTGGCATGTCAAGTTGTAATTTATTACTAATGAAGAAGCCTGGCTTGACCACGTCAAACATCAGTGTGTGGCTGCTGCCATTTGTTACTGCTTCCGACAGTTTGTTCTGTCTTCAACTTGGTGGAGGATGTTAACTGCACTTTTTGTTCAATAAAATGGTGAAAGATGTTTTTTCTATCCAAGCCTAGTGTGGTTGCCCTGCTTCTTGGGTGCTTTTTGACCCCTGTGCCCGCATTGTAAATGTAATGAATTAAGGTACCCATGAAGAAGCCGTTTTAAATTATGGCAAAACATGGGGGTTGGCCAAGAAAATAAAAAAAATATTCCTGCAACATACATGTAGTAGTAGTAGTTTTATTTATAAGGCATCCTTCCCCGAAGGCTGGGTGTCGTACATAAATGACAGGCAGTTAAATAAATAAAAACAATGAATAATGAATAAATTTAATGGTCACTTAAGAATGTTTTGAGAGTGCCCCCCCCCCAACCATGTACTTCTGAGCTCAGAAAATGCCAGGGAGGTTGAGTGTTCCTGCAGTCTGTCTTCCAGCCTCTAAAAATTCAGCTTCATCTTCTCTACAGGCTAGTTTACTAGAACGTTGTTATCAAAGTGTACCAGCACCCCTGGCTTCCCCCTTCCTCTCTGCTGTCCTCCCTATTCTATGTCACACATGGCTGATGCACCAAGAAGATATTCAGCAATCCCCAACCTTCCCCCACTCTCACAACCCTATCTATCCCCCCCCCAATAATAGAATCCCTGTCCACAAGGACTCTCCTGACTGCTATCTTCCTACGTCCATCACCAGGTGCCACCAGGTCATCCTGGGAATTTCCCCTGACTGACTCAGAATTGTGCCCCTCCCCCCAGTGGAGTCAGGTACCTGAGTCTCCTCCAGCAGTGCAGAGCAATTTGCTGTCAGGATGCTGTGGGGATGGTCAGCCTCTTGAGGCTGCCATTGCCACCCTTCTGCACCCCTCTGGGTTAGTGGGGTATGGACTGCAGCTGAGTCAGTGCCACAAGTGGCATATCTCTTCCCTTGCTGCTGCCAGGTGATCATGGAGCTCTGCAGAGTACCTGCAAATGAGGCAGTACCCCCTCTTCCAAAGTGCTAACCTGGAAAAGAGCTCCCCTCAGTCCCCACAACTGACTAGCTCCCTGCTGTACCTCATCTCCATATCCTTATCTGATCCTTATGCTAACCTTTAGTCCTCTATCAATACCAGTTTTCTCTGCCTCCACAGTACCCTTAGTCTAGAACCAGATTGGCCTACCCTATGTATGGTCACCCATATAGGGAGAGACAGTTGTCACAGTATCTGTAAATGTAACACACTCCCTTAAATGCACGTTAGCTTTAGAGGGGACTCCTAGATAGGGTATGGCTATGGTATAACACACACACTTAAGACCAAAGGCTAGCTTTATAGGGGACACCTAGATAGGGCAAGGTTATGGGATAATACAAGGAAGCTTAAAATCCTCACTCAGCAATGCAGGCACCCTTTATAGGGGACACCTAGGTAGGGAGAGGCTATGGTTCAGCACAAGCAAGTTAAAGCACTTACAAAACTAGTTGTAACATAACATCATAGTGTTCAGTATTTCCACCTTTGCATGATAGGATTTTCAGATCAGGATACCTGGCAACAGACTTTCACACATCATGCAGCATGTCCGGCTGAATCCAGAGATGACTCGCATAGTACTCACCAGTAGCTTGTAGTTGACCTTTACACAGCAGCCCTTAGAGTTCCAGACCACAGCACAAAGGACCACTGGGGATGTGGCTATAAGTATAACAAAAATCAGGGGCTATCAGGCTCTGTCGATGACCTGAAACTGGCACCCAATTGGTTGCTTCTTAGAACAAGGAGTCACAGCTTGTCCTTTACCACCTGGATTTTGACTTCAGCCCTGGTGTGACAATCAATGCGGAGGATGAGCTGGAAAGGACTACAGACAAGCCTTCACTACCCCCTCTGGCTTTCTGGCTTAATCGCTAGTGGCATGGAGGGCAAGGAAGGCTGAGTGCATCATCCAAAGATTGTGGACTTTCAGGCTCCACCCATGATCTGAAACTGCAACATGAGTGATTGCTTCTTAGGGCAGGGAGGTGGGGCTTGTTCTTGGCTGCCTGGATTTCATTTTCAGCCCCTGGTATGGTGATCATGGGCCAGACAGGCTGGAAAGGGCTGCTGACAAGCCCTCAGTACCCCCTCTGACTTCCCAACATGATTGCTTGTGGTGTGGAGGACTAGGAGGATTGAGTGCTTTATACAAAAATTGTGAGCTTTCCGGCTCCACCCATGACCCGAAACTGCTGCCCAATTCTCTTTTTTTTTTTTTTATTTAAAAGTTGATGACTGGGAAAGGTACACTGAGCCGAGGTTCGTTTCCAGGTGCAACCCGAGGGTAGGGAACAAAATATATTGGTACATAGCAAGTAAGAACAATTCAAAATACAAATTTTGTGCTAACAAATAATATAGCGATGATACAATAAGCGAGAAATATATATGCAATGACAGCAGAATAATAACACTTTTCAGGTTTAGATAATGTATAACACAAACAAGTAGTAAATATACAGTAGCAGCTGATTTAATGCTCTGTAGCTGAGCAGCACAGTGCAGGATGGAGGGTAAGACAATGCATGAAGGAAATAGATGAGATAAGGATATAGTAGGAGAATTCAACAGGAGAAACAGGCCAGGTATCTGTGGAGCCTTAACTATTAGAGGAAAGGTATAGCAATAAGAAAGGAGGTGAGGTTAGGATGGGAAAGGCGGAGGTGTGATCTGAGAGGGGGGGGAATGGCAAGAGCATACAGTATTGTGGTGGAGGTATCCTGGAGCTGGGATTTAAAGTGGACAGTAACTGATTACTTATGTGCAGCTGCTTGTAATGTCTCTGTTTTCATAAATTATATTTCTACCTCTAAAGGATCCCTATTTAACTGTGCCAGAATAAAAGCTGAAGCTGTCAGTTGTGTTTTGTATTGTTTTCTTTGTACGGGCAACATTCTACGCAGTTCTTTTCATGGAACCAAGAATTTGGAGTTTTGACTGTGTCAGTTCATGGTTTCAGAAATGTGAGCATGAACTTATCAGTACAGTGCCCATTGATATGTGACCATCCAGTCATTTATCTCTGCCAAACAGTGGCTCAGCACAGAAGATTCAGAAGTATCAGAAATGTCATCGGGGCACAGGACAGGTAAAGCTGGATATTGTCTGCTTAGTAGTGAAACCCTATATTGTACCACCTTAGGATCTCCCCTAGCAACAGTATGTACATGGAGAACAAAATGGGGCAAAGATCAATCCCTGAGGAACACTGCAAGGCAACACAGAAAGCCCTGAGGTAAAATTCTCCATAACCACATGCTGCAACCTTCCAGTCCAATATGAGCTAAACCAGCACAAAACTATGCTGGTAGCACCCACATAATTCCTCAGTCAATCAATCAGCACTCCATCATCCTCAGTGTCAAATGCAGAAGAAAGGTCTAAGATCACCATAGGACATTGCACCTGGCCCCTCGACATGAGGAGATAATGTGTCACCCTGACCAAAGCTGTCTCAGTGCTGTGCATGGGCTGAAAACATGATAGGAGAGGTTCAAAGATGTAAAAACTATCCAAGCAGTCTAACAGCTATTCATCCACCACCTTCTCAATAACCTTCCCTAAAAAGAGGGATTAGAGATTGACCTATAGTTTGCAAAAATGTCAGGGTCCAAGGATGGCTTCTTCAGAACGGGCCTTACCACCGCCTCTTTTAAGACCAAAGGAAAGACCCCCTACCACAAGGACCGTTTAACAATCTCAACAAAAACCAGACCTAGATCCTCAGTGCCGCCAACAATTAGCCACGTTGGACCTGGGACAAATTCACAGTTGGTACGACGCAGACTGGTGACCACTTGGAGGACCTGAGCTTCTGAAACTAGTTGAAACTCAACCCAGGACAACAGATCAATGCCTCCATCAGGTTGGTTACGCCAAGCCCCCGCTAGGTCACAAGAAGGAATACTGGAACTGATGGTGGACACTTTGTCAGCAAAAAAGCACACAAATTCCTCACATCTCTGTGCCGAAATGGTACTTACAGACTGCAGACAGGGAGGATTTAGCCATTTGTCTACAGTGTGAAAGAGCATAGCTGAGCAATTTTTCGCTGCAGCCATTGGCCAAGATTTGATTTTGAGTTTGAAGAATGTCACAGGAGCAGGGCCACTACAAAGGACCCCCCTGTAGTGAACAGATTACTATTTATTTATTTAAGAGATTAACCAGGCAGGCATGCTGAGCGGGGAACCACTCGTTTCCAGATGCGACCTGGGGGAGATACATAGGTGGGTAATACAATACAGGTTTACAAGATAATAAAATAGGTACAGATAATAATTTCAGACAATGGTTTACATTGAGGAGCTCACAGCAACAAGAGAAGGTACTCAGTAGGAACAACAGAAAAGCTAGACACAAGTCCTGGGGTGGCCCTTTACAAACTTAGGGTGTAGCAGAGGACATAGTGGGGCATTAAATGTACCACACGTTAGAGGAGCATGAGGCTTAGAAATACATGACTGGCTGGAAGCAGGTGCATGTGTCAGAGAAGTGTGCGTGTAGGAGTGGGTTTAGGAGTCTTGGGTTTGTGGTAAGCCTGAAAGGCATGACAATAATGAGCTCTGAGTACCCTCTGTCAGCATTTGAATAGGGAGAACAGGACTGGAATTACTGGTTGATAGCTCTGCCTTATCATGTGAATACAACATCTGAAGCAGCCCAGACATCTGAGGTGCACCCCAGAAGTGTTGTTGCCTCTTCCTGAGCACATGGGTGCCAGGGCTAGTCAACAATCTTGTGTTGACTGAGATACTATTGCTGCCAATACCTTACTGGGTAATATGCCTATATAATTTATTTATTTATTTAAGTGTTTCACCAGAAGGGCACACTGAGCAGAGTACTGCTCGATTCCAGTTGCGTCCAGGGGGAGAGGGGAGGGGAGAACATGATACAGAAAATATATATTGCAATCAGACAGTAAGTATTAGACACAGCTAACAGTACTAGGATAAAATTATGGCTTGCACAGAGCAAGACAACCGGGGTGCTTCAAGGTACAAATGAACAAACAAATACAGTGCAACATAATACAGCCATAATACTCCAACTAGAGGAGGAGTGGTACATTTAGGTTAGGTACATGTGCAGATGGAGGTGAAATGATCTTTGAGGCAGGCATGGAGGTAGCGGTCCTGAGGACCTGCCTTATGTCTACTGGGAGGGAGTTCCACAACTTAGGCATGCGATATGTGAAGGCGGCCTGGCCAGCATTTGTGGACCTGTGCGGGATAGATAGGAGTCTGGTGTCACTGTGCCTGAGTGAGTAGGCTGGCAGGGGAGTGGCTGAAAGTGCTGAGTGGAGATATGGGGGTAGGGTCTGAGACTAGAACTTGGCAGTGAGATGGGCACAGTGTATTTGGCGGCAGTCCTGTAGTGAGGGAAGACCCAGTGAGTGATACAGGGCACAGTGATGGGTAGAGTAGGGACAGTCGAGGGCGCGAAACGACAAAAGGCTAGGAAGAGAGAGTACAGTCTGGCCAGGGTGGACTTGGAGGTGGCACTATAGACTACATCCCCGTAGTCTATGACTGGCAGGATAATTTTCTGTACCATAGCATGGCGGGCTGGCAGTGGGATGCATCCACGATTACAGTAGCGGGCACCCAGTCTGAGGTGTAGTTTTTTGTGGATGGCATCGATATGCACAGAAAAGTCAAGGTGCTGGTCGAGCCAGATCCCGAGGTACCTAAAGGAAGAGCTGATCTCCAGAGTTGTCCCATCAAGGGTGTGGAAATTAGGAGTGGAGGAGAGCCTCGAAAGTCTTTGCCTTTTGCCGAAGGTCATGAAGAATTTTTTTTGGCATCGAGGTGGAGCTGGTTAGGGCAAAACCAGTGCTGGACTGTGCTGAAGTCTTTCTGGAGTCTGGATGCCACATCAGAGGCCAATGGGCCTGATGTATATAGCACTGTATCGTCAGCATTCATGTGAATGGATGTGTGTGGTCAGGCAGAGGGCAAGTCATTGAGGAAGATGGAGAACAGGAGAGGCCCAAGAACTGAGCCCTGTGGCACACCTGTCATGATGGGGAGAGGGGCAGATATTGAGGTACCAATTCTGAGCGATTGTGTCTGGCCTATCAGATATGAGCAGAACCATTCTATGGCTGGGCCAGAAAGTCCAGCATTTTGGAGCTTAGTCAGAAGGAAGGGATGTGAGACAGTGTTGAATACCTTAGCGAGGTTGACAAAAATAGCTGAGGTGATATGGCCTTTGTCCATGACAGAGAGAATGCTGTTGGTGAGCCTCAGCAGGGAGGTGGTGGTGGAGTGGGACTTCCTGAAGTCAGACTGGTAAGGTGTGAAGAAAGATGAGGAGTCAAGGTAGGATGAGAGTTGAGAGAGGACAAGGTGTTCCTGCAGCTTGGCCAGTATAGGGAGGAGAGAAATAGGGCAGAAGTTACCAGGGACAGAGAGGTCCCCGCCTTTGGGGAGGGGTATGACAGTGGCAAGCTTCCATTAAGATGGGATGGAGGCTAGAGAGAAGGATTGATTGAAAAGAGCAGCCAGTGGGGTGCCGATTACCGGGGCTGATAAGTACAACATTTTGGAATCAAGGCCAGAGGGGCATTTGCCCTTGGAAGGGTTTAGTGCCTGCAGGACTTTTAATACCTCAATTGGGGTGACAGGGCGAAAAGAGAAGTAGAAGGGTGGCCAAGGTTTGAGTGCAGGGCTGAGTTGAAAAACTTGGCTTTAGCCTAGTGGATTAACCTTGTGCAGGAGTTACGAAGTGTGCTGTACTTTAGGTGGTCAAGGTGGGAGCCCGAGACTTTGAAAGATTTCCATGCAAGATCCCTTACCCTAAGGTTTGCAATAATATCCGCTGTGATCCAGGACAGGTGGACACTTCTTACCCTAGACCTTCTCGTAAGGGCATAGCAGTCTCAGGCAGCAAGGAATTTGGTTTTGAAGTATGTTAATGCCGAGTCCAGGGAGGTGGCTAGGGCATGGAGAAGAGAGGGGAGAGCAAGGGATTTATAGGACCTGGTTGTGATGATGTGGGGGGGGGGCAGCTTTGTGTTTGGAGACTTTCCTAATCTTATACGTCATGTGGTGGTCACGTAGGGCATCAGGTAAAAGGCCTGAGGCTGTTATTCTGTGGGAGTGAGAGGTGAGGGTCCAGTCAAGAAGCGAGTGGTTTAGAGGTTTGTGGTTTAAATGAGTGGGCACTGTGACCATTTGGGAAAGATTTAAGGAGGCTACTAGGTTACAAATATTGACATTGTGATTGGAGAGTCAGTTCATGTTAAAATCTCCAAGGATGTGCAGCTCGCCCTCAGGGGCCAAAGATTTTAGGGTGCCTAGGTGTTGGAAGATGGTTGCCAGGGGGGTGTTAGGTGCACAGTAGGAGCCTGCGTTAAAAAGTGGAGCTGTGTGGGGGAGTGTTAACTTGATCAGTAGTGGGTCAATGGTCATAGTGGGCGTGGGTACTGGGAATTCGATGAACTGAAGTGCGGATGCAACATACATGGCGATCCCGCCACCTCTTTTTTGGCCAGGTCAATCATGGCGAATGATAGTATACCCTGGGATAGCTACTTCAGTGTCTTGATTGTGAGGTTTTAGCCAGGATTCAGATATGACCAGGACATCAGGTCGGAGGGAGAGGATGGTTGGCTGCAGCAGGGTGAGTTTGGGCAACAGGCTGCAAATATTGAGGTGGACGAGTTTCAGACCTCTTGGTAGTTGAAGGGTAGGGGCGGGGAGGCTAGTGTGGTGGGAGATGGGGCCAGGATTTTACTCAGTGTTCCCAGATGTGAGTAGCAGGAGAACAATCAATAGTTTTGGCAAGGGCCGTGCCCACTGGGGCTTGTGAGTAGGAGTAGCTACTGGCTGAGTAGGAGCAGCTGAGTTCTCGGTAAGAAGGTATAGGGGTAACTGACCTACATGGAAAGAGGGTGGGAGTATAGTAGACCCTGAGGTTAGGTAAGATGGGGGATTCTCAATGGGTTGTTCTGCGAAGGTGATAACTGCTGGAGATGTCCCTTCATTTGGTGTACACAGCATAGGCTGGCAGTCCTCCCTAGAGGGGTAAGAGGAGGGGTGGCAGTAATGCCTGTGGTACCAGAAAAGAAACAATTACTAAAGCTAACAGCATGACTGTGCAGTTAGAGAGCCAGATATAGTAGGGTGATTGGAATAGGAGCTTTTGTACTGCCCCCAGTGGAAGTATTACATAGCCTGCTAATGGGGAAAACCGCTGATTGGTTCTGAGCACAACGTCCCAACATGTGTTTTACTATATAACTACTTGCTCACCAAGGGTGGTGGAAGGGGCAGCGGGGTTCCTCTCTAGCAGTAGAGACACGGCTCTGATGGAGCCCTGCAGGGTCGCTTCATTCCGTACCTGGCTAGTTTCAAACTGCGGCTCTGGGGAGGACCTCCTGGTCCTCATGACATTTACCCACACGGGGAGTGCTTCAAATGCTGTGGAGAGTGCAGAACAGGGGCAGAATTAAACTAAGGTAGGCAAACAAGGAGGGGGGTGCTGGAACAAAGAGGATGGGGGCTCAGAGTAGGAAAAGACAAGGGGGCCTGATCTAGTCTGCTTCAGAATAATGAGTACATGAACAGATCTAGTACAAATAAGTACAAATAAAATCAGAATATAGAGTAAGTAACAGACCTAGTACAAATAAAATTTAAAGCAGCATTATGTTCGATCTGGTACCTCTAAACAGCTGGCTGCTAGAGAATATGCAGTAAATTACCATTAAATAAAATTATGCAGTAAATTAGCTGCCTTTAAGCTCTCAGCAAAACCAAGTGGGCACTGATGCCTTAAAAGAGCAGAGGAGAGCTAAACATCAGTCTTTTAGTTTAAAGAAAAAGACGCTGAACATCAGTCTTTGTTTTTTTAAAAGAAAAAAGGTGCCAAGACTCCTGTCTAGCAGTAGAGTCATGGCTCTGATGGAGCTCTGCAGCATCGCTTCATTCCGTACTTGGCTAGTTTCAGACTACAGCTCTGGGGAGTACCTCCTGGTCCTCGCGACCTTCACCTGTGGGGGGAGTGCTTCAAATGCTGGCTAGTTTCGGACTGCAGCTCTGGGGAGGACCTCCTGGCCCTCGCAGCCTTCACCCACAGGGGCAGGACTTCAAATGCTGGCTAGTTTCAGACTGCAGCTCTGGGGAGGACCTCCTGGCCCTTGTGACCTTCACCCATGGGGGGAGTGCTTCAAATGCTCTCTATATACTACTATAGTGCAGCTTTCACTGTGTGTGCTCAAAATAAACGGAAAACCCAACCCATATGGGAAAGAAATATATTTTAGATATATTTATTAAAGTATATTTCAAATATATTTTTGATCATGTGTCTGAAGTACAGTATATGCAAAATATCTCAAACTGACTGGTTTTGAAATATATGATTTATTTGCAGAATATATGCGACAGATATATTTAAGATATATCATAAATGTATTTCCATTGTATGTTTATTATAGATGTATGATATTTATTTTATAAATCTGCTTATATATCTTGAATATTTAATAGATCTACGTTTTATGTAGTGGAGATATATCTAAAATATTTTTAAATGTGTGCACTGTAAAAATATCCAGACAAAAAGACAATGGATTAATCTTGATGTAACATATCTTTAATTGTACATTCGGAATTCCTCTTATTAGTAACCATATAGATACCCATAGTAGAATTATCATTTAATGATGCACCATTACCACAGACTTACAAGTTATATATTTATACTTACACATAGGACTTGCTGTACCTCTTCATCTCACAATTTATAAACTCTCAAATTGGTATTTATACCACCCCTGTTTGATTCTCGTTTATGTTGGGGTCAGTTCCTACATGTACTTATTTTTTACTCTTTACCTTTCCACCTGGTCTATAAGCTAATGCTGTCAATTCAAAACTATTGTAACAATAGAAATTACCATGATTTGAGTTGATAAACTGTACTTTTGAAATATGCAAATTAGTTATTCAAGTACGAACACAGTAGCACAGCAGGTATTTGCAAAAATATATTTGACATGTATAAAAATATATATTCTGCATATATTCTATACATACTGTATCTTGCAAGCAAACAAGATACATATTTTAATCACAGCAGAAGTTAGGCACACATGTACACACACACACACACACACACACGTACTGGACCAGGAGCTCCAGAAGGCACTTCTTGGATATTCCATCACAAAGTTTTTTTCGTAGAGTAAAGAAAAAATGTAAACTAAAGGCAGAAGTAGCAATGGTAACCCCCCCCCCCCCAACAAGACCAATATTTCACACTGTGCTTGAAAAGGCGGGAGAACAGCACAAAATGTCAATCCTGTGGGTAGGTCTGTTTTTTTACTATTACTGCTTTTGTCTTCAGTTGTGCATTTTATTTTTGTAGAAATAAAATTTGTGAAAATCTAAAATTGTCTTCTTGAGTTCCTGATTATTATTGAGAATGATTGTGTGCACGTACTATACGCACCTGACTTTTACCATGAGTTCTGTTTACATTTACTTTGTGAGCAGCACTATATTTTGGAGCTGCTTTCCTTGCTTGTACACATATTTTACTGTAAGAAGATATGTAGAACTAGTGCATTCAATATGTATTTACAGAATGTAGTAGATATTATAAATGTATATATACTTATAAACTATAAAACATATTTATTTGCTATGCAAAACATACATTTAAAATGTATTATCAGTATATATAATAGGATAAATAATACACATATTACAGATACTTTCCAGATGTATGGTATATCAGGCCAAACCCATTTTAACATACTGTATATGAAATACATTTCAGAAAATACATATCTAATATATTGAAAATATATGTTTGCTAACATACACTTAATGTAGAAATTAGAGTAAAATTACACTTGCATAATACTATAATACTCTTTCATTAGAGTCCATAAAAACATTAAAAAGTACAACATATTATTTTCTTTGATAGTATAACACAACATATACATTTAGTATATCAATGTCAATAAGACATATCTCATTGACATCTGCAAATATCTAAAATATAACTGGAAAAATGCACAGATATCTGAAATATGAGGCATATTTAGGCATATTCAGATATAGTCTACATAGGGAGGCAGTATAGCACAGTGGCTTAAGGCTCTGAGTTGCAAATCTGGTGACATCCAACAGACCAGACCTGGGTTTGAATCCCACAGCTTCCACTTGCATACTGTGTAACCCTGAGCAAGTCATTTAACTTCCCTGTGCTCCCAGGTCACTCCCGTGAAAAAAGCTTTCAGCTTAGTGTGCTACTCCTGGTTAAACAACTAAATAAAAAATATTAACAAAATACAGTATAGTTCTTTTCCATATGGGTAACATTTAAAACTATGTTATGAATATAGTTATGTGTTTTTTATATATTTAGCATCTTATAAGGGACACCAAAAATGAAAAGGTATAAGCAACTCGGAATATATATGTTGGATAAATTCAAAATATATGTTTACCTAAAATGTAAAATATGTAGAAACTGCAATAATGTGTATGCACAAATAAATAGTTTTGATTTTAAGTACGTAACATAGAAAGAACAAAAACTTGAATTTTGACATAGAATACCAAAAAAAATATTATAATATATATGATGTTTCCCAAATACGATACTTCTTGGATCATTCTGTAAATATCTAGAATATATCTCAAAATATATCTGAAAAGTGGGAATGTATCTGACGTGTAGTTGAAACATATTTGGGGATACAAGGATATATTTCAGATATTAAAAAATATAGATTTTTTCCATATGGGAACTGAATGATTTTTTTTCTTTGTTAGTTTTAAGGCCATTTTTGGTTTGAGTGCTTCTTGATCCTTGTTGCAAGCTACTAGTTTGAGGGGCTAGCCATCTGAGGATGCATCTGGCTTTATGCACCATTAGATGCAAGGTTATTTCGTGTGAAACCTGTTTTTTAAGGGTACTGTCAAATCCTCATCTGCCCATATGAAAGATGGAATTTGATTACAGAGTGATTGCACCTAGTTTATTTGAGAACTAATGGGGTTCTGGAACAAAGAAGAGGAGGACCTTATTGAGCGACAGAGATGGCTGATTATTCAATAGGTTGGCAAGCCCTTTGAGAGGGTTAACCAAGAAGCACAGCTCATACCCCTCAGATTCAGTTGGGTAGCAGAACATATCAGAGAAAAGGGAATTGCCTGTGACTGCTGGATCTCAGGCCGTGATTGCAACTTAGTTTCTATAAGAGGAAGATCCCAATAGTTTTAGATGGTAGCCTACAGACTAGAAATGTTTTTCTTTCTGTAATCTGTGTTTTAACTGTTTTGTTTCACATTCCCTAGTTTGCTGTTTGTGACTGTGTAGTGTTTTATGGTACAGGTAATATCTATTTCTATTAATCAATATGGTGTCTGCTACCAAACAGTACAACTACCAAGTATCTTGTATCTGATACAGAGCAGGTGAGAGGTTCCTGGAAGTGACTGAAAGGATGGTTCTATTGTCAAAGAATGGCTTTGTGCTGGGCAAGCAGTTGCTACCTACTCATTTTTTTTCAGGATCATCTAGTAATAATATGCACTCTCCGGTTCTCCAGTTTTTCCTGGTTGAAGTCCGGTAAATTCATCAGCCTGCAAGCATGTTGGCGCACCACAGCACCATGGTGACTCTGGCGAGTGGCTACTCATGTCTCCAGTGCCACACTGACTCCAGCGACCACACGTGTCTGCCACTACTGCTGCATTGCTAAAAACAAAAGTACGTCAGAGGTGAGCCCTGAGCACAGCAGCAAGCTTAGAGTACAGATCTGGCTTAGGAAGCCAGCCTATCAGAGACTTGGCATGTTAAACTAGCCAATCGGACCAGAGAAGCAGAGCAGGCTTGTGACTGGTCCAGTGGGAGAACCAATCACAAGCCTGCATTAACATGAATCCTACAGTGGAAAATCAAACAAAGAGGGCACACCTGGCTACTGCCCTATATAACTATCGGCAACTTTTTTTTTTGTTATCTTTGTCTTTTCTCTCCAGTGCTTCTGCTGCTAGGTAGGTTTCAGCTCTATTTATGAGAGCACTCACATCTGCCCTTGCTTGCCACATTGCTCTTCTTCCAACCCAGCCCAACACCAGCAAATCCCCCATGGATTTCCCCCTGTGGCAGGGCCAGGGGGGTGGGCGATGTTATGTGACAAGAGCGACTGCAGGACAGCGACCCGTGGAAGGGCGCAAAACCACCAGGGTGACTGAAAAAGTGTATTATTTAATGCAGGGGGCTTTGCCCCCCATGCCTTCCACACCCCCCTTACTTAGGATTCCTACTCTGGGGGGAGGGCACAACTCGGGGAAAGAGGGGAAATCCCAGGTTGCTCACATTGTCAGCGCCATTGTGCCGTTGCCTTTATGACCAGTCGCCAACATACAGTCGCCCGCATTACAGGCTACCAGGGAGGGCCATGCTCCCCCCCAGTCCCCCCTCCCAGAGTACATACAATTCCAGTTTGGCTGGTTGGGGCTGCAGGTTAAGAATGGCTCATGCTTCATTGTAGCCTGCAGCATCCCCCAATTTTTCCTATTTTCCTTTTCCCTCCCTCTTCATTGGGAGATGTATGCATGCTGCAGGGTCCCGCAGCACCCTGCCTTTTTTGGCTTCCCTGATGTGCACTACCTTGAGGCCTCCACCGGGAGGTAGTCATTCAGTGGGACCAGACCACCCACCCTCCCTGGAAGAGAGGAGCTGTCCTCCGGATGCTCGATCCTCTCCCTTCCCAGCTGACTCCCAGTAACCTGCTTGTACCATGAACATGGGTCGCTGGCATGGCAAGAGTTAAGGCCTCAATGCCTCAACCCTCCATGCCACTGTGCCAGCCTCTACTGGTAGTTTTTAACCTACTGCCAACTATAGCTCAATGGTGACCAGGAGCGGCAGGAAGACTAAGGGGGCCTCAGACGGCATCTCTGCTCAGAGGATTGGTGGTAGGTCAGTGAAGGATGGGACCAAACTACCTACCCAGCAGAGAGAAACAGGACTTTGGACACATTTTGCAGCTGGAAACTGGTGGCAGGCAGCACCATTCAACACAGCACAGGGACTCAGTCAGACATAAGCCTGAAGCCAAGCCAGCCCGGCAGGCTACTGATTTCTACCTGGACTAAGAAAAAGCAGCAAACTTTTTGTGTGAGGTACAGTAGGCTGATTTATATATATTTTTGTATTATCAATATGATGCATTTAGTTAGAATTTTTAAAATCCCTGCTATGATGCCTTTATAGTCTAATTGATCTTGCCAATAATTAATGTTAGAGGTGCACTTGCTCCTGTGACCTCTAGTACCATATTATACTTTTTAGGGTGCTCTCCAACATTTTTAGAAGATATGTAATGCATTACATTTTTTAAAAGGTATGCAATGGATTTAGTTAGAATTTTTTAAATCCCTGCTAGGATGGCTGTATCGTCTAATAGATCTTGCCAATAATTAATGTTGGAGTTGCTCCTGGGACCTGGGACCTACATTGTACTTTTGGAGTGATCTCCAATATTTTTAGAAGATGCTTAGCTTACCATGTTATCATGAGCTTGTTTTGCATTATGTAATACCAAAGTTGATGGTAGGTTGCTCACTTTAAGTAGGTTTTTCCATTTTTTATTTCCCCCAAGTGCTTTGTGTTCTTGCTCGAGTGCTGGCTGGTGCATGTTCCGACAGATTACTACTCTGGTATTTTTTATTTGCTTAAATACTAGTTTACTGTAATGTCCAAGGCCCAGACGGGTAGCATTATGTGTTTGAATGTGACCTCCTGTGACCTTCCATTGAATATGGATGATGTTTCTTAGTTTGCACATTTCAGAAAATAGTGTAGTGAAAGATATTATTTGTAGTACAGTACAGAGGTTGGGGGCATTGAGTCAGTGAATGAGGGCATACATTTTCCGGGACCAGCCATGAACAAAAATTGTTTTCTTCCTGCACCCTGCTGGTCTACTGCTTGCTGTCCTAAGGAGTTTGTGGATGATGCTTCTCAAAGCAGTACATGGCTGGATCCCCTAGAAGTACAATACATATAACATTTGTACCAGTTATTTGGGGTGGGTGCAGAATGGTGGGTAAAAGTAGTTTAATGCAGAGAAGCTTCCATCCTTCATCCAGTGACCTGACCAGCCCATGATATTTAACTAATTGTCATATTTAGATGGACTCTGATAACATTTAACTTTTTTCAAGCAGTCTTGCTGCCACCTCATAAAGTATGTGTTAGTGACTTTGTTAGATGGCACCCTTGCATGTGTGGGGGCTCTGAGTTTGCCATAGTGGTACCAGCTAGGGGACCGTTAGTGGAAAGCAGTGCCACAATGACAAGGTTCTCCCCCATCTGCACTGGTCTAACCAAGCATTGCAAAAGTGTTTCGGATACTTAAAGATGAACTCTGATAGCATCTGGCTTTTTTCAAGCAGTCTTGCTGCCACTTTGTAAAGTCTGCAACAGTGACTGTATGAGATGGCACCCTCTGCATGTGTGGGGGTTCTGAGTTTGTCATAGTAGTACCAGCTAGGGGAACATTAGTGGAAAGGAATGTCACTATGAAAAGGCCTTCACCCATGGGCACAGATTTGTTGTTGCCGAGCTGTTATCACCTCACCCTTAGACACATGATGGCAATTACATATTTTTTTGTGTGTATGTATTTTTTAGTCAACTTGCGATCACACTACTGTTTGCATAACGGAAATGGCAGCAGGTTTTCCTGTAGTCATATAGACAATGAACACTTTTGGAAAGAAGAGGGCCCTTGCTTCAGAGGCAGAAAACAATGCCACTAGCGGGAGTCTGGCAAAGAAGGCAAAGGAGTCTTGCAGCTGTAACAAAGCATGGGAGTAGAAATATCCTTGGATGCAGTCAGTACCGTGTTCTGATGGAGTGGCAAAATGTGCATCCTGTGGCACCAACTTCACAGTTAAATGGCATGGTGAAAAAACCTTGAAGACTCATCAAAAATCAGAAAAACACCAGCAGAGTTTGCAGTCATATGACCTTACATGACCAGGTTTATGCAGTCATGGACCATGACAACTGAGAGCTTGAAGGTTACTGTAGTGGAGGTGACATCAGTGTACCACGGAGTGAAACACAGCATTCCTATTTGTTCATGGACTGTGGAAGTAAGCTAGCATAGACCATTTATTCAAACTCTGTAATTGTATCCAAACTCAGCTGTGGGGAGACCAAAGCAGAGTGCATAGTCGCCAATGTCTTTGCACCATATTCGGAGGAACTCCTTTTACATGAACTGACCACATCATATTTTTCTGTAAGTCTGGATGCATCTAATAAGGGCAACAGAAAGATGTTCCCTGTGGCCATTCAATACTTTCATGAAAAGCACAACATTCAGCAGAAACTTCTTGACTTCTATGAGGGCCACAATGAGACCTCTGAAGCCATATTTAAACAAATAACAGACTGTCTTCATCAAAAAGGACTGCTACTGCAAAATCTGTCAAGTTATACTGTAGACAATGCTTCTGTTAATTATGGAAAACACTGCTCTGTGTTTAAGCAATTTAATATAGAAGTGCCACACATCATCTCCACCAACTACTTATGCCATGTGATACACAATTGTGCAAGGTATGCAGGCAAGGCCCTCATACGATTTGAAGTAGAAAGTCTGGTTTTTAAAATCTACAGCAAATTTTCAGGATAGGCCAAGAAAGTTCACCAGCTGAAAGAGATGATTGCTTTCATGGACCAGGACTGGAAGGAGATTCTGCAGCATGTGATCACCACATGGTTCTCATTCCATCCTGCTATGGCAAGGCTTGTAGAATGGTTGTCAGCTATCAAATGTTATTTTATAAGTCAAGGACCAGATGAATGCCACTGCCTGAGATTGAAATTTGTTGAGTCTGATGAAGATGGCTACAGTGACAATGATGCAGTGTCAGAGGCGGAGTGCTACCTGCATTTAATGCATTACATTCTGCAACTGTTTCATAAGTCAATTTCAAAGCTTGAGGGCAGGAGTCTTGACAGCACTAGAGGTGTATTCTGTAATGGATCATCTGAGCAGTGACCTTCAGAAAATGCTTGATGATATGTTCTTTGGCTTCAAAGTATCATCAGCTTTAAAGAACTTTCCCTCAAGCGTTAGGGAAAGAGTATCAAAAGACTTTAGTGGGTTCTATGTTCGTGCACTCTCATATCTTAATAAAAGGTTTGACTTTGAAAACAGCCCCCTCAAGGCAATGCAGCTATTCTCTCTTCACAGCCAGTTCCCTAGGATGAACTGTCTAACTCTGTAGAGACAATGAAGCTACAAAAGGAACTTGATGTGGATGCACTTTATTCAAATTGCAGTACACTAACAACAGCATGGACCTTTTCAATTGAAATGCAGGAGGATTTGTCAGTGACAGATGTGTGGCCTTTTTTAGTAAAGCACCTGCGTGCAGGACACTTTACAAAATGGTTCAGTTTGTGCTGTCCATCCCTGTCAGTAACAGTTTTGTGGGGCATGTTTTCTCGCTAATGGGGAATGCATGGACTGATGAAAGAAATATTATAGATCAAGGGAGCACTCCATACCAGTTGCAGCATTTCTTTCCCCTGCGCATGGGACACTCTTATTCTGTGAAGAGCATCTCACATGCAGATGTTCTGTAAACAGGCACGTTCTAGGAACAGTTTTAAAAAAATATATATATTGTCAATCACACTCAATCAATAATATACTAGTATGTCCCCCATCATCACTCATTCCTGTATAAGAGTGGTTTCACTTGCTTCCAGCTTGAACCAGAACACCTCAGCTTCACCTTGCTGTTCTCGCTCCAGTCAAATGTGCATGAAACCACTCTTACACAGGAAAGAATGGCTCTGAGGGAATATTAACATATAGAATGCTGGTGCCCTAGGTGAAAGCTGAACTATAAGTAAAATTGAATTACAGCATCAAATGCTCCCAGTTTCATGCCTTCATTAAAACAAACAGCAAACTACTTGAATTGGCAAAGTCAAATCAAAAATACAGTTTTAAATAATAAAGTTTGGCCTTCCAGAGATGACAGATGATAGATACTCGTGAGTCTATAAATCACATTAGTTTGGAATTGTGCAATAAACTGTTTTAATTAATCTATTTCCTTTATCTGTCATGTACTGTAAATATAATGCAATTTGTAGGCACCTTGCACCACTACTTGTGATTTTCTCAGCTTGACCGTGGTTTTAGAATAGAATATACTGGGGGGGTAGAATTAGAGTTAAGAGGCATTTATTCATGCAAAGAATAATAAACCTGTTTAACACGCTCCAAAAGGAAGCAAAATGGGGAGTGTTGAATTATTTAAACTTAAAGCAGCAATGCATGGTAGCAGCAACAAATTTTAACCTATACTTTGTTTTTCTGTTTACATTGCCCCTTATCTCATGACTTGTATGATGCCTGTCTTTCCACAGTTTGAGTCTGCTTTAGTACTTTTTTTCTCATCTGAAATAATAAATAGAGCGTGCCTCTTAATATGGCTCAGACCTGGTTTTCATCATTATTCTTGGCCGTTTTTGTACATGAATTGTTTAAAATCACTTCTACTATGACTGAAATTAACTATCGCAGCAGGCAGTACTCCCTAACCGTATAGGTCAATAGGTGTTCAAATACAGCTAAGAGGAGTGATGAAAGTCTGGTCTGAGCCATATTAAAAGGAGCACTCCTTTTATAATTTAAAATGTGAAAAAGTACTAAAGCAGACTCAGAATGGGAAAAGATGGGTATCATACAAGTCAGGAGATAAGGGGTAATCTACAATAGGATAAAAAAGTATAGGTCAAAAGATTCACCACTATCATGCACTGCTGCTGGATCAATATTTATTCATTAGGGAAGGGAAGGTTGCAAGGAGAGTACCTCATAGCAGAACTATGCTTGGGTGGAACAGGCAGATTACTTGTCCTCATGTTCCCAGAGGTTTTTGTCATTGGTGGTTTGTTCCTCATTGTGTTAAAGTCCATTAAATGTACTGGTACCACTTCCAATTAAACAATGACTACAGTTATTAATTGAAATAAACATGTTTACGGCTGAAGTAGTGTAGCCTAGAGGGTTAAAGCATCAAGCTGTGATCATGGGTATGAAACCCACAATGGCCACTTACATACTGTGTACCCCGTAAGTAACTCACTTAACATCCCTGTGCTGCTAGGACACACCGGAAATGAGCTTGGGCTCAGTGTGTCATTTCAATCCAAATACTGAAAATAAACAAAAATGTCTATGTACCAGGAAAGGCGTACTAAGATTAGTAGCAGTCTCATTTCCATGAGCATCCAGATGAGATAGGTAGCTTGGAAGCAGCATAAAGACACAAAATGAAATACTGTAGCATTTGGTTACATAATTAAATTTACATTACACATAGTAGCGGGGTTGGCATAGGCAACAATTGCATATGTACAGGAGGCATATCATTCATCCATTATGTTGAGTCTGGAAGGCTGGCACCCATTCATGCACAATCAAATGTAGCATACGGCCCTTTTAAGAGGGGCTTTAGGCTGCTCATGGACTGCTCTGTTTGTGCCATAGCTTGGAGGATCTTCCAGCTTTGAGGGACTCTGAAGGCATAAACTTTCAGCCCTACTAGTTTCTGACATTTAGAGGAGACAAAGTTGCTGGAGTTGGTTGGGTGAAATATGTAGAACTGTGGTACGGTGAGGGAAAGCTTGTTAAGTATGTACTGGAGAAACTTACCTTGAAGAAGTTAGGCATCTAAGTTCTTGTGAGCCTTCAGAGAGTTACATTCCATAAGGTATAACATGCTGCAGTGGTGAGTCAAATATGGACAGTTGATGTGATAAAAGGAATTGTTCATCACATCTAGCTTCACAGGTTGGAACCTGGGAGAGGCAGCTTCATGGACTAAGGCCCCATAGTCGAAGGAGAGAAGTATCATTGAGAAACTTCTCAATCCTGTCCCGCAACACATACATGTTCTTTCTTTTGGTAGATCCCCTTTAGTTTGGACTGGAGTTTGGAAACACATTTATCAGTGTGGGTGGAGAACTCCAGATTATGTTGTAGTCAAATACAAAGGTGCTTTTACAAGTTCCAAATGGGAGGCATTTTCTAATCTTTACTGAATTGTGTGTTTAGGTGGACAGGATGATTTCTGTACCAAGTACCATAAACACTCTAATTTCACACTAAGGACAACAGTTTGCATGGTTTCTTGTTAATATGGGTGAGTTTTTTAAGTCGCAGATCAATAACAGTAACTAAAAAAACGCCCAAAGTCAACAAAGCAAGCAACACAAGATCGACAGCCACAAACAGCGAAGGTCGCAAAAACATCCCGATACCAAATGGAAAAACACATATTTTATGTGGCAACTTAAGGATTGTTAACTCCTGGTGGAGGGGCGAGGACTTAGAAGTAATTAGGAAACCCAGGGGCAAAAATATTCCTCCCACACCAGGACCCTGAGCTCCAAAGGAGGTGGCTCAAGTCACTATGCCAAATAATCAGCTCTGCAGGGTTTGGCCAAACAAATCAATATATCCTGTGCAAGCGAGTGCAGGTCACTGCTATGCTCATTCTAAAAAGTACTTCCTGGTATTTCCTTCTACTTGCTGTTTTTACGAGCAGTTTTATTGAGTCGCTCAAATTAAAATGCACAATAAAACACGCTTATATCACTGCACACTGTTTGCATCTCAACTAGTGCTGCTTGAAATAGGATTCCTGTTGTTGTTATGCCATAAGGTTGTTGTTGTTTTCTCTGCAGGTGGACAGTATAGTGTGCATGTGCAGTCTGCATTTGCTGCTGCAGATGGACAGAGTGGAACCAGTTTGCATCCAAGTTGCAAGCGGTTCCAGTTATGTAGCAAAATAGCAACAACTTACACCCTTATTAGGACAACAAACAGCTGTTTCCCTTAGTCTGAGTTTTAAAAGGATAATTGCTACCCATTAATAAATTCTGGCTTCTCCCTTAGCACAAGTGTCCTGCTCTAGGTCACACAGTGAGCCATTGACTGCAGTGGAATTTGAACTTATGATCTCCTGTTTTCCAGTTGTGTGCTCTGCCCATTAGACTACACTGCCTTTCAACACTTTGATTTTTAAAGTGAGGCTGCTACTACCAGCAAAGTTTACATACCTGTCTCAGCACATACAGTAATAAGATCACCAGTGATGCTATGAATATTTACATTGATTATCCTGATCTGTATTCTATAGCTGTACCATGTGTGTTGTCATGGTTTGCTGTGTACTGTAGGCTCAACATTTTCCTTTTTCTTTTCTTTTTTCTGCAGTGCCCAAGAGGTACATGGTTTTGAGTATTCCTCGTTACTATGTGTCCCTCTGTGTTTATTATTAATACATGAATTTTAATTATTGGAATTTCTTTGACTCCTGCTTTATTTATATCTTGAGGTACTGCAGATAGGAGTCTACTGGTAACTGTGTAGATCTAACCTTCATAGGTAGCTGTGTCATTAATTTGGAATGCCCTCCCCACTGACCCTTGATCTGCTCCATTTTTCGCAGGTATTTCTGGGACTTTAGTGCTTTGATTCCTGTTACATATTGTTTCTTACAAGGGCATCTACTCTACTGCGAACCAAGGTTCATTGTGGTGTACAGCAGACTTTAATTCCCTATGGACTACATAGACCAGAATGCCTTGTACGGCTCAGTGAGGTGATGTCATACTGGAGACTGAAGTAGATGGAAATAAAGTGGTAATGGTGAACTGTAGAACCCCATGCTGTCTGTTTTTTTTGTTTTCCATCAAGTAAATGTACTACATTTTCTGACAGTAGGGTGGTGAATTTTTCTTGAAAAGTGTACTTGTCAAAAGGAGCATGGGGTACTATACCAGCATGGCGCAGGCTGGAAAAATTTCAGAGTTGGATGAGACAAAAGAAGATTTTGATTTATATCTGGAACACTTTGAAATGTGGATGGATGTAGATGAGATAGCAGTGGAAAAACAAATATTTCCCTGCCTGTAGTTGGACCCCAAGCTTATGAACTGTTGAAGAATTTAGAAGCCTCAGAAAAAAATTAAAGATAAACCCTATTGCAGCTAAACCCAAACCACTGATAATTGCAGAGTATTTTTATATTTTTGTCACTGGGAGCAAAATGTTAGTGAAGCAATAGTCGATTATACTGTAATCTTAAAGCAACATTTTAAAGAGTTTGAAGCTTTTTTGAGTGAAGTACTGAGAGACATAATGGTCTGTGGTTTTAAAAGTGAATCAATACAAAAATGACGAGACTCTGAAAAAGATCTAACTTTTCAGTCTGCTTCAGAAATTGCTTTAGCCAGAGAAATGGCCCCAAGAAATACACAGGAACTGGCAGGGACAATGACTTTTTAGCCCTCTGCAGTACATAAAGTGTGGAGCAGTCCTGGTACTGTAAGTCTGCAACTGAACAGCCCCACAGAAGCCAATATACTGAAAAAGGAGGCCTGATCAGAGCAATTCAGAGGGGAAGAATACAAACATCTGAAGTCAGCAAGATACTGTAATTGTGGTGGGAAGCATTCACCTACCATCTGCAGATTTAGAAATGAAAAATGACACCAGCATCTCAAAATTAGGCATATTGCATGCAGCTGCAAAACGAGGAAGGCACCTGTTGTAGCACACTATGTAGGGGAGAGTTTGGAGATAAAGAGCACTGATGAAGATGCTGTTTTGCCGTACTTAGAGTATACACAGCAAGTAAGGGTGAAAAAGGGATAAATATTAAGGTGCACCTAAATTGTGCAGCTAGACACTGAAGCAACAGTAACAGTAATTCCAGATACAGTCTACAAACAACAGTTGTCCCACATTCCTTTGGTAAATACCTCACTGCAACTCAAAATGTATTCAGGAGAGGACATTCCTTTATTGGAAAAACAAACAATGCATGTTACATATGGAGAGCAGTTGACTGTTTTGCCACTGGCTGTATCTATGGAAGAGAAGCCAGCATTGCTGGGACAGAACTGGCTTAAACATATCAGACTAAACTGGTCAGATATTTTCCAGGTGGTGCGGACTGGGACTTCATAGAGTAGCACAGTAAAATAGATCTTTATCCACCATAAAACAGTATTTGAAGAATATCTGGGGCCCATAAAGAGTCTGAAAGCAAAAATAAAGTTGCAGCCTAGAGCAGAACCTTTGTTTCATGAGCCATGGTCTAAAGAGTTATAGTAAGTCTAGAGGCCAGCAGCATAATTTCTAAGGTGGAGAGAAGTACAGTAGATGGGTAGCAGTAATTGTGATAGTACCTAAATCAAACAAGTCCCTTTGCATAAGTGGTGACTATAAAGTTACTGTAAATTGTTGTATTGATAATGAGACATGTCTTCTTCCAAATGCTGGAGATTTTTTTGCCATTCTGGCAGGTGGGGTCTGTTGCACTAAACAGGATGTATTTACTTCATACTAGCATCTTGAACTGGACTCTGATTCTGAGGAGTATCTGACAGTAATCACCCATTGGATATTGTACAGACATCCCAGATTACAATGTGGAGTTTCTAGTGCTCCTGCTGTGGTATTTTCCAGTTGGTAACATATCAAATTTTGCAAGGACAGGATCATGTGGTTTCCTAGCTCACATTTTGATCAGAGACCAATTAAAAGAGAAACATTAAAAGGTACTGGATGACATGCTTATAGTTTGAGTCTTATGGTGTTCAGATAAAGCTGGAAAAGTGCACATTTTTACTGATCTGTGTGGAATATGTAAGACACATAATGGATGCAGAAGGGTGGCAGCCCCATGGGGAATATCTATGGTACATAGTGGATGTGGGAGGATGGCACCCCACTACAGAAAGGGCAATGACCATAGAGAAATTGCCCAGGCCTACAAATGTCACAGAACTTTGATCATTCCTAGGATTATTGGACTATTGTGGTTTGTTTTTGGAAGGACTGACAACTACCCTGAAACCTTTAAATGAGCTGCTACGAAGAGATAAAACTTGCCACTTGTCAGATGAAAGAGAAGTGTCTTTCAATAAATGTAAACAATGACTTTTAAACAGTCACGTCCTAGTATATTGTGAAACAAAAAAGCTTCTAAGGTTAGCCTGTAATGACTCACCATATGGGTTAGGGGCAGTGATATCCCATGTAACAGAAGATGGCAAAGGGAGGCCTATTTGCATCAAGAACCTTCTCCATGAATGAATGGAACTATGTACAAATCAAAAAATGTGCACTTGGGTTAATCTTTGTGGCATGCAAATTTCACTAATATCTGCATGGTCATAAATTCACACTTGTTATTAACCATAAGTCTTTTATGGCAATTTTGGACCCAAAGCCAGCAGTACCTACACTAATACTATTAGGATGCAAAGATTGGCGTTAATTTTGCTTGCTTATCAGTACAATATTGAATACTGGAAATCAGGAGAACATGATAATGCAGATGCCCTATCCAACATGCCATGCCAAAGAGAGGCAACTCCACGTGAAGAGGCAGATGTTTTCTTCTTTTCCTTTGTTGTGGAGTTATCTGTGACATCAAGAAATATCACAGATGAGACATGTAAGGATCCTATTCTTTAAAGGGTATATAGGAATTCACCCTAAATGGCTGCCCTTGTTCTGTGATCAAAGATGCACTATGTCCTTATTTTAGCCAAAAAGATCAGCTGTCAACAGATCAGAGCTGCCTACTATGTGGTCGACATGTTCATTGTATCCCCGAGTAATAGGACCAGATTACTGGAGGAACTGCACAGTGAACACCCAGAGATGTTCACAATGAAGGCTCTAGCAAAGAGCTACTTTTGGTGGCCAGGACTAGATAACTAGGGATGGGCAAAGCTGGGGTGGATTAGGATTTGGTTTTGGATTTGTCAGAATTAGGCTGAGTTTGAATTTGGATTTGCAAAGGATTTGGATTTGTCAGATTCAGCCCATATGTATAACTGAAGGAAAAAGTGGGTTATCAAGAAAAAAGCACCTGAAAATGTCAGTGAAGTGACAATAACATTAAAAGAGGGTCCACTGCCTGGGATATATTATATCTACTGTTTAAAGTGTTAATTTTTGTCTGAAAATTATATATTTATTTTATTCTTTTGATAACCAGGCAAGGCCCACTAGGTGCAATTGCCTGTTTTTAGGGGTGACCCTGGGGAGGTTCAGTGACTTGCTCATGCTCTGAGTCATGCAGAATGCAAGTGGAGGTTTTGGGAATCAAACCCAGTTCTGCTGGATGTACCAAGCTCATTCATAGCTTGTTACTCTAATCTCTAGGCTATACCAGCCCCAAGTTGAGATGAGGGGGCCAGGGACATGGGGGGGCACCTTCTGTGCAGCCATGGGGCTTGGACAACGTGGGCAAAATAAAAAAATGAGGTTGCATCTTGGCTCCTTCATGGCTCCCGACTTCCTTGGCAAAATGGCACACTGAGGAGCTGCACTATCTGCTGTATAACAAGTTTGTGCACAGGGTGTTGAGGGAGATGGCGGAGGTGTTGAACAGGGCTGCTGGCTGGCCTGTTCAACACCTCCCTGGACACAGAGTGTGTGCCATAGGATTGGAGGTTGGCTCATGTGGTGCCTATCCACAAGAGTGGCCCAAAAGATGACCCTGGTTACTACAGACTGGTCAGTCTCACTTCCATAGCGGGTAAACGTATGGAAACAATCTTGAAGGAGAGACTGGTAACCTTCCTGGAAATCAGTGAGCTCCACGATGGGCGGCAGCATGGGTTCATCTCTGGGAGATCATGCCAGATCAACCTATTAGAATACTATGACTGGGTAACAAGGGTGCTGGATAAGAGCCGTGCGGTGGATGTCCTGTATTTGGATTTCAGCAAGGCCTTTGATTCATTCCCTCATGGGTGGCTGGGGGCAAAGCTGAAGTATGTAGGGATGGGGGCTAAGATGGCTAACTGAATCATGAACTGACTACAAGGTAGACAGCAATGGGTGGTTGTGGGGGGCTCTCGTCTTCAATTCCAGTGACCAGCTGTGTGCTGCAGGGCTCTATACTAGGGCCGGTTTTATGTGGCCTGTTCATATCAGATATCACAAATGGGGTTGGGAGCAGGATCAGTTTGTTCACGGATGACACCAAGATGGGGGCAGTTGTGGATGACATGGAGGGGTGGCAGGAACTACAGGGCAACCTAACCAGACTGGAGGAGTGTTCGGCGAGGTAGAAATTGGGTTTCAATGTAAAGGAGTGCAAAGTTATGCACTTTGGGGTGAAGTACCCAAAGAGGGATTATTGGTTGGGTGGGGTACAGTTGGGTGTCACTGAGGAAGAGAAGGACCTGAGGGTGTTAGTGACGGGAAGCATGAACAACTCTGCTCAGTGTAGGAGGGCTGCAGTTATGGTCAACAAAATGCTGGGGTGCATTGCGCAAGGGTTCTCGTCCAGACACAAGGATGTGATCCTCTCCCTGTACAGGTCCTTGGTCAGGCAGCATTTGGAGTACTGCGTGCAGTACTGGCATCCATACCTGAAGAAGGATATCAGGCTGCTTGAGGTGGTGCAACATAGGGCAACAAAAATAATATGGGGATGGAAGGCAGAACCTACGAAGACTGGCTGAGATAACTGAATTTGTACATCCTGGAGGAGAGAAGGGGTCAGGGAGACATGATTGAAACATTCAGATACTTGAGGGGGATCAACAAGTCAGGCACAGATGGGTTGATTAAGCTGAGGAAGGGAAGGGACATGAGAGGGCATGGAGTAAGATTGGAGGGGGAGTATTCAGGAGAGAGATGAGGAGACATTATTTCACTGAGAGGGTGTGATCGCAATGGAATGCTCTGCCAGAGCAGGTGGTGTCATGCAGGATGGTGGGCAGTTTCACAAGGACATGGGACAGAGTAAGGGGGGATGGGGTGGGGCAGCTGCAATATAAAGGTGGTAGCTGTGAATCCAAGCAGACTTGATAGACCGTGAGGCTTGTTTCTGCTGGCAAGTTTCATATGTTCATGTACCTGAGGCATGCACTGTTCAGGCAACCTCTGACCTCTTCCTCAGCTTCCTAATCCTGTCACATTACAGGGAGTAAGCCTGCCATGTGCCAGGGAAGCTGGGGAGTGCGAGATCCAAGCCAAGCCAGATGTGTTAGGTTGCAACAACCGAGCCGCTTGCGTTCAAAGTGACTCGGTTTTCTAGGGAAGGCTTTGGCCCATCCCTATAGATAACGACATTGAGATAGAAGTACAGGGCTGTGAAGTGTGCATGATGGTCCAGAACATCCCATCACTATCACTCCTTCATCTCTGGAAGTGATGAACAAAAGTCTGGAAGAGAATCCATATTGATTTCACAGAAAAAGACGAGCTGTGTACATCTTGGGGCATGGATACAGTTCACTATCCATACACTGGCAGTTCCACTGCAAACACAAGTTTGTCAGATGTCTTCAAGCTAAGCATCTCCCACCACCTGGATGGTATATCCCCAGCTCTGCCCAGTGATATCAAATCTTTCTTTCCACTGGAAGTATAGGTCACCTACTTTACGACTGCCACTTAGGTTTAGTGTGCCACAGATGAACCCTATATTTTGAAGTTTTAAAACTTTAGCAACTGTTTTCCTCAGTCCCTTTGACTCCTCTCTACAATCAAATACTGAACATTGGAAGCCAGGGTTTAAATCTTGTGTTCAGTGCCAGCAAAAGATGTCATTCACTGACCTGCATAACATGTACCTGTACTCCCTGGGCAGGCAGCACCACATGACCAGGTGCAGTCTCTGCATTTCCATGCTACCAGAACAATGTGTCATTGTGGGGTGGAGTAGTGCTCTACCCGTGGGAGCTCCTTTCACCTGGCTGCTGCCAGTGGTACCCTCGTTGGTCCATGCTATGCAGGTGCTTCCAGCTTCTACTTTCTCCACCTCTGCTGGTGGAGTCACTCCCACCACAGCCAAAGGTGGATGCTCTGACCAAGGAGGCCCATTTGACCACCGGGTTGCCAGGCCGGTTGTCAGTGCAGATCACCCCCAGAGGAGGATACTCAGGTGGCCTGTGGCAAGAAACAGTCAAGAGCCATTTACAAGGAGTCCTTGGACAGTTTGAATCTCAAGAACATGGGCTCTTCTTGGACTCTGCTCCTCGACTGAGCCCAGTTGAGGACCTTTTCACCAAGCATGGTCCGGTGTCATTCGGAGCACTTCTCCACTTAATCTCAAAGTCTATGTCTGTTTCATTTGAGCCAGTCCAGAAAAGGTCTAAATACCCCTTTATGAACATTCTGGACAGAGATTATTCCTGGGGGAGTGGGGAAGTTGCCTTTCCCATGGCCATTTTGGGACCTACTCTGGTGTTTTGGCAGCATGCAGCATCCTGCCCGGCACCCCTCACCTGTATGGTCTGCAAGATTGCAGTCCCTACTGGGTCCCTTTCTGGGTTATCAGACCACACTTCAGCTGAAGGGCTTGTGTCTGACTCAGCCTTCCACAAGTCAGAGGACCCAGGGGACATAGACAAGCCTCTGGACAAGGTGTTCAGAAGGACTGACTACGATGCTAAAAGGGTTTGTGCTGAGGTATCCTTGGGTCTCTGTCAAGGGAGCTACACTGTGATGATTGTTAGGTCTGGTCACTCCCTGATTGGAGTCTTCAACACTATCTTCCCTCACCTCTCTGCTGACCAACAATAGGCAATTATGAAAAAACTGAACACTCACCGAACCTAATTGAATTCCTGTTGGCCATTACAGAGAAGGTACTAACATGCAATACCTTCCTTTTCAAAGATTGTATGTACATACAAACCAAGGGTACAGCTATGGAGGCAGCAATGGTCCTCAACTAAGCCATTATTTATATGGCTCTATGGGAACAGAATTTTATTTGTGATGGCCACAACAACAAGTTTCTCAAAAAGATTGACAAGGATAAATGACACATTGACAATCTGTTTTTCATATGGAATGGTACTGAACAGGAATTATTTGAGTTTGTGGAGAAGCTAGAGACAACGAATGAGAATTTGAAATTTGAAAATACCTTTGACCTCCAGCAGATCAACTTCCTAGATCTTGTCATAAAAAAAAAAGAAACAGAATCTGGGGACATCTCTACTGAAATCTATAGAAAAGCCATTGAACAAATTTGTTACATTTTAATATCTGTCACCCCAAACATGTGACCATGAACATTCCGGTTGGACAATTCATGAGATGTAAATGTAAGTGTACCACTGAAACTGATTTTTTATTTTATTTATTTATTTATTACATTTCGGATTCAACACCTTTGAGCCAGAGGCTCTTTTACAAAGGTTCCACATCAGAGTACATAGATAGCATTGAAAGCTTGAATACAATGTAGTGAATGAGTAAATACAGGTAACAGTACAATGAGGTGATAGCAAAGATCAAGGACACAGTATACATATTCTGGGTTAAGACCCAATGAAAGTGAGTAAAACAGTGTGAAACAGTTTAATGCAGCCAATACGGCATTGTCAGGTAGAAACTAACACAGTATTACCTAGGAACTAACTTTAAGTAAAACAGGGCAGGCAGGGCCTATTGGAGAGACTATGGAGAGGATGGGGAGGACAGTAGAGGAGGGAGGGAGTAATAAGGGGGACTGTCCAGAGGGAGTATGAGAAAAGTCCGGAAGAACAGGGTGTTGGGAAGGGGGAGGTAGCCTGTGTGAGGGGAGAGATAGAGAACAGGATGTGTGTGGGAAAAGGGGTGTAGGAGGGTGGGGGAGGGGAGAAAATAGGGTCGAATGTGAGAGAAAGTGGTAGACTAAGTGAAACAGTTTCCTCAGTTCTGGCTATAAGTGTCTGCTGTAGCTTATGTTTAAAGGGGCCAAGGGTACATGAATTGGTGGTATTACTGCTCAGGGAGTTGAACATCTTAGGGGCTCTTCTGGCAAAGGACCTCTGGTCTTGGGAGGTGCGATGGCGGGGAACCAGTAGTGTACAATTTTCTGAGCTTCTGGTGTTGCGAATGCTGATGGCTTGGCTGAGGAGATTCTGGACCCCAGGGGGCATGAGACCAATGGAAACCTTTTTTACTATGAGGCAAGTTTGGTACATGATTCTTCCCTGTATTTGTAACCAGTTTGCCTTTTGAGAAAGGTCACATGTGTATGTTAGGTGGGCCGTTCGAGTTAGCAATCGGCAGGCCTTATTCAGTGCTAATGAAATTCATCGTAGTGCTATAGCCGTGGCTGAGCCATAGATGATAAGCCCATAGTCTATATTGGAGATAATGGAGCTTTGAATTGCTAGGTTAAGGGCTTTGGGAGTCAAGATGTGCTTATGTTTGTAGAGAAAGCCGATGCGGATATTCACTGATTTAGTGACCATGTCGATATGACTGGAGAAAGACAGGGTACTGTCCATGGTCACACCGAGGTACTTGAAAGTTTGCATCTGTTCCAGATAGGCACCAGAGCAATTTTTGATAGTTAGCTGTTTGTTTTAGTATTTGTTATGTGTGCCATGGAATAGCATAGTCTTAGTTGTTTTGTAGTTTAATACAAGTTTTTGTGCTGCAAACCAGGCCTCAACTTCTGTGAAACTTGCCTGGAGCTGGTGTTCCAAGTGAGTGGAGTCAGGGCTGAGTACAAGAATCACTGCATCATCCGCTTATAGGATGGTGCGCTCTTTGCAGCAGAAGGGAGGTTATTCAGAAATATACTGAAGAGCAGAGGTCCCAGAATTGATCCTTGGGGCACACAAGACCGGACAGGTTGTTTGGAAGAGAGTGTATCACCGATCCTGACTTGTTGTAACCAGTCAGAGAGATAACTTTGAAACCATTTAAGGGTGTCATGTGATAGCCCCAGATTTGCCAGGTGTTCTAGTAGTAGAGAATGATTAACCATATTGAAGGCCTTTGAAAGGTCGATAAAGGTGGCACCAGCAAGCTGTCCTTGGTCAAGTGCCTGGTGGATGTGACCAGTGAATTCAGGGAGAGCAGTGATGGTGCTGTGGCCTTTCTGGAAAGCATGTTGCTGCAGATATTGCAGATTATACTTCTCCATGTACTCTACTAATTGGTCCACAAAGATTTTTTCAAGTACTTTGGATAGTGGAGGAAGGATGGAGATAGGCCTGTAATTTCCATGTAATGCCCTATCCCCAGGCTTGTGTGTTGGGGTCACTAGAGAAGACTTCCATTTGAGTGGGAACTGGGAGAGTTTGAGGAATAGGTTGATTATTTTGGTAAGGGGGTAAGGATGGCATCAAGGGTGAGGGCAAGAAGTTTCATGTCTAGAGTGTCCGCACTTACTCTTGTCTTTCCTAGTACCTTGAGAAGATATTTCTTGGCTTCTCTTTTGGTGACTGTCTTGAAGTAAACAAATGGGTGACTTAGTTCAGTTTCCGGTTGAACCTGGGGGGCAGTGGTGTGTGAGGGGTCGAAAAAGTTAGCAAGGAGTACATTGCTAAGGTCCGTGAATGCATGATTGAAGGTGTTAGTGATCATGGCAGGGTCCAGGTTGATGGTGCCATTTAGCTTTAGCATGTTCGGTGTTACATTGGACTCTTTCCCCAGGGCTTGTGATTAGTTGTTCCAGAATTTCTTGCCATTCGACCAAGAGTTGGACAAGGCGCTCCAGTGGTAGTTGGCTTTTTACTGGTGAATGACTTTGGTACAGGCATTCCTGGTGGCTCTATATGCTTGTTTATTTGCTTGTGTGTCCAAATTTCTTGCCTGTGCCCAGAGGTTGTCCCATGCTTTCATTTGCTGAAGGAGATTGTACATAATCCATGGATTATCAAGGCCTTTAACTTTGCCTTTCTTTTGTGGGGCATGGGTGTCACATGCTGCATTGGATTTGGTGATAAACAATTGTAGTGCAGTATCTACATCTGGGGCAGTATCTAGTGGAGACCAGTCTTGTTACTGTAGGTGGGACCTCAGCGCATCAAGGTGTCCCCAGAGTAGTACCCTACTGTTGACAGTTTTAGCTGGTGGTTTGGTGAATTTATTAGTCTATAGGCACTGGATTGGAGAGTGGTCGCTTATAGAGTCAGGAAGGACTGAGGTGTTGGTGATATGTTCGGGGCGGTTTGTGAGAATTCAGTCCAGTATGGTACAAGTCCCTGTGTTATAGATGACCCTTGTTGGTGAGGTAATGAGTTGGGTGAAATTTGCTGCAGATAGGGCATCCTTGTAATTGCTTGCACTGGGGGAAAGCCAGTTTACATTGAAGGCCCTGAGCACCGATTATCAAAAGCAAGCAAAATCATTAACTACTCGGTTTCAGTCCAGGGGCTACAATATGGATCTGATACAAAAAGCAAGGAATAGGGTGGAATCAATAAGTAGAGCGACCCTACTGGCACCAAGCACTAGAAGAAACAATATGGATTCCAGAAGGGACACCCCATTATTCATCACAACGTTCAGCCCTCAAGCACATTCGGTCAAAGAAATGTTTCAAAGAACTGGCATATCCTGAACACAGAAAAAAAGCTTACTGCCACTACACTTACTGAACCACGCATGATTTTCAGAATCTGAAAGATACTCTGATCCACAGTACATTTTGGGAAAAAGATATTTCTAAACCAATGGATAAACACCTTCCTCCAAGTACACATAAATTTGGGAACTGTTCTTTTTTGCCAACACATTAAAATTGGTGCTTCCCTTGAACATCCCATCACTGGAAGTACCCATCAGATATGAGACTTCATTGCCTGCAACCCCCAGAATGTGGTGTACTTTCTGAAATGTGACATATGCCCTGCTTTGTATATCGGTAAGACCAAAAGGAAGTTAAAGGAAAGGATAGGGCAACATATTCACAGTATCAGGAACCAAGACGGCATCAGTTCTGTGGCACAACACTGCCAATCAAAGGGGAAGAATCACCTCTTCCATTTTCAGGGCATGGAGAAACTTGTATCCATGATTAGAGGTGACAATCTAGATACAAAACTGTTACAAAGAGGGAACTATTGGCAAGTCACCATGAAAGTTTATGAATGGCCAGGTGTAAACGAACACTTTCAGCTTGCACCCTATTTATAAGGTGTCACTGCATATTATTCTTATGATGCTCTTCTGTGTGCTTAACTTATGAAATTACTGACTTTCTTCTTGTAGAGACCAAAGCAGTTTGTGAAATGACTCTCTGATACTTTTGAGTGTTTATCAAAAAAATCTTGAGAATGATTTATTAGTTTAACTTTTATTGTGTTTATTTGCAAAAATCTTCTTCTGCAAATGTCTTCCAACTTATTGAAATTATTGTTATTAAAACAGTCTTCTATCTTAGACATTTATATGTATATTTGAATATCCAACTCTGTCAGAGTTTGTATATCATGTAGTTTTTGAAGGCCTTTTGCAACATATTTAGCTTTATATTTTAACATATATATATATATATAGAGAGAGAGAGAGAGAGAGAGGGAGAGAGAGATAAATCATTGGTATTTTTTCCACATCTTTATATCCTCTTTTAACATTTTTAAGTGCACAATGTGTGTTATTATATCTATATTTATATCTATATAGAGCTTATTTTTCCAGCATGTTGTACTTTAATATTGCTTCTCATCTATCTTTTTAATCACTTTGTTCTTGTCCCCACCCCCGCTCCATTTTCTTTTGTTTTCTTCATGTTTTGTTTTATTCTATCTGTTCTGTTTTCCTTTTCCCCTTTCCCCCGGTCCATTTTGTGGTGTATTTTTTTTCACAGCCTGGGTTGATCACATTTGTTCATACATCTTTCATTTGGTGTAGATTTATGTGAACTTTTTTATTGGAACATAATACCTGCACTTCGTCCACCTCACCAGTCTTGAGAAAGCGTGAGTCTAGCATGAAAATGCTTGACTGTTTCTCGGGGAGGGGCCCAGATATCTTCCTGTTAGTGGCCTTATCATTGCCAACCTTTTGGATTTTACCTGTTTGAATTTTAACCACTGGATCTTACAATAAATGATTTTTATGACTTTGGCACCAGTGTATGGTCGTTCTTGATGGATGCTGCATGGATGGAGGCCTAGCTGCCGATTCTGGCCTTTTGTAAGCAATAGGCAGTAAAAGTTATCCAAGACCATGGTCAGTTGCTGGCTAAACACCAGCTCCAGATTGTCTTGGACATGAGCAACTCCTGTGCCCATGTCATGGCACTGGCTGTCTCCAGACACCCAACATAAAATGGCTAGTGCACTTTTCCTGGGTACTGAACTTTTTGGCCTGGGGTGGAAGGATATCTCACCCACATCAAGAATTTCAGTGCCACCCTTGACTCTTTGACATCATCCCAGAAGGGCCAGAAGAAGAAGCCTAAGAAATAGGCTTTTCAATATTGTTTCTTTTGGCCATAACCTCCTAGGTATCATCCCCAGCAGGGGCAGTATTAGGCCTGGCATCCCAAGCCTAAGTTCAAGACCCAGAGCCCTATAAAAGGTAGAAAGGCAGGGGGTAGTGGTGCCCCTCTGGCTGCAGCAGCTGGAGCCCCTGCAAAAGCAGCCCAGTGATGGGTTGGAGGTGTCATCCCTCCACCCGTCCTGTCCCTGTCTGCTTTCCCAATCGGGGATCGAATATATCACTTCTTGCCATGTTGGTCTGCAATCACAGTAGACAAGTGGGTGTTAGAAGTGGTAAGCTGAGGCTGCTTCTGGATTTTGAGGCTCTCTCACCTTACTGACTCCATGCTTCTTGGGAATCCCAGGTGTCGCAAGGCATTCTGTCTGCCCTTTGGAAGGACATCACTCAGCTCTCACAAAAAAAGCTATAACCTGTGTTCTGGATGCCCTGGCCAGGCAGGGTTATGTGTCCAGGTACATCCTGGTTCTGAAGTGGACAGGGGGGCTGCCACCCCATTTTGGATCTGCATGATCTGAACCACTTCATGCTGAAGCACAAGTTCTGGATGATCACTGTGAATCAAATCATTCCATCTCTGAAACAAAACATGTGGTTCTGCTCCCTGGACCTCCAGGGTACATTCTTTCACATTCCTATCCATCCGTGCCACCTTCAGCACCTCTGGGTCTGAGCAGAAAGGGTCTTTTACCAGTTCCAGATCATGCCGTTCAGTCTCTCCTCTGTGCCCACGGTCTTCACCAAGTGTATGGCAGTGATGGCAGACTTCCTGTGGTACAAAAGCATCAGGGTGTTCCCCTCTCTAGATGACTGGCTGATCACCAGTTTATCCAAGGAGACTATAGAGAGATCCAGAGACCTGGCTCTCTAGACATGTTGAGCCTTGGACCTCCTGGTCAACCTGGACAAGTCCGAGCTGATACCCTCGCAAGTGATCATGTTCATCAGGGAAGAATTAGGCTCCCTGCAGTCCAGCACTGGATCTTACCTACTTTTCCTGATCAGGGGAGCCCTTGCTAATAAATCAGGTAGACCTCAGCAGTCCAATCAATGCTTTTTATTTGTTCCCCGTACATTTCACTCTGACAAAGAACTTGTTCATGGGTGCATCATTCTGTTAATACAAAGTTTCACATTTTAGTTATCTGTTATTTACTTTTCTTATTTACTTCAATATTTTTTATATAATATTTTAACTATACACGAATATAGTTACCACATTTCTGGTTCAAAGCTTTTCTTTTTACCATTTCCACTTAAACCTGCTTCGGTTTAGGCTCTTTACTTTAATGCAAAAACTCCTTGACACCTGAGGGATATACAAATACAACTGTTTTTAATATTCCCCACTTGGCTTTTTTTAGAGATACAACATTCATACTGTTTATAGCTAAAGCAAACATTTAGTGTCCCATGCAGCTATATTTTAACTTCTTTTTGTAAACCTGACACCCTCTGACAAAATGGCCAATACCTGAAGTGTTTTCTCATTGAAAGTGCTTTTGACATTCTTTTTCCAACTGTCTGTTTTTTCTGTGTTCAAATTTTCTTTATCTGTAAATTTAACATGATCTTGCTTAGTCCCTTTAGTTCCTTTCAATATTTCAATATGCACCACAGTTACAAGAAATGCTAGAGCATTTTTCAAAGCTTTTACCTTGTGAATGAAAACTTCTCTCTGTGGTGTCTTTCATGTATGAGCATCTACTGCTACTGTATGCTTCAGGCAAGCTTTCCTCTTATGTCTGTTCAAGAAATCTAGGGGGAATGGCTCCCCTGCAGTTCTCACGAGAGTGAGATGTTGCTAAGCAACAGTACACTATCAGCCTAAAAGGGCTGAAGTGAGGTTTTCATGTATGGACCTTTGCATATTCCGGGCACAATATATATTCTGCTAATTTTTGCTTATTCATAAAGAAATCAGGCATTAGATAGGTTGTGAGTATCTTACAACTAAGAATTCATGCCAATTAAATATATATTCCTTTTATGTAATCAACCTGCAGATTACTGTGGGGAATGGGGGGGGGGGAGTCTGGGAATAGGATCTCGGAATTACATTTTTCACAAGAAGTTTTTCAACTTTATTGCATTAAAATATTCACACTGTCTCCTTTATTCTCCACCATTCAACATCTCTTGTAGTTCAATTTTTTACTCTGCTGGTTATTTACTCCACTTCACCAGAAGGTCACTTGACCCTGAGCATACCCTAAGTACAAGACTGCCAATTACCCTCTATGTTCATACCCGTTCTTGGATCTAATGTTTTTAAATTAAAGATCCATTTCGTCTTTACCCTTTCTAACAATTTTCTGTAGTCCCCACCTTTCTCTGGCAGAGGCACTGCCTCCAAACCCCAAAATCTAAGAGACGCTGCAGTGTGTCCTGCTTAATTAAAATGCTGAGCAACCAGTGATCTCTTGTCATTCATTCTAATGTCACCCTTATGTTCAAGTATCTGAACTTTGAGTGCTCTGTTTGTCCTACATATAGTCGATCACATGGACACTGAATTACATATCTAGCACCCTCTGTGGTACAATCTATATGTTCCTTTATGTTAAATTTCTGACTGTTATGTGGATGATCAAAGACATCTTTTTGGGATGTGTGTCCACACACTAAACAGCGTCCACATGGTGTCATTTCTGGCTGCAAAGGGCCTAATAGGAATTGCCCTGTTTTTTCTTATTTTTCTCTAAACTGTGATTTAACTAACTTGTCCTTTAAGTTTGGTACTCTTTTGGCAGCTGCTATGGGTCTCATTTGCAGTGTGTCTATGTTGGAGTTGTTGGTCGCTACCAGATGCCATTTTCTGTTAATAATACTCCTGATTTGTGACATTGTATGATTATACTTAACTGCTAATTCTACCCTATCAGGTTGCTGTTTTTGTTCCCATGTGTTCAACAGTGCTGTTCTGTCTTGATTATCTATTCTGTGACTTACCTGTTTCAGGGTGTTGTGTTTATAACCCCTTTCCCTGAATCTAGAAATCATTGTTTGCTTGTTACTTTTATAGTCCTCCTCTAGGCTGCAATTTCTCTTTGCCCTAACTAGTTGTGAGTATGGTATACTTTGTTTCAACCTAGGTTCATGGTAACTCATTCCATGAAGTAGGGTGTTTCAGTCTGTTGCCTTTCTGTAAATTGTTGTTTCAAATCCTTCATTGTGTATTTTGATAATCAGATCCAAATATGGTAGCTGCTCTGTACTGTAATACATTTAAAACTTTAGATTCTCATCCCATCCATTCAGCTCAACACAGAAGTCCAATAATTCCTGCTCATTTCCTTGCCATATACATAATACATTGTCAATAAACCTGTACCAGCAAAGCATTTTGTTGAAGTACATTTCATGGTTTTCATTCGATACAGCTGAAGTCTCAAAATTATACACATAAGAGTTTGCTTAAGCTGGGGCCATGGTGTTACCCATGGCTGTCCCTTTGCCCAGTTGATAAAATATTCCATCGAATTCAAAATAGTTGTGTGTCAGAATACAGTCTACTAACTCTTGTAGTAATCTTGTTTTAGGTTTTGAGCCCTCAGTTCTTTTGTCCAGTATTTTTCCTATACTCTCAACTCCTTCCCTGTTTGGGAAGATGTGTATAGACTGGCCACATCAAATGTTATTAGCCACAGTCCCTCCACTATTCTATTTCCTGATAGCTGGTTTAATTTATGGATAATGTAAATGGAATCTTTCACATATGTTTCAGTTTTCTCAATCAGTGGTTGTATTGGTAATTAATAAACTTAGAGATAGGTTCAAACACTGAGTCTATGCCAGACACTATAGATCAGCCAGGTAGTTTGGGGCATTTTTGTGGATTTTGGGTATGCAGTAAAATGTTGGTGTTCAGGGATCTTTAAATAAAATATCAGCTTCCCATTCTGCTAACCACTGCATATCAACATACTCATTTAGCATTTATTTGATTTCTTTCTGTACTTACCTTATAGGGTGCCTGGGCAGAATCTGGTAATTATTCCTGTCCTTGAGTAATTCTAAACACATATTTTTGTACTGTTCCCTATCTTGGTGCTGCTATTACTCCTCCTTTATCTGCTGCTTTGATGACTATTTCCTTATTTTCACTAAAGTCCTTAAGCATTCTTCTCTCCTGATATGTTAAATTTTAATATTTTGGTAAAAGGTAATTTTTTTGTTTATATAAATCCATCATTTGTTCTGTTATTTCACAGAAACTCTCCATACCATGGTTTCTGCCCACTGGTGGTGTGAAGTCTTAATTTACATTTAAAGCTTGTTTCACCCTTCTCTGTTCCTCATTACCCCTTGTTTGTCACTAAAAAGATGTTTTAATCTTAAAGTTCTGTAAAACTTTTGCAAGTCCACCTCAGGTTCAAACAAATCAACCGTCTGTGTTGGAGCAAATGATAATCCTAGCCATAGTATTTTGTTCTCTTCTGGTGTTAAATCCCTCTTACTTAAGTTAAAAATTTGGATTATGTCTGTTTTCCCCCTTTCCCTTGTGCTGTATAGTGTTGCTTTGTTTTCCATCTTGTCCTCCTCGAGCCCCTCCCCCTCTCCTCCTCCCCTGGGCCCCTTGAAAACCCTGGTATCCCTGTTGGGATCCCAGTCTCCCCCCGTGTATCTGAGGTCATACCTAGATACTTGTTTAGGTGTATGTGAACACCCTGCTTGTTGTGATTCTCTTGTGTGTGTCTGCTCTTCAGGTGGAATCTGGGCCTCTATGGTGTAGCTACTATCGCATTCTGTGTCACTATCTACATTATATGTGTAATATTGTGTCAGCCTCTTTTCATTGTATTGTTTGTATGTGTACACCATATTGTCTTTATAATCATTCCTGTTTCTAACAAACTTTTTAATTTTTTGTTTTATTTTTTCTTCATATTCCTCTAACTTCCTTTTAATTTCTTCTAAGACTTTTATGAATTCTTTTGCTTGTATTTTCAATTTTAGGGCTTCTTCCACTTGATTTGTTTCTACTGTGATTTTTTCTCTTTCTTGTAATTCCATTCCCAGAATTTCCTCAGCTGCTGAGGTATGTGGTGTCCTGCAGCAGTGTAGTCCATTGAGCACACTCTTGGATGCACCACCTCCAATGGCAGTTGGGCCATCAGTGGTTCCAGGACCTAGGACACATGGATCAGTTGATCACAATGAGCTAGCTGATGTGGGACCATCCAGTGGTGGTTGATCCTGGAACATCTGGATGAAGGAATCCTATTTGTCTGCCCAGAGCCAGACATCATGCTAATGATGTCTGTGTCTCTGGTAAGGTGGGGAATGCACATGGGGCACCACAGAGCCCACAGGTTCTGGTCACCCTGGGAGTCCTGTCACCATATAAACTTGCTAAAACTCCATGTTGTGTGGTTGGCTGTGATGGAATTTGCTCCTATATTCAGAGGTCAGGTCATGCAGATCCAGATGGACAAAACCACAACCATGTTCTACCTGAACAGGCAAGGCAGAACACACTCCCTTCTCCTGTGTTGAGAGGACCTTTGCACCTGGACCCTTGTGCGCAGCCTGATGCAGTTCTCTTCATGGTTCAGCCTGGGTGCAGATTTCATGGTGGTTCATGTTGCAGGAGAGAACAGTCAGTTGGCAGACACTCTCACCTAGGAAGGAGATACATTGCACTAGTTGTCCCTGAATCAGGAGGTGGTCAGCCACCAGTTTTCCCCATGGGGCACACCTTTGTTGGATCTGTTTGCTTCCTGGGAGAACGCAAAACTGAGTCTGTTTTGTGCCTGCCTCCTACAGCCCAAGACACAGTTGGGGGATGCCATAGCAAGGCCCTGGACCTCAGGCCTCATGTACATCTTTCTTCCCTTACCCTTGATTCACAATGTGGTGGTCAAGGCCTGGACAGACAAGACAATTATGACCCTGATAGCTCCAGACTGGCCAAATCAATTCTGGTACCCAGATCTCCTCAGCCTTAGCAGCAGACCTCTGTGGTGGCTGCCTTTCCACCCAGATCTGCTGACCAGATAACAGGAGATGGTACTGCACCCATATCTGAAATTCCTGCACCTCTCAGCTTGGTTCCTAAGCAGCTAGAGTTCCAGGCCTTGGTTGTCTTGGATAATGTGCTCCACATTTTGGAGGCCTCCAGGAAGGCATCAACTCACTGATGCTATGCATGCAAGTGAAAGAGGTTTTCCAAATGGTGCCAGGGCAAGGAGCTTGATCCCCTTGCCTGCCCTGTGGTGAGCATCCTGGAATACATTTGGTCCCTCTTTCAGTTGGGGCTGCGAGTGACACCCTTAAGGTGCACCTGGCTGCCATCTCTGCTTATTAGGCACAGGCTGGTAAGCTGACTATGGCCCAGGAGAAGGTGGTTGGGCATTTTTTCAATGGCCTGGACCACTTGTCACTTCCGATGCAAGAACAACCGCCACCATCACCACCATGGGACTTTCTGCTGGTGCTGGCTATGCTTACAGGCAAGACATTTGATGTTATGCAGAGGTGTAAGATGTCACATCTGTCATGGTAGACAAATTTCCTGGTGGCCATTACATCAGCCAGAAGGACTGGGGAACTCCAAGCGCTTGCGTTGGAGTCTCCCTATCTGGCCTTCCACATGGAGAAAGTCGTCCTTTGCTACCAACCCAAACTTCCTCCTGAAGGTAGTTCCGGAGTTTCACCTTAACCAGGTGATAAACTTACCAGTCTATTTCAGCAACCCTTCCTCAGAGGCCTACAGCAGGCTCCATGCCCTGGACCTGTGGAGGGTGCTCTCTTATTATAGGGATTACACAGCTGGAGTTTGCGGAGAGGTCACTAGCTATTTGTAACATATGCTGAAGCTACACCTGGTAGACTGGCAGCAGAGTGGATGATTGGCAGGTGGATAACTTCCTGCATAGACTTCTGCTATAGGTTTGCTGGTAGTGAGCCTCCTGTAGGGCTTACAGCTAATTCATCCAGACATACCACTACCTCCAGGGACATCCCTATGCAGGAGATCTGCCTAACTGCAACCTGGAACTTAGCACACACCTTTATTTTCCATTACAGCATCAACCTTGAGTCCCATCGGGATGTTGTTTTTGGGACCTTGGTTCTCCAGTCTTTATTTGCTAAATAGGGGTGTGCACCTTGCTCCCCTTTTCAGACAACTGCTAGGAGTCTTGCCAATGTGTGGATAGTGAACTGTATCCATGTCCCTAGAAAGACAGGTTATGTACCTCTAACCGATATTCTTGGAGTGGTATACAGTTAACATCCACACCACCCACCCGGCCTCCCCTAGCAAGTGGCACACAGATCCCTGCTTCCAGTGTTCAAAGATCTGACATCACGGGGCAGAGTCATAGGATATACTGCCTGGGTGGTGGGAGAAGAGCTTAGCTTCAAGACATCTGATGAATCAGCATTGCCAGTGGAACTGCTAAAGTTGAATGTGAACTGTATACCACTCCTAGAATAATGGGTACAGGTATGTAGCCTATCTTTGTTCATCATTGTGGACAGTCATTCTAAACAGCTAGAGGTAATTTTAATGTTCACATTAATAACTGCCAAAACCAATGCAGTCCTATGGAATACGTTTGCATCATATGGTCTGCCTCAGGAAGTAGAGTCTGCCAATGGGTCCTAGTTTACCTCAGCAGAATTTCAGTAGTTCATGAATTCCAATGGCATTAAACATACATATTTATCTCCCTTCCATACTGCTTTAAATGGAGCTGCAGAAAGATGTGTGCAAACACTAAGGCAGGGCAAAACTGTCACTGCAGCATCAGCTGTCAAACTTCCTTTTTATGTATTAAAGCACCTAACATTCACTTACTAGTTGTTCTCCAAATGAATTGTTCCTGAAGTGTCAACTCATGAACGCATTTACTTTGCTGAGGCCAAGCCTATGGAGAACAGTTGAAGCCAAGCAAGAGAGGCAAAATGCACAGAATAACAAGGGTCAGAAAAATCTGTGAGGACTCAAATTCCAGGTCAAGGTGAAGGTACATTGTTTCCTGGGAGGGAGGAAAAATAGTAGCATGTAACCATTCTAAGGAAATGTGGGCTACTGGCTTATTTGCCACATATTGGCTCAAGAGTGCATAAAGTGCATATAAGCAATTTGTTATTATCCTGAGTACAAGATCCTCACTCCAGTGTTATGTCTCCCAGGGACTGGGAGGATATACAGTAAGAGACATGCTTAAAGTGCATCTAAAACCAGTATGGATCAGTCAAGATCCTATCATTGAGGTAAATGAACTTTTTAATCCTACACCACAACCAGAAGCATTGGCACTGGAACCTTCATCAGGGACTGTTGAGACTGACATGGACGTGATGGTAACAAGTGGTGAAGACAAGTCTAACTTTGAAAGACACTGTCTAGTAAGAGCCAATAAATCTCCAAACCAACTGAATCCATACAAGCTAGATTGCAGAACAAGTTCCCAGCCAAGGGGCAAAATAATCCCATTAACTCATTACAAGGTAAGAGCAGTCCACTTCTACCTTGGAAGTATAGTGAGGAAGAAATAAAAAAAAAAATCAATGGAACATGGTGTTCTCAAATTTAAGGGGAGAGTGTTCCATACTGTTTCTTCTAAGGTATCTACTCTGTTCTAAAGCAGGATTCATTGTAATGCACTGAAGACTTACTTTCCCTGTGAGCCACATCAGCCAGAATGCCTTGCATGGCTCAGTGAGATGATGTCATACTGGAGACTGAAGTAGATAGTAATAAAGTGACAGTGGTGGATTGTTAAAACCCCATGATGTCTGTTATTTTTTATTCTATCAAGTATATACTAAAATTTCTGCTTCTCAACTGTGACTATACATTTCTTACAATGTATCTCTTTTAATATGTTTAATATTTTTTGTTATGGATTTATTAATGTGTGTAAGTGTTGTATGTTATATGTATTGTAAATCGCTCTGAGCACATTGAGATAGACGTTATTAAAATAAATTTGTCTTTCCTTGCCTCACCACTCCCTTCTCCCATGTATTTTGATAGGTTTGCTGATTGTTTATTGTAGTAGTGCTGATCATTTCCCTTGGGTGAAGGGTAGGTAGGAATAGTTACAGTTTTATTTGTTCTCCAACTTTCATGTATTGCACATTGCAATATTTACTGTAGATTAGATGACTTCAATAACTCCAGCAGGAGTTGCAGTTTAAAAATTGTGTCAGTGTGGCTTTGTGTTTTGGGTATGTTACCGAAAAATGTAGGACTATGAGTAGTCTTATTTTTGAAAGAGGTGTAGAACAAGTAGGATCAGTGGTAGGAATGTAGGTAGAGAAAATGGGAAGACTGGGCAGGCCAAGCACCAGCGGCCCTTATCTGTGTCAGATTCTAACTACTGTATGTTGTTATAATGCTATACCTTTTAAAGAGTACAGTTTTGAATGGCATTGGTGCAGTAGATTTTTGTTTTATTATTATTATTTGCAGTAGCTCTTGGGACCCCTCTGAATATTATATCTGTAGAGCAATGACATATCTGAGACTTGTTATATTTTTTGTTGTATTTGTTGTCTGCTTGCTAATGTATATGTTGCCATGTTTTGGCCCCACGTCATCCTTGAAAATGGGAATTTATATGCTCCAGGACCTATGTACTGTAGTTATCAAGCAAATCAATAAATCAATCAATAAATACAGATTTGCTTGCCTACCCCTAATATGACATACTGTACTGTATTATTATTTTGTACTATTCTAAGCCTGGTACTCTACATTCAATTGTACGTCATCAGTATTAGGAAGTATGGGACTCATTGTAGCCATATTAAAAATTGTCCTCCCACAATCGAGCCATGCCCCAACACCCTGAAAAGGGCAAAACATTCCCACCTGTGTTTTTGTCTGCTACTGATTATTATTGAATGTTTTGACTTTTCTTTGTTATGGGGGTGGGGTCAGAGTTTTTGTCTTCCTAAATAAACTTGGAATGGTTATTATCATTGCCCTTAATCCTAAACTATCTTCTTTACAAAATGTTTAAATAAAAAAGTTATTTACCATAAAAAGGGTTGAGTTGGTACTTTCAGAATTTGTAGATGCTTATAATTCATTGTCTTATGGGTTAGTGCACTGGAAATTGGCATGCAACACACTTTGTGGTAGTATCTGGAAACTGCACACTGGTGACCTTTGGTTTTATTTGCTCAGCCAGTTTTTAAGTCAGTGTTATAATGTAGACTATAAATAAACAAGTAAAAAAAAACTGTTTTTTTGTTTTTCACAAAAATACAAGAAAGCAGGTCATATTTGACAAAATACAAAGTACATGCTATTGTGTATATGCTATTATTCTTATGTTACCAGCTGCAGCGTATCTTCATTTGCTAAGTTTATTTAAAGTCCTAAAACCTCAGCTGTTGAACTGAGTCTCTGCTTCCTTTCTGTTCAATTTCGTGGAACTGACATAATTTTAAATTTCATGCCTCGGTGAAGTGGCAAATACACTTTCAAGGTCTAAGTAGAGTACTCCTTTAGCATTTGATTATTCTTGAAGCCACATTGATAATTATAGCACCACACTCCTGCACACTTAAACAACGCTGTTTTCAACCAAAATGGAGTTGAGTCCTCTTTAAGTGCTTGTTACAAAAAATATTTATTGCAGTTATTTGATAAGAGTCAGCAATCTGTAGACATTGTGCACTGAACAGAAAGTGAACAAGCAGCCATTAGTCACCTGAGACTGCTTAATCTACTAGAGTGTAAACCGGTGGAGTTTATTTTGTTGATATAATTTTTGTTGCTTTTTCTGAATTGCTTTTTCAAAACATTCCCTCTCCCATAATGCCTTTCTTTGTACTTCCCCGCCATATTTGACTATATTCTGAGCCCTCTGTGAAATCATTCTTTATGAGCAGTAGGAGCTACAGTACAGTACATAGATGTGGTAACCCCCACCCCACATTATGCACACTTAGCAGTGATGCATAAATGTGTCAGCACTTACTTCGAAGCTATGAGAGCTGAGTCCCTGTGAACCCCCCCCCCCATAGCTCCAGCATCCAACACTGGTCTCATTGGACCTCCTGATCCCACCCAGAGACACCTACGCCCAGCACTGCTGCATTGTTGCCAGCCCACCTGTGAACCCAAACTCAAGTGTTGAACCTGGATCCCCCATAAAAACATAAAAATCTAGTGCTAGAAAAACCTCAGCAGCTTATTTTGTTATTTTAGCAGTTTTGTAGTGCCTGTCCAGTGAAGCAATTTGTATGCTTCACATTGCAGATCAGAGACAGTCATGCCACAATGCAACAATTCAGCCAGAGAAAAGTTGCAAAGTGGAAAAGCCCAATCAAATTTAGAAAAGGCATTCACAAAGTCAAAATTGGAGACCTGGTCGGACACTTGGCAGCTGACAAAGTTTCAGTTTGCATTTACTATTAGTTAACTTACATCTTGAACAGTTCAGTAAATCATCATGATGCACCATGCATGTAAATAAACCTTGTGTGTGATACTGAGTCAATTATGTATTTTCATATGGACTCCAATATCCTCAGCCTTGCAAGCAGACACCTATTTGCACCAGTCCCCCCACTGGGCAAAAGCAGGTTTCTATAAACAGTATGTGCCCCCCTCCCCCCCATGACTGGGCACATCAGCACTGCAGCATTTCCAGGCATCAGGCTGCCCAGGAAGAGACAGATCCGAGTCCCAGTTTTCAAAGCATTAGAAATCCTGAACATGGATGTGAAGGAAAAATTGTGCAAGGTGAATCCCATTGTGCAACTAAAATTACTGCTACATACAAACGTATGAACATACAAACATTCAAAATTGCCAGCAGATAAAGGCCCTATGGTCTATCGAGTCTGCTCGATTGTGCAGCCCTTATACTGCAGCTGCCCCTTCCTTCCTCCCTCCTGTGACCCTTCCCTTTACCCTGTCCCATCCCCTTTTAAAGCAGCGCACAGTTCTACAGGATTCTGCTTCCACAGGAAATGCATTCCAACCAGCCACCACCATCTTCATAAAAAAGTGCCTTCTCATTTCCCTCCTGAACCTACTCCTGTCCAGTCTCAGATCATGGCCTCGAGTGTCCCTCTCCCCACTCAAGCTGAAAAGTCCCTCCATTCCTGTCTTGTTTATTCCTTTCATGTACTTGAAGGTTTCAAGCTCTCCCCTATCTCTCCTCTCCTCTCCTCCAGGGAGTACATGTTCAACTCCCTCAGCCTGCTCTCATAGCGTAAGTCACCCATCCCCTGGATCATCTTTGTTGCCCTGCACTGCACCCCCTCCAGTAACTTAATGTCCTTCTTCAGGTATGGACACCAGTATTACACACAGTACTCCTGGTGTGGTCTGACCAGTGACCTATACAGTGGCAGGATCACCTCTCCCCTCCTATAGGATATACCCCTGACAATACGACCCAGCATCCTGTTTGCCTTTGCACCTGCCTTCCTGCACTGCACCGGGTTATTCATTGAGCCCATTATAATCACCCCCGGATCCTTCTCTTCCTCAGTCATGGTTAGCTTAACCCCACCCAGCTGGTAGCTCCTCTTTGGGTTTTTAGCTCCAAAATATAGTACCTTGCACTTTTTGGCATTGAACCTCAGCTGCCAAGTGTCTGACCAGGTCTCCAATTTTGACAGAGCATCCTGCAACCCCTGCCACCCTCCTACGTCATCCTGTACTGCTCCCATCTTGATGTCATCTGCGAACAGACTGATTTTGCCCTTGATGCCTGTCGAGATGTCTGCTATGAATATCCTAAACAACACCAGCCCCAGCATAGAGCCTTGAGACACCCTGCTTGTCACTGTGCTCGGAGAGGAGCAACTTTTCAGAATGCTTCTGTTTTGTGATATTTGCCATGGATTACGGCACCTTGCAGACTTTGCTGTTGCACCGATGCTACACCAAGCATGTTCAGGCATAGCATATGCACAACTGTGGGAATTTGCTGCCTATGCAGCAAAATGTCTGAAAATAAAATTTTCACTCACATGTGGCTTTTTTTCCCCACTGGTGAGTTGCACACAGGGACTTCGTCTCTGAGCCATTCCTGGCTCTTTGAAAATTGGGCCCCAAGTCCAGTTCCAATCTCAGATTTTTTATTCTGCCCCATTGCTTCAGCACCAAGTCCCAGTTTGGGCTACCAAATGGTCTTATGTGTCCCTGGAAAAGGGCTGTATTAGGGGAGATTGGCCATCCCCATTATGCTGTCATGTATAGTAAAGTACTTTCTTTTCCACAGGTGCTATACTAAGATCTAAATTAGAACTGCTACTTATCAGAAGATAAATCATGTTGCCCTTTATCATAAGGTAGCTCAGCTATCCCTTTGTATCATATCTTTTCTCATGCCTAATTGGAATCAACAGTGTTACACCTTTCCACTCAGGCAGCCGAAGGCCTGCTGTGCCATCTGCGCTTTCAAATGTCATCCTAGAGAATCTGACTTTTTCCTCCATCTAGTTTCAGTAAAAGCTCCCCTGAGAGGGCCATCTATAAATGAATAGATTCTCTGTGAAGAAAGGCTTCTGTCCTATACCTTGGAAAAGTCAAGTGTTCTGTTTTCTTGCTTATAGTATGAATTCCTTTTTTATCATCGGAAGTCTTTATTTTCATCTGAGAAGTGTTTGAACCCAGGAAAAGCATACTTAATCTTTGTTGTGTTTTCTTTTTGCAGTATGAACCACAGTACTTGGGAGAGAGTGTTGGGCCACTTAATCTGTTAACTGGAATAGAGAGCTCAACAACCAGTGATATATGCAATGTGCTTCTGTTTCCTCTGTTTAGAAAAGCTGTTTTCAAATGACAATATCTGTTCAGTGTATATATCTATGTCTGTAACTGTGTCTATATCTATGTCTATATCTATATCTAGCTATATATGTAGATATAAATATCCATATATATATATATATATATATATATATATATATACACAAATATACAGTATATCTACAGTGAAGGCCACCTGGATGAAGAGCAGTGTCACTGATTTCCTGCATGACAAAGGAATACCTCCCATTGAAACTGCATTGTTTGCTGCAGTAACTCTACTGCAGATTTCTGCAGAGTTGGGCTTCATCCTGATGGGCTTATATATATATATATATATATATATATATATATATATATATATATACACACAGTATATTTACATATATTATAAGGGGCAGTTGCACCCCTATAGTTAGGGTTGAGTAGGCACTTTAATGTTAAACCCCACTTTTGGCACGTTAATAATTTTGCAGCCGTTCAATGGATTTGCATGAAATTTGGAATGCATAGTCTGATATGGTAGATCTCTTGATTTGCCAAGCTGCATTTTGGTTGGATCTACGGTTTCTGCGCAGCGAAATGCTGAAAAACACATTTTTGCTACTTTTGACATTTTTCTGTCCATCATGCTGTGACCACACCATTTGGTGTTTTGGCCTGAAATGTGGAAAATAGAAAAAGTTTGGGTCAAAGAACAATCCAGCATTGGTTTGGTGAAAAATTATGAATCCATTCAAAAGTTATTTAATTTTGGGGTTCTGAGCATGCTCAGTTCACTCTAAGATTTATATGTATGTTTTGCGAAAGAGGATTGGGCTCACAGGAAAGGACTTTGTCAGCTCATGAAAGGGGATTTAAAAAATCCTAGTCTGTGAGGAAAGATTCCTTGTCCGTGAGCCACCATCTTGTTTTCATTTCCCCCCCGAACAAAATGTTGTAGCTTCTTCCGAGGGTGACTTCTTGTTGCAATAAGGCATGGGTTTTGTTCAGGGTGATGCCCTCTACAAACCTATACATTTGGTTTGCTTTGTTTTAGCCCAAAAATGAGCATTTCAAAATTTGAAATTCTTCTTTCGCGACTCACTTCCGATTCTCTTTTGCAAGCTGGTAAAATCCTAGTTCGTGAGCTGATCTCCTTTTGCAAGGCAGCAAAATCCTTGACCGTAGGTTTGTGACCAGATGACGCTTCTCGCGGATGAGGATTGACTCACAGTCAAAGATTTTGTAGCCTCACAAAAGAGGATTGGCTCATGGACTGGGATTTTGTCAGCTCACAAAGGGGATTGGGTTTTTGAATCCCCTTTCATGAGCTGACAAAATCCTAGTCTGTGAGCTGTCAAAATCCCAGTCTGTGAGCAATCCCCTTTCGTGAGGTAGCAAAATCCTTGACCGTCACTTTGTGACCTGATGGCCCTTCTCGCGGATGAGGATTGTCTCACAGTCAAGGATTTTGCTGCCGCACAAAAAAAGATTGGCTCACAGACTGGGATTTTGCCAGCTCGTGAAAGGGGATTAGGCTTTTGAATCCCCTTTCATGAGCTGACAAAATCCTAGTCTGCAAGCTGACAAAATCCCAGTCTGCGAGCAATCTCCTTCCGTGAGGTAGCAAAATCCTTGACCGTGACTGTGTGACCAGATGTCCAAAATCTGACAGTCAAGGATTTTTTGCAGATGGGGATTTTGACAGCTCGTGAAAGGGGATTGATCTCACGGTCAGGATTTTGCTACCTTGAGAACTAGTATTTTAAAAATTTTGCCACTGCACTGTAAATAAATGGTTTGGCCTTTTGATTTGAAATTGGCAGGGTATTAAGGGGATGCCCCAGAGATGTCAATTATGCTATTTATGTGTTGAAAAATGTATCAGTTTCCATAAATAGGATATCACAAAGTTTTTATTTTTCCCGTAGGATAACATTGCGGCGCCCATAGCAACTTTCGGCGCCCCATCTTGAAAATGAAGTGAGATATGGATTTTTCAATACCTGCAGTTTAGATCACCTTCAGGTGATCTAATCTGCAGAAACAAGCCTGGAAATAATAGATTACATCAGCAGTATAATTTTTTTTCTACTTGTTATGGTTACGAAGATATTGGCAAAAACATGTTCCAAGGGTGACTTTTCAGCGCTTTTCGGTGTCCGTAGCTCATAAATGATGCAAGATATGGATTTCATTTATCCATCTTATGAGGAGGTTTCACTGTCATGATGACAATGACACTTGAATTTTTTTTCTAGCTGCTATGGTTCCTGAGATATTGGCAGATTAGTGTTACATAAAGGGTTCCTTGCCCTATAGGGCTGCTGTATGACTCTGTAGTTATGTGTAAGTGGGAGTGCAGGGCCCAGAGGGCCCACACTCCCACAGACTATATTGTTATGCAGAAATGGGTAGCTTGGTGGGAGCCGCTCCCACCAACACATGCTATTTACTAGTTATATTACACTTTTTCAAAAAGTAAGGAAATGAATTGCAAAAATTTTGTTTAATGCATCAGTTAGGGGTAAAGTGACAAAAGTGGGGAAATGAGACATTAGGGTTGAGCCCCTAACCCTCCCACCACCCCACCACCCCATCACCTACAGACCGACAGGTGTTGGGATGTGCCATGGTGTCATGAGGCTTAACTCTCACCCCATTCTCCTTTACTGTAGCATGTCAACCTGTTTACACTTGGAATGGAGTGAGTCTTGGGCCTCACGACCCCATGGCACACCCCAGCATCTGTCGGTCTGTGGAGGATTGGGGGTGGTGTGGTGATGGGGGGTTAGGGGCTCAACCCTAATGCCATGTATATATATACACACTCACACACACACACACACACACACACACACACACACACACACACTGTATATGGGATGTACAGCAGGTACCTGTGGAAAAAATTATTTATTTTTACTAGTGCTGTTTGACCTTGTGTAATCTCATGAGTGGTGTAAGCCATGAATGATGTACCCAAGGTCAAACAGCAAGAATGGAAACAAGTCATTTATTCCTCATGGTACATGTTGTGTATTTCATTTATGCAACAGACAGGGACCTTATGTGTGTATTTTTTTATAAGTTTTTTTGTTAAATGTGAAAGCTTTGTGGGGTTTTGTTGTGAAACTATGCTCCTCCACTTTTGAGCAGCGCTGTTGCCATGGTTGCTACCATTGATGCCGCATCATAAATAAATCATGACACTGGCATTGATGCAGTGACATCGGCCATTTTTATTGCTTATTTATTTTATTCAATCTTGGATTACAATGCCTTTGAATGCAAGATGCTCATTTGCAAAGGTTTCATGTCAGTGGGGAGGGTGAACAAACATACAAAGGTGGTAAGTCAAAGACAAGGTTGGCAGATGAGCAGCTTCTTCCAAAAATATAGAGGAAAGATGGCAGCACTCTTTATCAAGCCACTGCTTGTTCTTATAGTGGTGGTTTTGGGAGAGAGAGGTGGCTATTATTAAAATTGACGCAGTTACATAACTTTACATTAAGAAAAAATATGACAGCATTTTTGTTTTACAACCTAGTGAATAGTTGTGTATTTTGGAGTGAACAAGTTGGCGAGTGGGCAGATGGGCAGTTGTGAGCATGTATATGCAATAAGAACATTAGTCAATCCTTAAACAAGGGTTTCTTCCATACTGTGTCTATGGCAAAAAACTATTGAAAATAGGAACTATAGGACCCTATGTGTTTTTTTTTCTCAGTCACAAAGGAGTGGATAGTGCGTGATGAAAGGGTGAGAATGAGAGTGGGAGAGAGGTAGAGCCACCAATAAGACTCTAGGTAACAAAAATTATGACTTTTGCTTGGAAAAGGTTTTGGTGGGCACATTTCACAATGTAGTCTACAGTTTATGTACAACTGTAATGTACAATTTGGATAATGTAATCTACCCAGTGTGTCAGTGAATTATGCATTTTAAAAGAGGAATTGGAAGGAGGTGCCAGCTTATTCTAAGAGTGTGGTTAGAATGGTACATAGAGCTGGAGAAGTAAGACATGTGGTGAGCGCGGCTATACAGTGACATGTATACTGTGTACATGTATTTATTTATTTGAATTTTGATGACCGAGTAGGACCACTGAGACAAAAAAAGTCCCTTTTTCAGGGACGCCCCGGAATTAGTTACATACAGTAGGTGGATGATTATATATACAGATTCAGAAACATCATATACAAACACAACACAATGTGACCATAACAAATTAGTTACAAATAGTGGTTGAGACTATTACATTCATTAACTGTACATTATAAACACCCAACAGTGCAGCAGATAGCCGTTGTGGCCTTGAAGAAGCACTCGCAAGGAGTGTGAATCGTTGGTCAGTGGCAGCATCCCTTGGCTATGACAGCTACCTGTCTTTTTGTCCTTTTGCACAATAAGTCAAGTAATATGGAATGACTTTGTGTGAGGATAAATTCTTTTGATACAGAGTGCTGAGTCCTTATTGAGTATCTACTTTCTGTTGGGACTTTCAAGCACCAACCCTGCTGGAGCGACCCTTGCTGTTTCCAGTACAGGGGATGACTCATTCTGTTTTCAAAGGATGGCCACAATAGGGTTGCAAGAACTGAACAATGGTGGACTCTGGAGTGGGCACCAATTATGAAATGTCCTGTCCTGTGATATAACAATTTGAGTCTAGAGAGGATAGATTCACAAGCAAATTGTAGCACTGGGGCACCATCAGAGAGAAGGGATAGGAGGGCACTGTTGGTGGTGGCTAGTCAGGCTCCTCTTGAAAGGAAAGGAGAGTTGGTAAAGTAGTCCAACTTTCAGATTTACAGTTTTAGTCAGGGCATCCACAGGTGATTCAAAGGTCATCGTTTGGTCCAGCACCACTCCCAGGTGTGAAAGGGACTGAATTACGTCTAAGTTGACTCTGGAGTGGGTAGTAATTTTAAGTAGGGATTGTCTGTCTAGGCCTAGATTTTTGTGACCAAAGAGTGTAACTTTTGTTTTTTTGGTATTAAGAACTAATTTGTTATCCAGGAACTGTCTTTCCAGAGTGTGGAAGTCATTGATTCAGTGTAGATCAGCAGAGGACCTATAGATTATGGCATCATTAGTATATAACTGCACTGATGCACCACTGCAGTTTAGAGGTAGGTCACTAATGTACAGGGAAAAGAGAAGGGAACAGAGAATGGGCCCATGAGGTACCTCATCAGTGATCAGCCTGAGGGTTGAGACACTTCTTAACCACTTGACACCCTGCTTCCTCCCAGTCAAGTAACTCTGAAACCAATGGCAGGAGAGATCATCTAGACCAAAACCCTGTAGTTTGGTAAGTAGCTGTTCATGACTGACCAGATCAAATGCTTTAGTTAGGTCAATAAAGATTGCTCCCATAGCCATTCCAGTATCCATGGCATTAATAACATCAGTGGTGACGCGTATCAGGGCCGCATCAGTGCCATGGTTTTTGTGAAATCCGTGTTGTGCTTTGGTAAGGGAGTGGTTGTGTTCAAGGAATGCTAGGAGATGATTGTATAATAGCTCCTCCTGAATTTTGGTGACAGCACAAAGAAGGGAGCTTGGCCTGTAATTTTCAGTTTTGTCCAGTTGCCCACTTTGTATATAGGCACCACGAGAGCTGCTTTCCACTTATCAGGGACCATGCCTGTTAGGAGAGATTTGTTAATGAGGTACATGACTGGGATGGTAATGATTAGGGCAGCAAGTCTCAAAAACCTCGGTTCGAGGGTATCACAACCTGGGGAGCCTTTGCATTTTAAACTCTTAACCTGTTTGAGGACTTCCTTCCTGGATACTAGCCTAAGGTGAAATTTAAGCCATGCTCCCCAGTCAAGTGGCTGTTGTGCCAGGGAGGATCCAGAGTAAACAGAGCTGGTGTCTGGGGGCCTTGAATCTCTCAAGGTTAGTGAAAAAGTTGTTAATTCCAAGGGCAATGGTTTGGGGGTCTGATAGAACTTGGTTATCAGCATAAATTTTTTGGGGGGGCAGAAGACCTGCCCTTGAGTAACTGATTTATCCAGGACCAGAAGTTTTTGAGATTAGAGAGATTTTAAGTTTGAAGGGACAGCAGATATGACCACTTGGCACTCTTCAGATTACACTTGCAGGTATTCCTGAGGCACCAATAGTCTAGCCAATCTGAGGGTTGGCCAGATTGTTTATATTTCACCCAGGCCTTATTCCTGAGTCATAGGGCTTTCCTGAGGTCTCTGTTGATCCATGTGGCACAGAGACCCTTGGCCCTGTGTTGTCTAATAGTCACTCACCCTATAAAAGCACAGGCTGCCCCACTCCACCTTTAGTTCTTTCCCGCTGTTGACAATTCACGCACAGACTTTGCGGAAGCTTCATCGCACAGTTTGATTGCCAATTTCAGTTACCTTTTATTTTTGTCGTTGAATCACTTTTATTTAAAAGTGATTCCTTTCTCCTTTATATGTCGAGAACTACTTTGTTGGCTCTTTTCCATTGCTGCTGCTGCATAAAGATCTCTTCCACCAATGAACACCAGCTCTGAGTGTGTTATCTTGGGCCAAGCCATAATGTCCTCGTCTGTGAGTTCTGCCAGAAATTCAGCCTCACCACCTGGCATTGATGAAAGAAACCCTGCAGAAGTCCCACATGGAACAACTGGTAGCCAGCAGAGAGTAGGGGTCTTCTTCTGCTCCCTCCCCCCCCCCACCATGTCACCAGTGTCTTCCATGGGTTTGCAGGCTGTCAAGACCTGGGACAAATCCTTTGGGAAGCACTCTTGAGAGAATAAGGAACAGCCTAAGGACCGCTCCCCCCATCAGCAATCCCTGTCCTCGCTGGATTCTTCCTCTTCTTCTCCTGGGATCACCCTGTCAACAGCTTCAACATCAGTGCCTCACCCCATGTAGGCCTCTGCTTCTTTCAGACCCCCACTGTGGATTCTTCTCCTGCCTGTCATGGGGCTGTGGAAGGGCCATCAGCCTCTGGGTCATTGGCCCCTGCCCCACCATCAAGACCTCTCTCGAGCCTTGAGATCCATCAACGCTGGGCTTATCCGCTACCTCTTCAAATTATCAGTTCGTCATCAGACTAGGGTCTCACACTCCCTCAGTCAATGCCAGTGTCGCTGACAGTTCCCTTCCCTGCCGTCAACCTCAGTACCATCCTAACCTTGCTTACTACTTCTCTTATTCAACAGCTAGTGTCATGGCATGAGCCATCATTGCCCACACCATTGTGGGCTGTTTTGGCATTGATGCCTGTTAGGACCTCGCACCCCGCATCCCCTCTTGAGTCATTGGCACAGTGTTCATTGGTCCCTGCTTCAGAACAGACCAAGATCAAAGAGAAACACCATCCTGATCTTATCCTCCCTAAGGAAGAGGAGGATGAGGATGAAGCTGATGTGGAATCCTCTGACAGATCCACTGTCTCATCAGGGAGTGAGGAGTTTGTCAAGCACATGCCCAGGTCCCCCCGGGGACCCTTCCTTTTTACAATATTGTGAAGCAGCTCTCCTTCACAATGGGTTTACAAACAGAGGAGGATGATGAAACCAGAAGGAATCTGGTGGACTTCCTGGACATCCCTGAGTCTCCACCTAAGGTTATTCCTCCTCTGCTGCCAGCCTTAAATGATGCAGCCACTGCAGCCTGGCACAGGCCCAGTATGGTGCCAGTCATGCCTAGGATGGCCAACAAGCTTTATCATTATTGGGGACCAGGAACAGCTGGGGGAAAAGTGTCACACCATGAGGGTAACATGAGGGAACCACTTGGGAGGAAAATCTGGTTGAGGGAAGGGGGTGTGCATGGGAGCAAGCCAAATTGGAGGCCTGGCAAAGTAGGGAGGGCCAAAGGCAGGAGGGAAGACCGATGCACAGCAAGGCAGTGGGGGAAGGAAATAGGTTTGCGGTCCTGGCAACATTGGGAGGGGGGGAAAGGATCACCAAGGGGAGGCAGGAGAGGGGGATGGTGGGGCAGGCACAAGGGATGAAAGTAGGTTGGTGGAAATCAAGGGTAATGGGGGTGGGATACAGGAAAGGGGGCAAGGGATCAGTTTCGAGGAGAAGGTAACAGGGACAGGAGGGAGTTGAGAAAAGCAGAGGGGTGGTGGGTCCAGTGAGGATGGGGGTTGTGGAGGTTGGTGAAAGAGCAGGGAGGAGGGAAGGACAGATTGAGGGTGGGGGAACATGGAGCCATGGGGGAAGGGCAGAGCTACAAAGGTGGCAGACTCAGTGATGGCTACTTTGGTAGCAGGGGTGAGGTGGGAACAAGGAATAACTGGGGGGGATACTAGTGCTGGGGGATTCCATACTAAAAGGGATAAGGTGGGGCAGTAAGGGGGAGCGGTACAGTCGAATATGGGTGGAGGCTATACCTGGGTTAACTGCGGGCAGAGTGGGTCAGTCAGTTCTGAAGTGTGCAAGGAGGGGCAGGAGGAAACCGCACCTTGTGGTGCACGTGGGTACAAATGACCTGGCGGGGAAGACAGTAGAGATGGTAAGGGAGAGGTCTGAGGAACTGGAAAGGGTGTGTGAGGAGCTGGGGGAATTGGTAGCCTTCTCAGAGGTGCTGCTAGTGCCATGCATGAGTACTGAGAAAAAAGGGAGGATTAGAGAATTCAACTCATGGCTGGGGGAGTGGTGTCGATCCAGGGGGAACGGGTTAGTGGGGGGATGGGGAGGAACCTGGGACAACAGCAATCTATATGCCAGAGATAGGCTCCACTTAAGTGCAGAGGGGAAGGGAACATTAAAACAGGAGACAGAGGGGTACATATCAGCAAAAGTGAGTTTAAACTTGGTGGGGGGTGGCGAGTGGACAGCTGGTAGGCAGGAAACCTAGAGAGTGGAGTCCGACGAGCTTACCCCCAGGATAACAGGGGAGGAGTCAGGGTAGAGGCACGGGGGGACCCAGGGAAAGGCAAAGAAGGAAATGGTGTGGAGGGTGGTCACATTGAATGCAAGGAGCCTAGGCAATAAGGTAGCCGAGTTGCAGGCTCTCTTGGCAGTGAGAGGGGTGGACATTGCGGCCATCATAGAAACATGGGCTACCCAGTACCAGGACTGGGATATGATGATCCCAGGATATAGAATATTCAGGAAGGACAGGGCTGAGGGGAAGGGGGGCATGGCAATCTATGTACGAGAATGGATAAAGTGCATAATGGAGTAGGGAGAGGAAGGCAGTACAGAGGCCCTATGGATGCAGTTTCAGGACTCAAGAGGGAGGGCACCGAGGATGGGGGATAGTATACACACCCTCAGCACAAGGGGAGGACCTATACAGAGAGCTAGCTGAGCAAATTAGAAGGGTCCGTAGAAAGGGGAATACAGTGGTGGTGGGGGACTTCAACCTACCTGGCATGGATTGAAGCACTCCAGCCACCACGAGTGCAAGGGAGCAGGTCATACTAGAGGCATTTCAGGACAGCTTCCTGGTACAATTTGTACATGAGCCAGCTAGATTGGGACCTGGTACTTTCAAATGGGGAGGCCATAAGGGATCTGGGGGTGGAATACCTTCTGGCTGGGAGTGTCCACCACTCGGTGTGGTTCATGTTCAATATGAGTAGGGAAACAGGGGGTATGGGGACCAGGGTGACAGATTTTAAAAGGGCAGACTTTAACAGGATGAGAGAAATTTGGGGCAAGCATCTGGCATGCATTCGTCAAGACATGGATGCTAGTCAGAAGTGGGACATTAGAAAACGAGGGCTGAAGGAGGCCACTGGGACATGTACAAAGACACAGAGTAAGAAGGGAAGGGCAAATAAGTCCAGTTGGTTTGACTAAGGAGGTTATGGAGGGAGTAAGGGTCAAGAGAAGGGAATTTCAGAAGATGAAAAAATCAGGAAGTGGGGGGGGGGCAGGTTGACAAGGAGGAGTACACAAAGAAGTCCGAGGAGGTTACCAGGCTGGGCAGAGTGGCCAAGGCCTCAAGGGAACTGAGACTGGCACAGGGTATTAGGGAAGAAGAGAAGGACTTCTTCAGATACATTAGGGAAAGAAGGAAGAACAAGGACTAGATTGTGAAGATTAGGAAGGACGGAGGGTGGCTAGAGAAGGGGGGGGACAGGCAGAGACATTAAATGAATACTTCTGTTCTGTGCTCACAGAGGAGAAAGGGGACAGATATCCCAAGGGAGGTAGGATGGGTAGTGGGAGGGAGAGGGTGACTGACATAGAGATTACAGAGGACTGGGTAAGGGAGGGCTTGAGGGCACTCAGGGTGGACAAGGCACTGAGAACAGATGGCATTCACCCTAGGGTACTCAAAGAGCTAGCGGAGATCCTGGCAGGACCACTGACTGATCTGTTCAATACCTTCCTGGACACAGGATGAATACCACAGGACTGGAGGATGGCCCATGTAGTGCCCATTCACAAGAGTGGTCCCAGGGACGAACCAGGCAACTGCAGGCCAGTGAGCCTCACATTGATTGTGGGGAAGCTCATGGAGACAATCCTAAAGGAGAGGCTGGTGACCTTCTTGAAGAACAATGGTCTTCAGGATGGTCATCAACATGAGTTTGTTTTGGGCAGATAGTGCCAGATTAATCTAATCGAGTATTACAACTGAGTACCCAGGGAACTGGACAAGGGCTATGCAGTGGATGTGCTGTATTTGGGTTTCAGCAAGGCCTTTGATTCCAGGCCGTGTGGGAGGCTGGGGGGCGAGCTAGAATACATAGGGGTGGGATCAAAGATGGTTAGATGGATCGTCAACTGAATGAATGGAAGGCAGCAGAGGGTGGTGGTGGTGGGGGCTCTCATCATCAAGGGAAGTGTCGAGCAGGGTGCCACAGGGATTGGTACTGGGACCAGTTCTATTTGGGATATTCATAGCTGATATCTCATATGGGGTCTGGAGTAGGATCGGTCTGTTTGCTGATGATACAAAGATGGGAGCAGAGGTAGATGACATCGAGGGGTGGAAGGGACTGCAGGAGGACCTGACCAAACTACAGGAGTGGCCAGAAACATGGCAGCTGGGGTTCAATGCCAAGAAGTGCAATGTACTGTGCCAAGGTGCTCAAAGATCCCACTGTTAATGTCCAGCATCCACAGAATTCAGCACTCAGACCAACACAAAAACCAGCTGCTACTCACAGATGATTTTAGGAGAATCTTATCATTTTAATTTCAATTTGTCCACATAAACATGTACAGTATTGCTTAGTGCAACATGCAAAGTAAGCCCACGGGGCCCAATGTTTTGTGCATTTGCTCCCTGGTACTTTGTAAAGGTTGAAACCTTTGCAAGGCTAAAGAAAATGAAGGATCAAAATGTTAGACTGCCAGTGAGCTTATTTCACATATTGCAATAAGCCATACCGTCCATTTTTATGTGGATGAATTTCAATAAAAAATATAGTGGTGGATCTTATGAGTGCTGGTTCCTGGGCTACCATATTTTGAATCTTCTCACTGATGGTGAGTACCAGATCTAGCAGAGACCCTTTCCTTGTCAAGCCCTGGACCAATTGTGCTGGGAATGTCTCCTGGTATACATCTATCAGGTTCTGATTTCTAGTTCTTGCCATGATCTGACCTTTCTAGTCCACATCCAGCATATTAAAGTTCTCTACTACTACCACCTCCCTAAATTGTCTTCTTTCCTTAGCATCACTCCCAGCTCTTTATATGTTCCCTGGTCCTGGTTTAGTGTTCTGTAGACCTTTCCAGCAGTGACTGGTTTCCCATTCCCTGTTTCTCTTAGCACCCACAAGGTTTCTAGTTTTTCCAAATCCCCCAGGCTGTCTACTGTATATCTGTTGCTTCTATCCCCCTTTACATATAGTGCTATTCCACCCACTTTGCTCTGTCCTTCCTGAACAAAGAGTTCTTCCTGACTAAGGAGTATTTTGGTATGGTCTTGTGGGTCAGTTACAAAAAGAAGATGGTTTCAGATTAACTGATATTCTGGAATTATAATGAAAACTTAGAAAAATATCAAACTTGCAGAGAGCAATCAAACAACACTCATATGGTAGTGTACATATCCTTAAATCTGGCTCCAATGTGTGTAAGTTTTTATGGAGTCATTGTCCTAAGGGACCCCCTTCCTGCACCCATGGATACTTAAGGAACAGGCCTCAGAAATGATAGTACTCTTAAGCCATCTGTTGAACAACTCACTGAAGTCCAGAGTGGTGCCAGTGGATTTGAGATCTGCCAACGTGGTACCACTGCACAACGGGGGAGGACAGAAAGGATTTAGGCTACTACAGGCCTGTCAGCCTTAAATCCATTGCAGGGAAGCTGATGCAAGCCATAATTATGGAAAGCTTGGTGGCCTACTTAGAGGACAACAGACTACAGGACAACAAGCAGTATGAGTTTGTTTCATGGAGGTCATGCCAAACCAACCCGATACTGATTTCTGATTGGTCAACAAGGCGATTCACAAAAGACAGGAGGCAGATTTGCTGTACTTGGATTTCACAAAGACCTTTGATTCGGTACCACATAGGAAACTGCTGAAGAAATTGAAGGACAGGTTTAATTCAGTGGGTAGTAAGTTAGCTTGGAGGTGGCAACAGAGGGTAGTGATGAACTAAGCCAAATTAGGGGACAGGGAGGTCACAAATGGAATGTGCAGGGATCAGTTCTGGGGTCTTTTCTATTCAATTGTTCATAAGTGACATGGGAAAGGTATCCAGGAGGAGTTGCATCTATAGGAGAAGTGTGGCGACTCAGCCACTGTACAGATATTTGGTGAGGCCTCACCTGGAATACTGTGCCCTGTTCTAGAGTCTTCACTTGAGGAAAGACATTGACAGACTAGAGTCAGTACAGTGAAGGGTCACTAAGATGATCCATGCCCAGCAGAGCAGATTCTGTAAGGGTCAGCTGGAGGCCTAAATATGTCCTTGCTGGAAGCCAAGCAGGAGAGGGGGAAATATGACTGAACCATATAAGTTTCTCAGAGGTATAAACATGGTGAATAGCAAGGACCTATTTGAAAGAAAAAGGGATACAGTCATTAGGGGACATAATTGGATGTTGGTGGGAAGAAAGTGTAAAAGAAATGTGAGAAAGTTCTACTTCACTGAGAAGGTAGTAGAACTGCCTTCAGCTCTTAATCCGATCTCTGCTAAACTCTATTTCTCAGTTGTTCTTTTCCCTTATGCCTCTCCCCAGGTGCACCCTCTACTCGGGTTGGCCTGCATCTCCTATACTAACCCAGCTCCAAACCTAGACTATCTCAGCTTGCCTACCCCCTGCATTTCACTCCCCCCTGCACTTATCTGGCTCTGTTCTCTTATTCCTATTAACAATGCACACTCACTTACTTACCCCTGTGTAGTCTATCTTACCTGTCCTCCAACCACTTTCTACTTGCCTTAGCTGATATATCTCTGAAGCTTGCCCTTCCACAAACTTAATTAATCCTGTTTTCCCATCCCCTGCATCATACCCCCCTTGCACTTATCAGTAATTATTTCTAGTATCTTCCTTGTCTGTTTATAATTCTGTCTTCCTGTAGGGTCATATCTGCTGTTTGACTATTTTCTTATTTTGTTTTATACCCATGTATCTCTTATCTACTCCCTGTACTCTGTAATTACACTGTTTTGCTCTACTGCCAGAATTGTATCATCCAAATGCCAAAATTGTTATACCACTTTGCATCCTACCCTCTAACAACCTGTTTATTATTTGTACTGTATAAACTTGACGTAGACCACCATTGTATATACCTTGCTGTAACTACCTATTGTTGTATCTCTGTACTGTTGTATCCTGTAACCTCTCGGGTCGTGCCTGAAAATAGTCATCTCTATGGCTAGCGCACCTACCCGGTAAACAAAAACTAAATAAAATAAATAAACCATGGAATAGACTGCTGGTGAATATGGTGGGGACAGCTATGATTAATGAGTTTAAACACAGTTTGGACAGGGCAGGGAGACTGATAGTCTCTGAGGGGGAGAGGGGGACACGACTTTGAGGAATAGGAGAGGAGGATAACAGACCACCAGTACAGTAGGGGTGAAGTAATATAGTAAGGACAGACTCGATGAACCTTCAACCTCCTTCTGCTGTCAAATTCTACAGTATGTTTCTATGGTTCTATGGGTGTTGCGATCAACATGGAATCATTCACTGAGGAAAAGGTGCTGAATGGTCTTAAAGCTCTAAAAGTATAAGTCAGTGGATCCAGATGGGATGCACCCAAAAGTTCTAGAAAAAATGGGAAAAGAGGTTGCAACACTTATAATGGATCTATAGTATTTAACAGTTGGCTGTAATTAGGTGTGGTGCCAGAAGACTGAAAAGCAGCAGATATGGTATCTTTACATAAACATAGAAAGAGGGATGATCTATGTAACTATAGCATGGTAAGCCTGACATCCACCCTTTGTAAGATGCTGGAGGCCATTATATAATAATATATATATATATATATTTCCTGGAGGTAAATGGGTTTACAGGACAAAAGGGAGCATGGGTTTACCATAGTAGATCTTGTCAGATGAATCCGATAGAATTTTTCAACTGTGTCATGAAGGCAGCTGATAATGACCAGACAGTATATGTGATGTATATAGAATTTAATAAAGCCTTCAACTCAGTCCCATATAAAAGAAATAATTACAGAAATTAAAGCTGGGGGACTTAATCACAGGGTGGGCCAGAAATTGGTTAAAAGGAAGAACACAGAGGGTTGTCTTGAATGGGGATTCTCCCAGGACAGGAAGGTCACCAGTGGGGTGCCCCAGGGATTGGTTCTGGGTCTAGACATGTTTAGTATTTTCATTTCAACACTGGGGAGAGATTCAGGGAAAGATCTGCCTCTTTGCAGACAACACAAAAATCTGCAGCACAACGCAAAATGAGGAAGGTGTAAGGGTAAGGTGGGATAATTGGGAGAAAGTGGAGGAATGGTCCAAGGTCTGGCAGCTGAAATATAATGTAGAACAGTGTAAGGTAATGTATATCTGGACCAGGAACCCTAGAACAGAGTACATAACTTGGGGGAAGGTGTTGAAGTTGGAAGAAACTGCTGAGGAGACATTTTGTTGATAGTTACAGACAACTTGAAACATTCATCACAGTGTAAGAGGACAGTAGAGAGGGCAAATAGAATACTGGGATACATACAATACTGTAGGTAGAGGCATCAGCTCCAGAAGAAGGAACGTGATCCTGCACCCAGTATATATCCCTGGTGTGGCCAGATTTATTTCGTTTTTGTCACCAGACACGTATACAAGGCAAGACAGGGGCTATTTGTTGTTTAGGTTAATGCTGTTTATTGGTATTTATCATTTATATTGATACAGCCATACGGGATATAAAAGGGTACATGGCAAACCAGCAAACAAACACACAGAACAATACCATCCATCATGAGAGTGGTATATGAGTGACAATGTTCAGCAAAATTATAGCCATATTTAAACTGAATGTAACCCCTAGATGGCGCTATCCCAGGGGCTACTACCCCTGCCTGATTTGCCACTAACAGGTTGAGGGGCCTGGATCCAATGGCGGGTGCCTCCACCCAGAGGTCAGGGTTTGCAATAGTTAAACTTACTTGGTCACAGCCCTCTGGGACACTGCAACCCCTTTCTTCCCACTAGTGGCCCACACAATATATCGGAATTACCTTCACAGTAGACACTTACTCCCCAGGGGTGGTTCAGGCACTGGACCTCCTGTAAATAAGATACAGTGCAACAATCACAGTACAATACTTTAACATAGACAAATACCTCAGGCAGTATAACTTTGCTGAAACAAGCAGCTCTGATTTATTTAGGGATATAACAAGGACAGGGAAATCAGGTTAATTAGCTTATCACTCTAATCATCTACCTATGGCTCTGTGCACAGGCCTATCCCTATCAGTTACTGTCCCTGGTACCCAAGCCCTAGTGGCTAGTCCAAACCATGGCAGCTGGTAGGGCCCTTTCACACAGAGAAAAGGAAAATTAAACAGTCAACAGTACAGTAATTCCATTTGGATTTAATGTGGCAATTCAACAGGAGCGACCCTGAATTAGTACTCACGACCTCCAAATAAGATAGGGTCCTTCAATATCAGCAGGGCTATTCTTGAGCTCCAAGAGACTCTTCACACATTTATATGGTAAAAAAGAAAGCACTATACCAGGCAGGCTGCTTCTCTATCCCGATCGCAATACTGCACAATACCGGGAGAACACACAGCAGATTCAGTTCCTGACAGACCAAGTGCAATTCAACAATTTCTCCAGTCTTCTACAGGGTGAGCCTGGTTTCTACTCTTCAGAGATCCTTTGATTCTTTTCACAGGACGGATTCAGTCCTAACAAGCAGTTACACAAGCTGCAGACCGGAACTCTGGGCCTTACACACGTTTTTTGACTGAAACTGTGCACTGAAGGAGCACAGGGTTTCTTTCCCTTCACTGCCAGATCTAAACTGAAACTCCAACAGACAAAACCGGGCACTTCCTTTGAGTTCCTCCCAGTTCTTGACTGGATTGGCTGTCACTCACAATAGACTGCTCCTGTTGGTCCAAAAAGGCGCTGAAATCTAAACTACATCTCCCAGAGTCACTGCCCATACAGTCCTCTTGTGGCTGGCTCAGATTACGAGTCCAAGTTCTGATTCGTCCAAGGCACCATTTTAGAGCTAGCTTACCCCACACTGATTGGTCCAGTTCAGCAGTTCAAAACTAGAATGGGGAACTAGGCAACACAGTTCTGACTGCAAAGAAAGCAGGTTAGACAAACTGTATTTTATTATTACTCAATTATTTCTGGCAAACAGTTACATCTTTCAGATAGGTTCCTTTGCACTCCTAGTGACTGCAAAATGGAGTGAATTGGCAGCAGCAGAGTGGTACTCAAAGAAACACACAGTCCCCATACAAACTAATTATGTCTGCAAGCAGACAGCTCTTAAAAGACAGTACCAGAGGTTCTAAAAACACTCACTGATAAATGGCTTAAGCCAAACACCATTCAGGCTTGGAGCATTCAAGCAAGCTCCTGGAAGTCTTTTGGGAACCCCCATTTGCAGGGGGGTTACACCCTTCCTGGCCTGGGAAAGCTTGACGTCCACGTCAAGCAAGTACCCCCATAAGTTTTAACTGCAACCATATACATTTGCATTAGGCTCTCACATGTAATCGTCAGTCAGTATATCATTTTACCAAGAACACATTTCTGAAACATTGCAGTACGTCACTCTTTACATAGTATCACACACACATTGTACCATAACTCAAGTTATTACCTCTTGTACATGAAACCTGAAGAGGGCCCTTCCTATCAGTTACCTTGGGGCTGATCGGGCAAGGCACCATACTTAGAGGGCAACACAAGTAACTTGAGTTAGCACTGACGTCAGTTTGGGCAATGAGCTCGGGGACACATACTCCTTTATGGACAACATTGAGAGGCAAGTCCACAGGCCTCCCAAGAAAATCATAACTGAGGTGCACCACAGGCTTTACAGCTCGACCAGTCTTTCTAGGGAGACTGTTACAGTCTCTGCACTCTGAGCCTCATTTTCAGCATTGTCCTCACTTGTCAGGGGGTCTCCATGGGGTAGAGGCTAGTACTTAGGGCACTTTCAGCTCCAGGAGTTACAGTCTCTGAGTCCACAACATTTTGACTCGCATGGAGAGCTTTTGGACACTGGCAGTGGACTGTCAGGACTCAAAATACTCTTCTTGTTCTGGTGTATCACCAGTCTGCCCCAATCCATCATTTTCCTCCCTGAAAGCTCAAACAGTTCAACCATGCACAATGATTCCATTTCCTCTGATGTGATGCTTTGCACTTCACTTTCTGGGAGCATTGGTTCCAGGGGACGAAGCTGGGGCTTAGACAGTCCAGAAGGCCCAGCTGTCTCCAGTATTGACTAGGGATTGCCCCGAAACAATTGACTCAGTTCGTAAGAAGGATAGTATTCAAAGTCACTCTCACTTTCTTCTGATATGGACTGACAGTCATGCTCAACTGGGACTTGTGGAGGGGAAGACTTTAACTCTGCTTCTGTAGGTACAGACTTTCTTGATCTTTTCTTAGCAGCAGCTCTAGTCACTGGTCCAGAGGGGGCATCTTCTGGGGGCTCAGACTCAATCAAGATTTGTCCAATGGGTAGTAAATGATTTCTATGCATTGTTTTTACATCTTTTGAATTATTCTCAGGCCTTACTTTGTACACTGGCAGATCATCTAGTTTGCCCACTACAATGTGAGGGAGATGGTGCCGTCTGTCAGCAATCTTGTGTTTGCCATGCAGTCCCAGATTTCTTAGCAATACCGATCTCCTCCTGGAGTTCCTGTGCTTTCACTTTTTATCATACCTTTCTTTGTTGGCCAGATTTCTTTTGGCAGCCATGGTTTGAGCCAGTTGGTATGCATGAGTTAGCTGGGCCTTTAACTTTGCACATACTGTAAATAGTTGTCAGCTTGAACCCCATCAGGAGAGACCCCAAAACACACATCTACCGTGATCGAGCTTCTCTTCCAAACATCAGGTGGTAGGGGGAGAACCCAGTGGCATCACTTTTGGTGCAGTTATAAGCATGTACCAGGGTGCTAATTTGTTGGCTCCATCTAGTCTTGTCCTTTGGGTGCAGGGTGCCTAGCATATCTAGCAAAGTGCGGTTGAAACGTTCAGGCTGTGGGTCCCCCTGGGGGTGGTAAGGCGTGGTTCTGGACTTTCTCACTCCCCACAGAGAAAGCATCTCTTTGATCAGACGACTCTCAAAGTCTCTCCCTTGATCAGAATGGATTCTTTGTGGAGCCCCATAGTGAACAAAAAAGTTTTCTACAAGTACTTTGGCTACAGTGGATGCTTTCTGGTCTTTGGTGGGGAAAGCTTGGGCATATCTCGTGAAATGGTCAGTGACCACCAGCACATTACTGATATTTCTTTGATCTGACTCCAAACTCAGAAAATCAATACAGACCAGCTCCATGGGTGCACTGGTGATTATGTTAACAAGGGGGGCAGCCCTCTGGGGCAAAGCTTTCCTCTGTAAGCAGCGACTACAAGTTCGAATGTGTTGCTCCACATCAGCCCCCATCTTAGGCCAATAGAATCTGGATCTCACCAAGTCAAGTGTTCTGTCTATACCAAGGTGCCCCATGTGGTTGTGCAAGGACCTTAATACTGAGTCTCGAAAGGCAGTGGGCAGCACCAGTTGTTTTGTCTACTTGTCCCCTCTGTCTACTGTTTCTCTGTATAACAGTTTATTGATCAGTTTCAACTTAGGACCTTCTTTGTATAACAGTGCAGTTCTCAAATCAGTGGAGCGTAATTTGGACACATCTTTTCCTGCATAGAGGGCTTCTAAAGCTGATTTGATCATGGATGTGAGGATTGAGCCACTGAATACTGTCATTGTCCAGCTGAGGCAGTGCACCAATGTCTATTGCAGAAAAGTGGCAATAAGCAGCAGGTATGCAATTCTCAGAGGGTCCCAAGCAATCCACCATGCAGTCCACTCGTCCGTGGACATTTGTTCCTCCCTGTCAAACTTCTGGCAGAGTGCCGAATGTCAGGTTCTGTCAATCGGACCCAATCATTCTGGGAACAGGCCTCCGGAGAGAGCATCAGCATCAATGTGGTTCAGACCTGCTCAGTATTAGAGCATAGTCATATGTAGATAATGCAGAAAGCCACCTGTGGCCAGTGGCATCCAACTTAGCTGAGGTCTGCACATAGGTCAAAGGATTATTGTCAGTTTTTACTAGTATTTTAACCCCATACAAGTACTCATGGAATTGGTCAACAATAGCCCACTTCAAAGCTAGGAACTCTAACTTATGTACAGGATAGTTCTTTTCGGATGGGGTCAGGCTTCTACTGGCAAAGGCCACTGGTCTCAGGCCATTCTCGTGCTCTTTGTACAACACAGCCCCCAACCCTTGCAAGCTAGCATCAGTGTGCAGGACGTAAGGTTTTCTTGGATCGGCATAGGCCAGCACTGGAGCATGGGTAAGTTGATATATGATCTCATGAAAAGCAGTCTCACAATCAGGAGTCCAGCGGGCCCCAAATACTTCACTCGGATGAAAATACACTCTTTCAGTCTTGAGGGACGCTGACTTTTGGTATTTTTTGTGGGTTGGGAGATACCCTTGAGTAAGGTTAAGTAAAGGGCGGATCACTCTTGAATAGTCCTTGATGAAACGCCGATAATAACCACAGAATCCCAGGAATCTTTGCAGTTCTTTTAGATTTTTGGGCTGTGGCCAGGTGGTCAAGGCCTCAACTTTACTTGGGTCGGTCTCTATTCCCTCGGTGGATACTATGTGTCCCACATACTTTACTGATGTTTGAAAGAATTGACACTTATCAATGGACAGTTTAAGGCCAAAGTCCTCAGTCGGTCCAATACCTTAAATAATCTGCTCTCATGTTCCTCCAGTGAGCTGCCAAACACAATAACATCATCTAGGTATACCAGGCACTCTAGTAAGTTCATGTCCCCACTGCATGCTCCATCAATCATTGAAAAGTGGCTGGGCACCTGAAATCCTTGAGGCATCCTCTGAATTCATAGAAGCCAAGCGGACAGATAAAAGCTCTTCTCACGGTCCTCTGGGGCCACCGGGATCTGGTAGTACCCACTCGGAGATCCAGCACAGAGAACCACTTGCTCCCATTTAGGCAGTCCAAAGCATCCTGAATGCGGGGCATTGTGTACTGATCAGGATAGTCCGCCGGTTTAAGGTGCGATAATCCACACACATCCTTACTGTTCCATTCTTTTCCTCACTACCACAATGGGGAAGCATAAGGGCTTCTGATTCTTGTATTACACCAACAGCTAACATCTCTTGCAGATGCAGTCTCATCATCTATGTCAGCAGGTGCCAGGCGTCGAGACCTCTCACGAAATGGTCTTTCGTCATGCAGCCGGATATTGTGCTCAGCTCCTTGCACGCATCCTACATCCCATTCCTTTCAAGAAAACACCTGGTCTCTCTGAGCAAGCTTCTCACTGATCCTCACTTTCCATTCAGCTTGCAGCGGCTAGTCGCCGAAATCAAACAAGTCAGGCGTTACTCTGTCATTCTTCCTTGAACTCTTGCTGCTGGGTAGCACTGCAGTGTCTGCACAATGCACATTAGCCAGGATGCAACCTCTATTTACTCGAATGTCTCTTTCAGACACATTATGAACTTGGACCATTACCCTTCTGGCATAAGCATGGGCTCTAGCGGGCAAAATACTAGGCTTGACCAGCAGTCCCTCTGGCAATTTTCCATCGCCTGGTGCATCCAACATTAATATTTTATTCTTAACATCCTTTCTGATACGGACCTCTCCCTGTAAGGTACACTGGGCATTTGGCGCCAGGATCAGAGACTCAGGATCCTTCTTCCATACACTCCGACCGGTTCCTCTGGTTCTATTTTTTCAGCATCTCTGTGCCTCATAGGCCTTCTTAATTAAAGCCGGAACTCTTAAAGCTCTACTAGTCTTTGACCCCTGTTTTCATAACATAACTGTGCCAGCCTTCCGAACATATGAGCATTTGTTCCAATCAACAAAGGGACACCATCATACAGTCCAGTGGGGGGACACACTAAGGCTAGGGTCTCTACTTGTTCGGCCACTCCAGCCACGGAGGTGGGGAAAGACAGCCAAATTGGATGTACCCGGAATAGGGGTAGGCCTTCTCACTTAACCCCCATACATGCAGTCCTTCTAATGGTTGTAAGGGTATGTCTGACAAATGCTTCTGATACCAATCTTGAAACATAATTGTCACTTGGGAGCCACTGTCTAATACAGCTCTTGTAGACACTCCATTCACCTTTACAGTGGTATCCATGGAGGGACCCACTGTTCTGGACCAGTCTGGAGAGGCGGTAGTGGGAGCCCGGGCAACTGACCTTGCCACAAAAGGACGTGAGTTAGCATTTTTGGTGCCCTCACTGGGATCATTTCGTACACCTCTTAACCACTGATTTGTTCTCCGAAGCTCTCCTTGTAGCCTATATGCAACTTTGTCAGTGTCTTTTGGGGACCGGCATTCCTTTTCATGTGCCCATCCTTCCCACAATTATAGCAAAACATACTTTTTGGAGTTTGAGCTGGCGGGCGCCACACTGGAGCCAGGCGGGGTATTACTAACTGGAAACCTTGGTGCCATCTCTGTCTGGCGTGATAAGCATTTGAGACATCTCGTCAGTTTCTCCACTTCCATGGTCAAGGAATCAAGTTTGGAGCTGTTATCAGCAGGAGATACATGGGTGGTTCCCCACCCCATAGCAGATGCTGTCGGATATAGGTCAGGGTCTGCACTTGCAGGCGTGGCCTTCATAAAGGGACTGTTTTGAATCTCGGATCTCTCTCAACAGTTCGCCCCATTGTGACATATCTTTTTCCTTGTCAGAGCACTCGACTGTCAACCTCTGCCCCTGAACTTCACTTGATGGGTCACCTCAGTCACTCGGGTCATAGCCACAGCTGTTGGTGCAGGTCCCTCCGAGGTCGCCTTTTCTCAACTCCTCGAATTTCTCTCATTAACTCATCATAGGAGGGTGGGGATTCCAGTCGATTTGCCAGGCGTAACTGAAGCAACAGCAGTTCTGAGAAGGGGGCAGACTTAAGGATTCTGTCCAGTCTGGTTCGGTCCAGTTCAATCGCTGGCAAACTACCCTTTCTGAGGCATTCTTGCAACAATTTTTCCAGCCGAGATACATACACAGACAACAACTCCCCTTGGTACTGTTGTGCATTTCTTACTCTCCACCATAGGTCCTCATCAGAATCTGGGCTCCCATACACATTCTCCAAGGCCTCAAGATAGGCCTGTGCAGTCGCTTCAGGGTTACTGGCCCGTTTAGCATGGATGGTAGCCAGGCAGGACCCTCGAGGCTCTCACTAACCCTCTTTCGCTTTTCCCGGCTTCCAGGCATTGCCATTCTAGCACTTGGGGGGCAACATAGTCTATCCAGGTCTCCCAGTCATCCTCCCCTTGGGGGGTGGGGAGGGTGCCAGAGAAGATCCCCAACCTTCGGTAAGAGTCGTGACTAATGGCAGGTGCAGAAATAGGAGTCTGCATTGGTTCAGCCACCATTACGGGTACTGGAGCGGGAGAGGGTGTTGGGGGAGGAACACCCCCAAGTGGCAAGAATAGTTTCTTCAAGTCCTCCACAGTTTTCCCTTCCCCCAGCAACCATTTAGCAAATTTCTCCTCAAAAGTTTCAGGTAGTGGTGGGGGCTCATTCCCCCCCGGGTCTTTCCTGTCCTTAGTTATCACTCTCCAAGCAGTGAGGGCTCCCTCTGGGGTAATGGTCTGTGGCACTTTGGAGCTATCTATGGGATCCTTAAACTCTACTAGGGCCAGGAAAGTGTGGGTGAGCAGATTAGCATGCCGACCCACCACCACAGGGTTTTGTAAACCTTCCACCTTGGAAAGTACTCCTGTACAGTGTCCGTATTGATACCCAGGGGATGTCCAGGATAAGCATAGCATTTGGGGTCAATCTCCTCCCCAGTACACCACTCCACCAGCCGGTGCACAGCCACTTCTGTCGGGTACCCATTTTTTCTTAACAGTGGTTCGTAGAATATGGCCACTAGAGGACACACAATCCCAGCGGTGAGCCTCCAAGATGTAACCCTAGACTATCCCAGGGCTACTACCCCTGCCTGATTTGCCACTAACAGGTTGAGGGGCCTGGATCCAATGGCGGGTGCCTCCACCCAGAGGTCAGGGTTTGCAATAGTTAAACTTACTTGGTCACAGCCCTCTGGGACACTGCAACCCCCCTTTCTTCCCACTAGTGGCCCACACAATATATCGGAATTACCTTCACAGTAGACACTTACCCCCAGGGGTGGTTCAGGCACTGGGACCTCCTGTAAAATAAGATACAGTGCAACAATCACAGTACAATACTTTAACATAGACAAATACCTCAGGCAGTATAACTTTGCTGAAACAAGCAGCTCTGATTTATTTAGGGGGATATAACAAGGACAGGGGGAAATCAGGTTAATTAGCTTATCACTCTAATCATCTACCTATGGCTCTGTGCACAGGCCTATCCCTATCAGTTACTGTCCCTGGGTACCCAAGCCCTAGTGGCTAGTCCAAACCGTGGCAGCTGGTAGGGGCCCTTTCACACAGAGAAAAGGAAAATTAAACAGTCAGCAGTACAGTAATTCCATTTGGATTTAATGTGGCAATTCAACAGGGAGCGACCCTGAATTAGTACTCACGACCTCCAAATAAGATAGGGTCCTTCAATATCAGCAGGGCTACTCTTGAGCTCCAAGAGACTCTTCACACATTTATATGGTAAAAAAGAAAGTACTATACCAGGCAGGCTGCTTCTCTATCCCGATCGCATTACTGCACAATACCGGGAGAACACACAGCAGATTCAGTTCCTGACAGACCAAGTGCAATTCAACAATTTCTCCAGTCTTCTACAGGGTGAGCCTGGTTTCTACTCTTCAGAGATCCTTTGATTCTTTTCACAGGACGGATTCAGTCCTAACAAGCAGTTACACAAGCTGCAGACCGGAACTCTGGGCCTTACACACGTTTTTTGACTGAAACTGTGCACTGAAGGAGCACAGGGTTTCTTTCCCCTTCACTGCCAGATCTAAACTGAAACTCCAACAGACAAAACCGGCACTTCCTTTGAGTTCCTCCCAGTTCTTGACTGGATTGGCTGTCACTCACAATAGACTGCTCCTGTTGGTCCAAAAGGGCTGAAATCTAAACTACATCTCCCAGAGTCACTGCCCATACAGTCCTCTTGTGGCTGGCTCAGATTACGAGTCCAAGTTCTGATTCGTCCAAGGCACCATTTTAGAGCTAGCTTACCCCATACTGATTGGTCCAGTTCAGCAGTTCAAAACTAGAATGGGGAACTAGGCAAACACAGTTCTGACTGCAAAGAAAGCAGGTTAGACAAACTGTATTTTTATTATTACTCAATTATTTCTGGCAAACAGTTACATCTTTCAGATAGGTTCCCTTGGCACTCCTAGTGACTGCAAAAATGGAGTGAATTGGCAGCAGCTTGAGTGGTACTCAAAGAAACACACAGTCCCCCATACAAACTAATTATGTCTGCAAGCAGACAGCTCTTAAAGAGACAGTACCAGAGGTTCTAAAAACACTCACTGATAAATGGCTTAAACGCCAAACACCATTCAGGCTTGGAGCATTCAAGCAAGCTCCTGGAAGTCTTTTGGGAACCCCCATTTGCAGGGGGGTTACATGAACACAAATCAAAGTGGTAACACCCTGAGCAGTCACAGAGAAAACACAGTAGGATGATGCCTCAGCAGAACCCCTCCACCTACAGTCCAGATAATATCCCAAGAATCAAAAGTCCAGAGGTCCTTAAGGGGATGCTGATGCAAGTCTCACCCTGGAAGGAAAGCACATATACAGACATTTAAGACATAGATATCATGTCCAACTACAATTGTAGTATCCAATACAGAAAAGAAAGAGATTGAGTATAGGGAGTTACTTGATATGTAAGGTTCAAAGATAAAATAAGTCTGGTGGCAAGCAATCGCATCTCTTCAACTGACAAAACCATAATTAAAGCAGCAGTTATCCTAGGCTTCAGCCTATGCCTGCATGAGTGGAAAGGTATGCCAGGTATGGAGCCCAGCACAGGTAATAGTGATGCAGTTTATTAGAAACCACATGTGACAGGCAATCCAGCTGGGCAATCACTGACATCGTGTTATATAACTCAGGCAGGGAGGTAACCTCTGTTGTTCTCCAGCGGCAGACAATAAGCCGTTTGGCTTGCAAACTGAGGATAGAGAACCACCTCATCAGCACACTGGAGAGTTTGACATTTGTAGGAGGGAGTCCCAGAATCCAAACCAGAGGGTTCCTATTCACAGCACAGCCCAGCACCTGTTCAGCAAGCCCCAGCACTGCGGACCAGTAGGATGAAAGCAGCAGGCAATGCCATAATATGCGAATAAGGTCTCCCACATGGGTATCACACCTCCAACACCAATTATGATCTAGAATATGCATGCGGTGCAACATGTGGTGGGTGTGGTACCAATGGGAAAGAATATTATTTTGAATAAGCTGACTTCGAGCATCAGGTAGATAGTAATGGGCACTTCGCCCACAGGCCTGCCATTGAGCTTCCGATATGTGTTGATGGAGGGCCTTTTCCCACTTCATTTTGGATGATCTGAGCCGGAGGGAAGGTGAGAACTGAGACCTGAGACCTGAATAAATAAGACTAGCTACACCCTTTTTAGCAGTGAACCAGTGCTGTCCCCTGAATTCTTTTAATGTAGTCCAGAACAGCACTATGTAGTTGCAGATAGTGCCAAAAAGCTTTTTTTCCCAGGTAGAATTCAGAATCAAGCTCCCAAAAAATGGCACCAATTGGACCCTTCTTTGTCCAGCACCTGGGACAATTTAAATATACCTCTGCTGGCCCAATCTGCCCAGAAGAGAGGTTTCCCATCAACCAAAAGAGCACCATTATGCCAAATGGGCATTTCAACCAATGGACAAGCGTTAGCCCGCAACTTCTTGTAGACCAGAAGCCATGTGGAGACAGAGGCAGAGATAGTGGGGTGGTCCCGTAAGCATTTTGGCAGAGGAGTGTACAGCAGGGCAAACAGACAGTGCTGTTCGGCCACCTCAGCCTCCATTGCAACCCACTGCGGGGCTTCCATCCCAGGCAGAAGGAACCAGGCAAGGGTCTGCGCAGTAAGGTACACTAGTTTATACCCCTCTATCCATGCCAAGCTCCATCCTCCCACCCTCCAGTGCACTCGCAGCTTATTCCTACTGTACCTGGGTCTGGAATTTTCCCATATAAACCCCAAGATTAGCCTGTCTGTGAGAATGACCCATGTTGCATTGAGCACCAGTGGGATATGTGAAAGAGTGTATAAAAGCTTAGGGGCTATGACCATCTTTATGGCCGATATTTTCCCAGCGAGGGTGAGGTGAAGTTTATGCCATCAGTCAAATTCTGTCCTGACCTCCAGCAGCAGGGGCTTGATGTTGATCTCCCAGATCTTGGTCAGGTTGGGATTTAGGCGGATAACCAGGTATACCAGAAAGTGGGCAGCCCACTGTAGGCCAAACTGGGAGACCAACGATTCTGTGCATCGGGGGTTAAGTGGCAACACTTCTGTTTTTGAGTGATTGCTCTTTAGCCCCGAAAGCATGGCAAATTCAGCTAACAAGTTAAGTAGGGAGGAATGGAAGCTGGGGCATTAGCTAGGGGCACTAGCAGGTCGTTGGCATGCAGAAATGTAGCAAAGACCTAGTCACCAATGGAGAAGCCCTCAATATGGGGTGAGGTGCAGATAGCTACTGCAAGGGGTTCCACTGAGAGGATAAAAAGGAGAAAGGACAGCGGGCAGCCCTGCCTGGTACCCCGCCCGAGAGAGATGGGAGCAGACAGGGTGGAGTTTGTAAGAACCCGCTCCAGGGGCTGATTATACAAGGCCATGACCCAGGACCTAAAATGGGGTCTGAATCCCATAACCTCAAGCACATGGAGCAAAAAGTCCCAGTCAAGGGAATGGAATGCTTTCTGGAAGTCAATCACCACAGCTGCAGTGGGGGTAGGGCAGTGATCAGCAAAAGCCATGATATTAATCATGGAATGAATATGGTCCCTGCTAAACCTGCCTGGGACAAAACCAGCCTGAGATGAGTGAACCAGGGAGGGAAGTAGGGGGCTTAGGCGGGTGGCCAGGATCTTTACTGAAGATTTTACTGTCTGAGTTGATAAAGGGAATGGGCCGATAGCTAGAAGGACATGAGGGGTCCTTCCCTTTCTTGGGGAAAACTGTGATGATTGCTTCCCTGAGAGTGCTGGGGAAGGAGCCTGTGGCTAGAATTGTATTGAAAAGGTTCATCAGCAGTGGGGCAATTTGGGGGGCAACAAAAAAACAAAGTTCCGGGCGGAAAACCATCCCCTCTTGGTGCTTTGCCTGTATTCAGAGTTCGTAGGGCGGCTATAACCTCCAACGGCGTGATGGGTCTCTCCAAAGCATTTATCTGCTGCGGAGACAGCCAAGGGATGGGAAGGAAATCAAGAAACTGGTGGATTTCTGTGGGGTCCAAAGTCCTTGAGGAGGAATAAAGCTCTTTATAGAAATCCACCATGATGGAATTTATGTGGTCCTGATTAACCTCCACTACCCCCCGGTTGTCTGATGCCAGGTATAAAATGTTTGGCCCTCTGTTTACATAGCCTGTAGGCTAGCACCTTCCCTCCTTTCTCCCCCCCGTCCCAGTACTTATGCTTCAAACAGAGGATAGCCAGCTCAGCCTTTCTGGTGAGGAGATCATTAATGTTATGTTGGATACGCACCATTTCAAGATGGTAGAGAGAGCGCATGGAAAGAGGGGGGGCAACTCTTGCATTTGGCCTCCAACTCTGCCAGCCGCTTCTCGAGGAATCTAAGCTGCTGCTCCCTTTGTCTTCTGTGGCTGGCAGCATATGACATTATAGCACCCCTTATGGTGACCTTTAGGGCTTCCCAGAGGCAGGTCGGGTCAGTGGAGGAAGAAAGGTTGTCCTGTAAGAAGAGGTTAACCTAAGTGGCAAGCCAAGGAGGGAAGTCTGGATCCCGCAACAGGAGCGGGTCAAGTCACCAGTTGTGAGGCGGGGTAGCCACTTGGCCACATGTGAGCAAAAGTCGAACTGGGGCATGATCCAAGGTAACAGTCGGGAGGATCAAGGTATCCAGCACTGCAGGCATCAGGGAAGGGGAGAGTAGCCAGTAGTTAAGACTGGAATGGGAGTTGTGGACAGGGGAGACAAAGGTAAAATCCCTTTCCCTGGGATGAAGAATTCTCCAGGCAACTTATAGGCCCAGATTGGATAAAAGCTGCGGAAGAGCCAGCTGAGATTTCGGGTGCTTATCTGGGGCATTCAAGTGATGATCAAGGCGAGGATCTAAAGGGAGATCGAAATCTCCTCCTAGTACCACAGAGTGCCTTGAGGCAGGTGATGGATGAGATGGGATGCGCAAGGGCATGAAAAAAATCCGGCTGGTCTTCATTTGGACCATATGCATTGGCAACCACTAGGGAACCCTCCGGGGTGTTAAAAGCAGCCACTACCCATCTTCTGTGGGAATCCCGCTTAGTTTTAACCAGGGACCATTGTAGGGACTTGTGCAACAAGATTGCAACCCTTCGCTAATGCGTGGAGGCAGACGACGAGATAACATGACCTACCCACGCCCACCTGAGTTTGTCATGATCCTTCTGCCTAAGCTTAGTTTCTTGGAGCAGGGCAATGTCTGTTTTCAGCCTTTTAAGATGACCTAGCACCTACGAATGCTTCACCGGGGTATTTAGGCCCCGAACATTCCAGGTGATAAAGCTTACATCAGCCATAGTCCCAGATCCCTGAAAAGGGGTAACAAGGAGTTAGAAAAGATACCTGGGAAAATGCTGAAAAGGGGGGGGTCCGCTCCAAGAGACCATGATGCAGCAGCCCACCCTAGACTCTACCCAAGCAAAAAGTCCCTGTACATAGAGATTTTGCACAACACAGACATGATGTATAAGCACATTAACAAAGAACCAAATCACATGTAGAACATAATTATATACAACAGGCCAAACTATGGCCAGGGGGGAGCCCTGTGGTATAGAGCCAGTTGCTGAAGCTACAAGACCTCCAGTCACTTCCCTGAAGGGTGAGAGGGAAGACAGCATAATACACAAGGAGGGAAGTAAGGTCTCTCAGCCAGTGAGGGGTATCATAGGAGATGGGTGTCTATTAACCACTTAAAAGGAGTGCCCACATCTCAGCATGGCTACCGAATAAGGAGAAACAGTTACTGGGGGGGGTGGGACAGCAGCTCCATCGGGCCTGAGCTGCCCAACATTCAGCAATAAATGAGGACCAGCTACTTAGCCATGGAGAGTTCAGGTAGGAGAGTCTGAATAGACCGCTGATTGGGTCTTGTCCACAGGTGGATGATCTAGAGATCTTCTAGCAGAGCCAGCAGCAGAAGGAGATGGCGAATCTGCCAGCTCAACAGACAGAGAGGCCACAATGTCTGCCCAAGATCTGTTCAGTGAAGCTGCAGCCGACATGACTTCCTCCTCCCAAGGGGGCAGTGTCTGTGTTGGTCTCCACCAACGTTTCCTGGGTATCCATTTGTAACGGTGCATACGGATTCAGAGTGAAGTAGGCCTATAGATCCAAGCTGGGACGAGCTTGGGGTTTTAACTCCGGTCGAGGACTAGGAGAAGTTACACGAACCTTTGGGTGTTGACGTTTGGAATGATGGGCTGATGAATGTCTCTTTCTGGGCCTGGGTGGTAGAACAGCTTCAAAAATCTTGACCTGCGGTTTTATGGGTGGATCGTTTGGAGCCGATTGGAAGCTCTCCGGTTCCAGTGATTCTGCCGATGCGGGAGTTGCTATGTGCACATCTGGTCCCTGAAAGTCGGCTGGGTGTTGAGCTCTAAGAAAGTCAATGAGGCTTTCAGGTGTGGCAAACAGCAGCAGTGCACCATTGAACATAACCCTCATAGTAGCAGGGTAACGTAGGAAGAATGGGCAGTTGTACACATGGAGAATCTTTCTGGCAGAGCCATATTCTTTCCAGCACTCTGATAACTCCCTTGAGTAGTTCTGGAAGATATGAATCTTGTGCCCTTGCCGTATAATGTTGGAATCTCAAGCTGCTTTCGAGATGGCTTCCTTCTGCCTGTAATCCAAAAATTTAGCCAGTAAAGGCCTGGGCCGCTCGCCCGGCTTAGGAGGTGGGGCCAGCGAGTGGTGAGTTCACTCTATCTAAGGCCTGAAATCTTCAGGGAGGCCTAAAAGAGCTGGAAGAGTTTGCTGGAGGAAAGATATGGTGTTTGCCTGCTCAGCCCCCTCTGGGAAGCCTATGAATCTCAAATTGTTTCGGCAACTTCTATTTTCGAGGTTGTCAATCTTATCTTGAAGGGAGTGAATCAGTTTCGCTTGCTCCCGAAGAGTGGCCAAAACATCCTGGATGGCAGCATCATGCGACCCTAACCTCCGCTCCGTATGGAAAATGAGGACTTCGATATTATGCAGCGTTTGATTAGTCGCATTGACTGATGAGGTAAGCTGAGTCATCTGAGATATTAGTTGGGTGAACATTTGCTCAGTATGGGAGTTCTCCCCCGAAGTAGGTACATTGCAGGCCATAGCTGAAGCCCGGCACAATACTGAGATGTAAGGGGCTAAATCTGCCTCGAGGGCTCTCGCTATAGATTCGCCAAGAAATATAGATGCCTGAAATGCTCACACAGGTGAAGCACTGTTGGTCGGTAGCAAAATATAGACCCCGATGCTGGATTTCGTCGGATTTCCCCCAAAGGTGCAGAGAACTAAACGATAAAGCGGCCATCTTCGTCCGTGGTTGGCCACGCCCTCCAGAAAAGGGCTATTTTGAGGAATAACCTGGGATGAACAGAGCAAACAAAAGGTAAACAGTGTAATATAATAATGAATTCAGTGACAGAATCAATACCAATCTAACACTTTATAGCTTTATGAATCACAACTGCTTATAATGGAATTGGTTACAATGTCACAAGCAGTAGAGCATGACGCAACATGTAGAGAAGCAGAAGTAACAGACTATAGTCAAATTGACAAGGACCCCATTTCTATAATAAGATAGAATAAGAGGAAGATAAAAACCAGTAAACTGAGGCAATATAACTAAAAAGGTTGTGGCAGTAACAGCTCCATATAAGTGGGCCAGTCCAGTCGTCCCCCCGTCACATCATGCCCCCTCAGCTGCAGGAACTGTGTGAGACCAAAACATGCATGCAACTTAGAGGGAAGTGCCAAGCAGCTGCGTTACTGGTGACACCAGGCAAAGTAACTGGAAATTGGATTCATACAGTTCTGGAGTGCACATTTGAGGGAGGACAGTAATAAGACTGAGGCGGTGCAGAGTGGAGTTACCAAGATGATTCAAAGTCCAGTGAGGAGATGCTTGTGGACTTCTGCATGTAAATGCTGAGGCTAGGAGAGGGGTGACATTATAAAGACTTTCAGTACAAGTTTATATATGAAATAAATTAAGTGGACAGCATAGAATTATTCACAATAACTACAAACACGGTCACATGGGAGAATTCAGTCAAACTGGCTGGGGGAGATTTAGAAAGGCTATCCAAAAATATTTGTTTGGAGAGAGGGTGGCAGTAAAGTAGAATAAGTTACCAAGGGATGTCATCTGTGCCAAATCAGTATTGTGGTTTTACCATGGGTGGGATAGGCACAGGGGGATGGTAAAAGTTGGTGGAAATAACTGGCCCAGTGGCACAAAGGGCTGAGGCACTGCACACTCTGACATTTTTCCATGCCGGCAATCCAAGTTTGAGAATAAACTCAGGTCACCAGGGGTCAGTGCAGGGTGGCCCAAGAGAGGATCGAGTACCTGCTTGGTAGTCTTCTCTCTTGGATTGGGGTGGTGGGCCTTCCCGATGCTTGGCTGCCACTGGGTGGAGGCCTGGTGGTAGCATTGTGCACAGGAATCAAGAAGTAGGTCTGAGAGGTGGAAGGAGGCATGGTTCCAGAATGCATGTGTGCCTCCACACGCATGCGCGCTTCACTGGGACATAGTGGGAGAAAACAGGGAAAATGAGAAGATCAGGGCTTCATGAAGCCCGCCATGGGGACACATTGACCCGCCCTTCCACTCCAGCTGGTGAGCACTTCTGGATGAGAGTACAATATGGGGGAGGATGACCCTCCCCTACTTGGCCTTGTTAAGGGGGTGGATGTGCAGGTGAACTTGCTGCCCAGCATGGGGGGAGGTAAAGGGATGGTCAGAGGTGTCGTGAGGATAGTGGATGAATAGCTTCTCCCACTTCTGGCTCAGGAATAATAGACACTTCTATGGCAAAAAAAAGTTGGTGGGAATAATAGCACATAGAAACATAGAATTTCATGACAGATAAGGACTGCTTAGCACATGCAGTCTGTCCATTTCTCTCTACCTACACTATTACCACCGTCTGTGCCCAACAGAGAGTGGAGTGAGTAAGCAGTATGGTACTGGCAACATACATCTGGTAGGGTTGGGCAGACTAGATGAGTCATGAAGCCTTTTTCTGCTATCATTGTCTGTGTTTCTACAGAAGTTGTCGAGGACCTGCCCCTGGACCTGACTTTATGCATGTGCTCCAATATCCACCTATCTTCCAGGTTACTAGCACTGGGTATTTATTTTTCTCTATGCTGACATCCCTCTGGGGACATGGTGTGATTGGGGTAACAGACAGAGGCAACATGGCAACTGGGATAATGCTTGCAGTAGGGGCTGATATTAGGAGCTACAAGGATGAGAAGTGCCATGGGGGATGTGGGCCCATAGGGAAAAACTAGATTAAAAAGACAATGACAAAACACATCTGTGTTTAAAACTTATCCTGTGAGGGAAAAAAACAGGAAACCATTTTGAGATTGATGAGGTTTCAAACTTCCGTTAGTGTTTGAAATGTCTTTTATGGCCCAAGTGAGTTGACCATATCCCTTTAATTATAAATTACTGTGTTATCTAGCCATTTTTGTCAGTGAGTGAGGATATCCCATCTCAGTATCCCAGCTGAAATATAAATGAGCTGAGCCTTAAGTGATAACAAGTGAGCGCTCTTTCTTCATGAGGAATCAAGCTGTGTTTCTAACAAAAAGAGCCTCTGGCCAGATTAGAACTTGCCCCAGGTTTTCTAAATTGTTTTATCCACGTGAGGCATGTAAAATTCAAGAGAGCTACATGGAAGCAACTACTAAATATTGTTTACTTCTGCCTTTATTTTCAAAGTATATATACCTTAATGAAAGGGATGCTTGTATTTATGCATTCACTTGTATTTATTTGTATGCCATCCAATCCAGTGTTGGCGTGCAGGTCCTGCTATGCATTTTCTGTGAGCTATAAATATGTGAGGAATGGATTTCTGGAGGCTGCTAGATTGTCTAGAGCCAGAGGTTTGTTTTTTTCTGGTATCGTATTTTTAGCAGGGAGTTTGAAGTTAGAACCATTAGAGAGCTCTTTAGTTTACTGCACATGGTTACCTGAAGAGCATTGCATTTTACCACATAGGCCCATTAACCATATAATGCACAGGTAGTAAATAACATTCATGTGAATCAAACTTGGCTATACAGTTGTGCTGCACCCTCTACCAAAGCTAGGTAGGAAGTGAGGTCTGCCTTTCCTTTAAACCTCAACTAACAGTATTGATATGTTGTGCGTAATGGGTCTGTGATGCAGACCACTTTTTAGTTTAGCTTTGAAGGCAAAATTGATTTAACTTCACACTCAATCTTGGGTCCCCAGAAGTTAAACATATAACATGAAGCCAGTGTACCACTTAGTTCCCCTATAATTTCACACTTTCATGGCTAGTAGGCAGAGTTGGAGAACAAAGGCATTCAGTGATCTATAAAGAAAATATCCAAATATCAAGACTATATTTCACTATTTCCCATGACTTGAAAATCATGTGCAGTAATTTTCAAAACTTAACCAAAAAGCATCACTCAATAAACATGGCTATAGAAACTATGTCCATTCCAGGTTTTGTAACAGAAGTCGACAGACTTGTACTTTTCAGCACCGTTTTGGTGTGGTCCATTTTTTCTAAGGTTGCTGACAGGTGAGTCAGCCTGTCTCAGGCTGCTGATTTCATTTGGGGTGCTACTCTACTGAGCCTGTTAAGAGGTCGTATTACTACTAGCACTGTAATGTTGGCAACTACATTGCTTTTGGTAAATGTCTGCTCTACCATAAGTTTTAATAGGGGACGTGTCTGTGTTAATTCCTACTAGGTATGAATGTGTTAGCCCAGGTAAAAAGATAATTTCAATGTGGAGTAAAGAATAGCTGAGCCGGAATTTAGTTTAAGTAAAATCCTACCAGGGAGAATGCACTTGACTGGCTAGTGCATAGAAACGCTTATTAAGATTTCAAAACAGCATTATTTCTCCCACCCTCATTTACGGGATGATGGAATAATTATTTTAGAGCCAAACAGAGAAATAGCCTCTATTGAATTTCAGGTGTGAATGAACACAGCAGTCATTAACAGGACAGTAGGACTTAAGCCTTTCACCTGAACAGAAAGTTATAGAGTAAACAGATCTTACAGCAATGTGCTGCTCTCTCCCTGACTTCTGCACAGGCTAAAATGACACATTTGAAGTATTTTTTGCATTACTGGAATTGAACATCACAAAACCACAAATAAACAGCTGATAGGCTTTCAATTTCTTGCAACAGATACAGAGCAAGGAAAAAAGGAAAATAAGTCTTACAGACCTCAGCAATATGACAATCTTTCTGGCTTTTTCATAGAAGAAAGAAAATAGCACCCCAAATGACAACACCAGGGTGGAGACATGCTGATTACCACAGGGAACAGCAAGTCTCAGCATCTACCAGTGTGGTGGTAGCAGAGCACAAAACATATGGTTAAAAAAGGGTATGAAATGGTAGATTTTCATATAAAACACCGGGCAGACACTGTTTTTATATTTAATGAATGATTCTGACAGTTTAAGTTCTGTAAATTTCAATGTATGTTATCTTTAACAAAGTCAAAATTAATACGTTTCCAATGCCAAGAAATGGCAAGATAGAAATGATTTACACTGTAGTACACTCCCTACTGTGTTGCACCTGTGAATGGAAACAAAAATTAAAATAAAAATTACTTTTGGAAAGGATACTTACTGTTACATTGGTAATGGACATTCCTTGAAATGGTACATAGGTGCCCAGACAGAGGAGGAGTAGGAGGAGAAGTCTTTCTTGCTGGATGAGAAGGCAGCAGGACAAAAGACATGTGAAGACAAGAGAAGATTATTTAGACATTGACTCAGTTACCACTGTGGGTGACTGCACGGATGGTATATCTCTTCTCTACTTCAAGTCTTACTATACCTGTCACCTGTAAAGAAAAAAGATTAATCATTTAGCCTCACTTGGCTACTGTGTCACTGTGTCCCTGTGATGTTGGTGGATGCAGATGACACTAGCAGGCCAGAGGAGGAGGAGGAGGTGGTGTCATGGTTGCTGGAGGATGCATGGTCTGCATTTCTGGCAGCTGAGTTGCATTTATGCTGTATTAAGAGTCCAGATTTCTCAGTCTGGATGCATGCAGTGGATGCAGCACTGGCCCATGTTGTTGGTGGATGTAGAGGACACAGACAAGCCAGAAGGGGGGGCGGTGTCTTTATTGCTGGAGGATGCAGGGTCTGCATGGCAGGCAGTGGCATTTATGTGAGCATGAGTGTTGTTTTTCTCAGTCTGGGTACATGCGGTGGAGGTGACAGCGGCCTGTGTTGTTGGTGGATGTGCAGGCCAGAGGAGGAGGTGGTGTCTTGATTGCTGGAGGATGCATGGTCTGCATGGCTGGCAGTGGCCTTTATGCTGGCTTGAGTCTGTGTTATTTAGTGTTGATGCATGCTGTGGAGGCAGCAGTGGCCAGTGGTATTGTTGGCAAATTTGGCATGTAAAAGGAAAGTCCCCTCAATCTATTTTCTGTATACCTGTGTAGTTTGTATGCATGAACAATGATTCCCTGTCTTGCATCCCCCTAATGTAATCATCATTTAAATATAAATGAGGTTGTGTCAGTGTGTTTTGCCTTGGTATGAAAACCTGTTTGTCTCCATTGCAACGGTCATGACCCCACTTAACGTAAGGCATCATGAGAGCTGATGATGCATACCTGCACAATCCTGCTGAAGTTATACTCATTCAGTTCAGTTACACGTAAGGATGGGAGGACCTGAAAAGATTCTGACCCTTATTATCAGGACCCAGATCTATGTCACAGTCCTGATAATTTCTGATTTATCCTGATTCAAATCAGAACCTTAAGAAAATTAATGGTAATACTTGACAACAATCACAAAAGCACTAAAAAATAGAAAATAAAGTCGTTTTCTCTACCTGAGTGTGTTGGCCTGTTTCTGACTCCATTCTGTGCCCTCATCTGCTGGCTATAGGTTATCTACTTGTGTTTCTTACCCTCTGTGTGGGCCAAGGAATGGCATCACTCCCCCATTCTGACTCAGTAATTATGGATATCCACAGCCTGTCCCATCTGATGACACCCACTCAATATTCAGGACACCCTTAAGTCCCCCTCTATCCGCTGGCACTAATACCTCCTCAGTATGTGTATCCTGACCCCTCCATCCACCACCAACTACCCTACCTGAGTATGTAAACCCCTGCCCCTTCATCTGCTGCTACCCACCCAGCCCCAATGAATAACCAACCCTACCCACCTCTTATTGGTTAATGTCCTCCATGCCATAGAATGAATACTTCACCACCCAGTCCCACAGTGGATACACCCGACCCCCAGTATCAAATACCCTGACCTTTCCTCTCTATCTGGTGATACCTACCCTGTAACAGTATTATTACCACTTCCCCTCCCCTTTTCTGTGGCCCCATCCTGTTCAAAAAGAAATACCCCTACCACAACCTCCCTTCTGCTGATGCCCATCTTCTCCCAGAATTAACACCCTGTTTCCTCCTCCCAGCTACTGATACCCACGCACCCGTTCCCCAAATGAAATGAATACCCCCTCCCACCTGCTGATTCCCACCCACCAAGTCCTACAAGAATAAAATGAATACCCCTGACATTGACCCCTTCCCATCTGGTGATACTTACCCACGCAGTCCCAGAAATAAATGAATACCCACCCATACAGTCCCAGAAATAAAGGAATACCCCCCTCCCATCTGCGGATACACACCCACACAGTCCCCCTGAAAAATTACCCTCCCTTCCTATCTGCTGACACACACCCACACAGTCCCAGAAATGAATACTCCCCATCCCCCTCCAATCTGCTGATACCAACCCTGCCACACACTCTGGATGATGCCCACCATGCTGTTGCCATCCTCCTTGCCACTGCTATCACAATGCTGCCTCCTCTGGATACACTGACTAAAATACCAGCCAATACACACTTGATTAGGGACATTCTTTGCATGCTGCTGCCATACTTCTGATCTCTTAATCAACTGACCGCAACAGACCGACAGATTCACTGCTTGGACTCCGGGCTCATTAGCATGCTGTGACTGTATTTTTGTTCCCGCGGTCTTCAGCAGCAGTTCAAACATGAGCACTTGAAGTGCAGCTGAAGAGCGTGGAAGCTAAAAATAGGTTAGGAGGCAGAGAAGTCATCCAGCCTGCAAATGAAATCAATGAAATAATCTTTTTTAATTATTATTATTATTATAGGGGCACTTCGATTTGGGATTTAACAGGGGTGAGGTGGTTTCTGCAGATGGAAGGAGTATTTTGATGGACCCAGTACACTTTGCGGCAGTGTTCTTATTTACCCTGGTCCACCGGACAGCATGGTATCCGGGGGGTTGGCCTGATTCTCAATGGATCAATCTGCCCATCATTTGTACATGTCTTGTGAAGTCCCTGTTTTGTCTAAAACCCTTTTTTTCTAATTCAGATACACTTTTAAACTACAGAAAACAGCAGGGCACTTAACTATGTCTTGAAAAGTTTCATGGCCAGCATAAGACAAGAACATAGGGATTGTAGTGAACAGCAACAGCACTGACTAATACAGTAAAACTACTGCAGCCTTTAGTATTAAAACATCATACATTTCCTGCATGCCTTACATGAGTTGGGTCATGACCTTTGCAGTGGAGTCAAGCAGGTTTTCGCACTAGACTTAAGAACCTTCATTTACATTTAAATCCTGATGAAATTTGGAGGGTGCAATACAGGCATCCTTGTTCTTGCCTACAAATTACACAGGTAAACAAAATAAAAGGCTGAAGGGACCTTCTCTTTAATGATGCAATGTACACTGATTTTCTACTTTGCCTGTAGGCATCACATATGAGAGGGCAGAGGCAAGTAATCAGATGGATGGATGTAACAGCAGCACAACTTGGGGAAAAATATAATGACAGGACAACAAAACTGAATAATAAAGACAAGGATTCAACTGAAGAGGAAGAAAGAATGTACAAAGTACATTTCTTTTTATGCTTTAATCATCCTCGTCGGGAAAGCAGCCCTCACAATCTTCCATATTAGAGCTATCCCACACTGAATTATTTCTCAATCTGTGCTTCATTTGCTTCAGTAGAAGGCAATTTGCCAGTGCTGACAACCTTAGGCTCTTCAAGTTATCTTCACTAGGACCACCACCTTCATGTGGTAGGAACGGCCCCACATTCATTTTAATAAATGTTAGCATGCCAACATTTCTAGGGGACAGATTTGCATGCTTGCCCTGCACAGTGGCCCCTGTTGAACTGAATAACTTCACCACATTGTGACATGGTTGAATAAGGCCCTTCTCCATTTGTTATACAGACAGAGTTTCAACACAAGGGTCTGTTCTATCCTCTACTTTTCTGTCTCTTATCTGTTTGGTTGTGAAACCAAATGTTATTGTGAGGCCTAGGAGCTCATCTCTCCGACGGTTTCGCAGTTCTCCGCCTCTCACTATTTCTCTGCTTTCCCTTGCTATTTCTGTCTTTTCTTCCCCCTTACATATCTGCGAGTATGAAAAATATATGTGAATCTTTATGTGGAAATGTCACTAATACTGGGATCCCTTTGTTTAAAACTGTATTTATACTGTTGAAATGATTGTAAAGCTATTTGGAACTCAAGGGGTTCACCTGAGATGCAGTTTGTAAACCTTTTGCAGAGCTGTAAACAAGAGATCAGTTCTGGGTCACTATGTACTGTTTTGTTGCACCTGCAGGGAATGAAACTGACAAGAACATTCTGTGAGGAGCAGGCTCTGTTAATGAGTTCCCAGACAAAGACTTATAAAAAGAGCAGCAGTGCTTTGACTAGAGAAACAAGGAGAGTGAGAGACTGAGAGACTGAAACTTGGAATTAATAGATAGCCTCAGAAGAAGGACTTACTTTTCTTTGTTTGTACTGCCTTTGTAAATAGTTATATTGAAGTTTTTTTTTTTTATTTTGCTGTTATTGAGAAAAATAAAACACTATTTGCAAATTTTGAAACTGCTGCTGGTTTTCCTATGCTTCCTGACCTGTGCCTAAATGACACACATTGACACTCGAGGCTGGACAGTGTAGGTATTTGATTTCTACTGAAGTTAGTGCTAGAGAGTCAGTGACCTTGCTACTCCAGTACAGCAAGGGTGCTTCCATGATGATAAAGTGCCTGGTGCCTGCTGATTATTCATCTGCCATGCATTGTGTTGCCCACAGTCCTGGTGCCAAATCAGCTACCTCCTTTTCCTCCACATCTTCAATTCCTTCCTGGTACAAAACATCCTAAAATGAATTTGTGGTTATTTTGTCTGTTATGTTGCATGTTTTGTCACTCAATTTACCATATAAGTTGGTAGCAACACCTGCTCTCTGTTCATGTTCATGTTGTGCCTTACATAACTGTGACTTTAACATCTGTGCCCAATGGACTCATCTTATTAGAAGATTGGTTAAATTTTAGACCTGATCATGCCCACCTTCAGGTATTGATGACAGGTCCTATTTAGATCATGGGCCCTGCATGGTGGTAATCCCAAAATCTGAAGACGGCAGAATGCTGAAAAACTGGATATTGCAGTCCAAAACATGGAGCATATGTTCTATTAAGGCACAGCTTCCTGTATGACCACCAGGTTCCCACACCTGCTATATGTTCAACAGCGTCTGCCTCAACACCCATAGAAGTGGGATGGCCTGACTGATACAGGCAATGTCCCCACTCATTGCCTGTGCTGCATGTTCGACTGGCCTTGGAATCATGATCAAGTCCTCCATTTGTCACCACTGGTCTGTTGGCAGAGACATGGATACTCAGGCACTGTCATGGCTTGTATGCAACAGCAGATATTCAGAGACAGCTTTGTACTGCTCGTACAAGCACTCAAGTCATGTACAGTGTTGAGTGCCATCGTTTGTTCTGGATCTGCATGTGCCTGAGATGGTTACACTCCTTTCCAGAATGGGCAAAGTGTACACAGATGCAACAGACTGCAGTCAACATGGTCTTGATGTCAGGATATGATTGAAACTCTTGCAGAAAGAGATTGATAGTGTGCCTGGCATGGCACCCTGAGAATCCCCCATCACTGATGCATTTCATTACATTTGAGACATTATTGCTTGCAGTGAAACCTGCTTTTCATGAATGAGGTTGGGTCTGTTTATGAAAAGGGGAACCAATGCCTTACATACATAGTGCTTCAATTTTCCAAGTAATAGAAAATATTAATCATGTTTTTGAGTGCTCTTAAGAGGTACTTGCATGCAGAGATAGGTGACATAAGGGTAAACTCATAAGGCATGTATAATTTTTTTTTTAGTTGTCCACCTCCATATTGCTGATGTTTTGGCAAGCAGAGTGTTATGTTGTACATCGCTTGTTCGGTTACTAAGTCTTTTTTTTTTTGCAGTTTTGTTTTGCTTTCCTATATTAAAATATATTTAAAATGATTTCTGGAGTTCTGCCTTTTATTTTTCACTAATATTGCTCTCTACCTAGTCATTATTTTTATGCAGGCTTCAGTTTTGTGTGGTGAAGGTAACAGCTAGTGTCACAGCATGTTACATTAACACACATGCCCCCCCAAGCTGATTTTGTGGTGTTTTCCTTTTAAATAATGTTCTGCCTGCTTCTCCAGCATGCCGCATTATGTTAACTCTTAGTGTGAGAGCCAGACCTATCTCTCTCATGACAGGGAGAACAACCATTTACCCCCACTGACTTTGGGGTCCTGCCTGGCTGGATGTTCATCAGTCACAGTTGTTGACTGACTCATGATAACAAAATGTCCAGTAGCTGCAAGCAGCAGCTGGAGAGGGAGGCATTAACTGGCAATTCAAGAAACACTGTTCATCCATGGAGCAGTTATTTTGTTTGCAGCAAATCAATGAGTCAGGAGATCACTTCCGATGCCGATGATGGGCGCTATGCACCAGTAGGAGGGTAACTACATGCTGGAGGCAGGTTACCCACCAGTGGAGCTCTGCACCTGTGGACAGGTGTGCACCAGTGGCATTCACAACTGCCAGCCACCTGTCCATGGCCCCACCCTCCCCGGCACACAGGACTCCGCAGTGAGGCTGGGAGTGGTGTCACGGGTCTGGCTGGGCATCCAATGGGATGGCTTGACTGGGCGGCTCAGTGGATCTCCCCCTGTGGATGAGCAATGGCCAGCAGCTGTGGTGGCGAGAGGAGGGTAAAGGTGCTGTCCCTTCAATGCAGCACTGGAGTGGTGCACAGGGACAGGGAGGGGGTGTGTAGGTGGCGAGGAGGGCCATACCCCATGTCCAGCTACCACCTGAAGCAACGGGGCCAGTGACGGGGGTTGCCCAACAGTGCCCTTGGGGTAAAGGGGGGCAGCATCCTTAGTCTGATGCCTCTGTGTGGGTGTGTGTGGGGTGGGATGGCACCTGGTAGGGGCTCCACACCAACATGTACACGGGTAGGTGGCAGCAATCTGGGTGAGTGAGCAATCCACCCTGTCCCAGCAGAGTCTCGACGGTTGCGCGCGGTGCATATGGGGCTTATAGCAGGGTTCTCCCTGACCTAACCTTGTGCCCTCCCTCCTTGTGCACCCCACTAGCCAGGTTCATGCACCTGCTGCATGGCCTGTAGTGCTGCCACACCCTCAGCCCCACCCCTGGTGCTGCTCTCTACGCCAGTGGATCAGGCATGTAGGTGCTGCATGTCCCCCTTGGTGCATCCCACATGGGGTCAGTGTAGGGTGTGGAGTGGCTGTGCACTACAGATATGAGTGTGAAGCCACTCCAATAGTGCATAGGGCCCATCCAGCATTATGACCACTCACAGACAGGCTACTGTTACTAACACCGCTGAGGATATGGGAGAATCTGGAAATACTGAATTGGACTTTCTGGCTTCCCTGATATTAAAATTTTGCCCATTATCAAAATAAGAGCAAGAGTGCCTTTGTGTTTGTGTGTGGGGGTTGGGGGGATTAAATCACAATTTTAAAAATTTTCAGGTAGCTGTGACACAAACACCTTTGTTTCTGAATTCACTCACCACATGGTGTGTTTTACACTTATGAAAGCCACAGAGAGTTTTGGTATTGCAGCTCTCTGGCTTAAATTGTAATGACTAACAGGGAACTAACAGGGAAAGGATCACGATCTCCAGGTAGAAGGTCACCTTGGGGCCAGTGACCATCACATAGTATGGTTCAGTTTGGCCACTAGAACTAAATCATCCAATTCCAAGGCAAAAATATGGGACTTCAGAGGAGCTGACTTTGATAAGATGGCCAACAGAGTTAAGCTATCCCTGGCAAGAAGAAATGCAGGTGAGGGGGTACAGGCAAAGTGGGCAAGTATTAAGGATGCAATACTTGAAGCAACATCCCAGTGTGTTAGAGAGAAAAGGAAGTGCAAAAGAAGAAGGAAACCACTTTGGTTCTCAAAAACAGTAACAGGAAAGGTCAGAGCCAAAAGGCTGGCCTTCATGAATATAAGGGAATGCAGCAGGATGAAGATAAGGAGGCATACCAAACATCCCTAAGGGAAGCAGGGAAGGCAGTAAGGCAGGCAAAGGCCCAAACCAAGGAAACACTAGCATGGACAGTAAAAGAAGGTGACAAGACTTTCTATAGATACATTAGTGAAAGAAGAAAGTCCAGAGGGGGTATTCCTAAGATCAAAGGGGATAAGGGGGCATGTGAGGAGGAGGAGGACCATGTAAAAGCATCTATCCAAAATAGATACTTCTGCTTAGTATTTACTGAGGAGAAGGTAGGGCAGGGCCCACAGCTCAGCATCATGTACACAGATGGGGGGGCCGGAAGGTGTGCACTAGTCCCTTCATAAAAAAAGGGTCCTACAAGAGCTCGATAAGCTCAGGGTGGACAAGGCAATTAAACCAGATGGCATACATTCCAGGGTTCTAAGGGAGCTAAGGGTGGAACTAGCAGAGCCATTATCAGAACTGTTTAGTGAGTCTCTGAGCACAGGAGAGGTCCCAGAAGACTGGAGAAGGGCTCATGTGATCCCGCTCCATAAGAGTGGTAGCAGGGAGGAGGCAGGGGACTATAGAACAGTCAGTCTTACCTCAGTAGTGAGCAAGATTATGGAGGCACTCCTTAAGGAAAGGATAGTGCAACACTGGAATCCATAGGAGCACAGGATCCAAGATGGCATGGGTTTACAACAGGAAGGTCCTGTCAAACTAATCTCATAGAGTTCTTTGACTGGGTAACCAGAGTGGTGAACCAAGGGGGAGCAGTTGATGTCACCTGCCTTGACTTCAGCAAAGCTTTCAATACTGTTCCAAATAGAAGCTTGATTAATAAGCTGGGTAGGCTCGGGCTGGGTCAGAAGTTGGTCAACTGGGTGGAAAACTGGTTGATGGGCAGAAAACAGAGAGTGGTGGTAAACGGTATACAGTCAGAAAAGATGCAAGTCACAAGTGGGGTACCTCAGGGATTAGTCCTTGGGCCAGTCCTCTCAATATCTTCATCAGTGACATTGCAGATGGACTGAGGGTAAGATTTGTCTGTTTGCAGATGACACCAAGATCTGCAACAGAGTAGATGATCCAGATAGGGTGGGCAGAATGAGAAGAGATCTGGATAAACTGGAAAATGGTCAGAAGAGTAGCAACTGGGGTTTAACGCAAAGAAGTGCAAGATCATGCACATGGGGAAGAGAAACCCTGAAGCCACCTATAGGTTGGGAGGGGAGTTGCTGGCAGTTACAAGGGAAGAAAGAGACTTGGGCATCATCATCACAGATGACCCGACATCATCCAGCAGACAACTAAAGCAGTAGGTAAGGCTAGGGGGATGTTGGGGTGTATTAGTAGGGACATCACAAGTCGTAAGAGAGAGGTAATAATCCCTGTTTACAAGACACTGGTTAGGCCCCATCTGGAGTACTGCGTGCAGTGCTGGAGGCCACACCTTCACAAGGACATTAACCAAATTGAGGCAGTCCAGAGAAGGGCAACCAAAATGGTGCAGGGACTGCATCAGAAAACATATGAGGACAGATTAATGGAACTCAATATGTATACCCTGGAGCAAAGGAGGGAGAGAGGTGATATGATTGAAACATTCAAACACCTTAAGGGTATCAACAAGATAAAAGAGTCTAACATGTTTCAATATAAGAAAAATAGCAGGACAAGAGGACACAGCATGAGATTAGAAGGAGGCCAATTAAGAGGTAATGTGAGGAATTTATTTTTCACAGAAAGGGTGGTGGATGCATGGAATGGCCTACCTCAGGAAGTGGTGGATATGAATTCAGTGCAGGGCTTCAAACAGGCATGGGATAGGCATAAGGGAGCAATACACGTATGTATGAATAGATAGGCCATTGACAGAGCAAATGCCAATGGCACATTCATAAGGTGGAAAGAGAAATTGGCAGACTGGATAGGCCTTGCTGTCCTTATCTGCTGCCAGTGTCTATGTTTCTATGTTTCTATGCCTGGTTCTACTCTATGTTGCCAGGAGTAAGTATAGGGGCCAACTATTTTTTTTCATGGGAATTCCTTTTAAATCTATCTGAGTGCTGTAATGTGAGAAATCCTAATTCGCTGTGGTACGTAATCTTATTTTAAGTGTAAGGCAGTTATTTTGGGTCAATGTTTTATTGGTGGGGGTTGAAAAGAATATATATTATTTTTTTAATTAATTTTTTCTAGCTATATGTTGAGGAACATAGGATAGGACAGACACACCTGGGCATGGTTTGCCCAGATGTATTTGTCCATTTTAATCACCATGTGGTGTTATGGCCAAACATAGGTGTGCACAATCACACCTGAATGGGCATAGGCCATTTTTGTGGCTTGCAAGCAATTTGATTTTTTTTGCACCAATGTGCTTGCCCTCATGCCTTTGTCCAGATGTATTTGTTCACCTACATTCGGACATTTTGAGCACCATGCGGCTTCCTTTGTTTAGTGAGGGATACCTACTGCAAGGAGATAATCTGTTTGGTTTCTGCTCCTCTGCTGGGAATGTATGGCTGAACAAATGTGTACAAACACATCTGGATGGGCGATGGCCTTTTTTGTGGCTTGAAAGCAATTTTTTGTCCCAGTGTGTTTAGCCTCATGCCTTTGACCAGGTGTGTTTGTTCACTTATATTCAGCCATTTCAAGCACCATGTGGCTTCCTTTGTTCATGATGGGGGGATACCTGCTGCAAGGAGACAGTCTGTTTGGTTTCTGCTCCTGTGTAGGAATGTGTGGCCAAACATAGATCTACATAGACACAACTGGATGGACATCGGCATTTTTTGTGGCTTGCAAGCAATTTAATTTTTTTTGTCCCAATGTGCTTGGCTTCATGCCTTTGTCCAGGCATGTTTTTACACCTATTGTTAGCCATTTTGAGCACCACCGAGCTTCTTCCTTTGGTGGTAGTGAATTCCTGTTGCAAGGAGATAGTCTGTTTGGTTGCTGCTCCTGTGCTGGGAATGTGTGGCTGAACGTTGGCATGTACAAACACACCTGGGTGGGCATCAACCTTTTTTGTGGCTTTCAAGTAGTTTGATTTTATTTGTCCAAATATGCTTGCCCTCGTGCCTTTGTTTAGGTGTGTTTGTTCACCTATGTTTGGCCATTTTGAGCACCATATGGCTTCCTTTGTTTGGTGGGAGGAAATGGACAAGGAAGTAATAGAAGACTCCTTAGGATGGCAGAAAAAGGGGAGATATTGTTGATGGGGGACCTGAATATGACAGATGTTAACTGGAGCACCTTTGCTGTAGCCACATACATGAGCAGTGTAATTCTCGATGTCCTACAGGGGGCATGCCTCAGACAGCTAGTGTTGGAACCCACTCGGGAGGGAGCAATCTTAGACCTGGCATTCTCAAATGGGGACAGAAAGAGGATCTCAGATCTAGAAGTGGGTAGCCATCTGGGAACAAGTGACCAATAAACTGTGTGGCTAACAATCAACACAGCTGCAGAGTCAAGCCATACAAAAGTGAGGGTACTGGACTTTAGGAGGGCTGACTTTGTCAAAATGTGAGAGTGCCTCAGAAAAGCACTGGCAAACAGGCAAGAAGGAGGGGTGGAGGAACAATGGGGAAACATCAAAACTGCCATCACAGAGGCAACAAGCCTTTGTGTGAAGCAAACAAATCAAAACTAAAGAAAAAAACACTATGGTTCTCAAAAGAGGCGGCAAGGAAGGTCAGGGAGAAAAATATAGCATTCAGGAAGTATAAGGAAACACAGAAGGAGCAGGACAGAGAACTGTACCAGTTAAAGCAGAAGGAAGTGGGGAAGGCAGTTAGACTAGCAAAGGCCCAAACCAAGGAACAGTTAGCCAACTTGGTTAAGAAGGGGGATAAAACCTTTTATAGGTACATTAGGGAGTGAAGAAAGTCCAAGGGAGGGATAGTGAGGCTTAATAAAGAAGAGGGTGGGTGGGCAGAGAGGGACAGTGAAAAAGCAGAGATACTGAATGAATACTTCTGCTCAGTATTCACAAAAGAAGAGGAGGGGGAGGTACCTAATCCAATCAATAGAAGCACTCTGGATTGGTGGGTCAGTACTAGTCCTTTAACAGAAGAAAGGGTTCTGAAAGAACTCCTAAAACTGAAGGTGGACAAAGCAATGGGGCCTGATGGGATTCACCCCAGAATTCTAAAAGAACTAAGGGAAAAACTAGTGACACCACTGACCACCCTTTTTAACAAATCATGGGAGGATGGTGTGTTACCTAAGGACTGGAGGAGGGCAGATGTGATTCACCTTCACAAAAGTGGGAGCAAAGCAGAGGCAGGAAACTACAGACCTGTTAGCTTGACCTCAGTGATAGGGAAAATGATGGAATCACTTCTGAAAGAAAGTATTGTTGAGTACCTAGAGGCCAGCAGGGCACAGGACCCAAGGCAGCATGGATTCACAGCAGGAAGGTCATGTCAGATGAATCTAATTGATTTCTTTGACTGGGTGACCAAAGTAGTAGACTAGGGAGGGACTGTGGACATGGCCTACCAGGACTTTAGCAAGGCATTTGACACAGTGCCACACAAATGATTAATAAAAAAATTAGCCAGTCTGGGAGTGGATCCCAGGGTGGTAGGCTGGGTAAAAAAATGGCTGGACAATAGGACACAGAGGGTACTAGTAAACGGAGTCCACTCTGGAGAAATGGGGGTTACTAGCAGGGTACCACAGGGTTCGGTATTGGGTCCGGTCCTTTTTAATGTTTTAATAAGTGACATTGTGGAGGGACTAGAAGGAAAAGTATACCTCTTTGCAGACGACACAAAGATCTGCAATAGGGTTGATACACAAGGGGGGTGTAAAGATTGAGAAGGGACTTGGCAAGGCTGGAGGAATGGTCAAAAGTATGGCAGCTTAAATTCAATGCAAAGAAGTGCAAAGTAAAGCACTTGGGAAACAAAAACCCAGGGGAAGAGTACACAACGGAGGGGAAGATATTAACAACAACAGAAATGGAAAGGGACCTGGGGGTTGTCAAATCAGATGGCCTAAAGGTAAGCAAGCAATGTGAAAAGGCAGTAAGGATGGCTTGGGGATATTGGGATGCATAGGGAGAGGCATCACCAGTAGAAAACAAGAAGTTGTTATTTCTCTGTACAGACAGTTGGTGAGACCCCATCTGGAGTACTGCATGCAGTTCTGGAGACCCCATCTCCACAAGGACATAGACAGGATGGAGGCAGTCCACAAGAGGGCAACTAAAATGGTGCAGGGTCTGTAACAGAAGCTATACAATGAGAGACTAAAGGAGCTTGATATGTATACCCTTGAGGAAAGGAGATATAACAGAGACATGATAGAAACTTTCAAGTACCTCAAAGGAATCAACAAAGTCTAAGAGAATAGCATCTTTCAAAAAAAAGAGATGTGCAAGAACAAGGGGACACAATTTGTAGATAGAGGGGGGGACAGCTCAGGGGCAATGTGAGGAAGTATTTTTTTCACAGAGAGGGTGGTGGATGCATGGAATGGCCTTCCTGAGGAGGTTGTGGGGTCAAAAACAGTGGGGGAATTCAAGAATGCATGGGACAGACATAAGGCAATTCTGGTGGGGGTAGGAAGAAGTAGGCTGTTGGTTAATTAGGATCTGCAGCTTATCCAATAGGTAGAGAAATGGGCAGACTAGGTGGTCCAAGTGGTCCTTATCTGCCATCAAAGTTTATGTTTCTGTGCTTCTATGGTGGCAGATGACACCTACTGCAAGGAGATAGTCCATTTGATTTTTGGTCCTCTGCTGGGAATGTGTGGGCCGAACATAGGTACGCAGAAACACACCTAGATGGACAATAGCCTTTTTCTGTGGCTTGCAAGAAGTTTGATATTTCTTTTTTGTCCCAGGTGCTTGCCATCATGCCTTTGTCCAAGTGTGTTTCTTCACCAGCATTTGTCCGTTTTGGGCACCGTGCACCACCTTTTCTTTTTTTTTTGGGGGGGGGGGCTGCAATGATTTGGTTTTACTGTTGACTGTGAATGCCTTTCCCCTTACTATGCAGCTGTTCATTTTGTGTTCTTTAGCCAGTGCGTGTGCCATCTTATTGTCAGCTAGTGTGTGTGTGTGTTTGTGTGTGTGAGAGAAACCCATGTTTTGTGTGTTTTTTTTTTTAATACACTATCAGTCATCCACTTTAAAACCAGCTCCTGTTAAATGATTAGCATATCTCTTTTGCTCTTCTGTTTGCTTTGGCATGTTCAGCACATCTCCTTTTGGTCAATGTTGTGGAATGCTCAGCGCATCTCTGGTCAATGTTGTGGAATGTTCGGTGCACCTCTTTTTGTAGTCTGTATGTTGTGGAGTGTTCAGCACATCATCTTCAGTCCGTCTTTATGTTGTGGAATGTTCAGCATGTCTCCTTTGGTCTGTCTGTATGTTGTGGAGTATTGAACATGTCTCCTTCAGTCTAACTGTATGTTTTGGAGTGTTCAGCATGTCTCCTTCAATATGTCTGTATATCGTGGAGGGTTCAGCACATCTCCTTTATGCCATCATTTGTCAAGTGTGCAGTACCTCTTCTTCAGTCTTTCAAAATCCCATGGCATGTTCACTGAGTCTCCTTCAAGCCATAATTTTCAGGTGTGTAGTACCTCTCTATGTCAGTCCAGTCATATCCTGAAGAATGTGCAGTGAGTATCCTTCATGCCATTGTTCGTCAGGTGTGTAGTACCTCTTTACATCAGTCCATCTATATCCTGTGGAATGTGCAGCCCCTCTACGTCAGTCAGGTGGTTTTCATTTGTTCAGAAAAAGAACTATTGGCACTAATATCTGAGCTTTTTTTTATTTTCTTTGGAGCAATGGAGGAGAGCAGAACATGTGTTTCTGCTGTTTCCTTGCTCAGAGATGAACCGAAGAACTCCCCCTGTGCACAATATGAAAAGGAAAGAAGTTGAATGGTACCAAGACAACTTGAAAAAACATTTGTCAATGCCAGATGTTCACTGCTGGTATTGCTGTTGTACCATGTTTTACCTGTTTACAGTTTTACTATATTTACTCAGGATAGAGCAGATCAAATGCAATGTCTCATTTTCAGTGGTGTCCTGCTTTTACACATTGTTAAATTGTAATTACCCAGAACAGGGCAGCTGAGACGCAATATCTACTTTCAAGTGGACTCCCATATTTTGACCCCAAATGTCCAACAGTCTTTTAATGTCCTGACGTTATGATCAAGACAGGTGGAATTTTTAAAATTCCATCCAAAAGGTGATTATGTCGTGCAGCTGTGGAAACAAGTTTTGGAGGGAATTTTAAAAATGACACCTGCCGGTTCAGGAGGTGGGGTAACTAGGGACCAAAATCTGCAAAAATAAAGTTATGAGTAAAGGTTTTGAACAGTTCAATGTTTCCTCATAACTTAGTTTTTTTCAAGTTTTTACCCCAAATTTTCAACATAGATACATGCATACATAGATACATAGATACATAGACAGTGTCGGCAGATAAGGGCCTATGGCCCACCCAGTCTGCCCATTTGAGCTTGTAAGTTCAGTTTATGTTTTCCAAGAAGTCTGTTGCCCCTTACCCCTGACCTCCAGAATTCCTTTATGTCTATCCCATGCATTCTTAAATCCTGTGATTGTTTCAGCCCCACCACTTCCTCTGGCAGGGTGTTCCACTTGTCCACCACCCTTATGTGAAGAAATTCTTCCTCACATTTCCTCTGAATCGTCCTCCCTCCAACTTCATCCCATGCCCTCTAGTCCTGGAACATCTTTTTCACTTAAAAATAGCATATTCCTGCACCCTGTTCCTCCCTGTAAGATACTTGTATGTCTCTATCATATCCCCTCTCTCCCTCCTCTCCTCCAGGGAATACATGTTCAGTTCCTTCAACCTGTCCTCATAGGACTTGTGATGCAATCTATGTACCATCTTTGTTGCCCTCCTCTGAACCTTGTCTGCCCTGTATGTCCTTACGTAGGTAAGGTCTCCAGAACTGCACAGTGTACTCCAGGTGGGGCCTCATTAGTGTCTTGTATAGTGGAATTATGACCTCCCTTTTCCTGCTGGTGATGCCCCTGCCTATGCATCCCAGCATCCTATTTGCTTTACCTGCTGCCTTGTCACACTGTTTCCCTGCCTTGAGGTCATCAGAGATGATAACCCCAAGATCCCTTTCCTGCTTGGTGCATGCTATATCCTCACCCCCTAACTGATATATTGTGCCAGGTTTTGTGCCCCATATGCATTATCTTGCACTTCCTTGCATTGAATTTGAACTGCCAAACCCTGACCATTCTTCAAGTTTCTGCAGGTCCTTCTCATTCTGTCTACACCTCTGGTGTGTCTACTCTGTTACAGAGCTTTGTGTCATCAGCTAACAGTGAAATTCTGCCTTCTAGGTCCTGCAATGTCACTGATGAAGATATTGAATAGGACCGGTCCCAGCACTGATCCCTGTGGTACCCCACTGGTCACTGTTCCTCTGTGGAGTGACAGCCATTTACCACCACCCTCTGTGTCCTGCCACCCAGCCAGTTACCTACCCACCACGCTGCTGTCCTGCCCACACCCATATTCCCCAGTTTGTGCAATAGTCTTCTATGTGGCACAGTGTCAAAGGCCTTGCTGAAGTCCAGATAGGCCATGTCCACTGCCCTCCCCTGATCCATCTCCCTAGTCACTCAGTCAAAAAATTCAATGAGGTTGGTCTGACATGACCTCCCCCTAATGAAACCATGCTGCCTTGGGTCCTGTAGTCCACTGACAACCAGATGTTCCACCAATCTCTCCTTCAGTAGTGCTTCTGTGATCTTCCCCACTACCGAGGTGAGGCTGACTGGTCTGTAGTTCCCCGCTTCCTCTTTGTTCCCACTTTTGTATAAGGGGACTACATCTGCTATCCTCCAGTCTTTGGGTACCTCCCCTGTTTCCAGTGTTCGGCTAAACAGGATAGCCAGAGGTTCAGCCACCACCTCTCTTAGTTCTTTAAGGACCCTGAGGTGCACCCCATCTGGCCCCATTGCTTTATCAACTCTTATTACTTCCAGTTCCTTCAGGACCCTTTCTCGTGTAAAGGGACTTGTGTCCATTTCTGCACCATTCTCACCCCTTGTACTCCATTCAGACCCATTACCCTCCTCTTCCTCAGTAAAGACTGAGCAGAAATACCTGTTCAATAAGTCAGCTTTACTGTTGTCATCCTCCACACAGCCCCCATCCTCCCCCTTCAGTCTCACTATCCCTCCTTGCCTTTCTTTTTCACTGATGTACCTGTAAAGGTTTTGTCCCTCTACTCACTGATTTTGCAATGTGTTCTTCTGCCTGAGCTTTGGCTTCCCTTACTGACCTCCCTGCCTCCCTTTGCTTCTCCTGGTACTTCTCCCTATCCCCTTCTGCCTGTGTCTTTTTGTATTGCCTGAATGCAATCTTTTGGCTTGCACTTTCTTTGCTACCTCTTTGGAAAACCATAATGGTCTCCTCTTCCTTTTCATCTTGCTAACCTGCTTAATTCATAATTCTGTTGCTCTTGTAATCCCCATTTTAAATACTGCCCACTGTTCCTCAACCCCTGATTCCTGCCCCATTCCCCTTAATGCCTCTTTCAAGTATCTCCCCATTTTCCCAAAGTCTGCCCCCCTAAAATCCAGGATACGTGTTTTTGTGTGGTTTGGTTCTGCTCTTTCTGTGATTTCAAACCACAGTGACTGGTGGTCACTGTTCCCAGGTGCTCCCCCACTGTTACCCCATCACACTGTCCTGTTTGTGAGCACAAGGTCCAGTATTGCCTTCTGCCAAGTTGGTTCCATGACCAGTTGCTTGAGGAAGGCACCCTGAAGGGAGTCCAGGATAAATCTGCTCCTAGTTGATGCTGCTGCTGGGATGCTCCAGTCCACATCTGGAATCTTGAAGTCTCCAGCCAGTACTACCTCACCCTTGTCTGCCATCCTTTGGATGACTAGCATCAGCTCCCTATCTGTTTCTTCCTCCTGGGCTGGTGTATCTTATATATCCATTGCACATTATATATATATAATCTTTTTATGACCACTCCTTCTGAGCATGGCAGGTGTCATTTATGAAACAATGGCCAAAATGTCCTTTTGCACCACAAGTGTGAAAACACATTTTGGGTAAGGTTTGAGAAATGAGGTAGTATGAAAAAAATGACTGTGTTAAAAATCTGGGGTCAGAATACTGGAACTTACTGTAGTTATGAGAGTGCATTTAAAAATGTCAACATACACTCATAACTTTGTTGTTTTTTTAATATTGTCACCTCAGATTTTCAACATAGCCTTCTTATGATTCCACATAGACTTCTTATAACTGCACCTCATGAACAAGAGTGGAGAAAATTTTCAAATCCTGCCCAAAAGTTGATTTTGTGTCATGAGTGTGAAAACACATTTTGGACAGGATTTGAAAATTGACAGCTGTCACATTCATGAGGTTCTGTAGAGAAATGGCTATGTTAAAAAGGGGGGTCAAAATATTGAAAATTACCACAGTAATGAGCGGGCATTGAAAAATTTCAGTGTAGGCTCATAAGATTGATGTTTTCTCATATACTGTATTGACCCCAAATGTTTAACATACTCTTGTTTTGACCCCAACTCATGAACAATGGTGGAGAAATTTTTCAAATCCTGTCCAAAAGGTGATTTTGTGCCACAAATGTGAAAACACATTTTGACCAGGATTTGAAAATTTACAGCTGTCACATTCAAGAGGTGCTGTGAATAAATGGTTATGTTGAACATTTGTGGTCAAAATATTGAAAATTACCAAAGTTACAAGCCTGCATTTTTAAATTTCAATGTAGGCTCATATACACATCGTTAGTGTTTTCATTTGGAGAGGTGGAAGAAGCCATTGTGAATTTATCAAATAATAAAGCACCTGGACCCGATTTGATACCGGGAGAAATTTACAAGGGGCACTTAAATTATTGGGTAGTTTTTTTTACTAATTTTTTCAATATCTGTTTAAAAGAGAGATTTATCCCATTATCTTGGACAAGAAATATAATAGTTCCAATCCATAAAAAGGGCCAACTTCATTTGCCACCTAATTATTGCCCAATCAGTCTTACTGACATTAGTGGAAAAATCTTTGCTAAAATAATATTATATAAATTACAAGACTGGATAACTGCGAACTCCCCTTTATCGATGTTTCAAGCAGGTTTTTATAAGGATTGTTCTACGATAGATAATATTTACATCTTAGCCCATCTGATAGAAAAATACAGATCATTTCGTAAAATGAAGCTGTATGCTGTGTTTGTAGACTTTTCTGTAGCATTTGACTCAGTTAATAGAGCCAAGTTATGGGAGATATTATTAAATAGATGTGTACCATTAAATTTATTAGCCCCCATTATTAGGTTATATTCTCACACAACATCGGCTATTAGATATGATAATAAGGGCAACATTTCTGACTATTTCAGTACAACTGGAGTAAACAGGGATGTCTTTGGCCCCTTCTTTTAATTTGTATATTGATGCCCTTCTGACTTATAAAGATATAGATATTCTTGATTCCCAAAAATTAAGAATATCCAGTACATTGTCTGGCCTATGCAGACAATCTGATTATTTTTGCTTTATCTGCTCAAGGTTTACAAAATAAAATAAATCAATTTTGCTCTAAATGTAAACATTTGACTTATTAATAAATATGAAAAACTAAGCTGCTGATTTTGCACCCTTACAGGGACATCAAATTAAACCAAGGATTTATTTAAATAACAAACTTATTGAAGTGGTATCCTCTTATATATATTTGGGGGTGAAGTTTGCTTGAATGGAAATTGATAGAGCATTGGAGAGGACAAGTGATAAGGCAAAACTGATTGTTAGGGCTCTCTTATGTTTTGCTAGGAAATATGCAGGATATTTGGTCTCACCGGTATTGATAGCCGACGAGGCCAAAATTAATCCTATTCTTTTGTACGGCGCAGAGGTCTGGAACAACAATGTCCCTTCATGGTTGGAGATCGCACTTTCTCTCAACTATAAATCTTTATTGCAGGTTCCACTTGCCACTTCTAATGTTATAGCTAGGGCTGAATTGGGTAGAGTACCTATTGTTACAATAATTGATATACGTCTCATGAGTTACTGGATCAAAATTATTAATCAACAGACTAATATTATGCCTCTACTATGCCTTAGAGAAAAATTATCTTGGCACAAACAGAATTTTTGGTCTCCTTGGGTCAAAAATATTCAACGTATTTTGGGCAGTGTTAATATGCTTCATCTTTGGACAGATTGGGAGAAATCAATATCAATATCTTATGTGTTTAAGGAGTATGTCAAAAAGAAAATACTTATCCTTGCCTATGATAAGGAAATGGAGCTCCTCAGAGCTCAATGTCAGGACAGATGGTTAGCTCAAAATAAAATTGATGTATTTATAGAGAAATATCTTACTCATGGGCTGACCCTGTTAGAAAGAAAAATGATTACTTGGGCAAAACTGGGAATCATCTGTTCTAAATATGCTTTTTTTAATGAGACGACTCCACCCATTTTAGGTTTGGAGTTTTGCAGATGTAATAAGGGTTTTCAAGAAGATCTTCATCATATTACGGTACAGTGCCCTTTATATAAAATCCCGCCATTTAATCTGTTAAATGATTTTCTTATTAAATATGTGAATGCAAAATATGATATTTTATTCATACTTCTTCAACCTCAGACATTGGAGGAGGCTAAGATGGTTTCAAGTTTTTTTTTATCAAGTGTTGAAACACAAAGAAAAACGTCTCTCTGCCTATGACAATTAATTTGTTCATGGATTTCTATGTGTTAAAATTTTAAATGGAATATTAGATTAAATTTTTTTCTTCCCTTTTTTTGTATATAATTTTATGTGCTTAATATGTTGTAAAGGCTTGATTGCTGAACAATAAAAACATTGAAATCTGAAATCTGTAGGCTCATAACTTTGTTGTTTTTGTTAATATTTTTACCCCAAATTTTCAACATAGCCTTTCTATGACCCCACCTCATGAACAAGTGCAGATAACATTTTCAAACTTGCCCGAAAGATGATTTTTCACAGCAACCATGAAATTACCTTTCAGGATAGATTTGCACAATGTCACTGTCATTGTTTATGAGGTGGGGTCCCAGCAAGGACATGTTGAGCATGTGGGGCAAAAATAGTCAAAAATGACCAAGTTATGATGAAAAGTTCAAAACCCATTGAAATATATTGAACCACATACCTGATTTCCTTAGTTTGCAGTCCAGTGTTGAAGAGTAAAGATGTGTCTATGGTCCAGAGAGGATTATGGCATTGGACCTCCGGATAGGTAAGTAAGAGCTTGAGGGGATGGGGGTGTGTGCTGAGTGGGAGGGTTGGTCAGGAGGACAGTAACGGTGGTGGCGGCAACAGACATTGATTGACAGTTTTCTTATTTACAAGATTCATTTAAAATAGACTACGATGGATGGTGTTCTTTATTTCAGGTGCTGACACTGGGGATTTTTCACCCCACTGATTTTTCACCCCACTGTTTGATGGCTCTGGGAGTGGGCTCCTCGGTATCAAACAATCAAAATGGGTAGGGTGGGAGGAAACAGCTGGCAAGGGGGATTGGGCCCTCTGTGCCAAAATATTAACATATGAAAAGGGTGGGAGAGATTGACAGCAGCAATGAGCGCTCCCCAGTGTCACACAATGAAAATGGGTGGGATGGGGGTTGTAGCACTGTGGATTACATTGGGGGAGAAAGGTCCACAGCAGGCTGATCATGACAGATTAGCTATACTGGCTGGGCAGCATTGTGTAGATAAAAGGAAAGAGATGCACAATGATTGAGTCAGCTCTCTCCTTTGAACTACATAAAGTTTCCACCCAACAAGCCAGAATAGTGTCATGAACAGCCTGGCTGATTATTGGTGTGACACTGATAAGCCCCTTGCAGACTGCTCTGCATTGGACCACAGTGACACACCTCTCAAAATCCAGTATTATAGCAATATGTTCACTTCCGCCTGTGCATGCCAAACAAAGATGACCCAAAACATTATTGAGCACATTTAGAGAAATCAAAAGCATTTTCACAGGTTTATTGATATACACTGGGTAAAGGAAAACATAAAAACTATAATGAGAAGGCCAGATTAAGAATGCAGTGCTACAGAGAGTGAAAGACCCAAGCTGCAAAGGCTGCAGAGTGTGCAGCGACTTGTTTAAAGCAACCACCAGAGCAGATGAGCAAAAGAAGAGCGAAGAAAGAACACATTGGAAGGAGAGAAAACAAAAAGAACAGAGCAGTATGCCATGTCAGAAATGCAGAAGACTGAATGGAAAACGACAACAACAGTACAAGACCAAGAAAGAAATGAGAATCAGATTTGCACCACCTCACCTGCAACCTCCAATACCACAGGTCCAGTGTCTTTCAAAGCTAACCTATGTGAGACCCTGGATAACATGTGTGAGACCCCAGTGGTAGATCATATATCAAACTGTGCTATCTGCAAAGCACTGCAGGGAGTGCAACAAGGACTGCCTTGCTCACCAAAATGGTTTGCTGCAACTGCTGCAAAGATAATTTAATTCTGCTCACCAGTCAAAGAGAATGCCCATTCAAAGCAAACCCTGAACTTGATCTGCCACACCAGCCTTTGGGACAAACTTGTAGAGATCATGAAGAAGAAGAACGTGTTCCAGTTAAAGACATGCAATGCAAAAGAGAAGTAAGAATTCAAAAGCAGCCTTATCAGATTGTTTCTGATACTGAAAAAGTACCAAAAGCTCTGTGGTGCAAGCACAACCCTGGGAATCAGTTGGAGGAGGATAATGAGGGCATCATGGAGCAAATGAGAGCTAAGGAGCATATAGGACAAGGCAGCACTGTCTGCAGAAAAGGAGGAGAAAGCCAAACATTTCCTTGAGGCCTCATCCACATCTCTACCGCACAAAAAGGCATTTTCAAAAAGGACTGGGAAAACAAAGGTGTTCCTTGAGAAGCCCCTTAATAGTCTCCACCAGGAATTTTGCAAAAAAAAACCCTGAAACATCAATGGGATCAACCAAATTCCATAGCCTGAGAACAATTAATATAAAACTCACCAGAGAACAAAAACTGGATCAGTGCCTGTGTGAGTACTGTACTAATGCTACACCAAAGCTACAATTGCTAAACCAGTTTGCTGATGTGAAATTAATTATACTGTGCAAAATTTCCAACATCTCCAAGGCTGTTGAGACAACCATGTACCGAAGGATACTGTGTGAAAAAATCTTTGCAAAAGAATGCATCAAGAAGATGTGTGAGAAATGCAACACAGATGTCATAGTGTAACCTCCTGGTCCCCTGGGGTTACTAGAATCCCATCAGTGTCAGTGCTAGGTAGGGAAGACAGCTGGTGAATAACTAGTTAAATTGATTTCGCCTTCTCCCTCTCTGTTTACTTTGTCTCGGCTGAGAAGAGAGAGGTGATGTAATTTTGAACTCTCGCAGCAGCGTAAGCCATAGCAGCTAGCTGTGAATGGGGAGATTTAGAATTTTCAGATAGTTGTTGAGTGTAGTTCGATGAGAGCAGTTGGAGGAGTGAGGAGCTGCAGTGTGGGCTCAAAGGGGAGCCTATTTGTCTCACCCAAGTACTGAGAACCATCTGCCTGTCAGTGGAAGTGGTGGAAACCATCTAGCAGGAGTTCCTGATTTTTCTCATCCCGTGTGAGATGAGAAGGACTGCAGAATGGATCCGAGGAGCAATCCCTTGATTTTAACCAGGACATCGAAGCTGTTTGTTTGTGTACAGGCGTGAGTAATCTGACTTTAGGTATCCCAGGAGGAATGTACTTGTTTTTTTCTTTGGGGGTGTACTTTGACAAAGGGACATATGCACCAAGTTTTGTTCTAGTTTGAGATTGTTCTCATCCTTTCTCAAAGTTGGCTGACAATCGTGGAGTCCTCGGTGAGACTTGACACATTGTGCGGGACTTTAATTTACACTGAGAAGTAGTGCGTTTCTTATGCGTGATATGACAGATATTCTAGGATGTATAGGTCTACTGTTTTACTAAAAGTCTAAGGTGAAACTCTGAAAGAATGGCTGGGTATTGACTGTGGAAGCAAAAGGTGGGCAACCCCCCATCTGGATTGACTAGTTCAGCACTACAGGTTCCATAAGGGTGCTTGCTTATTTAGGACATGGTGGCCAATGCCTGAAGAGAATGTTTACGCCCTGATGTGGGTTGTGCTAATTTTGAGCACCAGTGTGCTCTGTTGTGGCCAGTTGCCACATTGCCTAATGTTTAAATCCTATGCCATATGGGAAATGTTCTAAGTTGTGGCCAGCACCACTAGAAGAAATGTGTGTTTCAGCTAAGGCTTTGCCGCTGAAGAGAGTCCAAGGTCCTATGCAATATGTGATGTCTAGAATTTGTGTCCACTACAGATGTTGTTGTTCTGCATTGCCTTGTGCCATGAAGTGTAAACCCTTGGGGGTCCACCTTTGCTCTAGTGTACCATCTTTGGAATAAAGTCACACTCTAGAACCCTAGCCTGGTTTGGACATTCTTGTTACTGCTTCCTGTGTGGAATTACTGGCTACCCCTCCAGAAGTACAGATCTAGCATAGCCCTAAGCAAAAGTTCTCTCCTCAGGACCTGGGTATAATGATTATTTCTGTAGTATTTGCTTTTGTACACCCTCACCCCTTTTCTAACAACCAGAAGTAATGAGCCTGGTGTACATTACCAAAGTTAGAGATGGTATCAAAAAGTGTCTGAAGTAGTTTGGGTGCCCAGATAATGGTACCGAGGCGTAGCGTACTAGGTAAAGTAATGGGGGGGGGGTTACAAAAAATGGTGGCTCGTCCAAGGAGTTGTTTAATTTGAGGAGAGAACTAGAAATTTTTTTTGAGGGTATGGCTAGTGTTTGTCTGTATGGTAGCTTGGTAGTCCAAACAGGAAAGAAAGCTTTGCACAAAAGGATTTTGTCCAAGACAGTGTCATCCGAATGTGCTGTTTGCGTGCCTGCTAGTACAGAGTGCTGCTGTGTGTGTGTGCCAACTAGCAGTGGACAGTAAAACCATGAAGAGTATGTCCTTGTCTCCACATCCAGAACGTTTACAGAACTTTTTAAATTGCAAGTTTCAAATGCCAAAAGTAGTGTGGACTTTTGGAAACAGAGAGCGAAATGTGCCCCAAAAGTTTCATTGCTTTGTGTGCTTATTGGGGGAGTCGCTAAAGAAATTGCCAAAATCTATGGAGAAAATGGTCAAAACAGCGCTTCCACCACTGAACTTGCAGCCAAGAAAAGCAGTTACAATTTGTAGTTTAAATCTACCCCTGCTCGACGATAGCCGTGAATGAAGAGTGAGAGAGAGAGAAAGAGAGAGGCTCATTTGCATGGCATCAAGTGATTGGTGCGACTGCAATCAGTCCCACCCCCTTGCCAGCTTCTGTGTGCAGACAAGTGCTTGAGGAGGAGAGAGTGAGTGGCGTGCGAGCTGGTCAGACCAGGATCAACCATCGAGGGGCTTGTGAACGTTCCAATCTGTAAAAAACAGACATTTGCTGTGTAAATTCGGGCTCAACCCATTGTCCAACCAACTGGAAACTGAACATGGCGTTCATGGCTACGATTGGCAGGACCACCAGCCCATTTCACCCCAGAGGCCTTCCAGAATCAGCACCAGGCCAAAAATTTTCACTGGAGAAAGCCAGCTACTGATTCAGTGAGTAAACCCAGCTAACTGAGCATCAAACTGTGTGTGATTTTCAAGCCAGCTGAATCTGTGTGCAAGCAGTGTGATTGTTTTGCAAAGAAGAACCATCTGTTGAAACAGGCAACAATCAACAATTCTGAGCATAGACTGTGAGCATTTATAATGGGCTCAGCAACAGTAAAATGTTTCAAAGCAAGAGAGAGACCGTGAGTTGTATATTAGGCTGCAGCAAACAGGCAATCCTGTGCAATAGAAATACTGTGGCTTGCAAGTGACTTTGAGCTTGTGTAGTCTTTGATTTGATGCTGATCGCAAAGTCAGATTAAAATCATATGAATGTGCTGAGAGATACAAGCAGTGCAATCAATTACAGTTTTGAGCAAAAATCAGTAGCCAGAATAGGTTAGAAATACCATTTTGAGTCAGAAACAGATTTGATGCATGAGGAGAGCTACCGCTGCCATTACAGGACGGGGTTAGCAATGTAAACACAGCAGCAGGGAGCCATTTTGTGAGACTGTAAAGAGACTAGTGAGCAATTCAATAACAGCAAATTTTTTATGTGTTTGATTTCAGACATGACTTCGGGAAATCCCCACAATCTGGATCATGCCCGAGCTATGATTGCAGAGGATGTGGTTGCACTAAGAAAAATAGATAGAACATTCTATGGTGAAGGGTTGCCTCCTGATGTAGCAATCCCTAGCTTTCCAGTGAGACTGTGCATTATGTGCCTCAAGGCTGGGAGGGATCTGTTTCTGATACCCCACTGTTCGGATTGCCTTGTGAAATATGGTATGAGCAGGGGTGCAGTGCCAGAGAGGGTATCACGAATTTGCTTGGCTCCCACGTGAACCAGAGTAGGAAACTCTGCAAGTACCAGCACACAGCGCCAGGTTGAACCTGTTGGGGAAAGCCCAATAGAGTGTGGCACAGAAGGAGAGCGCAACATTGATCTACTGCAAAGGCAGGAACAAAGAAGGGTTTCTACGCCCATGTCCCAGGTGGGCAGTGCAATGGAAGGATCCATGGACCTATGGAAGGAGGGTCCAAGTCCTAGCCTAGTAGGGGAGAATGAACTACAAGAGACACTGAACTGGGAGGTGTCTACCTCCGTACCCAGTGAGGAGTGGACTGTCTCGGGAGTGAGGATATCTGCTCACTCCTGAGCTCAGATCCTGAGTGAGGAAGAAGAGGATGAGGAAATATATCTTCATGTTGAGGGTCCCATGAGTTACCTCAAGCTCTTACCTCAGTGGAGCCAGAGAAAGAGAAGAAGAAGGCTTCAGTAACCTACCCACAGAGATGGTCGGGACAAGTTCTTTCATTCTTTAAGTATGCAGCACTGGCTCAACCAGGACTGGTCACCCCCAAGCTGGGCCATGGGCCTCAGACTTGTGAAGAGTAGCAAGGAGGAGAGCCTGGTACGTAAGAGGGCTGACGCCATTTATGGGAAGTCCTTTCCTACCTTTCCTTATAGAATCTGGGGGGGAAATTGAACAGAACAGGAAGTCCTGGTAGTTTAAAGAGGCAAGCAAGAATTTGTACTCTGGTGCAGAAGAGTCTGTCAGGGACAGAGTCATAAATGATCAACGTAAATTCTGGAACTTGGGAAGAACTCTTTTTATGGACACTGTGCAACTTGTAGACAAGGCAGGGAATGAGACATTCCACAACATCAACTTTTGATGCCCAAATGGTGTCATAGTTCTTGCACCTCACCCCGAGTGGTACTGCCCTTAATGGTGCCACTCCCTGTGAATATGCCCAGCATGCCTAGAGCGAAGCGAGCAGTGGCAGCCTGTTGTATGTCATCCAGCAGCAGCAGTATCCAAGGAGGAATATGCAGTTCTGCTGGTATTCCAGGATTCTTCAGGTGCATCCAGATTCATCAGCCAAGCAGTGTTTTTCCCATTTTCATCACCTGGCCTTCCAGATTACATCATCTCAGCTGTTTTCCTGTTTCATCACCTGATTTCCCAGATGACATCATCGCAGCTGTTTTCCTGTTCCACCGTTTGGTTTCTAGATGATATCAGACCAGCAGTTTTCCTGTTTCATCACATGGTTTTCCAGAGGTCATCAACTCAGCTGTATCCAAAGATGCAACCAGGTCTGAAGAGGGAGGGTCCTCAGCTCAGAGAAGTAAGGTGATCCTTTGTTTTTGGTCTTCAAGGAACTGGTAAGACCCATTTTCATTATCTAACTGACTTTGCACAACACATCCTATACTTGAAGACTGTCTATGGAATTGTAATGACTGTCCACAAAGACTCTACCCATGGATTGCAGTGCTTTTTAGGCCCTGCCTTGTTCCAGGACTGTTCTTCAGCAGGCTCAAGCCCAGGAGAGACTCTTTTATGGACCTTGACCTCGGGCAACAACATTCTGTCACTAGATGGACATTTTAGGGCCTACCACCCTGAAATGTGTTGTATAAATGTCTCCTTTCCATTTTTTAATTTTGTACTATTATAGAAAAATATTTTTGGGATTCTTTAGTGTTCAGGTGGAGGTTTAGACACTGTGTGGTATGCAGAATGGGTTTTCTGTAGTCTTCTCTTACAGTTGTTCCTAAAGAAGAGAAGAAGAGAAGAGGATGCAGGAGCTCAGCGAGTTCCTCTTTTTCTTAGAGCTTTAGGATTGTTTGTGGTTAACAGGATGTTAACATGTTTTTCTTCACAGGTGTGAGGTTGTGGGAACATTTGGGAAATGTAATGCATAACAATGTGTTGTTTTCCATGTTGTTTTTGTTTTCAGGTACCCTGGAAGCTTGGGGAGAGGTTCCCTGAGGGGCAACCTGGTCAGACAGATTTCCTTAGGAGGATAGGGGGATAGAGAGGCTGAGGTCTTGACCTGCAGTAGGGGCCTCAGTTCTGGTCTGTTAGGGCATGCTTCAGGCAGTTTCTTGGAGCCACTGAATAGCCATAGATTGTAAGATAGGGGCTGAAATTTCATCAGCCAGCCTCTGGGCCTTTAGTGTTGCCTGCCCGTGCCTGGCATGTGGTAGGGGAGAAGTAGTGCTACCTCCCCATAGGTAACACAGGAGGTAGGATGGCCTGGTGCCAGGCAGAGAAATGACTGGGGACAGTTATTTACCTGGTTAGGGGTGAGTGTAACCTCCTGGTACCCTGGGGTTACTAGAATCCCATCAGTGTCAGTGCTAGGTAGGGAAGGCAGCTGGTGAATAACTAGTTAAATAGATTTTCACCTGATCCCTCTCTGTATACTAGGTCTCAGCTGAGAGGAGAGAGGTGATGTCATTTAGAACTCTCACAGCAGCATAAGCCATGGTAGCTAGCTGTGAGTGGGGAGCTTTAGAATTTTCAGATAGTTGTTTAGTGAAGTTCACTGTGAGCAGCTAGAGGAGTGAGGAGCTGGAGTGTGGGCTCTGAGGAGAGCCTATTTTTCTCACCCTAGTGCTGAGAACCATCTGCCTGCCAGTGGAAGTGGTAGAAACCATCTAGAAGGAGTTCCTTATTTTTCTCATCCCCTGTGAGATGTGAAGGACTGCAGAATGGAGCTAAGGGGCAATGCCCTGATTTGATCCAGGATATTGAAGCTGCCTTTTTGTGTACAATCATGAGTAATCTGACTTTGGGTATCCCAGGAGGAATGTACCTGTTTTTTTTTCTTTGGGGGTGTACTCTGACAAAGGGACATATACACCAAGTTATGTTCTAGTTTGAGACTGTTCTCATCCTTTCTTAAAGGTGGCTGACAATAGTGGAGTCCCCGGTGAGATATGGCACATTGTTCAGGACTTTAATTTACACTCAAAAGTAGTGTGTTTCATATGTGGGATGTGACAGACATTCCAGGATGCATAGTTCTACTATTTTACTAAAAGTTTGAGGTGTAACTCTGAATGAATGGCTGGGTATGGACTGTGGAAGCAAAAGGTGGGCAACCCTCCATCTGGAGTGACCAGTTCAGCAGTACAGATTCTGTAAGGGCTCCTGCTTATTCAGACATGGTGACCAATGCCTGAAGAGAAAGTTTACCCCCTTGTGTGGGTTGTGCTAATTTTGAGCACCAGTGTGCTCCGTTGTGGCTAGTTGCCACATTGCCTAATGTTTAAATCCTATGCCATATGGGAAATGTTCTAAGTTGTGGCCAATGCCTCTAGAAGAAATGTATGTTTCAGCTGAGGCTTTGCCGCTGAAGAGAGTCCAAGCTCCTATGCAATATGGGATGTCTAGAGTTTCTGTCTGCTGCAGATGTTGTTGTTGTTCTGCATTGCCTTGTGCCACAAAGTGTAAACCCTTGGGAGTCCACCTTTGCTTTAGTGTACCATCTTTGGAATAAAGCCACACTCTAGAACCCTAACCTGGTTTGGACATTCTTGTTACTGCTTCCTGTGTGGAATTACTGGGCACATCTCCAGAAATACAGACCTAGCATAGCCCTAAGCAAAAGTTCTCTCCTCATGACCTGGGCATAATGGTAATTTCTGTAGTATTTACTTTTTGTACACCCCACCCCTTTCCTGACCTCTAGAAGTAATGAGCCTGGTATACATTTCCAAAGCTAGGGATGGTACCAGAAAGTGTCTGAAGTAGTTTGGGTGCCCAGTCGAGGGTACCAAGTGGTAGCTTACTGGGTAAAGTAGTGAGGGTGGTTACAATAGAAAACTCTTACACAGACATGGCAAAAAAGAACTGAAATGGTACCAATGGGAGAGTATTAGCATTACCTGAGACATACAGTAAATGGCACAGAGATCGAACACACCACAGAATTTCTGCAAAGAAAATCAATGGCATTATCACAACTTGTAGAAGTTTTTGGAGTGAGACATCTGCATGTTGCAACATGGCAACTAAACCAGTTCAGGACTCTCAAAAAAAAAATATGCGAACATGTTGAGTCATAATGGTCTTGGACTTCACAAAGATTTATGCCTGTAACCTTCAAGACAAAATGCAGTCATACCATTATCACCATAAACAGGCCACTGTTCACTTGTAGTAACATACTACAGCTGTCAGAAACGTCCAGGTACAGACAAAGAGTCCCTAGTGTGCATAACAATTGACCTGAAACTTGACCAAATCCTGTTTGTCATTTTGTTGAACTAGCCAATGTACATCTCCAGAAAATCTGTTCACTTAAGACTGAGTGAGAGAAGTTCAGTTTACAGATGGCTGTGGAAGCCAACACAAATTAAAGAGAACATTTAAGGCCATTTCTGCCATACCCACACAATATGAATTTGCAGTTGAAAGAGCTTTTTTTTTTGGTTCACAACATGGGAGAGAATCCTTGAATGGAGAGAGTGCTGTAATCAAGTCAGTCACCAGTTGAGCTGTGCAATCCTGCCAGGTAGTGATTGCCAGTGCAAAACAGTTTTTCGAATACCATGAAAAGAACCTTACAAAGGAGCCTGCCACTAAAGGGTGCAGCCATTTTCTGCACACATTCTTCTGGGTTTGTAAGAAGAGCATAAAGAGGCATGCAGGACAAGAAGTCAGAATGATACTGGGGACACAGAGGATATAAAGTGTAAGGTCTGTGGCTAATGGCATGGTCACCATATGGGGTATAGCTGTTTCTGCAGACCATGTCAAACTGGAGATGGCCCATGTGAAAACACTTGGCCATGTGGAAGCATGAAAGGCAAAGAAACTGAGGAATTGTCCTGACTATTTACCTTCTGTGCCAGAGAGTGCTGTCATACCAGGAACCCATGTTTCTGCCATACTGCCATCTTCTCCCTCCCAATTAAATCCATATTTGAGGTCTGACATGCCAGAAATCAGTGTGACCACTGCACTGGTATCTCTTCCCTCACATCCATCTCTTCATGAACCAGATGAGACACAAATGCCTGCTTATCCTGACAAAGAGATGTCCACACTTCCTGTAGATACCCCAGCTGCCTACACTTTGTGCAACACCCCCACCAACCAAGGCCTCAACACAGGCACTTTGTCTGCTTACTCAACCACTGTTCTGTCTGCAAAGAAATATGAACACATAAAACTCAACTATTACGCTGTTTACTGCTGAAATAACTTCTTTACTGGACAACTAACAATGGTCAATGAGAGGAGACAGTTCAAGTTTTTACATCAGCATGAGGGTGGCAGTTTCACATGGCCATGGTGACAGGACAGTGATGCAGTACAGATGATGAGACACATATTTCACAGGCCAATAACCTTTGTAAGGCACAATTCCACCTGAAGAGCTGCAAAAATATAAACAGTAAATATGACTAGCTGAAATGGCACTGGAATTAAAGTACAGTGGTGTCCCTGTTACATTAATCACAGTGGAACTATTCAGTGTTTTCTACATTTCACATTGCAAACAGATTGATACAGGTGCTGCAAATAAACAATATCAATGTCAATGTGATGTTCATTCTTATGCATAATCGAAATATGGCACAGTATGCCATGAGAGTAGTTTTTGTTTTCTAATGCTAATTGTACAGTCAAATATCACAGTTGTGAGAAACATAATTATAGTAAACTCATAATCATTGTTGTAATGTTTTGTACTGTTCTGCAATTCATGAGATCAATATTAGTAAAGTGTTTCACTGACACAGTTGTGTGATGCCCTTTGTTACATTCACCACTGTGTGTGGTATCCCTTGTTAGACTCATCACATCAGGTTTTCCCCCTTGGGCACCTGCAATGTGTTTATCTTGCAACATGGTTCTTTTTTCACTGTTGGGTCATAGTATCTTAAAATGCATCACAAAATTAATCTATGGTTGTTTTGAAAAATTTGCTGTCATGTTACACTTTGGTTACCACTTTTTGTGAACATACCCTAGTGCAGACACTTAATCTCAGTCAGGAGAAATTCTAGCATTTTCTGACCTGTGTGTAATCCAGTTACACTCTTCACAGCCAGCCTGGTGTGCTGGCAACTACTCAGAGTGTTGCTACCACCTCAGTTGGGCTTAGTACAATTTTTCCCTCAGCCAGAGTCAAATACTATCCCATGTACTTGTACCCAATGTGCTATAATGCACAGATAGGTGATAGCAGCTGTTTGGCCACTGGTCCACATAGTCATACTGAGATGTGTGTATGGTGACACGCTGACTGCAGCAGGGCATAGATTACTGTGCGTAACACTGTCCCATAAAGTTCAGGAATGGCACATATGGAAAAGTAAGTTCTTGAAGAAATCTACCATTCAGGACAGGCATGCGCCATCAACCTTCTAAATCTCTAGTTCTCCACAAAAGAGAATGGAAACTGACCAATTGCCAGCATTTGAGCTGTTTCTGCATTCAGTTTACATGCAGTAGCGTTACTGAGGGGTACTGTATTTAGCATTATGCTCAAACTATGCAGCATAGGCTGGACTTTCTAGGTGTTGAGCTACCAAACAGCTGGACTTGGTGTGGCGGAATGGCTGGTGGGGGTAGTAGTTGACTCCTGGGAATGCACGGTGCTGCTTGACTGAAAAAAGTGATATGGAGTGTTTTCTGCACTGGGGTTGCTCTGCGTGGTGGCTCTAGGTGCAAGTAAGTACTCAAGCCACCACTGCTGCTATGACTGCTGCTAGGCAGTTCCATAGAGTCCTCCTCATATCTGCAGTAGTTCTCCTCAGTCAACTGTCCCTCCTCCCACACAGTCTCCTCATCTCTGTAATAGTCCTACTCAGTCAACCCTCCCTCTTCTAAGACTACTCCCCTGCCACTTCTTGATGCCTTGGCAAATGCAGAAGACAAGGGAGAGGGACTTTCTATACCGGCTTCCTATTGGTGCTGATTCCATCATAACACATGCCTGGACTTTAGGCGTGTGTGTTGGCTGCCAGTGCCTAGGTGGGTGCCTTTTTTCCCTAACTAACTTGCGCTTGACACAGCTGATGAATAACAACTGTTTCATTAGCTGGATCCAGTACTGTATATAAAGATCCCAAACTATGGTTTTGTACCCTTTAATTTTACATGGTGGTGGGAGTGGGACCAGAGAGGGGTGGATCTGGGTATTTTTTGGGAAAATTTCTGCACTTTGACACTGGGTGACTCGTGGTGTAATGGGAAAAGCACTAGTATGAGGAACAACTGTTGTAGTATGGAGGGTGGGACTTTGGTAGTTCTGACATACTGGTATGCAGCACCCCACATGTTCAGAAGCATCACCCTTCCTCTTTTTATTTTCCAGTTCCCATAGGGGAGCCAAATTATCATCCCAACCACTGCTGATATCCTCATCCTGAGCTCTGTCCTCCTCATCTTCACTTTTTCCAGACTCTCTCTCTCTCATCATCTTTAGTGGGACACAGATTTTTCAATTTAGTCTTTTCTGGCTGTGCAACAGTCAGATCTCCCTCCTCAGGCTTTGACACATGGTTAAACTCCACACTGTCAATTGGGAATGGGAACTCATCAGGCTTTGTGCCATCAACACCAGAAGTCACAGGGATACCAACAACATCCTTCTTGACCACTGTGCCTGATACAGACATTTTGCTACCTCTTGGAGTGTCCTCTTGTTGCTGGCTCCCCCAGCCCCCACCAACATGGATGCCACAGGTGTGGCAGAGAAATATTTGTCCACACTTATGCGACTGACACTTCCAGCTACTCCGATACTACTACCACCAGCATCAGAGCTCATAGATGACACTGCTGCAGATGTATTTTTTTCAGCTGCAACACCCTTTTGCCACCAAAGAGCTTATGCACTTCTTTTCCACCTCCCTGGCACCTCTCCATTTAGCCAAGTGTCTCTTCCCAGGCATATATATATTTAGATTTATACTATTGTGAAGAAAAAACATTTAAAGAAACCCTGCAGTGCAACTAAATAGCAGCAGACACCACCTTCCCAAGGGATTAGCAGTGTGATTTGATTCTGATCAAAACAGTTTACTGTGCTAATAGTAGCTATGGTAAAACCACCAAAATCAAGTTTTTACTTTTTTTTAATACCACAGGGATGAACAAGACACACATGACAGAAGTAATTAACAAGATGCTATAACATCATCACTTCAAGAACTAAACAAAATAACTGCAACTACTATAAAAAGAGACTGAATGTGACTGACAAAATGCTTCGCTTAATAACACCAGATTTTACAACAGAAATAAAATGAGAAATCACAGAAGCAGACAAAAGTAATTAACAAGAAAGACTGAGGAAAACAAGTGTGAGATATCTGCTGCACACAGACTGTTGCTCACAGTAAAACATGTTCAAAGTCATTGATCATTCTGGGCTGCCTTGCTAGCTCATTACTTCCAGTAACATCGTATCAAGTGTGAACCATCCATTGCTTACCTGCTACAAAATTGCTGCGCAGGTAATAATGAGCTAGCTGAAATACTTCCCCTCCCCTACACAGCAGTGCTTCACAAGACAAAACCACTACTTTAAATTAAATAAATCAGCAAAACCAAAAAAACAAACAACACTAATCCAGCAGCACAAGGCCCTCTATATCTGTTTCTGATTGATTTTATTTCAAAAGACTGAGTTTCCTAATTGATTTAAATGTGTTTTTTTTTGCTCAAACAAGCAGGGACAGTCTTCTCTCAAACTCTCTCTTTTGAAAACAGCACTTAACACAGCCTCCTCATGGCATACAGCTCATTTCAGTACCATTTGACCTTAAAGGAAAACTACACCCAAAACTTGAAAAAATATATGTTGTACAGAGTGTTTTAATTTGTATGTGAAGTTCTAGTATTTCCTTCCCTCTGACTGGTATTAGGAGTTTTTCCCAAATTAGCCTGCTAGCTTTACGCTAGTTTTATGACCCCTTGGGATCTTCATACCTGATAGCGTAATTGTATTTCTTGTTCCCACAGTGCATCTTGTCTCATGTGACTGTGATGTAAGAGATACCCAACATTCAGCACACACATGCCAAACAAATTAAATATCTTGGAAGCTTTACAAGCTGCACAAAAATTACCAGCAGCAAAGTTTTTCAGGACAATAAAACCTTTAGGATGAGGGTGGTCACCAAGCCAAATTCTACAGATTTTAAAATATAGCCATCTCTATTGTTGTGAACTGACTGTAATGCAATGCTTTCTGCTGGATTTATGGGCTCTGCTACATCACCATCACGTAAAACAAGGTGCATTGTAGGACAAAGAAATGCAATAAAACTATTTGATATGGAGATCTCCAGGGGTCGTAAAACTACCCTAAAGCTAGCAGGCTAATTTAGGAAAAACTCCTAATACCAGTCAGAGCGAAGGAAACACTAGAAATTCACATACAAATTAAAACACTCTGCACAGCATATATTTTTTCAAGTTTTGGGTGTAGTTTTCCTTTAAGTCCTATAGTATGCCCTACTTCACTGGTAAAGGTATCAAATTTGCAGTTCGCAAAGTTATTCCTGTATTGAGATTAGGCACTTTGCAAGGCAAAATGACTTTGTAAATTGTAGTGAAGTGAATTTTTCAAACTTCGTACATCACTATTTATAAAGCAGCAGGTCCTATGATAGAAAACCCCTAGTTTAGCCAAGTGGGAAGAGATACTGCAATGATAGATTAAGTCTGTATCATCTACGAATGGGAGGATGGTGGCTTGTACAAATCTTTTGTGTATGTCAACTGTAAAACAGTATTTGTTCCTATAGTAACAACCAACTTGAGATCAGAGTTTTTAGCATAATGTTTTCAATATGGGTAGTAAAGGAAAGTTTGCTATTGAGCCAGACCCTCAAGTATTTGTGTGTCCTCTAGCTTGAGCTTATCTCCCAGCAAAGTAGAGATGGAGGAAGGGAGGGCTTTTGAGGCCACATTACCATTTGTTCAGAAAAAACATGACCTTAGTTTTTGAGGCATTCAGTAACGATTTGCAGTGAAATAGATTAAACTGCAGTGAATTTAAAGCAGTCTGGAGATCAGCAACTGCAGAGGTTACAGTGGGTCTTGACATGTAAAGGACAGTATCGTCAGTGTAGAAATGTAAGTTTGCATTTATTTAAGTTGTACCATAGATCATGAAGAGCAGTGGGCCCAGAACTATCTCTTGGGGGGTACCTTTGATTAGGGGTTTGAATGAGGAAGAGAGACCATCCACCTTTAGCTGCAGCTGGCATCTACTTAAGTAGTTAACAAACCAAGGGATGTAGGATGCACTAACCAAAACATTGCCAAGTTTCTGCAACAAAAAGGAGTAATCAACAGTATTGAATGCTTTACTAATTTCTAAGAAGACAATATTTAATATTATTTAATTGCTAAATGTACAATATTTAATTTAGGCCTAAAACTTTTTTTATGATAAATATTATTCCTAAAAATCTACTCCAAGTGCTTATGATCTTCCCAATCCAGCTTTGTATGATGTGTTTAGCTAAAATTATGTGGCTTATTTAGTGGCTTGTATAGAAGTGTAAAACAGCAGCTCAGGACACCAGAAGACAGAGCGAAGATAAGGAAAGAATTCCACAGCCACAAAAAATCCTCGGCTACCCATCTGGACTAAAAAAACACTCCTAAACATAGGAGTCATTAAAATCCATTTATTGATAATACAAATAAAAACAGTAACACCTTCACCCCACATCATCGTTTCACATCATACTGATGCTTTGTGAAGATAAAGTGTCTGTGTGACATGAAATGTTGAAGTGGGGTGGGGTGCTACTCATTGTATTTGCATTACCAATAAATGGATTTTATCAACTCCTAAACTTAGGAGTGTTTTTTTTTCTGTTTTTTTTTGTCTGTACATGTAGGCGAGTATTTTTGGTGGCTGTGACTTGTATACACCCACCCATCTGCAGCCATCCTCCCATTTCATTTAAAGAGCACCTTTCTCCATAGCAGTTTTAAAATGTTATGATTAGCCCCCTAAGGAAAGGAAGGAATCATGTTTTGGCCTCGAGGGGACTAGCTGCTTGATCCCTTCCACTTCCTGATCTCTGACACCATCCCTGCGCTTCGATGTTTTGTGGTATAATTATAGGACCACCACAGAGACATGCTGCATGCACGCCTGTGGCGCGTCAGTTTTAAAAGCTGTAGTCCTGATTTTAATTGGGTTTTTGGTACAAATCAAAGCCAGTATTCAGTTAATAATTTCAAAACTATTCACAATCTATTTTAACCTACTAAACCACACTTATCCAGCTTAATTAGATTCCGGGACATATTAATTTGGTATGTGTGCCAAATCTTTAGTGTATACCTGCGGTAGCAGTGGAGTTATAAACACACAAATATTTTTTTTAATGTTATACAGTTTAACAAATAAATTATACAATTTTGAACTCCTGTAACTTACAGTTTATACAACCAACTTCCTCTCTAGCAGTTTCTACGACTCTTCCAAGAAAGTATGCATATATGTTTTCAGTTATCTAGTTCCAAAGGTGGCTAAGTTGTAAGCATAAAGAATTGTTTTTAGAAATGTTCACATGAATAATAAATTGCCAGACTTTGAGCCGCTATAACTTCCCCACCCCTCATCCAAATGTCACTAAACTTGGCCTTTTGCAAACAGTATGCATATCAAATTTCAGATATTTAGCTATAAGACTGACCAAGTTATGACCAATTTAAATATTTTAGAAAATTCCACAAAATGTCATACAATTTCATGAACTTTTAAGGACTTTTGGGGAATTTCATTGCATCAGAATTTGCTAATTATGCCCAGCCCTACTAACTGGGGGGGGGGGGGCAGACAAAGAGCAATGCTGATTTTGAGTGCAGAGGCCACAGCATACTTACCTTCCCAGCTGGAGGATGACTTAGTTAAATGGTGGAATCAACAAATGGATAAGTAAGGCTTATTGGTGCTGCGGGGAGGTATGTGTTCTACTGAGGTAGTAAAAGACCAGTAACTCTGCACTCTGTGCAATCATCCCCATTCACAAGGAGTTGTTCATCATGAAAGATTGCTTTTATTTTTAGCATTCAGTTCAAGCAGTCTAGAGCAACTCCTTCTACTGAGGTAGTGAGACTGCACACTCTCACATTAAAATGAAACAATTAGGAGGTAGCTTTGCCAGAATAGATCATTGGCTAACAAGTGTTCATCTCAGTAGTTAGACATCAGGATACCTGCAGTTCAAGAGAACGTGCCCATATGTGTATGAGATAATTAATCAAGTGCTGCAGAGGAAGAAGCATGGTAAGAAGAACGACCTGTCTCCTCAGCACTGAATTCTCTAGACTAGGTAGAGGAGGAGGAGGAGGAGGTAGAAAGGTCTGTTCCTTAATGTGAGATATGGGAATGGATTTTTTTTGGTAATATACGGAGTTGAAAAAACCCAACCATCTTGTCAGAAGCCTATAAAATCCTCACAAAATGTTAAGGTATTTGCTAGTACTATGCAGAATTTTCAGATTCTGGCAGAATGGAATTTCACTGAATTTTCAAATCTCTACTGAAATTCTGCCAAATTTTGCCAGAAATGGAATAGCAGAATTCCAAGGCAGAAAATGCAAAATGAGTTTTCCGCAATATTTCTGCAAAATTATATTCTGTGGATCTCAATATTTTCCATGGAAATGGCGCAGAACAATTGTTCACAGAAAAAATGCTGTTCCATGGAATTTTATTCCACAGATCAGAGCAGGCAGAATTCTGCAGAAGAACCAGCGCAATTCCGGCAGAAATTCTGCCAGTGGAATGGTCATTCCACTCCAACTTTGCCAGCTGAATTCCGCATTCCACACAGCACTAATGTTTGCACAATCTTTTATTACCTGGCTGCCATATCCAAAACTATTTTCTGCTCTTCCATTTGAACTCAGCAGTTAAGGAGGCATGCAAGAAAAAATACGATAGTTTACATGATTAGCGGAAAAAAAACACCCAACATTGTCAGGTCAGTCAGTCGAGGAAAAGGTTGTGGCTGCTAAGATTATTGTCTGAATTTTCCTTACACCTACTTCTGTCTGTATGTTTTCAGGTGGCACTAATCCTGATGTTTAATATGAAGAGTTCATGTACACCGATTGTGGATTTGAATAAAGAAAATGAGGGACTTTTCATATTATACTCAGTTGCACTTTCTGCATAAGCATGGCAAAACAGACATGTGTGCTGCTGTATACATGGCCATACTGTGCTGTTCTACCCAGCATTTGATCAGATTGCATGATTCAGTACTCTTGACCAAAATAGTTTACCCTTGCTTTTTGATGTGGTACATCCATTTATTTATTTTTTTTTTGGGGAGGCATTCGATTGTTGATTTAGAAACATAGAATGTGTCGGCAGAAAAGGACCAATAGACCCATCTAGTATGCACTGTTTATATTGCCTATTACTACATCCTGAACTCTGTTTGGTCACATATGTTCATCTCTCCTTTCTTTCCTCTAGGTATTATACCTATGTGCCTATCCCATGCATGCTTAAAGCTCACCACTGTCTTTGCCCACTTCTCTGACAGGCTGTTCCAGGCATCCACCATCCTTTCTGTGTAGAAGTATTTCCTCACATCCCTCTTAAATCCCCCCCCCAAGCTTCATACCATGCCCCTGTGTTCTGTTGCTCCTCCTCCTCCTCTAAAAGAGATTCCCCTTCTGCACCTGGGTCACCCCATGAAGTACTTAGAGGTCTCCATTCTGTCCTTTTTCACTCTCCTCTCCTGCAGGGAGGACGTGTTGAGCTCCTGCAGCCTTTTCTTATATGGTTTCTCATGCAACCTCCCCACCACCACCACCACCATTTTAGTAGCCCTTCTATGAACTGCTTCCACCCTGCCAATATTCTTCCAGAGGTGGGGCCTCCAGATCCGGACACAGTACTCCAGATGGGGTCTCATTAGTGAGCAATACAGAGGCAACACCATCTCCCTTCTTCTGCTTGAAATCCCTCTTCCTATGCATCCAGATAGCCTTGCCTACTTCCTTGTTGCACTGCCTGCCACTTTGAGATCATCAAATATGATTACCCCAAGGTCCCTCTCTTGCTTGATGACTGCAAGTACCTCCTCCCAGCTTATACACAGCTTATACACAGCTTCGGCATCCCCCCCCCCAGTGAATTACTTTACACTTTTTGGCATTGAAACCCAGCTGCCACACTCTAGACCACTCCTCTAGCTTTCCCAGATCCTTTGTATTCTTTCCACCCCCTCCTGGGTGTCCACTCTGTTGCAGAGTTTTGTGGCATCCACAGAGACACACCTTCCCCTCCAGTTCCTCAGAAATGTCACTTATGAAGACATTGAAGAGGATAGGAACCAACACTGACCCCTGTGGTACTCCACTGGTCAATCTCCAATTCCCTGAGTTACTGCCATGCTTCCTACCTTTGATACCCAATTTATCACCTTCTCCCTCACCCCCAGGTTGCTAAGTTTCTTAATCAACTTCCTGTGTGGTACAGTGTCAAATGCCTTACTGAAGTCTATATAGGTCACATCCACTGTCCTCCCCGATCTACCTCCCAAGTTACCCACTCAATGAAATCTGAGATTTTTTTGACATGACCCTCCCCCCCACCATGAAATATTCTTGGCAATGGTCCTGCAGCCAGTTTGCTTCCAGGTACTGTACTCTTGTGAGTCTTTCCTTCAGCAGGGTTTTCATTAATTTCCCCACCGCTGATGTGAGACTGACTGGTCTGTAATTGTTAGCCTCCTCACTGCCAATGTTCTTGTGCAGAGGGATGACATCGGCCCTACTCCAGCCCTCTGGAACCACCCTTGTCTTCAATGAGGTGCTGAACAGTGCTGCCAGAGGGGTGGCTAGCACCATGCTAAGTTCTTTTAGTACCCATAGGTGGATCCCGTTTGGCCCCCTTGCCTTGTTTTCCTTTAGGGCTTCCAATCCCTGGTGTATTCTGTCTTCCAAAAATTGACCTGTGCCCACTCCCACTGGTGCCTACTGATGAATGTCAGTCCATCCCCCCTTCCCTCCACTGTGAAGACCGAGCAGAAGTACTCATTTAAAATTTTAGCTTTTTCTTGGTCTCTCTCTCTCTGCACAGTCCTACCCTCACCCCATCTTGATTAAGCAATAAGGCATGACAGGGGGTGTGTTATAGTGGGATAACGGCCTACCTTGGGGTGGGTTGAAGCATGAGGCATAGCTGAGGGCTTCCACCACCCAAGAAGGGCTGTTAACCCACCATAACACATCCCCTGGAGTGCCTTATTGCTATTATGAAATGGGTAATTTTTAGTAAATTGTATATATTTTTAAACATAATACTTTCAGCTGGGCCATTGTGCTGGGATAACGGCCCAGCTGAAAGCAGCTCTCAGCCAATCAGAATTCAGCATTCTTTCTACCCACTTCATAATCCTCATTATAACACCCCTTGCCTTCCTGTTTTCGCTCGTGCACCTGAAGAAAGTTTTATCCTCTGATTTGTCTGATGCTGTTAGATAAATGTCGAGAGACTGTAAATGCCAGTTGTGTTGATTCTTTATATACGTGTAAACTCTAAGATTGCATGCACTTTCGAAACATAGAAACATAGAAGTTGACAGCAGATAAGGGCCGCAAGGCCCATCCAATCTGCCCATTTCTTTTTCTACTTTATGAATGTGCCACTGGCCTTTGCTCTGTCAATGGCCTATCTAGTCATACTCATCTGTATTGCTCCCTTATGCCTATCCCATGCCTGTTTGAAGCCCTGCACTGTATTCATATCCACCACGTCCGGAGGTAGGCCATTCCATGCATCTGCCACCCTTTCTGTGAAAAAGAACTTCCTCACATTACCCCTTAATCGGCCTCCCTCTCATCTCATGCTGTGTCCTCTTGTCCTGCTATTTTTCTTATATTGAAACATGTTAGACTCTTTCACCTTGTTAATGCCGTTAAGGTGTTTGAATGTTTCAATCATATCACCTCTCTCCCTCCTTTGCTCCAGGGTATACATATTGAGTTCAGTTAATCTGTCCTTATATGTTTTCTGATACAGTCCCTGCACCATTTTGGTTGCCCTTCTCTGGACTACCTCAATTTGGTTAATGTCCTTGTGAAGGTGTGGCCTCCAGTACTGCATCCAGTACTCCAGACGGGGCCTAACCAGTGTCTTGTAGAGAGGGATTATTACCTCCCTCTTCTGACTTGTGATACCCCTATTAATACACCCCAACATCCCTCTAGCCTTACCTACTGCTTTAGTGATCTGCTTGGATGATTTCAGGTCATCAGTGATGATGACGCCCAAGTTTCTTTCTTCCCTTGTGACTGCCAGCAACTCCCCTCCCAGCCTATAGGTGGCTTAAGGGTTTCCTCTTCCCTATGTGCATGATCGTGTACTTCTTTGCGTTAAACCCCAGTTGTCACTCTTCCGACCATTTTGCTAGTTTATCCAGATCTCTTCTCATTCTGCCCACCCCATCTGGATCATCTACTCTGTTGCAGATCTTGGTGTCATCTGAAAACAGACAAACCTTACCCTCCAGTCCATCTGCAATGTCACTGGTGAAGATATTGAAGAGGACTGGCCCCAGGAATGATCCCTGAGGTACCCCATTTTTGACATGCATCTCTTCTGACTGTATACCATTTACCACCACTCTGTTTTCTGCCATCAACCAGTTTGCCACCCAGCTGACCAATGTCTGACCCACCCCAAGCCTACCCAGCTTATTAATCAATCTTCTATGTGGAACAGTATCGAAAGCTTTGCTGAAGTCAAGGTAGGCAACATCAACTGCTCTCCCTTGGTCCACCACTCTGGTTACCCAGTCAAAGAAATCTATGAGATTAGTTTGACAGGACCTTCCTTTTGTAAACCCATGCTGTCTTGGATCCTGTGCTCCTATGGATTCCAGGTGTTGTGCTATCCTTTCCTTAAGGAGTGTCTCCATAATCTTGCCCACTACTGACGTAAGACTGACTGGTGTAGTTCCCTGCCTCCTCCCTGTTACCACTCTTGTGGAGCGGGATCACATGAGCCCTTCTCCAGTTTTCTAGGACCACTCCTGTGCTCAGAGACTCACTAAACAGTTTTGATAATGGCTCTGCTAGTTCCACCCTTAGCTTCTTTAGTACCCTGGGATGTATGCCATCAGGTCCCATTGCCTTGTCCACCCTGAGCTTATCGAGATCTTGTAGGACCCGTTCTTTTGTGAAGGGACTAGTGCACTCCTCCCCGGTGTCCATGGTGCTGAGCTGTGGCCCTACCCTACCTTCTCTTCAGTGAATACTGAGCAGAAGTATCTATTTAGGATAGATGCTTTTACATGGTCCTCTTCCTCACACCCCCTTATCCCCGTTGATCTTAGCAATAACCCCCTCTGGACTTTCTCCTTTCACTAATGTATCTGAAGAAAGTCTTGTCACCTTCTTTTACTGTTCGTGCTAGTGTTTCCTTGGTTTGGGCCTTTGCCTGCCTAACTGCCTTCCCTGCTTCCCTTAGGGAAGTTTGGTATACCTCCCTATCTTCATCCTGCTGCATTCCCTTATATTTCCTGAAGGCCAGCCTTTTGGCTCTGACCTTTTCTGCTACTGTGTTTGAGAACCAAAGTGGTTTCCTTCTTCTTTTGCACTTCCTTTTCTCACTAACACAATGGGATGTTGCCTCAAGTATTGCATCTTTAATGCTTGCCCACTTTGCCTGTACCCCCTCACCTGTATTTCTTTTTGCCAGGACTAGCTTAACTCTGTTGGCCATCTTATCAAAGTCAGCTCCTCTGAAGTCCCTTATTTTTGCCTTGGAATGGGATGATTGTGTTATAGTGGCCAAATTGAACCATAACATGTGATGGTCACTGGCACCCAGGTGACCTTCTACCTGGAGATCTGTGATCCTTTCCCTGTTATTCAGTACTAGATCTAGGATAGCCCTGTCTCTTGTGGGTTGTTGTACCAGTTGTTTGAGGCCCTCCCCTCTGCAGGGAATCCACCATGTGTCTAGTTCCGGTAGATGTCCCTGCTGCAAATGAACTACAAACATGCTGAACTCCTATTTGACCACTAGCTGAGGGGGGAGGGGTGTTCTTCCCATTTGACGTATGGTGTGCTGCACCCCTCTCCCCATTTGCTAGTTTAAATATTCTGCAAAGACGTCAAACTTCTGCCCCAATGCACTGACTCCCTCTTTAGTCAGATGCAGTCCATCAAATTTAAAGAACTTTCACTCCCAAAACTGTTGCCAGTTCCCTACAAATTTGTGTCCTTTTTTCCTGGCACCAGCCCTTGAGCCACATGTTTAGCTCCCCTATCTTCCCTTCTCTGACCTTCCGTCCATCTGTCCTCCTCCTCCAGACTGGCAGGATCTCAGAGAAGGAGATGCCAGACAAAATGGGTGATAGTTTGTCACCCAGCCTGGTCAGGTGTTCCTTGGTCTCCACAACTGACCGGCTGGTGAGATCGTTAGTCCCTATGTGTACCAGGATGTCAATGTTTTCTCCTGCTTCCTGAACAATTTTAGCAATGCGGTCAGTGTCTCTCCATGCTGATGTACCTGGGAGACATCTGACCATTACCCCTGGCTGGAGATGCGTATCAACTCCCCGAATCATGGAGTCTCCTATGATCAAAAGTTTTTCTGGATTTCCTTTTTGCTTTTTTTGTTTTGGTTCCTGTTTTTGGTGAGTTTTGTGTGCTAGCTCCTGTGCTGCAGTGTCCTGCTCTGCAGTGTCCTTTTCTGCTTCGTTTGATTTCAAAGATAGAGGCAGACACCTGTTTGTAGTTTTTATATGGTTTGGCGAGGTGATTTGTTGGAGAGCACCGAGTGATGGGGCACTCGATTTGCCCCTCCTAACCACCTGCCAACCCCTGGACCAACTACCCTATGCGGTCGAGGTGCTTCTGTTGGTTGTTGGGGAAATGGCGGGCAGTTCTTATAATACATTTCCTCTTGAATATGCAATTTGAGGTGTGCAATCTCTGCCCATGCTGCCTGGAGCTAAGCCCTTAGATCTCCAATTGCCCAGCATGTAGGACAGTGTCCTAAATCCTGCAAAACTCCCCTTCTGAAAAGTGTTCCGCAGTACCTGCAGTTAATGATATCCATTCCAGATAAGTTGCTGGGTTTATAACCTGGTCAGAGTAATAAGAAGGAAAAAATGAAAGAAAAAGTTTGATTTTTATTTTATTTATTTGTGTCTGGGAATTACAAAGTACATTTAAGCCAAAGCTCTTTTACAAAGGTTACAAATGTTCCTCATCATGCTGGTTACAGGGTAACAGACACTAAAACATAAAACAGTTACAGGTACATGGTTTTAGACAGTAACTTTGCTTGACAAAATCAGACTGAGCGATGAGTAACTCAGGAAACAATAAGAGGAAGAGGGCAAGAAGGGGAGAGGGCTGAGGGTAGGGGAAGGCATAGGTGTAGAGGGTCATGGTGAGGCAGCCGAGTGGCCTTGTCAGGACAGACACAGGGCAAGTGCATTAGAAGTTGCATTGACCAGGTAAGTGCAAGAAGAGAGGGCAGAAACTGACACCTATAAGGTCAGAAGCAGCATAGGGAATGAAGATGTTATGGGGTGCAAGCACGGGTGGAGGTGCCAGTTATGGAGTGGGGGAGCTTTTTTTCTAACACTCCAAGCGTTGCTGTGGATGAGGTGTCACTAGAGAGCTCATTCAGCCAACTCGGAGCCCTGTATGCAAATGACCTTTGGCCTTGGGACATGCGGCAGCGTGGGATTTGAAGGATTTGGGGCTTAGAGCTCCTGGTGTTGCGGTTGGTGATTTTGGGTTTGAGGAGGGTGCTGACTCCTGGTGGTGCCTTTCCCATCATGATTTTCTTAGCAGTCATGCAGGTTTGGTATTTGATTCAGTTGTTCAGTTGCAGCCAGCCTGTTTTGGAGTAGAGGTTGCAGGTGTGGGTGAGACGGTTGGAACCAGTAACGAGTCGGCAGGCTTGATTGAGGGAAGTCGAAACACGCCTGAAAGAGGAGGTTGTGGCAGATCCATAGATAATGAGACCGTAGTCAGTGATGCTGATGATGGAGCTCTGGACAGCTATGGACAGACCTTCTGGGGTTAGATGTTTCCTATGTTGGAATAGTAGGCCCATCCTGGTGTTGGCTACTTTTGCCACGTTATTGATGTGTGGGACATAGGAGAGATTACAGTCATGGGTGAGGCCGAGGTATTTGAAGGTATGAACTTGTTCGATGGTGATTCCTTGCTTGGTTTTAATGGAGAGCTGATATTGTTTGTATTTGTTTTGGGAGCTGCAGAAGATCATGGTCTTTGTTTTTTTCTGGTTAAGGATAAGTCTGTGTTTTGTGAACCAGTTTTCGACTGCAGAGAAGGCCTGTTGGAGGTTACCTTGTAGATGGACTGGGTCATGGTGGGATACCAGGATGACAGCATCATCCATATAGAGTAGGATCTGTTCAGGGCAGGATTCTGGCAATGAGTTCAGAAAAATGCTGAAAAGGAGGGGGCCCAAGATTGAGCCCTGTGGGACACCGGACTGGACTGGTCTTTGGTCTGAGAGTGTGCCAGCAATTCTCACTCTTTGGGAGCGGTTGTCTAAGTAGCTTTTGAACCAGTTCACCGAGTTAGGTGAGAGCCCTGCTAGTCTAAGCTGGGCAAGAAGGAGAGTGTGTTTGACGGTATCAAAGGCTTTAGTTAAGTCGATGAAGGTGGACCCAGTAAGGTGACTGTTATTGAGTGAGTGATGGATTGCACCAGTGAATTCAGTGAATTGTGTTTTGTTTGTTTGTTTTTGTATAACTTGTTATAACAAGCTAAAGTACTAGTGCCCCTGTAAATGAGGTCACTGTGTGGATACCCCTCTGATCCGCCCCTTCCTGCTTTGCTACAGGAAATGTCACAACTGTGCTACCCTATAAAAGGAGTGTAGTGTGGGGTGGTTGGGGATGGGGGTTGGTGGCTGGACCCTTCCTCTGCCTAAAAAGAAGAACCACAGATGAAAGAAACAAGAAGGTAAGAGCAGAAACAATCAGCCAGCAACAAATGCAGTAGCCCAGAAAGCTTATCCTAATGATAGATAAAAACTGTAAAGCACCACCTGTAATAATTTCACAGAAGATATACCCTGTAAGAAACACTTTGCTACAGAGAAAAATAAAGCAGTAACAGAAGATATACCTTGCAAAAGACAAGTTGAATCAGAAGACTACAGCAGTAATCTGTAAACACACACCTGTAGGCACACCCTGTGATAATGCAGCAGAAGGTATACCCAGCAACAACAATCTGAATCAGAGAAAATAAAGCAATAAAATATTAGCAACAAATAGTAACAATCCCTGTGAGTACAAAATAAAAATAACAACACAGAGTACATCTGCCTAGCCAAAAGAAGCCTTAATCCTTATCCTTGCTCTGGTAAGGTTATTTGCTCTGTCCTTTCCAGCAACCTAGAAGAAAAAAGCTCAGGTGAAGCTAGGTGTCTTGGCCAGCAACCCTAGTTTTCCACCTCCACATAAAGCAGTTTCAGAATATAGGAAAGCCAGGTATGGGGAAAGGACTAACAGTTTTCAGTAGAATAGGACAACATGTTAACAAAAAAATGAGAGCTGCTTAAAAAAAAGCTTCAAAACAATTGAAATACAGTATACTGTAGTTTTTGGATAGCTGTGTTATAAAACAAAACCACACAAACAAAAATATGCAGATTAAATCTATTTCACCAAAGAAATACAATGAGAGCAGTATAAAAAAAAGCAATTGCCTTTCTAAATGCACAGCCATTTGAACACTGGTGAAAGTGGGCTTGAAACATTTCAGGTTCTGCAGTGTGGCTGCTACAGTCCTTTTGTGTAGCAGTTTGCATGGTAGTCTTGGCAGTTTTGCATTGCAGATTTCTGTGCTGAAGCCCAGGCAGTTGATAATGTCATTAGCGTTTCCAGAAGGTCTCCTTGCTGAGTGCATAAGGTGCCTGGATTTCAAGCCTGAGTTTATTTGAAAATACAGATTGGAATGATTAAAATAATTTTTCTTTTAATATGTCAGGTGAAAAGGGGCAAGCAATGTGAAAATTGCCCAATATTTTCTTAAGGGGCATACTGTATATCCAGGTGAAATACAAATATATTGCTTCTGCAGAGCAGGTTTTATGATTCTGAGTGCTATAAATTAGTTTGGGTCATTTGTCTTTTTTCCTCAAAGAAGCACTGCAGAAGGAATGAAATTCTAGCGGAAAGCTAAGATTACATTCCAGTAAAAATTCCAGCACTTATACATACATACAAGGAAAATCTTTTTTTTTGTGTTTGTTTTTTTGTTACTGTTTTCTCCTCAGTGAACAGATCTCTGCTTGCGCCAACCAGTATCTTGCTAGTATATTGTACAGCTGTGCTGGTGTGGTGTGGACTGGGATTTTGAATACTTCTCTGCAGATTGGATTTTTTTTTCTGGATCATACAGTCTTTTGTAACAGGCTTGACGTTAGTTTTATATCCCAACACCAATCAAGCTGTTAAATATTGAGGTTGTTACTGTTTACAGGAATGAGCTAATAAGTGCTCATTTGTCACTGGTGCAATTTGCTAAAGTTGTATGTCAGAGTTTATGATTATGATATTCCAGCTCTGCTGCTATATTGTTGCAGTGACACCTAGTGGCAATCTAGTACAAATGAGGCCTTTTTTTAAAATGCTTCACTGTAGGTAGGTGATGATAGTTGCAAACACAGTTATGGAGCCCCAAGTTCATTAGTTTGGTGTATAAAACTTTAAAAAATGCTGTGGTTCTCAAAAGGTTCTGTCATGACCTGGAAGCCTCTAATTTCTGTTACAATTATTAGGAATTTTGGGATCTTCTTGAATCTTACTGATTTTAATCCCTAGTATAGCCACATATTTTTCAGAAAACTCAAGAAATAACTGTTCTTTTATCTACCTTTCTCAGGATCTTTTATCTTTCTTTTCCCCTCTCTTTCAGGATGCTCCCTCATCCACATCCCACTCTAGTCATTCCTTCAGGCTCCTTTTTCGTACCTCATTCTTTTTTCATGTTTTTCTCTCCTCTCCCTCTTTCACTGACCCATCTTCCCCTCCGTACAGTAGTTTTCCCTCTTAGATTCCCTCTGGCTCCACCACTGTATACGTATTTTTATTTGACTTTTGTGCAGCCCCTGCCCTCAAGCTGTCCCCAGCAGTCTCACCTTGTTTTTTTCTTATCCGTTATAAATTCACACAACTTTATAAACATGGCAAGATATACAGGTTTTTAAAAACTTTGTATATTAAACTATTCATTTCACTGTCTCTTTTTCAGCCCAGCTACTTGATTTGATCCTTTATTCTTCATATAAGCAATAATACACAACAGGGTGTGTGGTATGATAGAGCTTACCACACACCCCAGATGGGTTGTCAGCCACCTGAGAAGAGCAGAAAGATCTGCCTTGCCATACACCCTGAAGTAGGCTATTGCACTTATAAAACAGTTCATTTTAGGCAGAACTATCTCTTAACAAGACATTTTATAAGTTTAAAAGACAATTGCTAATTTGATTGACAGCTAGCCATGCAGTACGACAAATCTTACTGCACAATCACTTGAATTGATTCAGCCAATCATTTTTTTTCTCACAGGAGTTTTATCACAGTTTTCAGCACAGCAATTCTCTTTCTCTTGTCTAATACGGTGGTGCATAGCATCATAGTGCTGCAACACTCTTTCTCTGTAACCTGGAAAAGATCTGCAGGAAGAGCAGCTGCAGTAAAGCCAGGTAGCCAGACTCAGAGCGGAAGTAAACTGGGTCAGGAGTACCATCATCCATATCCAGAGACAACACAGTCCACGCCGCTGCCTCAAAGGATGCCAAGAATGAGGAGCACTTGGATGACAGTGGGCTCAGGGAGGGTTAGGGCAGTCAGGCAGAGGCACATTCCAGATCCTATTCCACTCAATAACTCATATGCCACACTGGCAAATGGGGACAACCAAATAGAGGTACCCAGAGAAGTGGAAGGAAAGGATGTGGAGGTTAGCCATGGAGGTGGCCTCAGTGGGGAAAGCAGTGGACCCCAAAGGAGGAGGAAGCGAATCCTGGTGGGGGACTCCATCATAAGAGGGATCCAGCTAGGAACACAAGAGGGGGAGGACAGGGAGGTGAGGTGCCTACCAGGTGCCACGGCATGGAGGGACAGAAGGAAGATCCTAGGGATCACTGGAAAGGCAAGACGAGGTGTGAGCTGGATGTCATTATCCACCTAGGTACTAATGACCTGGCAAATGGGGAGCCAAAGGAAGATCAGGAAGAGTTCAGGAAATTGGGAAGGGGTCTCAAGCAAGTAGCTACTTCTGTCACCTTCTCGGAAGTACTACCTGCGAGAGGCATGGGAGAGCATAGGGGTGCATGCACCAGGAACTTTAACTCATGGTTGAAGAACTGGTGTTGTGAGGAAGGGTTTGGATTCATTGCTGACTGGGGACCCACCTGGAGGGATGGAGGCTTGTTTAAGCCTTGTTTAAGCTTGTTTAAGCCTGCATCCATCCTGGAGGGGAATCCAAGCACTCAATGATAAGTTTAAATGCTACATTGATGAGCATTTAAACTAGCAAGGTGGGTGGCAGGCCAGCAAGGAGGGTACCTAATTGCCCACCCCTCACAGCTAGCAGTGGAACCAGTGAACCGGAGGAGTGGATGTCTCTACAAAGCAGTGTACAAAAGATGGCGATAATGCCCAAAAAGTGGATAGGCAGAAAAGGGGCAAAATTCAACAGAAGGGCAGACAGCAAGGAGAACCAGGGATAAAGGACAACCAGGCTAGGGGCTGGAGTAGAACAGCCAAACAGTCTAGGGAGGTCAAATCATGGAAAGCCATGTGTGCCAATGCCAGGAGCCTTAGCAACAAGATGGAGGATCTGGAGGCTGTCATGGTGCTGTCAGACCTGAACATTGTGGCCATCACAGAAACCTGGTGTAATGGTAACCATGACTGAGAGATGGCCATACCTGGCTACAACATATTCAGAAGAGACAGGGCAGGTAGGAAGGGAGGAGGAGTGGCACTGTATGTGAAAAATGACATAGGGGCCACAGAGAGCCAGGAGGAACAAAATGGGGGAGAGATACTGTGGGTTAAGCTGGAAAGAAAAATGGGGCCAGCCATCCGCACAGGGGTGGTCTATAGACCACCAGCCCAGGAGGAAGAAACAGATAGGAAGCTGATGCTAGCCAGCCAAAGGATGGCAGACAAGGGTGAGGTAGTGCTGGTTGAAGACCTCAATATTCCAGACATGGACTGGAGCATCCCAGTGGCAGCATCAACTAGGAGCAGACTTATCCTGGACTCCCTTCAGGGTGCCTTCCTCAAGCAACTGGTCATGGAACCAACTTGGCAGAAGGTAATACTGGACCTTGTGCTCACAAACAGGGACAGTGTGATGGGGTTAACAGTGGGGGAGCACCTGGGGAACACTGACCACCAGTCATTGTGGTTTGAAATCACAGAAGGAGCAGAACCAAACCATACAAAACATGTATCCTGGATTTTAGGGGGACAGACTTTGGGAAAATGGGGAGATGCTTGAAAGAGGCATTAAGGGGAATGGGGCAGGAATCAGGGGTTGAGGAACAGTGGGCAGTATTTAAAATGGGGATTACAACAACAGAATTATGCATTAAGCAGATAGCAAGGGGAAAAGGAAGAGGAGGCCATTATAGTTTTCCACAGAGGTAGCAGAGAAAGTGAAAGCCAAAAAGATTGCATTCAGGCAATACAAAAAGACACAGACAGAAGGGGATAGGGAGAAGTACTAGGAGAAGCAAAGGGAGGCAGGGAGGTCAGTAAGAGAAGCCAAAGCTCAGACAGAAAAGCACATTGCAAAATCAGTGGGTAGAGGGACACAACCTTTTACAAGTACATCAGTGAAAAAAGAAAGGCAAAGAGAGGGATGGTGAGACTGAAGGGGAGGATGGGGACCGCGTGGAGGATGACAACAGTAAAGCTGATATATTGAACAGGTATTTCTGCTCAGTCTTTACTGAGGAAGAGGAAGGTAATGGGTCTGAAGGGAGTACAAGGGGTGAGAATGGTGCAGAAATGGACACAAGTCCCTTTACACGAGAAAGGGTCCTGAAGGAATTGGAAGTAATGAGTTGATAAAGCAATGGGGACATATGGGGTGCGCCCCAGGGTCCTTAAAGAACTAAGAGAGGTGGTGGCTGAACCTCTGGCTATCCTGTTTAGCCAATCACTGGAAACAGGGGAGGTAACCAAAGACTGGAGGACAGCAGATGTAGTCCCCTTATGCAAAAGTGGGAACAAAGAGGAAGCGGGGAACTACAGACCAGTCAGCCTCGCCTCGGTAGTGGGGAAGATCATGGAAGCACTACTGAAGGAGAGATTGGTGGAACATCTGGTTGTCAACGGACTACAGGACCCAAGGCAACATGGTTTCACCAGGGGGAGGTCATGTCAGACCAACCAGACGAAAGGAGGGACGGAGGGACATGATAGAAACTTTTAAGTACCTCAAGGGAATCAACAAAGTCCAGGAGGGTAGCATCTTTCAGAAAAAGAGATGTGTAAGGACAAGGGGGCACAATTTAAAGTTAGAGGGGGGACGGCTCAGGGGTAATGTGAGGAAATTCTTTTTCACGGAGAGAGTGGTGGACGCATGGAACCGCCTTCCTGGAGAGGTTGTGGGGTCTAAAACAGTGGAGGAATTCAAACATGCATGGGACAGACATAAGGCAATTATAGTGGGGGGTTGCAGGAAATAGGCTGTTGGTTAACTAGAATCTGCAGCTTATCCAGTAGGTAGGGAAATGGGCAGACTGGGTGGGCCAAGTGGTCCTTATCTGCCGTCAAAGTCTATGTTTCTAACCTTGTTGAATTTTTCAACTGGGTGACTAGGGAGGTGGATCAAGGAAGGGCAGTGGGCATGGCCTATCTGGACTTCAGCAAGGCCTTTGACACTGTGCCACATAGAAGACTATTACACAAACTGGGGAATATGGGTGTGGGCAGAACAGTAGTACAGTGGGTAGGTAACTGGATGGGCGGCAGGACACAGAGGGTGGTGATAAATTGCTGTCACTCCACAGAGGGGAGAGTGACCAGTGGGGTACCACAGGGATCAGTGCTGGGACTGGTCCTATTCAATATCTTCATCAATGACATTGCACAGGACCTAGAAGGCAGAATTTCCCTGTTCGCTGATGACACAAAGCTCTGTAACAGAATAGACACACCAGAGGGTGTAGACAGAATGAGAAGGGACCTGCAGAATCTTGAAGAATGGTCATGGGTTTGGCAGTTGAAATTCAATGCAAAGAAGTGCAGGATAATGCATATGGGGCACAAAAACCCAGGCACAATATATTAGTTGGTGGGTGAGGATATAGCATGCACCAAGTAGGAAAGGGATCTTGGGGTTATCATCTCTGATGACCTCAAGGTAGGGAAACAGTGCGACAATGCAGCAGGTAAAGCAAATAGGATGCTGGGATGCATAGGCAGGGGCATCACCAGCAGGAAAAGGGAGGTCATAATTCCACTATACAAGACACTAGTGAGGCCTCAACTGGAGTACAGTATACAGTTCTGGAGACCTTACTTATGCAAGAACATAGACTGGGTAGAGAAGGTTCAGAGGAGGGCAACAAAGATGGTACATGGATTGCATTACAAGTCCGATGAAGACAGGTTGAAGGACTTGAATATGTACTCCCTGGAGGAGAGGAGGGAGAGAGGGGATATGATAGAGACATACAAGTATCTTACAGGGAGGAACAGGGTGCAGGAATACATTATTTATAAGCAAAAAAGATGTTCCAGGACTAGAGGAAATGGGATGAAGTTGGAGGGAAGACGATTCAGAGGAAACGTGAGGAAGAATTTCTTCACGGAATGGGTGGTGGACAAGTGGAACACCCTACCAGAGGAAGTGGTGGGGGCTGAAACAATCACGGGATTTAAGAATTCATGGGCTAGACATAAAGGAATTCTGGAGGTCAGGGTTCAGGGGCAACAGACTTCTAGGAAAACATGAAGTAAACTTACAAGCTGAAATGGGCAGACTGGGTGGGTCGTAGGCCCTTATCTGCTGACACTGTCTATGTATCTATGTAAATGAATCAGATTATAATGTATGGGTAGCCCTTATTACCCACTGAAAGTAAGCTATTTACAACCTTGTAATCCCACTGTTGTGATGTCAGAACCTTATAAACCCCTCTCATCTATGTCATAGCAGTGAGTTTACGAAACAGAATACCAGTGTTATTCAGTATTATACCATGGACATAAAGAGAAACACAAAATGCTGTACTGTCATTGGCTGGCTGGCACCTTTCTGCTGTGGTAAATCCTACTATATACCCACGACAAGGTGCCAGTCAGCCCCATCTCTAGAAGTCATCCGCCCCAAGAAATACAAATGGACGAACCACCATATTTAAATCTTCACTAACCAGCAGTCTCCGAATCCCATCACGGCTCACTCAACAAAGCACACAGTTGAAAAAGTACAAAGCAGCCCAACAAAGTGGAGCCATAGTGTAAAAAAACAACAGACTTCAAAAACTATTTCCGCATAACCACCTAGACTGCACCCACCTCACATCAGGTTTAGTCTCCACTCCCCGTACTGTTTGCCCTCCATCATTTGGAAAGTATATTCCCACTATAAGTCTTGGTTCCCCCGTCACCGTCTCCAATCCATGACTCTGTCTCTTTCTTCAGTGCCCATTTGCTCTCATTCCTCCATCATTTTAAACAAGAATGAAAAAGTATTTAAAAAAAAAATTGCAAGCCCGGTCACTTTGCATTGCTTCCTGGAACACGGAAGCGTCTCACAGCACACACCAGAAATGCAACCCAAAAGCACACACTGTGCAATGGCAGCCTATTAGCACAACAGACACAAAGACAAACTGTTACTATTAAGCTCTGGAGATTATTTGTGTGTGTGTGTGTGTGTGTGTGTGTGTGTGTGTGGCAGGGGAAGGGAGGACAATAAAACTAGCCTCGTTGGGGGGGGGGTCACATCATTCTACCTAGCAACAAGGAACTCTTTTTTTTCTGGCAGAATAATAAACTTAATAAAAATAATTAAAACTGGGGAAAACCTGTATTACCCTTTATTTTTTTATAAAAAATAAAGAAAAATAACATGGTAGAATCACAATAAGCCACTCGGGGGATCTATGTTATCAGGAGATTTACCACGGCTGGCAAGGATTTACCCACTCCAGCTGTGGTAAATCCCCTGATAACCCACACCCACTCGTGGATTATTGCTTAATTCTGCACACCAAGAATGTGATTGTTAGTCTCAGTACAGTATTCAAATAACATTCCCATTGTCACAATTTACTGTTATTGAGTCTGGCAAACTCTCCATGTCTGACAGAGATTTTAACTCTGGTGCTATTTCGACCCACTGTCATTCAGTCCGTGTATCCTAATAAATTGTTTTCCTACACAATCATATGGCCGTAGTGCAGATTCATTAATAAGGTAATGCTAAATTACTTGTGTTCGGAGGGGGGTAACTTCTAATGTCAAGTCCCATACACTATAAATGACAGTGCCTGATGTAGAGGTGATAACCATGATGTAATAACCTCTCATGGTTGCTAGAGCAATGGTAAACCTCTCGAGTTGCACTCTCGAGGTTTACTGATGCCCTAGCAACCACTTGAGGTGATTATACCTTGGTTATCACCTGTACATCAGGCATTATCCTCTACGTTAATAAGCAGTAGTCAGAAAACATTTATCCATGCAGTAAATCATGCAGGATGGCTAACAGAATGTTGTCGTACATTAAGCAGGAGTTCACCAGTTGCCTGAAGGTCACACTGCCACTATACATGTTGCTGTTTAGACCTCATCTAGGGCCCTCACCTCACACCCACATAGAATCCTTAAAGCAGGCTTACTTCCTGACTCTATCAGCGACCACCACATGGTTTACCTGATCAGGAAGGTTCATAGCCCCTCCCCCCCCAAAGACACTGTGCACCAGGTCTTACAACTCCCTACAGTTACAATCTCTCCTGGCAGATCTGGGAAGGGTAAACTGGTCCTGCATCACCGAGGCACCTTCCATTGACGATGCCTTTAATGCTTTTAAACTCAGATTCCTAACAGTCTGGGACAAGCATGCTCCATTGCGCACAAAACGTGTTAGAGGAGCTCATCTCCCCTGGATCACAGCTGACTTAATTAGAAAGTGCCGTGCCAGAGACCTTGCCTGGAAAGCTTATAAAACTGGGCTCCCAGGCCTCCTTACTACCTATCGAGCCGTTCGAAATGCTTGCATAAAATAGCATTCAGCCAAGCAAAAAATCCTACTTCAAGCTACCTTCAATAAAATTCTAACCACCCTAAGGACTTCTGGAAATCCCTCAAGTCCTTGCTCTCCCCCCCCAACCCAACCACCTCCTCCCTCACTTCTAATAAATGGCACTCTCATTTCCGACCCCATCTGTGTTGCAGAAGCTTTCAACACCCACTTCTCCAGCGGCACCAACACCCTTCTATCCTCCCCCGCCAGAATACTCACTCCCCAGTCCACCCGAACAGCACCCATACCCCTCAAACTCACCCTTCAATCCCTCCTTTCGTGTTCCAGCCAATTTCCCCCACAGATGTCCTCCACTCCCTACGGGCGCTAAACCCAAATAAAGGTAAATGCCCATTGTCTCTGGATGCTAAGATGCTATTCCTGTCAGCCCCTACCATAGCCACTCCACTGGCCGCACTCTTAAACCTCTCCTTCTCACTGGGCAAGGTTCCAACGTCTTGGAAACTGGCCACTGTCATACCTCTTCCTAAAGGCGGTGACCCCCTCCTCCCCAGGCAATTATAGACCTATCTCCCTACTTCCGATCGTGGCCAAACTTCAGGAGCGACTGGTCCTGTCCCAACTCTCCCAGTTCCTGGATGCCTCCTCTTTCTTTTCTCCCTTCCAATCTGGCTTCCGCAAATCCCATTCTACCATCACCTCCCTACTACGCGTGACTGGTGACATCCTCACAGGTATAGATAAAGGGCACATCACTTCAGCCATATTTATCGATTTAGCCAAGGCTTTCGATATGGTATCTCATCCCCTCCTCATCTCAAAACTTAAAGATGCAGGTCTAGCCCACCCAGCTATAGACTGGTTCCAAGACTATCTTACGGATAGGATGCAAGCAGTCAGACTATCTTCTCATACATCAATTCCCCTTCCAGTCATTACTGGGGTCCCTCAAGGATCAGTCTTAGGCCCAATACTTTTCTCCATTTTCATTAATGGCCTCCCCGCTGCATGCTCCCACTCTTCCATTCAAATGTATGCAGATGATACAGTTCTGTACACATCTGGCCCCTCAACAAGCAGCGTAGCACCTCTCCTACAGGAGGACTTCACAGCCATCCAGCACTGGTTCAGGAAGAACCAGCTATCTCTAAACCCTTAAAAAAAAGTGTTGCTTACATTTGGCTCCCAGCAAAGACTCTCACGCCAAACCCTGTGTCTTCCATTCTCAACCCTGGAAGGAACACCATTTGAGCAATGCACTAGCTTTAGATACCTAGGCATCTGGCTCAACCAACACCTTGACTTTGCCTCTCACATAGTTTCCCTGCATAAAAGGCTGCTACCAATACTAGGGGCACTCTACCAAAATAAATCTTGTCTCCCCAAGGAAACGAGGCTCACCATAGTCCAAAAAATGATACTCCCGGTACTTGATTATGGTGACATAGTATACTCTATCGCCCCTGCGTCCACTTTGGCTAGCCTAGACACTCTATTCAACTCCTTTTGTCGCTTCATCGTCAACTCCCCACAATCCACTCACCATTGTACTTTATATAACTCTCTAGCCCTACCATCTCTCCTTGACCGTAGATTAATAAACTGCGCTAGGTTTGCCACTAAATTCTGGACCCACTCCCTTCCCCCTTATCTTGAATCTACCCTATCCCAACAACCCCCCTCTGCGTACTCCCTAAGAGGCACAGACGCCAGACTCCTACATATCCCATTTATGCGCACCTTCAAAGGCCAGTTAGCTTTTAAATTCAGAATCCCACAGATCTGGAACGCCCTCCCTGCCTCCATCAGACTCGCACGTAATCACGGTCTCCGCTCCAGACTACTACAGGCACACTTCTCCTCCAGCTGTTCTTGCTAATCGCCGCAAGCTCGGCCCTGTAAGAAACTAAACGATTGTACAGTAATTATTCCTATTATGTGCATTTCTGACTGTAATCTACTATACTACTATACCTGCAGTACTTGTTGTCCATGTTATATTGTATCGTATTTGTACAAATCCTTTGCTATCATTTCTTTATTGCGATATCTGTACTTGTATTTGTTCTAATTATTTGCCATGTACTGGGCCTAGGCCCCCAGGTCGCATCTGGAATCGAGCATGTTGCTCAGTATGCCTTCCTGGTAAATCTCGTAAATAAATAAATAAATGTATACAGTTCTGAAGCCCACATCTAAGAGGGACATAAATAGATGGGAAACTGTACAGTGAAGGACAACAAAAAGGTACAGCAGGGAAGGTCCTATGAGGAGCAGTTAGAAACTCTAAATACTGTATTTATTTCTAGAGGACAGGAGGGAGAGGGGGATTTGATAGAAACACACAGATACATACAGGGGTTCAACAAGGTGAATAATGCAGAGCTGTTTAAACTGAGGAACAATACTATAATCCACCAGGGGGTACAACATCAATCTGTAATGTGTAGAAATTTGAAAAGGCAGCCAGATATATTTGTTCACAGAGTGGGTGGTGGATGGGTGGAATAGACTGTTCAGCAATGTGGTCAATTCCACAGTCAATATCTGCATTCACAACACAATGGGACATCTGGAAGGGGGTTATCAAAAGCAAGAGGGAGGAGAAGGGGGGAACTGAGGAGGAAAGTAGTCAGAGTAATATAGGGTAACAGGGCAGACTAAATGGACTGCAAGTGTTTTTTTGTCCTTATTGTAAGGGCAGGGTCATCCTCCTGCGTCTAGAGGTATTGGATGGCATCTCATCCAGGAGAGTGCCTGCCTGATGTCATGACTACCATCACTACAACACTACTAGTCACTTTGCCATCATGGGTCAGGGGTGATGTAGATCAGGGGCACCTTAAAAGCATAGCCTGGGACACTATTAACATGAAACCACACAAGTATTAGAATGTCTGTACTAGAGCTGGCATCAAGCATACTTGTGTTTATTATTTAACTGCCAGATAGTACACAACTCTCTTGGCATTCCCCGATGAATAACTTTTTTTACATGCCGAAACTTGCGTACACTGTATTGCACTTTTTACCTGGGCCATGCCCTACATATATTCTACTTCATTGTATTCCTTGGGCTTTCAGGTATCATCTTCCTCACCTCTAGTGTGCATATTACTACTGCTGCTTCTGTACACTGGACAGATGGCACCCAACCATTTGTGGGGTCTATTTCCCCACCACACAAGTACATCAGTTTTCGGACTACCTCTTGCACTAAAGTGGCACAGTTGTATTCTGTATTACGTACTGGGTCTCTTTCAACCCTACAAAACCCTAACCTCCCTTGCAGTTTCACTGATTCCCTGGCACTCCCAAGACCATTTGTGCAGTGGCACACTCCTCAGGCAGGGCAAGCACTTACCTGAGGGGCAAGCTGTGTTGGCACATGTCTCAGTGTGCCCAGTAGAACAATAAATGCAAAAGGGAACATATAATATCACTATTAAGTGCATAAAACATGATTGATCTGGCCATGTGTGCCTCCCTTTGACACTGCACTGATAGCTCTTGTGGCCTAAAAAGTAGACTCCTATGGCTGGCCCCTCACACTGACTCTTACTGACCCCAGCTTTGCTATGCTCCCTCCTACTTAATGCCTATTCATTCAGCTACCTGACAGGGGATTCACTACAAACTGCCTAGGACATTACACAATGAGCATTCTATTAAGAAAGGTTAAACTACAGTTTGCTTCAAACACAGACTTCTCCCATTTCTCTCTCATTCTCACTACTTCTTCCAGGAGTGAACCCGCAAGGGTTCAGGTGATCTCCCTTGAGGGGTGGCCCACCTTTCTCCCTGATGTGCCTTTCAAGGCTGATGTCTCCACTCCTTTTGAGGTGAGTCTCTGAAGCTTCAATCCTTCAAGCTGCTCCTGATGCTCTTCTTCTTTGGATACTGAGCACAGGGGGACCAGTGCCACCCTGTTCCAGGGACTCTGCAACTGTCTCTCAGACCACAGGCCCACAAGGCTCAGTCATAGCCAGAGAGGCTAGACTGCTCCTCTTTTCTACTCTCTGAACCAGCTGGTCAAGCAGTGCCCTAGTGCTTTCCGAGGGGAAGGGCAGAACTATGCCTCAGGGATTAGTGCTGGGACCAGTCCTCTTTAATACCTTTGTAAGTGACATTGCAGAGGAGCTGGAAGGGAAGGGCTGCCTCTTTGCAGATGACACCAAAATCTGCAACTGGGAAGACACTCTGGGGGGTTAAGGGATGATCAGAGATCTGATAAATCTTGAGGAGTAATCAAGGGTATGGCAGCTGGGTTTCAATGTGAAAAAGTGCAAAATAATGCACATAAGACACAGAAAGCCAGGGCAGAGTACAAAATGAGTGGAATGGGTTTACAATCACCATGCAGGAAAGAGACTGGGGAGGAGGGGTGATCACATAGGATGACCTAAAAGTGGCCAGGCAGTGCACTGAAGCAGATGGGAGGGCTAGTAGGATGATTGGTTTCCTGGGTAGGGGTATCACCAGTAGAAAGAGGGAGGTGGTGTTGCCCCTGTATAGATCGCTGGTAAGACCCTAACTTAAGTACTGTGTCCAGTTCTGCAAACCCCATCTCCAGAAGGACATAGACAGAATAAAGGCAGTCCAGAGGAGGGCAAGTAAAGTGGTGCAGGTTTTGCACCAAAAGCTCTACGAGTAGAGACTAAAGGACCTCAGTATGTATGCCCTGGAATAGAGGAGGGAAAAGGGGATACAACAGAGACCTTTAAATACCTCACGAGGGTAAATAAGGTACAGGAGACCAGTACTTTAAAAAAAGAGTAGAACTGTAGAGCTCAAGAACAAGAGGACATGCTATGAATCTGAAGGGTGGTAGATTCAGGAGAGATATGGAGAAGTACTTTACAGAAAGAGTGTTGGATTCCTGGAACAGTTTTCCACCAGAGGCAGTGGAGGAGAAGACAGTGTTGGAGTTCAGGAATATATGGAATAGTCATAAGGGTGTCTTAGTGGAAAGGAAGCAGGGAAGGGAGAAAGAGACGGAGACCAGTTAGAGGCTGGGTTGATACTGTAGGTAGGAAAAACTGGGCAGTCTGAGTGGGCCAAATGGTTCTTCTCTGCCATCAAATTCTGTGTTTGATATATATACTCTAGTTTCCCTCTTTTAGCTAAGTTAGGCCACTCAAGCATGAACATCCATATATCCTGTCTTTGGGCAATTTCTCTCCTAGTGTTTGACTTCACCCTTCGAGTGCTCCCTTGTAGTCTGCCTCATGCCAGCTGAGGAGAGAGGCTTATTACATTATGTTTCTATAAAATAATTATTACCCAAATCATTGTAAGCCTGAACAAGGCTTCATAAATGGATTCTTTTGTTCCCAGATGAGTTGGGCTGATTTTCAGTACTTTTTTTGTGCATGATATTGCAATAAAATAACTCTCCATCAGTTTTTTCAGTGGTTGAAGCCAGTTGATATTTCCCATTATGAACTGGTTGCCAAAAATCCAACAACTCGATTGGCTGAGCCCTCTCCTTACCTGTGATTGAAATCCACAACATAATCACAGGAAAGAAAAGGTGCCAGCAAACAGGGCATTTTAACTGTTCCTGAACTGTCCACCCATAGATTTCGGCACTCAGACAGCATGACTAAAGTCACGGTCAGTGGCAGCGCCAAATATAACAAGCATTTGTCAATGCTGAATGTTCACTTGCAGGTATTTGCAATGGTGTTTGGTACTGGTACTGGCTTCAGAGGAGGGAGGAGGCAGCAGTGAGAGCGGCGGGTGCTGCATAGTGGAAGCTGGACTGTAAATAGTCCCAGGACTGATCCCGGCAGTACCCCACTGGTCACCCCCTCTCCCTGGATTGTATCCCATTACCACCACCCTCTGCCTCCTATCCATCAGCCATTTTCTAACCCAGTTTATCAACTTGTGCCCTGTGGCCAGAGTACCCATCTTGTTAATCAGCCTTCTATGTTGGACATTGTTGAAGGCTTTGCTGAAATCAAGGTAGGGGAAGTCAACTGTCCCTTCCTAATTTACTTCCTTAATGAGGCATTAGGGTTTCCAACCCTAACGCACTACCAACACCCTACAGAGACTGACAGGTGTTGAGGCTGTGCCTTTGGGTCATCTGTCATAATTATCAGGCCATTCCACCCCCACTCCCACCCTGCAAACACTGACTGGCATTGCAGTGTTTCTTAAGGACTTCAGCCCTAACGCTTACCCCATTCCATAATGAAATAAGCTGAGATGTGTGCAGTATAAGAGAATGGGGTGAACGTTAGGGCCAAAGATCCCAAGGCACACCCCAATGCTTGTCACTGGCTGCAGGGTGGGGGTGGAATAGTGATGATGATCCCAAAGCACACCCCTGAAACCTATCAGTCTCTGCAGGGTGGGGAGGGAGCATTTTTTGGTATTTTCACTCCAAATTTTCAGCATGGACTTTTTGGGACCCCACCTCATGAACAGTGGCACTATCATTGTGTTAATCAATCCCAAAAGGTGATTTCACGCAGCGACTGCTCCATTCTGTGCTACAGGTGCGAAAACACATTTCTGGCAGGATGTGAAAAATGACAGCTATGCTGTTCATGAGGTGATGTGAAAAACTGGCAATGCTGAATATTTGGAACGAAAATATAAAAATTTGCCAAAGTTACGCGCATGTGTAGCGAAATTTCAACAACTGCACGTAACTTGGGCGTTTTGGGGTATTTTTGTACCAAATTTTCAACATGGCTTTTTTGGGATCCCACCTCATGAACAGTGACAATGTGATATTGTTAATCCAGCCCGAAAGTTGATTTTGCACAGCAACCACGTCATTCTGTGCCACAGGTGTGAAAGTGTGCTTCAGGCAGCATGTGAAAAATGACAGCTGTACTGTTCATGAGGGTGTGTGAAAAAATGGCAATGTGGAACATCTGGAGAGAAAATATTAAAAATTGGCAAAGTTACAAGCGTGTGTAGAAACTGCACAATGCACACTCATAATGCGGCCATTTTTGGGATTTTTTTCACCAAATTTTCAACATGGGCTTTTTGGGGACCTCTCCTCATGAACACTGGCACTGTCATTTTGTTACTCGATCCCAAAAGGTGATTCCGTGCAGTGACTGCGAAATCACCTTTCAGGACAGAGTAATGAAATGACAGTGCCAGTGTTCATAAGGTGGGGTCCCAAAAAGGCTATGTTGAAAATTTGGGGCAAAAATTCCAAAAAGTGGCTGAGATAGCAATATAACATTGACAGCCATTATACGGTGCTTACCTTCATTCTTCAGTTTGTAGTTTGGCTTTGAAGAGTGCAGACATTTCGCAGTCCACAGAAGATGACACCCACCAACCTCTGGAGGTAAGTATAGGGTAAGAGGGTGTGGGGAGGTGGGTGCACAGTGGGAGGGCTGCGATGGGGGAGGGGGACGAGGGGAAGACGATAAGGGACCGTTTTCTTTTTTTCAGGTATAAAAAACCAAAAAATGTCAGGGACCATTTTCTTTTTTGCGGGTTAAACATAGCACAGACTTTGACAGCAGATAAGGACATTTGGCGCACCCAGTCTTGCCATTTCTAAAGGATAGATATGGGGATACTGGGAGTGGACTCCCCAGTATTCCAGAATATTGGGGGGGTACAGATATTGGGACAATGCGAGTGGGCTTCCCAGTGTCCCTCAGTGGTGGCAGTGTTTTTTTTAATTGCCGACACAAGGATTGGGTACCCCAATGTCGGCTTTAATAGAAAGCCACACTGTGGCTAATGTTGAGACAGGGGGGTGGGGGCTGAGAAGCAAGTACTGGAAGAGAAAGCTGTACCATGGCTAACATTTAAGCTTTTGAGGTGGGGGTCAGAGGAGTGAAGACAGACCGTAACTCTGGCCATGCGCATTAGCGTGTACTCTAATGTGCATTAGCGTGTACTCTAATGTGCATGGCCTGAGTTCGGGCTACATAAAGAAATGAAGTGCTCCCATTGAAGTGATTCATTTCTTGGAAGTCCAGCCGCGCCATGTCGGCAAAGCTGAACTGCTGTCATGACCAGAGTGCCTGGTCAGTGATGTGCACTGCCAGACCTATTGCAGTTTCAGCTGTAATTGGCTTGGCAGTGGCACACCTCTCATTTCCCATATTGTCCCAAGATGTTATTTGCGCAAGTGAACGTAAAAATGAAACCAAAGTCATCAGCATAAATGACTTCATGGGCCCTCCCCCTACTCAGCAGTGCATCTGCTTTGCTCCTAACTGCAGATCCTGTCCCATACCTAACTAAATTAAAAAGCAGGCAAATAAATTACCTAACACTGTGCTAACAAAAATATCACTCAGACTGTCACGTTGCAGAATCGTCCTCTATGAGCGTTCCAATTTCTTACAGGCCAGCGCATGCGCATTTTAAAATGGCATTGCTTGCTGTACTTACCGAACTCCTCCTTTCAGTCCCACTGCTTCCATTCTTTTAAAGTTAAAAAAAAATGCTACCATATACCAGGATAAGGTACCAGAGAGGCGTTAGACACTGAGGCAGTGATGCCGGATGGGGCTAATGGAGCTACATTTAATACCAAAAAGGAGAAGCACAGTGTGAGAATGGAGAGCAACTTCTTGCAGCAGCAGCACCGCCTACTGGACACAATGCAAATTGCGGATTTTCTTTTTAATACATAACTTTTATTTATTTTTATTTATTTATTGAACATCAGCTTACAACCTTTGAGCCAGGGGCTCATTTACAAAGGTACCTTGTCACAGAGAGGACAAAACAGTACAGACAAGCTTATTACAATATAGCAGAGTACAAAATTTGGAGAAACATGAGGACATAGAAATGGTTACAGTTTTACGGATACAGGATTGAACAGAGCACAAGTAGTTTCAGAACAATTTGTACATCAGGCAAACAGTGATGGACTATACAGTAATGCGCATTGTAGAGACATACAGAGAGGAAAATAGGACCATTGATAATGATAGGAATAGGTAGGGTGCAGCCACTCAAGGAGTTTTGTCAGAGCAATTGAGCAGGAGTAAACTTAGAAACAGCCACAGCCGCGCGAAGTGAGTAGGTGATTACGAAGGGAGGTTTTAAAATGAGAGATTGTGGGAGCATCAGCGATACTGGTGGGGAGGGTGTTATACCAGGATGGGGCTCTGTAACAGAAAGCCCTTTGTCCTCGTGAGGTTCTTGCCCTTGGTACTGACAGTGTGGTTTTGCAGGAGGTTCGAGTTAGTAATAGTGAGTTTGCTTGGTGGATAGAGGCAGTCAACCCAGGTGGGGACAGACCAAGGAGAGATTTTTTAGTTAGGAGGCAGGTTTGGTATCTAAGACGTTCATCTAGGTTGAGCAGATTAGCCTGGGCATATAAATGTCAAGTATGTGTTAGTGTGGGAGCCCTGGTGATTAACCTACAAGCCTTATTTAAAGTGAGGCGGATTTTGTTTAGGGAAGTCTGGTCAGCAGCCCCATAAACTGGCAAACCATAGTCTACTAAGGACAGTATAGAGGACATGACCGCGAGTCGAAGGGCGTCAGGGGGAAACAGTTTTTGTGGCGGTAAAGCATACCCAGCCGAATATTGGTGGCTGAGGCTAGGGCAGAAATATGGGCATGGAATGTGAGGGCAGGGTTGAAGGATATCCCAAGGTACTTGTACGAATAGACTTGCTCAAGTGGGAACTTGGAACTGGCAAGGACCTGAAGTGGAAAATTACTAGCTTGGTTTTGGGGGTGGGCAAAGAGCATGGTTTTAGTTTTTTTAAGATTTATTACAAGTCTGTGCTCTTTAAACCAGGCTTCAGCGGCATTATAAGAAGATTGCAAGGAGTCCTGGAGGGTGATAGGGTTACGGTCGGAGGCAAAGATAATGGCATCGTCTGCATAAAGTAAGAGTTTACCAAGCACATGCACCTGGCAGGGGTGAGATATAGGGAAAGAGCAAGGGCCCAAGAATGGAGCCCTGGGGAACACCAGAGTGGATAGGGCAGGAGCTGGAGAGTGTCCCATTGATTTTAACACACTGGGAGCGGGCAGACAGGTAGCTGGAGCACCAGGAGACTGGCCCAGCGGCAAAGTCTGTGTGGCTGAGGGCATCCAGCAGGAGGGGATGGGAAACAGTATCGAAGGCTTTTGATAAGTTGACGAACACCACGCCAGCTAGAGAGCCAGAGTCCAGAGAGGAGTGAAGAAAATTAGAAAACTCAAGGAGGGCGGTGTTGGTACTGTGACAAGCATGGAAGCCGTGCTGTTCAGGGCAGAGGATGCTGTATTTGGTTAGATACTTTGAGATTTGGGTGGACACTATTTTTTCTAAGGCTTTTGAGAGAGGTGAGAGGATAGAGATTGGCCGATAATTACCAGATAGGGACCTATCCCCACCCTTGTGTATGGGGGTGACTGTGGCAATTTTCCAGGCTGAGGGAAGCTGCCCCAAGCAGAGAAATTTATTGAAGAGGCTGGTGATTGGGGCAATTACCAGATCCAGAACCTGACGAAGGAGACTAGGGTCCAGGGAGTCACTGCCAGTAGTATTGCTCTTTAAGGCCTTGATCAGGTATGTTCTGACTTCATGGGCAGTAACCCGGTGTAAGTGGAACCAAGGGCGTGTGAGGATAGGGCCAGGTAGGGAGGGGAGGGTCAAAAAAGTTGCTCGAGAGGACAGGGCTAAGGTCAGTGAAGGATTTATTGAGGTAGTTGGTAATGTGGGCTGGGTCTGTGGAGATAGAGCCATCAATGTTGATTTGGGAGGGTGGGGGAGGACGTGTGCCTCCATTCAGTTGTTTTATATTGTCCCAGAAGGTTCTGGCATTCCCCCAGGATGAGGTGAGTAAGGCCTTATAGTGATCAGCCTTAGCCTTGCGGATGGCCCAGGTACATTTGTTTCGGGCAGCTTCATAAGCCTGCCTGTCAGCAGGGTGGCCAGTTTCCGTGGCAAGGTGCCAAAGGTTATCCTTGTGCTTAAGAAGTTGTACCAGGGAGGTGTAACCCAGGGGGCATGCCGTACTTTGGAATGGCATACAGTTAGAGGTGCGAAAATGTCACAGGCTTTGTTAAATGTTTGGGTGAAAAAGGTTAGAGCCATATCAATATCGGAGGCGTACTGAATGGGAGACCAGTCAATTTGGGCTAGGAGTTGCTTAAGGCCTTTCAGTCCACCTGGTCATAGCCGCCGACGTAGGGTGGACTGTGCAGCGGGTTTGGGTAAGGAGGTTGACCAGTGGAAAAGTATAGAGGAGTGATTACTGAGTCCGTCAGGAAGGACTTGGATATTTACAGATTTGTTTAGGTCAGTTGGTAAGGACCACATCAAGAAGTGTGCTTGAGCCCATTCTAGGATTTACTCTCGTTGGTTGGGCAATGAGTTGAGTTAGGTCAATTGATGCAAAGGAGTCACAGGTAGCTGATGATGAGGGGCTAAGCCAGTTAATATTTAGATCACCCACAAGGATTTGATCAGAGGAATGGGGTAGAGAGGTAAGATACTCAATTAGCGGGACCAGAGTCAGCGCCTGATTTTTTGGAGGTATGTAGGTGGTAGTTAGATAGGGGGGACCCCTAGAAGGATCAGGAGTCAGTTTTAAGGTTAGGGCCTGAGCCCTGAAATCAAGGACAGGGGCTGGGAGGGCTAGTCCTATAAGAGAATCTTTGATATAGATAGCACAGCCCCCACCCCATCTGCCAATACGGTCCTCTCTATAAAGGGAGTAACCAGGGAGCGAGACATGGGAGTCAGGGGTAGAATCTGACAGCCAGGTTTCCACTAGAGCAATAATGTTGGGTTTATGGACTATGACCCAACATTGGAGTGCATCAAATATTTTCAGGAGGCTACAGATATTCATAGACGCAACATGAAGCCCAGGAGATTTGGACAACAAGCTGTTGTGGGCCGGGCCAGAGTTGGGATGTATATTTCCTGACAAAAGTAGGAGGATAAGTACAGCCCTGGCCAGGGGGTGGTGGAAAGTGTATTTGCGTCTGACAAGATAGGAGGAGTAGGGGAGCTTAAGGGCACAGGGGTTAGGCAGGGGGGCACAGGCTGGGAAGGCTAGAATGATAAGTCGCTAGTAGGAGCAGGGGAGGAAGCTGGGTGGGGGCTAGGGGGTGGATGAGGCAAACTAGAGCACATAGAGAGAGTAGAGAAGGAAGGTAGCAACTCAGGAGCCCAGGTGGAGGGTAGAGCACGAGTGCAAATGGGGACACCAGGTTGGTGAACCTGCACTGCCAAAGTGACACCAGGGTTGGATGATGGCCTCAGGAGGAGGAGGAGGAGAGAGAGGCAAGTCAATAGGAGGTGGGCAGGCATTTTCTAAGGGGGGCCTGCAGACAGGTAGTACGAGAAGGAGAGAAGTTGGTAAAAGGCCTACCAGTAACCGTTAGTGCCACTTTAGTTCAGTGGAAGTGACCCCGCCTCCAGTGTACAAGGTGCCAGGTTCAAAACTCACCTGGGATAAAAGGAGAAGGCCCAGGGCGGGGGCCGTGATCCACGATCCAGGTGCAGACCACCAGCAGTGTGAGGGCCCGAAACTGGGGTGCTAAATAGCGACTCCTCATGGTCAGAAATAGCTATAGGCTAGTGTAGAGTAAAGGGGTCACAAATAGCTATAGGCAAGCGTGCAGTAAAGGGGTCACAAGTGCCCAGAGACTACAGGGTAGGGAGGGAAAACAGTGGGTGCAGGATTGTAGAGGCCAAGTGATAGGAGCAGAAAGAAGTAGGGTAGTAGGATAGGAGAGGAGAGAGTGGGATTGGTGGCTAGAGGGGACACAGGGATAAAGCGAAGGGCTAATTGGGCAGAATGTTTAACAGTAAGAAGAAAAAATATATACAGGGGCCTCTAGTGGCTAGCAGGTATAACCTACAAATGGGAAAGTGGGGACTTAGATTTTAGCCAGCAGGAAGTGATGTCATGGGGTGGACCAATAAATTGAGGGCTGCCCCTGACTGGGTGGTGGGTGGCTGGGGGCGGGCGGGGCAGATGCGCGGCGTCCATCGGGCTAACATCCCACAGCAGTAGTTGAGCAGAAGAGCAGAGGTAGCCTTTACCTCTGTGCCTTGTAGCATCTGGAGCAGTGTTTTCAGCTCCTGGAGGGAGCGCAAGTTGTCCGGGTGCTGCCGCGGTCGGCAGTGAGCTGGGGGGGGTAAGACCTATAAGGGAGCAGAGACAAAGGACCAAATTAGCATGCAGCGGGAGGGTTAATACACTCAGTAGACACAGTACTGCACATGCGTGGGCTATGTCCCGACTCAGCCCCAACTGGGCAGGCGCATCAACCCAGCATGGCGACCCTGGAGAGCAAGGTAAGCCTAAACAATTCAAACTACATAATAATGCTATGGCTAGCAGGTACAGGTCCAACAATAGTGCCCTAACACAGCATATAAACGAAATCTTAAGGAACCCTGGCTATTTAGCAAGTACAAGGTAGATAAATACAGGTAAAAGCAGAGTCAAAAACAATCTGTACACCTGTGGGGACAGAAAAGTGTCTTAAAGCTATACTCAGGTAGTACCCCACAGCAGTAGTTGAGCAGAAGAACAGAGAGGTAGCCTTTACCTCTGTGCCTTGTAGCGTCTGAAGCAGCGTTTTCAGCTCCTGGAGGGAGCGCGAGTTGTCCGGGTGCTGCTGCGGTCGGCAGTGAGCTGGGGGGGATAAGGCCTCTGTGCCTTGTAGCGTCTGGAGCAGCGTTTTCAGCTCCTGGAGGGAGCACGAGTTGTCCGGGTGCTGCCGCAGTCGGCATACAGTCTGCATTTATTTTTTTTTATTTATTGAGGATTCGGAAAATACTTTTGAGTCAAAGACTCCCTTTTCAAAGGTTCCATGTCATTACATGCATACTGTGAGAGAACAGTACAGAAATGGGACAAAACAAACAGGCATGATACAAGAGCTACAGTTATAGGCTAACATTTTGATACTAGAGATAAACGGTATTAGTCACAGTGCAAGGATACATTTATAAGCTCCCATAGGAGCTAGTACAGAGAGTTTTCAGATTGGAGGTTAGCTGGCCAAAGGCCTTAGCCAGGTGAAGGGGGGGCAGGCCTGGGTTAAGTGGCAATCGCAGGGATTGGAGGACTGTAGGTAGTTCCTAAGGTAGGCTTTGAAAGGGCCAATTCTATTCAAGTTCGTGAGACCATTAGGCAGGTTATTTATCCAGGAAGGGGCTCAGTAGCTGAAGGATCTTTGGAATTGGGAGGTTCAGCATCGGGGAACCTTAAGGAGTTGCTTGCTAGAACTACGAGTGTGTTGGAGTGATGGGGTCAGTTGTATTAGAGGTGAGAGACTGGTGGGGGCGAGACCGAGAGTAATCTTTTTGGTCATGAGGCAGGTATGAAACCTAATTCTGTTATCGAGGTTAAGCCAGTTTGCGGACTTATAGAGGGAGCATGTGAGGGTTAGATGATCACAGCCCAGGATAAGGCGGCAGGCCTTATTGAGTGAGAGTCGGAGTCTAGATAAGGCCGTGGAACTGGCAGCACCATAGATAAGTATGCCATGGTCGAGGAGGGAGAGGACCGAGGAAGAGACCGCGAGGCGGAGGGCATCAGGAGTGAGGCAATGCTTAAACCAATAGAGGATGCCAAGCCAGATATTGAGGGCTGTAGATAGTTGATGAATGTGCAGGTGGAAGTTTAGGGCTGGGTCTAGTGTGATGCCCAGGTAGTTGAAGGAGTCCACCTGTTCCAGAGGGATCTGGTTGGTGGTCAGGATTTGTAGGCAGTGGTCTTTCCTGGAGTTACGTGGGTGTAAGAAGTACATAACTTTGGTTTCCTTGTAGTTTAGAATAAGGAGTTGTACAGTGAACCACTTCTCTGCATCATTGAAGGAGGATTGAAGGGAGAGGTGGAGCTGGGTGGGGTCAGGATTGGAGGAGTACAGGACAGTGTCGTCCGCATAGAGTAGGATATTTCCAGAACATGACTGGGGGAAGGAGTTGAGGAAGAGACTAAATAATAAAGGTCCGAGGATGGACCCCTGTGGGACACCGAAGCATACTGGCAGCCTGCTGGAAAAGATGGTACCAATTTTGACCTGCTGGAAACGATCTGACGCGTAGTCCATGAACCAGCATAGGGCATCTTGAGAGATGCCAAGCTTGTATAGGGTAGTTAGCAGGAGGGAGTGGTTGACCATGTCAAACACATTGGTGAGGTTGATGAAGACCGCACCAGAGAGATGACCACTATCTAGGGCAGTATGAATGTGTGAGGTGAACTCGAGAAGGGCAGTCATCATGCTATGTCCTTTGCAGAAACCATGTTGCTGGTTACAAAGTATATTGTGTTTGTTAAGATGGTCAGTGAGCTGGTCAGAGACGATATGTTCTAGTGCCTTAGATGGGGGGAGAATAGAGATGGGGCGATAGTTGTGGGGGGGAGGTATGGTCCCCGCTTTTAAAAATAGGGGTAATAGAAGCGGATTTCCAGTGCGTTGGGAATTTCCTAAGACATAAAGACTGGTTGATGATGTGAGAGAGTGGGATTAGCACCTCATGGAGAGTGAGCTGGAGAAGTCTGAGGTCTAAGGAGTCACTGCTGTATTGGGAGTGCCTTATGGTTTTTTGGAGGTAGGGCTCAGCAGCTCTGGGGGGGATGCAACGTAGGTGAAATGGGAGGGTGCTGAGAGGGAGGGGGCGTTGAAGTGAGGGGGAGGGTCAAAGAAATGGGAAGGGAGGACATGGCTGAGGTCGGAGAAAGTGTGGTTAAGTGTGGTGGCTATCTGAAAAGGTCAGAGGACAGGCCCCCTTCGACTAAGATTTGTGTGGGGGCAGGGTTAGGGGCAGTGCCACAGATGTCCTTAATATTGCTCCAAATTTTACGCCCTTGGCCCCAGGTGGAGGTTAGGGTAGATTTATAGTACTGAACCTTGGCTTTCTGCAGGGACCAAGTGCAGTGGTTTTGGGCTTCTCTGTACTTCTATCAGCTGGCAGGCCAGTCTCAATGGAGAGGTGCCACAGAGAATCCCTAGCTCGCATCAAGGCCAGTAGGTGGTCAGAAATCCAGATCACTGGGTTGCCTTTGACCATCCTTCTGGCAAGAGGGGCTAACATGTCACAGATAGCATTGAAGGAATGAATGAAGAGGTCAAGGGCTCTGTCAGGGTCAAGGGTGTTTGTTATGAAAGACCAGTCCAACTTACTAAGGTGAGCTTTCAGGAGAGTGAGTTTACCAGGGCCAAGTTTATGTCGGAGTACCATTTTCGGAGGGGACTTGGGGGTCTTACAAGACCAGCAACAGAGGACATGTACCAGTTTACATTACAACAAAAATAATTAAAACAAATTATTTTATACTTTTTTATTTTAAATTTATACCAAAAGGATTCCAGTTCATAATAGCAATAATACACTCCAGGGTGTGGCACATTTTGTAGAGACATGGTGAAGTTTTAATTAGCCTGTTAAGTTGCTGCAAAGTGGCGAAAAATTTGCATTTGCGGATTTTTGTGAAGTTTTCCAGCCCTCAGTAACTTCGACTTCACCCAAATCTTGATGTTTTCGCTATAAAGCGCGGAGTTTTCACTGCAAAATGTGAAATCCTGCACTTTATGGATTGATCCGTGCTCTGAGAATTGTACTAAATTTGGGGATTAATTTGCAGAGTGAATTTTGCCAACTTCGACCAGCTCTAATATCATGGGATATAGTCACTTATCTGGTGCTTGAGACACATGGCCTGTGGCCTTATGCATCACAATGCACCTGAAGCATGATGAAATCCCATGCTCTACCACACACTCTGTCATGTCTTATTGCTTAATTATAACCAGCTGGTTATAACAGGAGATGTGCTCATTCACATAAAATAGCTGGCTGGAGAGCAAGCTAGCTGTACCTTGTTGCCAGGCTGAAACAGAAACAGACGAATCTTCTAACCTCTGACATGCCTTTGCTGGAGCAGATTTTGAATTAAAAATGCCTATTTTTGTGACTCTGCTCTTTGTGCTGCAGAGGAAATTCAGTTTAAAAAAAAATCTAAGCTGTGGTACTGGCTGCACTGTACACATTGGAGCAGGAACTTCTGCACTCCTGTTGTGGCAGACAGTTCAGCATGGAATAAAGTGCAAGTGTTGTGTTATCTTCAGAAGGCTTCAGTAGGGGAATTGTGAAAAAAAAAACAGTTTATGAGGTAGGAGGAATGCTTCATATTGAATGGCTGTTTACTTATGAAAAATAAGGCTTGCTGCAGAGTGTTCTGCTTGACATGTATACTTCCATGTGCTGGTGCTGATAAGTGATCGTGTGTCAGAGGCCTGTAACAAAAGAAAAGAATAAAAATAAGGTGGGAGAAGAATGTTCCATGTCTAAGTCTGTAGTAGGTGTAATGGGTGGGGTTTGGAGGTCATAAAATGTGGAGATGTAGAGGAAATGGAATGTGGTGGAGGGTTGTCTAATGGGGTAGGGGGAAAAAATGTATTCCAAATGATTACATAAAATAAGACAATGGGTAGGTGGAAATTTGAATTTTATCCACACCCTAGGTATCTAATGCTTGTATAACCCCTCAAGCTTTGCTTATGGGGTTTAGATAGCATCACACACCTCAGGTATATATAAAAATCTCATTACCCACACCGCCCATGCATTATCCTGTATGTAATGCCAGTTTATTTTGATAGTGGTGCCACTGGCTCTAAAAATCAGCATGACCAGATCACATAGTATTGTGTAACAATGACTGACCTCTGCCATTGCTTAGACTGTAAAGGCATTTATAGTCTTTCAAGGTTATTCAGTTATCTGCTGTCATCTGTTGGCCTACTGCAGCATTACGCATAAAATATATTTTAGATTTAAAATCAGGCAGGATAAACCAAGAAACTGGGCTGTTCTAATGGGATCACAGGAGTGGACCATGCATTATTTCAACACGCAGCGCAGGATAGAAATACTTAAATTGTTGAACCTCATTACCGGATTTAAGAAATCAGTGAAGCTAGCGTATTGTATAATCACAATACAGCACTCTAAAGTGTGGATAACTGTAGGATAATGGCACTTCTATTACAATGTGTGCAGTTATCCCCTATTATACAATAGCAAGAACGAATGCTGGTCCTTGATTGGTCAGTCTGTGTCTAGACCTGGGATGTTATCCCAGCACAACATCCTGGTTCTGGTCCCAGAGCGATCATGACCACATTTAATGTTAAAAAAATCACTCCACAGCCATCCCCGCCACTGGCTTCTATGCTTCCCACTCTGCTCCGTAAAGGTGCCACACTGAGTAACTTCTGCCAACGTCAATACCCACACATCCTCTGTTCCCTAACCTTCCTTAAGTCATACTTACCACCCAGCATTTTCATCGGGCTGCTGACCTTTCACCCATATGAAATAGAAATACCAGAAAGTGTACCGGGAGAACATAAAAAAACAAAGTGTTGTGAAACTCACTTGGCTACGGCAGCGGTTACCGCGTGCGCGAGTCAACAGCGCTGCACTCTCGGCCTCACAGCAAAGTTAAACTACAAACTGACATTTATTTATTTTCAACAATATAACTTAAACTTACCATAAGGGAAGTGTAGAAAGGACACCAAAAACACAGAAATGGAGAGGAACCAACAGTGGAAGATGGGGGGGGGGGGCAGAGAAACAGAGACTTAAATATAGCACACAGTAAACACGCCACGTGCTGGAGAAGCACAAAATGAACTTTTTTTCTCTAAATACTCCTCCACACTAGTAAATCAGTAAGAAAAGAACATTAAAAACTGTATTCCAGGTATTTTATTTATTCTGAATATAACGAGCCATTGTATAATAGGAATAATGCCCTCCAGGGTGGGTGTTATGATGGGATAACATCCCTTCTCGGGTGTTGGACACCCTTGGGCTGTGGCCTCGGGCCCAACCACCCAAGACAGGATATTATCCAGCATAACACCCACCCTGTGAGGCATTATCCCTTTATTATAAAGTGGGTCCCTTATCCTGGTTTGAGATTGATTAACTGGCTTCTTTAGACATGAGTAAATTCCTGCATAACACATGCATAAAGAACCAGTTACCCTTATCACAAACACAAAGTAAAAAAACAAACAAACAAAAAATACTACTAATACTAAAACATTTGAAAATGTAAACAGAACACCACTATCTTGCCTCCCACTAATGTGCCACCCCCTCAAAAGCACAATTTTCTTGCCTCTACAGCACTGAAGAGATAACTGTGTTTTTTATAAAATATGTTAAAATCCCCACCTCCTAATGGCACAGTGGTAGAGCTTCCATCTGCAATGCCAGTGACCTAGGTTTAGGAACTAACCTGGGCTGCTGGACAGCTGGCAGGAGGATTGTTCGCCTTCTCAGAGGAGGGAGGGTTCCTGGCTGCCGCCACTCTACTGCCACCTGGGTGACGACAGCTGGCAGTGCTGCAGAGCCAGAGTACTGAGACAGGAATGTTGGTGCTCTGACAGCTTGGCATCAGGCGCACTATCTTGCAACACTCAGTGGGGGAAAGAAAACCAGTGAAAATCCTCAACTGTTCAGGATGCCACCTGGCTGTCCTGCTGCTGGTCCCACACCACCGACTGAGCCTCTTGCTCCTTCAGCCAATGCTTAAACTCAGTCCCGAGGTAAGGAGTGGCCCCCAGACAGCTCTTCCCATTGGGGAGCCATCCACGGGGGCACAGAGAGATGAGGTAGGTCCCAGGGGAGGTGGGTCACAAGGCTGGGCAGGGCAGAGAGGTTGAAAGGGGCCAGACAGTGTTGGGCATAAAAGTATAATAAATTAATAAAAAAATTAATAAAATCCCCTCTTCCATTTTTTAACATGGTTAAATTAATATTATCCCTGTTCCATGCTCCTAATTGCTGCCTCTGTGGAGAAAGTTGTTTGCTGCAAGCTGAGAGAGCGAAAAGGACCACAAGTTCCAGTTATTGATCCCCGGCTAAGTGGCACTAAAGGGCTGTGTGGACTGTAGAACATAAATGCTAACATTATTTATTTTTACTAAATAATCCACACTTTCCCCGATCGTTGTCCTTGAGGAGACAGTTGTTTGCACCCGGGAGAGAGAGCGAGAGAAAAACTGCCACAAGCAGAGGTGAAAGCAACTCCTGCGTCCTGACCCTGTGAATTCTGCAGCAAGCTGAGACTTTTTTTTAAATTACAGTACAGTACTCGTTCTCTTTCCCCAAAAGAGTGGGTGTGGCTGAAAGTAGCTGCTGAATGATGATAACCATGACAAAAAAGCACATGAGGTAGGTTAAACTGAAAGTGGTTCTGGAGTCCTCCTGAACCCTGAAATCTGCTGTAAGCTGAAAAAGAGCAAGAGAATTTGCTCGTGACCATATGTACAGTACTTTGTCAATGCACAACAAACGAACATCTAATCTGTTGCTATCTTTCTCTTAAAAAATATAAAAAAACATCCTACAAGCATAGTGTGTCCCCGAATTGGAGTGGGGGACACCTCCTACAACAATATTCTACCTAGCAACAGAGAACAATTTAACACAGAGTGAGAATATTCCACACAAAATCAATACTTTATTTTTTTACAAATAATAGCATTTTAATAATTTTTTGCTTAAATTTTTACTTACTACCAATTGTATAATCACAGTAATTCACTCCAGGGTGTGGGTTATGCTGGGATTAACCCACTTCTACTGTGGATTAGTCATACAGCCTGCAGACTCGTGACCATAGGAGAAAACAGTACATATGCACCTGCAGGAACAGCAAAGCACCAGGACTCAAGTAGATGTCATCAAGTCCTTTTTATTTTCCAAGTAGTGTGGGAAACACCCACACAGGGTGAGTAAAAAAAACCACGGCAGAGTCGCTCTATCCACTAACATTTCCCCCAGCCACTGCCAGGCTTCATCAGAGTGATCTAATACAATTACACAAATGTCCAACATATATAGTAGTGAAAAACATCATGTGGTAAAAGTGCAACCAATCAACAGCTACCCTTTATGGAATGCTCTATCTTTAAGAGTGCATACGTTTTTTACTCAATCATCAATTAGTTGAAAACATAATCTTTCACCAGTAATGTATGATTAAAAAATACAAAGTAGGTAAACCAGTATATTTTGAGGGCTGGTCACCAAAAGACACTTTAATAAATTTTGTGTACTCAATTACATGGTGGTTCTTCCTGTAATACTGGTGTGCTATAACCCAGGCACATTATTCAAAAGCTCTCTCTCCTGCCTATCATTTTTTCAATGTCTTCACACCTGATACCTACTGTGACCATCTCTATGCCAATAAAACTTATATTTCGCACCCCTTCTGGTTGGTTTTTAACATGTCTAACAATGGCATAGGTCTCATCTTCTCTGACTAGTGCACTTGCATGTTCCCCTATCCTTAATTGCATGCAGTGTGCCCAGTATAGAAGGAACCACAACTACAGTACAGTTCAACAAATAAACCACTCATTGTATAATGCAATTAATGAAATGGTGTATGGTTACAGTTTTACCTGTTCTGGAATGGGGGAATGCTTTGCATGTATTAACATATTTACAATATGTGCACCTTCCACATTTGTGGTTGTCGGGGGTGGGGGATAGGATATGTTCTGGCTGGTTGAGGACCTGACAGAATATTGGAGACCACCATGTCTTGCAATGCTTTGCAACATCTAAATACCACTCGGAGGCCCACAGCAACAATGTTTAGTTTAGTTTAGTTTAGTTTATTGTTCTAGGAATTACTACCTTTGAGCCAGAGGCTCTTTTACAAAGGTTCCACGTCAATTAGGTACAGTACAAAAAAGTTTACATAGATAACACAACAATTTGTGCTGTGTCAAGAGTGAGAAAACATATAAAAATACATATCAAATCATTTGTGCAAAAGGACATGAGATATCAATAATCACATTATTATTACAAGAAAAAAGGTCATGCCAGATTAGGAGAAACAAATAGGGAAAAAGTCCGGAACAGAGAGGGTAAGTGAAAGGTGTGGGGAGCAGACAATAGCAGGAGAAAAGGTTTCCCAAACATGTCTTTGTCAAATAACGGAACAGGGTGGGTAGTGAGAAAGTAGGAGGTTTAATCAGGGCAGTTACAGGAGCTGGAGGTGGCAAGGTGAGAGAACAGCCTTGATTTGAAAATACCTAGAGAGGTGGAGGCAGTAATATGAGTGCTGAGGGCATTTAGTCAGCTGGGGGCACGATAGGCAAATGATCTTTGTCCCTGAGAAGTCCGGCATCGGGGGACTTGGAGAGGCTGGTGTTCTGATCTTCTGGTAAAACGGGTGCTAGCGCTCTGGCATAACAGGTCTTGGATACAAGGTGGAGTGAGGCCCAGAGTGGATTTTTTTTGCCATCAGGCAGGTAAGGTACTTTATCCGGTTTGAGAGTAGCAACCAACCTGAGTCAGCATAGAGTTCACATGTGTGGGTCCGTCGATGTGCACCAGTGAGCAGCCAACAGGCCTTATTTAGGGATGTTGTAATGCAACTAAGTGCTGTAGTAGTGGCAGATCCATATATAACTAAGCCATAGTCAACGACTGAGATGATAGAGGATTGGATGGCAATCCTCAGTGCAGAATGGGTAAGGAACTGTCGGTTCCGATACAGAATCCCAATTCAGCTGATTAAATAGTTTTGCTGTACTATCAATCTGAGTTGCAAAGTTAGCCTTGATCAAAGTTGATTCCAAGATATTTGAAAATTGGCACTTGTTCAAGGGTATTTCCAGGTATGTATTAATGGTGAGTGGGACTTGCCGTTTCTTGTTTTGTGGGTTAGAGAAGAGCATGGATTTAGTTTTTCTGTGGTTTAGAACCAGCTTATGTTCAAGGACCGCATCTCAACTTTGGAAAAGCATGCTGAAGGTTGAGGCGAAGAGGTTCGGATCTTTATGAGTGGCAGAATCACGGCATCGTTGGCATAGAGGATTATTTGTTCAGGGCAGGATTTGGGAGGGAGTTTAGGAAAAGGCTGAAAGGAGGAGGCCCAGGATGGATCCCTAGGGAACTCCTGAGTGAACCGGTTTTGAGTCTGAGAGAACTCCAGCTACTTTACAGATTGAGACGCTGAGCAAGGTAATTTTTACCAGTCACCAGGACCCTGCGAGAGCCCTAAGGATAGTAGTTGTTTGATAAGTAGGCCATGGTGTATGTATCAAATGCCTTGGTTAAGTCAATGTAGACTGCTCCAGTTAGTTTCTTTGTCCATGGCATTGTGGATTGCTCCTGAGAATTCAAGTAGGGCAGTCGATGTGCTGTGCCCTTTCCTAAATCCATGCTGCTGAGTGCATAAGATGTTGTGCTTTTCAGGTAGTCTGAAAGTTGGTCCGCCACCAAGCGTTCAAGGGCCTTAGAGAGGTGGTAGTATTGATATCGGGCGATAGTTACCAGGCAGTGACTTATCACCACTTTGTGCACGGAGTGACAACTGCAGCCTTCCATTTCCTAGGGAATTGGCTGTAGCAGAGGAGAGATTGATAATTTTTGTGAGGGGAGCAGTACTTCCTCCAGAGTGAGGACAGAAGTTTAAGGTCAATAGTGTCGCTGTTGCTCGGGACTTAGAAATGGCCTTCTTTACATATTTATAGACTTCAAGTGCCTTTACTAGTTTGAAATGGAAGGGTGGTTTGGTTGGAGAGGCAGTAGTAGAAGTAGAAATTGGAGGGTCAGCATCAGTGAAGAAATCAGATGAGAGGACACCACTAAGGTCCGTGAAGGTATCATTTAGGGTGTTTGCAATGATCTCTGGGCCTAATGTATCTACATTCATTATAGTAGGAGAGGATTTGGACTGCTGTCCCATGATATTCTTTATGTTGTAATGTCATGTAGCTTTGGCTCTAGCTGTAGAATGAACCAATTACCCACTATAATATTCCTGATTTTATCTGCCCTATTAAAATATGTTGTAACAAAAGGACAAGAAAATCATGACTCCTTTTTTTGTTTGTTGTACTGTACTCTCAGTGGCATTAAATATACTGCAGTTGCTATAACCTCTATCCCTAAATCTGGTAACCTGTGCTTTTCGCTTAGACACATATTCTTTCTTTTCAGTACAGTTCCTGCATGTATGTACAAGTTGTCCCTTAGGGATGTTGAATTTGACATGGGGGGGATGACAACTTTCGTAGCGCAACAAACTGTTGTGGTCAGTGGGCTTTTGTAACAGTGTTGTACAAACATTTCCCTGACAGTTTTGATACATTCTGAGATCCAGGAAGGTAATTTCATTAGGGTGAATATCGTATTTATACCATTGGCAGCTATTTGTGCTCGCCATCCACTGCACAAAGGAATGAAACTCCTGTATGGTGCCCTTCCATATGATCAGAATATTATCAATAAAGCGCCGCCACAAATCCAAAAGATGAAAAAATGGATTTGTGGTAGTGCTGTACAAATAATCAGTCTCCCATTTTCTGAGAAACAGGTTAGCAAAGCTGAGAGCTATTGTGGCCCCCATCGCAGTTCCCCTTATTTGCAAGTACAGGCAATTCTGGAACCGGAATACATTTTTGGTCAAAACGTGCTCAGCTAGTTCTATTAAGTACTCTGTAGGTACTTCAACCTGTTGTTCTTCAGTTTTAGTATTTAAGAAATATGCCAAAGCTTCTAGACCCTCGTTGTGAGGGATAACAGTATACAATGAGTTCACATCTATTGTTGCAAAAAAATGACTACCTTCCATATGTACATTTTCCATAAGGTTAACTATTTATGTAGAACCTCGTACATAAGATCATAGATTCCTGACTAAGGGCTATAAAAACTGGTCAGTGAACATAACTACAGGTTCGGTGAGCCACCCCCTGCCCAAGATGATAAGCCTTCCTGGTGGTTTGTCTAATCCCTTATGAATCTTTGGAAGGATGTATATTGTGGGCAGAATGGGGTGAGCCACAATCATGGCTTTAAACATAGCATCTGTGATGTACTCTCACATGAACCCAGTGCTCAGTAAATCATCTATTTGTTGTTTGAATATATTGATACATGTTCTGTTTATTCTAGCATAAAAATCAGTGTCAGACAGTTGTCTCAAGACTTCTGAGACATAGGGCAAGATTCACGACGAGGGAATTTTAAAGTTCCCCTTCGCAACTGCTGTTGTGGACTGGAATCGCCTGCAGCTGCTGTGGTAGTGATTCACAGCCGCAGCAGTTGCAGAGGGTGCTACGGCGGGTTCCAATGCCCATAGCAGCCTTCCACAGCTGCGGTGCTGTCCATGGCAACAGCATCCACAGGTTGCCATATTCCATGGAGCTGGTCACAGTCCAGTTCCACCTTCGTGAATACCCGCAGCTGCAGGCAACCTGCAGCTTCACAGGTGGATTGCCACTAGCGCTGAGGTTTTCCCGCAGCTGCTGGTTCTTCTCCCCCTTTAGTGAATCCTGCCTATAGCCTTCAGTATTCATTATCACAATGGCCTTGCCCTTATCTGTGGTGTTTTATCACTATCTCCTCATTAGCAGAAAGTTCTTTCATTGCTCTAATATCTGAGCCACTGCAATTAGACAGTTTGAATTCTACTGCACTGTCACGTAAAGCTCCAAGATCAAATTCACACATTTTTATGAATGTGGACACAACAGGGTTAAGTGCTGGACAATATTTGTGAACTAGTCTTAAATGTTATTTAATGTTCTTGCGTTAATTCATTATCATCAACAGTATGACTTTGAGGAAAGGAAGAAAATTGTTTAACCAGGAAAGGCATACTAAGCCAGAGCTTGTTTCCAGTTGCAACATGGGAGCACAAGGAAATTAAGTGACTTGCTCAGGGTCACAGAGTATGCAGGTAGGAGCTGATGGGATTCAAACCCAGGTCTCCAGGTTTGTAGCTCAGTGCACTTAACCACTACTTTGTTTAGAAAAGACACATTTAAAAGTTAAGTTCCTAGCAAATTTGTGTAAGTCCACACATACTGTGAAAAAATCAATGTTGGAGAAAAGGACAAACCTTTGCTGAGGATTTTTTCTTCTGCAGCTGTCAGTTTGTGTTTAGACAGATTTACAATTGGGATTAGGTCCGTATTGGTTTCAGGGGTCAGGGTGGTGTGAGTAAGGTACTGTTGTATTAGTATTTGGTCCTTTTGTTCTTCCGTGCTACTCTTCCCCCCCACCTCGTTCTCTTCCCCGAGCCTGGTAAGTGTCCCGAAAATTGGTTACCAGTTTGCTGGTTCTTGTGCTCTGTCTCTGTGTCTGGGGGGATCACTGTTGCATTTCCCCCCCCCCCAGTCCTCCACTAATAAAGGGTCCATTTCTGATTTGTCCGTGTTAGATGTCCCTGTAGTGTAATCAAGTACTGTGTTGTTTTCCCCTCCTCTCACAGTAGCCCTGTTGTTTTTTTTAATTGGTTTCAGCTGTTTCATGGTTTGAACTTAAATATGCCAACCATGAATCTTGTTTAGTTTGTAGTCATTTTTGCACTCATAAACTCATGACATGTGACCACACCATGCAAAGCATGGGTAAATCCCAAGATAACACACTCCTTGTTATAGATTATTGCTTAATTATGAACTGGGTACTATAATCTTGGAAGCTGATTGACTGAGTCCTCTTCTTACCCATGATTATATTCAGCAACATAACGGTAAAAAAGGTGCCAACCAACAATTCATTTCATCTGCTCGAAATCCATCTGCCCATGCATTTTTGGCACCCAAACAGCCTTGCTGAAGTTGTGGTTAATAGCAGCAGTGCACAAGTGGCAGCAACACAAATGTCCCTCTCTCCATGCTCACTGTCGAACTAATGTATTTTTAAAAATAAATATTTTTTTAGGCAGCCTGACAGACTGTTGCCAACAAGTTCATAAACAGTTGCTGTATAAACAAGCCCTGAACAAATCATGCAGCTCAAAAACACTGCCAGTCAGGACACAGCAACCATCATTAACTGCAACATGGAAACCGCTCAAGCGCATCCTCGCAGCACGTTCTTACCATGCAACATGAAAAACGCTTACTGAGCAGAATGGTGTGAGTCGAGGTGCTCAAACAAAAAAGAAAAACAAAGGACCCCAATATCCCATTCCCATCACTGTGTGAGCCCCTCCAAGTGACTCTGTTTCTTTAAAATGCTCTCAGTTACCCACTTCAACCGCCACTGACTGCCAGTCACGTCACTCCCCAATACTCCCCCAAACTGACAACAGATCAGATAACATCACCAGCTGAGCAGAAACTACAATGACCATCTTGCAGTGACACAGACACTTGAAAATAATTACACTCTTAAGCCTTTTACCCAGGACAACTTTTTACATTACATTCCTCCCACGCAGTTCCTTATCACCATACTGCTCGTTCTGACCAGCCACAGTCCTCTCTCGACTCTATTCTCCATGGGGTGTAAAGTTTCAGCCGCTTGGCATTTACAAACTCTCACTGCTTAAAAAACCCCCACAGAAAACCACACTCAGTTACTGCAGCTCAGTACTGAAAAGCTCTAGCCACAAGCACAGCTAACATTTGGGCCGGAGGGACTGAGTTCACACAAACACAAGACCACCATCTCTACTGTGACCCTCAACTACAACAGCACCACCTATGGACCACAATGCTTCAGGAACTGTTTTATTAAAATGTAATCCTACAGCACCCCAAAAACTCAGTTATAAAAGGTTTTAAAACTCTTTTTGTTTATAAAACTTTTAACCCAGTTCATAATAGCAATAATGCACTCCAGGGTTAGGTATATCATGGGATATCATCACTTCTCGGGTGTTGGATGCATGCCCAACCATCCAAGGCATGATGATATCCCATAATATACCACACCCTGCCATGCATTATTGCTTAATTAACAAGCATCCTGTCATGCCTTATTGCTTAGAAATTACTAGTCAGCAATAGCTATATACAGAAACCAGTAGTGTAATTTTTCTATTCTACACAACTGTGTATAATGGAGAGTATGACTTACAGTTGCATTGCATTTTAAAGTCAGTCCCAAACATCTTTTTCCCTTAGTGCCATTGTGCTCAATTTGAAACCCACAGCTGTCATAGCACTAATATTAAAAAACATAAATATATTTCCTGACTTGGCAGATAATTAACTTTACCAGGAATATCAGTACAGAACTGTAAGATGTCTTGTTGGTACTCAAAATAAGATTCTGACATTTCAGCAAAAGGCAGGTGACCAGTAATTATAAGGAAATAAAGACAACGGAGTGGTGAAAACTTGATTTCTTTTACACACCCTCAGTCTGGGAAGACTATATAAATTACCTGAGGTTTGCTGTCATCATTTATGCGCTATCTCACACCTCAGGTATAAAACAAATCTCATTACACACCACTCCCATGTATTATGCTGTATATTAAAGGAGTATTAGAGCCAGAATTTGCGATAACATATGTTGTGAGCAATGTTTTGATGTGTGTGTAATACTAGTGTATCCTTCCCTTTGTCTGCTCTTAGGAGTTTTTTTCTAAATTAGCCTGCTAGTTTTATAGTAGTTTTGTGGCCCCTAGGGACCTCCATCTTAGCATGGTTTATGGCTCTTCTCTTTCCAATAGTGCCTCATATTCCAAGTGACAGAGATGCATCTGGGACCATAGATTCAGCAAGTACTGGTTTAGAGTGAATTTTACATCTGTGGAACTGTGATTTCAGTAAGTTTCCTTATCCAGTGAGCACTATAGGTTACATTAAAGGGAATAATGCCTGACAGGGTGGGTGTTATGCTGGGATAACATCCCACCTCGAGTGGTTGGGACCGAGGCCACCGGCCAAGGGCATCCAACACCCGAGAAGGGATGTTATCCCAGCATAACACCCACCCTGGAGGGCATTATTCCTATTATTCAATGGCTCATTGAATTTTTTTTAGTGTTTAAAAATATTTTTTAAAGAAAAGATGCAAACAATCATCAAGTGAAAAAAAGAGCCTATCTATGAGCTCATCATCTAGTTGATCAACAGGGAAGTTATACAAGGATAACATCCCCTGCTGTGATGGCCAACTGACCAATCAGGAGCCAGGATTCTTTCTTGCCATTGTATAATTATGGTTTAGCAAATACCTTAAGTCTAATTTAGAGGGTTATTCTGTAAGAAAACAGCTAGATGCCGTACTAATTATAGTATTGATGATTTGAGTTGATTTATGTGCTTTTTTAATGGATAAGAATAGATTCATAAAATGAAATGTTTTAGAAGCAAAACATTTACTCCTGCTGGCTAGACCTGACATACACACACACACACACACACACACACACACAGACAGACAGACAGACAGACAGACAGACAGACACACACACACACACCAAAAATATTGAATTATTTAGTACAGGCCGGAACATCAGGCTCCCATCTCTAGTACTTGCTGAATCAGTGGTCTCAGACGCATCATTGTTGCATGAGACAGGAGGTATTGTAAGGAAGAGAAGAGCAACAAACCATGCTAAGATAGAGATCCCCAGAGGCTATAAATTTAATAAAACTACAATATAACTAGCAGGCTAATTTAGAAAAAAGTCCTAATATCTAACAAAGGGAAGGAACCACCAGGACTACACACACAAATCGAAACATTTTTCACAACATATGTTTTTGCAAATTTCGACTGTAGTACTCCTTTAATATCATGGATGAGACCTTCCTTACGGTTGTAAGAATGGTCTCATTCATTCTTAGTGTCTGAGAACTACAAACTGAAGGTAAGTGGTTCTGATACTCTAAGAAGTTAAATGAGACCACTCGTACAACTGTAAGAATGGTCTCAGTGGCAGTGTTAATTTATTATAGATTAAGATTGATCAATTACATATTAAAATTTAAAAATACCTTCCCCAAATGTGCCCATTTCCAGGGCAGCTACATGTGACGCACTCTTCATAAATGCAGAAGAAAGGAATGCTCCGATCAGTCAGGAGGGCTTCCATGGCCTTTAGTAACAACAACAACAACAATTTTTATTGTATGGTTATAAAACCTTCACAATCATTTACATACCGTGAAAGAAAAAACATAATAAACTTTAAAATGCAAAAATATATCTCATTCGTTTAGATACAATTCATGTCCAGCAACTTTGTTATATGATTTTGATTCTACTTTTAACTTTGTTAATGGCATATACAGTAGATAGTTGGCTAATCTTTTAACTGTCCAAGAGTCTCCAGTGTGGATCAAAATAGTTGTTAATTCAGCTTTGTCTACAGGGTAAGTAAATATCATTTAAAAGTGGTCCTAACCAATACACCCGCAGTTTCTTATACCATAAACAGTCCCACAAAACATGCAGCAAATCTTCCTTGCCACCGCTCCCACAGTCACAAGCCTCAGAAATAAATCCTACTTTTTTGTATCTGACATTCAACACATTGCTAGGAAACTGTTCAAATTTATACTGAGAGAAGTTTGTTCTCAGCTCTGGATCTATTAAAATATCTCGGTATGTTTTAAATTCATAAGAGTAATTATTCAAAGCAACCCATCTGGAATAATGTGAATTAGAGATCAATTTCAGATCTATTTTATTCCAATGATTTATTAGCCTTCCTTGAATATATTTTTTGTACTTAGTGCTAATTGCAATACCCTTATCTACCAGTTTTTTTAAGTGTAGTAGATTATATTTCTTCAGCAATGACATAATAGAATTCAGCCAGAAGCCCGATTTATATCTTGGATCTTGCCAAAATTCCTTTTCTAATGGACATCTTTTGGCCAGTGAGTTCTTTTCCTTATTTATCACCTGAATCCAAAAGTTAATCTTTCTGGTGTCTAGTAATGCTTTGATATTAGCCAAGCTTAATTCAGCTCTAACATATGGGGCTGGACATGAACATCCAACCCATAAAATATGTCTTAATGATTTGTACAATGGACTCATTAACTTATTAGAATCGTTAACTTCCCAAATTTCGCATCCGTACAACAGTTGCATTTCTACTTTGGCTTTAATAACCTTAACTAATGGTTGAATTATCATTCCACCATACTTGTTGTTAAATTTGTTTAGACTGGCTACTGTCCTTTTAGATTTCTCAATTGTCATTGCTGTATGTTTATTCCATCTATTATTTTGCTGGATCATTACACCCAGGTACAAATATTCCGGGACTACTTGCACTTTATTAGTGCCTATAAACCACTTTCCATTACATTTTGTACTTCCAATTATCATTATTTTTGTTTTTTTTAGGTTGCTAGATAATTGTAAGGTAGAGGATTCCTTATGTAAAAAGTCCAATTTTCTTTGCAAGCCCACTTTTGTTAAGGATAAAATTATAATATCGTCAGCATAAGCCAATATAGGGATGATGCATTTTAAATTTTTGGTGAGTGCCTATCTGCAGCATAGCATTTATTAAGTATGGGCTCCATATATAGTGCAAAAAGCAAAGGGGCCAATATACAGCCCTGCCGGACTCCTCGGGAAGTTTTAAAATGCTCTGTAAGCTGCCCTTCTAGGCCAAATCTAACTCTGGCCCATGTATTAGAACATAATTGTGCAATGATGTTAATTAAATTGGGGTCAATCCCTCTATCAAAAAGAATCTGCCATAGCTGAACCCTTGACACACTGTCAAAGGCAGTGCTAAAATCAATGAATGAAACGTATAGCTTCTGTTTACGTATTTGACTATATTTTTTAATAAGATGATGTAGTACAAATATATTGCTGAGTGTGGAGAAATTTGCCCTAAATCCTGCTTGAAAGGGGGAAATGCCCCCAGTTTTATCAACCTCTGCCAATAACCATTGCAAAATAATTTTAGAACATTTTTTTAGATTTATATCAAGTAAACTAATAGGTCTATACATTGTAGGGTCATCCAAAGGCCCTTTCTTATATAATGGGACTATGATGATGCCTTTCTAGGACTCGGGATAACGCTTCTCAAGAATGCATTTATTATAAAAAACTGTCAGAAGGCGGCACCATGACAGAGTCTCTGTGAGATAAACTTCAGAGGGAACTCCATCAGGGTCAGGAGCCTTTTGTCTTTTTAAAGAATAAATAGCTAAATAGGTTTCATCCATAGTGACTGGGCTGATTAAATTATTAAAACCTATCAGAAAATCACTGGGAAGATTTCCTTCATTTACAGAATAAATATTTTTAAAATGCAAGATCCATTTTTCTTCTGTAATATATGAATCTATATTCCCTTTAAAGGAATTTTGTCCCTTAGCCACTAGAGTCCATAACATTTTGGTATCCTTTGTTTGCACTGCTCTGAGCATTTTCCTCCATTTTTTTTCATAAATTTTTTTTTTTACTACAATCAGTTTTTTATACTCTTTTTTCATCTTGTTTAATTCCTTCAATTTTATTTGTGTGGGGACCTTATTATATATTCTACTTAGTTTTCTAATAGTTGCTTTACTTCTTCTACATTCATTATCAAACCAGGTCTTCTCTATGCTAATCGAATTTTTCCCACCCGATGGCTTCAGGGCATTTTTTATTTCTTCATATAATGTTTCGAGAAGCTCTGAGAGTTCAACCCAGGAAGTAGCCTGTAGAAGTATCTGGGAATATGGAGCAAAATAATTTAATATAATGGGAGATACATTGCATTCTGAATTAAATTTCCAGAAAATCCGTCGAGATGATCTTGTCTGGCTTATTTGCACCTCTTTTTTTTGGTGTTTTTTACAGCTAGTTTGTGCTGTCAGGGGAACCGGGAAGTGTTCACTTTTTGCCCTTATTAATACTTGTAAATTTAACCAATGGTTCCGTAGCCCTGTCCAGAAGACAAAATCAACTACCTCTTGCAGAGAGAAAAGTAAAGTTGCCTTCTGTATCTCCTGGGTATCTTCCATTAAGTGGATACATATTAGTTTATTTTGTTATTTCTATCATCTTTTTCTCATTTTTGTTAATCAGTTTATCCTTACATTGATGTTCTTTAAGGTCACACATTAAAAGATTCTGAGCAAAAAGGGGGGTGGTCCACTAAACCATCATAAGAGGCAATTCATGCGTTAAAATCCACCATCATTAATAAGTCAGCATTAGGAAATTTCTGTTGTGCATTTTTTCAAATATCAGAAAGCTCATGCCATATATTTACTGAAAAATAGCAAGAACTTTCTGGAGGGACAGATGAGTTTATAAGAAAATTTCCTTTACCTTCATTCAACAGATAGACAATTATGAAATTCTCTGAAACTTTCCACAATAAAGTTTTTTGAAAAGCACCAACCTTAATTAATGTAATAATGCTACCGAAGTGTCTCCCCAGTTTTTTATTCTTTGTTCCTGCAACCTTGAAAGCATCATAGCTATTTAGACTAATATTTGCTTCATCTTTATGCCAGGTTTCTTGTAGGCAAATTACCTCATGGTTTATTAAAAACTGTGGGGTGTCCTTATCTGCCCAAATTGACTGCCAGCCTGCTGTATTTCAAGAGATATAGTAGGTGTTATTTTCGGCAGATTTTAAATTACCTTCAGTGGCGGAAGGTCAGGAATCTTACCCTGCTAATGCCAAAAATTTGTTGTTCAAGGGCAAGTTCACAGTATCCAAGCAGGTACTGGGGTAAACATCCAGGTGGTTGTCCTCACTTAGCAGAGCTGAATCTATTATATGGAGACCTAGTGCATCCAGTTTTATGGACTGGTCTAATATTGAACCAGCCAGTCTCTTGTCACTAACACAAATATTAATTTGGCTTCCTGTGTGCACACGATTTGCATAAAGTTTGCCCAGGCTTTCAACTGGAATATCCAAAAGGTTTGCCAGTAAGTCACACAGTGCTTTTTATCTGTTTCATAAGCTATTGGGTTCATTCCAAACAGTGTTAACTCTTTAATAATTACTTTACTTTGGGAGTCAATTTTCTTATTAAAGTTTTCTCTGTTAGGGTAGAAAATCAAAACCTCCTCTGTATCTAGGTTTTGCCTATTTATCCACACATAATTTGCCAATCTTGGGGAGAAAAAATACAAATCAACAGTTGCTGCTCCATAAATAGCTAACTTTTTAATCTTGACAATATCCTTCTCAAGTACCTTGATTTCCAATTTTTTATTCAGATACTCTGGTACTTGGAATCCAAACAGGCCTTCTCTAAACTATCCCAGACACTTGGACCATAACATCTAATTACTGGTATACGTCTCATATCTTCATCCAGTAGCCCTTCCGTAGAAATAGCTTTATCAAGATCAACATCCCTAACTTCATTGGGCATTGGGTCCTTTCTTGTATCCTCAGTCACATCCTTTATCACACTTTTCTCCTGCTCTGCTATATTATCACATACAGCGATTTCTGCACAAAGAAAGTCCTGCTGAAGTTCAGCCATTTCTTGCTCTAATACTGCTAAGTGAGACATTAACTCAGAAGGTGGTACTGGATTAGCTCTAGAGATTTTTTGCTCATATAGTGGAGAAAGTTTCATCAGTTGATGCTGTTCCTGACACATGCCCAGAAGGGGCCTTTTCCTAATGTTGTTATTATTACTGTTCCTGCTTTCACCCTGGGAAGTAAACCATTCTGTTTCCAAGTTCATATCTTCTATTTTATTACCCAGTTCCTTTTCTTTCCCTGTCTTTCAGATGAGATGTTAAACTGAGGTCCCATCTGCCTGGATTGGTGGTAGTTCAGGTGGATGTTAAAGATCCCATGGCACTTATCGAAAAGAGTAGGGAAATTTCCCCGGTGTCCTGGCCAAATTTCCCTCATTCACTAAAAAATATCACCAACAGCTTAATCTGTTTCAAGGTCAGTTGGCATTCATCTGTGTACCCCTTCCCCTGGGTCGTGTCTGGAAATAGGCAGGATTTGTCTAGTGCACTTACCCGGTCAACAGAAACTAAATAAATAAAAATAAATCAATTTTTATTCTTTTTGTTCATTCTACTAGTTTTCTTTCTTTTTCTTCTACTTTTCCCCTATATCTCCAATTGAAGGAGGGAACTCAATTGTGCTGAAATCATGTCTCAGTTGGTTAGTGGCTCCTTTTACTAAGTTCTCTACTGTAACCTGAATATGTTCAGCACTACTGAGGATCTGATTTAGTTTAACCTCATTTAGAGCTATATGGGCTCTCATGTTTTCCATGATGTCTCTGTTCACTATCAGTTGTTCCATTATTATAAGGGGAGCAGTATTAGGGTTTCGCAGAGCAGTAATAAGCTCCTCACTTAAGCGGGTGGGAATAAACGGTGTTGAGTGATCAAAGTTCTTTCCCTGTGACCCCATTACGTTCAGCTCATCATTTTTATCCCTAATTTTCTTCTCCAAGGATCCAAGGCCATTAATTGTCTGCTGTAGCTCTTCACAGACCACCGTAAGTTCCCTTTGTTGAGAGTTCAGTATGTGTGAGGCCCTGTCTGAGACGTTCTCTAGAAGATCCCGCTTGATTCCATTCTTACGAAAGGAGAAATCAGGGGAACTTACAGTCTGCTCTAGACACTCAGCATGCTGAGTGTAACAGCTTACATTGTCATTAGCATTAAATATAGGAGAATCTTCTACCATAGTCACTGCTGACATATCTGATTGCAGATGATCGTCCGAAGTCTCCCCATATTCAATTGGCCCAGTTCCCAAAATATCAGGGGTCTGCTCAATAAATATATCTATTGGCCTATTAGGGGTAGAGGTTTGTTCACTCTGTAAAATATTATTTATTTTAAACATTTCTGTGATCTTAATCTGTTTTAATTTCCCCTTGCTTTCCAATACAGTGTTACTTAGGCGAGGAGAGCAATTCTGATTGATTCTCTGGAGTCTTGTTTTAACCATGTTGCAACTTTTAGCTTGCACCTTCAACTCTAAGTTTCAAACACCCAGAAGTGGCTACAGACTGTTATGGGCTACTACAAGCACCTCGAAGAACGAAGTGCTTTGTTTTGCATAAACTAAAACTCTAACAGAACTAATAAGTTCTATCAAAAAAAAAATACTCCAGTACTATGTGGAAATGTAAGGAAATGTAAAGGTTAAAATTCCTTTCGAAATGTTTGTTTACTAATAATATATTTAGTCCAGGAGGCTGCGCGTTCTTCGATGCTACCTCACTTCTAGAAGAAAACTTTCCTCACCACTGGGAACCAAAAAAATTCAGTGGCCTTTAGGAAATGGGCTTTTTATTTTCTGGGTTCTGATTGACTAGTACCCCTGCTAGGAGGTAAATTAACTTTCAATAGATGCCCAGAAAATAAAAAGTGCTAGTCAGTAGACCCCATCACCACCTAACCTATCCTTGTGCCCTCACTGCATACTCATTGGCCAGAACATGCCCCCTGAATTTGAAATTGCTGCCATTTTTTTCTCTCAGTTAGTGAGTGTTACCGGACCCCTGATGCTCCCTAGTTAAGTGCCAGCCCCCCCCCCAACAGTTTCCCCAGATAAATTAGTGGTTTTCTTTCCACCACACACTTTTCTCATTTAACAGTTCTCCCAATGAAAAAGTTTCCTTTTTAAATCAGTAACACTACCACTTGGAGCGGGTGCAGTTTATAGGTCCTGGTCCCTAGCACATCATGGACCAGCGAACGAGGCAGGCCCCCACGACTGTAGTGTTACTTTAATAATTTAAAGACTAGCCACAAGTACAAATAAAGTAAGAGAGGAAAAGGGAAGCCATCAGAGGCCGCGATTGGCTTCACATAACCGCTGGTTGTCTCTGTGGTTTTCAACGGGATCACGCGAATGTGTCCACAGCAGCTACAGTCAGATGTGCTGCTTGCCTATGCCGAGCCATCTGCCATATACTGCTACCCTAGAAACAAATAAAATTATAAAAAACATGCTTCCTTAGTGCCTCACTACTGAAATACCTTATGTTAATAAATATTTATGATAGTACTGTCCCCTTTTGCCAGCCCGATCACGCTCACCCATCTGACGTTGCTCAACTGTTGCTTCCATTCAGTGCCCACCCTTGCTTGCTCTGTTCTGTCTTGTACTGCAACTTTTGCAAGTCAGCCCACAGGCATGGAAACAAAATACTGCTCTATAGTATGGAACAAACCCGGGAACAAAACGCAAAATGCAGCTCATGAACCCAGCGGGACCAACACGAAATTTAATATGAGGTGCTGCAATAAACAAGTGCATTTGTGATGCCTCGAGGATTGGCATACCATGCTTTAATTTAAAAGCTAGTGTTGCAGCCTGTATTTAGAGTATTAAATTAACAGAAAATGCCTGTTAAATAGTGATACTAAAGTCTGGGGAGGCAAGGTAATCATGACAGATCCTCCACTAGGACAAGCATTCCTAGTTTAAAAACCAAAACAAACCATTCAAATACAGGCAGAGGAGCTATTTTATTATAAAATAAATCAAACATCTAGGAGTTTAAAACATCTGCCCATAAATGTTTATTTTTTCAAACATATAAAATACAGTGCCCATTTTCTAAGTGCAATAATACCCTCCAGGGTGGGCGGTATGGGCAGTACTGAACCTTCCAGGGGCTATAAGGCTCTCCGCCAGCGATGTCGGGCCTCATTACACCCTTGGACATGGTGGACTCTATTGCCCAATACTACCCACCCTGTTAGGTATTATTGCTTGGTTTACTTGG